>OU618536.1:17667359-20067359 GCA_914829495.1 Eilema sororculum
AAAATCATTCATTGTTTCCTACAGTTCGTAAGAATGTTGGTAGATGGCTGCACCGTCGCCTTTATAGACGGATATAAAGAGAAGGAAAATTTGAAATGATTCAGGTGTGGCTCAATAGCTCAGTTGCAAGAGCATTCCTCCTTTAAAGGAAAGGTCGTGAGTTCAAGTCTCACTTGAGCATTTCATTTATCCCGATGTTTTTCGAACTTAAAAGTTAGCATAATAAATGCTATAAAAAAATTCATTCAAATATTCTATATTCCCATTAGTTACAACAATGCGCTTTCGAATATCATAACTAGATACCCAAAGCATAAAAATAAGGTACAGTTTATCGCTGTCCGCCATGGGTATTTTTTCTATAGAAAAGGTCCCAATGTTCTTTCACTAATATTAGTAGGTACGACAGTAAGTATGATTTTTCAGCGATCTACAACCAAATTAAACTACGCAGTCTTTAGAAAACAATCCATTTCATTAACTGAAGCATGGCCATAGCTAATTGCACTATAAAATGCTGGCCACTTATGAAATACTTAGTTACGTTTCTGTTCGCTTTGGTCATGACATTGAACGACCTCGATAATGACTTGGAATAGTTGGAATTAATTTGCTCTTGAAGTCCGATTCGAAACGTATTTTTTCATAGAATGCTAATAGTATCGATAATTGTTAGGAAATCGATTATTATTTACGTAATAGATTAATAACGGTGTTGACTGTCGATATACCTACTTTTAAGTTAAAGAAGTTCTCTGTCGCTGGCGGGGCGGTAATGAACGCGGTCGATACGCAGGAGGCGCGAGTTCGATCCCCGCTAAATATTTGTTTGCATGAATATGGGTATTTGCATGGGTCTGGGTTTTTCTGTGTATAATATGTAAGTATGTATTTACAAAAAAGTATCTAAGTATGTTTATTCGTATTCTAGATTCCATAATAAAAGCTAGATAAGCTTGTTATGGGTCTAGATAGTTTGTTGAATGTTGTGGAATATTTAGGTATTTATTTATTTTATAATATTTGAATGATTTCTTGAAATCAAATCAAATCAAAATCTTTATTTCCTTCGAATATGGTTACATTTGTAGGTCATAAAAAGTAGCGGGTACAGCATATAGTGAAGTATAAAGTATGCTAACTATACAATTCGAATACATCAGGAAATTGTAATCTCTTCGGGCATGGCTCGGTGGCCTTAAGACATTCCCCCTGTAAGGGAAAGATCAGGGTTTCGAGTTCCGCTCGAGCGATTCATTTTTCCTGATGTATTCGGATTGTAAAGTTTAGAATAACAATAAAAACTTTATTTTCGATTTATCTTTATCCAGTTTTTTGCAGAACCCTCTGGTCGCAAGGCGGACTCGCACTTGACCGGTCTTTTTATATGGCTACTCTCATTCCAAATGCGTAAAATACTTTTGTCCTACTATGGCATGATGTTCTAAACATCCTATTTAGCCCCATCCCTCTCTCTCGGTAGGATCACGAACGTTTATAACATGTCTTGGTGAAGTTACAGGCTCCCGAGGAGGGCCAGACAGATGGCGATGGCCCTGGGTAAGCCCGGGTGCGAGGGATATGTCGAAGACAACCTCACCTTCGGCCTAGCACAGCCACCCACAGACGGCGTGCGGTTTATGGTACATTTGACCAAATGCGAGTAAAGCTTATTCCTAGAATAAACAGGCAATATCACCCACATATTGGCTGGGCCTCGATTCTACTAAAGCAAAACTATTGTCAAACCACAGAGATTGCAAAAAGCGGCATTAAAGTTTAGAGTTTATGTCTATAAACTAAGGTCCAAAATTAAATGACAAAAGTTTCATTACACTATTTTATTCACTCTGCTAACAGTTATTTAATATTGAACTTTAATTGCATCGCTTTAAAGTCTATAATGTATTGCCGCTTTTTGCAATCTCTGTGGTTTGACAATAGTTTTGCTTTAGTAGAATCGAGGCCCTGTTTATTGTAAGAATAAAGTTTACTCGCGTTTAGTCGAACCGGCCCTTAGTCGGTTCGAGTACGACATAACCTCCCCCACCGGATCCGCGTGTGGGGGAAGGGGATATCCTGCATATAAAAAAATGGCAAAGTTACTGTTCTCATTCCCATGACCTTCAGGAAACTAATCTATTGACATAAAATCATGCCCCCATTGATTGCCCTTGTAAAGAAACCGGATTAATCTATAACTAACTACGAGTTTTAGGTAATCTGTGCTATAATGGACATAGGTAGAAACATTTTTTTGTGTTTTTTAAACGTAGATTAGAAAGGTACTGTAGAATTCGATACAGTCCACTTAGAGCACCTGTGCGAATAGCATCTAGCTATGTCCACGAAGAGCACCTATCAAGATTTTTGGCAGATGCTATTCGTGGATACTATTCACAACCGAAATCTTATTGACATTAAAATTACGCGTATAATCGAAGGAAAACCATAGTAAACTATTTATTGCAACAAATTACATTTATCTCCGAAGGTTTTCATGCAAGGAGAACAACGGGCAGCTGCTAGCTCTGTCTGTCATTTAACAGAGTAGAGACTGGAGACAAAGGCACACAATACAGGTCAGTGGGACGCCTACAAGCCAATGTCTGCCGTAATATAAATACATTTACGTGAATTAGTAATTGGAGTGTATCGTTGGATGTGTTATTGACTAATAAAAATAAATATAACGAATAGACTGTATGGAATTCAGCATTCAGCGAACAAAATGCCTTTTCGGAAATTGGGCCACCTTGTACCCCGGTCTGAGGTAGGAAAAATCACTTCGGTACATATATTATATGGAAAAATTGCTATAAAATTAAAACTAATTCACGTATTATCCCTAACTAGCTGTTGTCCGCGGCTTCATCCCATGAATATCGGTTATTGTGACCAAATTATGTGCCCTTATATCCTTACGCAATCTCGAATATATTTGTGTAACCTTCAAAAATTACGTACTTTCAAACATCGATTAAGTCGAGTAAGATAGGAAAAATACAATTATTTCAGGCTGGATTCGAACTCGCGATCTTTCCCTTCCAGGACGCTCTGCCCACTAAGTCACCAAACCATACCTAAATCCATCCATATTCTTTTATATGTAAGTATATCCGTCTTGGGGCGGGAACTACATTGCAAAATTTCATCCCCTAGCGAGCCCCTTTTCGCAATAACAGGTAGTTTGTCCTTTCTTGAGCTCTATTATCTCTTTTTCAAAAATTCATCAAGATCGATTCAGTGGTTTATTTGTAAAAGCGTAACAGACAGGCAGACAGAGTAACTTTCGCTTTGCCGGGAGGACTGAGTGGGAGAAATAGGCTGTCGAAATAGATACAGCAGTATTTTTTTTAACGCATAGGTCTTGTATGGTTTCAGATATAATATTAAATTATCTTGTACAATTTGTATATAGATTATGGAGGTAGATAATTATATTGAGCAACGTAAAGAGTGACTACTTTATTATGTAAGAAATAAAGATTATTAAAAAATTAATGGTTTTATAAGTTGAAATATACATGTTTAGTGTCTATTGTTCTGAAGCAGTAAGTGAATGATTATCATATTAAAGTATACAGCGTATAATTAATGCAGTAATGTATTCAATGTTAACAAAATTAATGTCTTTGTAAGATTTATTCTCTATTTTTCGACTTATTGGGCAGGTAGAGCGTTTGACTAGTCATAGTCATAGTCATTTATTTTTCAATATAGAACAATAAAATTGTTTCTTATTAACGTCAATTTTAATTCT
The DNA here is from genome assembly GCA_914829495.1 of Eilema sororculum. Lineage (NCBI taxonomy): Eukaryota > Metazoa > Arthropoda > Insecta > Lepidoptera > Erebidae > Eilema > Eilema sororculum. The sequence continues at coordinate 17,671,123 of OU618536.1, forward strand.
ACTTAATCTAAGTTTACCACCGCTTCCAAGGCGCTGGTGGAGAAGAAACGGCGCAACAAACTCCACTGCGGCATTTTTTAGACGTCAATTTACAATATTTATTTTCTTATAGCTAAATGTGGACGAATGTACATTTCGCGTCTGGATAAACAAACACAACTAGTATATAAAACACTTTATACTTAAGAATTAAAACAAAGTTACATAATGTAACAAATAAGTCACGTAATTATAGCATTTTACGAGGGGAATCACTAACCCTGCATAGCCGATAACATGGAAGTAGAAGTCTATGTTTGTTACGCAGATTTCTGTCTGTAATGTCACTCACTTTTGTGCTGACTGCTAAATCAGAGGACGCTGGTTCGAGTCTCAAATATTATTTGCATTGGTCTGACTGGGTGTTTTTATGAATCAATACTTTCATACCTACTAATAATATATTATAATATGGTTTGTATAATAATTTGGCACAGACGTAGACTGGATTTTGGAAATATAACTACATACTTTATTTGTTTAAGTCTATATCACACCGTGTACTGTTTCCAAGAATATTTATTTATTATTATTTATACAGCCGGCCCATCTCTTGATGTGGGTGTCTTCAAAAGCGACTATAGGATAGGGCTATCTGCCAGTTGGTGAAATCTGGGTGTGAAAATACCTCCGCCTGCCCCTTTGGGGATTACAGTCGTGAATATAGATATGATTATATTACTTGAGCTACATACTTCTGTAGCTTTAATACTAACCAGATTCAATGCGCATTCTATGTATGTATGGCAATGTATGAAATATCATTTGCTTAGGCATTCTATACAATCCGAATACATAGGGAAAAAGAATCTTCTCGGGCGGGACTCGAACCCGCAGTCTTTCCCTTACAGGGGGAATGCCTGACCAATTCGGCTACCGAGACACGCCCGATATGATTCAAATTTCCCATCTTATACGTCTTTGAGGCGACGTGGCGTCATCTACCGATTTTCTTACGAACTATCAGAATCAATGAATGATGTTACTATCATTTTTAAACATTGATTTTTGATAACTGCGCCCAAACAATTGAAGGAATTTTTACAGCATTAAGTATGCTAACTATACAAATCGAATACATAGGGAAAAATAATCTTCTCGGGCGGGACTCGAACCCGCAGTCTTTCCCTTACAGGGGGAATGCCTGACCAATTCGGCTACCGAGACACGCCCGATATGATTCAAATTTCCCATCTTATACGTCTTTGATCCCGACGAAGATGGGCCCGAGAAGATTCTTTTTCCCTATGTATTCGATTTGTATAGGTAGTATACTTAATGCTGTAAAAATTCCTTCAATTCTATACAATACCGCGTGCGCACCCGGCAATGTACGAAATGTTATCTAAAAACATAATTGGTTGTTATAAAAAAAACACATACTTAACCTAGCTATATCTGTCCAGGTCGGGGTGCACAGTGTCTCCTCCGTGCAATTTGATTTGGATATATTAGGTTAGAAGGTTAGCCTTCGTGGTTGTTTTTATGACCATCCAGAAAGAGATCCACAAAGCTATCTTGAAAATAGGCCGATGCACATTGATAAATATAAATCAAAATCTATTTATCTTATACATTGCCGGTGGAACAGCAGGCATATTATACATTACCCAGGAAAATGATGTAATAAACAATATTCACAATATTTCATGCATTACCTGATCACAGTGATAACACCCGGCATTCTATACAATGCCTTTTTTTTTTTTTTCGAACGACTAAAACCGCACGCCGACTGTGGGTCGTGGTGCTAGGCCGGAGGTGAGGTTGTCATCGACATATCCCTCGCACCCCGGCGGACCCAGGGCCATCACTTATGGTTTAGCCCTCCTCGGGAGGGGGGACAACGGTGTCCCCGACTCGCCCCCGGAATGGGGAGGCGCGCTTCTCTGCGCGCCGTCGCCGTGGCCTGCTTCTGCTGGGGTGACAGGCGGCTTCACCCGTCACCCCCAGGCCCGCGCTCATGGGGGACGGAGGTCAGTCAGTGCCCTCCGACGCCCGAGTTGCCTGTGCGCGCGGGCAGCGCGGTTCGCGAGTCTCGCTCGTTCGCGCTGCCTCTCCCGTTCCGCCGTCTCCTTCACAACCATTACCTGCTCGCTGAAGGAGACGCCGGCCGCCCACGCGTCCGCACAGCGGACCATTGCTGTGAGCAGGGAGGCGAGGGTAAGAACTCTCACTCCCAGGGCCGCCACTAGTTCTCGCCTCTGTCCGGCCCATGCCGGACACTCGGTGAGCGTGTGCAGCTCTGTGTCCTCGCTCGCGTCGCAATGATGGCACTCGGACGTTGGCTCCTTTTCGATCCGACGCAGATACCGCCCAAAGCACCCATGCCCGGTGATAATCTGCGTCAGTCGATACGAGAGGCTGCCATGTGGCCTCTCTAGCCATTCCCCCATGATGGGCCTTACCGCCTCTATGACGGCATGCCCTGCGCGTGGTTGCTCAAGTCGTCGCTCCCACTCCGCCACCATGATCCTGTGGAGCCGGGATCTCTCGGCCCGAATGTCTTAATCGTATCCCCGCTCCCGCGCCTCCTTACGGAAACGATAGAGTGCCGCAAGGGATCTCGCTTCCAGGATCCACGGTGGCGATCCGGCTAGGAGACTCGCCGCTTCAAAGGATATCGTGCGGTATCCCCTAATTGCCCTGGAGGCCATCCTCTGCTGCGGCGCACGCAACAGGGGCAGGAATCTGGTCTCCAGGGTGTCCGCCCACACGGGACACCCGTATAGGGCCATGGACCGCACGACACCCGCGTAGAGTCTCCTGCAGGAGTCCTCCGGGCCCCTCAAGTTGGGCAGCAGCCGCACCAGCGCGTTAGCTGTCACCAACAGTTTGGAGCGCAGACTTCGGAAGTGCTCTCCGAAGTCCCACCGACCGTCGAGAACGAGCCCCAGGTATTTCAACCGGGGCTTGATGTCGATGGGAGTACCTCCTACTATCAGGCTGGATCCCGGGGGTGGCCTGCGCCGAGGGCCATGAAAGAACAAGGCCTCGGATTTGTGCAGAGCCACCTCGAGACCCAGCTGCCGGATCCGATCCACGACTTGAGCAACAGCGGTCGTGGCCCTCTGGGTCGCCTCGCGGTGTGTAGCGCCACTCACCGTCACTAGCGTGTCGTCCGCGTAGCACGTGACGGTGGCACCGAACGCGAGCTCACCGCGAAGCACCCAGTCGTATCCGATGTTCCACAGGAGCGGCCCCAGGACCGATCCCTGTGGGACACCGCACGACATCTCACGCCTACCGACGCCGGTCGCACTTGGGTAGATGACGGCTCTCTCCGTCAGGTACGCCCCGACTATGCGGCGGAGGTAGAGAGGCACGTCGTGGTACACGAGCGCCTCCCTGATGCAACTCCAGGGCAAGGTGTTGAACGCGTTGGAGATGTCCAAGGACACCGCCAACATCACCTCGCCCCGGGCGACCGCATCCTCCGCCAGAGTCCTCACGCGCATGATGGCATCCACAGTGGAACGCCACCGGCGGAAGCCGTACTGGGTGTCCGCTAGGTCCGGCCCCACTCTAGAGAGGTGCTCGACGAGGCGCTTGGCAATGACTCTTTCGAAGAGCTTGCCCACCTCGTCGAGCAACACTATGGGCCGGTACCCAGACGGCTCGTCCGCCGGGCGTCCGTTCTTGCGGATGAGGACCAGTTTCCCCGTCTTCCACATCTTCGGAAACTGGCCCCGCTCCAAGCATGCGCTGAGGAACCCTCGCAGTCGGGGTTCGAGACCGTCTTCCCCTAGAGCTAGGACCCACGCACGGCCTGGAATGGCGTCGGGTCCCGGGGCGGTGTTCTTCTTGGCTCTAAGCCGTCGCACCGCCAGCTCTAGTTCTACCCAAGTGACCTCGGGCACGTCGTCGTCAATAACCACGCCGGGCGCAACAGGCGACCGAGGTGGCGGAGTCATCTGCGGCGGAACGTGTTCCGCTCGCACCGGGAACAGGGATTCCACCACTCCTCCAAGCAGAGCCGGCTCGAGAACCTGGGTTAGCGGTGGGGCACGGGGGCGCAGCTTTCCTCTTACCAAGCAGTAAGGCCGCCCCCATGGGTCCCGCTCCAGTGTCTCCAGCAGCTCCCTATAGGAAGCTGCCTTGGACCGCTTGATCTCTGCTCGGAGGGCATTCCTGGCTTCCCTGTATCCCTCTTGTAACTCCGCCACTAGGGGATCTGTGTCTGCGGGGCGGCTACGTCTCCTACGGAGCCTGGCCCACCGGCGGTGCGCGATCACGCAGGCTTGCCGCAGCCTCGCGATCTCCGCAGTCCACCAGTAGACCCGGCGCCTCGGACTATAGGCTGGAGCCCTAGGCATACCCGCATCGCAAACAACAGTCATGGCCTCCCGGAACCACGCCGCTTCGTCATCGATATCGTCAGGCCTGTCCGGCACCATGGCCCAGGCCTGCACAGAGGCGGCTTCCAGGAGAGCTTCCCTATTCAGACCCCTTAGCACCCAGCGCGGCTCGCGTGGGGCCGGTGTGACCGGCGCATCACTCTCGGGAGGGGAGACATCGAACCGAACGTATCGGTGATCCGCTAGTGTCTCCACCTCCACGACGACATGCCAGTCCCGCACTCGTTGCGACAGCGAAGCGCTCGCGAACGAGAGATCTACGATCGATTCGCGCTCCGCCACCCAGAACGTGGCTTCGGCCCCGCGATTCTGGAGAACCAGACCGAGAGTACCGGCCCAGCTCTCCAGAGCCCTGCCTCGCGGGTTCGTGTGCTGGGACCCCCAAGCCTCAGACCAGGCATTGAAGTCCCCAAGCACCAGAACCGGGCGAGGGTGACAGGCATTGACGACGTCGGTCAGCCGCTCCAGCGACCGCCGATACTGCCCTATGCGTCGGTGTAATGCCGGCGTGAGATAGACGGCCACGACCGCAATCTCCCCCACACGCGCCGCTACGATGCCATGCTCCCTTGCGATCACCACAAAGGGAGGGGCACCCGCAGCGGCGTTACGCACCAGTGCCGCCGATCCATCCAGGTCGAACACCCAGGCAGGCCCGGGAGGCCGGTAAGTGTATGGATCGGCGACAGCGGCGACGTGTATGGACCACTGTGCCATGCTCTGGAGCAGAAGTGCCTGAGCATCGACACCGTGGCCCACGTTCGCCTGCAGGATGCGGAGCTGGGGATCCATTATGGAACCATCTCCGCATCCCGCTGCGAACTATTGGCGGAACGCCCACCTCGCGGCTTCGGCTCGCCTCCGGTGCAGGCCTTGCTCCCAGCCCGATGGTCGGCCGGTTTGCCCTCCGCTGTACACCTAAAACAGTGAAGCGGAGCTTCGCAGCCACCGGCCCTGTGACCGGACTGGCCACAGCGGAAGCAGCGGTCACCGACCGTCACCTCCGCCGTGCACTGCACCCCCACATGCCCGACCGACAGGCACCTGAAGCACCTAGCCGGTCGAGCCTTCAGGAGCTGAACCCGCACCCCAACAACGCCGTCCACCGCGAGGACCCGCCGATCGGCAGCCTTTTGGGCTGCTGCTATGGGGCAGCCGACAACTGCCGCCCCCTGTCCGCGACGGCCGTAGCGGATCGCTCCGACCTTTACCGCCTCCAGGGGGCAGCCCCCGGCCTCCGCCACGGTGGCCCGAATTTCTTCGGCCGTGATGGAGTCGTCCAGGTCGGAAATGCGCAGTTCTGCGCATTTGGTAGGCCTGGACACCCGGACGTCGGCTGCATCCAGCGTCTCCCTCAGCTTGGCCGCTATGGCATCAGCCTGGGGACCGCTGGAGGCACCTGGGACCTGGATAAGCCGGGCGCCCGTCCGAGTTTGTGTCACTCGGAGGGGCCTAGCCAGATTGAGGGGCCCCATGTCTATGAGGCCTCTGGCCCGCTTCACCAGGTCGGGATACTGCAGTCCCCTCTCCGCCGCCTCCGGCGTCATCGTTAATACGACAGCCGTTGTGCGTGGGACGCGCAGCCTCCCCGGTGCTCCCTTCGCAGCAGCCTTAGCCTTCTTTGCCTTTTTGGCTGCCTTCCTCTTGGCGTTCCGCCTCTTCCGGGTTTCGCCGACCACCTCCCAGCCCCCCGACGGGGGGCTCGAGGAGGCAGCCGGCGCTGGGGCCCGGGCTGGGACTGAAGCCCAAGCCGGGGGCGGAGCTGAGGCCAGGGCTGGGGACTTCTTCCCCTTACCCTTGCCCTTCCCCTTACCCTTACCCTTACCCTGAGCGCCCTGTGCGCCCTGAGCGGGGCCCGGAGGACCCGGAGAGGGGCGGCGAGCCGGCCCCGATGGGGTTGCCAGCACCGCCGGGGAGGCAGGGCCCCCCCTCACTGCGGCGGCGTATCCGGCCGGTGGTGCGAGAGGAGGACGGCGGACGATGTCCAGGATCGTCTCCATCCGTCGGTTGGTGCGTTCCTCCTGCGCCACCATCTCGGCGCGTATGGCCGCCATGCACTCGGCCCAGGACTTCGGCTCCGCCGGTCGAACCGGCGGCCGTACCGGTTGCGCAGCTTGCGCCGGCCGCTCCGATTGCGCAGTTTGCGCCGGCCGCTCCGGTTGCGCAGTTTGCGCCGGCCGCTCCGGTTGCGCAGTTTGCGCCGGCCGCTCCGGTTGCACCGGCCGCCCCGCCGGAGCCGAGTGCGCCGACTTCTCCAGCTGCGCAAGTGCCGCTCTCCGCATTGACCGAGTCACCACTCCCGGCAACTCGGTCAGGCGCTCCACCCTCTTTTTGAGGGCCTCCAGCTCAGCTGTGACCCTCTGGAGCTGGTGCCAGGACTCAGCTTCCCGTTTTCGGGCCTCGGCCTCTCCCTTCATCCGCTCGACCAGCTGCTCAGCCAGACCCTTGCTGGCGGCAGCAATCTGCTCAACGACTCCGAGCATTACGGCCTGCTCGGGAGTCGGAGACTCCGCCTGCCTCGCCATCATTCGGCCGAGCCGATGGTTGAGGAACACGACCGTTCGGTAATTGGCCGAGCCCATTGGCACCTCCTTCTCCGGGTTGGATCCAGCCCACGGGGAGGAGTCCCGAGGGGGGGCGGCCTCCCTACCGCTCCTCCTCGCCCTTTCGCGGCCGGTGGCCTGCACCTTGGCCACCCGCTCCTCCTCGCCGCTGCTGCTGCTACTGCTGCCGATGGCAGCCGACTCGAGCCCGGGAGGGATGGAAACCTCATCCACCTCAACCACCAGCGGCAGGGGAACCTTCTTGTTCCCCTTTCCCTTGCGCTTTTTGGCTGCAGACCTCGTCTGCAACCCAGGCAGCGCCTGCCTGTCTTCTTCGGCGGTGACGGCAGATTCCACTGACGTCACCGCCACCGTCGATGAGGACGAATGGTCCTGGGGTAGCGCGACCTTCGCGCTACTTTTTGAGTTAGGGCCGGATTTAGAGCTCGGCGCCGGGCTCAAACAATGGTTGTCCACCCCAGAATACGAAGGACTGCCGTTGCCGACTGGCAACGGGAGGGACTCCCCAGCTAGGCTGGGACCCTCCTGGGTAGATTTATCCGTAACTTGAGCCATTGTCATTATTTTTAAGGTTAATGTCCTTCGACGTGGACGCCCTTGGGACTGGACTCCCTCCAGCCACTCATCCCATCGCCAGGCGTCAGAGCTTGGGATTGGGGATTTTTATAGAGGTTAACTCCTCGCGGATCCGAAGATCCACCGGTCCTGTCAATTCAGGATTACGGCCGGGCCGAACGGGGTCTGCACCAGACCGAGTCCGTCCGCCCCTGAGGGTAATTTTTTATAGAGGTTGTCTTCCTCGCAGCCCACTAGGAGCCACCGTTCTTGACCAAGGTCAGGCTTACGGTTTGGCCGCACGGTGGTCTGCCCCAGACCATGTCCCCCATCTCTGGACGAAGCCAAAGGTGGAGAACCCGTCCGCCCTAGAGCGCGCCCTCCACTACGCCCTCTGCAAACAGAGGGACATGTAGAGGGCCCACGAACGGCCCCTCACAGGGCCACTCCCGCCTGGAATGTCTGAACGTCTCTCCCCTGTCCCCTCTGAAAACAGAGGGATACTGGAAGAGACGCCGACGACCACGGGCCTTGCAGGCCCGTCATCCCACGACCCCACCTCAGTGGAGTCCGCCGATGGGTTATTCGTCAACGGCCAACAGCACTCCCGAAGTGGGAGTCTGTTAGCCGTTGTCCAGGGTGCACCAGCCCTCCCGCTTCCGCTCCCCAGGACCGCGGTCCAAAGGGGGAAGAAACGGGAAGGCCAACGTGGAGGTTACCCAACCAGCACCCCGCATTCTATACAATGCCGAGGCCTTCTATTCTTGATGCTTATATATATACATACATTTCCAGGGAACATTTCGTATTCATACATACAAATTCTCGCCCAATTGTGTACCATATCGGAGCTATGTCTGAGAGCTATCTATACCTAAATTGGTTTCAACGTTCCGTATGATAATGGTATTCAAATTGATATTTGTTATTTGTATGTTCTATCCACACGAATCCATCATTCATGAGCGCGTGCGCGTTTGAAGAACTCTCTGAAATGGGTTCAGATATAATTCACATTCCGAATGCTTACTTAGAATAAGGGTCTTGTGATGTACGTTTAAAAAGAAATTTCGGTGTTTTTACTGCGAATTGTATTTCTTATTTTGTATCGAACGTGTTGATAGTGTGTTGGAATAGATCGTTTAGTGTCAGTAGTCCGGTTGCTAGTCTGGTTAACCGGACTACTGCAACTATTCAGTAGCAGTATTCCGGTTATCAAACGGTCTCGAACTATTGCTACTTTTGTGTAGCATTAGTGCGGTGGTAGTTCGGTTAATCGGACTACTGTAACTCGTCAGTTGCATTCGTTCGGTTGTAAAACAGCATCGAACTATTGCTACTATTGTGTAGCAGTAGTCTGGTGGGTAGTTCAGTTGTTAAAATCCTCGAATATTGCTTCGAATTGAGCAGTAACTGTAGCAGTTGCAGAAAAAAAATCATATTATTGCTCCTAGACTGATTCAGTAACAGTAAAATTTATGTAGGTACTGTTCGGCTGGGTGCTCTTATTGGACTAGATCTGACTGACCAACTTCAACAGTCGGTACACTAGCTGATTGTCTGACGAGACTTTGGCGGAAGCTTGCCTTTCAGGATTGGGAGAGTAGACGGCAGTCGCTCTAATAAAAGCTGTATAATCAAACCATAAGAAGGATAAGATCATAAATAGAACCTGCATAGATAGCACCTACCTAGCCTAAGACCTCACACCGGCTGCAATAGACTGGCTTCGCCAACTGGACGTCAACATATGATGACTCGAGTAGGGGCCATACGAAATGATGATGAGAAAGATGATGACTAAGCGAACGCTATGCCTCGGGATGAAAGCAACTGCGAACAACACTTTCTTAGTGTTCTCTCTTCTTCTTCTTGATCTGAGGACTAAGAAGATGATAATGATGATGATATAACACTTACCAATAAGATAATGTCCCAGTTCACCCAGGATGTAGCCGATCGACACCAATCCCAACACATACCACTTGTAAAACCCTTGCAGTTTACCCAAAATGCCTCCTTGAAACATCTTGTTTTATTGTATTATCTGCGAACAAAAAAAAAATACATTATTGAATTGCTTCATAATCCACCTGTGATCGGATTCAGTAAAATTATGTTTTAATAGCTATTGCCCGCGACTTCGTCCGCGTTAAGTTCGAAATAGAAAGGTTTAGGACACACTGCTCCTGTTCCCGCGACCCAGATAAAGTTCCTTAACAATTCTGTGAGCCTGGTACTTTATGCCAATATACCAGGGTCACAGAAATACTGATCCCGTGACCGCGACCCACAGCAACCCATATCTTACGTTTGTTTGACTTTTTATGTCTGATCAAGACCTTTCTAATAAAAAAAACCGCATCCAAATCCGTTTAGTAGTTTTTGCGTCCATCGCGAACAAACACTTCCAATTTACAATTATATAATAGTACCTATAGAAGATAGATGAACGCTTGATTGGAAAACTTATGAACAAATTTTAAATCTTAATTGAAAACGAATCAACTATGAATCTGAAGGTTTAATATCCTCACGAAAACATACAGTAACTTTTGTTTTGACTGTGGTCTGAAGAGATTAGCGCCTCTTACACATCATCATCTGCATGCCCTTATAACAATTATTAGGCGCAATATGTCAGTATCCTCCATACATTTCAGATGTCAATTTTCTCAGTTACCTACGTTCTTTGTCCTCCTATCCCACGATATCCTCTTTCACGCAATCCATCCATCTTTTCTTGAGCCTACTTCTGTTCTTAAACCCTTTGAGTTCGTATATTTCAGGATACGTATCTTAGACCTACAAACGAGACCCTTTTTTTTCGTGCGAATAATCCCCACGGATGCTACCCCCACGGAGCCGATGGAGGTGGTTATGTCGGACTCGAACCGACTAAAACGCACGCAGTTTAGGGTCTTTGGTTGCCGGAGGTGAGATTGCCGAAAGCATATCTCTCGCACCCCGGCAGGCCCAGGACCATCTCTTTCGAGATGGCCCCCTTCGGGTTGTGCGAATTGTTTTGTAATAATCTATTTTTGGTGAATTTGAACTCGTTCACTGCCGTGGCACCCCTTGCTATCCTCAAAAGACGCACAAGAAACATGTTTTGTGCAAATTTTAGGTTCCAGATATCCCGAGCAATACTTTGATCCCTTACATCTATTGCATTTGCACTTTTATCAGCGCATCGAGCACATCCGGCAGCACTTTTGGAACAGATGGCGTCACGAATTCCTAGCAGAACTACAGCAACTGGTCAAATGGAGAACCGGTCAGCAAAAAAAGAGTATCTGCCTAAAATGGAAGACAGACATCCATTAACATTATAAGTGTAGTAGAAGTATTACGTGCGTATAAAACTTCTACATTGCTATCAAGTAACGGTAATTTTATGCAGTGATAATTTCCTCACCGGATGATATCAATAACGAGTAAATACAAATAGTTTGGATTCCAAGTGTCGTGCGACCTTAATTTATAAATCATTACGCCTTAAGAGATCTAAATTGTAATGATTGTGACATAGTTTTTTGTGATATCTATGTAGATAAAAGCCCTGGGGCATAATAGTATCTCGACTTACAGAGTTGCGACTTAAGGTCGATGTTAACGTAGGTTGTATACAGATCCAGATCAATAATTTCTTTTTTATACTGGACACGTCAATTTTACTTCACCTCGCCTGATGTTAAGCTAAAGGCAAAGTCTCGGAAAGAGGGTCACCATCATATGTACCATGTTAACAGTGGTGGCACTCAGCTTGACGGCCTCATTAGATGCCTTTTCACGCCCCGCTTAAAGGACCCGGGACTGTAGGAAGAAGGAAACACGTGAGCTGGCAGGGAGTTCCAGGTCTTAGTGGTCTTAGTGGTCAATCAAATCAAATCAACAGAACTACTTTGTTGTGTTTAATACATATCTTCAATCATACATTTATTATGGCTTAGTAGCCTATTTATTCGGCTACGCTAAAACCTGTAAATTCGGATTTCATCTATAAATGATGAATCTGTGAACCCCTTCTATGGTTTAGACCCACAAAGGATGCTTTAGATTCATCCAGTTTGGATTTTACCTATACTTTAGTGCCTGATAGTCCCTTTCTATCTAAGGTCGTTGTGTTCTGTTCGACTCTATGTATTCTAAATATCATTAATCAACAAAATTATTATTAATATTGCATTGCATCAAGACGAGAAGACATTTAAGAAAGATTAACATGACTCAACTTACGTTAATACGTTGCATTAATTAGCAATAAAGAATATTTAAATCTCAAATTAAACTCGACTTACGTACATACATTACCTACGTCTACAAAATGTACATATATAAGTTCTTAGCAATCACATTAAATAGTGTATTGTACCGACGGAAATAATTCTTGAGTTATGAGACAAGTTAAGGATATGGGTGACGTGTGGAGGTCAAGAAATTACAGACATTCGTTTAATACCAGCTTTTTGAGGCCCTTGTTCTATGATATTGGACGTGACACTGGGATTTGTGGTTATATGGTAACCGAGTTTGTTAGCACAATGCAAGGTAAGTAATACTAGCCAGGTCAGTCGCAGGATTGGTGATGATTCTTACAGCAGTGAGACCTTGCCGTGCCTCGGCAAGATTCGGAAACTTCTTTACGGGTAATTAGAGCCTTAAAAAGGCGTTCGTGGATTGTGAAGGTCAGATGGCAGTGGCTATCGAAGTTCAGCCGTTTCTGTTATACTGATAAGCTAACCCCAACTCAGTTAGGAAGAGGATTGGAGATGCATGACTGTGCGGAAGTGCGTTACTTCCTCATAGACTTTTCATGGGTTTGATATTATCATGTATCTGGCAATTTAAACCAAGTTTGAGAGCGTATGTGTCAATTGTCTGTAATGTAATGACTATTTAAAAACACTCGAATTGAGAACCTCTTTCTTTTTAAAGTCGGTTAATAATATTTATAACTAGCTGACCCGGCGAACTTCGTACCGCCAATTATTTTCCACCCGCGTGGCGTCCGATCCCGTTCCCGCTGCACCCTCTTATACAATGATATAGTTATCTAAACAGCAACAGAAAAACCACACTGTCACTTCTGCGTAGGTATATGCCGATGCCAGCCGAATTTGTTGACATTAATGATCACTGCTCCGTTCCCTTGAGTAGTAGCGTGATGATATATAACCTATATGTTAATCCAGGGTATAACCTATATACATACCAAATTTCAACCAAATCGGTCCAGCCGTTTATGCGTGAAAGAGTAACAAACATCCACACATCCACACATCCATTCTCACAAACTTTCACATTTATAATATTAGTAGGATAGGATAAGGTGTTTTGAGTAGCCGTGTTGGTTCCCGGTGGGACAGAATAGGACCACCCCAGCTCTTTCTGTGGCTGTCGTAAAAGGCGACTAAGGGATAGGGCTGTTCTCCATCTAAGCCTAAGAAAGGGCTTTTTTTAAATTACCCCTAAGGGAGTATAATCCATTCTCCCATACGAACTCGGGACATAAATAAATGATAATCTCACAACCGACAATGCCCACCAAAATTGTTACCGCCATTAATCTGTCACGTAGACCTTTTATGAAAAAAAAAATATAACAATGACCCAGAATGATAACAATGAGTGACGTAATTAAGTGCATTTGGCGTCGCGTGTCCCCATTGTGTTGTATAACATGACAACTCACGAGTTTGACGGACATAAAATAAATACGTGGAAAATTAATAATGAACCATCTTTTTGAAGAATAAAGTCGATGGTCTAGTGGACACAGAGGTTAGAAACAATCGCGTGTCAATCGTATTATTACAATAACTGCAAATATATACTACTAGCTTATGCACGCGACTCCGTCCGCGTGGATGTCGGTTCCCGGCAATTATTAGAATTTTTCTCGCCGTAAAAACCATCCTTGAACTTCAACGAACATTTAAAAAAAAGAATTGGCCAAATTGGTCCAGGCGTTGTTGAGTTATGCGCTTACTTACACATTTAGCGATTAATTTTTATATCTATTAACCTGCGCACGCGACTCCGCCTGCGAGGATGTCGGTTATCGCAATGTTTTGGACATGCCTCCGGTTCTACTCAACCGATTGCAATCAAACTTTAAGTCTGACCAAGAACTCTTGAACAAAAAATAAAAGACATCAAAATACGTTCAGTAATTTTAGCGTCCATCGCGAACAAAGCATTTTCTATTTTTTCTTGACAAAGCTGTTAACGAGATACACGATATAAATGTAAGTATTAATGAATAATCTGAATGTGGGATAGAGATTTGTAAATTTTGAGGAAAACACTTTGATATCGAAATAATTGCCACGTCAAATTGCACCGTCGCCCTTATAGACGGATATAAAGAGAAGGAAAATTTGGAATGATTCAAGTGGTGCTCAATAGCTCAGTTGGCAGAGCAGTCGCCCTGTAAGCGAAAGGTCGTGAGTTCGAGTCTCACTTGAGCATTTCATTTTTTCCAATGTTTTTCGAACTTAACAGTTAGCATAATAAATGCTATAAAAAATTCATTCAAATAACCTTAAGATTTATTTTTTGACTCCTTTTAAGACACTCGCTCAACATGCACCTTTCTTCGCCAAAATCCTAACGTCTCATTCTCCCTCTCCTCATTTATTCAAAATACTCTATGATTCTCCCTCTCGTTCCATCAGTCATTCTTCACTTCACTTCACTTTCGTTCATCGTTACGTTTCATTCTAGGCATCCTCGCATAACGTTCCATTCCTACATGAATATTAAATTGCTATAAAATATAAATATGTTATTAATATCAGATGTTAATATCTAACCACGAGTCACGACATGTTTCAATTACTATAATAAAACTCAAGTACAGTATCCGGCTTTTGATTGAGCGCCCGGGAACGGCAAATAGAGTGATCAGCTTGTTTCGGCAAGCCATCTTACCTGAAAACTTTGCCTTTAGTTTACCATCAGGCGAGGTGAAGTCAAGTATTTTGTTTTTGTTTTACAGCGCTGCAGCGTTCTCTCTATTTTACAGCAAACTGATACTATAATACATTTATAGCTTAACTAGCTTTTGCCCGCGGCTCCACCCGCGTGGATGTCGGTTATCGCGACCAAACATAGCCTATGCCCTTTCTCAAGGTCTAATTTACCCATATGCCAAAGTTCATCAAAACCGGTTCAGTGGTTTAGGCGTGAAAGCGTAACTTACAGACAGACAGACAGAGTTACTTTCGCATTTATAATATTAGTATGGAGTATCGATTAAAACCTTATAAGGGTGAATTTCTCAAACGTAAAATTTTCGCGGCGCGACTGAAAATCATACCTTAAAGTTAACATATAGTAATGATTATTTTTTGTAAGAAAGATATCGTTTTTCTCTATATGCACGTATAAATTATATTATTGAAACTATTTTTGTGAGTGTGTAAAAAATGTCTTTTCTTGGGAATGATCACAGTTTAATCAAAACTTCATTAGTTTACTGAGTATACTTAATAATAATTCGATTCGGCATTATTTTATTTAGTACTAGGTATACTTTATCTTAAAAATAATTTATAAGATGCGTCCGCGGCAAATGTAAAATTTTGGTGGGATTTATAAAATCATCGAAGGAGTCGTATTGAAAGTGCCTATAAGGACGACACTATCATCATTGGAAAACTTCAGTTGGGTGTTAATGAGCACCAGTGCCAGTTGTCCCCAGTCCCGTTTTGTTTTTCTGCCAAATACGTAAGTAAGTCGTTTCATAAGCCTCGGACAAAAATATTGTAATTTTTGTGTTGATTATTTAAAACGGTTTATTCTCATTGTATGTTTTAATATTTAA
The DNA here is from genome assembly GCA_914829495.1 of Eilema sororculum. Classification (NCBI taxonomy): domain Eukaryota; kingdom Metazoa; phylum Arthropoda; class Insecta; order Lepidoptera; family Erebidae; genus Eilema; species Eilema sororculum. The sequence continues at coordinate 17,686,470 of OU618536.1, forward strand.
GTATAGTGTACAGGTTCAGTATGTGTATCAAATTTTGGTAATGTAACCACTATATTCTAAATAGTATTTTTATAAATAATTTTTTTAGACGTGAAACTAATTTTGGTGGAGCAATTTTGGTGAATTTGGTGGGGTTTTACTAATCATCAAAATTGTATATTTACACCAAAATTGGTTTTCATAGTTATTTGATTAAGCTCCTACGTAGTCCGACGGGCTACTAGGTCAGGTGGCCTCTACGTGGTATACCCTGGGCAATGGAGAAAGCACCACCTCTTTCCCTAGGTGGGAAAGAGGTTGTTGGCTGTTGAGGGTTGTTCGGAAGCTTTCCTAATTTTCTCTCAGATTAACCATTAGCATATGAACTACCCATACAAAAGATGGGCGAGTAGTTGGGTGAAGTCAGCTGATGCCGCAGTAGGGACAGGCCGGTGTGGTGGAGCATCGTGCGCTCTTTCCGTCACCTGCTTCTACTGGCGTGAAAGGCGGCCTCACTCTTTACTACCAAGCCTACGCCGTTAAAACCTGCCCACCCTTCTTCCCTCCTCTCCACTGTCAACATCATATGGCTTTTCTTCCTCTGCTTTCTCACTTACATGAAAGCTACCGTGGATGCCAGAGTGCCTCATGCAATCTTTTGCACGTGACTCCACGCAACAAAGCGATGAAGGCGAAGATGTAGGTGACACGCAACTCCTGCTTATGTTGCTCCAGCAGCTAGCACTTTGCTATCGTGTAAAAGGTACTCAATCTTCTCCACAGAAGGCTTCTGACCTCTACCGTCCTCAAGCTCCTCACATGTTGCACCAATCTATCGGCGTCCACCACCGATATTAACAGCATACATGGGCAGTTATGGAGTGATTGTCTGATGCTATCCAACCAAAATACCACGCTGATTGGGAATGGACTAAGGACCGATCCTAGATGTACCCCGACAGTGATAAGGAAGATTCTGATATTGCTAACAGCGAACAACGGAATCAGAATCGTGGTACAGGTCCCGGATGGTGTATACCTCTGGAACCCTTTTGAACCGCAATGCCCATCAGCTCACCGCGTGAGAAACTTAGTTGAAGGACTCTTGTAAGTTCAGAAATAGACATCACACTACCAACTTGTCTTGTCACTACCAAGTGTCCATGGCCTATCTTCCGCCCACCCTTAGGCATACCGAGTACCACCTCTCCCACTTTGAGAATAACTCCTAAATCTTTTCCCAGCAATCTTGAATAAGTTCGTCGATAATATTGGCGCCATTAGAGTAAAATATAATCTTTGCTTCTAAACAATCAAATGTTTTGCTTTTATACTGATACTACTAAGAACTAAAATGGTTTTGCCATATAAAAATGAAGTTGGTGATAAAAGGGTGAAAATTAAGGGTTATATGTACCTATTAAGTGCCAAATTCTAAAAAAAAACAAAGAAATAGTATAAGTAACAATAAATAAAAATAAGTTGATATGCAATTTTGGTGTTAGACACCAATTTTGGTGTATTGGCAATTCAGGTGTATAAAATAAACGAGTAATTCCCAGGGCTAATTGACTATTCAAGTAAAAAAGGCATCTAAGTAGGTATTTCTAGCTAAATATTGAAAGAGATTACCTAAATACCTAGAAATAAAAAAAATCACCAAAATTAGCTAAAAATTCATAGATGTTGAAATTCATCCATAAAATGATTAACTTTAGCGTTAGTTTTAATTAATAACTCTAAAAAAAGATACCAAACTGTAAACATTCCTTTGCGATAGAGAAGAGGATCCTAACAGAACCCTCACTCCTATTATCAATCAATTAGTCCACCGCAGTCCACTTCTGGCCGTAGGCCTCTCCCAAAATGCACTCTTATTACCGAAGTGCAAAGGCGATAAGGCCGCCAATTGTATGTACTATAAACTGTACCGCGGATTTATTGAAATGCTGTCCTATTATTATTATTATTACCTATCTGAGATAAATGTGGAACGGCTAATTAAAATTATTTTATTAATATTAATAATTAGCGATATTCAGTAAAAAGAAATCCCATTTATCGCCAGTGGAAACAAATCCAGTCACCACTGGTGACATATGGGATTTTTTTTTCCCATTTATCATCAGTGGGAACGGCGCCAGTGGTCACGATAGGAAATATCTTATCCCGTTTGTCACGACTGGTGACATATGGGATTTTTTTTCCCATTTATCATCAGTGGGAACGGCGCCAGAGGTGACGACTGGGAATAACCGAATAAAAAGCCGGTTACGGTAAGTTACTTACATCACTGCACGCCTCCATGAACGCAAGTAACCGCTGTTATACCGCGAAACATATAACTTGGACCTAAAGCACAGCTTACCTAATAGTTGGAAAGCCTAAAGCGAGAGAAATAAAAAAACCCTGGCGCGTAGATTGTTTTTTAATAATCTATGCCTCGTGAATTTGAGCTTGTCCGTCGCAGTACCACCCCGTGCTATCTTTAAAATACATCTAAGAGACGTACTGCACGTATAGAGCACATTTTGAGCACATTTAAGATCCAAGATTTGACAGCCTCTGTGGCGAGGCAGTAGTGAAAGCGACTGCCACGCAGGAGACGCGGGTTCGATCCCCGCGCCGTGCAAATATTGGTATCACGGAGGACAGAATATGATTAAGTAACGGAGATGCCCCATTGATATTTCTCCTAATAAAAACGCGCGCCGAATGCGGGTGGGAAGAGAGACGCGCGGGGTGTCAAAAGTCGAAGGACCTCATAGGTATAACGTTCTTACCGAATGAGTCCATTTGACGTTTGGATGGCACGCGACTCGATTGCCTTGCAACAACTCCGCTATCATTTCCTTCTCCATGATTTATATGCATGAATAAGGCTATTTGCATTGGTCTGGGTGTTTCTATGTATAATATGTATTTACAAAAAAAAATATCTATAGTGTGTTTATCTGCATTCTAGAATCCATAACACAAGCCAGTTAAGCTTACCATAGGTGTTTCTATGTATAATATGTATGTATTTACACAAAAAGTATTTAAACATGTTTATCCGCATTCTAGATTCCATAACACAAGCTAGTTAAGCTAACCGTGGGTAGATAGCGTTGTGTAGAATGTTGTGAAATATGAATAAAAAAAAAGATATGTGATTCGAGCTATACGATGGACGACGTAATCTTGATGTCAAGTTCAAGGCCGCTGTTGCAGCTCACCGGCCATGACTGACAAAAAATGTCTTATTCAACTTTCACTGGTCATTCAAGAGTAACGGTACAGTCAGCAATGTATATCGACTACTAGAACACTGAAGTAAGCGGCCAAGGGGTCAATCCCGTAAATTAAGAGGAGGAGAGGGCGTAAGTGGACCCGGGCTTCGAAGTATAGGCCTCCAATGTAGGACTACAAAATTTCGTAATAGTGTTTTTGGCATGTGCACAAAGATATATAATAAACTACCGGACAATATTAAGAGTTCTGAGTCTATTAATGTTTTTAAAAAAAGGCTTCGAGAGTTCTTGTTCACTAAAGTATACTACTCAATCAGTGAGTTTATGCATGATGAAAACATTGTGAGTTGACATAATACATACTATCGCATATTGATTTGACGACTGTGTAAATTATATTATAAGAAACATTGTTGACATTAATTTATAATTGTACCTATTATATAATTAGTTTAATGATAATTATAATTTAATAGCTTAAATAATGACTTGTTCAAATAAGTGCGTTCTCAATTTAATTCTAAGTCTGTGATTGATTGTACGTCTTACCAGACATATCACAGTGATACCTACTTAATTTATGTAAATGACAACATCTACTAAAACCTGTGATAAACAATAAAATTGATTTGATTTGATTTGATTTGATTTGATTTGAATGCAACAGGGAACAACACTAATGTCTGCTCTACGCCTTGATGAGCACAGAGGCTAACGCGTTGGTTAACATACTCGTATTCACCCGAACGCTCCGCTACATCTCAAGAATGGTACAATTTCCCGATTTATACGTTCGCCAACAGGAGTTGGCCGACTCGTTCGCTACTGTGTTCGCCAACATTTAGAGCGAACATAAGAAGATGGTGATGTTGCTAATCTCTTCGGATTGGTCGATATCGGAAGTAGTTGGTCGGATCTTGCTTTATCGGTAGAGTTAAAGGGTCGATGCATATCTGGCGGAACATACGTCGTGTCGTGTAAGACCGGTCGCGTAGCGCCAAAACAGACAAAATAATGTAAGATAAAACATTCAATCGTTCATACTTAACCAATAATGCGTTAGTGCGGGACGTTGGCGCACGACTTATGCTCGACGCATGTTCCATTAGATGTGCACTGACCCTAATACAAACTGATATAACATATATATGATTCATAAAACAACCTATTAAAATTTTACTAGCAATTTTATTATGTCTATTTATTTTCCTTATATTAATTATCATAATTAACCTTCATCGAAGCCGTTAACTTTTACGGCCAGTAAATTCAGTTTAGGTGTGTTTGAACAATGCAGTTGTTATTATGCAGCTACTAACAAGGTAGGTACGTTTGGAATCGCCATTTTTATATCTTATTTTAATATATGTTTCTCTCGCGACTTAATACACTAATGAGTTAAATTAGTAAGAAGTCCTAAGTAGCATTTAAACTAGATTTAAAAAAAAATAGTGTGCACTTTTTTCCTTCAATTAATTTATTTTCCCCTTTTCATTGCCCTTTTTTCGTCCCTAATAGATTTTATGATTAAATAACAAATTTTTCTGTTCAAAATAATTCAGTATTAAATGTAAAATATCGAAGTAATTGATATTTTACAGGATACATTATCATTACAGGGTCAATTATTACTAGAAAAAAGAATGCCGATTCAAATAAAAATATCAATATTGCAAAATATAATATTGATTGCGAAAATACTTTTAAAGATTTCAGGTTAATAGAATTGAAATCACGCGTTTTGATTTCAGTGCGTTGTTATATTAAGCCCTAACATTATATTAATGTGTAATAGAGATCCTAAATCATTACTTCTAAGTACTAATAGGTTTCATTCATTGCATGAATTAATGGCACATAAACATGCGTGGTATGACATGTATTGTGTATTATTAAGTTGATTGATGTCATCATTATGCTACTGTATATACTCTAATTATATAATATTACTAGCTGTCCCGGCGAACTTCGTACCGCCAATTTTTTGCCACCCCGCGATCCGCGTCAGATCCCGTTCCCGCTGCACCATTTAGGGGGATGAAAAATAGATGTTCGCCGATTCTCATAGATACCGGATAAGCACAAAAAATTTCATCAAAATCGGTCAAGCCATTTCGGAGGAGTATGGCAACGAAAACTGTGACACGAGAATTTTATATATTAGACATAGTATATCATGTTTTGCCGCGTGGTTCGAGTCGAATTTGGGCCACCCCATCTCTCCCCATGCGGTGTCATACAAGGCGACTAAGGGATAAGGCTGTTTAACATCAGCAATATACAGCACAGACTCAGCCTCATATGCACGACTCGAGTCAATAATAGTGGCAAGAATACGGCAATAGGCTCACCCACTATTACGTGGGACCGAATACATTGATTGGTGAAATGAGGGTTTTAATTCACCTCTGCACCTCCAGGGATAAAGGCGTGATGTATCTTGTTACAAATGCAGTGTGTAGTGTGTATGTATGATGGACGAGGTTTTGACGGAGAATTTTCTTTAGGGTAAAGACAGCCCCATCATGGAGGAGTGGCTAGAGAGGCCACACGGCAGCCTCTCGTACCGGCTGACGCAGGTGATTACCGGACACGGGTGTTTCGGGAGTTACCTGTGTCGGATCCGGAAGGAGCCAACGACCGAGTGCCATCACTGTGATGCGAGCGAGGACACAGAGCTGCACACGCTGACCGAGTGCCCGGCGTGGGACACGCCGAGGTGGGTCCTAGTGACGGCTCTGGGGGTGGGAGTCCTCTCACTCGCCACGTTGCTCAAAGCGATGGTACGATGCGCGAACGCTTGGGGTGCGGCCGCCTCCTTCTGCGAACAAGTAATGCTCGAGAAGGAGGCGGCCGGTCGGGTCCGGACTAGACTCCGGGCCCGGGAAGCCCGCGCAGAGCGAAGGCGAACCGGACGTCGGAGGTAACAGAACGACCTCCGTCCTCCATGAGCGCTGGCCTGGGGGTGACCGGTGGAGCCACCTGTCACCCTAGGGTGCGCCGCCGCCGCGGCGGCGCAAAAATGCGCCTCCCCGTAACCGGGGCTAGATGGGGACCCTGTGGTCCCCACAACCCGAAGGGGGCCATCTCGAAAGAGATGGTCCTGGGTCTGCCGGGGTGCAAGAGATATGCTTTTGGCAATCTCACCTCCGGCAACCAAGGACCCAAGACGGCGTGCGTTTTAGTCAGTTCGAGTCCGACATAGCCGCCTCCACCGGCTCCGTGGGGGTGGTATCCGTGGGGATTTATCGCACGATAAAAAAAAAAAGGTGAAGACAGCCTCTGTGGCGTAGCGGTAGTGTCTGCGGCCGCTACGCAGGAGGCGCGGGTTCGATCCCCGCTCCGTGCAAATATTTGTATGCATGAATATGAGTATTTGCATTTGTCTCGTCGTGCCTCGGAGAGCACGTCCCGGTTGCCATACATGTATGGCAGTCGTTACAGGGGAATTGGGTGAAATGGCCCCACATAGAAGGGCTGATCACCCGTCCGGTCAAACGGCGTCCCCTTTGGTAGTAGTAATAGTAGGGAGAGTCTTGGATACAACAATCTGTCTCTGTCTTCAAAAATGAGGAACTTTTATATATACTTTCATTCATTCTCTTCTTGAAATCCTTTTTCGCGATAAATTGTAGTAATTTCCCAAGCTCTGAACCATTTCTGTAGCGAAGACAGCCTCTGTGGCGTGGCGGTACTGCACGCGACTGCCACGCAGGAGGTGCGTGCTCGATTCCCGCTCAGTGCAAATATTTGTAAGCATGAATATGGCTATTTGCATTGGTCTGGGTGTTTCTATGTATAATATGTATGTATTTACAAAAAAAGTATATAAGTATGTTTATCCGCATTCTAGATTCCATAACACAAGCTATAAAAGCTTTCCATGGGTCTAGATAGCGTTGAGCGTTGTGTAGAATGTTGCGGAATATTAAAAATGTTAAAAAAAAAGAATTTGATGAAGATCGGTTCAGTAATCGGTTGAGTAAAGTAAAGCGTAATGCTGTCACTACACCTAGACAGATGCATCTGCGAACGTCTTCCCAATGAACACTGGTGCGTCGTCAGACGTGTGGACACATCGCACTCGCTCGCGCTAAAGTCCTTTTGATTTGTGCCACAAAAACTGCCAATTACGGATGACGTCCGCAGATACATCTGTCTAGGTGTAGTGCCACAGACAGACAAATTTACTTTCGCATCTATACTATTATATAATTGTAAATTGGAAATGTTTGTTCACGATGGACGCAAAAACTGTTTAAGGGATTTTGATGCAGTTTTTTTATTAGAAAGGTCTTGATTAGACTTAAAATCTTACGTTTGTTTGATTGCAATCAAACTAACGTAAGATATAGGTTGCTGTGGGTCGCGGTCACGGGATCAGTATTTCTGTGACCCTGTGTGGCACATTGGCATGAAGTACCGAGCTCACAGAAATTTTAAGGAACTTTATATGGGTCGCGGGAACAGGAGCAGTGAACCTTTCTATTTCGGACTTAACGCGGACGAAGTCGCGGGTAAAAGCTAGTTTATAATATTAGTAGGTACGGATTAGATACAGGAAATAAAGTTAGTACCTATGTTAAATAATTGTATTTGTAGCAGCTAGTGTAATTAGAATGGCGATTTGTGATTAACATAACAGACATACTCTAAAGTAATTATTTTTTTATCGATAGGTCGATGCATAGACAAAGAAATAACATTTAAATCACGAAGAATAATTAATTATGTAAGTATAGGTCTTTTTTTTGACGTCATCGTATACAAATTAAGCTACTCGTGCGATTATTGTGTAGGACCAAATACAATGATTTTTGTAATGCGGGTGTTAATTCACCTCTGCCTAACCCTCCAGGGATGAAGGCGTGATTATATGTGTGTATGTAATAGGTTGTGAGCCTATTGCTGCATTCCGTGCACTATTATTGACTCAAGTCATGCCTCTGAGGTTGAGTCTGGGCGTTTCGTCGCATTTGGTCCATTTCGCATTTGGTCCACTTGGTCCATTTCGCATTTGGTCCAGTTCTCAGAACGTCCATTTCGCAAATGGTCCACTTCGCGAAACGTCCATTTCTGGGCTGTATATGTATATCTCTTTTTTTCGTGCGGAAATCCCTTCGGATGTTTCTCCGCCGGAACCGCAAGAGGAGGTTATGTCGGACTCGAACCGACTAAAACCACACGCAGACTGTGCGCTAGGCCATAGGTGAGGTTGTCTTCGACATGTCTTTCGCACCCCGGCTGACCCAGGGCCATCCCTTGCGGTCTGGCCCTCCTTGGGAAGGGGGACAACGGTGTCCCCGAGGGCGTCTATATTTTTTTTATGGATTAGGGAGGCAAACTCAAAATTCAAAATTCAAAGATATTTTATTTTGCATAGACCATTAAATCGGCACTTACAAAACGTCAACATAAATTAAATATTAAATACTAACTAATAATAGTAAATGGGGTGGTCCATTTACTATTATTATTAGTTCGAAGCGCGGCCCAGACCTGAGAAGACTCCGGCAAGAAACACAGCGGGCTTTTTTTTTTTGGTCTATTTACAAAACATTTACTTAGCCTAAAACTTATGGTCTAGATACAATGTTTTGCTTGAGTAGCATAGCTGAGCGAACAGCTCATTTCCAAGCTTGTTTATCGTTTAAATATTCTTGGATTTTATAATAGCCTTTCTGGCACAGTTTGCTCTTTACTGTATTTTTAAATTTATTGACAGGTAAATCTCTGCTTTCATTAGGAAGCTTGTTAAAAAAGCGTATACAGTTGCCCTGGAAAGAATTACTTATTTTATGGAGTCTGCTATGACAAACTACAAGATTGCTTTTATTTCTAGTATTTATATTGTGCCTGTCACAAAGTCTTGGAAATTTTGCAATATTTTTCCTGACATACATTAAGTTTTCGTAAATGTATTGTAACACTACGGTTAGAATATTTATCTCTTTAAACTTATCTCGGAGGGCGACTCTTGGGCCCAAATTATAAATAGCTCGCACAGCCCGCTTTTGCAAGACAAATATTATGTTTAAATCTGCGGAATTACCCCAAAGGAGAATTCCGTAGCTCATAATACTATGAAAATAGCTGAAATAAACTATTCTAGCCGTATCCACATCTGTTAAAGTCCTAATCTTTTTTACAGCATAGGAAGCTGAGCTTAATCTACTAGCTATTTTTTCTATATGTGAACCCCACTGAAGTTTAGCGTCAATACTCAAACCTAAGAACACTGTCGATTCCGTAAGGCTCAAAAATTGTCCATTGAGTTGTACATTGGTTTCTACCTGTGCAACATTAGGCAGAGTAAATTTAATACATTTAGTTTTGTTCTCATTAAGGCAAAGATTATTTATATTAAACCAATGGACCACTCTTTTGATTGCACCATTCACTTCGTCATAATTATCGTGTTGCCTTTTAATTTTGAAAATTAACGAAGTATCGTCAGCAAATAAAATAATACTATTATTGTCCCTTACATAGTAGGGAAGGTCATTTATGTAAATTAGAAATAAAAATGATCCAAGTATCGAACCCTGCGGAACGCCCAACGAAACCACAGATCCTGCTGAACATGTACCGTTAACATCGACCCTCTGAATTCTATTGTTCAAATATGAAGTCAGAAGCTCGAGAGCCTTGTTCCTTATTCCGTAATGTTCTAATTTCCTGATTAATGTGTCATGGTGAACGCAATCGAAGGCCTTGGATAGATCACAGAAGACACCTAGAGCATCATGCTTATCCTCCCAGGCTTCGTAAATACAATTTAACAGTTCTACACCAGCATCAGTAGTCGAACGTCCCTTAGTAAACCCAAACTGTTGTCAGCAACTGTCCTAGAATTAGTTTCTCAAATACTTTACTCAAGGTCGGCAATACAGAAACGGGTCGGAAATTCGAAGGATCTGTGGCGCTGCCGGCCTTGAACAAAGGTATGACTTTGCTATGTTTCATTAAATCAGGAAATACACCACTGTTGACACAGTCATTAAACACATTTGCTAGATGGAGAGCACTTGCCACAGTTTTGACTGATAATCCCCATAGAAACGAGCAGACGGATCGCCTGATGGTAAGCGATCACCGCCGCGCATGGACACCCGCAACACCAGAGGAGTCACAAGTGCGTTGCCTTCCTTATTAAAGAGAGTACGCACTTTTCTTGAAAGTTTGAAGGTTGTAATGGTTCGGAAATACCGCTGGTGACAGTTCATCTGTCTGATGTTAAACAGGAAGAGATGTGGTGGCCCTAATTCTACTCTGCTGGGAGACACGCGGCTCACTACTTTTACCTTCCTAACTTACCTTAATATATTATCTAGGTTATCTATTCTATATCTCTTTTGTTACTATTCCTTTGTGTACAGGGAAATAATGTATACACAAAGAAGAAGCATGTACAATAGATCCATTTAGGTTGATATAGGATGCCGAAGGAATATACCTACCTCCTTTCAAATATAATACAATGAACCCTTAACGTGATGCCGTCGACCATTATAGACATGTCATAGAAATGTATTGTATGTGTTATGACATTCATACATCCATACTTCCATACTAATATTATAAATAGGAAAGTAGCTCTGTCTGTCTGTATGTCTGTCTGTCTATCTGTATGTTACGCTTTCACGGCTGAACCACTGAACCGATTTTGATGAAATTCGGTCTAGGGGTAGATTAAGACCATGAGGAAGGACATAGGCTATGTTTGGTCGCGAAAACCGACGTCCACGCGGGTGGAGCCGCGAGCAAGAGCTAGTACTTAATATTATAAACGCGAAAGTAACTCTGTCTGTCTGTATGTTACGCTTTCAAGCTTAAATCAGTGAACCGATTTTGATGAAATTTGGTATAGGATAGGTTAGACATTGAAAAAGGACATAGGCTATATCTGGTTGCCGTAACCGACATCCACTCGGGCGGAGCCGCGGGCAAAAGCTAGTATTATAATATACTCAGTTGTTGCCTTGCCAGAGATTCTAACATGGAATTGTGTTCCCATTTTCGCAATCCGGAATCTATGCCAGGGATAAAAGTGGCCTGTGTTGTTCTAGACTACAACCTAGCCGTAAAACAGACATCCAAACATCTTTATAAACTTTCACATTTGCATATAACAATAGCAGAATAGTAGAGGCAGCGTCAGAAATATCTTGACGACGAAGTCAAAAATGATCTTAAAAGTCTCGTAATTAGATCAAATTAAATTGTTTTATTACTGATACTGGATTTTTTTATTCAGAGATTAAATTAAATTAAATTTATAATTAAATAGAAAGTAACTTAGTGAAATAAAATATTTACCAGAATATAAAATAAGTTGAAATAGGAGAGTTCGATGCTTCCCGTGACCAAAGGGTCACACGAAGCATCGACCAGTCGCTGTACTATTTCTTTGTAGAGCGACCGTACGCTCGGACCCCATGCACCGAGCGTTTCGACCCTAAAACGGCTCATGTCCTATATTTGCAGTTTGAGGTAGTTTGGCTGCGGTGATTTAAATTATTGTCTGAACTAAAGATGTGTAGTAGTACATACTAAATATCAGAGCAATCAGTAAACTGGAAGGGGGTAAACAAATAATTAATAACATTTTGAGTACTTCGTTTATCAACTTCTTTCTGATGCCGAGTGTACTAAATAGGATTATTATTTTGTAGTACGTATAAAAGTAGCAATAGTGTTACGGTAGCAAACGAGCATATTTTTATATGGGTTGACTTTTTATAAATATTAGCAATCTTGACATACTAAAATGGCTTTCAGTGCATAGATGTCACAAATAATATTAATAATAGCTCAACCTTAACTTTTTTAAGATATTATTCTATAAATTCTATAACTAATCATGGTTAATTCGAATCTTTTATTATTTCACGGTTGAATGTCCGTCACGGGTTTCTGAACGAAATGTAGCAAATATTTGGTGAATATTTGTTTTTTTACTATACCTAGTAACATTGTTCTTGCAATTTGTAATGCGAATATTGTCAAGGATTTTATTATGATGCGATAAATTATTTATTCTTTGCCTATGCCTAAAAACAAAAACTATCGTTAAACGGCCGTTCCCAACAAAATACTTACAGTTAAAGATCGATAGCAATAGTCAAATTTGACGTATCGGCTGTTTAAATTCAAAACATGGTAACTGGATTTTTTTTCGGGAAAGCGCATCGCGGTATAATTTTATTTTACGAAATTGGTGTGAAATAGGAATTACTATGTTTTGAATTCAATCAGCCAAGCACTTTATCCGTAGATGCGATCTATCTTTAACTGTAAGTATGTTATTGGGAACGGCGGATAGCGGAAACAAATATTGTAATAGTTTTAGTTAATTTTGATATTTTATGTTATTATTATGAAGAGAACACCCACGTTTCGCCAATTATTTTCGGTCCCAACGACGTATAGGGGGCGAGCCTATGGCCGTCTAGCGCGCCCTTTGTCTTGGGCGGTATGTTTACTGTCGGATGGAGAACAGCCCTATCCCTTAGTAGCTTTTTACGACACCCACAGAAAGAGCTGGGTGGTACTATTCTACTCCACCAGGAACAAAAAAAAACAACACTTCTAGTATCTCTAAAATGCACAATATTCGTATCTACGTGTAGAAATTTATATAACCCAAAGTTTTTATTTTTAACGACTCTGAACTTTTAATAAGACGGCCTGCCTTATTAAAAGTATATTTCTTTTAATTCGCCAATATTAACGTTGGTTATCTTTTATTTTAGGAATTATAATTTAAAAAAATAGAATCTGTAGGTCTGTAGAATACACAACTCATTGTAGCATAGGTTCCTAAGAAAAAACGTTTGTACCGCAGACCTTGCTCTAGATAAAGGTATCTTGATTCTCATTTAGCATTCTTCATGTACGTGGGTTTATTTTGATTAATATTATCTAACCGCTCGAGGTAACTTCCATATATGTCTAATTGGAGACAGATATTATGCCAACTCATACGAATATGCTCGACCACAGTGTCGCAGACGTACACTGCACTATACAGCCCTTCATTTACATATTTATACTTCCTCTAGATAATTATTAGTCAAAGGTTTGCTCGAAGAAATCTCCTATAACGAATTAAGATCTTTGTAAGTACATAATTCATGGATTATCAGAGATTTCCTAATAGTTATGTAAAATAATCCCTTATTACTTTCTTGTGTGTAATAATAATAATGAACTAAGAGGCATTCATTTTACTCGATATCTTCTTGGCATCATATCACAGAACGTAGGTACGCTCATCGAAAGAGTTCATTTCGACCTGTAGGTACTCGGTGATTTGAAATGTATTTTTTTAATAATTAGGGGTATTTGTTAGAAATACTTATGTAATAGTTTCATACTTATCACTCTTATCAGAGATAAGAAAAATAGATATAGATACTTGAATGAATTTTTCAGCATTAAGTATGCTAATTATATAAATCGAATACATCGGGAAAAATTAAACTTCTCGGACGGGGCTCAAACCCGCGATCTTTCCCTTACAGAGGGAATGCCTTGACCAACTCGACTACCGAGAGACACGCCATGACTCCATCGTCGCCTTAAAGACGGATAAAATAGAAGGGAAAATTGAATCACATCGAGCGTGTCTCGGTAGCCGAGTTGGTCAAGAGCCGAGTTGGCCCTGAAAGATCGCGGGTTTGACCGTGAATTTCATTTTTCCCTATGTATTCGAGATATATATACTATTTATTGTCGACTTTTTAATTTTTATAAATAAATTACTACACCCGGCTACAAACTATTATAATTGCAGATTATAACATTTCATCAGTTTGTCACACAGACGGAGCTGTAGGCAACAGCTAGTAAAATATAAATAAAACTAAATATCACATAGACTAATAAATAATTCTAATAAAATATTCTCGGCACGAGTCTGGTGTTGATAATATCGTCCGCTTGAGCCGCGATATTAAAGATAGTGAAAGGATACAAAATATCCGGACTGTATCCGGAATATCCGGCAAATGAGGAAAATATAGATTGAGGAAAAACGTGGACTATAAGACGTAATAACGACGTTCTGAGGCGTTTATGAATATTGTAATCAGTGAAAAAGGTTTTTGGGTACTTAAGAAAATGAGGGTAGAAATTATTTATGCCATTAACTTTTACAATTGTAACGGAGTTTTTACAATTTAAATTGCCCTTAATTTAAATACGCTGTGGTGTAATGCTGTAGGGGAATTTTTCATTTTTTTAAAGAGTAGGTACAGTCAACGTTAGAATATCTTTAGTACAAAATCTCAAAATGATCGTGAAACTAAGGTATTAAGAGCAAATCATGCTTTTATTGATTTAAATTGTATTATTGACCGAACTAGGTCAGTGAATTAGGTAACAAGGTGTGTTTTGTACCAAAAATCATAACGATCCGTCAACAGGAAGGCGTGAAACCCAGGATTTAACCCCCGCCTGGAGAGCTACCCAGTTGCAGCTGCTGCCACCCCTAATCACTGTGGGCTGTGGCGACTAACATCTACGAGGGACTGCTACTTCCTACGAGCACCCGCGGCCAGCCCAGTCGCGGTACTTGGCAAGCGGGACACTTGGGACGTCCCAGACCTCTACAACAGCATAACGCCTAGCTAAGTGACCAGCCAGTTCTCTGGCAGCAGCAGAATAGCACTGACACTTCGATTCTACCCACCTCTGAGATCCTAAGTGAGGGCCGGGGAATAAAACTGTACTAGAACCTTAATCGTCTTTTATTTTCTGGTCCCTGTGACCCTCCAAGGTTCATTTTGAGCACTTTGATCGTCAAGATGGATTTGATGTTGACTATAGGTTCCTACCCTACTACCTAGTACCGTAATTATGAATATGAATTCAGAAATATTTTTATGTGATTATGAATATGATTATGTACAAGAAAGCTTTGCTAAAAAAAGTTTTAATATGCTTTTAATAACACAGTCCTTCAAAAAAGGATTTACTCATCGTAACAAGTATCTACGTGAAAATCCATACTATTACTATATAGGGGTATTTAGTATAGGGGTAGATTAGACCATAAGAAAGGACATAGACTATGTTTAGTCGCGATAACCGACATCCACGCGGGCGAAGCCGCGGGCAAAAGCTAGTAATACTATAAATGCGAAAGTATCTCTGTCTGTCTGTATGTTACGCTTTCACGCATATACCACTGAACGGATTTTGATGAAATTAGGGGTAGATTAGACCATGAGAAAGGACATAGACTGTGTTTGGCCGCGATAACCGACATTCACGCGGGCGGAGCCGCGGGAAAAAGCTAGTCATTGATAAATCTAGATACTCAGGGAGTAGGTAAACATTACCACAGCTCGTAGTCGTAAATAATAAGTCTTTAACAACACTTTTTGTCGCACAGAACTTAGATTTAAAGAGTTTAATTTGCGTTTTTTGTCTATTATCGCTAAAAGCGAAAGTCATCGCGTAAACAATTATTGTTCACAAGCCTTGACTCCGTGGAGGTTGGCGAATTCGTCACATGGAATCGTAGGCTATTTTGGTAGCTATTCAAGATTCAATCTACGCTTCCTTTTATTCACTACTGCTAATCGTCTGTATTCGGCGTCACTCGAGGATTTTTTCACTCGTCATTTCCCATAGATTTGCAACATTTTTACTTCCATTTTTTTACGTGCGAGAAATCCTCTTGACAGCCTCTGTGGCGTGGCGTGAATGCGACTGCCACGCAGGAGGCGCGGGTTCGATCCCCGCTCAGTGCAAATATTTTGTATGCATGAATATGGCTATTTGCGTTGCTCGGGGAGTTTCTATGTATAATATGTATGTATTTACAAAAAAAAGTATGAAAGTGTGTTACTCCGCATTGTGGATTCCATAACACTAGCTAGTTAAGCTTACCATGGGTCTAGATAGCGTTGTGTAGAATGTTGTGGAATATTTTTATTTATTTTATCCCTGCGGATACTCCCCCTGCCGAAGCCGGTGGGGGACCTTATGTCAGACTCGAACCGACTGTCGAAGTGTCTGTCGGTCGAAGTGCAAAACCGAAGGTGAAGATATTGGACATATCCCTCGCACTTCGGTAGAACATTTTTACTTCCTTAACAAACCTCGTCCTGACAAATTACAAATACAATGCAACATAATAATTGGTGGAGCTGTTTTCAAACAGCTTAGTAATCAATGGATTTTGTGGCCATTAATATCTATAGGGGGGACCAAGCGTATCTCATCTTCAAGAAAAGAGCGTACTCTCTATTGAAAGGAAGGCAACGCACTTATGACCCCTCTGGTGTTGCGGGTGTCCATGGGCGGCGGTGATCGCTTAACATCAGGCGATCCGTCTGCTCGTTTGCCTCCCTATTACATTAAAAAAAAACTGCTAGCCGATACACCAGCTGATCGAATGAAGCTTTGGGGCAGGCATTACTCTCAGTCTTGGTTTATCAGCAGCTGTCGCTTCAATTAAAGTCAAAATAAGACAAACCAAAGAGAAATAATGACAGCCTCTGTGGCGTGGCGGTAGTGAACGCGACTGACTACGCAGGAGGCGCGAGTTCGATCCTCGCTCAGTGCAAATATTTGTATGCATGAATATGGCTATTTGCATTGGTCTGGGTATTTCTAGGTATAATAAGTATGCAATTACAAAAAACAGTACCTAAGTATGTTTATCCGCATTCTAGATTCCATAACACAAGCTAGTTAAGCTATGCTTACCATGGGTCTAGATAAAATTGTATAGAATGTCAGAGTCGGGATTCAAAGTGCACACTTTGCATGCAGTTGGCACTAGCCCCTAGAGCAGAGGAAAGCCATACCTGCAATCAGTCTATTATAGTCAAGATAAGCCATAGCTTGGGCTAGGAGCTTGGGATTCAAAGCATAAGCTTTGGATGTAATCGGGATTAACACTTAGCAGAGACGAATAGCTGCACCACTCAGCCTAGTCACAATAACACAAGTCTCCATTATCTGGTTGACTTGGCCCCCCTACAGACTATTCCGACCATTCGTCACTATGTGGCAACGTATGACACACGGCAGGTTGTTTTAGTGTGGTGAAAGCCCCCATAAACGCGCGGTTTCCCCGAGCCCGAGGAATGCGGAGGGTACAATTTTATGTGCCTGAACAAGAAAGGGGCCATATAAGAATGGGGCTCTATACAGGGTGATTTTAGATAAAAAGAATTTGGTCACATTTTCACAGAAAATTCATCTGGGAGTATTAATTTGGCGAAAGATTTTTTTTAAAACCCCCGGATACATTTTTCCTTTCACCTGAATGAACATTATTTCCATAAATTATCAAAAAAGAATTCTTTCGCCAAATTAATACTCCCAGATGAATTTGCTATCGAAACTGTCCCCAAATTCTTTTTATCCGAAATGACTATAAAATCACCCTGTACAACTCGTGCGTATTAACATGGCACCTGGCTCGGGGCTTTGCGCGGGTGAGCGGGAGGGGTGTATGCTGACGCTACTACGAGAGTACGGCGAGAGCGGGGTCGCGCGCGGGGAAGCGGGGGGAGGGTGTTTTCGAGACCGGTGCCATGTTAATGCGCACGAGCTGTATAGGTACTGCAATTGGGATACTTATTCATTAAATTGTCTTATGAAGTTTTCCCTTGAGAATCCGGCACGGCCCGTTGGAACGTAAATTCATTCAATTACTCTTGAACTACATAACATAACATACATAAACTCATGCCCGTATTCCCCGAAGGGCTAGGCAGAGGTGCTAGCACCCACATTTCGCTAGTTTATGTCTAGGTCCCAATGTAATAGGTGGCGAGCCTATTGCCATTAACCGGGCACTTATAAACCTGCGATAAATACACACATAACTTCGAAAAGCCTCGAAAAGTCATTGGTGTGTGCCATGGTAAACCTGGGATCGAACCCGAGACCTCAGCAGTCCATTACCCATACCACTAGGCTACCGCGGTTTTTTACTCTTGAAGTGTAATGAATAATTTGCCAATGTTAGGTATTATACTTCGTATCTCTCCCGAAGATGATTACATATTACATGCAGCAGCACCCGTGATGATGCCGTCCTTATTACACTTTTAAAGATAAAATATTTTAATACATATTTTTAAAATGTTTAAAAGTACTTGTTTTGACTCAACTGTCATCCCTACCGCGCGCTGCCATTTTCTCGCCCGTCATTACTTGTGTTGGTGTTCGTCCGAGTCACACGTTCTCTCCTCTGACGAAATAAATTAACATAAAATGGGTAACAGGAAATGATCAAGTAAAGAAGATAATAGTGAAATTATGAAAAGTTTGTTAAAGAAGGTGAAATAGCTTGTACGTAAAAACGGTCAATTTCGTCGTCATCGTTTGATGATGAACCGTCTCCGGTGCAGTCTACGGAGCTTGGCCTTGCCAGTAAACTAGAACACACCGGTATGTGTAATTAATACCTCTCATCTTTCATAAATGTGTTAATTAGGTAAAATAATTTCTGCCGTTTACATTATTTGTATCTACCCTCTGTGGAATTATTTTATATCCCGACGTATATCGTTGTGGATATATACTAGCCTACACGTACATAAATCGTGTTAAGGAAACTGCTTAAACATCCCGACGTATACCGTGTGTGGATAGCAGGTTTTTATGCGTAAATGTGTATACAAGACAATGTCCAGAATTATCCCGACGTGTACCGTGTGTGGATAGCAGGTTTTTATGCATAAGTGCGTATACAAGGCAATGTCCAGAATTATCCCGACGTATACCGTGTGTGGATAGCAGGTTTTTATGCGTAAATGTGTATACAAGACAATGTCCAGAATTATCCCGACGTGTACCGTGTGTGGATAGCAGGTTTTTATGCATAAGTGCGTATACAAGGCAATGTCCAGAATTATCCCGACGTATACCGTGTGTGGATAGCAGGTTTTTATGCGTAAATGTGTATACAAGACAATGTCCAGAATTATCCCGACGTGTACCGTGTGTGGATAGCAGGTTTTTATGCATAAGTGCGTATACAAGGCAATGTCCAGAATTATCCCGACGTATACCGTGTGTGGATAGCAGGTTTTTATGCGTAAATGTGTATACAAGACAATGTCCAGAATTATCCCGACGTGTACCGTGTGTGGATAGCAGGTTTTTATGCATAAGTGCGTATACAAGGCAATGTCCAGAATTATCCCGACGTATACCGTGTGTGGATAGCAGGTTTTTATGCGTAAATGTGTATACAAGACAATGTCCAGAATTATCCCGACGTGTACCGTGTGTGGATAGCAGGTTTTTATGCATAAGTGCGTATACAAGGCAATGTCCAGAATTATCCCGACGTATACCGTGTGTGGATAGCAGGTTTTTATGCGTAAATGTGTATACAAGACAATGTCCAGAATTATCCCGACGTGTACCGTGTGTGGATAGCAGGTTTTTATGCATAAGTGCGTATACAAGGCAATGTCCAGAATTATCCCGACGTATACCGTGTGTGGATAGCAGGTTTTTATGCGTAAATGTGTATACAAGACAATGTCCAGAATTATCCCGACGTGTACCGTGTGTGGATAGCAGGTTTTTATGCATAAGTGCGTATACAAGGCAATGTCCAGAATTATCCCGACGTGTACCGTGTGTGGATAGCAGGTTTTATGCATAAGTGCGTATACAAGGCAATGTCCAGAATTATCCCGACGTGTACCGTATGTGGATAGCCGGTTTTTGTGCATAAGTGCGTATACAAGGCAATTTTTTTTTTTTTTTTATATAGGACACGTCAATTTGACTTCACCTCGCCTGATGTTAAGCTAAAGGCAAAGTCTCGGAAAGAGGGTCACCATCGTAAACATTTACCATGTTAACAGTGGTGGCACTCAGCTTGACGGCCTCATTAGATGCCTTTTCACGCCCCGCTTAAAGGACCTGGGACTGTAGGAAGAAGGAAACACGTGAGAGAGAGAGAACAATGCCCATAATTATCCTGACGTATACCGTGTGTGGATATTGTTAAAACATTGAGTGATGCAGGGCGATTACTTTGTGATACTCATTACAGAGAATCGATCTCAAGGGGATATACCTTTATAAACTGTATTAATAAACAATATACATAAACTTAGCTCTGCTGCTTATGCTGTGAGACGGATTAGGCAGTTGACTGATGTAGCTACTGCTAGGCCCGTATACTTTAGTTACTTCCATGGCTTGATGTCCTATGGAATACTACTTTGGGGAAATGCAGCAGAAACTAGAACTTAGAAACTATATTTATATTGCAAAAGAGGGCAGCTCGTGCCATTTATTGCTTAGGCAAGAGAGACTCCCTCAGGGAACGATTTAAGGATATTGACATTTTAACTGTAGCTTCCCAATATGTATTTGAAAACATAATGTATGTCAGGAAAAATTTATCTTATTACACAAAAGTAAGTGACATTACAGACAGAAATCTGCGTAACAAAATAGACTTCTACTTCCATGTTATCGGCTTAGCAAGGTTAGTGATTCCTTTAAGGGGGATGGTATACGTTTGTATAACTAACTGCCAGAATCGATCCTTGGTATGCCTGACAATAAATTCAAAACCTTTGTAAAGACCACTTTATCCAAAAAAGCATACTATAGGATAGATGATTACTTGAAAGATAAAAATGTCTGGCTTGAGCATGGTGCAGGCCCCTCGTAAAATGTCAAGGTCATACTTTAAACGCAAGGGGGCACCGCGAGGACAGACCGCCGAGCCGAGAGTGAACCCTAGCCACCTTCGGCGCCAGATCAGACAGGTACCGACGCCAGCGCCACCACCAGTGCCACCAGCGTCGCGGGACCGTCGCGTCGTCGCGATCAGACCAACCCGAGAACCAATTACCGTTTACAGAACCGGTTATCCGAACCATGTCAAAACAGCTTACCTAAATGGAGGTCATATACACCCGCTGATATAAATATAGGTAATTTAGAATTGTCTTTTAGCTGATTACTAAACAAAATTCTAGAATTGTCAGCATGCCCATTCTATTGCAACAATCATAGTCTCGTAATTTTTACCGATGCCTCAACCACTGGTTGGGGTGCAATGTGTAATGAGGAAACAGCTAACGGAAATTGGAACCAGTCTCAGTTACTTTTGCACATAAATACTCTCGAATTACTTGCCGCATTTTACGGCCTTAAGATATTTGCATCTCATCTTAAAAATTGCAATAAACTATTGAGAATTGGTATTATGACAGCCATTGCTTATATTAACAAAATGGGCGGTAGGTAAGTATACAATACACACACTCAAAAAATACTGATCGTGATCTATGGACTTGGTGTGAAAGACGTAATATTTTTGTATTCGCATCATATATATACAGTTTTGTAAAATGTTATCGATAAATTCTGTACAATTATTAGAATATTAACCAGATAATTTTTATTCTGGCGCTAGTTACAGTACGCTCAACAGTAGTCGTTCCGCCCTGTCCATACTGTTAGGTTAAGATATTACTAATAATGACTGTATCATTTTTTTAAGGCATCTTTCGCCTTAAGCCACCTGCTCCCAAATACGATACAACTTGGGACCCTAACTTGGTGTTAATTTATCTTTCTAATTACTTTCCAAATGACTCAATTTCCCTAAAAGATTTGACAGTTAAATCTAAAACACTCCTAACCTTGGCATCTGCACAGAGAATGCAGACTCTGAGCTTAATTCGCATCAACAATATTAAAGTCGATGAATTAATCAAAACTTCCCAACCAGGATCTTACCACCCATTGATTGTATTACCATACATTCAGGAAAATTCTAAAGTTCGTCCAGCCTTAACTCTGAAATCGTATATTGATAGAACTAGTGATTTACGTAAAGATGAATATCTCTTCATTAGCTTCCAAAAACCACATAAAAGGGTAGTAACACAATCTCACTGGGTTAAATTTGTGTTACAGAATAGTGGTATCATATAGATTTATACAGTGCACATAGTACGAGCCATGCATCTACATCTGCAGCTCATCGAGCAGGTCTTAATCTAGAAATAATTCGTAAAGCTGCAGGCTGGACTACATCTTCTAAAGTATTTCTGAAGTATTATAATAAAAACTTATATAATTCATTAGATTGTGATTTTGCTAACGCTTTACTTCAAAGCAATGATTAATTTTTATGTAAAGATATTTTACACAAACTCTAGTTTTGAAATGTGTAAGTTTATGTTAACAAATTACAAATATAAGTTGATCGTTTCTATGATAGTAATTTTTTCGATGCTCTAAACATCTGCATGTAATATGTAATCATCTTCGGGAGAGATACGAAGTATAATTGAGAATCAAACGAGCTTACCTAGTGAAGTTTGATGTCTAATTATACGAGTGTCTTGACCGAAGATGATTACACTCCCGCCTCTCCCTTAAAAACCCATAGACCTATCGAAAAAATTGTTTTTGCTCTAAAATAATGACGGGCGAGAAAATGGCAGCGCGCGGTAGGGATGACAGTTGAGTCAAAACAAGTACCTACTTTTAAACATTTTAAAAATATGTATTAAAATATTTTATCTTTAAAAGTGTGATAAGGACGGCATCATCACGGGTGCTGCTGCATGTAATATGTAATCATCTTCGGTCAAGACACTCGTATAATTAGACATCAAACTTCACTAGGTAAGCTAGTTTGATTCTCAATTATTCATCATAAATCAACAGACATTCATACACGGACTTAGTGTCGCGGTATTTCCAGAGTAATTTGTGGTTGCGGACTAGAGATTATTGCCTAGGTAAACTGTCGATACGTTATGAATCATTATTATGTAGTCAATTAGTCATTGAATATTAAATTATTAAAATTATTAAACTATATTTTGCATATTTCTTAAGGAGTAAAAAGTTAATTCAAGGTAGTATGTTTAACTATATTGTAACGGATTCTTTAAGATATGTCATGACATAAGTCATGAGTCATCACAATGTTGGTCTAGGTTACCTTGGACTTCACTATGAGTCCGGAATCCTCTTTATCTTCATTTATAAGGGAACGGAGATTTTTTATAACGGAGCCTGGGGTCTACATCTTCCAAGTCGGGTGGCGCGCGTAGGCGCGAATCCTCATACCAGGGGCGGGTTGGCACACCGTATTTCCCCCTCCCGAATTGGGTCAGACCACCAGGGATGGCCCTGAGTCAGCGAGGTTGCAAGGAATATGTCGAAGACAACCTCACGTTCGGCCTGGCACGATGCACCACAGACGGCGTGCAGTTTTAGTCAGTTCGAGTCCGACATAACCTCCCCCTCTGGCACTGGCGGGGAAGGTATCCGATTTGATTTCTGCACAAAAAATTCCGCAGATTTTGATTTAATTTATTCCGCACATTTTTTGATTTCATTTATTGTAACCGTTTTTATGGGAGTGAGCACCATCTAACCTCTTAAACTTAAAAAGAAAGCCTGCCCCAGTACCGTATTACTGGTATCAGGTATTACCGGTTTACAACGAAGGTCGGCCTTGCCTCGAAGGTCTTGGTGGGGTTCCATACCTACACTCGTACAGGTATGCTTAAATATACTCAAATTGACAGTTTGTGGTTACATGTAGAATTTACTACTCAATTCATAATGATAATATTATTCATTACCTCTAGGAAATGATATTTAATAACTTCGTAAGTAGTAAAAAAAGCACCTTCATTAGTCCGCCATGCTCCGTCACAAGCAGGATATGAAAAGAAAGGAAAATTAATCGACAAACATAGATATAATCAGGGCAACAAAAATGGTGCCACATATATAAATACGTAAATTTGCGAAATGACGATGAGGCTAATATTATTATTATCTCTATTATATATATTTATAATTGTCTTGGGCTGTAAGTTTGCTGTCGAATGGAGAATACCATCCTATATCCTTTTCTACTCCACCAGGTACCAACACAGCACTCCAAATAATGAATGAATGAATATTTATTTTTAAGCAACCTAGGCTCATTTTGGTTAGTAACAATTTTAGCTTATATCTACGTTAGTATGTCCAAAATTTCTTATTCTGCAGATAAGTTCATCAGGTCCGACGTTCAACGTGTAACTTGGTGAACCTACCCATCACAGGTCCTTCCATCCTGCCCGCGAACACCTTCAACATTATACATCAAAAATTTTATTTATTTCAATATAAAGATCGTTTGGTTATTTACTTATGTTCAGCAATTTCTAAGGGCTAAATAGTCCCATATGAGTTTTATTTATTGCATCTATATTAAATGTTAGTTACTCTATAAAACCTTATAAGACACAAAACAATTATGACCCATATATGAAATTTAATATATCGCTGAATAAGCTCGAATGACTATATCGGTCAGTGCGCAAATGGAATGCAACAAGTAATAAGATCGAAGTTGATATTGCCATACCTACTTACCGCCAATTGGCTCTATTAATATCAATATCATTCCTTGGCCAAGTAAGCATGTGGAATTTTAATATGAGTGTTGAAGTGTAGGGTGTTGTCATGGGTGTGATTTGTAGGTCGAATAAAAGGTTACTTAATGGTTTTTTTTAAATTGGATATCTAAGTAGTAATACAGATATATATATATATATTTATATAAAAAACTGCACGAAACCAGAAGGCCCAAGAAGTGCTGGCTTAGAGTGGTGTAGGGTGACATGTGTGCAAACGGTCTCACTACCTTGGACGCCCAGATGAGGGAGAGCCGGAAGACGGACCCTGAGCACCGAGGGCACCGTGGCCTCGAATGCAATCAGGACTAACGTCTTTAAGTAGAGTAATGTACTAAAAAAGTTTAATAAAACTAAAACTACATATAGGTACGTACGTAGCATTCCTCAGCGTCGCATGCGTTCCCATCGATAAAACAATCATAAATCACAATAAATTTTATTGCACTTTCCCACAATAGTTCATGTGAGATTTTCAGCAGAATATTATAGGAGTAGACGGTTAATTTTGGGTGTTTATGATCAGTCAATCTATCTTCTAAGTATCATTTTATATTTTGATTGTTTCACAACAAAAACAAGAAATTGGTTGCTCATCCAATGATAAGGAAGTTATTAGAATCCATAACTAACCAAAAGGTTAAAATATGTAATCGATATACATCAGTAAAACCTCGGTTATATCACGGATGGATAATTAAATAATATTCTGTGGTTTTGCTTATATTTTGTAATAGTAACAAAAGCATCCGATGCTTCTATCGAATGGTTTTGATACTTACCTATAGATATCGATTGGAATACTTAGCATACTTTCATTTTAGCATTCTTTTTACAGACTCTGTGGCGTGGCGGTAGTGAACGCGACTGCCACGCAGGAGACGCGGGTTCGATTTCCGCTCAGTGCAAATATTTGTATGCATGAATATGGCTATTTGCATTGGCCTGGGTGTTTCTATGTATAATATGTATGTATTTACAAAAAAAGTAACTAAGTATGTTTATCCGCATTCTAGATTCCATAACACAAGTTAGTTAAGCTTACCATGGGTCAAGATAGCGTTGTGTAGAATGTTGTGTAATATTAATTAATTTATTTATTTATTTCATAACATTTCATGAAACATCTGTTGTTTGCTTCCGATACACAGTGGTTTTTTCTAATATATTTAGTCTGCTACAGATCATGTGGTAGACCTACAAGGATCTGTGTACTGACGTCAAGAGAGAATATTCGGACAGTTGAATTTCTCATGCAATAATTGAATTTAACAAGGACCTTCTCTGAAGCCCCGGATTTAACCACAAATGATTCGTATTTTACCTTAATTAGAGAAAACCCCGCCGACGCTTTTCCGGGCCGGCGCTTGGCGACACGTCACACGATTTTCGTCTCACGAATAGAAACGACACACGTAGGTATACAAGACAGTCCCTTTCTCTCGAAAATATTCACTCACTTTCCAGGACATTTCCAAGAAGCTCAGTTGGCAGAATATTTTCTTCTCGAAACGGATCATTTATTTATTGAAACGTTTTAGAAATGGGACTAAATTTATGAAATGTATAATGTTTGCCAAACGCAACTTTTTAGTAGGTATAGTTAGAGGTTTACCAAATGGGAAGTAGCCTGTTCATTTTATCCGGTTACAATATCGATGATGTCAGTCAGAAAAACTGGCATTAAAACAAAGCTTAAACCAAATCTTTATGAT
This sequence comes from Eilema sororculum, assembly GCA_914829495.1. Classification (NCBI taxonomy): domain Eukaryota; kingdom Metazoa; phylum Arthropoda; class Insecta; order Lepidoptera; family Erebidae; genus Eilema; species Eilema sororculum. The sequence goes on from OU618536.1 coordinate 17,712,840, forward strand.
CAATTAGGGGGATTTAATGAAATCTCACATTGTTATCATAGCTAACATAGTAAAAATCCGCTTTCCCGTTCACAGTTTGCCGCCAGTAAGCGCAGGCCCTGAGGCAGCCGTAAACACAAATTCTTCAGAGCAAGAAATTTAATTTATTACCGGATATTGGGAAGCTAATAAAATGTAATAAGTGTATTGAAGTTGAAGCAGGGAATATTAAAAAAAAAAAACAAAAAAAAAAATAATTGAAGTTCGTACCGGGAAACCATGGAAAGCAAGAAGTACGTACAGTAAGCGACAAAAGTTGGTTCGTTATGAGTGAGTTTCCACTTGTGCGTTGCGCTACGAGACGTCACAACTCACAACGGTACAGGGTCATTCTTAGAAATTTTTAATCAAATAAAATTATGGCAATGAGAAAAATTCGTTTAAATTTCTAAGAATCCTGCTCAGCCGCTGAGTGTAGCCTATATATGTGTGTAGTATATAAAATTCTCGTGTTACAATGTTCGTTCCCGTACTGCTCCGAAACGGCTTGACCGATACTCATGAAATTTTGTGAGCATATTGAGTAGGTCAGCCAACATCTATTTTCATCCCCCTAATTGGTGCAGCGGGAACGGGATCTGACGCCACGAGGGTAGGAAAAAATTGGCGGTACGAAGTTCACCGGGGCAGCTAGTATTAATATATAATCATATTTATGTATATTTTAATTTGTTGTAATTGTCGGCACGTAAGGTGGTATAAAATCACACTTACTTAAATTAAATAAAAATTATCTTATCATTATCGTGAGATAAGGATACATTAGAATATAATTAAAAATAACGTATCTATTAGTAGTAACCTAACTTAGTACAAATAAAACAAACAAACAAACTTGACATTGAAACTTATCAATGAACATTTTGTGATCCTTCAGAGGATTCCGTTTGTATTCGAACATTATAGGGGAAAGGCGTACAAAATGACATAGGTGGGTGAAATGACATACTTGCTTTACTCCGAAACCAAAAACTAAATAGTTGTCAAAAGTACCTACCTACTCAGACATTACAGGAGTAGATTAATTAATTCATATTTTGCCTATTATTATTATTATTTAGAGCTGTTAAAGCTCTGAATGTGTACATACTTTTGTTATTGACGGTACAGTATACCTGGATACGTAGGTACAACATAGTGTTGCATTCTAAAGGTCATATTTTCCTTCTACCCGGGATACTATTATTTATTCTGTGATAATTAGTGAGTAAAGTTTGCGTAAAATTTTGACAATCAATTCCAGTCCACTACTGGGCATAGCCCTCTCCCAATGTGCCCAATATTTTATATCAATCTACCCACGGCCCATGAAGTCATACAATTTGTAACCTAACCTAACCCTCATCGATTATTATCAGAAAACAAACACGAGGTTATAATAAACTATTGTATTATAATTAATTACATAATAAAGCTAGAAATTCTATGACTTAAGCTACACACGAAGTGGGTATTATTACCTACATATCGTCGGTTAACTGTGTCAAGGACGATCGGGTTGATAATGACCGCGGCCGCCATCTTGTGGCCTTCAAACGATGTGCAATGGGTGTAGACAATTGGCGGGTAGAAAATATTATTAGGTTATGTTGTTATTACTTACTTGATAATAGCCTATAATGTAGATATCACATTGTGAGTGAAGTTTTGTAACCTTTTGAATGTTACTGGTAGAGAATTAAATTTACGTAATACTATCAATAGTCTTCAGTGTTTCGATGTAGAAATATTTATACAGAGATAAGATACAAGTTTTTTTTAATTTACATAATGGACTGGAATAGACTTTCGGTATAATTTTTTAAATCAATTATTTACCCTCAGATTATAAATATTAAAAAAAGATTTAAAAAATCTGCGGTAGCCTAGTGGTATGGGTAATGGACTGCTGAGACGAGGTCTCGGGTTCGATACCAGGTTTACCATGGCACACACCAATGACTTTTCGATGCTTTTCGAGGACCTAAACATAAACTGGCGAAATATGGGTGCTTGCACCTCTGCCTACCCCTTCGGGGATAAGTGTAAGAGGAACACTCCCGAAGCCGAAGGCCCCTAGTAGTAGGTACACTACATATTGGCATAAAAAAAGAGAGTCAAATCGAACTATTTAGCCTAGCGAATTATTAGGAACATACTATCAGTTTTTTTCTGTCAAAAAAATCAAGCAAAGATTTCATCACCTTTTGTGGTAGGTAAGTATAAATAGAAAATTAGATCCTAGGAAAAATATGATTGTACCCAAATGTAGAAAATTCAATTCTAAACCACTTCTGTGTTACTATTTTCGGGTACAATTGAAAATAAATGAATTTTGCTGTAAAAAAAATCACCCTTATATTCAAGATGGCAGATAATACAACGAACCGAATACTTACCACGCAAAATCAAATGTTGACTGTCAGTGAAGAATTCCGAAAGAAAATTACTACTTAGGTACTTTACTAAGTTTTTCCACGTTAGGCTCATTTTCTTGGGGTAAGTAGGTACCTAATACTAGCTATAAGTAAATTGTCTAGGTATATTCTAAATCTAAACTATATTCATCGCTGACAACAATAAAATATTCATTGTAAAGAACCTTGTGAAACTATTATGTACCTATATTATTTATTCAGCAAATATATTAGCCTGCAGCTTGCAGCTTATCCGACCGTGTCCTGTCACGAACTTGGCGGCGCAAACTTACTTATCGATGATGCAGTTAGACATGACATGATATAATAAACAATATTAAATATGCCTGGGTTCTGTCTAGTGGTTAGTAGTACTTGGGCTAGTCACGCGTAAGGCCGTGTCCTCGCGTGGGGCGATGGCCTTAGGCAAAAAGATTCATACAACAACGCCCCGCTGTGAATGCGGCCTCGTGAAGATTTTCGTATTGATTTACAGTAGTGTTCATGTAATGGCTTGTAATTTGTTGTCATTTTAAATGAAGAAACTATAGATCAAGATGAGATGTTCTAAAATGATTAGAAAAAAGAGTTTCTCGAAGTTTTCACTTCAGCTTTAGCTCCATCTTCTTATAAGTAATTAGCTGATGCCCGCGCCCGCATGGATGTCGGTTATCGCGACCAAACCAAACATAGCCTATGTTCTTTCTCAAGGTCTACTCTACCCCTGTATAAAATTTTATCAAAATCGGTTCTGTGGTTTAGGCGTGAAAGCGTAACATACAGACAGACAGACATACAGACAGATAGACAGACAGACAGAGTTACTTTTTCATTTATAATAATTATTAAGTATGGATAACGAATGTTAAGCGCTAAGCGCATATCTCGAGAAGGAACTACTTTGACAAAGTCGGCTAATTATTTTTCTGTATGTTCCGAAGGGCCACAGAAGGTTAAAAAAAGGTTACAGAAACAGGAATAGAACCACGCGATCGTAGTCGGAATATAAATGCAGCCCTTTTCACTGCAATAACTATGTCCATAAGTTAGCATTTAGCAAAAGCATTGGCCACACTACATATAATATCTTAGTGTTTTTCGATACAGGCCTGTGTAGACGGTCGACCCTATATTAGGGCAGGAAATCCTATTACTTATGCCGTACCTCATTCAAATTTGTTGTAACCCACCCTCGTTAATACCAATTTATGTTTCTACAGTCATAAATAACTTCTATTTTATCTAGCCGCGTCTATGTAGGTACCTAGTTCGTGTTTACCTATACAATATTGCTTTTGGCCGCGGCTGTGCCCGCTTGGATGTCGGTTATTGCGACCAAACATAGCCTATGTATTAATCCAGGGCGTCAACTAACTTTTAATAAAATCGCTCCAGCCGTTTTATACATGACTAGCTGTCCCGGCAAACTTCGTTTCGCCTTAGAAATTAGAATCAATTAGCTGTATCAAATTCTCCTAATTATTTTGAGAATGTAAAGCATATCGATTCGGGCCCCATACGCCCACGGAGCTCCCGACACTAATAGGTCACCGGGGCCCATACTTACACCTACGGAGCCTATATACCTATGGGACCCATACAACCATATACCTCTACGCTCCAGGGCGTTCATACTACCATAAAACATCAATTTTTCGACCTATATAAAAAAATTGCCACCATAAATATTTTCGCGGCCCAAGCAACGGGCATTTTGTTAATTCAGAAGAATGTCTACTAATCACCCTCTGACGATATTTGCACGCATTATGTCAATTCTATATCAAACGTCAGATAACATAGAAGAATATCATACAGCAGTATTAGAATAATAAACACATTTTTTTCCAATTCGTACCTATTCCAAATTCAAAATTTAGACATGGCGCATGTCGGAACAGCTATTTTATATAGTGGTTATGTATTCTTAAATTTTCTAATTTTCCGCGCAATTTTCTTCATTTTTTCTTTCATAAGAACCTTCTCCTAACAATAACGAACACAACAAAAAAAGAATTAGCGAAATCGGTTCAGCCGTTCAGGTGTGATGTCGTGACCAAGGGAAATAGGGGTTCATTTTTATATATATAGATAGAGTAACAAACATCATCCATAGTTGCAAACTTTCACGTATAAAATATGTATTAGTAGTAGGATAACGTATTTTTGAACTAGGTTTATTTTCTAAATTACGCGCAGTAAGGCATTGAGGGTTTAAATAGGTATTATTGTTTTAGACTTAACTATCACTTCCAAAGTTATGCTATTTATTATGTGATGCTTGATATTAGATACCAAAATATAGAAATGTTTTTGTTCATATTTAGGTAAAGTCCCGTACTAGGTAAAGCTTGTACTAATTATTAGTTCTATGGGTCAAGTCCAGCCGACTTCTCCTGCAAGTAGTTATAGGTGTCCCGGATTGCAGGCGGCAAGTGTCTCGTATGTTCGAATAAGTGGTACCGTAGCACATACTTTTAGTCGTGGGAGTAAAAGTCAAAGTAGAAAAAAAAAGAATTATGAGTTGGAGAAGTGGGTGAGCGGAAGGTAGCCTTGGATACAAACGGAATAGACGCTTGGAGGGAGAAGAATACTTTATTCTGCAACCGTACTAAGAGCCTTTGCACATCACGTTTTTTATGCGCTGAGGACGCGTGTTTTTGATTAGCAAGGATCGTCTGCAAAGTAACAACGTAACTTCAGTCTACCGTTTGCTCAGCTTTATAGTGTCTACGCCTGTCGTCATCGCATAGAAAAAACATCGTGTGCAAAGGCACTAAGAGCCCTTACGGATATGATTAGATTTACCTGCATAAGTACAAAGTTATAATGCAATCGTGTTGAAACAATACCTATACTTAATTTCCATTCCTGTATCAATGCTTCCGTACATGACAATCGGCGGCGGTTGACCTCGATCGTGAACTCATGACCAATCGTTAATCATTGCATAGCTATTATCATAAATCCGCGGAATATTTGTTAGTGTTCGTTTGGACGTGTCAAGGATGTTGAAATGTTTGTTTTATAATTATTATTGTAATGTGCAATTTGGTGTGCAATCTGTTTCTAGGCAATACTCCTGCTGATGGATAGATGAGACTCTGGTTCAGGATTTCGGCGGTTTTCGGCGTTGGAATGTCTAGGTAGTCGCTCCTTTAACAAGTGTTTAAACCAAATCAAAAGAAGGAGAAGGAAATAGCCTTTGAACTTCAATGTAAAAGCTACGGGTGCAATCGAGAACAATGTTAAGATAATAAATGTAGCCTTGAAAAATCATTGGTTCCAACAGTTCGTAAGAGTGTTAGTAAGTAGATGACTCCACCGCCGTCGTGTTCGCCTTAAAGACGGATAATATATAGATATGGGAAATTTGAAGTGATTCAGGTGTGGCTCAATAGCTCACTTGAAAGAGCATTTCCCCTGTAAGGGAAAGGTCGTGGGTTCAAGTCCCACCTGAGCAATTCATTTTTCCTGATGTAATCAAATACTTTACATATTTACTTTCACCTTCATTTTGGCATCAGCGATTTTGTTACAGACCTTGCAATATGGCGGATGCAAACTATGAATTCATATTTATTATGCCTTATGAAGTTTTACATACAAGTTTACAATGACACCTTTGTATAGTGAGTCGATTTCCATTGATGAGGAGACCTTCAGGGCTACTGTAAGAGTTTTTGGGTGCACCATGTATTGTTCTCAGTATCCGATATTTTGGCACTGCAATTGCAATATTGCAAGCAACAACTCATGGTCTAATCTACCCCTATACCAAATTTCATCAAAATCGGTTCAGTGGTTTAGGTGTGAAAGCGTAACATACAGACAGACAGACAGACAGATAGACAGAAAGACAGACAGAGTTACTTTCGCATTGATAATATTAGTATGGACTAGTTTAGCAAATGGACCACCCGGTTCGAAACGCGGCCCATACCTGAGAAGACTCCGGCAAGAAACTCAGCGGGCATTTATTTTGGTCTATTTACAAACATTTACTACTCTAATACTTATGGTCTAGCTTTGCTTTTTTTTTTGTTCTGTAGAGCAACTCTAGTAGTATAGTAACCATAGCTGTACCTGACTACAATGAAATCTTTATTCTCCACTTAGCACTTAAAAAACCAATGTGAAGCCTATTCACTTGGCATAGTTTGTTTGGTTGTAACTCTGTGCGCTCAAGTGTAATTTAAATGTTTTCTTTTTTTTATTACCGGCTTTGTTTATTTTTTTTTTTATTATTTTACTTTTATTATGTTTTTATTGACTGTCATACTCGCGGCCGCCTCTGAAAACCAGCCTGCACTACCACACGAATAGCATTTACGCTGAGAGGCAACCATTATTATGCACAGTTGGTTTCTTTTTATTATCATTTTTGTGTGCATAATAAATAATATTTTCTTTCTTTCTTTTTTCTTTTCTGGTAAACAATTAGGGTGACTATTCATGATACTAAATTATTTCGATAGTAGCGTTCAAGGATTGTTTCGTAGGTCAGTGTTATAAGTCTCGAGACACGCTTCTTCAAGCGACAAGGGTCTTACATGGTCGTCAGCGCGGGTGTAACGCCCTTGATGTGGCACGCGTCCATAGGCCATGGTAACCACTTTCCATTAGATGAGCCGTTTGCTCGTCTGCCACGTAAGAAACCGTAAAGAATTTCAGGATAAAAACTATCACGATGCCTATGAAAATTGGGTATTATCCTATATTTAAAATAAATTATCTGACTGAGCTTTTTAAATTAAGAATGGTAAAAGAGCGGTAAAAATAGCGTCGGTTATTATTTTATAGTTTTTATTTATTTTTAATTATCCACCCAACCTATAATAGTAACCGATTTGACTATTAAATTTTATGACGTCACTAGATCTTTTTTCATACAAGTTACCTTAACTTATCGTTTTGACTTTTAGTAAAAAGTAACTTATTTGACTAGTCAGTAGAATAAGTGACGAGAAAAGCCGTTTTTGACAATTCGGAGATTTTGATTAGATATACTGAATATTGAACAGATTTTTATTATTTAGAAGAATTGGCCTTCAGTGTCGAAATATAAATATGATAATTAGTAATTAGCGTTATACTTAACGTTATGTGTAGTCAAATAACTGACACAATAATTATCACTTAAAATATGTAAATTAGGTATAACTGTCATTACGTGTATCAAAATACGAACGGACGGTTAACTTTGTTCCGCATTCTATATTTGATTTCCTAAAGCGAATGATACTTGTAAACAAAAAAATCATAGACTAGCAGTTTACATTATAGGTATAGTTATATTTTTTTTAATTATTTTATTCAGCTTTGTTGCTCGCGGCTCTGCCCGCGTGAATGTGGGTTATCGCGAATTTGCAACCAAACATAACCTATGTCCTTTCTCAAGGTCTAATCTACCCCTAATCATCAAAATCCGTTTTGTAGTTTAGGCGTGATAGACAGCCAGAGTTACTTTCGCATTTATAATATGTATCACTATGGATAAGGATACATGGCCTACCTCGTACTAGCTCTGCATGGTAGACTGGCAGAGAATGCCTACGGCACGGCATTAAGTCCGTCTATGTGTAACGTGCATAAAGTATAAATAAATAAATAAAAAACCACCAAAAATCTTGAGTTTAATCCAAGGTTAACAATATGATGTCCAGTTGTCATATTTTAAACATTTTTTTTTGTAAATAGTAAATATCAATTAATGTTGGTAGCAAATCGCCTTTTAATCACGTTCCCGCAACCTAATGGGAACTTATTTCCGAGATATACAGACAAAAGGAGCATGCCAATTATTGGTTGCGCTTTTAGTCGTACGCGTTAATATTTCAAATGTAAAAAAATGTATTGATTAAAACATGACTTTTCGACCCATTAACTAAGTATTTAGCACGATCTAGTACGTCTGTGTCGGCCTTGATAATGGCCCTGCCCGCGATTAACATTATATTAACATAACATTATTCATATTTCAAGTAGCATACGTTTTATAAATACAGTTTAAGTAATCGTGTAAGGATTTCCTATTAAGTAGTTAATTTCACAAATGTTTATATGTATTACTAGATAAGTATTAAGTTTTTATCACTGCCCAGCTGTTACCTGCAGCCACACAGTGCACTAGAAATAAGAATAGGGAGTTATTGGTTGTTTCGCCCGCCATTTGTTTGCCCGAACGGGCCAAACGACCAAGTCACAATTTTTATAATATTTGATTGGGCGTTTCGCCCGATTGAAGTTTTATTACTTTTCATGTATAGACAGCATCAAAATTTATCGTGTTGCTAAAAAAAAAACAATTGTATTGTTTCATAGTTATACCTATATGAAAAACTGTGCTGCAAGTCCAAATACGAAAAATTCTGATATATACTTACTTAAACTTTTTTTTCGTGCGGAAATCCCCTCGGATACCTCCCCCGCCGGAGCCAGAAGGGGAGGTTATGTCGGATTCGACCCGACTAAAACCGCACGCCGACTGTGGGTCGTAATGCTAGGCCGGAGGTGAAGTTGTCTTTGACATACCTATCCCTCGCACCCTGATTGACCTAGGGCCATCCCTTACGGTCTGGCCCCCTTCAAAGAGGGGGGGGGGGGGGGACAATTCATTCTCTCCTTCGTCTTTTAGATTTGACTATGCTATTTTCCTCAGAGCCACTGCCGTAAAAATATAACTGTGGAATGTAGACAATATTTATGTCGGTGTACGCGTATAATACACTTCTGCCTACCCTACTACTTCACCATTTGTGAGATACTGCGAAAACATGTCGAAACATCTATCGTCATCGTCACGTAAACTAAACATAAATATACAAGTTAAATGCTTTATGGAGATTGATCTCGTGCCGTCCCGGATCTGTGCGAACGTGTCCCGATTCCCCAACATAGAGATACAAGCTTACAGCGTTTCGTAACCATAGATTTAATAATATCTAGATGTGAAGAAGCTGCTAGTTCCCAGTGGAGTAAATAGGACTTCCCGTGGGTGCTCTGGAAGGTAACTAAAGTATAAGGCTTCGTCCGACAGTGAATATACAGCTCATGGCAAAGATTTTAACGTCAATAGGCTCACTCTCTAGTACGTCTAATTCTAACTGCGGGACTCTTTTTTATGGGATAGGGAGGCAAACGAGCAGACGGGTCACCTGATGGTAAGCGATCACCGCCGCCCATGGACACCCGCAACACCAGAGGAGTCACAAGTGCGTTGCCTTCCTTTTAAAAGAGATAACGCTCTTTTCTTGGAGGTTTGAAGGTCGTATTGGTTTGGAAATACCGCTGGTGACAGTTCATTCCACAATGTATCTGTGCGAGGCAGAAAGTTTCTTAAGCAACGCACAGTTGTGGACCGCCAACCAACTAGATGGTGAGTGACTCTTATTTAGCTTAGCTGGTTAGAGGGAATATTATCCCTTACTAATCTATATAACTAATATCCCTTAAAACCTATTGCTGAATAATTCTTGAAGACCTCAAACGTTGATAGCTAGCGGGTCATTTTTTTTTAACCGTGGGGGAAAATCCTTCATGGATATTATGCCGGACTCCTACCGACTAAAAACCCCCACGGTAACGCCCAGCAGCCTATAGTTGGGAGCCCCGGGTAAGCCCTCGGAAGGATGTCCCAGGGCTCCCAACAGACCCACGGCTACAATGGGGCCCCGTCCAGTGGGTGGTTCGGGCGCCATCCCGCGTCCCTGGGGGGTCTTCGGGTATCATCCCGCTTCTAGCTAGCGGGTCCTACAAAAAACGGGCATTCACTCCCTTTTATTCATATCAGGAACCTCGATACTTCTGTGGTAACTGGGAAAATGGGTAGCTACGGAAATAAATTCCACTTAAAAGTTTGTTACAATATATGTTCGTGACACTGTACAGCATCAAATCGATCTTGATGGGCAGTGCTCAAAACGAACTTAATTTCTTATTTTCCCCCTTCTTGTTGATGGATTGTTCTGATATTTGGTACACACCTTTATTTCGAACAACAGTCCTACTTGAGCATTTCATTTTCCCGATGTTTTTCGAATTTTAAAGTTAGGATAATAAATGCTGTAAAAAAATCATTCAAATATTTGGGCGGAGTCACCAAAAATCAACGTTTAAAAATGGTTGAACAATCATTCATTGGTTCCAACAGTTCGTAAGAATGTTGGTAGATGGCTCCACCGTCGCCCTTAAAGACGGATATAAAGAGAAGGTAAATTTGAAGTGGTTCAGGTTTGGCTCAGAAGCTCAGTTTTAAGAGCATTCCCCCTGTAAGGGAAAGTTCGTGGGTTCAAGTCCCACTTGAGCATTTTATTTTCCCGATGTTTTATAGAATTTTAAAGTTATAGCATAATAAATGTTATAAAAATTCATTCAAATAGAACAATTCAAATCTAAAAAACAGTTTGATTTACTTTGGTTTTAAGACTTTTTGAGACGTTGTAGTCAAGATATTTTTAAACCTGACTGTACTGGGCCTCGATTCTACTAACGCAAAATTATTGTCAAACCACAGAGATTGCAAAAAGCGGCATTAAAGTTTAGACTTTATTTTTATACACTAAGGTCCAAAATTAAATGACAAAAGTTTCATTACACTCTTTTATTCACTCTGCTAACAGTTATTTAATATTGAACTTTAAATCCATCTCTTTAAAGTCTATAATGTATTGCCGCTTATTGCAATCTCTGTGGTTTGACAATAGTTTTGCTTTAGTAGAATCGAGGCCCTGGTAGATACACTCAAAACTTGACTCATAACTTTGAAGTTCGACTCTTCTCATCTATCTTAAAATATGTCTATGCATGTAACATGTGCCACACATCAATAAAACCTCTATCCCTACAATTTTTATCCCTCAGCTACTTATAAAGCTTTACGCGCGTTCAGTGTGGTAAGGGTAAAAATGTGTGTTTCAAGAATACTAGGGTTGCAAATGAGTGTAGTGTATGACCACCTAGAGATAGCGGTTACAGTAGGCAATAACAATGGCTAGAGAACAGAGGAAAAGGAATATAAAAGTTTGTGTAGATGTTCAGGTGACAATCATGGAAAACGAAACTGCCAAAAATTTTGTTCAGAAATAGTTCTCTGGAATAACAAGTTCCCATGAGTTGCAAGAACGGGACCAGAATTCCACGCGGGCAGCAGTTAAAAGGCGCAAACCACTCGGACAAATAGAACAATGTGATTGTCACCTTGAACTTCAAGCAAACTTGCCCAATGCAGTGAAAGGGTTTTGGATAGGTTTATGCACACGTGCTTAAATAAGCAATAAAATATTATGTTTACTTCTAGGTATCTGGATGTTGCTTGGTAAAGACAAGAGAGGATAAAATAGTACCATTAGTCACAGATAACATAATACTATAGTTAAGTTTTTCTATCAGTCAAATCGATTTCCTATTTATGTTTCTATACCTAAAGCTTCAGTTTATATTTTCTCCGGGCCTGGACTGTGGAGCCACCTGTCACCCTAGCAGAAGTAGTGCGCCTTCCCATAACCGGGGCTAGATGGGGACACTATGGTCCCCACAACCCGAAAGGGGCTATCTCGAAAGAGATGGGTCTGGGTCTGCCGGGTTGCGAGAGATATGTTTCCTGCATTCTCACCTCCGGCAACTAAAGACCCAAAGATGGACCATCCATAGACCATCCATAGTCATCCGTGAGTCTGTAAGCTCCCGAAGGGGTAGGCAGAGGTATATTAGCACCCACGCTTCGCCAATATGATAAGTCCCAGGACGTAATAGGGGGCGAGCCTATTGCCATCTAGTGGGATCTTCGTCTTGTGCTGTGCCTATGTTTATTTTTTTATTTTATTTTAGTGCGTTCTTCTTAATAATGATAAATGGTTGAATTAGTAACATTTTAGTAATAATACAAAGAATCATAACGAAATTCAAAAGACATATATATTTGTATATAAACCTTCTCCCTTTTTCATACAAAACTCTTATAAAACAATTAAGAATAATTTTATATTATTGTCTATCTCGTTAAGACGCGATTTCTTTTTAGGTTAAGGACTCAAAGGCACCTACATAATTATTAATAATAAGGCTGAGGATGAGATTCAAGTCAGATAAAACTATTTTTTTTAATTAACGTAATATTTTAAAAGGCTAATTACGGATGATTCTAAGAAATTAAATTACAAGACCTGAGTTAATCTTAAATAGAATAGGTTCAGCCTAAACTAGGTCTAGGGCTAGGCTGAATCTCGAAGTACATAATTAATGTGGCCATTATGAAATTAACGTGATTTTTTTGCGAATGATTCTAAGAAGTTCAAAATAGATAATACAATAGACCAATCTGAGCAATCATTATAATTGATAAATATAATTGTAAAATTCTCATTACATTTTTGCATTTAGTTGCGTTACTTTGATCCATTTTCCTCAAGAGAACACGATCAGTTTTTCGAAACAGATGGTTTGTTGAATTTACATTCAATCAATACTATAATCATTATAAGGTCATATGTATCAGGGATAAAACGATTGAAGTTATATAATTACGGTGTTTTCTTACTTCCTGTACTAACTATGACTGGTTTCTGAAGGATAAGAAGTATGAACAGGATATCAGTTACACATACAAACAAGCAAAATAGCTCATGCCTGCGGCCTGCATGAATATCAGTTATCGTTCTGTGGTCATCATAGAGTAAGCTAAAAGAAAAGTCTCTGCAAGAGAGTTATTTAGATATTATGCATACTAATATTATAAATGCGAAAGTAACTCTGTCTGTCTGTTTGTATGTTACGCTTTCACGCCTCAACCACTGAACCGATTTCGATGAAATTTGGTATGAGGGTAGATTAGTCCCGGAGAAAGGACATAGGCTATGTTTGGATAACCGACATCCACGCAGGCGGAGCCGCGGGCAAAAGCTAGTACATATATTTTTTGGTAACTCGCACGTACTCGTACGTCGTGTCCGCGTTGGCGTTTCTGCATATTTTTCATTTTATTACACTTTTAAGTAACAATTAGCAACTGAGGCGGAAGTTTTAACATTTGTTTGGTTTAAGACGTTTTAATAAACTTATAATTTTTATATTTTAACTGCTCAATTGTTCATTTGCATTTGTGTTTAAAATAACAAATAAAATAAACATGTTTTGTGTTTATGCGGAAACTGTTAACGTGTCGTTGTGTTGTTATATTTAGATGATATCATTTAATTATTTTTAGTACTTTATCTCTATTTGATTAAAATTGAACCGTTTAATTTTATGAAACACGGTAATAAAAAATGACTCAAGTTATGTTTTATTACTATTATTAAAATTAACTTAGAGTAACATAAGCTTGAGAAATATCAAGTTATAATACCTACTGGGAATTCAACCAAGAAGTTTCTATAAATAGTTCTTTGATTTTGCTGGATTGTTTTCTTTTTAATACAATATATTAAGTACGAAAACATAAATAAAAAATAACCTAACCTAACCTAACCTAAACTAAAAAGTACAAAATAACTTTAAGAAAAACTTAGTACCTACTACAAAGTTATCTTTGAGAAAAATAACTGATTCACTGTTTTGTTAGAAGTCGGTGCCAACTTTGTTTGTGGTTCCTGAACGAATATGATGGTGGATCTATTAGAAGTCCGTGCCTAACTTTGTTTCAATTGATTCAATCAGTTATTTTGTACATTTTAGTTTTTCTCTAAGTTATTTTATACTTTTTAATTTGTGAAGTCGGTTTTTAAACGTAGTTTTTAACCTGTGAGTAAGTTATAACTCACTGGTTGTTCCGTATCAATTTTAAACCCAATGCAAAAATAAGTTTTGAAGTCGGTTTAGGTATAAACGACGGACAACATAAATAAGAAATCGGTTAAAAATTTAATTGAAATAACGAAAAATATTAATAAAATTAAAACTACTGGGTCAAACCATGTACAATTACAGCAATTTTACATTGAATTTGAAAATGAAATCAATGCAATGAAAATCAATCAAATGCAATTAAAATCTCAGAGTAATCAATGTAGGTAGATAAATACATAAAAAAAACAATAAAATAAATAACGATCGAATTGAGAACCTGCTCCTTTTTGGAAGTTGGTTAAATATGTAGGACGAAAACTATACTACTCAGTCGATCGTATAATAATGGCGAATACCTATCGGCGACAATGAATGAGCTGTGTCTAGCTTTTGTAAATTAAAAAACGGCCAGACCGAGCAGGTAATAGATAAAATGCGGAAGGTAGGGACCCTGTCGCAATTAAGAAAGGCCCTGGTAACAATCTCTACTAATAGATATTGAGATATACATATTTAAATTAATTGAATATAATTAATTTAAATAAATAATGCCTGATCTAATCTAATGACATGTATAATTGATAACGCCTCTATAGACTCTATCGGCCTTGTTTCAATAACGTAACACGTTTTTTTTAATACCTATAATGTTTGCATGAGCTTTTTATAGCATTTATTATGCTAGTCCCACTTGAGCATTTAATTTTTCCCGATGTATTCGTACCTATAATGTATCTAAGTATGAATATTTGTGAATTATAACATTCATAGCTGGGTGTAAATAAATATTTTAATTTTAAATTGAGTGTCATAAAACCCAGTAACAAAAATGAAATCATAATGATGCGGAAGAATATTTTTCTAAAATTTTATTAAAAATAAAACTCGTATTTAATTTTTAATGTAAATAAAGGTTAAGTAAACATAAACAAGTTGAAAATATGAAGAGAGAGATCCGGTTCTCCGCATTCCATGGATTCACTGTGCGGTCGCCCGCCGGGTCCATGGCGTGGTACAGAGAGGAACACTGTGACGGCGCCTGGGACTTGCGACCCAGATGTAGGTTTAGGGTGGCCACCTTGTGATGCATCAGCGCTCACCTCCACCGTCAGTCGTGTTCCCCCCTCTACCTATCCAAATTTGGTAAGATGTGTTTGGTAAGAAGTGAATGATGAAGTTAGGTAGATACTAATAAAAAGCACTTCATTATACCTACTTCTAACGATCTTACAATAAAAAGTTAAGAGTTACTAATTATAACTATTGTAATAGATGAGGTGCTTAGTTACTTTTTTTTTAACATGCATGCAGTGGGTCAGATGTGTTTTTCCTAGACTTAAAAGGAGATAAATAAATTTCAACTTATTTTCTATTCTGGGATAAAAGAAATAGGATTAATTAAGTGCATCTACCTTCAAAGAGTTTACTGCTTTCACCTAACCTTCGGCTAAAGTAAATATATTTCTAATACTAAAAACTAATTTTTGAATTTGAAGCGGATTTTTCTGTTTAAAAGATTGTGTTTAGACTTAAGCTCTTACGTTTTTTGATCGCTATTGGTTGAGTATCGGAATTGATGGGTGGAGCCATGCATGCGGCTAGTCTCTTATCATACATACATACTTATAATCACACCTAAATTAAAGTAAATTTACATTATTAATTAATAATAATGTAAATTTAATTGTAAAGATGTGTTATTGATCACTTCTCACATAACACTAGCCACTCTGTGATTGAAAGTTGTCAACTTGCGGTTTCCCGCGAGTTTATTGCCCGCGAGTTGATGAATGACTCTGTGAATCGTTACGGATATTGCCCTGTTGGTTGCAACCGGTTTTAAACCCTATAGGAAAAATTATCATAATATTATATTATGTTTGTTTTGTGTGTGCATAAATCTTAAATAAATAAATAATATTATATTGCCCACAGATTTTTGTCATGCTGGTTCCCGGTGGAGTAGAATAGGACCACCCTAGCTCTTCCCATGGGTGTCGTAAAGGGCAACTAAGGGATAGGGCTGTTCTCCATCCGACAGTAAACATACAGCCCTAGACAAAGTGCCCGCTAGACGGCACATTCAGCACCATATGTGGTGAATCTTTGTAACTTCTTCACGCAAATTAAATTGGCAGAAATGTAGATTATAGTGTAAAATGGCATATAACATAACATAACATAAACTCACGCCCGTATTCCCCGAAGGGGTAGGCAGAGGTGCTAGCACCCACGTTTCGCCAGTTTATGTTTAGGTCCCAATGTAATAGGTGGCGAGCCTATTGCCATTAACCGGGCACTTATAAACCAGCGATAAATACACACATAACTTCGAAAAGCATCGAAAAGTCATTGGTGTGTGCCATGGTAAACCTGGGATCGAACCCGAGACCTCGTCTCAGCAGTCCATTACCCATACCACTAGGCTACCGCGGTTTCTTATGAAATTCTTATAAAATGGCATATAGGCTACCTTTTATACCGGATACAGGTACCCGGGGATCGTGGCAACGTGATAGTATTTCTTGCTTCTCTCATCTGCGTTGTTGCCCTTGAGTTGGGGTTGGTTTACGTTTTCTCCTACTTTTGATTCGATTACTCGGGTAAACCTCCAACATCTTAACTAACTTAGGAAATATTGTGGCTCCACCCGCGTGGATATCCGATTTCCGCGTGGATTTATTGAAATGCTGTACCTATCTGAGATAAATGTGGAACGGCTAATTAAAATTATTTTATTAATATTAATAATTAGCGATATTCAGTAAAAAGAAATCCCATTTATCGCCAGTGGAAACAAATCCAGTCACCACTGGTGACATATGGGATTTTCCCATTTATCATCAGTGGGAACGGCGCCAGTGGTCACGATAGGAAATATCTTATCCCGTTTGTCACCACTGGTGACATATGGGATTTTTTTTTCCATTTATCATCAGTGGGAACGGCGCCAGAGGTGACGACTGGGAATAACCGGTTATCACGACCAAACATAGGCTTTCTCATGGTCTAATGTACCCCTATACCAAATTCCATCAAAGTCGGTTCAGTGGTTTATTATACAGACAAACAGACAGAGTTACTTGCACATTTATAATATTATTAGCTTTTGCCCGCGGCTCCACCCGCGTGGATGTCGGTTATCGTGACCAAACATAGCCTATGTCCTTTCTCATGGTCTAATGTACCCCTATACCAAATTACATCAAAATCGGTTCAGTGGCTTAGGCGTGAAAGCGTAAAATACAGACAGACAGACAGAGTCACTTGCACATTTATAATAATAAGTATGGATTTCGGAACAGATATTCTTAAGGTGGTGCCATTGACATGGGTATCAAAATTTTTAGTGCAACTTCATACATGCAAATAGTCATAATTCATGACTATTAAGTATATGCACTAAACAGTAATCAAAGCCTTGACTTCTGATGTAGCATGAATTGCTGTTATCAAAAAGTATGTTATAAAACCCTAACTCTTTGTTTCTTAGAATTATATAAAAATTACGTACGAATTGGTTAGCGAAGGCGTATTATATTGGTCGAATGTGTGAACGACCTTTGCGTATTTACTTACGAAACAAAATAGAAGTATTTTTCTCATACTTACATAAAATGTTACCTTTGCTATTATTATGAGTATAATAAAAAAAACGCATTGTCTTTTGATATCGGTTTTCGCGGCTTTAGATGTCATATCCACGGACTATACCGGGTGTAAGGGAAACGCTCGCGAAGTCAAAAACCCCTAGTAGTACTCCAGGTACATAACACATTTCCCGAGGGGGGCCAAACTTCCCGAGGGGGGCCAAACCGTAAGGGATGGCCCTGGGTCAGCCGGGGTGCGAGGGATATGTCGATGACAACCTCACCTCCGGCCTAGTACCACGACCCACAGTCGGCGTGCGGTCTTAGTCGGTTCGAGTCCGACATAACCTCCTCTTCCGGCTCCGGCAGGGCGTATCCGAGGGGATTTCCGCACGAAAAAAAAAGGTACATAACACATTGTCCAAATCGTTGTTTTCTGCCAATGTGTTATGTACCTGGAGTACTAATAGGGGTTTTCGCCTTTCCCACACATCGGGTAAATATAGGTACAGTCAGTGTCAGAAATATCTTGACCTGCAATATGATCTTAAAAATAGGGTATCAAGAGCAAATCAAACTGTTTTATTGATTTAAATTGTATTATTCTTCGAACTAAAGGTTTGTACATCAAACTTTTTCTAACGCTGACTGTACGTGGGACACATGTCTTGGACCTTAGTCGCAAAACGAACAAGACCCTGCTACACGCAGATAAAAAAAAATATTCTTCAAAATTGTACACAACACTACCTATACCCACGGTAAGCTTAATTAGCTTGGGTTATGGAATCTAGAATGCGGATAAACATACTTTGATACTTTTTTTTTCTAAATACATACATATCATACATAGAAACACCCAGACCAATGCAAATAGCCATATTCATACATACAAATATTTGCATTGAGCGGGGATCGAACCCGCGCCTCCTGCGTGGCAGTCGCGTGCACTACCGCCCCGCCACAGAGGCTGTCAAATTGAGAAACGAGATTGTTTTAGAATAACTATGCTTGGTGAATTTGAGCTCGTCCACTGTCGTAGCTACTCGTGCTACCTTCAAAAGACACCCAAAAAACGTGTACTGCGCACATAGAGCACATTTTAAGCCTAAGATATATGTCCCAAGATCTCGTCAAGATCTTCGGCTTCCAAGCCAATATCATCTGCAAGCCGGTGAACTTGTTGATTGACGGACAAGACTCTGGCACAGACTTATAAAAAAAACTAAATTGTATGTAAATATGAACAATTATTTCCCCATGTTTGCGTTTATCTTCTCGCTATTGTTTGCATACAATTGCAGCATGCTAATTGCACTTACAAAATAGTGACAAACAACAAACACAACACGATATATAGATAAGAAACTAATACGCAAACTGCTTCGCATGCACAGTGGCCCGGGGAGGGCCAGACCGTAAGGGATGTCCCTGGGTCAGCCGGGGTGCGAGGGATATGTCGATGACAACCTCACCTCTGGCCTAGCACCACAACCCACAGTCGGCGTGCGGTTTTAGTCGGTTCGAGTCCGACATAAATACCTCTACCGGCTCCAGGGGGGTAGTGACCATGGGGATTTTTTGCACAATAAAAGGAAAAAAAAATTCTGTTATGCAAAATATTATTGGTTTTATCTTAAAAAGGCTTGATATTGACAGCTTCTGTGGCGTGGCGGTAGTGCACGCGACTGCCACGCAGCGGGGGCGGGTTCGATCCCCGCTCAGTGCACAATACAATGAGAATGGCTATTTGCTTTGTCTGGGTGTTTCTATGCATAATATGTATGTATTTACAAAAAAAGGTATCTAAGCATGTTCATCCGCATTCTAGATTCCATAACACAAGCTAGTTACCTAAGCATACCATGGGTCTAGATAGCGTTGTGTAGAATGTTGTTATTATTTTTTATTTATTCCAGTCATCATCTATTTGCCTGTTTCCTATTTGGGGTCGGCGCAAAATGTCATTCTCATACATACATTTCTGTCAGATGACATTTCCTCAGTTACTCCCTTCTTTACCATATCCTCTTTCACACAATCCACTTTTCTTCCTCTCTTAGACTTTCCGTGCTCCTAAAGCCATCATTAATGCATTCGGAAAATCTGGAATTTATTACACAATATCCTACTTCTACGCCAACGTCAATTTTGTATAATATGACAATAATTTAACATTGCGCAGGCGTCTACACTATCTATATTTACTGACTAGTAAAAGCGATAATATAGTACTTATTAAATAATATTATTTAAATAATATTATTGTTTGAAAAACACAAACGTATTAATTTATTAAAGTTTAAACACGCATGATATTTTTGAATACAATGTACAGATGATTTTGTCAAATAGGTTTGATAAATCAAAAAGTAATCGTTTTTTATTCTCCAATAAATAGAACTTTAATAAAACAATAAATAAAAATAATAACTTACCCCACAATACTGCAAATCACTTGATAAACACCTTTTTAAAACAAGCAACACATGAAAATTGCCCGCGAAAGGAGCGCGTAAATTTGAAAAAAATATGTCAAACGCGTCGCTTCGAATATTAAATTTCGAACTCGATAGCTGACTAATCTTTTTTTTCTTTAATGTTCCTATACAACCTCTATGAATACATAATAGGCCGTAACGGTAACATTCGCGCGTGCGCTGTGGTATGGTGCGCGTCGGCTACTAATCTTGCTGGTCTCCTTACGAACCTTGAAAGCTACTGAAAGCCCGGCTCGCCTGTCGCATTCTTGGTAAGAATTTAATTAGAACAATGTTTTAGAAGTCCTGCGTGTTTCTTTGTCGTCAGGTCGTTAAAAAACTGGGCCATCAATAAGATACAGCTGCCCGTCATAATTAAATCGATGTCAATAACAAGGCTGTAACCATAGACTAACGAATATATAAAAAAAACTGCAATTACAAAATTAATTAGTAATCGTTTTACTTAAGTATATACTTAAATTTTGATTACCAATACATTAGATAATATTTGAAAATTTGTGACGAGTTAAGGAGGGTATGGATGCATGTATGGTTGTGAAGGTGTATGGATGGGTGTCTAACAACTAAACGAATCCTGGATGGAATTTGGAACAGCTATATCTATAATATAAAAATGAATCGCTAAATGTGTTGGTAAGCGCATAACTCAACAACGCCTGGACCAATTTGGCCAATTCTTTTTTTAAATGTTCGTTGAAGTTCAAGGATGGTTTTTACGGCGAGAAAAATTCGAATAATTGCCGGGAACCGACATCCACGCGGGCGGAGCCGCGGGCAAAAGCTAGTGTAGTATAAAGCAAAGTCGCTTTCCGCGTCTGTCTGTCTCTATGTATGCTTAGATCTTTAAAACTACGCAAAGGATTTTGTAGCAGTATTTTTAATAGATAGAGTAATTCAAGAGGAAGGTTTATATGTATAATACATGCTTAATATAGTAGAGAATGCAGCGGAAAAGGGATCTGTCGCCACGCGGGCGGAAAATTATTGGCGGTACGAAGTTCGCCAGGTCAACTAGTAGATAATAGTTTTGATTAGTACACAGGTTAGTTATTATCCTGAGTGTAGGTTCCCGTAGGCTACAGGAAAGGGAGCAGTAATGTTTTTTTTAATTTTTTTTTATTTATATCACAAGGTAACGTAAAATAAGGATTAAGTAATACTAAGTACTTATTTATGTAGATTATAACGTAGCTAAACATTACTATACCTCTTGCCAAATGGTTTGAGAATAAAGGTCGTTGACCGAGTTAATCTTGTGACCATTTTGGGCCCGTTTACATAGAGGTTATAATATTTTTCACACCGAATGCAGCGCCACGTAGCGCCTGTGTGAACCTTTATTTTTATTACACAAAAATCAGTACTTTTATTACGATATTTACTGCAAACTTTATTTTTAATCGATCTGGCACGGCCTATAGTATTCCCCCTAACCTATACAGCTGATCTAGATTGTTTGCGTTAAACGGTTAGCTCACCTTTTTGTTTGCATGGTCCATTTAACCTCCTTACGACTTTCGGGGCTAAGAAGCCAACCTCACCTGTAAGCCGATACACTTTCTGAATGACGGACGGGGTTATTGCCAAGCTTCCTCTATCGGTTGTGAGGACAGACCTTAAAACCGTGAGATAGCCACAATAAAAAGGAGTAGGTATAAACAATCTTTGAGCTGAAAGCCTCTGATAAGCGCTTCGGCCGCAATGGTAATCAGGATTTCATAACCAGTTGCGATCGATGATTTTTTCTTCCTAGTTCGATACCCGGTACGATCGGAAACACCTAGTTGCAATCGAAAGGAGGAAAACTGATAAGCAGACCCTATCGACGCCTTTGTGATCGGGAAGATCGTCATTAGTATAATATAATATGTAATATTAGGGGTTAAAGTATGAAATTGCCGATTAGTACCGAAAATCTAAATTGTTTATTTTTTATTTTTTAACAAATTTATTTAATCAAAATAGTTACCATTATTATCTATACATTGCTGCCATCTAATAGGAAGGTCATTTATGCCTTTGCGATAGAACTCTGAGGATCTAGACTGCACAAACTGTGTGAAAGTATTTTGTACTGCCTCCTGGGAAGAAAACTTCTTGTCACGTAGATAATTGTCCAAATCACAAAAAAAAATGGTAGTCCGTTGGAGCAAGGTCTGGCGAATACGGAGGATGACGAATGGTTTCTAACCGCAGTTCCTGTAGGGTTAAAATAGTTTCTCGTGCTGTATGAGGTCTCGCGTTGTTATGGAGCTATAATGGTGAAGTTCGATTCATGAATTGGGGCTGTACTGCCTGACTGTACTGCTAGTTTTGCCAACATTGTACGGAGTTCGGCACAATAGACATCTGCCGTTATTGCTTGACCAGATCGGAGAAATAGTAGTTCCAGTTCCAGTTCATTTTATTTTACAAGGCTGATTTTTTCAGAACATGCTAAAATATTAAGCAGTATTGGGTAGAATCGACAATTTGTGAAATAGGCTATTTGCCTGTTTTTTAATTTCACAAGCGATTGTTGTGATTTGCCTGGGTTTCTTTTTTATTTCACAAGCACTTGCGGTTATTTTTCCTGTTTTTCTTTTTATGCAATTGCGGTGATTTGCTTGTTTTTCTTTTTTTTTCTTTTTTATTTCACAATCAATTGTTGTGATTAGCATGTTTTTTTTTTTTATTTCATTGGAAATCACTGCTATTTGCCTGTTTCTTCCTTTTTTATTTCATGTTAATTCAATAGTTTGTTTTTGTATTTTAATTTTACGGTAGTAACATGGGTAATTTCTTTTTACTGTTGTAACAACTTTCAACTTTAGTAGTAAGAATGGTAACTCAACTACCGGTGTTACTACTAGTAGTAAGATTGGTAGTAACACGGGTAATAAACGCTACCATAAAAAAAACCTCAAAAAATCTCATTAAAATCTCTTTCTCATAAACTTATACAACGACTGGTCTTGAATTAAATAAAGACCATTAGGTATTATATAAATATTGATACATGTTTATATTATATTGCAATATTTCTTATGAACTTGAGAGATAGCATCAAAAATAACCTTTTGGACACTTAAACGATATTATATATATATGATATTATCAAGAACGGTTAAGGTTGACATGTTAATATATCCAAATGAAGTACTAAATTTCAAAATCCAAGAGCTTATCACAATACAATATCTTCATTGACTGGTCTTTAGTAAAAATTCCAAGGCATACCTGTACCCACCTACTACATATTTATACCGCTAAATGAATATACTAATGTTATCCATACTAATATTATAAATGCGAAAGTAACTCTGTCTGTCTGTATGTTACGCTTTCACGCCTAAACCACTGAACCGATTTTGATGAAATTTTGTATAGAGATATATTACATACATACATACATAAACTCACACCTATGAAGGGGTAGGCAGAGGTGCTAGCACCCACATTTCGCTAGTTTATTTTTAGGTCCCAATGTAATAGGTGTCGAGCCTATTGCCATTAACCGGGCACTTATAAACCTGCGATAAATACACACATAACTTCGAAAAGTCATTGGTGTGTGCCATGGTAAACCTGGGATCGAACCCGAGACCTCGTCTCAGCAGTCCATTACCCATACCACTAGGCTACCGCAGATGGGATATATTAGACCATGAGAAAGGACATAGGCTATGTTTGGTCGCGATAACCGACCTCCACGCGGGCGGAGCCCCGGGCAAAAGCTAGTTAGCTGTGAAAGTGTTTTCCTTGAGAGAAAAAATACCATTTTTATCTTTTCGCGCCAAAACCCAGTTGCATCCAAACTGGCTCTTTGGAGCTGGGTTTTTTTCTCTATCCGTCTCTCCCTCTCCATTCTTTCTCTAGCCATGGTAAAGGCGATAAAATAATGCAAAGGAGACATCTTCTCTATGCGCCGACAAAGACTTAAGAATGCTCTTTTCAAATTTCTCAGATGTTCGTTACCCCGGGGGCGAGCTGGGGATACCGTTGTTCCCTCCTTCCTGAGGAGGGCCAGACCGTAAGGGATGGTCCTGGGTCAGCCAGGATGCGAGGGATATGTTGAAGACAACCTCACCTGCGGCTTAGCAGTACAACCCACAGATGGCGTGCGGTTTTGGTTGATTCGAGTCCGACATAACCTTCCTCTCCGGTTTCGGCGGGAGAGGTATCGGTGGGGATTTCCGCACAAAAAAAAATGTATTTCGTTACGGGTAGTTGGAACTCTTAAAAGTGCGACTAGCCTAACTGCAGAATTTCGATATCACCAATTAGTTGTTGAGGTCAGATGGCAGTCGCTCCACAGAAAATTATCTAAGTTCAGCCGCATCTAAGCTAAAAAGCCGACCCCAACTGGATGCCGGTTATTAATTAAAAATACTTACATACATAACCTCCCCTTCCGGCTTCGGCAGGGGGGGGGGGGGTATCCGAGGGGATTTCCGCACGAAAAAAAAAACAAAAAAGGTACATGTAGGTAATCAATCACGCCTGTAAATTCCTGAAGGGGTAGGCAGAGGTTTCTAACACACGCTAACATACAACTTAAACTTAAAACACGCAAAGAAACACGCAAAACGCACATTTTTTTTTTAAATTTTGTTTTCATGATGTAAATACGTACGGCTTATCAGATTTTCGGAATACCCTTGAACCTCGGACTACAGACGGAACGTATAGAACAAGCAAGTGAAGTCGCAAAAAGGAATAAGTACTAAAGTAGTGCTATCTTGTTCGCACTCTTTGTGAGCACGCACGAGTGCGAACGAGATGGCACTACTTTAGTATTACTTTTTGCGGCTCCACTTGCTAGTTCTATACTTTTCGTCTATGTTATTCTTTATGTCTGAGCCTTGAACTGTACTCATAGAATAAGCACTGAATGAAAAATTGGTTGTAGGCAATAGAAATAAAAACATCTAGATGTAAGACTAAATCCTACAACAATTCCTTTGCTTTTGTATTGTTATTAAAAAGTAAAAACTTTATTGCGGTCTGTTCCTGATAATGTCATGATTTGCACAAGAACTGCTACAGTGAAAAAAGCTGATTGATTTTTTTGGAAGGTAGACGTTTGTCACGTAACTATAATCTAGGAATTAGGTATAATAAAATACATTACCTATAATATTACTGGGAAGAGCGTTTTTTCTAAAAAAATGGTATCTTGATTTGGGCATGTTCTTTTTTAAAGTTCCGTACTGCGGAGTCCCAGTAATAGGGCTCTATTTTTGGGTCGGGAGGCTTTGTGGACCGGGACCGCGGTCCACAAAAGAGACACTTTGTGGACCGCGGTCCCGGTCCACAAAGCCTCCCGACCCAAAAATAGAGCCCTATTACTGGGACTCCGCTGTCCATCAGTAATAGGGCTCTATTTTTGGGTCGGGAGGCTTTGTGGACCGGGACCGCGGTCCACAAAAGAGACACTTTGTGGACCGTGGTCCCGGTCCACAAAGCCTCCCGACCCAAAAATAGAGCCCTATTACTGGGACTCCGCTGTCCATCTGTCCGTCTGTCTATCTGTCACTAGGTAATATTTTCATGAACCGCGATAGCTAGACTATGTATTTCTGTTGCAACTATAACATCAAATACTAAAAACAGTTTTTTTTTACTACTCTCCACTGTGAAGCGTCGTCGTCGGTTTCAGAACGACACGGCCAGTGTCAGCACGTGGCAGTGGGGGGAAAGTCTTATTCGGTAACATAACAATACACCTCCGATGGCCAACAGGGATGATATTCATAAAAATTTCCACACGAAAATGTAGGTAAATATGTTTCTACAAAGATCATCTTTACAAACGTTACAAAATATGAAGTACTTCATCGACTACAAACGATTTGCAATATGTGTATGTTTGAAACACCTCTGCCTATCCCTAAGCATATACAGGCTTAACTAAGCGTACAGTAAAAGCGCCGGTAGCTTAGTGGTTAAAGAGTCGGCTTTACGATCTAGAGGTCTTGGGTTCGAATCCTGGCCATTACACTACCGACGTGAACCCACTCCTAGCACAAGCAATTTAACTTAGTTGGAGGGGTGCGAGGGAATATTAGTAACTTCGGTTCTAATATTCTTGAAAAAAAAAAAACACAGACAAATGTATAACAAACCATTCTTTAATAACACACCAAGTAATAACGAGCTTAATAAATTAAAACGTGAATCTGGAAAAAAAGGACAAAGAGAATCCATTAAGCTACGATAATGAATTCTGACGTTAATATTCCGGTAAACCCTTTATGCCCGCTCTATTGTTTTAAGGGTCACGTTTGTAATCCAAAAGTCAGTAAGCCCTGTATTAAAAGTTAGGGTTGCTGCTGAGAGGACAGTTTAGGGGAGAAGAACCTGGCTGAGATTGTTCCGACTTCTTCTATCTAGTCTGAGATAAATAGATAGGTACCTAGGTACTTATCTACGCGACTCCACCCGCGTGAAGAAGAATACCTGGAAGAATCTGAGGGCAGGCTAGATCTACATAAAATACGTGATTAAATAATTTAATGATTCATGACACTTAAAATTGAAGACGTGAGTGGATGAAGGAGTTAACTTACAATTTCTAAATATGGAGACTAAGAAATATAGGCTGTCTCAATAAGGAGCACTTTTTAATTTTAAAATTAAAGCAAGTATTTTATGACAGAGTTGTGATATTTTTATTGTATTTTAAAGAAGACATGTTCCGATTAAGTATGGAATAAAATATCCGGCATTTTCATGAAATTTTCCATGACCTTTGCACAGAGATGTGGCTGTATCTCACCGATGACGCGTTGGATTTTCGATTTGCTTTCAGGAATTATTTCGGGTTTATTCGCACAAACCCGAGATTTCACAAAACCCCAAAGAAAAAAATTGCATGGCGTTAAATCGCACGATCTTGGTGGCCAGTTGACATCAGAATTTCGTGAGATAATGTGTTCTGGAAATCGTTGCTGTAATAAATCGATTGTTTTGTAATGAGTTTTTACAATTGTAACAGGTTGTTCTTTCGAAAAGCGCTCCATTTTTAATAATCGGAATAAACTGAGGTGACAACTGTAAAATTTCAGAGTTACCACTTACATGAAAAAAAAATTCCAATTTTAAAAAGTGCACTCTTACTGGGACACCCTATATTATGTTTTCTGATTATTTATGTCATAATATTATGGGGCAAATGATTGTCGCAATGTGTGAAGAGGAAGTCCCTGCCTATGGCAAGCGGTGCGATGGTAGATTGTAGTTCGGGTACCTATCCATAATGTTGCTCGACGAGGTGGGCAAGCTTTTTGAAAGAGTTCTTGCCAAGCGCTTCGTCGAGCACCTCTCTAGGGTGGGGCCGGATCTGGCGGACACTCAGTACGGCATCCGCCGGTGGCGTTCCACCGTAGATGCCATCATGCGCGTGAGGACTCTGGCGGAGGATGCGGTCGCTCGGGGTGAGGTAATGTCCGAGGGGATTTCCGCACGAAAAAAAGGGTAGATAGTTCTCTGTACTCTGTAATGCTAAAATACAAAAAACGGAACTACTACTTACACTTGGCTGTCTGTCACCAGGCTATATCTCATGAAGTCATGAACCGTGACTATTATGTACGTAGGTATTCTTCTCCCATTCTCTCTAGTGTAGGTACACTCAGCATCAGAAAGATGTTGACGAACAAAGTAGGTACTCAATATTTAATTACAAATTTTTCTATATTTATTTTAAAGAATATTAACAACCGAAATTACTAATATTCCCTCTAACTCCTCCAGCTAAGCTAAATTGCTTATGTTAGGAGTGGGTAAAAAAATGAAATTAAATGATTTTAATTTCGTTTTTTTACTTCCTTCCAGTTGACTGATTGTTCTGATATTGCTACACAAATCTAAAGGTTTGGACAATAATACCACTTAAATCAATAAAACAGTTAGATTGGCTCTTAATACGAGAGTTTTAAGATCATTTTGAGACTTCGTTGTCAAGATATTTATGACGCTGACTGTACATTATGACCACAGAACAAAATTTCTGTTCAGTTATTTATGACCCCCCCCCCCCTCCGTTTTTATCGTGCGCAAAATCCCCACGGATACCACCCCCACGGAGCCGGTGGAGGCGGTTATGTCGGACTCGAACCGATTAAAACGCACGCCGCCTTGGGTCCTTGGTTGCCGGAGGTTATTTATGCCCCTGAAAGTTCCAAACATAAAAAATACGAAGAAAGTCATATCAGCATACGCCGGACATTAACCATGTTAAATAATTATTTTTAATATGTTATCATAGAAGTACATTAATTAAAAACAAAACGGAAAGCATAAATTATAACGTAATAGGAAAGAGAAGTGGTACAGTGGTAGTGTAGACGACTGTTGTGCATGAGGTTCTAGGTTTAATTCCAGGAACGGGAAAAGTATTTTCGGGTTTTACTATACACAATTGGGTATTTTCATGTACTTAATTAAAAAAAATATTTTACCAAGCTTATCACATTAGGAAATTAAGGGCTAAGATGCCATCCGTAAACGGTGCAGAGTATACCTGCCAGAAAAAAGCGTTTCAGTGACTCATTCCTATGCCGCACCACTAAGAGCTGGAACTCCCTGCCAGCTCACGTGTTTCCTTCTTCCTACAGTCCCGGGTCCTTTAAGCGGGGCGTGAAAAGGCATCTGATGAGGCCGTCAAGCTGAGTGCCACCACTGTTAACTTGGTACATGTACATCACCGATGGTGACCCTTTTCCGAGACTTTGTCTTTAGCTTAACATCAGGCGAGGCGAAGTCAAATTGACGTGTCCTTTTTAAAATAAAGAAAGGCAAAAGAGTGGTACATGTTGTCAGTTCTTATTTACTCGTTTTTATTGATTTTTTATCATCCACCCATTTGACTTTGAAATATTATGACGTCACAATATTAATTTTTCCCAATAGCGTAACATTCACATAATGTAACCATAGTGTAACATTCATTAGGATATTCACTAGTTTTTTTGTTTTTAATTTATTACTGATATTTTTGTTACACTACAACACTACAATGTGAATGACAATGTCAATCTCAAAAAGCAGCTGACGAAATTTTGAATGTTTAAAACACCCTTGCATCGCAATCTTCAATGTTGGTAGCCGAGACCGGTCAGGGTTTTTGGAATATTCCTTCCAGACCAGTTTCGCCGATGTGACGAAACACCATGCGGTTTTAGTGGTTTCCAGTCCGATACCTTTATTCACCTAATTGTTTACCTCTTATGAGATGAAGTAGTAGGTACTCTGCTAATAGGTATTTGCCTAGGTATATCTAGGAACATATAGCTTATCAATCAATTAACCGCAGTCCACTGCTGGAAATAGCTTATATAATATTAATGCTTTGTTAGTATTTATTTATTCATCTAGGTACTAATTTTATTAGTTCATAAATGCAAAGACCTTGCCCAGACGTTGCCCAATTCTAATGCTGGCTATTTTGACATTCCGAACTATATTATGGCATAGAATGCTTTATGTCCTCGTGCTAAAGCCCAAATACTCGTAATAAATTACAATATAGTTAAACGGTTCAAAAATAATATTTTTAAATTAAAAAGTATATAGATATTTTTATTTCAAAATACTTAAAGGCCGTGCCAGATCGATTGAGAATAAAGTTTGCAGTAAATGTGGTTAACGGCCGCCGTTCCCAATAACATACTTACAGTTAAAGATAGATCGCAACAGTCAAATTTGACGTATCGGCTGTTTAAATTCAAAACATGGTAACTGATTTTTTTTGCGGGAAAGCGCATCGCGGTATAATTTTATTTTTCGAAATTGGTGTGAAATAGGAGTTACTATGTTTTGTATTTAAACAGCCGAGCACTTTATCCATAGATGCGATCTTTCTTTAACTGTCAGTATGTTATTGGGAACGGCGGTTAATAAGTAATTATTTGTGTAGCCTGCGTAGCGGTAGCCTAGTGGTATGGGTAATGGACTGCTGAGACGAGGTCTCGGGTTCGATCCCAGGTTTACCATGGCACACACCAAAGACTTTTCGATGCTTTTCGAAGTTATGTGTGTATTTATCGCAGGTTTATAAGTGCCCGGTTAATGGCAATAGGCTCGCCACCTATTACATTGGGACCTAAACATAAACTGGCGAAATGTGGGTGTCAGCACCTCCGCCTACCCCTTCGGGGAATACAGGCGTGAGTTTATGTTATGTTATGTTGTGTATAACAAAAATAAAGGCTCACGCGGGCGCCACGTGGCGCTGCAGTCGGTTTCACTACAGTGTGAACTGTGAATATGTTTACAACCCCCAAGTAACCGGTCCGAATTGGTCGCAAGATCAACTCTGTCTACAAACTTTATTCTAAATACATTTGGTACGAGGTATAGTTCTAAATCCTAACAAAATTATGTACTAACTTATCTTTTTACAATAACATTGCAATTCCAAATTAAAAATAGATATTGATGCTTGTTTAAACATAAAAACTTTGTCATTTGTTTTCACGCCGTTAACATATTCATATGCCACATCATAAGCAATAGCCTATATAGCTTCAATACGTCAGGGTCTGTGGTCAGGGTAGTGGGTACGTAACTAGGTACTAGGTGGGACCGAAACTCATAGTTGATCATCACTCATACTCGAAATGTGGGTGTTAATACACCTCTGCCTACCCCTTAGGGATTCTATTTACTGGCGTGAGTATAAAATGTGGATTTAATAGGTATGCGAAAGAAGTGGGCTTCAAAGTTCAAGTTTGATTTCCTTCGGAGTCTTTTTACCTTTATTTTGGAAGAGGGATTACCTATTCCCTCATGAGACTTTTTATGTTTCTCATAATAAACTTCTTCTAGCTGTTACTAAGTGACTTTATGATCTTTATTATCACAGGGGTCATTTAGCCGGCGGCGCCTCGGGTCACGCAGGGCTTAATTAACGCGGGAAAAAAACATTATGGCGGCTTCCGCGTTTTCCTCAAACTCATAAAACTTTAATGAGAAAGACGAGATGTTGTATTTTCATTTCGTTTTGTGGATATTGCGATAATATTTGACTTACAAAAGATATTAGATTTTGCTCGCAGTTTTCACTGCGTAAATACCTATAATATTCCAGAATTGTTATTAAATATTTTCCGACCTGCGTAAACAGTTGTTGTCTCAGTCTTGATGGTACACTTTAGCTGAGTATTATTCTACAACATTCTACACAACGCTATGTAGACCCATAGTAAATATAGCTTAACTAGCTTGTGTTCTGGCATCTAGAAAGCTGATAAACATACTTAGATAGGAAAAAAGCTTTAATTGTGTGCCTCAATACAATGTGTTTTGTTAATACATTATAATTATATACTAAAAAACTACTAAATACAAAATAAAAATAAAAGAAACCAATTAAAAACTAAAAGTTAGACTAAAATTAAAACGTGTCGTAGAATTGCTCCGCAGGTACTTAGATAGGTACTTCTTTTTTTGTAAATACGTACATATTATACTTAGAAACATCCAGACCAATGTATACAAATATTTGAACTGAGCGGGGATCGAATCAGCATACGATCCAAATTACGACAGTGGAATTACTATTCTATAAGATTTTCTGGGGGACCGTTATAAAATAAGTATTTCTTTAGAATACCTGGGGAGTCAGAGGATTCAGGTTGAATACATTCCAATGTTGACGTTGAGGCAATGTTGAGCAAGTAAATGGGGTTTTCAATTTGCCACGCAAAGCTGCTCGGTCTATGCAGACGTGGAAAACGCGCGACCTGCTGCGGTTCACATAAATTCCATCAAAAACTGTCCTCAGTGGAAAATACCGAGCCTGCATTAGTCGTTCGGGGACAGTTTTCTCGCGCGGCAAATGTCTTCGAGGTTGCTTGCTCTATGTGGACCCAGCTAATGATTATGGCATGCTCAGCATGCGTGCAGTATCGTAGTCAGGAACTTTGGATCGTTGCATCTTACTCCTTTGGTCCATTCGCCTTCGGCAGGTTGTATCCGGCATGCCTCTGTGGCGGGGTGGTAGTGAACGCGACTGCCACGCATGAGGCGCGGGTTCGATCTCGGATCAGTGCAAATATTTGTATGCATGAATATGGCAATTTGCAATCATCTGGGTGTTTCTATATATACAATGTATGCATTTACAAAAAGATGTATCTAAGTATGTTTAACTGCATTCTAGATTCCATAACACAAGCTATTTAAGCTATGCTTACCATGGGTCTAGATAGCGTTGTGTAGAATGTTGTGAAATATTTATTTAATTAAATATTCTTTTTTTTGTAATTCATTAAGTATGTAGGCGTCTAATTTCTTAAGTACCTACCTACTAAATATTTTTCTGCCGTCATTCTTGTGAGTAAAATATGTGTGCCAAACAATGAGATATTATATTTATTTATATTCATTGTTTGTTATAATAAAGTCATCATTGAGTTCATATTTCATTTAATATAGTTTTTGTTACAATTTATCATTTAAATATTAATTTACTTCCGCGCAATTAAAATTTAAACTTAGATCTATGTCCCCGTGGTTAAAGCCGCGTGGTCGCGGGCACGTCTTGGTATCTACTATTAGGTATCTTTTTTACAATTTTCACACTTACCTAAAATTAATAATAGTAATCTATTAATACAAAATAATAAATAAGAGAATAATTTTATAAAATAGTTTAAAAAACCAAAAACACGCTTTTAGCACGCACTAAAAATTATAGCCTGTCTGCCATATTGGATTTAAGTCACGTGACTATTTTTTTCATTTTTTCATTTGATACCCATATCATGGGGGTGGATTTCAAACAGACAGTCCGCCATCTTGGGGAGGCCGCCATATTGGATTTGTAATGACGTTCCTTAACTAGTCATGTATTGTCATCAGAACTCAGAGCGTGTGCAAAATTTCATTCTAATCGAAGACCGGGAAGTGGGTCAAATTAAGATTCCAAGATTTTTTTACATACAACAAGTGAAGCTAAAAAAGCGTGTTAAAGAAAGGTAAACGAAGCGACCATTACTGAGTTACGTTGCGAAAACTAGCGATTATTTTCTCTGTTCTTGTCGCACACGTCACACGTATACGACAATGGAAGAGCGACAGCTGTCGTTGCGTGTTTCGTAGTACAGGAAAGCTGTCAGCACAGCACAGCGGTTCTAACCTGTTAGATCCGCCATCATAATATGAGCAATTTCATTCCTGTCTGGGATGCGTTTGAAGTGATACATAATAGTTTTCTAATAAAAATGTTGAGAACCGCTGAAACTCTGTTTACTTTTTTTCTCTCGCTTCGTTGGCTTTACTTTAGAGTAAAATAATCTTTTTTCTTTCTTTTCTTCTTTGTGTTTGTGCGGCGGCATGACGGGTACAACTATGAGAGTTAACAGGAAAATTCTTGTGCTTTAATACATTAATGACGTCACTTGGGTCCTTTTTCTTTAAACAATTAATGTTATTGTAGGACGAGTTAATACGAGTTTTTACAATTTGTAAGTTGAATATTATATTCGAATATTATTCTTTCTTGTGTATATTTTTAAAATGGGTTTTCACCCGAATAAATAATTACTATTAGTAGTTATTAGTATTATATCTTGTTTATATGATGTACCTTTTTGCTGATGAATGTTAAAATAAATTTAGAAATTTCTAGAATAAAATGACTGGTAAGGTTAGGATTTTATGTTCTTTTCAAAACAACCAAAACAGATTTTTGTTCAACTTCGGCACAGAATAAAATAATAGTAGTGACTTTGGTGCGAAGTTAGGAAAGAATATTTCTGGAGTGTCAGTGAAAAGTGATTTATTTCGAAAATCATAGTTTTGAGAAAATCCAGTTTGAAGTTTTAAAAAATTGTCACTCATTTTACAGTGAATTAAAATAAAAACATGCTACTGCTGCTATTAATAGACACAATAATAGCGAAGGTTTTTATGGCCGAATTTGAGAATTTATATGTATAGTTTTTTTATAATTTATGAAAATATACAGTTATATCAATAAACACATCAAACATTTATTAAACAATTTCGTGACTATTAATACAAATTAACTTGATTTACTTTACACATTGTCTATAGGTTTCGTGACAAATGGTACAATTTTTTTTCATTCTATTGTTGTGCTCTATACAAATGAAAAAATAGAAAGTGTTGAAATAAATATTATTCATTTAAGTAATAGCGAGTTGTATTGAGCGTTTAATTATAAATTTGTTAGAAAAAACACATTCATATCATTAGACACCTCTAGAGTTTAAAAAATATGATGTGTACTTTGATACAAAGTACGGTTAAGATGATACAACTGAACATATCAACGTGTATATTGATATTACTTAAGTATATAGGTAGTACTACTAGTGAAATAATAGGCACAAGGTTCCGGGAAGGAGGAACTTATGTTCTATGTCACCCAGTTACGTAGAATCGTTGATAGCTACTAGTAATGATGTACAATCAATCAATCAATCAATTAGCCCACCGCAGTCCACTGCTGGACATGTCTGTCCCAATGTGCGCCATTTCATCCGATCCTCCGCCTTCCGCATCCAGTCTATCCCAGCCACCTTTTTCAGGTTGTCAGTCCATCTGGCTAGGGGGTATCCTACCTTGCGTTTGCTTTCTCTCGGTCTCCACTTTGGGACTCGTCTGCTCCAACGGCCATCGGTCCTTCGACACATGTGGCCAACCCATTGCCACTTGAGCTTGCTTATTCTGCGAGCTATGTCGGTAACTTTGGTTCTGTGTCGGATGACCTCATTTCGAATTCTATCCTTCAAAGAAACTCCAAGCATAGCTCGCTCCATAGCCCGCTGCGCGACTTTTAGGTTATAGACTAGCCCTACCGTCAGTGTCCACGTTTCGGCACCGTAAGTCATAACAGGTAGGACGCACTGGTCAAAGACTTTTGTTTTCAGGCATTGCGGTAGGGGAGAAGAGAAGACTCGACGTAGTTTGCGAAATGCTGCCCAACGAAGTTCGATCATTCTGGCTAGTTCTTTCTTGAAGTTGTTTTTACCGAGCTGGATTACCTGGCTCAGGTATACATATTTTTTCACAACTTCGTGCGTCACCCCTTCGATGGCAATCGGTTTCGGTGCAACATGTTCGTTGAAAATTATCTTGGTTCTATCCAAGTGTACACCGAAGGCCGGCGCGTCGAGAAAATCATACAAACATGGCACAAATCGCTTCTTTCCAAGCTACCAGCCTTTGGCCTGCCTCCCGGACTGTGCAAATGGGTTGTAAGCTTACTGCAGGGGCACCTTATTCGCGTCTTTATGACGGACGAGCTTCGGAGTTCTTGCAGGTAAATGCTGGCTTGCCGCAGGGTTCTATCTTATCTCCCACTCTCTTTCTTCTGCATATCAATGACATGCTTTCTAACGGTAGCATTCATAGCTATGCAGACGACAGCACCTTTACACGGGAGTTATCACGCACATACTGCGGCCAAGCCGTCTGATATCGCGGAAAAAAGGCAGCTGCTTGTCACTGAGCTGGACCGGATCCTTAACCACATTTCTCAATGGGGCGTTGAGAACCTGGTCGACTTCAATGGCAAGAAGACGCAGGCATGTGTGTTTACAGCAAAGGTAAAAGGTAAAAGGTTTTCTTCCCACTCTTCAGAGCACGCCACTGCCACTGCAGGATAACCTCAATTTCCTTAGTGTGGATGTTCGCTGCAAACTGAATAACAAAAGCTATATCGAGAGCATCATCAAAACAGCCTCGCGTAAATTCGGAGTCCTGAACAGATTGAGACATTTTTTCACGCTGGAGCATGTCTTCTGTACAAGACTCAAATTCGTTCCTGCGTGAAATACTGCTCGCATCTTTGGGATGGCTCAACAAAGTACTTACTAGATGCTCTCGACGGGTTGCAGCGACGTGCGGTCTGCATTATTGTGAATCCTGAGGTCACGAACACCCTCGAGCCTTTGCAGATGAGTAGAGTTTGGCAGTATTCTACCGTATATACCATGGTGAATGTTCTGATGAGCTCTTACAATTTGGTCCCAACCTCTCCTTTCCTTCACAGGACAACACATACAGGACTAAGATGCCATCCGTATATGGTGCAGATTATAACTTCTAGAACCAAGCGTTTCAGTAACTCATTCCTATGCCGCACCATTAAGACCTGGAACTCCCTGCCAGCTCACGTGTTTCCTTCCTTCCTTCCTTCTTCCTTCTTCCTATAGTCCCGGGTCCTTTAAGCGGGGCGTGAAATGGCATCTGATGAGGCAGTCAAGCTGAGTGCCACCACTGTCAACATGGTACATGGCTACTTCCTCCTTCCTCATGGTCCGAGACTTTGCCTTTAGCTTACCATCAGCTGAGGTGAAGTCAAATTTACGTGTCCCTTATAAAAAAAGCTTATAATCTTTATAATTGAATGCTACATTAATTTACTTTACTTAAATAGCATTATTATTTTCATTTGCATAGAACTTGTATCAAATACTAATAAAATAATGCTAATAAAAATATTACGTATTTTGTGTATAATGATACAACTTACATACCATAAGCATTGTGCGCCGTGAAGAACGTCGAACCGAGACTGGCGATTCGGTCGCATAACTAAACAACGTTATTCCTCTTTCACTTGGGTATTCCTTCTTGTATCATAATATTACCATCCCGTTCACACAGTTCAAGGCGGGAAGGCGATCGCGGGAGGTGTTTGCTGAGAATTTGTATTACTTTTTACTTAAATTTAGATGATGACAATATTTGAATAAGCTTGTGATTTTGGTACAACTATAATTGTATTATTAGACACGTATACCGACATTGTATTTATATTGATACTAATTTAGCTATATCACTCGACACATTGAACGATTGTAATATATCATGGTGTTAATTGATTCTCTAAGAATTGTATCATTTTACACATAACTTTATTAAAAATTTTTTGCTTTTTTACGTCATAAATATAATTGTATCACTTTTCACGAACCAATGTATGAGTAAATTTAAAATGTATATTAATGGAAGTGTACTTATATTACAATGCACTAATTCTAATCTATACATCTACATTGTGTTAAACTCGTTAATTCCATTTGTATCATTATACAATAAAGAAATAAAAAACATTGTTTAGTTCAATTTGATATGATTTTAAAAGTATTATTTTACACAATTGAATTGGTGAAAAAACGTTCAGTTATATCATTATGCACCAAATCAACTCGCTCATTTTAAACCCTAGAGATACGGGGATAAGAGCCAAAAATAGATAATTTTTTATAGATCTTCTATATGAAAAAAAATAATAAGTAATATAACTCGAGATGTATCACTTTTCACTGACGCTCCAGATTTGACCACAAACAAAAATGCTAAACAACCCATAATTGTATTGGTCTGGTCGTGCCTCGGAGAGCACGTTAAGCCGTCAGTCCCGGTTGCCATACGAATATATATGGCAGTCGTTACGGGTAGTTAGAGCCCTCAAAAGTCCAACAACTGGTTTAACAGCAATGCTTCGATATCGCCTTTGAGTTGTGGAGGTTAAAAGGCAGTTGCTTCACAGAAAATATCGAAGTTAAGCGTAAAGGGGACACCAGACTCCTAGCTGAAAACTTCGGGCATGACTGGGGTTAACGTTAGGATGTAGATTGATTTATGGATATTTCTTACTCAACCACGCAAGAACGGCCGACTGAATCTAGATGAATTCCAATTAGTCCCACCCTCTCCTTTCCTTCACAGGACGACACATGCAAGGCTAAGATGCCAACCGTATACGGTGCAGAATATACCTGCTAAAACCAAGCGTTTCAGTGACTCATTACTAAGAGCTTATTATCACTAAGAGCTGGAACTCCCTGCCAGCTCACGTGTTTCCTTCTTCCTAGTGTCCCGGGTCCTTTAAGCGTGGTGTGAAAAGGCATCTGATGAGGCCGTCAAGCTGAGTGCCACCACTGTTAAATGGTACATGTTTACGATGGTGACCCTCTTTCCGAGACTTTGCCTTAAGCTTAACATCAGGCGAGGTGAAGTCAAATTGACGTGTACTTTATAAAAAAAGGATAGAATCATGTAGGTGGGATATTCCTTCTTCGTGCCACAAAAACTCATACCATTTAAAAAAAATATGAACTCTTACTGATTTTTTGATGTTACGAAGACATTGAAGTCGTGGCTGGGACTAGCTCAGTCGGCAGACCCATCGACATTATATAGAGCCTCAAATAACTTTGGAATGACGTTCAAGAAACTATCTTTTCTTCAAGTAGATGAAAATAATACCTACAAAGTGCACGCAATGAACCTAGAAATACAAAACGAATGGTTAACACTAGGTGAATTTTGTATTCCCATAGCCTTAAAATGGCGTACCTTAATATACGACTGGTCACCGGCTCTCCTTAAATTCTATCTCAATGCATTCCAGTTGACCCTCCCCGACCAAAGCAATCTTGTCAGATGGGGAAAAGCCACAGATAAAACATGTAACTCATGTGGTGAAGCAATTGGTACTGCTACTGGTGGGTTGTAGGACGCTATTAGACCGGGGTCATTACTCGCGCCGACATGATAAGGTATTAGAAATCGTACGTGAGGCGGTAAGTTTGGCGGTAGCTAGAGCGAAAAAGGGTTTAACCACAAACCAAAGAAATGACGTCGCGTTTGTAAAGGAAGGCTGCTCAAAAAAGACAAATCAAAAGCCGTACTCAATTTTGATAGCAGCCGCTGACTGGACATTACTCGCAGATTCGTATGAGAAACACTATAAAATACCGGAGGATGTTTGTGCCTCGTCATCCAGACCCGATATATTCCTATTTTCAAAACAGCAAAAGCGTGCAGTACTAGTAGAACTCACAGTACCGTGGGAAACTAACATACCTAAAGACCACGCTATAAAAATAAACAAATTCTTTGACCTGCCCAACGAGTTAACCAAAAATGGCTATGTGGTTAAACTCTACGCCGTGGAAGTAGGAGCAAGGGGAATTCCAGCTAAATCCCTGTATAACTTATTTAAAGACCTCGGAATGCCAAGAGCTTCAGTAAGCTCTTTACTCAAACGAATATCTAAAACGGCGTTGATAGGATCTTACCAAATTTGGATAGGTAGAGGGGGGAACACGACTGACGGTGGAGGTGAGCGCTGATGCATCACAAGGTGGCCACCCTAAACCTACACCTGGGTCGCAAGTCCCAGGCGCCGTCACAGTGTTCCTCTCTGTACCACGCCATGGACCCGGCGACCGCATGGTGAATCCATGGAATGCTAAGAACCGGATCTCTCTACCACTGCATTTTAATTCATTTTTTTTAGTAATGCATGCCCGCTCAGTGCATGAATATGGCCATTTGCATTGGTCTGGGTGTTTCTATGTTCATCCGCATTCTAGATTCCATAACACAAGCTAGTTAAGCTATGCTTACCATGGATAGCGTTGTGTAAAATATTGTGGAATATGTATTTATTTATTATTTTCTTTATATTTACTATTCTTAATTCATATTAACTCCTATTTTTCCTATAAAAAACATGTTTTACAAATAAAGTACGGTTTACAGATAAAGTAATTCAAATAACTGACAAGGCTTAAAGGTTTAATAAAGGTAGGAACTTTTTGAATTGATATTAAGATCTAATATATTAGGAATAAAACTAACTATAATATAGATCTACCTAAGTTTTAATAATTTTACAAAGGCATTGGTCACTTTACGATACTTATGTAGGTACGAGTTTGGCCCTCAACTGCCTACCTACTCGTTATTTGTAGGCACCTGTTTCTACACTATTGAATGTAGGAAAACCCAGTAGGGTTACCTTTTGTGTCACAATTAATTTACTATACAGAACATATTCTAAGAATCATTGGAAGTGGCAACACACTACCGGTATCGATTACACCCTTTAGGCTATAGACGTCTATAGAGTCGATATGTTATAATATTTTTATAGTTAAAACGATCACTGGGTAGTATAATCCGGTTCCAACCCCTCCACCCATTACCCTCCAGGTGGTTGGACGGGTCGGGACCCGTATAATCAATCCATGCCTTTTTTTTTTTCGTGCGGAGATCCCCTCGGATACCCCCCCTGCCGGAGCCGGAAGGGGAGGTTATGTCGGACTCGAACCGACTAAAACCGCACGCCGACTGTGGGTCTTGGTGCTAGGCCGGAGGTGAGGTTGTCATAGACATATCCCTCGCACCCCGGCTGACCCAGGGCCATCCCTTACGGTCTGGCCCTCCTCAGGAGGGGGGACAACGGTGTCCCCAACTCCCCCCGGAATGGGGAGGCGCGCTATTCAGCGCGCCGCCGCCGTGGCCTGCTTCTGCTGGGGTGACAGGCGGCTCCACCCGTCACCCCCAGGACCGCGCTCATGGGGGATGGAGGTCAGTCAGTGCCCATAACCTATCGCTGTCCATTGCTGAACATAGGCCTCTACCGATATTGGGAGGCTTTGACATCCTCTGTGGCGTGGCGGTAGTGATTGCGACTGCTACACAGGAGGCGCGGGTTCGATCCCCGCTCGGTGAAAATATTTGTATGCCTGAATATGGTTATTTGCATTGGTCTAGGTGTTTCTATGTACAATATGAAAGAAAGAAACATTTATTTGGCGCAAAGCGGTTACACAATATAACAAATATGTATTTTGGGGGATACGTCAGTCTCAGGGGAATGAAATACTACACGTGGTGTGAGTAGATAGTATATTACACTGATTTACAGATTACACTGGTCTTACACAATATTGCCTGATAGTTGACACTACTTCGAAATACAGTGAGGGCTCTGGCGAGCTAAGGTACGAGCGAGTATGCGTGTGCAGTTTGGCGCGGTCGCCGGCGGACTGGCCTTGCAGCCGAATGTGGAAATAACCGCACGCGCATAGAGCGAAGTACTTACGTGCTAGAGGGAGACGCATAGCGTGCTGGCAACCGACTACGCTTGGCGCGAACAGCTCTATTAGAGGTGTGGGTTGCAAGTTGCAATAGTATGTACTATTTACAGAAAAAAGTATCTAAGTATGTTTTTTTATTCTAGATCCCTTAAACAGGTAACACCAGCTAGTTAAGCTTACCATGGGGCTAGATAGGGTTGTGTACTGTAGAATATTGTGGAATATTTATTTATTATTATTATTTATTATTTATTTGGCCTACTCATTCCACGCTGGTCAGACAGGTTGGTACAGAGTTTTATTTCCAGATTTCCTTCTCTCGCAGTGATATCATCTGCGTATTATTCCGATAGTCGCCTCTTACGACACCTATCGGATGAGAAGGATTTGTGGTATACTTACTTGTATTTTTTCTCCGTTGCCACACGAAGCAGTAACAATTAGCACGGAATAGACGATAGTGCAAATACAGTAAGCTCACTGAGATCTTCGAAGTCCAACCTCACTTGGGAGGGCCACATCTGATAATATACTGATGTGGCCCTCCTCTCAGGGTTGGGGTTTCAGGCAGTAGCACCTTGTGTCCTCGTCTAAGCCAAAGTAAACCAAATAACGAAGGAAGTAAACTGACTAGGAGAACGAACTCTGGATTCAAAAGCTAAGGTCTTTAAAGCAACCAAAATTGTTTTTTTTTTTATACAAGAAACGTCAAATTGACTTCACCTAGCCTGATGTTAAGCTAAAGACAAAGTCTCGGAAAGAGGGTCACCATCGTAAACATGTACCATGTTAACAGTGGTGGGACTCAGCTTGACGGCCTCATTAGATGCCCTTTCATGCCCCGCTTAAAGGACCTGTGACTGTAGGAAGAAGGAAACACGTGAGCTGGCAGGGAGTTCCAAGTCTTAGTAGTAGTAGGTACTCGGATTATGAAGAAAAATTACAACTTTTTACAACAAATTTACTTTAAAGTAGGTAGTAGGTATTTGGTTATTATATACAGGAGCCGCTCCATAGCTTCCCGTGAATGTCTTAAGAGACGGGATGGGGGACAGGATGGGGGCGATGGGGCTGTTATCCATTGTGTACGAGATAACAGGTTATTGTTCTATGATATGAAATGACGATGATGGAGATGACAACCCACCATCTATTTGTAAACATATAATATATACGGTTCCTCTACCGTCTTCAACCTCGCTCTGGCTGATATTGTCTAGTCTCCTAAAATGTCCAATATGCCAAAGAGTCTAGTGTCTTATTACGTCCAGTCCCATAATGTCTAGTGTCTTATAATGACAAGTATCCAAACATGTTTAGTGTCTTATTACGTCCAGTCTTTTGACGCACTGATAACTTTGTATCAATCAATCTATTACCTATTACCTAGTTACTTTTTTTAAGAGCATGCATCCCCTCGTTTGTCCTCTCCCCTCGTCGAAGCCAGCGGGAATAGTTATGTCAGACTCAAACCGACTAAAACCGCACCTATCAGTTTCCGAGTGTAAGGTAGCCTCTGTCTGACACATCCTTCACTACTCGGCTAACCTAGGGCCATCAATCAATCTATTACTGGACATCTATATCCATACTATATACTAAGTATACTTTAATTAATATTATAAATGCGAAAGTAACTCTGTCTGTCTATCTGTATGTTACGCTTTCACGCCTAAACCATCGAAACATACGCGCGGGCGGAGCCGCGGGCAAAAGCTAATTTTATATATAAAATTCTCGTGTCGCGGTGTTTGTAGTTATAAAC
Organism: Eilema sororculum; assembly: GCA_914829495.1. Lineage (NCBI taxonomy): Eukaryota > Metazoa > Arthropoda > Insecta > Lepidoptera > Erebidae > Eilema > Eilema sororculum. The sequence continues at coordinate 17,755,776 of OU618536.1, forward strand.
TCCTCCAAAACGGCTTGACCGATTCTCATGCAATTTTGTGTCCATATAAGGTAGGTTTGAGAATCGGACAACATCTATTTTTCATCCCCCTAAATGTTAAGGTGCAGCGGGAACGGGATCTGACGCCACGAGGGCAGGAAAAAACTGGCGGTACGAATTTCGCCGGGTCAGCTAGCAAACATATAAATTAAAAATGTCTAGACGCTATTCCACATATGTCATTATTCTTATCCTGTTCAATTACGAGTAACAATAAAATAACTGGTTTAATAATGATTTATTGTTGGTACGTTTGTAACATTACAATACCTTTACTCATGTTAGCAGTACGAGTATAGTAACCAACCAGGGGCGTTATTCTGAGTGACATCAAGTTTCAAACGCAGCCGTAACGTAAGAAAACAGTGAATTGGTATATATACATGTAGAAGAGAGAAATGACGTTAAAACTAGACCAAATGTGTCGGCTTTTATGAACTCGCGTAGTTACGAAACGGTTTGTCAGCCTCTGTGGCGTGACGGTAGTGAACGCGACTGCCACGCAGGAGGCGCGGGTTCGATCCCCGCTCAGTGCAAATATTTGTATGCATGAATCTGGCTATTTGCATTGGTCTGGGTATTTCTTTGTATATGTATGTTTTTACAAAAAAAGAAGTATATAAGTATGTTTATCCGCATTCAAGATTTCAAAACACAAGCTATAAAAGCTTACCATGGGTCTAGATAGCGTTGTATAGAATGTTGTGGAATATTTATTTATTTGTTTTAGTTAGAATAAGGGGCCAGTAGTATTGATATCTAAATACCGGAACAAGTCTGATAAACAATATTAGTTCCGATTGTTTTGTTATATATATTATGTACCTACTGAATTGTCCACTTACGTGACCGATCGATCAAGGTTGAAGAATGTCCGATATGTACCTAGGCACTTATAGGACATGAATATTGACTTACCTACTAACTAAAGAGCCAATTTATTTTTATTACCTACTTGGTTCTTGTTCACAAGGGTTTTACCCTAGTTTTACGTATCTTGGTACCTTAATTTAATTTAGTGTCACTTTTATTCCTGAGACCTACCTGGGGGCGAGTTGAGGACACCGTTGTCCCCCCTCCCGTGGAGGGCCAGACTGTAAGGGATGGCCCTGGGTTAGACGGGGTGCGAGGGATATGTCGAAGACAATCTCATCTCCGGCCTAGCACTAGAACCCTAAGTCGACGAGCGTTTTTGTCGGTTCGAGCCCGACATAACCTCCTCTCCCGGTCACGTGCCGATAAAAAATGCATCCATACTAATATTATAAATGCGAAAGTAACTCTGTCTGTCTGTCTGTCTGTCTTTCTGTCTGTCTGTCTGTATGTTACGCTTTCACGCCTAAACCACTGAACCGATTTTGATGAAATTTGGTTGCTATGTTTGGTCGCGATATCCGACATCCACGCGGGCGGAGCCGCGGGCAAAAGCTAGTAAGAAAATAAACTAAAATTAAATGCCCCAGAGATCCTAGTGCATGAAAATTCCAAATAGAGCCTCCAGGAGATCCCACTGGGGTTGGAAGTAAGTAATTGAATATAGCTGTAATATTACCGTTCATATGCGTTCTGCCCTCCTTATTGCAAACGCAGTACTTGCAAAATGGCATCATAAACATAAACATAAACTCACGCCTGTATTCCCCGAAGGGGTAGGCAGAGGTGCTAGCACCCACATTTCGCCAGTTTATGTTTAGGTCCCAATGTAATAGGTGGCGAGCCTATTGCCATTACTTATAAACCTGCGATAAATACACACATAACTTCGAAAAGCATCGAAAAGTCATTGGTGTGTGCCATGGTAAACCTGGGATCGAACCCGAGACCTCGTCTCAGCAGTCCATTACCCATACCACTAGGTTTCGAGATAAACGCGGTAAACCTATTTTCTCATATCTAATGGAGAAATATTCGTGGTATAACTTTTAAAATGTAACTAAAAATTAGTAAAAAAATCAAGCTTTCTATTGATATATTTTTTTCTTTATTTTATTGTCTTATTTAGATAAAATGCTCAGTACTGCGTTTTCATTAACTTTTTGGGCTTGCGAGCATTACAGTATCACTAAGACTAAATGCAGTAACTGTGTTTATTACTGCAAACTTATCTAGCACGTGCTTTTCATGCCTGGTGTCCTAAAAATTCAAATAACACTGTTTGTTACTGCGTTTAGGCTTAGCATCGCAAGAGTAGGCTCTTCTTATTTTCGCCACGTTCAGATGCAGTAATGGTGACTACTGTGTTTGTCTTTAGTTAATATTCGTTGCAAAAAAGTTATGTGCTAAAAGCATATGCAGTAAACGTAGCAAGTACTGCATAAACTTCTAGCATATGCTTAATGCTGCAAATCTTTTTAGTGAAAGTGACATTTAGGTGCAAGTGCTGCGTTTCATGTTAAATAAAAATCACGTTTTTAATGAAAAAAAAAAAACTTGTAAATATATTTTTTACGTATATAGAATATTTCCTCAGGACGTCATTTTTGCAAAAAAGTGAAAATCTCAAAAATGTCTAGATATTGCAGGTAAACGACGCGGCGTTCGGAATAGGTCAATTTTACTTCTGAAATAGCGATCCCCAAATCGAATTGAGTGATTTCATCTTCATATTTTTTCTAGAATACGCAACAATTAATTTTTTGAAAAAATATTTATTATTTTATTACACTTTAAGATACGAGTAGGTATACAAGGTTACAGCTAGGAAGAGTTCGTTCTAAAACAGTAGTATTTTTCGTACTATTAACATTTCCTTAGAGACCATATTTAGGTAGTAGGATTCGATCAGATCAAAATGTTTTAATAAAAACAGTCATAATTTATTTATTAAATTATTTCATCGTTCTCCTTTTTTTAATTGGCGGATATCATTTAACAATCATTTAACAATCTGAAGGCTAATTATTCTTCTAATAAAAGGGTGTTCAAAATTCAATCTCGATCTACTCTCAATCTTCCAAATTTCAAAAACACGATTTCAATGAAAAGAGGGCCAATTCTCGTAATAAAAATATTTATTAATTTTGCATCGATCTAATGTTCTTTTTTGAAAATTCTATGAAGTTAAGTTACTGGATTTTGAAAATCTTTAAGAATTGGTAGTTTTATTAATATCTATATGAAATTATTATGCAAATTGATACCGTGATGCGATTATGTAAATTTTTAGCTCAATTATTACGTATGCATTAGCATCTGTGTGTGTGTGAAGCCGGCCAACCGTAATGCTTCGTTCTCTCGATACTTTTACGATAGTTTTTCGTGCTAGGGGTACAGATCGATGCAAAGATCCAAAGTAATCAAATGGTTTTAATATTTTTTTTGTGCGGAAATCCCCTCTGATACCTCCCCCGTCGGAGCCGGCAGGCGAGGTTATATCGGACTCGAACCGATTAAAACCGCACGCCGACTGTGGGTCGTGACCCTAGGCCGGAGGTGAGGTTGTCTTCGACATATCCGGGCTGACTCAGGGCCATTCCTTACGGTCTGGTCCTCCAATGGTTCTACATTCTACATAATGCTGTTAAGCTGTTAAGATCTGTTTTAGTACCTATTTTAGTGGTCAAGATCGATTTGATACTAACGGTAACTACGAATAGAGATGGGGTGAGAGATTTACCTGTTAATAAATTTAAAAATACAGTAAAGAGCAAACTGTGCCAGAAAGGCTATTATTAAATAATCCAAGAATATTCAAATGATAAACAAGCTTGAAAATGAGCTGTTCGCTCAGCTATGGTACTCAAGCATAACATTGTACCTATCTAGACCATAAGTTTTAGGCTAAGTAAATGTTTTGTAAATAGACAAAAAAAAATGCCCGCTGAGTTTCTTGCCGGAGTTTTCTCAGGTCTGGGCCGCGTTTCGAAGCGGTGGTCCATTTGCTAGTATTAGTTAGTATTTAATATTTACTTTATGTTGACGTTTTGTAAGTTCCGATTTAATGGTCTATGCAGAATAAACTATTTTTAATTTTGATTTTGATTTTGCCCTAGTATGCTACTCTTTTTCCAAAAGTAAACTTGATTTCTATGAAATAAAACCACCTTTTACGAATTCTATCGCGATATATTTGTTATTATTTACTTTTTCTATGGTTCACACTACGTCGCTATCTCGTCGCTCGCTGTCGCTGATATACATAGTAATAATGGTATCATCTCACATTTGACATTAATTAATTTGCGTTCTACGTTCTCATGACAGCGTTTCATTGAGATTGTTATATTGCGGTTATATTATATGTAAATATTGACAGAGAATATTGCTCGTATTTGCAATTTAAATTTTATACATGCCACTTATTACTCTTGGTGTAATAAGTCAGACGAGGCCAGCGAGCCTGTAGTTTATTATATAGCCCGCTGCCTAAAACTACTTATACGTCTAGTTTTTTATATATTGATGGCTTCAGGCTAGATGGAAGGAGAATCGACTATTAAGGAAAGGGAGTGTCCAAACCACAGGATGGTTTCGTAGATAGTACTAATGCGGCGGTAAGAACTTATGGAAGTATGCTGAAAAGCACGCCTCCCCATTCCGGGGGCGAGTCGGGGACACCGTTGTCCCCCCTCCCGAGAAGGTCCGGACCGTAAGGGATGGCCCTGGGTCAGCCGGGGAGCCAGGCATATGTCGATGACAACCTCACCTCCGGCCTAGCACCACGACCCTCAGTCGGTGTGCGGTATTAGTCGGTTCGAGTCCGACATAACCTCCCCTTCCGGCTCCGGCGGGGGAGGTATTCGAGGGGATTTCCGCACGAAAAAAAGGAGGTAGGACTCTATGGTATTTCCGTCCCAATTGAGCAGTCCGATTCTTGAAGTACCTCCGCCCTACAGAATACCGCGGCCATAATAACCTCGTATTGTGTTCCCGACGGTGAGTACAGTACTGCCGTCTTATTGTAAAAAGGCATAACTAACAAAAACAAAAATCGATTTTGAAATTTTTCAAGGTTTTTTTAGCATAAAAAATCCTTTGTGTATTATTGGGAGAAACAAGTTATTAATTAAGGTACACAATCAAAATACCTATCCAACCATGTATAGGAATATATTTATTTATTTATTTTTTATTTAGATAATCCCAATTTTCCCTTTCATCTTAACAAAATAATTCCAAATAAAATATCTTTTTAACGTTTTAAAGGCACAACTAACCAGATAAGTCTTTTCTTTTTAAAAACAATTCAGTATTAAAATGAAAGGACACATAATTTATGTAATTATGTCTTTGTAACGTAATCATAATGGTTCATTGCAAGTTTAAAAGAGTATAAATTTTACATAAAATTGTTACTTTTAAAATGATTGACTTTTTCACTTACTTTTTAATTATGAACATTGAACAAATAACAAAAAATTGTTAATCAAAACTCTTTATTTCAAATAAAATGATAAATTTTGACGCTACACTTTTTAAACCACCGTATTATCTCTGATTTTGGAACAAAATCTAATTCTACGGGGCCGGACTCACGCAAGAAGTGTTTCAGTTCAATGATCTAGCTATAACGGTTCATGAAATTATAGCAAAACCTGGTGAAAGACAGATAGCGAATCTTAGTAATATAGTCCCATTTTTACCCATTAGGTACGGCACCTTAATAATTCAAAGCAAACAAAAATTAAAAATAAACTAATTAAAATGCTAAACAACCCCATTGTCAACAATTGTTTATTTCATTGAGTTATAATTTTTTAATATAATAAGACTTTTCCTCCATTGCGTTCAAATAGATTTAAAACACAACTTCAGATATCCGGCACAAAAACTAGAGACTTTAGCTTTAGTGACTGTTAAGTACTATTTACTTATAATATACGTCGTAAGCGCGCGCGGGTAGGCACCTAACAGGTTGAAAATATAACTCAATTTTCCAAAAATTGGATGACATATTTTAAAATATTATCATTTTTTGTCAAGTTAATATTTTCAGCCTACCCTCTGTTCATACTACTGTTATATGTTTACCTATTTGAGTTATCAGAATGAATTTGAAAAGTTATGATTATCTAAGCAAAAACATCTGATTACATAATCATAACTTAATTTAAGATTTTACAATGAAAGAAACAACATTGCTTACCAATAAATCAGCTTGCGCTTACCTTGAATTGAAAACATTGGCGCAATGATGAGCGCAAGGACATCCCCACATTCCTTATCTACCTTAATGGCGTCTTAAAGAAAAGGCACAACTGGTCACTTGTGAGATCTCTTTATAACACTTTCAAGTCATAAGTACGTATTTATGTTGCTTCTTCTTAATCGGTGTCAAATAAGTCTTTTCAATTTATTCAATAACAATTTAGCTGTTAGATGTGCCTTTCGGGCTTAATGTATTTCCGTAGATTCTAGAGATAAAATTACACAAAAAATTGGGTAGATGCACCTTTTTCTCCTGATTCCGAATATGTATATAACTCAATTTTGAAAAAAATGTTAGTTAAGCCTTTTCTCCGTAATACGGCAGAGTAGCCAGAGCTCACTGGAGAGTTTTTGCGATGTCAGTGGGAGAGCCAAAAGCTTTTCTGATTTGTCTTCTGCACTGACCGCACAGAAACTCTATTCATACAGAGTCAGCAGCACGATTGTGACTCCCTGTTGCACACGTCCATAGGCCACGGTAACCATATCAGGTGGGGCATGTGCTTGTCTACACCTAAGTAGTATAAAAAAGATCCATCATGAATGATTATCTGAAGCGAGATAATATTCAGCCTTTCATAACAGCATGTCTTATTTACTGACGTGAGGTAGTTACTCTTAAATATTTATAAGAACTTTTGTAACTGGCATTTAGATGCCATTCTTCATACGAATGAGGGTTTAGCAGCTCTATACCCTCGTGAGATGAGGGTTTGAGTCTATGCTTAAGACTATGGTTTCGTACATGGCATGGAAAATATTGAAGATCAACCAAACCGCAGTTAGAATATTAAAGCAAAGGCCAGACTCCGAGATGAAAGTATTGAAAGTAACTTGGATTAACCCTAGGATAAAGAAGGAGTAAGAATACATGAGTGGATAGAAGTGGCGCATACAGAACGGTCACATCACCCAACTTTGACCGTAGACAAAGTTTGGTGAGTGTTCTCTGTGACGTGGCGGTAGTGAACACAGCCGCTGCGCATGGAGGCGGGGGTCCGATTTCCGCTCAGTGCAAATATTTGTATGCATTTATATGAATATAAGTAGTAGTGCCATACGAACATCTGTGGCAGTCGTTACGGGTAGTTGGAACCCCAAAAAGTCTAAAAACTGGTCTAACTGCAATGCTTCGATATAGCATTTGGGTTGTGGAGATCAGACAGTCGTTTTATGGAAAATATTGAAGTTCAGCCTAATCCGCAGTTAGACTGATAAAGTGGACCACACACTCCAAGTTGAAAAGCTTCGGATGGGATGGGACTGGGATTACCGCTAAGATAATCGAAGAAAGTTTGGTGGATGAAAAAGTATTTGTTATTTTTAAACCTCGTTCTGTGAGTCAACAAACACAAAATATGTTGCCCTCAGCATAAGAGCGCGTTAATGGATAGTAGCGTTTTCTGTATGGCGCCTAGGATCTACAATAAATTACCTAAGGTTATTTTAAATGTAAGAGATATTGATAAATTTAAACATGAAATTAAATCATTTCTACACGAAAAAACTTACTATAGTGTAAATGAATTCCTAGAAGACAAGATAAAGTGATTTACTGTAATTTAATTTATTGGAACTAGACTGAATGAGATTTAATGTGATTTGAATAGTTGTAATTTGTTTTGTTATGATTTGATTAAATAATATTTTTTAGTGTAATTTGAAATATTCAATTGATAATGGCATGTATGACTCCTTATGATTTTATTATATAGATGACTTTTATTTTTTTTGACATTTACTCATACTGACATATTTTTTTTAACTCAATCAATTATTGGTATGATTTATAGTAGCCCACATAATTGTTTAATTACTTATTATATTGCATATTTTGTAACAGATTCTATTGTATGCCTTGAGGCGGAGAATGGAGAAACCTCATTTTATCACAGCACCACTATGTACCCATTTTCACAATAAAATGATTTGAATTTGAATTTGAATTTAGTCTTTTAAAAATAAACTCAACAAACTATTAAACGGAGTTATATTATAAACTAGCTGAAGCCCCCGGCTTCGCCCATGTGGAACTTGATTCCATTCTCGCAACTCATAGGAACCTATATCCGGGAAAAAAATGTTCTGGATACGTTCTTTGAAATATCTGTGAGCTTAGTATTCCATGCAAAAAGTACCAGGCTCACAGAATTACCTATTCCGTGACAAAAGGGCTGTTTTTAGGGCTTTTCTGGCAAATATTCAAATTTTTCTCGCTGTTAAAACCACAGAACAGTTAAAGGAGGTCCTTAACTGTTCTGTAGTAAAAACCATCCTTCCGAACGTAAAAAAAAAGAATTGGCCAAATTAGTCCAGGCGTTGTTGAGTTATGCGCTTACCAACACATTTAGCGATTAATTTTTTATCATAGAATATCAGAATTATTGCCAACAAAGCTAACTAGCTAGCTCTACTGTATACATAAGATATTATAAAACGGAGTTATTATAAATGAGTCCAGTTGCACGCGTGGGCCGGCCCACCTTTGTCATTTCACGTCACGCCTTCATCCGGAAGCTTGAAATCAACATGTCCCCATATCGACAATGATTGTGTCTATAACTGGCACAGGGTTTTGCGATTGTTATCTGATTTGTTTTACATTTGAACCTGATTCATGACCTTCGTGACTGCGTGGTAATTGAACAATATGTATGTCCTTACTCCTTACAATATGATAAACTAGCTTTTGCCCGCGGTTCCGCCCGTGTGGATGTCGGTTATCGCGACCAACCATAGCCTATGTCCTTTCTCATGGTCTAGAATCTACCCCTATACCTACCAGATTTCATCAAAATCCGTTCAGTGGTTTAGAACTGCTGTCAGTTCTAAACCACAACGGATTTTGATGAAAATCCGTTGGTTTGTGGTCTTACACGTTATGGTTAAACGAATAGGTACTTAAGTAGATAACAGTGAATAAATTAATCTAAAATTTAATTATAGCAATGCTTTACAAAGAACCGTTTTCTTCTATAGTACATCGGATCATTCACTAAGCCAATTGCCACTTGAAGGATTGTCATAATTGCCTATACATACATACAACCGAAATTTGTTCAGTCATTTAAAAATTGTGGTTGATTAAAACAAGACACACTTAAGTAGATACTGAGTGAAGTCGGGAAGGGTCAGCAGAGCGAGATTCTCCACTTCTGCAATACAATTTTATTGATATTAAATTGATTAGATTGAATTGCACAGCATAATTATGTATTTTAACCTATGAAATGACTTTTATTTTCAGGAACAGTCCTTCTGGGGGCAGTTGGGAATAAACGTAAATTTATGTCTCAACGGGCACCAGTGTTGAACGTTGGGAATAAGTTCATACCATTCTGTACCTCACGCCCACGGGCGGTTGGAGCAATTTTCAAAATGCGAATAAGCCATGTATCTACTGTAGGTTAATATTAGCAGACCCAGCAAAACGTTATTTTGCCGCCATTAAAATGCTTAGTTAGCTTATAATATAATCTGGTAATGTCTCCTCTTGAGCATTAATTTTTTCCCATTTAAATCAATACGAATCAAATTGGGCTTGTAAATAAAGTTCAATCGGATTCTCGCACAATTCGCAACAATTGGAAAAGAAGACCGGATTTCTCAGGCCTTTCTTTGGTCCCTAAATCCCGTGCATATGTACCTATTCAAAACGAGTGACAATACCTACCTTATCAATCGAATAAGATGCAAAAACCTGTCAATATCGAAGACTGGTTAGGTACAATAATATCTATTGTTTCTTATTGCGTGCTAAAGGCATTTGAAGGTCAAACTGAATTAAAACTTTCACTACAACACTTCCTTAACTATTTGTTTCTGCTTGATCAAGTTAAATTAGTGGCAAAAAATAGCCACGCGCACACATTGATGAGAATAAAAAAAACGTTGACTTTCAAGGCTTTTGGATTACTAAGATAAACCACAAATTAACATTTCTGAAAGATAATTTGTTAAGGATTTATTCAGTAAATCTTAGTAAAGCCGTGAGGAAAACTCGCTCAAGAAGCGCATACTATAATATAATGCACAAAGGGAGGCCTTATCGCTATCAGCGATTTCATCCAATATTACTAGAGTGGGTTTTTAAGAATCGCTCTGGCAGGATATGAACCCTCCTGAGGAGGGCCAGACCGTAAGGGATGGCCCTGGGTCAGCCGGGGTGCGAGGGATATGTCGATGACAACCTCACCTCCGGCCTAGCACCAAGACCCACAGTCAGCGTGCGGTTTTAGTCGGTTCGAGTCCGACATAACCTCCCCTTCCGGCTCCGGCAGAGGGGGTATCCGAGGGGATTTCCGCACGAAAAAAAAAAAAAAGTCCGTATTTGAACCCACGACTAGCCTTCATTCCAAAAAAATCGCTCATAGTGTCAGTGGTTACCTACACACCTATGACCCAGGGTCATCCCTATTGGTCTGGCCCTCCTCGGGAGGGGGTTGTGTTCATCCCAGTCACATTGGAAGCTCTTACTTCGGAGTTAGGGGGTTTCCTTTTGCAGTCTAGATTTTTTCCGCTTTGTGCCATCAGTGGCGCATCCCAGTGGAACAAAGTTAAATCTTCTGCGAATTCGACTGCGAATCGGCTGAACTTCGATATTTTCTGTGAAGCGACAGATCTCCACAACTTATTGGTGATATCGAAGTATTGCAGTTGGACCAGTTTTAGGGTTCCAACTTTACTACTTTTTCCTTAAATTTTCGTATAATCACCGGGGCAGAACTGCACTGCAATTCACTAAGCGAGCACAACGATGCAAGTCGCAACGTTGTGCTCGATAGAGATTGTCATTTGTCGGATTGTATCACGTCACTGGAGATCGACCAATGACAATCTCTATCGAGCACAACGTTGCGACTCGCATCGTTGTGCTCGCTTAGTGAATTGCAGTGCAGTTCTGCCCCGGTGATTATACGAAAATTTCGAGCACAACGATGCAAGTCGCAACGTTGTGCTCGATAGAGATTGTCATTGGTCGGATTGTATCACGTCACTGGAGATCGACCAATGACAATCTCTATCGAGCACAACGTTGCGACTCGCATCGTTGTGCTCGCTTAGTGAATAGCAGTGCTGAAGGGATGCAGCCGGTGCAAGGAGGCTATGTCGACTCACCGCGTCCTGCTCCTGCTAGGCTGACAGTCGGCATTATTATTAGTAAACCTACATCTTTTATGTACTTTCTACCATATCGAAATCGGACTTCTTGATATAGAATAATTGCTGAACATATATCCTGTAAACAATATTTCGACGACTTTCTCAACTCTATGCGCAGGGCTATCGATTGAGTGAAGTGATCGATAAGGATACAATTATTCGGGACAGCATAGGAGTGTGACGTGTGGTCGCTCCCTTTTATTTTTAACTAGCTTTTGCCCGCGGCTCCGCCCGCGTGGATGTCGGTTATCGCGACGAAACATAGCCTATGTCCTTTCTCATGGTCTAATCTACCCCTATACCAAATTTCATCAAAATCGGTTCAGTGGTTGAGGCGTGAAAGCGTAACATACAGACAGACAGACAGACAGACAGACAGACAGACAGAGTTACTTTCGCATTTATAATATTAAGTATGGATATAATTATGTTATTGTGTCAGTACTTTAATTTCTATCTAAACAATTTCGAAGAATCCCGGTCTGAAAATCTACTTACTTCCTCCCTTAGTTAAAAATACATAACATAACATAACATAAACTCACGCCTGTATTCCCCGAAGGGGTAGGCAGAGGTGCTAGCACCCACATTTCGCCAGTTTATGTTTAGGTCCCAATGTAATAGGTGGCGAGCCTATTGCCATTAACCGGGCACTTATAAACCTGCGATAAATACACACATAACTTCGAAAAGCATCGAAAAGTCATTGGTGTGTGCCATGGTAAACCTGGGATCGAACCCGAGACCTCGTCTCAGCAGTCTATTACCCATACCAGTAGGCTACCGCAGAGAGATAAAAATAGACAATGAAATATCCCGAAGGTATATTTTCCTTACAGAACTTCATAATATTACTTTGTAACAAGTTTTCAAGACTCGGTTATTTTCACATTGTTCCGTGCTTGTTTACTGAAGAAACCCACCCTTTTCTGCCTGAATGTACCTACCTATCTACTTAGCTGTTGTTTTTGTTGTGAAAATTGTTAGTTTGGTTAATAGATGAGTTTTCTTTGTTTAAAACGAGATGCCAAATTAAGATAACAGAAAACTAATCTAACCTAAAATTTCTTAATTTTGTATACCACTAAGGGCCGGTTCGACCAAACGCGAGTAAAGTTTATACCTGGAATAAACAGCCAATATGTGAATGATATTGCCTGTTTTTTCTAGGAATAAAATTTACTCGGTCGAATGTAGTATAAGTTGGCAGACAAGCTCACGGCCCACCTGTTGGGAAGTGGTTACCATGACCTCACACTCGTGCCACCGACCCTGTAAGAACAGAGAGTTTCTGTCAGTGCAGAAGACAAAGCAGGACAAGCTTTTGGTCTCCCCACTAACAGTACAAAAACTCTCCAGCGAGCTCTGGCTAGCCTACTCACCGCCGCCGGAAACACAACACGAGGTTATTATGGCCGCGGTATTCTTTAAGTCGGTTTTGTGCTTATAAAACGATTATGATTTGTTACTTTCTTGCCAGATTTTGTTGTAACAGGTTCAATTGTTAGCCAGGATTTCCCAGCGTAATAGATTATTGAATTGATTTTGCATTACTTTTATTGTCTGGAAAATTAAAATTTCATAAAAATTGCATTTGCACATCATAATAGATAACAATATGCTTAAATTGAAAGGATCTCAAAGATCGTTATATAACTAATTACCTTACTGTACTGTTGTAGTAATTTATTTATAGGAGTAGGAGTATATTTCCCAAAAACGGCACGGAAACGACCACAGAAATGAACAAGAATTAACAAAGAACAAGAGAACAAGATTCGACAGAAAGACCTTCCGGACCTCCTGCCGCGAAGAGAGGTCGGCCGCAACTGAACTAGCAGATCTTTGAGAAACAGGTGTAGATAGTTATGCAGGGGCAACAGCAGCCCCACAGCATCCGCTGCAACACATTTTGTCTAAGAGGTATTCAGAGTACCGGGAAAAGCATTGTATTTAAATGACAACTGAGTAAAATTTTTAAATCTTTACTGTCTAAACCCAGCCTTTGAAATGACCTAAGATATTTTTTTTATCGTAAGAATTATCATGACTCAGAAGGACAAACGGCCAATTAGATACTATTGCAACTTTCTTGTTATCAGTGACCAAACTCGTTGAATATGGATTTAATCTCAGCATAATGAAGTTTACTGGACAACCTATAATTATAGGCGGATAATATTGTTTTTGTATTAATGAATAAATATTGTAGGCCATTCTACAGCTTTGAAAAAAAGAGTAGAAAATAATGGACGCGCCTCTGTGCTGTCCATATGGTAACCTGTTAGAAAGGACTATATTTTATTTTGCGGTAAAATGTAATAATCAAACTAATCAAATTGGTTATTCTACTGACTAGTCAAATGAGTTACTCTTTACTAAACGTCAAAACGTTAAGTCAAAAGGAAACTTGTTTTGTGACGTCTAAAAATTTAATAGTCAAATCAGTTACTTATTATAGGTTGGGTGGATGATTAAAAATAAATAAAACTATAAAATAAGAACCAACGCAATTTTTATCGCACATTTACCATTATTAATTTAATAAGCTCGGTTAGATATATTTTTTTAACTATAGGATAATATCCAATTGCATTCTAGTACTTCCTTTAGGTGTTATTAGAGATAAGTGACGTTATTGACAGCAGTTTACAATGTAGCCAACATGCAAAATATTCGATCAGTTTCTAGACGTTTTTGTACTAAGTACCTAAAGGCTATACACCCTTTGCGCTATCACAACGCTAATCTACGCTCAGTTTGAAAGATTCTTTTATAGTTTTATTATGTTAACTTTAAAATTCGGATACATCGGGAAAAATGAAATGCTCAAGTGGGACTTGAACCCACGACCTTCCCCTTACATAGATGTAGGTACATAAATTGAAAAAAAAAACAATTGTGATGTTATTTTAAAAGACTGATTTACATTTTCTTTTGTACTGTGTATTTTTCTGAAGCTATAAACATTATTTATTATTATTTATTACTCTTTATTCATTTCAGTAAATCTTATAAATTATATTTTTAAACTAGCTTTTGCTCGCGGCTCCGCCCGCGTGGATGTCGGTTATCGCGACCAAACATAGCCTATGTCTTTTCTCATGGTCTAAACTACCTATATACCAAATTTCATCAAAATCGGTTCAGTAGTTGAGGCGTGAAAGCGTAACATACAGACAGACAGGGTTACTTTCGCATTTATAATATTAGTAAGGATACATAAAGCTATTGAGCCACACTTGAATCACTTCAAATTTCCCTTCTCTTTATATCCGTCCTTTAGGCCACTTGAGCATTTTCATTTTTCGCGATGTATTCCAAAGCTCAGTTTTTTTTGTAAACTATGCAAAGGTTAGTATTACATAAATATATCCAGACTGACGCAAATATACAATCATAGATATTCATGCAAACAAATATTTGTACTACGGAAATTCAGACAAATCCTGAAGGGATCTAATATTATACCCACAATACAACACTCACTTATATTACATACTTTTCAATCCTGTCCATCCTAAGGTTGCCTGGAAGAAATCACTTTTAGTGATAAGGCCGCCCATTGTGCATTTAACTGTAACTGTATCCATGTACTACTATCTGTAATAATGTTGATGTACAATAAAGAATTATCTATCTATCTATCTATCTATAATACATAAATATTCCACAACATTCCACACAACCCTATCTAGACCCATGGTAAGCATAGCTTAACTAGCTTGTGTTATGGAATCTAGAATGCGGAAAAACATACTTAAATACGAGTACTTTTTTTTGTATATATGTTACCGGAAATGTGTATAATTCGGAATTCTATACAATGCCTAGGCATTGTATACAATGCCGAGTGCGCAGCAGGTAATGTATGAAATGGTATCAAAGAATATTGATGGTGGTTATAAAAAATGCAACCACTTAGGCTAATGCTGGAGCCTCGCTTTCGCTTCAGTCTTCTAACCTATAATATATCCAGGTCGGGGCGCAGTGCCCACACCACGCAATTTAACTTGGATAGATTAGGTTAGAAGATTAATGCGGGAGCGGAGCCGAGCGAAGCTCCCGCATTAATCTTCGTGGTTATTTTTTTTTATTCATTCAAAAATATAAATTTTCCACAAAATCATCCGCAAATATAGACAATAACCCATTTATTTCACACATTTCCGGTGGAACTGCAGGCATTCTATGTATTAACACACATTTCCTAGGATTTGTATACAATTCCTTGATTTCATACATTTCCGGTAACATACATATTCAGGTCTGGACCAATGTAAATACCCATATCATGCATACTAATATTTGCACTGAGCGGGGATCGAACCCGCGCCTCCTGCGTAGCAGTCGCGTTTACTACCGCCACGCCAACGCTACAGTTTATACAGTTCTTAACTCGTGACCTACGAGTAATCATTTAATCACAATTATGATGATTTCTTGGTTAGTAATTTCTATGACGATTACTATTAAATCAATTATTAAATTAGGTCATTGAATTTATAATTTACTTAGTTACTAACTTATTCTTAATCTCCGCTGGGCGGATCCCGGCAGAGTAAAATTTAGGCCACCTCATCTTTTCCCATGCTTTTTTTTCCGTGCGGAAATCCCCTCGGATACCCCCCTGCCGCAGCCGGAAGGGGAGGTTATGTCGGACTCGAACCGACTAAAATCGCACGCCGACTGTGGGTCGTGGTGCTAGGCCGGAGGTGAGGTTGTCATCGACATATCCCTCGCACCCTGGCTGACCCAGGGGCATCTTTTCCCATGCGGTGTCTTACAATGGGATTAAGGAATAGGGTTATTTAACATCAGACAGATATATACAGCCCAGACAGCCTCTGATGCAGGGTTTGAGTCAAGAATGGCGCCTGGAATACGGTAATAGGGGTGCCTACAATGAATGGTGTTATGTGGGTGTTAATTCACCTCTGCTTAACCGTCCGGAGAGCAAGGCGTGACTATTTAGGTATGAACTAGCTTTTGACCGCGGCTCTGCCTGCGTGGATGTCGGTTATCGCGACCAAACATAGCCTATGTCCTTTCTCAAGGTCTAATCTACCCTTATACCAAATTTCATCAAAATCGGTTCAGTGGTTTGGGCTTTAAAGCGTTATATACAGACAGACAGAGTTACATTCGCATTTAAAATATTAGTATGGACACAGAATAGATAATAGTGTATGGATGTGTTCATAATAAAAGAATATAAATTAATAATCATTTTAAAATGATAAATTTGACTTGCCTACAAGAATCAGTTTATTTTATACGCCGGTGTCGATAACATTGTGGTCAAGGTTGGACCCGATCTTACTATCAAGAAATCTACATGAGCCCACTCCTAACACAAGTAATTATTTAGCTCAACAGAAGGGAGCGGCGAAAAGAAGGAACTAGCTCCTATTTCCTTACAATCCTAACACTTTCACTCCTGTAACTGTTTAATTATTCTCTTTTTTTTTCTATACCACTTAGGTGGTAGACCAGCACACGCTCCACTTGATGGAAAGTGGTAACCGAGGTTTATGGACGTATGGAACACACAAGGGGCATTACACTCGTGCTGAGAAAATCCATATTGTAGTCACTTGGGAAAACCACAGCACGGAGCAAGAGGATCATAATTCGAACGCCATCTTCAACTGCATGCAAAGCTTGCAATTTAGAGCCAGGTGTCTTTTTTATCGTGCGCAAAATCTCCACGGATACCACTCCCACGGAGCCGGTGGAGCCGGTTTTGTCGGACTCGAACCAATTAAAACGCACGCCGTCTTGGGTCCTTGGTAGCCGGAGGTGAGATTGCCGAAAGCATATCTCTCGCACCCCATCTAGCCCCGGGTATGGGGAGGCGCACTTTGCACCGCCGCCCGCCGCGGCCTGCTTAGAGCCAGGTGTCTGAAAAAACTTCCATTGTCTGAACTTTTTTCATCTAAGTACCTATAATTAAAATTAAAAAACAAGGAGCAGGTGTAACTACTTTTTGGTTGATAGAAACAGAATTGTGGATATATACGACATTACGACAGCGACATCTTGAGAAAGGTTGTCGTGACAAGGGTTGAAAAAGGGATTCTTAAATGTTTTGCGCATGTCTTATTTATGAGATTTCCTCAGACATGGACAAATGCTAGTGATATAGAAGTCACTGAATAAGACTGGTACTATCAATGATAGCGCCTACATCTGTCCATCTAGCAACGCTCGTATAAAATCATAGCTAATAATTATTTATTGTATTGTTTTATTGTCAGTAACGTTACTCATTCTTACTTGTATAGCTGTACAGTGTTCTAATTTTGAACTTGAAAAAGGGAATAATTGGTTGACTCTGGAATTTTTACTATACGCTCGTCACTATACAGAACAGTACGTCATTACATTTATTTATTTATTTACTAAATAAGTACAACCACATTTATAATATATGTATTACACAATTCACAGAAAAATCTGTTTTTGGGAAGGTCTCCGATACATACAACAGTTACGGTGTACATAGCATTCACAAAATTATTAGAACAGTGAGATAAACAATTCAATTAATATACAGCAGCAATAGTACCAGTAGCAAAATTAAAACAATGATCACAATAAATCAATAACAAACATGAAACTATTTAATTACTACAGCTAGACAACATTTTTTGACTTTAATGCGGTTAAACGGATGTGAAAGATATCTAGATTATCGCTTTTGATGACCCCTAGCGTTGTAGTTGCAGCAAATTCTAATTAAAGGCGATTGCATGCCAAGATTTGTTCTGCATAATGACGTGTAGAAAAGTTTGACTATTGAAACTATTATACTATTGAACTACTACTACTATTTAACTACTATTGAAACTATATTCATTATCATCTCCTTTAACTCTTCTGCTCTTAATGAACCAAAGAACTTCAAATAAGCGTCAGAGATCAAAACAAGGTTTGAAACGTTTTATATAAAAGCTTACAACGCCTTGTATTTATCGAGCAACGCGTACGTTAGCAACATTTATCTAAAACGGCGTTGATAGGATCTTACCAAATTTGGATAGGTAGAGGGGGGAACACGACTGACGGTGGAGGTGAGCGCTGATGCATCACAAGGTGGCCACCCTAAACCTACACCTGGGTCGCAAGTCCCAGGCGCCGTCACAGTGTTCCTCTCTGTACCACGCCATGGACCCGGCGACCGCACGATAGATCCATGGAATGCTAAGAACCGGATCTCTTGGTTCGTGCTGGCTTTTCTAATCAGGCTTCACAAACTAGCATAGTTTGTCTCTCAGGGCCGGATCTACCATATAGCTTCAGCACAGGGCCCCGCGGATTCATGGGGCCCCCAGCCAAGTCAAGTCAAAAATAGACGATAATGCGGAAGACCTATATTTTTTTTTTTAAATGAAACAGATCGTAATGCGATTCATCAAATAAAAAAAAATGTATTTTCCCTCCCATCATTTTTACTTTAATTATAAGGTTTCAAATAGGTACCTTGGAGATTTATGAAAATTAACATCTTTTCCTGACAACCAAATATCGTAGTTTGAATGCAATATCTTGTCCTATATGAAATTCATGATTAGATTCTCTAGCATTCTTTTTATAACAACAACTTATTAGATAGGTACATCTTTCTTAGTTTAATACTCATCAAAATTCTTCACAACTGTAGGAAATAAGATTTTTTCATGAATTGGTAAGCTAGACCTAATCAACCTGTAAAATAACAGCTGTGTGTGGAAAAGGGTTATAGTTAGTTCTCCATACTTACCTTGTATGGAGAAACAACTATGTACTATCAAGACAAAATTGGTACTAAGGGTGAAGATATTGTAAACTTGTTTGCGAGTCATTTCTCATCGGTTTACTCTTCCAGTACTAGAAATAATTACTGTCCTAACTTTCCGTCATCGAATTACTCCATTAGTAGTTTAAAAATAACCAGAGAAGAACTGTTAAAAAGGTTACAAATGTTGATCTCTCTAAGAGTGGTGGCTTTGATGGTATTCCGCCTGTTTTTGTTCGTTTTTGTGCTTTTTTTTTCTTTTTTTTTATCGTGTGATAAATCCTCACGGATACCACCCCCACAGAGCCGGTGGAGGTGGTTATGTCGGACTCGAACCGACTAAAACGAACGCCATCTTGGGTCCTTGGTTACCGGAGGTGAGATTGCCAAAAGCAAATCTCTCGCACCCCGACAGACCCAGGACCATCTCTTTCGAGATGGTCCCCTTCGGGTTGTGAGGACCAAAATGTCCCCATCTAGCCCCGGTTACGGGGAGGCGCACTTTGCGCCGCCGCCTCGGCCTGCTTCTGCTAGGGTGACAGGCGGCTCCACCGGTCACTCCCAGGCCAGCGCTCATGGAGGACGGAGGTCGTTCTGCGATCTCCGGCGTCCGGTTCGCCTTCGCTCTGCACTGGCTTCCCGGGCCCGGAGTCTGGTCCGGACCCGACCGGCCGCCTCCTTCTCGGGCATTACTTGCTCGCAGAAGGAGGCGGCCGCACCCCAAGCGTTTGCGCATCGTACCATCGCTGTGAGCAATGTGACGAGTGTGAGGACTCCCACCCCTAGAGCCGCCACTATGTTCGTTTTTTTTTTTTTTTTTTTTTTTTTATACAGGACACGTCAATTTGACTTCACCTCGCCTGATGTTAAGCTAAAGGCAAAGTCTCGGAAAGAGGGTCACCATCGTAAACATTTACCATGTTAACAGTGGTGGCACTCAGCTTGACGGCCTCATTAGATGCCTTTTCACGCCCCGCTTAAAGGACCCAGGACTGTAGGAAGAGGGAAACACGTGAACTGGCAGGGAATTCCAGGCCTTAGTGGTGCGGCATAGGAATGAATCACTGAAACGCTTGGTTCTAGCAGGTATACTCTGCACCGTAAATGGATGACATCTTAGCCCTGCACGTGTCGTCCTGTGAAGGAAAGGGGAGGGTGGGACTAATTGGAAGAGCTCGTCAGAACATTCACCATGGTAGAGACGGTAGAAAACTGCCAAAGACGCAACATCTCTACGCATCTGCAAAGGCTCGAGGGTGTTCGTGACCTCAGGATCCTCAATAATGCGGACCGCACGTCGCTGCAACCTGTCGAGAGCATCTAATAAGTACTTTGCGGAGCCGTCCCAGAGATGTGAGCAGTATTCCACGCAGGAACGAATTTGGGTCTTATATAGAAGACACCGCTGCTCCGGCGTGAAAAAACGTCTCACTCTGTTCAGGACTCCGAGTTTACGCGAGGCTGATTTGATGATACTCTCGATGTAGTTTTTGTTATTCAGTTTGCAGCGAACATCCATACCGAGGATAGTGAGGTGATCCTGCAGTGGCAGTGGTGTGCTCTGAAGAGTGGGAAGGGGAAGGAAAGGAGATACCTTTGCTGTAAACGCACATGCCTGGGTCTTCTTGGCATTGAACTCGACCAGGTTCCTAGCGCCCCATTGAGAAATGTGGTCCAGGATCCGGTCCAGGTCAGTGACAAGAAGCTGCCTTTTTTCCGCGATATCAGACTGCTTGGCCGCAGGATGTGCGTAATAACTCCCGTGTAAGGTGCTGTCGTCTGCATAGCAGTGAATGTTTCCGTTACAGAGCATGTCATTGATATGCAGAAGAAAGAGAGTGGGAGATAAGACGGAACCCTGCGGCACGCCAGCATTTACCTGCAAGAACTCCGAAGCTCGTCCATCACAAAGGACGCGAATACGGCGCCCCTGCAGGAAGCTTGCAACCCAGTTACACAGTCTAGGAGGCAGGCCGAAGGCTGGTAGCTTGGAAAGAAGCGATTTGTGCCATACCCTATCGAAAGCTTTGGCGATGTCAAGACTAATTGCCAATGACTCACCGTGCTTCTCCATAGCCTCACCCCAAAGGTGGGTCATGTACGCCAGAAGATCACCCGTTGACCGTTTCGGTCTGAAACCGTATTGCCGGTCACTAAGCAAGGAGTGATCCTCTAGGTGGCGCATGAGCTGTGTGTTAATTATGTGCTCGAACACCTTGCACAGCACTGAGGTGACGGCTATGGGTCGATAGTTGGCTGGGTCCGAGCGATCCCCCTTCTTGGGGATCGGCTGGACATTCGCCTCCTTCCAAGCCGAAGGCACTGTACCCGAACTGTAGGACAGTCGGTACAGTCGCGTTAGCATAGGAGATAACTCCGCTGCACATTTTTTTAAGTACGAACGCTGGAATACCATCAGGACCACTGGCTTTCCGGACATCGAGTGATTGCAGTACTGCACGGACATCGCGTTGCCGTATACGTATATCAGGCATTGCGTGGTCACCAGTGGGCATTGTCCGTGGTTGCATACCACAATCATCGACTCGGGAGTTGGCCGCGAAGAGATTGACCAGCAAATTTGCTTTCTCTTGCGGCTCATGGGCCAGAGATCCATCGGGATTGCTCAGCGGGGGCAGCGAGGGCTGGCAGAAGTTGGCTTGCACGGCTTTGGCCAGTTGCCAGTAGCCACGGCTACCCGTGGGATGCGCCATTAGCTCTTGGCCCAGCCGTGCTATGCGCTGGGCATCCGCTCTGACGCATGCCCTCTTGCAGACCTTTGTGGCTCTGTTGTACGCCGCCTTGAAGTGACCCACGTTGGGATCGCGCGTGGCGCGCGCCCGCACCCAGGCACGGTACGCAAACTGTTTATGCTCAACAGCCTCCGCGCACTCGCGCCCGAACCACGGACGCGCTCCGCGGACTCCGGTGACATCGGTGTATGGGATATAGTATTCCATACCTAGACCGATCTCACCGGCGACGGCAGTAGCGCTCTCAGATGGGTTCTTACCCTCAAAGCAGCGTTCAACCCACGGGATGGACGCATAATAGTCGCGCAATCCATCCCAGTCCGCTGACGAGTAGTGCCATAGACGCCTCTTCCCCTGCACGGGTCGTGGGGGCGCTACAATGGGCACGGTGGAGCGGACCAGACAGTGGTCGGAGTTACCTAAAGCAGCACTCACCGAGACACTGTACTGGTCCGGGCGACTCGTCAACAGAAGGTCTAGCAGAGAGGGCTCTAGGCCGGACTCTCTTGGTATCCTCGTGACCTTGTGCACCAATTGAGTCAAGTCATGCGCCAGGGCAAATGCGTGAGTGGCTCTTCCCGCATGATTTGTTATGGCGGAGCCCAACCAGATCTTGTGGTGGGCGTTAAAGTCCCCCAAAAACACCAATTCGGCGTTCGGAAACCGCTCCTGCGCATCATCTGCCGCCTGACTCAGGTATTCAAAGAGTCGAGTTACCTCTGCATCTCCCGTATGGGAGCGGTAAAGGCACACATAGATCTGACTCGCGGAGCCATGGTCTACGTGTACCCACAGGATGGAGAAGGATGGGTCCTCTAGACAGCGCAAACGGCGACAGCAAATATCCGCCCTAACAAACACGCACACCCCGGCTTTTGCTCGGAAATTTTCCTCGATAACATAGCCGGGGTAAAGCAGGTAGGTCGTGTCGTCAGGGCGGCGTATTTGTGTCTCCGTCAGAAACAGCATTGCTGGTTTCGCCGTCTCCAGGTGATGGTGGACGGTGTTGAGGTTTGTATGGAGCCCACAGATGTTCGTGGACTCCACCTCAAATAGTCGTGTTGTGGGAGACTCGTTAGCCGCTGTTCTGACTCTATCTTTTTGGTGCGCTGTCATGGTAAATGGAAAGGAATGGATGGGAAGGCGTGAAAAAGAGGTGATTGTCGCCGCAGCACCGTGTGACAATACATGGGACATTAGTTTTGTCTATGATTGTGACGGCATGACGAGAGCCGACGCGCCGAACGGAAGGGCCCCCGTACCCCCCCGAATATGGTCGCCGGGCTCCCATCCGGTCGCCAACCGGCACGACGAGCCATATCGGGATTATGCGCGACCTGGTGGGGCAGCCTTCCAGGGTGGTTAGTCCCAGTTGGGCCCCTGTACTATGCCGCAGGCGGCCAGCGGCACCACCGTTTCTACAGGTCTCCCTATTCGGCGCGGCGCCCCGCGTCACACCCCACTAGACTACACCAAAACCCACCGGTCCCACTAGTGCTGCGACTACCATCACCTCGGCCCGGCTATGCACTTGCTGATCCCTGAACGCAATCCAACCGAAATTGGATTACTATGGAGGGTTTTTCGCACTTGTGCACGGTGGTACCAACCCGGTCGAAATTAGTGACAAATTTGTGCCATCAAATTTCTACCACCACTACTATAATGTCCAGGAGGATCTTGTGACCAGTGACCTGTGCATTCTGTGCAGAATGCACAGGTCACTCATCCACCTCCTCCTCTCAAGACTCATAAACTGAAAGTGTTCAAGTCGCTGCTCATACAGATTTATTTTGCACCTGAGACCATATTTTGAACATAAAGATCTAACAAACCGTCTCTGTATACATTCTAATCTATCTGTATGTGTGTATTGTATATCGGGGCCCATATAGCTGAGCAGTACTCGACTATGGTTCTTACGAGGGAGTTGTATAATACTATCAAGGACTCGGCTTGTCTGAATGGTCGGGAGATTCTGAGGATAAAAGACAACATACGATTAGCTCTGCTATAGATATGGTCATAGTGAGGTCTGAATGACATCTCAGAATCGAATATTACTCCCAAGTCGCGAATCAGCTTAACTCTATCTAGGAGATCCCCCTGGACATTATAGTTATATTTGATAGGAGTCCTACTTTTAGTAAATGTGATAATCTGACACTTCTTAATATTAAGGGCCATAGAATTTTCATCACACCAATTAGAAATAATGTTGATATCAGATTGAAGGGCCTCACAATCTCGATCATCCAATATACGTCTGAAGATTTTAATATCGTCTGCATATGCCAGACATTCACTTCTAATTTTGCAGAGCAAATCGTTCACAAATAACAAAAACAATAAAGGACCTAGATTTGACCCCTGGGGCACACCCGATGTTGCTAAAAATGGTACAGATTCATACCCACTAAGTGCGACGAGCTGCGTGCAGTTCAATAAGTAAGAGGTTAACCACCTGTGCAAGTTCCCATGTATTCCCACATGTTGAGCCTTAACAAGCAATGCAAAATGATCCACTCGATCGAACGCCTTGGAAAAGTCTTTATAAATAGAATCCACCTGCTCTTTATCATTGAATGCCGTACATAAATAAGTGGTATAGGATAATAGATTAGAGTTGGTTGACCTTCCAGTTAAAAATCGCATGTTGTCGTGAGCTCAATACATGCCTGAGGTGGTTATACATATGGGCATAGATGAAGCCCTCAAATATCTTGGCAAATAGGCTTAGAATACAGATAGGTCTGTAGTTCAAGACATCACCCTTGTATCCAGACTTATGCACTGGTTTGACCCTGGCTATCTTCCATAAGCTGGGAAATATGCCCTCATGTAAAGATTTCTCGAATATGAATAATAGCGGTGTTACGAGAGCAGTAGCACAAAAACGAACATAGTGGCGGCTCTAGGGGTGGGAGTCCTCACACTCGTCACATTGCTCACAGCGATGGTACGATGCGCAAACGCTTGGGGTGCGGCCGCCTCCTTCTGCGAGCAAGTAATGTCCGAGAAGGAGGCGGCCGGTCGGGTCCGGACCAGACTCCGGGCCCGGGAAGCCAGTGCAGAGCGAAGGCGAACCGGACGTCGGAGGTCGCAGAACGACCTCCGTCCTCCATGAGCGCTGGCCTGGGGGTGACCGGTGGAGCCGCCTGTCACCCTAGCAGAAGCAGGCCGAGGCGGCGGCGCAAAGTGCGCCTCCCCGTAACCGGGGCTAGATGGGGACATTTTGGTCCTCACAACCCGAAGGGGACCATCTCGAAAGAGATGGTCCTGGGTCTGTCGGGGTGCGAGAGATTTGCTTTTGGCAATCTCACCTCCGGTAACCAAGGACCCAAGATGGCGTTCGTTTTAGTCGGTTCGAGTCCGACATAACCACCTCCACCGGCTCTGTGGGGGTGGTATCCGTGAGGATTTATCGCACGATAAAAAAAAAGAAAAAAAAAGCACAAAAACGAACAAAAACAGGCGGAATACCATCAAAGCCACCACTCTTAGAGAGATCAACACTTTGTAACCTTTTTAACAGTTCTTCTCTGGTTATTTTTAAACTACTAATGGAGCAATTCGATGACGGAAAGTTAGGACAGTAATTATTTCTAGTACTGGAAGAGTAAACCGATGAGAAATGACTCGCAAACAAGTTTACAATATCTTCACCCTTAGTACCAATTTTGTCTTGATAGTACATAGTTGTTTCTCCATACAAGGTAAGTATGGAGAACTAACTATAACCCTTTTCCACACACAGCTGTTATTTTACAGGTTGATTAGGTCTAGCTTACCAATTCATGAAAAAATCTTATTTCCTACAGTTGTGAAGAATTTTGATGAGTATTAAACTAAGAAAGATGTACCTATCTAATAAGTTGTTGTTATAAAAAGAATGCTAGAGAATCTAATCATGAATTTCATATAGGACAAGATATTGCATTCAAACTACGATATTTGGTTGTCAGGAAAAGATGTTAATTTTCGTAAATCTCCAAGGTACAGTCAAGTGCATTAATATGTTTCTTGAAAACCATTACATTATCATATATTTATGTAAAGGTTCACGAAATATGTGTCACTTTTCTCATCGTTATTATGCCTTCGTTTTTGTTGCAAAAATATCTTAATAACTTAGTGAGCAATAATATAATCTAACGTCGAGTGCATAAATATGTTTCTTGAAAACCATTACAATAACATATATTTATGTAAAGGTTCACGAAATATGTGTCACTTTTCTCATCGTTATTATGCCTTCGTTTTTGTTGCAAAAATATCTTAATAACTTATAATAAAAAGGTTTGTATTGTTAGATAATATGTCAATAAAAAAAAATACTTAATATTTCCTTGCTTTTTTTGACACCATTGACAATCATTTAAATTTTGATTTTCTTTTCTATGGAACGTCTTCAATTATTTGTTGCAACAAAGTGAACTTCATGTAAATACTTCAAAAGTACTAAATACTGATAAGATTTCATTCTGAATAATAATTATATTTTAAGTGCAATTCATATTACTATCTCAAGTGTAGTATAAATAAATAATTTATAACATGTATCGCATCGATGAGCATACTAAACATCGTATAGTCGCGTTAAAAGAGGAGGGTGCTTCAATACAAGACATATCTGATGAATTGGGTGTAACTCGAAAGACAGTAAAATTATGGATACGACGACGGCGACGTTGGGAAGAAGAAGGAAGGTTAAATCCTCATGTGTCCAATGGAAGACCAAGAAAGACTTCTACTGAACAGGATCGTCTAGAAGATGTTCAATATCGCCGTTTTGTGACTACTTCTACATATGCCATTGATCGTGGTGTATCAATACACACTATACGCCGTCGATTGCATAATGCTGGCATTCATTGTCGCATACCAGCTAAAAAACCGAAACTTACAGATAGGCACAAAAGATTACGATTGAATTTTGCACGAAGGTATTTGAATTTTAATTTTGATAATGTATGTTTTGTCGATGAAAAAGTATTTACAACAGCAAGTGATGGTCGATTATATTTGTGGCGATTAAATAATACTCGCTATGATGAGAGAAACGTCATCCCTAATCGCAGAAGTGGGCGAATATCATTGGGGTACTGGGGCTGGATGTCGGCTAGTGGCCCTGGCGAATTGGTAGAAATAAGTGGTCGAATGAATGCCAGGAATTATAAAGAAATCCTTGAGGACGTTTTAGTTCCGACGGCTACAGCTGCTTTCGGTAATGAGCCAATATTCCTAATGCAAGATAATAGCTCTGTCCACAACTCGCATGTCGTACAATTATGGATATAGGAACAAGAAGGCTTGCACTTAATAAAGGTACCGCCGAAAAGTCCTGACCTAAACCCTATAGAGAATCTATGGGGTTTAATGGTGCAGGCATGGGATCCAACAGCTGTAAGAAGTGTTGACAGCTTAAAAGACCATGTTAATTTCATATGGAATAGTTTTATAGGCAGTGATGTTTGTTTCAACATGGTAAGATCTATGAGAGAACGTTTGCAATCGGTGATTGATAATGAGGGAGGTTACACACGCTACTGATAAGTGAACCTTTTTTATTTTTACTTAGAAATGAGGCATTTTGTTTTGTTATTCTTATTTAAAAGCTGTGTAATTATTTATTTGGCAATAAAAGAGTATTTCACTGTTATTGGTCTTTTTCTTTTTACATCAAAAGCAGCATTTTTAGTAATAGACCGTCAGCTCATGACAGATTTCGGGGCCCATTTTCTCATGCTAGCCTCGAAGAGGGTTGGAAGGTACGTCCATACAGAGTTGAATAAAGATAAATTCAAGTTCCGCTTCTGGGGTAAAAAAAATTGAGCGTACACCTTTGATTTATGTTAAGAAAAAAAAAAATATTTCATGATATCTCCAGGAGCGGAACTTGAGGTAATTAACCATTTTAACTGAAAATGTTCCCGTGAATGTGAATTCCCGTTCCCATTTTCTGGGCCAAAACAAGTCACTACATCACTCCTACATGGTTAGGTACTTATAAACTTTTGGCTGTCTAACATTAAGACCTTTTTTTTAGAAACAATTCTTGTCTATATATTTTTAACCCTTTTTGCAATACATAATTAAAATACATTTCATGTATCTATATTAGTTAACATTTTATAGTAAATATATTAATGGAAATCGTCAATAATACTTTTATGGGTGAATTTCAACATCTATGAATTTTTAGCTAATTTTGGTGATTTTTTTTATTTCTAGGTATTTAGGTAATCTCTTTCAATATTTAGCTAGAAATACCTATTTAGATGCCTATTTTACTTGGATAGTCAATTAGCCCTGGGAATTACTTGTTTATTTTATACACCTGAATTGCCAATACACCGAAATTGGTGTCTAACACCAAAATTGCATATCAACTTATTTTTATTTTTTATTTATTGTTACTTATACTATTTCTTTGTTTTTTTTTAGAATTTGGCACTTAATAGGTTCACCAATCAACCAACTTCATTTTTATATGGCAAAACCATTTTAGTTCTTAGTAGTATCAGTATAAAAGCAAAACATTTGATTGTTTAGAAGCAAGGATTATATTTTACTCTAATGGCGCCAATATTATCGACGAACTTATTCAAGATTGCTGAAAAAAGATTTAGGCAGTTATTCTCAAAGTGGTGGGAGATAGAGGAGGTATGCCTAAGGGTGGACGGAAGATAGGCCATGGACACTTGGTAGTGACAAGACAAGTTGGTAGTGTGATGTCTATTTCTGAACTTATAAGAGTCCTTCAACTAAGTTTCTCACGCGGTGAACTGATGGGCATTGCGGTTCAAAAGGGTTCCAGAGGTTTACACCATCCGGGACCTGTACCACGATTCTGATTCCGTTGTTCGCTGTTGGCAATATCAGAATCTTCCTTATCACTGTCGGGGTACATCTAGGATCGGTCCTTAGTCCATTCCCAATCAGCGTGGTATTTTGGTCGGATAGCGTCAGACAATCACTCCATAACTGCCCATGTATGCTGTTAATATCGGTGGTGGACGCCGATAGATTGGTGCAACATGTGAGGAGCTTGAGGACGGTAGAGGTCAGAAGCCTTCTGTGGAGAAGATTGAGTACCTTTTACACGATAGCAAAGTGCTAGCTGCTGGAGCAACATAAGCAGGAGTTGAGTGTCCCCACATCTTCGACGTCGTCGCTTTGTTGCGTGGAGTCACGTGCAAAAGATTGCACGAGGCACTCTTGCATCCACGGTAGCTTTCATGTAAGTGAGAATGCAGAGGAAGAAAAACCAAATGATGTTGACAGTGGAGAGGAGGGAAGAAGGGTGGGCAGGTTTTAACGGTGTAGGCTTGGTAGTAAAGAGTTAGGCCGCCTTTCACACCAGTATAAGCAGGTGACGGAAAGAGCGCACGATGCTCCACCACACCGGCCTGTCCCTACTGCGGCATCAGCTGACTTCACCCAACTACTCGCCTGTCTGCTGTATGGGTAGTTCATATGCTAATGGTTAATCTGAGAGAAAATTAGGAAAGCTTCCGAACAACCCTCAACAGCCAACAACCTCTTTCCCACCTAGGGAGAGAGGCGGTGCTTTCTCCATTGCCCAGGGTATACCACGTAGAGGCTACCTGACCAAGTAGCCCGTCGGACTACGTAGGAGCTTAATCAAATAACTATGAAAACAAATTTTGGTGTAAATATACAATTTTGATGATTAGTAAAACCCCACCAAATTCACCAAAATTGCTCCACCAAAATTAGTTTCACGTCTAAAAAAATTATTTATAAAAATACTATTTAGAATATAGTGGTTACATTACCAAAATTTAATACACATACTGAACCTGTACACTATACTTAAATATTAAAACATACAATGAGAATAAAACGGTTTTAATAATCAACACAAAAATTACAATATTTTTGTCAGAGAATTATGAAACGACCTACTTACGTGTTTGGCAGAAAAACGAAACGGGACTGGGGACAACTGGCACTGGTGCTCATTAACACCCAACTGAACGTTTCCAATGATGATAGTGTCGTCCTTATAGGTACTTTCAATACGACTCCTTCGATGTTTTTATAAATCCCACCAAAATTTTACATTTGCCGCGGACGCATCTTATAAATTATTTTTAAGATAAAGTATAGTACTAAATACTACGAATGACATTTTCGAAGATAGCTAAAATAATGCCGAATCGAATTATGATTAAGTATACTCAGTAAACTAATGAAGTTTTGATTAAACTGTGATCATTCCCAAGAAAACAGGTTGTGGACGCGCCACCAAGCTTAGAATTTAGGTGAAAATACATTTTTTAAACACTCACAAAAATAGTTTCAATAATATAATTTATACGTGCATATAGAGCAAAACGATATCTTTCTTACAAAAAATAATCATTACTATATGTTAACTTTAAGGTATGATTTTCAGTCACGCCGCGAAAATTTTACGTTTGAGAAATTCACCCTTATAATGATTTCTTTGCTCATTATAAAACAAATTGTCCTTTATAGTATACATATTATTGATCAGTTTCCGCAGACATATTTATATCAGTTAGATTGGATGCTACAATAATAAACATTCAATGATACATACTTTTGAAACGATAGTTTAGATACATATTTATGCACTTGACTGTACCTATTTGAAACCTTATAATTAAAGTAAAAATGATGGGAGGGAAAATACATTTTTTTTATTTGATGAATCGCATTACGATCTGTTTCATTTAATAAAAAAAATATAGGTCTTCCGCATTATCGTCTATTTTTGACTTGACTTGGTTGGGGGCCCCATGAATCCGCGGGGCCCTGTGCTGAAGCTATATGGTAGATCCGGCCCTGAGAGATAACCTATGCTAGTTTGTGAAGCCTGATTAGAAAAGCCAGCACGAACCAAGAGATCCGGTTCTTAGCATTCCATGGATTCACCGTGCGGTCGCCGGGTCCATGGCGTGGTAAAGAGAGGAACACTGTGACGGCGCCTGGGACTTGCGACCCAGGTGTAGGTTTAGGGTGGCCACCTTGTGATGCATCAGCGCTCACCTCCACCGTCAGTCGTGTTCCCCCCTGTACCTATCCAAATTTGGTAAGATCCTATCAACGCCGTTTTAGATAAATGTTGCTAACGTACGCGTTTTAAATACAAGGCGTTCTAAGCTTTTATATAAAACGTTTCAAACCTTGTTTTGATGTCTGACGCTTATTTGAAGTTCTTTGGTTCATTAAGAGCAGAAGAGTTAAAGGAGATGAGAATGAATATGAGAAATCTTGTGGCTACACATAGCTTATGAGTGGTCAGCCGGGTACTAAAGAAAAGGGTCTGGTAGTAGTGTATATAGTCATACTTTCAATAGTTTCAATAGTCAAACTTTTCTACATACATTGTTGTTACTTGCAGCCTGATCCGCTCGCTCGAATGTGCAGGTACTATAATTCTGTATGCTCTCGTGTGGAGAGATTTCACAATAGTTTTGCTGAATTTAAAAGGATTTTGCGTGGTGAGGGCCTTCAGCTAGAATAAGGACTATTTTTTTTTGTTTATTTATTTTTTCATTTGATTTGATTTGATTAGTCATAACTTACTTATATTTATAGCTAAGTAATAGTTAAACTGGCACTGAAGTCAACAGAAATGCTGTGTACAGATGTAAGTGGACTTCAGGTTTAGAATGCTATATAGTTTGTAAAATCATAGTCGTAGTGTCATCAATCTGATGTCTGTTTCTGTACCAATTTTATAAAAATAAAAAATAAAATAAAATAACAGTTTTTTTTATCGTGCGCAAAATCCCCACGGATGCCACCCCCACGGAGCCGGTGGAGGCGGTTATGTCGGACTCGAACCGACTAAAACGAACGCCGTCTTGGGTCCTTGTTGGAGTCGGATTACCGGGTTAACAGTAAAGCGGCATCACTTCGATATTTTCTGCGAAGAACTGCTACGAGACCTCTACAAGTACAACCCACTAGGCGCTCATGTGCCTCTCTATCACACCGCCTCGTAGTCGCGACGTACCTGACGGAGAGAGATTTCTTACGGTGTTCCATAGGGATCGGTCTTGGAGCCGCTAATGTGCAATATCCAAAGATATGCAATATCGAATACGACTGGATGCTTCGCGGTGAGCTTGCGGACGGTGCCACACTGTCACGTGCTATGCGGACGACAAGCGCGTGACGGCGAGCGGTGCTAATCAACACGAAGCTACCCTGATGACCACGACTGCAGTTGCCCAAGTCGTGGAACGGATACGGTAACTGGATCTCGAGGTGGCTCTGTACAAGACGAGGCCATATTCTTTAATGGACCCCGGAGAGCGCCACTGGAGGGCTCCAGCCTACCAGTGGGAGACTTTGAGGCTGGTTGGCTCTTATCTGCATTAGGCCTCAGATGAACTGCCCATCTACCATACATTATATTGGTTTAATTTCTGATTTGCTATTATTACAGATTCTAGGACAGCTTAAATTATGCTAAGATTCGCTGCATCTTATCTGTTCTCATTCTCTTGTGACTTATGATTGGTGGAGTCAAAGGTCACAGCAGTGAGTATAATTTGCTATCTGTATTCTCATATTCTTCCATATTCAAAGTACCTAAATAAAACAAAATTTTAGTCCTTCAAAATGCTGTTCTTTCTGTGACATTTATTTCGAACTGGACCAGCAGGATTTATTTAAAAATACACGTCCTGTTACCTAATCAGGTTTTATACACCCGTGCGCATAACTGAATAATAATTTCAAACGTATATATCTAGATGCACGTGTTTACATATCAAATTAGTTTTTTCATTACTATTGTAGCTTAGGTATTTAGTTGCTATCTAAAAGTCGTTTTTAGCAACAAAAACTTGTTGAAACTTTAGTCGACGGCTAAACTTATCGCAAATGGACGCGCTCGTTTTAATTGCGTTTCTGGTAGTGATCGTATATTTATTATACGTGATAATCCATAGAAAGTTCAATTACTGGGAGAAGAAAAATGTGCCTTACGTCAAACCGCTCCCGTTTTTGGGAAATTATGGAAAGTACATGTTGTTACAAGAATATCCTGGACATCTGGTGCAAAAGTTGTGTCAAAAGTTCCCTGATGCCCCTTACTTTGGAGCGTTCTATGGAACAGAACCTGTTCTGATAGTGCAAAGCCCTCAGCTTCTCAGGCATATTTTTACGAAAGACTTTAGCAACTTCTACGGTCGCGAAGTAACGAAGTATGAAACAAAGGAGACTGTGACTCAAATTCTCTTTTTCGCCAGCGGTAACATGTGGAAAGTTGTTCGCCAGAACCTTACTCCAGTATTCTCTTCTGTAAAAATGAGAAATATGTTCTATTTAATTGAGGAGTGTTGTCAGTCACTAGAAGAAACTCTGGACCGTGAGACCACCTCAACCAATGTCCTTGACGTACTAAAGGTTAGTGCACGATATGCCATGGACAGTATCAGTTCATGCTGTTTTGGAGTTAATGCTAATACGTTATCAAATCCCGTAAACAATCCTTTCAAGTTCATATCAGAAGAGTTGTTTAAAGGTTCCAACTACAGAGGTTTCAAGATCATCTTCAGAGCTGTGTGGCCTGCCATATTCTATGGATTGGGATTGAAGTGCTTCCCGGATACCATAGAGGTGTTTTTTGGGAAATTGATAAAGGACGTTTTTCAGACCCGAAATTATAAGCCTTCTGCCCGAAACGATTTTGTGGATTTGCTATTGAGCTGGAAGAATGAGAATGTATTAACAGCTGATAGTATAACAAATACGAAGACTGGTGTTGATGAAAAGTTCCAAGTAAAAGTTGACGATGATTTGCTTGTATCGCAGTGCATTGTATTATTTGCTGGTGGATTCGAAACTTCTTCTACTGTTGTCAGCTTTACTTTGTTCGAATTTGCGAAGAATCCAGCAGTACAGAAGCGAGCTGCTGAAGAAGTGGACGAGTATATTCGTCGCCATGGTAACAAGTTAAACTACGAGTGTATCAAGGAACTTCCTTATCTTGACGCATGTATGCACGAGACGATGCGCATGTACCCGGTGATTGGTAATCTTACTAGGGAAGTTATGGATGACTGCGTCTTACCTGATGGACTCAGACTAAACAAAGGTGTTCGTATTCACATACCCATCTACAATCTGCACCATAACCCTGACTATTTTCCAGAACCAGAAGTTTACAAACCTGAACGTTTTTCACCTGAAAATAAAGGAAATATCAAACAGTTTACATATTTACCTTTTGGAGAAGGCCCCCGCTATTGCATAGGTAAATATACGTTTTTTTGCATAACCCGTATCTTGTCTTACAGGCCCCAAATGGGTTGGTAGGGGCGGGCGCTCCTGGTCTAGAATAAAACCACAAATGTTTCATTTCTTTGCAGGAAAACGTTTTGCGTTGATGCAGGTATTTGCTGCTCTTGTTACTATTTTGAAGAAGTATCGAGTGGAACTGGCTGAAAATATGCCTGAGACCGTCAACTTGGAGGCTAGGACGTTCCTTATACAGCCAAGAGGACAGGGTATAATGCTTAAACTCTTTAAGCGAGAAGATAAAAACCAATAAATATTGGTACCAGCTTCTACTCTTCGACGGGCAACGTGCGTTATATTTAATAATACCTACACGACTGCTATTATTATTATATATACATGATTAATATTTACTCTACTGCTCAAAAAAGGAGTCTAATGTTTTTAACGTAAGTATGTATGCATCGCAATTATAACTTAATGCACGCTGCATGTGGCGTGGTTT
The DNA here is from genome assembly GCA_914829495.1 of Eilema sororculum. NCBI lineage: Eukaryota > Metazoa > Arthropoda > Insecta > Lepidoptera > Erebidae > Eilema > Eilema sororculum. The sequence continues at coordinate 17,790,412 of OU618536.1, forward strand.
CATATGCAGCAGCTTCTACGTCCATTTCACGTAAGATTGAGAGCATCCTGTGAATGTGGAGGGCTGACTTTTACCGTGAATTCATGATGTTAATTCGCGCGTGAATTCACGGCACTAATGTGGAGCCGCCATTAATGCGAAGGAAATTACTTTTTTTTACTATCGAGCCGGCTCGATGTTGCGGTCCACACGTTGATTTTTACTCGGCTTAGAGTATCGAGTAATACTGAATGTGAGTACTGACCTTTAGAGATTTGAATCCTCAGACACATCATCGTGAATGGAAGGCTGGCTATATTATTTTTCACAGAAAACTATATTTCATAGTGCAGTAGTGTTGTCTAATTTTTATGTAAATTAGTAATAGCTAAAAACGTATGTAAGTGACATATTGATCGCTAGAAACGAGTTATACCTTATGTATACCCCATAATATGTACTTAAATAAAATGTATAATACATACCTTCTTTTCATAAGTACAGTCATCTCTTTCATAGGTACAGTCACCGTCATATTTATGTGGACGAAGAAATCTCATAATGATTCGAATACATAGAGAAAAAGAAGAATCATCTCGGGCGGGACTAGAACCCGCAGTCTTTCCCTTAGGTACAGGGGGAATGCCTTGACCAATTCGGCTACCGAGACGCGCCCGATGTGATTCAAATTTCCCATCTTATACGTCTCTAAGGCGACGGTGGAGTCATCTACCGATTTTCTTACGAACTATCGGAATCAATGAATGATGTTACAATCATTTTTAAACATTGATTTTTATAACTCCGCCCAAACAATTGAATGAATTTTTACCGCATGAAGTATGCTAACTATACAAATCGAATACATAGGAAAAAAGAAGAATCACATCGGGCGTGTCTCGGTAGCCGAATTGGTCAAGGCATTCCCCATGTAAGGGAAAGACTGCGGGTTCGAGTCCCGCCCGAGATGATTCTTCTTTTTCCCTATGTATTCGATTTGTATAGTTAGCATACTTCATGCTGTAAAAGTTCATTCTCATAATGATCTTAAAACGCAAAAGAGCAAATCAAATTATTTTATTGATTTAAATGGTTTTATTGTCCGAACTACAGGTGTATCAAATATCAGAAGAATCAGTCAACTGGAAGGAGATAAAAAAACAAATAAAGATGATTTTGAGTACTTTGTAAGTTCATATCTTTCTGATGCTGACTATACATACATCTCCTCACGCTTGTAGCAACCGGGAACATCGCTAAGATGATGATGGATAGGTAAAAAACTTTTAGGTATGACTTATCATATCTGCAAATAGTTTCGACTCGTCGAGTGGACTTTTTTGTACATTTTCGTCAACTTTTTTGCAAGTTACTGCGCAACTAGACATTTAAAATTACAAACGTTATTTTTTTTTATTTTTTTTTATATAGGACACGTCAATTTGACTTCACCTCGCCTGATGTTAAGCTAAAGGCGAAGTCTCGGAAAGAGGGTCACCATCGGAAACATGTACCATGTTAACAGTAGTGGCACTCAGCTTGACGGCCTCATTAGATGCCTTTTCACGCCCCGCTTAAAGGACCCGGGACTATAGGAAGAGGGAAACACGTGAGCTGGCAGGGAGTTCCAGGTCTTAATGGTGCGACATAGGAATGAGTCACTGAAACGCTTGGTTCTAGCAGGTATACTCTGCACCGTAAATGAATGGCATCTTAGCCCTGCACGTGTCGTCCTGTGTAGGAAAGGAGAGGGTGGGACTAATTGGAAGAGCTCGTCAGAACATTCACCATGGTTATGTAAGAAGGTACTCCTTATATAACTTTTATACGACCTTTATGTATATTTTTTGCTCACTACGAGGTTATCGTTGTTTCATGTTCTTTTATTATCGTTTATGTTTTGATTGCAGCATGATTTTAGTAGGTACCTACACATGTAGGTACTTGAGAAAACAGATAATACACTAGAGATATATTTCAGCATCTTGGTGGCACCAATTGAAAAAAGATAGGTGCAATAATTACCCATAGTTTTTTTTGTCGTACGGCAATCCCAAGGATGCCTTCTCCGCCGGAGCGGGAAGGAGAGGTTATGTCGGACTCGAACCGACTAAAACCGCACGCCGACTGAAGGTCGTGGGGCTAGGCCGGAAGTGTTGTACCTCGGTCTGGCCGGGTCAGTCTGGAGGGGGGGGACAACTAATTGATTGATTGATATGTCCCGAAGTATAATTCCAATAAGTGTTTCAATATTTGAATCATTTTACGTAGCGTAACCTACTGTAGCACATCAGTTGGGTATTATCCTATAGTTAAGATAAATTATCTAACCGAGCTTATTAAAATTAAGAATAGTAAAAGAGCGGTAAAATTGCGTCGGTTATTATTTTATAGTTTTTATTCATTTTTAATCATCTACCCAACCTATAATAGTAACTGATTTGACTATTAAATTTTACAACGTCACTAAATCTTTTTTCATACAACTTACCTTATAACTTATCGTTTTGACGTTTAGTAAATAGTACCTAATTTGACTAGTCAGTAGACTAACCAATTTTATCTATTCTATGCTCGTAGCGTATTCACGCAGCAGAAAATGCTCCTTTTTCATGTTGGAGAGTTGAAAATGATATTACTTATTTACATTTTATTCTGCCTAGTGGTATGGGTAATGGACTGCTGAGACGAGGTCTCGGGTTCGATCCCAGGTTTACCATGGCACACACCAATGACTTTTCGATGCTTTTCGAAGTTATGTGTGTATTTATCGCAGGTTTATAAGTGCCCGGTTAATGGCAATAGGCTCGCCACCTATTACATTGGGACCTAAACATAAACTGGCGAAATGTGGGTGCTAGCACCTCTGCCTACCCCTTCGGGGAATACAGGCGTGAGTTTATGTTATGTTATGTTATGTTATTTTATTACTTTACCTGTATACCTTTACGTGTTACGCGCTCGAATACTGCAATTGACACATCTCGTACAGTGACGGGAAGTGAACTCATACAATGAAGTTAGTTACGTAAATGCGAGATTGGCTGCGTTGGAGGGTGGCTCGGCCCAGTGCGCTTTACTTCCGCCCTAGTGCTCCTGCCTGTGCCACTATACAACGTATTTATGGTTATTTATAGCGGTAGCCTAGTGGTATGGGTAATGGACTGCTGAGACGAGGTCTCGGGTTCGATCCCAGGTTTACCATGGCACACACCAATGACTTTTCGACGCTTTTCGAAGTTAAGTGTGTATTTATCGCAGGTTTATGAGAGCCCGGTTAATGGCAATAGGCTCGCCACCTGTTACATTGGGACCTAAACATAACTGGCGAAATGTGGGTGCTAGAACCTCTGCCTACCCCTTCGGGGAATACAGGCGTGAGTTTATGTTATGTTATGTTATGTTATAGATACTACTTAACCGATATGCCACTGACAATAATAAAGTTATTGTTTGTATGTAAGTATACTTCGATATTTTCTGTAAAGCGATAGCCATCTGACCTCCACAACCCAAAAGCGATATTGAAGCATTGCAGCTAGACCAGTTGGAATTTGAGGGCTCCAATCCTACAACCCGTAACGACTACCATAGATGTTCGTATGGCAACCGGGACCGATGCTCTCCGAGGCACGACCAGACCAATACAAATACCCCATATTTATGTATACAAATATTTGCATTGAGCGGGGATCGAACCCGCGCCTCCTGCGTAGCGGCCGCGTTCACTACCGCTACGCTACGGAGACAAGTTACATTTATGCTTGTTAGAGTTTAATTACAATTTTTGATTCAAAGTAGTGTAGTTGGTGTACGTGATGTAGAAAATCACATGGGAGACTTAGGGCCCGTTCACACAGACCGGCTCGTAGAGGAAAGGAGGTTTTTATCATGTTGGAAACAGAGTTTTGAATAATTGTAGTAAGGTTTTTTCTTGTTGTTATTAATGCTTGGACGCGCTGTGTGTGAAATAATAAGAGGAGCCAACCGGCTCGCTCACGCAGAAGATCGGCTCCGATTACGTGCTCTTTCTCTTCCAGCCAGTCTATGTGAAATGGCCAAAAGAATTCCAAACGTATGCGATCCGGTCTGTGTGAACGGACCCTTAATCGAAGGCTTGCAGTTTTGTGGAAGGCTGTAAGTAACATGTAACACAAAACATTTTTTGGTTCATTTATTATTATCTTTTTTATTCTCGTCAAAATCTTTAGAACTTAACTTGCTAAGATTTTAACTGGATGAAAGTGAACAAAATGTAGTGACACCTGTGAGACAAAGTGGTAATAGGTTTTTGAATCTAGCTCATTTGTAAGCCAATGTCACCAAATGATCTCTTTTAAAATATTATATTTTAAAAAATAAATTTCTTATTCATTGAAATATGTAGATAAGTATAAATAGTAACATCTTATCAAATCTATTTTGCTTTTAAAATCAATAACGCTCTTCTAGATTATCTTCAATAGTCTATAACTTGATAAAGTTAAACTAATAGATAAGCAAAAGATAGATTTATGAACTTGCCTAGAAATGATCTCTTTAGCATCAATAAACTCCTTTGTTCCGGGAACTAACGTTTATGTAGCTTCAACATTATACCCTGATTCTTCGGCTGCAAGAGGAAAGTCCTACTTTCAAAGTTTACTGTCTCCGGCATATTTTCAGCCAATTCCACTCGATACTTCTTCAAAATAGTAACGAGACCAGCTAAGACCTGCATAGACGCAAAACGTTTTCCTGCAAACAGACAAAACAAGTCCTTAAAACATTGCATTACATTAAGAAGGAAACAGTATAGTTATATCAATCAATGATGTTCTTACCTATGCAAATCCTAGGGCCTTCTCCAAAAGGTAAATACGTATACTGTTTGATGTCTCCTTTATTTTCAGGTAGAAATCTTTCAGGCTTATAAGCGTCTGGTTCTGGGAAATAATCTGGGTTGTAATGAAGATGGTACACAGGTATGTGAATACGAATGCCTTTATTTAAACGTAGTCCATCGGGAAGGACGCAGTCATCCATAACTTCCCTAGTAAGATTTCCAAGCACTGGGTACTTCCGCATCGTCTCGTGCATACACGCATCAAGATAAGGAAGTTCTATAACGCATTCGTAGTTTACCTTGTTACCATGACGACGTAAATATTCGTCCACCTCCTCTGCAGCACGCTTCTGTACTTGTGGATTCTTTGCTAGTTCGAACAGAGTAAAGGTTATCATAGCAGAAGATGTTTCAAATCCACCACCAAAAAATACAATGCACTGAGCTACAAGTAAATCGTCGTCCACTTTTATTTGGAACTTCTCATCGAGACCAGTTTTCGCATTTGTTATACTATCAGCTGTTAAAACATCCTCCTTTTTCAAACCCAATAATATATCCACAAGATCATTTCTGGCAGACGGCTTATAATTTCGGTCCTGGAAAACCGTCTTAAGCAAATTACCAAAAAACGCCTCCACGGTATCTGGGAAGCACTTGAATCCCAAATTATAAAATATAGCAGGCCAAACAGCTCGGAAAATGATCTTAAAACCTCTATAGTTGGATCCTTTAAACATCTCTTCTGATATGAACTTGAAGGGATTGTTGATGGGATTTGATAGAGTATTTGCTTCGACACCAAATGCGCATGAGCTGATACTGTCCATGGTATACCTCGCACTGATTTTTAATATTTCAATGACATTTGATGAGTCGATCTCCTTATCTAGTGTTTTTTCAAGCGAATCACAACATTTCTCAATCAAATAAAACATATTTTTCATTTTCACAGAAGAAAATACTGGAGTAAGGTTCTGGCGAACAACCTTCCACCTGTTACCACTGCCGAAAAAGAGAGTTTGTGTTACAGCTTCTCTGTTCTCATACTTTGTAATCTCTCTCCCGTAAAAGTTGCAGAATTCCTTTGTGAATATATGTTTGAGAATCTGAGGGTCCTTCACTATGAGAACAGGTTCAGTTCCAAAGAATGCTCCAACGTAAGGCGCATCAGGAAACTTTTGACACAACTTTTGCACCACTTGTCCGGGATATTCTTGTAACAACATGTATTTGCCATAATTTCCTAGAAACGGTAGTGGCTTGATATAAGGAACATTCTTCTTCGCCCAGTAATTAAATTTTCTATGGGCTATAACATATACTAAGTATGCTATTATTACTAATAGAAACCCGAACCAAGTCAACACGTCCATTGCCAAAATGTTTAATGGAGAACTAAGCATACGCAACTTTGCCGTAACTAACGATTGATGATAAAAATAGATTTAAGTATATAAAGTATCTATACACGTGCACAAATGCGTGCGCCGCAATACACGCAACTACGCATAGAAGTTCTGATAAACTTAGCCGTTCACTTGTCTAAACTTGTAATGACTATTCTTGCGAATGGAACATTACTGAAAAAATAATCAATGCGTTGTAGTGAGCATGTCATCGAGCATTCTAGCGAAAGGACAGTAAAAAATCGAACTGGCCCTCGGTTTTTACTAAAGCAAAAACACTGTTATCCAGAGTCCCTGCAAAAAAGTCATTAAATTTTAGACTTAATTTCTATAAGTACAAAATTAAATGAAAACAGTTTCATTACACGTTGTCATTCACTCTGCAAAAACCCATTAAACTTCGGACTCTAAATGCATTGATTTAATGTCTACATTGAGAGAGCATATGTCCTGCAGTGGACTGTGGTAGACTGATTAAATTGATTGATTTATTGAATGTCTAAAATTTAATGCCAATTTTTTCACAGTGGTACGACAGTGGGTTTGCTTTAATAGAATTTAGATCCATCTTGAAAATATTCATAGCTACTTTTGGCTCTGTTCGTTGTTTAGTTTAAAATATTTAAAAACGTCGAATGCTCGATGTTCTGTTACAAGTGAATGATTTAGTCTATCAGCACCTTTAGGACGTACAAAAAATATCCGGTTATGATAAGTTCTCTTGACTGAGATTATTTTTGATGTTGTGATTTACTTTTCACTAGCTTCTGACCGCGGCTCCGCCCGCGTAGATGTCGGTTATCGCGACCAAACATAGCCTATGCCCTCTTTCTCAAAGTCTAATCTACCCCTATACCAAATTTCATCAAAATCGGTTCAGTGGTTTAGTCGTGAAAGCGTAACATTCAGACAGACAGACAGAGTTACTTTCGCATTTAAAATATTAGTATGAATACCAGGCTTTATTCTTATTTATAGTAACAATTAGGTAATTAAAATGATGCTTTAATATGTGCATCTCAATTTATTAATTCTTCTCAAAAGCTACAAAAGAATTCCGGATTCATTCAATCACTTCATTTTAATCCTCAAAAGTCCCAAAAATATTTTAGACTAGCTTTTGCCCACGGCTCCGCCCGCATGGATGTCGGTTATCGCGACTAAACATAGCCTACGTCCTTTCTCAAGGTCTAATCTACCCTTATACCAAATTTCATCAAAATCAGTTCAGTGGTTTAGGCGTGAAAGCGTAACATACAGACAGACAGACAGTTACTTTCGCATTTATAATATTAGTATGGATATTGTTTGGAACTTTTTCGTGAACTCCTAACAATAAAGTTTTGAATAAATTTTCACCTTAGGGGGTGATCTAGGGTGCTCGTCTTTGTCACTGAATACTATACATGGAAATGTTTTGTTATGATATATATTAATCAGATAGATGAGGTTAAACGTAATCATAAAATTATCTACTACATTAGTGTCTGTAATACATTTTAATTGTCTCTGCTTGAATAATAATAGATAATAAATGATAACCCTTGGATATTATTAAATTAGTTAAAATAGTGTTACCCCTGGGTTTCGGCATATTATCAGCATTCAACATTCGTGATAATACATGAATATTGGCAGTAATCATTACATAATTTCAGTAGGATAACACAATTGAGATAAAAATCGTTTTGTAAATAAAACGCTTCTTCAACTTCCATGTATTGTTTTTGATACACAATAAAAAAAAATGTAGAATACGTCAATTTGACTTCACTTCGCCTGATGTTAAGCAAAGGCAAAGTCTCGGAAAGAGGATCACCATCGGGAACATGTACCATGTTAACAGTGGTGGCGGCCTCATTAGATGCGTTTTCACGCCCCGCTTAAAGGACCCGGGGCTGTAGGAAGAAGGAAACACGTGAGCTGGCAGGGAGTTCCAGGTCTTAATGGTGCGGCATAGGAATGAGTTACTGAAACTTTTGGTTCTAGCTGGTAAACTCTGCACCGTATATGGATGGCATCTTAGCCCTGCACGTGTCGTCCTGTGTAGCAAAGGAGAGGGTGGGACTAATTGGAAGAGCTCGTCAGAACATTCATCATGGTAGAGACGGTAGAATACTGCCAAAGCCGCAAATATTACGATAATTGTACTTACCTATAAAAAAACCCGACTACCCAAAAATCACGCTCTAAAAAGTGACAAACAAGAAAATATCAAGGATAGCCGTGGTCGTATGCCACTTTTCCCTAGAATATTTATTGTTTTGTCAGAATAATAAAAACCCGACGTTTTAGTTTAAAACTTTATTTTTTATTTAAATTATTTTGGGGCAAGGTAAAGCTAATAATTTTTATATATTTGAAATGTGCCCATTAAGCACTTTCATTTGATACCAAACACGGCATATTTATCTCAAATTTATTTTTTAACACAGTACCTTATGAGCGCTAGAGGGCGCCACGCAAGATTGAGTGCCACGTCATATAGCCTATAACCATCGGACAATAAAGCCGCTTGTAACGATACCTCATTTGTCCAGTTCTAATAAGTAGTTGAGGAGCTATGAGGGAACAAATGAACATACATACATACATACATAGCCTGTCAAGATCATAACCCTCCTTTTGGCTTCGCCGTAGTCGGGTAACAAAGTCGCGATCGCTATCTGTCCGTCCCTATGTATATACTTAAATCTGAAACTACGCAACAGATTTTGAAGCGGTTTTTTTAATAGTTAGAGTGATTCAAGAGGAAGGTTTACATTGTATAATACATGCTTAATACAGTAGAGGGTGCAGCAGGAACGGGATCAGATGCCACGCTGGCGGAAAAACATTGGTAGTACGAAGTTCGCCGGGTCAGCTAGTACTGTATAAATTAGGTCATCATTATCACCCAAATACAAGACTTAACATCCGGTTCTGTCTAAAACCTTTATCTCAGTCAGACACTGCATTAATTCCTCTTACTTTTGTTTACGCTTGAACGGATTTTATCGAATGATTCCCATGCCTGAAAAATGACAGAATTTACAAATTTACTGCAAAAAGTCAAAAATGTTCTTAAGATTCTATTAGATCAATCAAATTAAAGTTATATTGATACTAAACCACCTAACACAAAACTTCGACCTTAATATTCAACTGTAAGTCACAAAGTAAGTTGTTGCTAGATATCTATAAATAGTCGTAAATAGGTTGTATAGTGGCACAGGCAGGAGCACTAGCGCGGAAGTAAAGCGCACTGGGCCGAGCCTCCCTCCAGCACAGCCAATCACGCAAATTTACGTAACTAGATTCATTGATGAGTACACTTCCCGTCACTGCTGGAGATGTGTCAATTGCAGTTAATATCGAGAGCCTGGGTAATAATACTAATAATAAGAGATATTGTACATATCGTTCTCGAGTTAAGCGCTTAGTAATATAAATTTTTAGTTAGTATATAATGGTTTTTGACTGACACAAGTAATGAAACCAAGTAGATAATAGTATAGTAGATCAGTAATAATATTATTAGATAACAATCAAACAATAAAGCTTTAAATGAGGGTCTATAGGGAAACGCTCAAGTGAGACTTGAACTCACGACCTTTCCCTTACAGGGGGAATGCTTCCAACTGAGCTATTGAGCCACACCTGATTCATTTCAAATTTTCTTTCTCCTTTTATCATTTTCCGATGTTTTTCGAACTTTAAAGTTAGCATTATAAATGCTATAAAAAATTCAGTCAAATATTCGGGCGGAGTCATCAAAATTCAATGTTTAAAAATGGTTGAAAAATCATTCAGTGTTTCCAACAGTTCGTAAGAATGTAGATGGCACCACCATCGCCCTTAAAGACGGATATAAGGAGAAGGAAAATTTGAAATGAATCAGGTGTGGCTCAATGGCTCAGTTGGAAGAGCATTCCCCCTGTAAGGGAAAGGTCGTGAGTTCAAGTCTCACTTGAGCGTTTCATTTTTTCCGATGTTTTTCGATTTTTTCATGTCAAAATGTAACATTAACTTTGGCTTCTTTCGACCCTGCGATTTCGCCCAACACCCATTAACTTTAAAGTTAGCATTAAAAAATTCAGTCAATCATTTATTCAAATTCAAATTTATTTATTTCGTGAAGCATAGGTTACAAAATAGGTGTTATTCAAGTCAAATAAGTATTACGCAGTCAAAATTACATAGTCATAAGATAATGTCTAATCTATTAACTCGCTCCTCACCACACCCGGGCAAATGTGCCTATCACAATAGCATTTAGATTATGATAATATTATGATTATTATTTATTGAGAATTATTCTATACACATTTTAAAGTTATTTTAAACTAGAAACTATAGATAAGTACTAAAATAAACTAAAGAAAATAAAGAAATAAATAAAATATTTACATAAATAACGCGTCGAGGAATTCCTCCGCATCGTCACCGACCGGTAAGGTAATAATCAGCCTTCTGGTCACGCGTAGCATCGATCAGCCGCTTTGCTAAGTCTTTGTAAAGAATTATGATTATTTGGATTGTATATTACACAAAATAACTATTTGCTCTTTTAATATCACTAGGAGTTTCAAAAATACGGTCTTACAGATGTACAATCTCCTGCCAAATTTAGGGTGCTTGATTACTTAACTAACTTATCCCACGCCCCGTTTCCTGTACACTGTCCACACCGCTTCGGATCATTCCGCAACCGGAAATGAGCCTGGGTGTCAGGGAAATGTCCTATGGGCCACCTGACATCCCGGCTTCGGAATTGATTTGAAATTTTATCCTCTTCCATTTTACTTTTCTTCAATCTAATATATAAAATTCTCGTATCACAGTTTTCGTTGCCATACTCCTCCAAAACGGCTTGACCGATTTTGATGAAATTTTGTGAGCATATTGAGTAGGTCTGAGAATCGGCCAACATCTATTTTTCATCCCCCTAAATGATGCAGCGGGAACGGGATCTGACGCCACGGGTGTAGGGAAAAATTGGCGGTACGAAGTTCGCCGGGACAGCTAGTCTATATATAAGTATTTTCATTCCCTTCAATTATGTACTATACTAGTGATAGCGGCGTGGCGTAGCGGTAGTGAACGCAGGAGGAACAGGTTCGATCCCCACTCAATACAAATATTTGTATGCATGATAATGGATATTTGCATTGGTCTAGTCGTGCCTCGAAGAGCACGTTACCGACTTCCTAACCAGTTGCCATACGAACATCTATGGCAGTCGTTACAGGTAGTTAGAGCCCTCAAAAGTCCAACAATTGGTTTAGCTGCAATGCTTCGATATCGTCTTTGGTGTATGGCAATGGCTTCACAGAAAATATCGAAGTTTACTCAAATCCACAGTTACACTGGTGAAGCGGCCCCCAGACTCCAAGCTGGAAGCTTCGGATACGACTGGGAATAACGCCAAGATGAAGAAGATTAGTGATAGTGACACTCCACTATGTTACGTATATATATTTAGTATTCTTTTTTGTAGCCTAGTGGTATGGGTAATGGACTGCTGAGACGAGGTCTCGGGTTCGATCCCAGGTTTACCATGGCACACACCAATGACTTTTCGATGCTTTTCGAAGTTATGTGTGTATTTATCGCAGGTTTATAAGTGCCCGGTTAATGGCAATAGGCTCGCCACCTATTACATTGGGACCTAAACATAAACTGGCGAAACGTGGGTGCTAGCACCTCTGCCTACCCCTTCGAGGAATACGGGCGTGAGTTTATGTTATGTTATGTTATGTTATTTTTTTTGTTTTTTCCACGACATTCTACACAACGCTATCTAGACCCATGGTAAGCTTTTATAGCCTGTGCTATGGAATCCAGAATGCGGACAAACATACTTATATACTTTTTTTTAAATATATACATATTATACATAGAAACACCCAGACCAATGCAAATAGCCATATTCATGCATACAAATATTTGCACTGGGCGGGAATCGAACCCGCGCCTCCTGCGTGGCAGTGGCGTGCACTACCGCCACGGAACAGAGGCTGTATTCGTTGATATATTTTGGTTACCACCCCTATTATATTGTATTATCTTTGATTCACCCTTCACCATGCCATGTCTCGTCTGTATCCATGTCACTGCTACAATAAACCGCCTGAAGGAAGTCCATAGTCTTATAATATACTAGCTTTTCCCGTGGCTCCGCCCGCGTGGATGTCGGTTATCGCGACCAAACATAGCCTATGTCCTTTCTCAAGGTCTAACCTATACCCATACCAAATTTCATCAAAATCGGTTCAGTGGTTTAGGCGTGAAAGCGTAACATACAGACAGACAGACAGACAGACAGAGTTACTTTCGCATTTATTATATTAGTATGGATTGTCATGAATCCGTCCGCATTATTCACGCCGCGTCTTCACAACACACTATACTAGTACAAAACATGTGTTTGCTACCAAAATTTCACAAGGAGTTTCACTCAATACAAAATGATCACAACATAAAACCGGGTGTAAGGAGAACGTTCCCGAAACCGAAAACCCCTAGTAGTACTCCAGGTACATGACTCATTGGCATAAAAATAAAATCGGCTACTGGACCCACTGGACCCTCAAAATTCGACCTCATCTATAAATATGATCCACTGGACCTCCATGTTAGAATTGGACCCTCAATCTTGGATTGCATTTTTACATTAGTGTCCACTAGACCCTCTGTCAAACATCGAGTTCCATTCGACCTCATTTTCGATTTGGACGATTTATTTTTTATGCCAATGACTTATGTACCTGGAGTACCTACTACTAGGGGTTTTGGGCTTCGGGAGGGTTCTCCTTACACCCGGTATGAGCCTATATTATGCTACACAACTGAAGGTTAAAATGGTGGACCGTTGACCTAATTCCTCGAAACATATGACCTGTAAACGTGATAAACTGACATGTAAAGTCAGTATAAGATAGATTTTGAGCAAGAAAGTGCTGAAAATCATCTTGATTCCTTGGTGTTACTTCCTGTTGACTGATTGTTCTTATATTTGGTACACATCTTTAGCATAACATAACATAACATAAACTCACGCCTGTATTTCCCGAAGGGGTAGGCAGAGGTGCTAGCACCCACATTTCGCCAGTTTATGTTTAGGTCCCAATGTAATAGGTGGCGAGCCTATTGCCATTAACCGGGCACTTATAAACCTGCGATAAATACACACATAACTTCGAAAAGCATCGAAAAGTCATTGGTGTGTGCCATGGTAAACCTGGGATCGAACCCGAGACCTCGTCTCAGCAGTCCATTACCCATACCACTAGGCTACCGCAGTTTTTATTTATACACCTTTAGTTTGGACAATATTACAATTTATATCAATAGAACAGTTTGAATTTACTTGCGGGCGGGTCTATTGCCGTTAACCAGTTAATACTTTGGTTCGAAAAACATTGGAAAAAATGAAATGCTCAAGTGACACTCGAACTCACGACCTTTCCCTTACAGGGACTGCTCTTCCAACTGAGCTATTGAGCCACACTTGAATCATTCCAAATTTTCCTTCTCTTTATATCCGTCTATAAGGGCGACGGTGCAGCCATCTACCAAAATTCTTACGAACTGTTGGAAACAATGAATGATTTTTCAACAATTTTTAAACATTGAATTTTGATGACTGCGCCCAAATATTTGAATGATTTCTTTATAGCATTTATTATGCTAACTTAAGTTCGAAATTTTCCAATGTTTTTCGAACTTAAGTTAGCATAATAAATGCTATAAAAAAAACATTCTAATACTTTGGTTTTAAGATATTTTTGAGACTTTGTCGTCAAGATCATTCTGACGCTGTTTGTACGTTGGTTTACGAGGGTCAAACTGAAAGTTCTTAGAACTGGCCACTTATAAACAATATAATAAAAAAATAATTCTAAAATTTGAAAATAGAACTCTTTGCCAATATTACTGAGTATATATTTCATTCATTTATCATTTGTTTTACGATTTGTCGGCAAATTGAAAATTGTCTGTGTCACGTTAACATGAATTTAACACGAGAAAATTTTCGTGCAATGATTTTTTATGACTTTCGATGTCATTTAAGTCAACAAGAAAGTTATGATAGACTACGATTGGCCTTTCACGATGAAGCCCCATCTCGTGCGACTGTTTACAACTGGTTTAATGAGTTTAAACGTGGTCGCACTAATCTCACTGATGATTTACGTGAGGGACGGCCTTCTACGGCGACGACTGAAAATAACATCTGTGTTGTGCGGCGTATGATAGAGACTGACAAAAGAGTGACCTATCAGCAGATTCGGACAAGCTTAGGCATCGGTATGAGTCAATTGCACAAAATCCTCCACGAACATTTAGCGTTCAGGAAGCTTTGCGCCCGGTGGATACCTCATAATTTGACTGAGGCTCAAAAACTCCATCGTGTGGATTGGTGCCGTAAAATGATTGAAAGATTTAACGGAGGTGACTCTAATGCTGTGTTCGACATACTAACAGGTGACGAAAGCTGGATTTACTGTTATGATCCTGAAACCAAAAGACAATCTGCTCAGTGGGTGTTTCCTTTCGAGGAGTTGCCAACTAAAGTGAAGAGAGATCGAAGTGCGGGAAAAAAAATGGTGGCCTCGTTCTTTGGAAGGATAGGTCATTTCGCAACAATTGTGTTAGAGGATCAAAAAACAGTTTCTGCAGAATGGTACACTACCAATTGTTTGCCACTTGTCTTGGAAAAAGTTCGAGAGAAACGACCTCGCAGTAGGATCCTCCTTCACCACGACAACGCCTCGTCGCACACCGCCAAGCGAACGATCGACTATTTGGCGACATCAAACGTTGTATTACTGGGTCACCCGCCGTATACCCCGGACCTCGCGCCTTGTGATTTTTATTTATTTCCAAAAATTAAAGAAAAACTTAAAGGAAAGCGGTTTATGAATGCTGAAGAAGCGGTGGCTGCGTATCGCGATGCCATTGAAGAGACCCCTAAGGACGAGTGGGCAAAGTGCTTTTCCCAGTGGTTCCATCGCATGCAGCGGTGTATTGACGTGAATGGACAATATTTTGAAAAGATATAATAAAACTAATAACTGGCTAATGTAATCAGTTTTTGATTTTCTAAGAACTTTCAGTTTGACCCTCGTAGTAGCAAACTTTACTATTCGTGAAAATTTTGTCCATTAAGAAATACTCTATTCATTCTTGCGCCTTCCTGTTTCTAGGCCCTCGATTCGACTAAAGCTAAACCGCTGTGGAGCCCCAGTCACTGCAAAAAATTACATCAAATTTTATTTTTATTTTATTTTACAGTTCAGAAAACTTACAGCTTTTATTTGAATGGATAAAAGTGATAGCTAATGTAATGGCCAATTACAAGTTTTCGCACAAAGCAAGGTTAAAATAATCTATGGTAGGTTAATGAAAAGAGAAAAATAAATAATTAGTTACATTGTTCACATTACAATAGATACACTGTTAGACACTAAAGAGAAGTAATCGTGACATAAGGTCCTCCTTAACTTAGTATACTTTATTTATATACTCTTAAAGTCCAAAATGAAATGAAAACTCATTACACTTTTTCAATTATTTTGCAAAAAGTCATTCAATTTAGAACTTTACTCGCATGACTTTAAAGTCTATTATTCAATGCCGTTTTTTGCAGTGGCGGTGGCACCACGATGACTTTGCTTTAGCAGGATCGAGGCCCAGAATAAAAAGGTCTATCAGCTATGTTTAATTTCTATCCTTAGGTTAAATTTAGCTGTTGCGTCAAAGTGGAATAATAACAAATAACAATCCATTAAGCCCCACAATCTTTTACAATTGATTTTGTATAGTTCTCGACATATATTTTGACCCTACATCACGAGAGAAGCGAGTCTTTGGGTTTTGGCACACGCAGATTGATTTGATATAATATAAATCATGATAATAAAATTGGATTTGAGATCATTCACCGCCGTAGTACCCCTTACTATCCTTAAACGACATCAATGCTTTTTTTACTCATTGAATTAAATTTTAACATTTATGTGATAACGATGTAACTAAGGAATTTATAATGCAATTTAATAATGCAATTCAATAATACAAGGTAAATCTAAGTATATTATAATTATTATTGGATGCAAAACTACCACGAGACTGAGTGTTCCTAATTTTTTTTATTTTAATTATTATCATTTATTTCGGACTAAAAATCAATACAATAATTGTTAGTATCACAAACTTAATAAACTATGTTAGTACATCTTATTCGCTAAGTAAATAAAAAATAATTAAAAATAAATCAGTTCATGTATCTTCCTGAAGCATCAGGGCCGCCATTATGTATACGGCACCAATGCTCCAGAAAGACATCATGTGCACTATCAGCTATAATTTTCAGGATGCTGTTGGTACTTCCCTCCTATTCTGTTCAGTATCGAGGCCGTTCTTTTGCGCATTATTGCCGGAAAGCCGTAGCCGCTTCAGCGAACAATTTCTAATACATTTGCACACCGAATACGGTGAAACATGCTGTACTAATTAAAATATGTCAACCCATCACTAATTGTAAACCATGTTTCCTGTCTCCAATAAAGATTTCTATTCTATTCTATGCTTACGGAGTGAATTTTTTGTATGCGTACCCGGGGTGAGTGCCCTAGTTAAAATATAAGAAGATACTACTACGAACTAATATCTATATTTATCTTATCTTATTATTACTAATCATTAATTACTGCGGCACTTAACTATTTCATTAGATGATCAGTGAGTAATTAACATGATAGTTAATATGTGATTTGATTAGCAATCTGTCAATATTATTAATGTCTATTCTCATTACAGATATAATCATATTGAGTCATGTTCGTCTATCTATGAATCTATATCTATACAATTATTTGTGTCTTATGATAAACTGTATGTTTGTAATATTAAAAATAATACAGTAAAAACATATGAATGTATATATATATATACCGGGTATAAGGGGAACGCTCCCGAAGTTGAAAACCCCTAGTAGTACTCCAGGTACCTATACAATTTTTTTTTGTCCAAATCGATTTTATTTTTATGCCAATATGTTGTGTACCTGGAGTACTACTAGGGGTTTTCGGCTTCGGGAACGTTCCCCTTACACCCAGTCAAAGGAGATGGAAAATGGTGGGCCCAAATGTAATAAGTTGAGATATTTTCTAAAAAATTAGTCATATTATTGTATCTTAGAATATGAAAAATCACCACAATTCTCAATCTGGATGCGGAGAAATATGAGAAAATAGTTTTCGTGAGATTATCAATTGAGCAATCGATTACACTAAAACATTTGCAGTAAATAATTAACTCAAAGTAATGAAATGCACTATATATGCTTCCATGCAATATAGTGCATATAATTACAGTCATTATTATTAAATCAAATATCAATTAATTACTGAAAAACCAATATTAATGATTATCGATTTCATATCGATTCAAATCTCTCTTATATTTTTGTAGTCTATATCACTGATATGACAGCTGACTATTTACTATGTCTATGCCATGGTCTATGCAGCTGACTAACATTGACACTAGACAGTTGCTGACTGTTTTTGTTTGCTCACTCGTTTCGAATTTTCCGATGCGTTTTGAGTGCTTTCCCGATTATTCGTCATTTTTTACGACAACTGCTATGTATTTTCCGGATTCTGACCCTGCTTACCTTGTACGACCCTTGCTTTCACCTTGGACACCGAAGATCGCTCACACGTTTGACTTGGAATTTTGGATTTTACCGCCGGCTTGTGGATTGGATATTATTGAAACTATGGATCTCTGTATGAATTGTGGAATATCCACTGGACGGTACACGATGAAACAATTCTGTCAGTGATTCGGCAATGGCTTGCACCTCACTCTGTAAGTAAATACCTACCTATAACCTCATCTAACCAGCTACCATCCTGGCAGGTTTAAAATGTAAAATGTGTTTAATAGAAGGCGAATAAAACACTATATTAAATGATTGTTTATTTTATTTTAGTCATCCTTTTCCTATCTCCTTACCTGTTACCTACCTATCGCTTGAAGTCGTTGACGTTCATTCATATGATTTTTCAAACATTTTCTAGTAAATATAATAACTTTAACAATCTTTAACTAACAGCTGATTCCTGAAGTGCAAAATGTGTTCTTTTGCACTTCAGGAATCAGCTGTTAGTTAAAGATTGTAACATAACCTCACTTTTACATAATCTCTATCTCTGTTCTCAGATTGACAAAATCCGCAGAATTTTCAGTGATAGGTTGATAATATATAAGCTATTAATTGACACCACTTTCATCTTCTTACAACTAGGCCCAAGATTGTATGTAATCATTTCAGTCTCCTTTTTTACATTTGTGTCCGCATTTCTATTTGGCCCTCGATACTACTAAAGCTAAACGATTGAGGTGCCGCAGTCATTTAATTTTAAACTTTAACAGCATTCCATCAAAGTCTATTATTTAATGCTGTTTTTTGTAGTGGCAGTGGCATCACTGTGGTTTGGCTTTAGTAGAATTTAGGCCGTGTTAGACTTGGATAATTCTCTGGAACGGTAGCTTAGACCCCAAACATGTTGCTGGGATACATACACTTACATCGTCTAACTTTTAACACATTGCCAATGACAAATCTCTCACAAGCCACAACCCTCTGTGGCGTGGCGGTAGTGAACGCGACTGCCACACAGGAGGCGCGGGTTCGATTCCCGCTCAGTGCAAATATTGGTGTGCATGAATATGGCTATTTGCACTGTATCTTCTGGACTGCACTTCAGCTTCAGCTTTGTTGCCATCTAGCGGGGTGCAGTCAATTGACGGACCAAATATAAAAAAAAAAAAGTACTTGGAGTACTACTAGGGGTTTTCAGCTTCGTGAGCGTTAACCTAAGACCCGGTATATCTTCTTATTCTTCATCTTACCGTTAATCCAGTCACATTAAGCTTTTACCTCCGAATCTGGCGTCCGTTTTGCCAGTCTAACTGCGGATTTGGCTGAACTTCGATATTTTCGGGATAGGAATATATTTAAACAAACTTTACGGCCGACGTTAGCAACTTATCTTCCCGAAACGTCCGTAATTCCTGAGCAGGAAATACGACTGTTACAAACTATGTTAAAACAGGGTTGACCTCTATAAAATCAGAAGTTGTTGTTTTACTTCAGTTTCACATGTTTGTTTTGTTTAGCTGGTTATATTAGATCCTTAATTGGACATTTGAAAGACTAAAGGGTGTAAGCGACAATGATAATTCACAAGAAAATTGATTTTCAGTAGTGTTAAATGATGTCGTTTCAGATCTTTTTCGGTAAACATGACGATGTTGCTTCGACTATTTAGTATAATAGTCGATATGAAATTTTCCTTTTATATGGAAGAATCCATCCATCAATGTACTCACGTCTGTAAATTCCCGAAGGGGTAGGCAAAGTTGTATTAGCACCTACGTTTGGAGGTGTGAGGGAGTGAGCCTATTGCCGTCTAGCAGGCCCTTTGTCTTGAGCTGTATGTTTACTGTCGGATGGAGAACCGCCCTTATATTTATAATGATAATTGAATGTAGATGTAAGAAATATGGAAACGAAAAATAAAAATAATAATGAAATTATGATGCCTACGGCTGGAGTATATTTTGGTCCCATTCCCGCTACCCATGGGAAACTATTCCCATAATAAAGTTATATACTTAGTCTTCGTATTGAATAGAAATCAGTTCTATTGCCACTGAGTCATGGTGTATAATTATGGAATCAATTTTTTGATCGTAAAAAAGCTATGAGGCAAGATATCAGAAAAATATACTTGGAAAGCTTTCTGTTTAGGTGTGGCTGAAACTAAAAATATTGATATTCTGTTTATGCAAAAAATAAACAGCCCTGATAATAATTGTAGCGTATGATTAAAAAAATAAGCTGATCAAGACATGGCAATATTTGGCTTCAAAGATAACTTTATTGTTGATAAGGTGACTGATGACTCCTTGAGTAAAAATGCTGTCTCTGTTGGCGTTAAATTTATAAGTTTAAATTTCAGGGATTTTAGGTTCAGGATATATGTCTGAGTAATAGTGTTGGTATATAAATACCTCCGGGGGCGAGTTCGGGACACCGTTCTCCCTTCTCCCGTTCGTCGGCCGGGGTACGAGGGATATGTCGATGACAACCTCACCTCCGGCCCACAGTCGGCGTGCGGTTTTAGTCGGTTCGACTCCGACATAACCTCCCCTTCCGGCTCCGGCAGGGGAGGTATCCGAGGGGATTTCCACACGAAAAAAAAAGGTATATACCTAAATACCGTATACAAGTATGAGTGTATATATAATAGATCAATGTAACCTCTAATCATGCCTCAATATCTAACATTTTGTGGAAAAAACCTCTCTTTGAGTTCATTGAAATTAGTACTCAGTGGAGGACGTTACCAGGCGGATGTATTTGTGTATAGGCTATCACAAGGTTATAATAAATTACAAATCAAAATACGACTGCTTCAAGTAGATTTAATGATGATGAACGAAAAAGTTTTTGTATGATGATGGCATTTTTTAAGTACAAAAAATGTATTACAAAATTAGATGTAAAGAAATAGCTTGCTACATGATTGAAATATACTTAGGTACTCAATAAAAAGTCAAGATATTTTTTTATTACTGACTAGCTTTTGCCTGCGGCTCTGACCGCGTGGATGTCGGTTCCCGGCAATTATTCGAATTTTCTCACCTTTTGAACCTTCCCTAGACCTCTACAAACATTTCAAGACCAAGATAAGATAAATCCGTTCAGCCGTTCTCGAGTTTTAGCGAGACTAACGAACAGCAATTGATTTTTATATATATAGACTACGATATAAAACCTATGCTAAATAAACGGCAAGTTTGATTTTAGAGTAATTCTCATTGAACTAGAATCATGAAATTAGGGAAGAAATCAGGTCTTAAAGCAAAAAGGGAAATGTTCGAGAACCTTATATATATAGCTCATCACCATATCTACGGTATCCCCTTATCTACGGTAGCAGTACGGTACGGGTGCCAGAATCTCGTGTTATTTTATACTGATTAAAAAAACATAAAAGTGTTCAGAAAATCAAAACCGCAGAGCCAAACTATGTTACATTTTTATGGGACTAAATTAATGACAACTATTCTGCAGTAAAGTAAAAAGAATCACATTAATCGGATCATAAATCTCAGACTAATATGTGTACTATCTAGGGTGGTGGTCTAACGTGACGCCAACTATCTAGGGTGGTGCTCTAACGTAACGCCAACTATCTAGGGTGGTGGTCTAACGTGACGCCAACTATCTAGGGTGGTGCTCTAACGTGACGCCAACTATCTAGGGAGGTGCTCTAACGTGGCGCCAACTATCTAGGGTGGTGATCCAACGTGACGCCAACTATCTAGGGTGGTGGTCTAACGTGACGCCAACTATCTAGGGTACACATACCTGACTTAAAAATACTAATCGAATTGAGAACCTCCTTCCTTCTTTTTGGAGTGTTTTTATTAGCATTTATTAGCTTAAGTTTAGCATGTACTTAGTTTAAACCTTGATATATTTGAAATGTAATGTGGAATGTAAGACCAGATGCGAGACAGCTTCAACACAAGTATCTACATAACTTAGGTAATGGGGCTGCCTCAGATTTATACATGTAAAAATTACTGGAGAGTGAAATAAATACTTACTTACTTACCAGTCATCATCTAAACTTAAAAGAGGGACCCTAAAACGACTCTTCGCTTCTTATCAGTTCAAAGTTCAAATGTTAACAAACAATTTGATTAAAACTGTTGTCCTACTTTCAATGACAGATAAAATGGTCACTTTCCACAAGAATGTATATATTTTTTAATTAATTTAAACTTTTTGCGCAAATACAAATAATTGGACAAATGCGGACTTAATGCCATGGGCATCTTTTACCAGTCAACCTTAGCACATATCGTAACTAGAAGTATTTTTGTGGTGGGAAACAAAAATAAACATAATAAGTAATTTACAATAGGTAATAGTAGATTTTATTACAAGGGAGCGAAGTACCTAGTACTTTTTTTAGTAGCACAGGTCACCCCGCGCTATGCAGCCAACACGTACCAGCCAGTAATCCGTGCAATTTGCGTTCGATTTCTATTAATGTTAATGTTCCAAATTCAAATCACTTTGCCGGCGCGCTGATAAGCTTTATAGAACTATTTTGGTGCCCGCTACACAGTGACAATGAAGTGACAATTTTCGAATAGAAGAGATGAAAATGAATTTACACACCACAATAACTTACGGTCTACTCCTAACATGACCAACCAAACCAAGTAGCAGGAGACAACTATAAAACATACGAAACTTCGGATCCACACGAAACTCGAACGAAAGACGTAGCAGAATTTAGTCAGGTACCATGAAATCACTTTGGTTTTGCCAGTAGGGTTGAAATTGTACTGAAATTTCACGTTCGTCTTCGCATCCGATTTCTTCATTAAATGTGTTCCGTGGTACTGATTACTTACCCGAATTGGACCTGCAACTCTGGATGTTTCATGATAAGCATACTGGGCCTCGATTTTACTAAAGTAAAACTTTAATCAAACCACAGAAATTGCAAAAAGCAGCGTAAAATTTAAGACTTTTAGAAGTTTTATTACACTCTTTCATTCAATCTGCTAACAGTTATTTAATATTGAACCTTAAGCGCATATCTTTAAAGTCTATAATGTTTTGTCGCTTTTTGCAATCTCTGTGGTTTGACTATAGTTTTGCCACAGAATAGATAATAGATTTTGCTTCAGTAGAATCGAGGGCGTGGTTAGGTTAGGTTATGAAACGGGGAAGCGGGTAAATTTCATCCATCCCACAGGCTTCTGTCATTATCATCGTCCTAGCCAGATTTCAGTCAGTTGTGTCATTTCATGTTTCATTATTAGTTATTTCAAATATCCTTCTTGAGATTATTCCAAAGTTCTTACAAGCTTCCGTTCTTCCCACCCCTCTCGCTTGAACAGCTTCACCATTAATCCCTGGTCCCTTGTCTGTATAAGGAACGACCTGGCTTCTAATCTTACGGTCTTTGGCATATTATTAGCCAGTTCAACTCGATATTTCTTCAGAAAAGTCACAAGGCCAGCAAAGAGTTGCATCTTCGCAAAACGATTTCCTGAAACACAATTAAGGTTTTTTACATGACCCCATCATCGTCATCTTAGTCATATAAACCTATCAATGTTTTAAGTGTATTTTTTTATTTTTGATAACAGTTTTTAAAAGTAAAAATAAGAAAAGTTTGCCATCGCATTGTCGCCATCTAGTAACAGCGTATGGAAATTAAAGTTGCCTGCCTGCTTTCGGAAGTTACGAGTAACCGTTTTTTGTTCCTGATTGTGCATCTGTATAGAAGTATATTATATTATCTGTGTCAATAGGTATATCAATAGATATACAGTGTTGTAGATATTACATTTTTGCCCAGGATGTATGAGGCCAAAATTGCAAGTCAGGTTTTCCTTTCGACGTTGGGGATTAGACGGTAATTCCTCTCGTAAAAGGCAATACGAGTATAAACCATATATAAAATGAATATGTATCCTAGCAGGATCATAATTGTCATCATGCCTACCCATGCCATGATGTAAGTAGATATAAAACATATTTACCTATACAAATCCTGGGACCTTCTCCAAATGGTAAATACGTATATTGTATGATATTTTCTTTATTTTCAGGTAGGAACCGTTCTGGTTTATAAGCTTCGGGCTCTGGGAAATAATCTGGATTGTGGTGCAGGTGGTACACGGGTATGTGAATACGAACGCCTTTATTTAAGGTCAGACCATCAGGGAGAACGCAGTCATCCATAACTTCTCTAGTAAGGTTTCCAAGCACAGGGTACATGCGCATAGTTTCATGTACACATGCGTTTAGATAAGGGAGTTCCTTAACACAGTCGTAAGTCAACTTGTTACCATGACGACTCAAGTAGTCATCTACTTCCTCTGCAGCACGTTTCTGTATTTGCGGATTTTTTGCAAATTCGTACAAAGTAAAGCTCTGAATAGTAGAAGACGTGTCGAATCCAGCAGTGAAGAATACAACACACTGCGATACAAGGAAATCATCGTCCACTTTTGTATGTATCTTCTCCTCAAGACCGGTTTTTGCATTTGTTATATTATCGCTTGTTATAGTACCATTCGTTTTCAAACTCAATAACAGATCAACAAAATCATTTCTGTTAGATGGCTTATAATTTCTGGCTTGGAAAACGCCCTTTAACAATTCCGAAAAGAATGCATCTATCGTGTTTGGGAAGAGCTTGAATCCTAAGCCATAAAATATAGCTGGCCACACGGCTCTAAATATCATTTTAAATCCTCTATAATTGGTCGCGCTTAGTGTCTCTTCCGCTATAAGATGGAAGGGATTGTTCACAGGGTTTGATAATGTATTCGATTCCACTCCAAACGCGCACGAACAGATGCTGTCCATGGAGTATCTCGTACTAAGTTGTTTTAAGTCAACATCCTCGCCGATGCTGTCCTCACGATCCAGTGCATCTTCCAATGAATAGCAACACTTTTCAACTAAATGGAACATATTTCTCATCTTCGCAGACGAAAATAGTGGAGTTAAATTTTGACGAGCAAGCTTCCACGCGTTTCCTCCGGAGAAGAAGACATTTTGTGTTATGATTTCCTTCGTTTCATATTTCGTTATTTCTCGTCCGTTGAAATAGTAAAACTCTTTCGTTAATATGTGTTTCACGAACTCAGGGCTCTGCACTATGAGAACTGGCTCCGTTCCAAAGAATGCTCCGAAGTAAGGCACGTTGGGAAACTTTTGACACAACTTTTGCACTAATTGCCCGACGTATTCTTGCAACAAAATATATTTACCAAAATTGCCAACAATGGGCAGTGGCTTCGCGTAAGGAACATTTTTCTTCTTCCAATAATTAAACTTTATATGGGTTAATAAATATATCAAATATACGATTAAAGTAAACAACGGCACAAACAAAATGAGAGCGTTCATTGTTATCTGAACCTACTAATCAACTGACTGCGACGTGACGGTTACTGACAATAATAATACACATAATCTGTAAAGCACTGTGCTGTATACGCATGATGTAGTTAATGACTAAAACGTTGACGAGAGTTCTATGTATTCAATTTTAATTACAAAATAAAAAATAAGTGTAACAGACTAGCTTTTGCCCGCAGCTCCGCCCGCGTGGATGTCAGTTACCGCAACCAAACATAGCCTTCTCCTTAATTCAGGGTGTCAGCAAACTCCATACCAAATTTAATTAAAATCAGTTCAGCCGTTTAGACGAGAAAGAGTAAAAAAACTATCTATCAATTCTTACAAACTTTAGCGTTTATAAATATCAAGCAGGATATTACACATTATACCTGGTCCTTTAAAGTAACCATCTACAAAATCTATAAACTAGGATTGGTAGCGTGAAAACCCCGGATTTGAACTTTTCTTGATAATCGTATTTTTTTCGTGGGGAAATTCTAGGTTTTAAAATAAGTATACCTACGTAAGTACCACTTTATCCGTCTACACCTAGTTGAATTACTATGTACAGGGTAGAAGATTTCGACCTTAACTAGAGGGGAAGTATCTACACTAAATACCGGAGATAGTGAATTTCACTCTTAGGAAACATTCTTTAAAAAAATGTGAAGCTTTCCCTCCAGGCTAGGTCGAAATCTTCCACTCTGTATAGTATACATATAGTTTACTCATTATCCATTGCGTGTTCCATCTTTTTTTATTGAATATAGGTATATGGCTGAATAATAATACTTAATTAAATAATGTACTATTACATACACATATATTACTGTACCATTTAAGTGCTAAAGCACTAAACGGTTATAGGTACAATAGTTTGACCTTCAATACCCGTTTGTGTTATATTATATAACAGTATATTAAAATTAAAAATAAAACATAGGTACAAACGCAACTCCAGTGCCTACACGATTCGTATCCAATTTAGTACTACCTACATAGACAAAATTGAAATAGCATGCAGAGGTTACCCAAAGACTGGTCACAAAAAACATATAAAACATGCTAGTCTCATACATAACATAACATACATAAACTCATGCCCGTATTCCCCGAAGGGGTAGGCAGAGGTGCTAGCACCCACATTTCGCCAGTTTATGTTTAGGTCCCAATGTAATAGGTGGCGAGCCTATTGCCATTAACCGGGCACTTATAAACCTGCGATAAATACACACATAACTTCGAAAAGCATCGAAAAGTCATTGGTGTGTGCCGTGGTAAACCTGGGATCGAACCCGAGACCTCGTCTCAGCAGTCCATTACCCATACCACTAGGCTACCGCAGATTTGCATGCTAGTCTCACGCAACGAAATTCTAACTCATAAACAACTCAAGACCAGGCCCCGATTCTACATAAGCTAAATCATGGTGCCGCAGTCAGTGTAAAAAATGTCATTCAATTTTAGACTTTATTTCTATACGGTTAAAATCCAAAATGAAATGAGAACAGTTTCATTACCGTCCGTTTCAGTACCGTTAGACTAACACTATGGAGCGATGGTCTGAAAATAAATAAATTTTATTTTTTTAATTTTAATTACACTTTGTCAATTACTCTGCAAAAAGTCATTTAATTTTCAACTTTAAATGAATCGCTTTAAAGTCTATTAGTCAGAGGCGGTTTTTTCTTAATTATTCCACAACATTCTACACAACGCTATCTAGACCCATGGTAAGCTTTTATAGCTTGTGTTATGGAATCTAGAATGCGGATAAACATACTTATATACTTATTTTTTAAATACATACATATTATACATAGAAACATCCAGACCAATGCAAATAGCCATATTCATGCATACAAATATTTGCATTGAGCGGGAATCGAACCCGCGCCTCCTGCGTGGCAGTCGGTGGCACCACAATAGTTTGGCTTTAGCAGAATCGAATATAAAACATGCTAGTCTCACAACATAACATGCTTTTTTTTTTCGTGCGGAAATCCCCTCGGATACCCCCCCTGCCGGAGCCGGAAGGGGAGGTTATGTCGGACTCGAACCGACTAAAACCGCACGCCGACTGTGGGTCTTGGTGCTAGGCCGGAGGTGAGGTTGTCAAAGACATATCCCTCGCACCCCGGCTGACCCAGGGCCATCCCTTACGGTCTGGCCCTCCTCAGGAGGGGGGACAACGGTGTCCCCAGCAGAATCGGGGCCCAGTGTGTATTGATTTTTTACCCTTTTGACGCTTTTGACACGCAAATAAGTAGATACAGTCAGCATCAGAAAGATGTTGACGAACAAAGTACTCAAAATGGTCTTAATTTCTAGTGCATGTAATATCGGATGATTTTCGATTCCGGAACTGAGTTACGATACTACTGGTTCAATTCCGGAATTCCGGAACCGGTTCCGAAATTAGGAAAAGTATAGGAAATAAAAAAAACAATAAAGTGGCATTACATTGTCTTGTTAAATCAAATCTTTATTATAAAAACTAAATAAATCGACAAAACTCTTGACTGAGAACAATTAAACAGCCCTCTATTAGGTTTTCTTAGTAAATATAACAAAAAATAAATAAATTAGCAAAATCAACGTGTAATAGCTATTTGCTATTGCAATGTAGCTTAAACAATAACTATCTAATAAAATTATGAAGAATATAAGATTCAACAACTCACAATAAACAAAGTCAACAAGCTCTCCTCTTCTGAGATCATGAAAATAGGTTTAAAGAACAAAACTTTAACTCAAATAAAAAATCTCTAAACTTACGCTGTCGTATTTTTTGGAAATTGAGATCTTTAAATCACTACTAAAGAGAAATATATATAATTACTTTTTCAAAAAAGATCGATCTTCTTGATAATGTGTTCTCAAGAGTATCAGAGCATCTAACATTTTGTCTGAGTGCGAGCTTCGTAGGCGGTTACAAAAGTATGCCTGTGTCAAATAAATATCACGTTCTCCACCATTATCGTACATGGCTTTCTCAACTTTAACGAATCCAGCAAGATCAAAATGTTGTTTTTGATTCGTGCTCGTGCGAGGTTCTTTGCATTTACTGAGTTCCTTGTCCAGCTGTTCTTGCAATGTTGATTCATTGACTTCAGCTTCATCAACACCTATATCACAGATATCGGCATCTATATCATAGAGTACAAATGCAAATTTTATTATTGTGGTAACTTAACTTATTTTACGAGGGCTGCTACTTATGTATCCGCAATAACAAAGTGAAACATACCTAAAGCATTTATTTTGGTTTTATTGCTTATCAAAATATTCACCCTGATGATCGATGCACTTTTGCATACGTTGGAACCAATTTTCGTAACATTTTTTCCATTCGGATTGAGGTATCTCCAAAACGTGCATTTTGAATGCATCAACAGCCTCTTCACGGCTTGAAAAACGTGGACCACGCAATTTATTCTTTACGGTTGGGAATAAATAGAAGTCGTTGGAGGCTAAGTCGGGGCTGTACGGAGGATGTCTTGTTAATTCGATCTTTTGATCTTCCAAATACTGAGTTGTTAAGGCCGATGTGTGGCAGCCAGCATTGTCATGATGAAGAAGGATTCCACGTTGTTGGTTGTTCTTTCTTATTTCTTGAAAGATAAGTCTTTCAAGAAATAAGAAAGAACAACCAACAAATGGTCACAAATGATCCTGTACCATTCAGAATTAACCATTTCACGATTTTCTAGTGCCACAATAGCCACATGTCCATTTATTCCAAAAAAACAAGCAACCATTGGCTTTAAAGTGATTTTTGACGGAATGACTTTTATTGGGTTCGGCTCATCTTGGAACACCCAAACCGTTGACTGTTGTTTAGTTTCTGGATCATACGCATAAATCCAAGATTCATCACCTGTGTAGATATTATAGACAGCTTTTGATGCACCCTGGTTGTACATTTTTAACATTTTTTTACACCAATCGACGCGAGCCCGTTTTTGATCAATTGTCAAGTTGTGCGGAATCAAACGTGAACAATTTTTTTTCACAGCTAAATGTTCGTGTAATATTTTAAATATACTCGTCATACTTATGCCCAAAGACGCCTCTATCTCACGATATGTAACAAATAATGTTTTGAGGCACAACAACCGATTTAGGGCGTGCTTCTTTAATTTCGTCCGTGAGCACAGACCGCCCATGATTGAACTCACTAAACCAGTGATAAACTGTAGTTTTCGATGGTGCTTCATCCCCAAAAGTCGCAACGAGTTGATTAACGCGCTGTTTTTGAGTAAGCCCTCGCCGAAAATCGTAATAAATCATTGCACGAAAATTTTCACGACTTAAATTCATGGTGTTAAAGACTTGCAATTTTCAAAATAACGTCACGAAGGATAAACAAATGACAACAACATGAAACATATTGTATTCTTCAGCCAAAGAGTTCTAATTTTTTATATGTAATAATTTACTTTTTTTGTATTGTTCTGTAACAGGCCAGTTCTGGATACATAAATAGCAGCCTAGTACAAATAATTATATGAGTATCGGATTGCGATATTTACTTCAGTTCCGGAATTGTATAACACGAATGACGTATCCGAAATTCCTGAGTTACGAAATCTCGGAATTCCGGAATCCATGCCCTATTAATTTCGTTTTTTTATCACCTTCCAGTTGCCCGATTGTTCTGATATTTGGTACCACACCTTTATTTCGGACAATTCATCCTTACTAATATTATACATGCGAAAGTAACTCTATCTGTCTGTATGTCTATATGTTACGCTTTCACGCCCTAAACCACTGAACCGATTTTAATGTAATTTGGCATAGGGGTAGATTAAACCATGAGAAAGAATGCTATGTTTGGTCGTGATGACCGACATCCACGCGGGCGGAGCCGCGGTCCAAAGCTAGTACTACCATATATATAAATGTATAAAACAATTTAGTTTGCTCGTAATACAAGAGTTTTGTGATCATTTTGATACTTCGTCACCTAGATATTTCTGATGCTGACTGTACTTACCCGTGCTACTGAACATGCACAGTGAATGTGAACGAGAACAAAATATGACTATGAAATATGACGTCATAACTCTGTAAGTACAATTTTGACATCACGACACGATAGTATTGAAGGATGATCATCTGATTTTTAACAAGATTAATTTATCAGTTTAGGTACCTACTTATATTTGGGGGCCCCAGATATAAGTACCTAAACTGATGTTGTAAGTAAGCGTTATATGTATTTACTCATGTATTGTATAATAATTATAATTTGTTAGTACACTATGTAAAAAATAGCAACAGCGCCAATCTATTGCAAAAACACTATAGGTAAATGAACTAATTTTATAGGAAAAACTATTTTTTGTGGATGGTGATTACCCCCGCACTTGGTATGTACACGTGAGGGTACTTAGAAAAACGCCTAAAAATGTTTTTAATTAAAAGCTAATCGTATTTTTTAATGGAGGAATGCGTCGATGAAGGAGTTATGTAACATTTTTGGTGTTCGAATACATGGGAAAAAATGTATCTTCTCGGGCGGGACTCGAACTTGCAATCTTTCCCTTAAAGGGGGAATGCGAGACACGTGCGATGTGATTCAAATTTCCCTTCAATTTTTATCCGTCTTTAAGGCAAGCAACGGTGAAGTTATCCACCGATGTTCTAACGCACTATCGTAACCATCGTAATCATTTTTAGCATTGATTTTTGATAACTCCGCCTATATTATATAACTATGTAAATTGAAAATTTCCCATGTATTCGATTTATATAGCTAGCATACTTAATGCTATAAAATTCATTAAATTACTTTGGTGTTTTTTTTGCAAGGGATCTCAGACAAGAGCATGACGTTGAGCCACATTGAGTCTTTGCCATTTCATGCAGTTGCGTTGCTATACGAACATAATTCTGCGGAATTCCTTACGGGTAGTTGGGACAGTAAAAAGGCCGGCAACGTAGTCTAACTACAGAACTTTCATACACCAGTAAGATGTGGAAGTGCGGAGCTTGGTCCGAAATCTCCACGCGGTGCTCCTGGACAACGCAGACGGCAGCGCTTCTCTACCTTCCAGAGACACGTTGCCACCTGCGAAAAGGACGGTCGCGGCAGTAGCGGCGCTATAAAAGGTTACTCGGAGACTTTCCACGTATCTCACGGAGTACCAAAGGTCACAGTGGAGAACAGGCAAGGGGCAGACCGGTCGCCGAGCTCTGAGCGTAAAGATACATAATTTAATAATGCCCTCGACAAATATTTTAAAACTATGAGATAATCACCATTATCTCTGCAGACGCTATAATAATTCTTTTAAATCTTACAAAACAAGTTAACTGACAGATTGCACATCATATCTGTCTGGTTCAATGAACATGATTAGATAAAACAACAGATATCAATCACGATAGTATCAAAGAATATCTTTCATCTCCGGAACAGTTGCGTTCCAAATTAATCTAATTACCTGCGGCATACCAGCACCCCGAATCTGCTAATTCTTATACATAACATAACATAAACTCACGCCTATATTCCCCGAAGGGGTAGGCAGAGGTGCTAACACCCACATTTCGCCAGTTTATGATTAGGTCCCAATGTAATAGGTGGCGAGCCTATTGCCATTAACCGGGCACTTATAAACCTGCGATAAATACACACATAACTTCGAAAAGCATCGAAAAGTCATTGGTGTGTGCCATGGTAAACCTGGAATCGAACCCGAGACCTCGTCTCAGCAATCCATTACCCATAACACTAGGCTACCGCTACTGGTCTTATGGCACTACAAAATCTTTCATTTGATTTTAGAATCTTCTTTAGTGCTTTTAAAGTTTAAAATGAAATTAATTCGAACTCACGACGTTTCGCTTACAGGGCGACTGCTCTGCCAACTGAGCTATTGAGCACCACTTGAATCATTCCAAATTTTCCTTCTCTTTATATCCGTCTATAAGGGCGACGGTGCAGCCATCTACCAACATTCTTACGAACTGTTGGAAACAATGAATGATATTTCAACCATTTTTAAACATTGAATTTTGATGACTGCGCCCAAATATTTGAATGAATTTTTTATAGCATTTATTATGCTAACTGTTAAGTTCGAAAAACATTGGAAAAAATGAAATGCTCAAGTGAGACTCGAACTCACGACCTTTCGCTTACAGGGCGACTGCTCTGCCAACTGAGCTATTGAGCACCACTTGAATCATTCCAAATTTTCCTTCTCTTTATATCCGTCTATAAGGGCGACGGTGCAGCCATCTACCAACATTCTTACGAACTGTTGGAAACAATGAATGGTTTTTCAACCATTTTTAAACATTGAATTTTGATGACTGCGCCCAAATATTGGTATAGTGGTGCTCAATAGCTCAGTTGGCAGAGCAGTCGCCCTGTAAGCGAAAGGTCGTGAGTTCGAGTCTCACTTGAGCATTTCATTTTTTCCAATGTTTTTCGAACTTAACAGTTAGCATAATAAATGCTATAAAAAATTCATTCAAATGAAATTAATTCTTGTTTTTCATTAATTTTTAGAATTCAAGACTTTCAAGTTTAGAAAATGGCATTTTTAGAGTTCCGTTCCAAATGGCAAAAAACGGAACCCTTATAGGTTCGTCATGTCTGTCTGTCTGTCCGTCCGTAGGTCACAGCCATTTTTCTCCGAAACTTGGTAAGTAGATGTACTCTGTAAACCGCGTTAGGGATTTCAAACAAAAATGGAAAAAAAAGCAATAAATTTTGGGGGTCCCCATACTTAGAAGTTAGAACTGACAGTCAAAAATTTTTTTGTAACGCCACTGATGCTTGCAGATGAAGCAGCGTGCGGGGCTATTACCTAAGTACCTAATTCAAAATATGCTATAGTATTATATCTGTGAATTGGATCAAATTCTACCAATGCTTCATACGAAGAAGGATCACATGCCATGTTTTAAATGTAAATCTTATCAAACTATCTAGATTTTGGTGTTTGATATGATAAGGAATTACGTCTTCATTATATCAGATGTTGACATGTTTCTACTCATGCGTTTCCATAACAGTAAATCTTGTGGTGATACTTAATGTACAGTCAGCGTCAGAACGATATTGACGATAAAGTCTCAAATTGATCTTAAAAACAAGGTATTAAGTGCAAATTCAAACGTTTTAAAGATATGAATTGTATTACTGTCCTAACTAAAGGTGTGTTCCAAAAAACAGAACAATCAGTCCACAGGTAGGAAAGGAAACCAAGTCATTACGATCATTTTGAGCACTTTGTTCATCAAGATAGATGTATGCATCTTCTATCACCTATACTATGAGTGCTCCGAGGAATTGTTCGGATTGATCCCCGCCGCCTCTTTCCGCCATCGTTCCACGCGACAGCAGTTCCACACCACCATCTGGACGGCTGGCGGTCCACAACTGTGTGTTTCTTGAAAATTTCTGCCTCGCACAACTAAACTGTGGAATGAACTGTCGCCAGCGGTATTTCCGAACCAATACGACCTTCAAAACTTCAAGAAAAGAGCGTACTCTGTATTGAAAGGTAGGTAACGCAATTGTGATTCCTCTGGTGTTGCGGGTGTCCGTGGGTGGCGGTGATCGCTTTCCATCAGGCGATGTGTCTGCTCGTTTGCCTCGCTATTCCACAAAAAAAAAAATCTGACTGTACCCACTACCGTCATCTATAGGGATGTTTTTGCCTGTTCCTCTAGTCAAGTGCACAATCGTTAGTAAAATAGAATAATTAATGTATGGAATTGACATATGTATACGACTGTCAAACATAATAATATACACTGCATATATACACACATATAATCACGCCTAGATCCCCGGAGGGTTAGGCAGAGGTGAATTAGCACCCACATTTCACCATTAATTGTAGTCGGTCCCATGTAATAGGGGGTGAGCCTATTGCCATAATATTCCGGGCACTATTGTTGACTCGAGCTTATATCTGAGGCTGAGTCTGGGCTGTATATATATGTCTGATGTTAAACAGCCCTATCCCTCAGTCGCCTTGTACGACACCGCATGGGATGAGATGGGGTGGCCCAAATTCTTCTCTGCCGGGAACCATACGGCTATAATAATATAACAATCCGAAAAGAGAAGGAAAACTCGAAATAAAGCCCGGGTCCAACCCTCCTGGCTAGCGTGAAAACAATAGGCTTAAGCCTCCCAACAGGCCTATGTCCAGCACTGGACTCCGATAGGCTACTTGATTGTAATGATTATTCTATTCTACTAACGTCTTGTAATGTTATTGTTTTTTTTATGGAATAGGGAGGCAAACGAGCAGACGGATCGCCTGATGATAAGCGATCACCGCCGCCCATGGATACCCAACACCAGAGGAGTCACAAGAATCCATCTGTTATTCCGTTTTTATCTGATGCGGATATCAAAAACATTAATTTTATTATAAAATCTTATGTTCCGTATTACAACATAGCATCATGTTAACCAATTATATAGTAATTGATCATACGGAATGCTCTTTCTATAAAAAGAAGTATTGGTTTTTGTTTAGCTTAAAACATATAAAAAGTTCTCAAGTTCAATGATGTCAGAATGAAATCTAAAAAAAGAATCACGCCACTTTAATGGCCGTTGAATTTATTAGATAATTTTATATTCTATACCTAAAATAAATATTTAAATTGAGATTATTAAGAGTAGAATAGTAAAAATCTATGTAAATCACGTCCACCTCCATTCTTATCTTTTCGTATTTATATATTTTTTATCAGCCACCAAAACGCCAATGGTGCATAAATTTATGACAATGGCATAGTGACATCATATCTTGGATTATCAAACCAGTTTCCATAGAACTTACCGTTTGGAGGTTTAACAATCAAACAAGTTTGACTTGATAATCAAGTTTTGTATTATGAAACTTAATATAATAATAGGTTTGTTGACTGTTATGTAGCTATAAATAGTTTCAAAAACCAATGACGAGTTACCGAAGTTATTGTTCAATTAATGAAATAGTCCACCGAAGCCCTGGACATATGCCTCTCCCAATGTACGCTATTTCACCCGATCCTCTGCCTTCCGCATCCAGGAGTTAAGGAAGTTATTGTTCAATCAATGAAATAGTCCACCGAAGCCCTGGACATATGCCTCTCCCAATGTACGCTATTTCACCCGATCCTCTGCCTTCCGCATCCAGGAGTTAAGGAAGTTATTGTTCAATCAATGAAATAGTCCACCGAAGCCCTGGACATATGCCTCTCCCAATGTACGCTATTTCACCCGATCCTCTGCCTTCCGCATTCAGGAGTTAAGGAAGTTATTGTTCAATCAATGAAATAGTCCACCGAAGCCCTGGACATATGCCTCTCCCAATGTACGCTATTTCACCCGATCCTCTGCCTTCCGCATCCAGGAGTTAAGGAAGTTATTGTTCAATCAATGAAATAGTCCACCGAAGCCCTGGACATATGCCTCTCCCAATGTACGCTATTTCACCCGATCCTCTGCCTTCCGCATCCAGGAGTTAAGGAAGTTATTGTTCAATCAATGAAATAGTCCACCGAAGCCCTGGACATATGCCTCTCCCAATGTACGCTATTTCACCCGATCCTCTGCCTTCCGCATCCAGTCTGTCCCAGCCACCCTTTTCACACGTTCTCACGGTCTCAACTAGACTTGTCTGCTCCAACGGCTATCCAAATTATTGTTAGTTAAAAATATTTAAGCGGGGCGGGGCGTGAAAAGGCATCTAATGAGGCCGTCAAGCTGAGTGTTAACATGGTACATGATTCCGATGGTGATCCGCTTTCCGAGACTTTGTCTTTGGTTAACATCAGGCGAGGTGAAGTCAAATTGACGTGTCCTATATAAAAAAAGAAAAAAAACTTTTATGAATTTCATATTCATTGCATAGAATGGAAAATAGAATTCCAGTAACCCAGGGTAATCTGTTATTCCAGTTAACCTATCCTTTTGAAAAAGGAGCCAGTTTCGTACAACCGATTAAGCGAAATCGAGTAAGAAACGTCTTCACCAGCTTTAATATTTGTAATATTAGTAGGAATTAGAAAAAAAAGGAGTAATAACAGTCACTTATATAATAATAGTTCATAAAATACTATACACAAGGACGTATTTTCTATAGGTCTATGCCTTTACGGCTGGTTTTATAACTCACGACAAAACTAAATAGTCGCATAAAATTATAAAATACCACTTTGCTGTTACGGGTCTCGACTATTTTATTTTACATTTGCTGCTAAACCTCTTTCTTTCTAAATTTAAAAGCCATTGGAACAATGGCCATTTCTCCCTTTTCTTCGCCAAGGTCTGGACCTCCTGTAACGCGACCTGTATCTTTTCCTATATCTGCTCTACGAATATAAACATTCTTGAAATTTGAAGTGATTCAGGTGTGGCTCAATAGCTCAGTTGGATGAGCATTCCCCCTGTAAGGAAAGGTGGGTGCAAGTCCCACCTGAGTATTTCATTTTTCCCGATGTATTCGAATTATTGAAAGTGCGAAAATAAATACTTACTACATCATAATATTGACTGGCAGTCAAAACGATAAATGAAAGACCAATGCATTTAGCAAAGACGCGAAGGTTAAGGTGAGGTATGGTATGAGAAGGTAGGCAGAATGGGGTCCCGTTTTTTCTCATAATGGTTTTTGTCCTAATTTTAATTGTCATTAATAAGTTAGGCATAATTTTCTTTGTCATAATAATAGTGTGCCATAATTGTTTGTTAGCATACTGTGTTATTAAGCATAAATATTGTATATCCTAATGTTTTTATTCATAACTTTGATATGCATAAAGTTGTAAAGCATATTGTTTATTTGTCTAATAGATATTTTAACACCCCGATTCAGTGCAATCCGACTCGGATAGGTTAGGTTAGAAGACTACTTACACTTCGTGGTTTTTTTAAACCACCCAGAAGTAGGAGCCCCGCGAAGCGGGGCTCCGTCGAGCTTAGTTAGTAGACGCCATTGCATGCTTAAAATAGTTATGGTTACGCGTCGTCATGCTTAAGTAAACTTATGCTTTGGGATAATATGCTTATAAAATATTATGCTTATAGTAAATGGGATTAAAAAAATATGATTAAAAAGTTATGGCAAATGAGTATTATTCGTAAATAACGTTAGGACAAGTAACATTATGCAATGTTAAATTATGACATAAAATCGTAGGAAGGAACCGGGCAGAATAAGCAATGAATATTTTAGAGGAAGTTTGAAAGTTGTGCCAATGAATGAAAAGGGGTAAAACGAGGGGTTTTCGTGTTATGGATATGATAGGAGAAAATCAATCAATCAATCAATCAAGTAGCCTATTACAGTCCACTGCTGGACATAGGCCTCTCCCAATGTGCGCAATTTCTGATCCTCAGCCTTCCGCAGCCAGTCTGTCCCTTCCACCTTTTTCAGGTCGTCAATCCATCTGACTAGGGACCTTCCGTTTACTTCGCGCGGTCTCCGCCCTAGGACTCGTTGACACGACACCGCTGCAGGGTATCCAGAACTGCCAAAGTTTCGATGGAGTCGAAGGCTTTTTCGTAGTCCACAAATGCCCTATACAGCGGCTCATTGTACTCTTGGTTCGTTTCTACAATCTGCCGAATAGTATGGATGTGGTCTACGGCGCTACAGCCTTTTCGAAACACGGCTTGCTCCGGTGGCTGGAACTCGTCGAGTTTACACGCGAGGCGATTTGAAACGACTCTCGAGAACAATATGAAAGCAATATCGTTAAAAGGTTTAAAGTATAAATTTAGAAAAGAGGCACGCTCAAGAAAAAATGTAGGGATTGCATGGTTCATGCATGACAAACAAATAAAAGTATACATGAACCAACGATTTCGTGAAATAGCTAAAATCAGAGCTATGGTTGTCACTCTCCGCCCCTCCCGCCAGACTGACCTTCACATTACTCTGTCACATCAGTGTGAAGGGAAGGAAATAAAAATCCCACCATTACTACCAATGTGTTAGACAGACAAACGATTTCCTAACTGTCATATATTTATTATTAACCGCAACATCAGTGTGTATGTCAAGAAACTAAAATCCTTACTTTCATATTAGTGTGAAGCGGTGTGACAGAGCGGTGTGAAGGTGGAGAATTTATGTTTCTCACTATCACACTAGTGGGCCTGCCGGGACATCAATTCTTAACAGTTACACTATCTAAAAGAACAGTGTGGAGGTCGGGAAAAAAATCCTAAGCCCCGCTGAACACCTAAATATCAAAACGTAATAGTACAAGTATACCTATGTCGCGACAACGTAAATAGATTGAGTGTAATAAAACTCTGCTATTTGAAATTTAAGTATCTATTTATGACAACAGATTATTTTATTTTGCTTGTCATATTCTGCATGTGTCCTTATACATCACAATATTACGCAGGATATCAGGATATTCATGATATTATTGCTCCGAACCCTGCTTCCGTATAGGTTGCTATCACAGCAAATAAATGCAACTAAGAAAACTATTTATTTCAGTCAGGTCTATTTTGACGATTGATGGATTGCGGCATTTTTTTTACCTTAAAAATATCTATCTGAAACCTCTGTTGCTGGTGGTCCACTTACCCAGTTCACCTAGGTGAGCTATGGGAATTTGTTTTTTTACGTCGTCCACCAGAATGTTCATTTGTTTATTATATCGTAGTATTACGAAAGTAAATAAACGATATTCAATTGCAAAGCCAGTTTTACAATGTTGAAATAGAACCATTATACGTTAAACAATAAGCAATAAATTAAAACATAAATTTTACTCTTCAAACTGAATAACACTTGTTCAGCAACTTAAAAAAAAGTTTTCAGATGTTCACTATCTCAAACAACTTAAATAGTATTTTCAATGTCCGACATCAAGTATTGACATCCCCTTAGCATTAACAGAACTTATAAATAAAAACATTTAGGCTAGATTTGAACAAATTTTTTGCTGATTTCGAAACTGGAGTCTCAAACACCTTGCAGAAAATTGTACCTACAGTGATAGGACTGGTCTGTACAATGTATTGTGGAATGTTTCTAACGATGAATTTCCAAAAAATGGCCGATAGTTATATCGCCATGTATCAACTGAAGTTTCGTATTAACTAGAATAGCATCCTTTTCTTGTTCGATGTGTCGTCTGTTATTGGAAGGCGAGTTTAATTTTATTATATTCGTCGTCGAATCTTCTTTTAAAGCCGTTAATAATTTAGCTATTGTAACATGGTTCTTGTTTACTTTTTTATTGATTTGCGAATTCCAATTTTCACATACGTTGTTGGTTCGATGACGTTCGTTGGAAGTACACCATTCCTCAATACATTCGTCACTTTTTAGCCAGGTCCTTTCCATATAATTAAAAAAATTGTCTAATTTGGTATTCTTAATGTTTTCACTTGAATCTCTGATATATGTCCACCCATCTCGAATTTTGTCTTGAGGTAACAAGGCAAGTGCAGTGCATAATCCAACAATTCGCTTTAGAGTTTTCGTTTTTAATCCAATTTCTTTCGATTTTCGCCAGATGCTGTTACAAAAATGATAATAGCATTTTCGCACTATCACTGTAGGTATAATGTTCTGCAAGGCGTTCGTCACTCCAGTTTCAAAATCAGCATGAAATTTATCCGGATTCCATTGGGGACATGTAGTTTTTATTAAATCGAATAAGGCTGAATAACTAGACTCTTTTTTATCTGTCATTAAGGCATAAAATATTGGAATCACATTGGTGGTTTTTGAAGTACTGCCCACGTCTCCAAAGATAACATATAATTGTACAAATGGTTTCGGTGCAGCTTTGAAGGTTCCATCGCCGAAATATTCTTTCACATTGTCAAGTACTTGTTTTGACTCCTCAAGGCAGAACAGTAGTACAACTGATCGGTCAAACCGATAGTCGGCTAGCAAAATGTCATGATATGTTGCAGGAACTTCAATATCATGTAAATTTGTAAAAACGGTCTTCTTAACTCGCTGTGCCTTTTTTCGTGCGTCGTATAATGAGCCTTTGACACTTTCAAAAGACGGAACCTTAGAAACAATTTGTAAGCCTTTGTCAAATGCCGGCTTTATGTTTTCTTTATATATAACCGGCATCGAAGTCACCATTGTGCATGCCTGTTCCTTCATTTTCTGCACGCACATTGAAATTTCATTTTTTGCAATGTCTGGCACACAGTTAACATTATGTTCATTTGATTTCACCATATGATCGTCCTGTGGAGGTCCAAATATTAAACAGTGTATGTCCTTAATGTTATTGGAACGAAGTTCCTTATGGCGCGTTGCGAAAGGGGGCTAGACGGAAATTGTAACGACACCCGACACTTTTTTTTTAAATTTTATTTTTCTTTATTAGGAAAACCAACAGTTTTTACAATTCTCATTGGTGTCTTAAATAATGTCTGTAAGCGCTATTAGTTTTTGCAAAGTCAAAGTCGAGTTCGACGAATTCGAGTGTTGGAGCTCGAGTTCGAGTGCCGGAGCTCGAGTTCGAGTGCCGGAGCTCGAGTTCGAGTGCCGGAGCTCGAGTTCGAGTGCCGGAGCTCGAGTTCGAGTGTCGGAGCTCGAGTTCGAGTGCCGGAGCTCGAGTTCGAGTGTTCGAGTTCGAGTTCGAGTTCGTCAAAAGTGTCAGAGTTCGAGTTCGAGTGTTCGAGTTCGAGTTCGAGTTCGTCAAAAGTGTCAGAGTTCGAGTTCGAGTTCGTCAAAAGTGTCAAGTGTCAAAAGTCAAAGTCAAAAGTCAGAGATATGCGCGTACAGACATTAAATAACTTCATTCCATCCGGGTGTCCCTTGACACCTCTCAAGTTTTTTTTTTATAACGTCGTCAAGTACCCCTAACACAAGTTTGTGTGAAGTTGTGTGATATAATTTATTTAAAAACTCATGCAAAAGAATGGTTAACAAAATAAATTTATTCACTTACTTTTGTAGTTATTGATCCAGTACACTTTATTTCTGCATGTTTATGCCTTCTATTAGTGCAGTACCAAATGGTATTACCATTTACGTATGTTCTTTGTTTGTGGTATTGGTACCCCTCGAATAACAGCACTTTTCCGCCGTTCCGATCAATAATATTAATTTCCATTGTATTTGTTTGCCAATGACGGACTAATAAAGCATGCAATAGATGACAATGTCAATCCTATCGCATTATCTCGAGTGCCTAGTTGTGTCATACATTTGTAAAGAGGTTTAATTCTATGAATACCATACGTCAGAGGCTGACAGTGTGACGGTTTTATTTCCTCACTTCCACACTGCCGAGTCTGATAGTGTGACGAATGACGATTTAGAGAATTGTAATTATTTTACAAAATTTCAACATTTGTTTGGTTTAAATTTTAATTAGTAATTCCCCACGTGGACAGCATCGTGGGTACAGTTATTGTCTACGACAGCATCGCGGACACAGTTATAGCTATATTTCTCACATTTTGTGAAAAACTCGTGCCGATCGAAATATCTCCATTAA
Source organism: Eilema sororculum (assembly GCA_914829495.1). Classification (NCBI taxonomy): domain Eukaryota; kingdom Metazoa; phylum Arthropoda; class Insecta; order Lepidoptera; family Erebidae; genus Eilema; species Eilema sororculum. The sequence continues at coordinate 17,832,104 of OU618536.1, forward strand.
GAACATAGGCTTAAATAACTTAAAAAAACAATGTGTCCGTAAGCCATATTATTTTATAGTGTGGAAGAAAAAGGTAAATGTAAGGAATAATCTTTTACCAACCTTCACACTAGTGTGACGACTTTTAGTGAGAGTATAAAAGTGAAGAATAGGAATAAAATTTCTTATCCTTCACACTGATGTGACAGAGTAATGTGAAGGTCAGTCTGGCGTCAAAAAGGCTGAGTGCGTGAGCGACGTCTCCTTGGAAGAAGGAATGGTATGCGAGTTGTAGTGTCAAGGGTGATAAATTATTATATCCCTATGCCACCACACCACTGGTAGTGTCACCCTTGACATTCCCACCTAGTTTTATATTTGTGTGATAACTACGAAAAGTACCCTAATGTTTACAAGTAATGTTTATAAATGAATACATTAAAATAAGTATGTATTCAATGTAGGTACGTCTAGACCGCCTCCATTATCATCCAGTTTCTATTTTGGGTTTATTTTGTTAATGACTTGCATCACCTTGGAAAAAGCGTTGTTTTTTTGCGAAAGCAAAATTTTTATTACTGCATTTTTTTATAATATTGTTGTACATATCTCCTCTGAAGCAATAAGAGCTATTTGTTCTACAAAAAAGGGTGGGTTGAGTTTACTGGTAGTCAATTTACATTTCACACAACGAGTGCGAACCATATTTCGTTTGAAATGTCTCTATGGCTGATGCTTTACAAGGCATTTTAGGCATACTAATTAAAAATAACAAAGTTACGCTTTAAATATAAGGTACTATATCATCTGGTGTACCCAGGTCTAAATATTTTGTTCCTAAGTCCTTGCCAGTGTTCGTTGTTCCCACCCCTCTCGTTTGAATAGCTTAAGCATAATCCCTTGGACTATTGGCTGTGTAATAAACGTTCTGCTTTCCAAGTCTAAGGTCTCCGGCATGTCGTCAGCCAGTTCCACTCGGTACTTCTTCAAAAATATCAGAAGACCCGCAATTACTTGCATTAAGGCAAACCGCTTTCCTGAAACATAATTAAAGAAATTTGTATATTATACTTCGCTTTAATCCGGCTGGCATAGCTATATACCTACCTACTTACATCTACGTGTCGTGAACAACATTATCATCATTACATGGTATAAAACAAAGTCGCTTTTGCCTGTCTCTCCGATGTATGTTTACATTTTAAAACTACGCTACGGATTTTGAAGCGGTTTCTTTTAATAGATAATGTAATTCAACATGCTTAACATAGAAGATAGTGCAGCGGGAACGGGATCGGACGCCACTCGAGTGGAAAAAAATTAGCGGTATGAACTTCGCCGTTTCAGCTAGTTTTATATACAATATGAAAATATAGTAACTTTACGGCCCACTGCTGATTATGACTCACCTGCTAACGTGTGCTACTTGCCCACAATGCCCACGCACATGAGCACTGGAGGAAGTCATGAGTGCCTCTGAGAACGCTATCGGGGTGGCTACACACTGCGTAAACCGGATAGTGGCAAATCATATGCCATCGACATGATAGACGAAGAAGAAGCTGCCGATTGACGGACAAGGTTTAAGCGCAGGCTTTCCCAGAATTGGAGGACAGGTAGGCAGTCACTTCCAAAAGTCCAGATAAGAAAAGAAGGAGTAAGAGGGTCCCTACAGCTGTTAATTGACGCTGAGCGAACACAATGAAATAAATTATAACTGTATTTACCTATACAAACTCTGGGACCTTCTCCGAATGGTAAATATGCATATTGCCTTATATTATCCGCATTTCCAGGTAAGAAACGTTCTGGCTTGTATGTTTCTGGATCTGGAAAGTAATCAGCGTTGTGGTGTAGATGATACACAGGTATGTGAATACGAACACCTTTATTCAGACTCAGCCCATCAGGGAACACATAGTCATCCATAACTTCCCTTGTGAGAACACCAATAGCTGGGTACAGGCGCATGGTTTCGTTCACACAAGCTTCTATATAAGTCAGTTCCTTAACACAGTCGTAGTTTAGCTTGTTACCATGACGGCGCAAGAACTCATCAACCTCTTCTGCAGCACGCTGCTGTACTTCTGGGTTCTTCGCGAATTCGAAAAGAATTAGGCTTAAAAGAACAGAAGACGTCTCAAATCCAGCAGCAAAGAACACCATACACTGAGCCATAAGCAGCTCATCATCCATTTTTAAAGACACTTTCTCATTCAGACCAGTCTTCATATTCGTTATACTATCACTTGAAATAAAATTCTCATTTTTCAAGCTCAAAACAAGATCCACCAAATCGTTTTTGATAGACGGCTTATAATTACGAGCCTGGAATACGCCTTTCAATAGCTCCGAAAAGAACACACCTATTATTTCTGGGAAGCATTTGAAACCTAATTTGTAAAAGATAGCGGGCCACACAGCTCTGAAAAGTATCTTCAGGCCTCTGTAGTTGGTTGCTTTAAATACTTCTTTTCCTATAAAATTAAATGGATTATTCTTCGGCTTTAGCAGCGTATTTGCCTCGACACCAAACGCGCATGAACAAATGTTGTCCATAGTGTATCTCACACCGAGTTCTTTTACATCAATGATATTGGTAATACTCGTCTCACTGTCTAGTATGTCTTCAAATAAATAACAAACTTTCTCAACCAAATGGAACATATTTCTCATTTTTGCAGAAGTGAACAATGGAGTCAATTGTTGTCTCACAACTTTCCACCTGTTGCCGCCAGAGAAGAAGAGATTTTGAGTCATAAGTTCTTTGTTTTGATATTTCGTTACTTCTCTACCATGGAAGTAGTAGAAGTCTTTCGTCAAAATAAGTTTGAGAAGCTCCAGATCTTGGACTATAAGAACAGGTTCCGTTCCAAAGAATGCTCCGATATAAGGGTTATCAGGAAACTGTTTACACAATTTTTGCACCAAATGTCCAGGGTATTCTTGTAATAGCAGGTATTGGGCATAATTTCCAAGAAAAGGTAGTGGATTCACGTACGGAACATTTTTCTTCTCCCAGTAATTGAACTTCTTTCGGGATAGCACTGATATTAAATATAAAATTATAATTAACAAACCCCCAAATAATATTAAAACGTTCATTGTCGTATATATTTAAATGTGAACTAAAAATTGAAATTTTCAAAAAATAAAGAAATATTCTCGTGAATATTCTTGTGTGCAATTTTACGTGAATGAAGGACACTAGGAAATAGAAATAATAATAACGATATACATAATAATCAAAGCTTCAGCCATTTACTGGTATAAATTGTTGTAACATTTACATAAAGATACCTTACGTGAGAGGGACATAGTATACATAGATACACCTGTGGACTTAAGAAGAAAGTATTTTCAGTCTCACTACCTTGGACGCCCATGATCGTGTGAAGTGGAGGAGGAAGAGCCGGAAGGCGGACCCTGAGTTCCGAGGGCACCGTGGCCTCGGATGCAATCAGGACTAACGTCTTTATGTGGATGATGATAACTTAAGAAGAAAGTATTTTCAAATTGTTCCTTTTAATATGGGGTATTATTTTGAGTGCGTTCGTAACGCAAGAAGACTGTGGATTACAATTGGTAAATATAAAAGAGAGAACTGGCGTAAAACTTTACTTTACGAACGCGCGTATTTACGGAACGGTTTGCCACTCAGAACTTTTTGCAGTGTCAGTTTTTTGAAATGGCATTTTTTGCATGGCAGTTTGTAATTGAATAGTTTATAGTATCTGTGTTATGTCTGTGGTATGTATGTTTATAGTATATGTGGGATATCCAAACCTTGCAAAATATTTCACTACGGCACATAACAAACGTTGCTATATAATTACCTATATAGTGATTTACAAAGCCGCGTGTCTCCCAGCAATAGTAGAATTTCTCTTCCTATATGGTTTCATACTAGGCGACTAAGGGATAGGGCTGTTGAACATCAGACAGATATATACAGCACAGACTCAACCACAGATGCATGGGATACGTCAATAATAGTGCCCGGAATGCGGCAATAGGCTCACACCCTATTATGTGGGACCGAATACAATGATTGGTGAATTGTGGGTGTTAAAGGCGCCTCCGAGGATATTAGATTATTTGGGTTTTTTTCATGCTGAATTCCCTTCGGATACCTCCCCTGCTGGAGCCGGAAGGGGAGGTTATGTCGGACTCGAACCGACCAAAACCGCACGCCGACTGTGGGTCGTGGTGCTAGGCCGGAGGTGAGGTTGTCGGTTGTCATCGAAATATCTCTCGCACCCCGGCTGACCCAGGCCCATCCCTTACGGTCTGGCCCTCCTCGGGAGGGGGGACAACGGTGTCCCCGACTCGCCCCCGGAATGGGGCGGCGCGCTTCTCAGCGCGCCGTCGCCGTGGCCTGCTTCTGCTGGGGTGACAGGCGGCTCCACCCGTCTCCCCCAGGCCCGCGCTCATGGGGGACGGAGGTCAGTCAGTGACGATTATATGTATGTATGTATTTGATTTTCAATAAAAATAAACTATACTTTTTGATAATGTTTTTTGTTTTGGACAATCTCAATAGTTAGTTAGGTATTATCCTATACTTATTAAATAAAAATTTAATGTTCAACGCAATATAAGCTTATTAATTTCTTTTTTTATGAGAACGTTAAAAACTGAGTTCTTTTTTAAGGTTACGTGACGGGTTTTTGCGAGAACGGTACCGGGCGGGACGGGCGCGTGACTGTATATAACACCATATACAGTCACGCGCCCGTCCCGCCCGTCATAATAGTTCGGATCTAATGTTGTAAAGTAATGTTATGGACAAGGAAATATTAATTTTTCCATTTCAAGAATAATCTTCAAACTTAGACGGATAAGTAGTGGATAAGATGTACTAACATAGTTTAAGTTTGGGATACTAACAATATTTGTATGGATTTTTAATCTGAAATAAATGATAATAATAATAAATAATTAGACATCGTCGGCGACGAGAATTTTCCCGCCCCGCACGTGGCACGTTCCCGTCCCGTCTGTGCAATAACCCGACACGTATTAATTGCAAAAGCCTATTCAAAAGGTTGCTTAACTGGCCTGCACAGGCAAAACTGTGGTGAAGCTTGTACGTGCGGTAGGCACTTCAACACCGTCTTTTTTTTCGTGCGGAAATCCCCTCGGATACCTCCCCTGCTGGAGCCGGAAGGGGAGGTTATAACGGACTCGAACCGACTAAAACCGCACACCGACTGTGGGTCGTGGTGCTAAGCCGGAGGTGAGCTTGTCATCGACATAAATCCCACGCACCCCGGCTGACCCAGTGCCATCCCTTACGGTCTAGCCCTCCTCGGGACATTTCACCACCGTCAAAACCATCCCAAACTTATCCCCAAAACCAAATTTGACCGTGGCATTATCTTTGGATACCCTCTTTTGTGGATCTATGTAGCAAATACAGTTTGTAGATTTTTGTGGAATAGGGAGGCAAACGAGCAGACGGATCGGCTGATGGTAAGCGATTACGGCCGCCCATGGACACCCGCAACACAAGAGGAGTCACAAGTGCGTTGCCTTCCTTTTAAAAGAGAGTACGCTCTTTTCTTGAAGATTTCAATCCCTTTTATGGTGGAATAAATAGGAATTAAAGTACACAATTATCCACACGTGGCCTACACAGGGAAACCACGGCCGATTGTCAGCACTGCGGGGACCGCAGCGATGACACAGCGCTCCACACGCTGGTGGAGTGCACGGTGTGGGCGCAACAGCGCCAGGTCCTCGTGGTGGGTTTAGGCGTGACGGACACACGCACGTCCCCCCCTCCTATGAAGCGGAATGATACCCGAAATCCCCCCATAGACGTGACATCCTTCCGAGGGCTTACCCGGGCTCCCAACTATAGGCTGCTGGGCGATACCGTGGGGGTTTTAGTCGGTAGGAGTCCGGCATGACATCCATGAAGGATTAAAAGAGAAGGAGTAAAAAAAAACCACACGTGGCCTACCTATAAACATAACGCTAAGACGGTAATGAGTTGGAACAATCACGATACTGTCTTATCGCTAACAATAATCTCTGCTGGATAACCTTCGGACGCATTGAATCGTTCAAAAACCTAAACATGTATTCTAACTTACCCTTCCGTTTTTAACAAAAATATTAAATAAAACATACAGTTTTTATATCACAATATAAAAACTTTGTATGAAAACTAAGTACCTATAACTACTACTTATATCGTAATTTATTAAATAACATATTTAGTTTTTGCTATTCATATAAGATATATAAAAAGATAATTGAGTTGGTGTCTATATAAAAACGTAGATAATTGCTAAGTCACCTTATTTCTGGTTATACTTACTCAGATTTTGGCCCGGTTTTTGCTTTCATGCTGCAACAGTAGCAAACCACATTCTCAATCTCCTATTCTCAATCAAACCATCTTCAATCTGACTTACGTACCTATACATAGGTTAGGTCGACTCTTGACTAGTTGTCAATTCCCCCTCGCTTCGTTAGTACATAAGTATATTATTATTCCTAAACTCATTACATCACATAAACCCACGCCTGTATTCCCCGAAGGGGTAGGCAGAGGTGCTAGCACCCACATTTCGCCAGTTTATGTTTAGGTCCCAATGTAATAGGTGGCGAGCGTATTGCCATTAACCGGGTACTTATAAACCTGCGATAAATACACACATAACTTCGAAAAGCATCGAAAAGTCATTGGTAAACCTGGGATCGAACCCGAGACCTCGTGAATAGCTCTCACATTGTGAATTTTATTTGTCCAAATCTTTAAAAATTGAATACATAGGGAAAAAGATTCTTCTAAGGCGGGACTCGAACCCGCGATCTTTCCTTTACAGGTGGAATGCCTTGACCAACTCGGCTACGGAGACACGCCTGATGTGATATACTTATAGTTAGCATACTTAATGCTGTAAAATGCATTCAATGACCAAATCTATTTTTTTTATGCCAATGTGTTATGTACCTGAAGTACTACTAGGGGTTTTCGCCTTCGGGAGCGTTCCTCTTACACCAGGTAAATGGTACTTACAGTATTTTATGACAATTATCTATAATTTAACCTGTCAAGCCACGCAACAAAATATAACAATAGATAAACCATAGACTCGCGGTTGGTTTTTGATAGGTTAAAAAATCCAGGAAGAGAAATAATAAAGTCAGGTATATTATCATAAGCATTTATTAACACTAATTTTCAATCATTCACTTCTAAAAAATAACTTAAATTTATATTTTTCCATTTCACAGACTATATTACTTTATATTTTTCTTACTTATTGCAGTAATTTAAATGGGCCATAAATATTGAGAGTCATTCATCAACTCGCGGGCAATAAACTTGCGGGAAACCGCGAGTTGGCAACTTTCAATGAGAACAAATACTTGACACTGCCACATACTAAAAGAGTGAGCAATGTCGAAGAAAAAAAAAAGAGGAAGGAATTAGTTTTTTTTTTACATTCCACAACTCACCCACTACAGATCTCTTGCCTAATTATACGTTCCGTATTATCTACCACATTAGTAGTTGTTTTATATTATAAATACAAATATATTTATGTCATAACACAACAAAAACTGAACGCACACTCAGTTTGTCTTTAGAAGTCATAAAATATATTCCAAATTTCAATTTGATTTTGACAAATCGAAAGTGGATTTTGAAAATATATAGTCTAATTGGCCTTCTGGTCTTACTTTTATAATAAGTACTTAAATCTCATTGACTACCGATAATTATTTTTATATAGGCATACTACTAGACTAGCCATACGAACCAAAAAAAAATACTATCGCAAATGCCATTAATGAACAACCAACAATGCGCAACTTTTTGTTGAAGTTACACAGATAACATTACAAAAGGAAGCACTTTAAATGTCAAAATTACTTAATTGAACAATTTCTGTGTCCCGTTCAAATTAATAATTCATTCTAACCTTACACAGAGGACGAGACACCGTTTTTGTTAGTCTAGTCATAATACATTTGGGTATTGCATTACATAATGTGATACAATTGTCAGATTAAAATAAAATAAAGTTAATTCTAATAAAATAAAATTATGGATCCTGTCAGGCACACCAACGATTCCGTACGATAATATACGATTTTTACTGTCAAATGTAAAATGACAAGTGCAACTGTCACTGACACAATAAAGGGTGACAATAATGATGTTCGACAATCAATTTAGACATTGTAGTCATGCTTTATTTTATTACCACATCACTATTTATTTGAGACAAAAAACCTGCAACACTGGAAATGTCATTTTACTGACTGAAATTAATAATCATTATGTAGTTTACGTGGTTTATTGCAAATCAAAGACAATTTAGCATGATTTGACGTTAGTGAAGGGAAAGTGGCAGCCTACTTCAGTTCAAAGAATTGTTGGTTTTAGCATACACACGTTATAACAATGTTTCGAGACAGAAATAGACACAGTCAGAAGTATAAATAGAGGTTAATAACTATTGAGCTTAATTTCAGGCTACTTTACCATTTTACAACACGCTTTCACCAAAATGAAAATACATGAGCTACCGTTGAATTGGCGATTAAATGAGAACTTACAAGTATCTGCTACAACTATAGTGACCAGCAAACTTCTTAACAATGCAATTTTTAAGTCTCTTTCATTGATAGTGAACCAATCGAGGATAAGATTATAGAATCACTGGCCAATGGGCTCGCGTCACTAATTGTACACTCTTTTTAATGTTTCGTATAGTACACATGCACGAACTTTCTGGTATTCAAGAAATTTGCCAGTTTCTATAGCAATATTTAGACGCAGATTTATCAAAATATATAAAAGTAGGATCTTACTTCTAAGTCCTTACAAACTTTCTCTGTTCCCACCCCTCTCGTTTGCTCAACTTCAGAATAACGCCTTGGTCCCTCGGTTGGATGAGGAACGATCTGCATTCCAATCTTATCTTTTCTGGCATATCATCAGCCAGTTCCACTCGGTACTTCTTCAAGAATGTAACAAGGCCAGCGTAGACTTGCATCAAGGCAAACCGCTTTCCTGGAAAAAACATAAATGAATTTTGAAGGAATTACTCTTTTGTTTTCTTGTAAATCTAAATATATAATCACTCAAAGGTGACTGACATAGTGATCTATCAACGCACAGCCCAGACCACTGGCTGGACGGATCGTTCTGAAATTTGGCATGCAGGTAGATGTTATAAGTATAACGTAGGCATCCGCTAAGAAAGGGGTAAAATAAGGGATGGAAGTTTGTATGAAATTCCGTCATTTTCAGAGCTAGACGCACTAAATTTCATAAACCTGTGTCTTTTAAGAAATAAATGAACATGTGTATCAGCGTTTTTCAAAATTTTACTACTAAGAGGGTAAGTAGTAATAGTTCGTCATTTTCAAAGTTAGAAGCATGAAACTTCGTACACCTACCTACGTCTTTTGAGAAATGTTTTGTCGCGATAACCGACAACCACGCGGGCGAAGCCGCGGGAAAAAGCCAGTAAATTATAAACATAGACGTATGTATAGTAGAATTTCGAATATGCAGAACGTGTCCAGAACTCCAGATAGCTCGATTGTTCAAAGTATACATACTCCTTAGAAAAAAAGCAGTCACAAGTTTTAAGTCCCGTATTGAATTTTTACTTTTTCAGAATTAAATTTTACTAATCAGCTGATTGACTTGCCTAGCTTGTGGTACTAGTAGCTACGTGTTTTCTTCGACATTCAGTAGCGGAGTCTGTTTTAACATCGGTACACAAGTTACGTTTGAACTTTGAATACGTAATTATATAAATCTGTGTATACCTAGTTTATAATACATTCTGTTGCTGAGACGGAGACTTAAAATTTTCCATCTTTTGTCGTGGTCCACATACGTGAGTAAAGAGAATTTTCCTTTTATTTATTTATTTCAAACCCAGGCGATAAAGCCCTCGAGCTCTTTTAAGTTTAAATTTAATGTGAACCTTATTCCAATTACACAAAGGACAGAATAGTATTCTACATTTAAAGCCTTGTCCGATAAGGTCGATCACAGGTCAAGGCAATCACTACACCATTTGGTGGATTGTACTTGCTATACCAAATTGTATACTCACTGTAGTGAGAAACGTAAAAATAGCTATCATCAACATCATCTCAGCATTATCTGCGATTATATCTGAGGCTTTCACCTTGGAGACTGGGTGCGAGGGATATGTCGATGACAACCTCACCTCCGGCCTAGCACCACGAACCACGACCCACAGTCGGCGTGCGGTATTAGTCGGTTCGAGTCCGACATAACCTACCGGCTCCGACAGGGAAGGTATTCGAGGGGATTTCCTCACGAAAAAAAAGGGATTCACTCACTTCTTTTCCTTTTGTATTGGCTTTTATGGAAACTACTACCTGATCTCACAACTTCGGAATGAAAGTCTTTACATACGAAATAAATATTGTAAGCTACATGAATATTATTATGATTATAAATTATATTTACCTATACAAATCCTTGGACCCTCTCCAAATGGTAAGTACGTATATTGTTTGATTTTGTCCTTATTTTCAGGCAAGAATCGTTCTGGCTTGTATGCTTCTGGATCTGGGAAGTAATCAGCGCTGTGATGTAGATGGTACACGGGTATGTGAATACGAACACCTTTATTCAAAGCCAGCCCGTCAGGGAGAACATAGTCATCCATAACTTCCCTTGTGAGATTTCCAATAGCAGGATACAGGCGCATGGTTTCGTTTGCACAAGCTTCAATGTAAGTCAGTTCCTTAACACAGTCGTAGTTTAGCTTGTTGCCATGACGGCGCAAGAACTCATCAACCTCTTCTGCAGCACGCTGCTGCACTTCTGGGTTCTTCGCGAATTCGAAAAGTGTCAGACTCAAAAGAGTAGAAGATGTCTCAAATCCAGCAGCAAAGAATACACTGCACTGACTAACAAGCAAATCGTCATCAACTTTCAAAGATACCTTCTCGTCAAGACCAGTCTTTGTATTTGTTATACTATCACTTACTATAGTATCCTCGTTTTTCAAAGTCAGTACAAGATCCACAAAATCGTTTCTTGGAGATGGCTTGTAATTTCGAGATTGGAATACGCCTTTCAACAAATCCGCAAAGAACTCATCTATTGTTACCGGGAAACACTTGAAACCTAATCTGTAGAAAATTGCAGGCCATACAGCTCTGAATACTATCTTGAAACCTCTATAATTAGTTGATCTAAAAAGCTCTTTCGCGATAAAATCGAAAGGATTATTCTTGGGACTTAACTGCGTATTTGCCTCAACTCCAAAAGCACAGGAAGTGATACTATCCATTGTGTATCTCGCACTGATAAGTTTAATATCAAGTACATCAGTTTTAGTCGTCTCTTGGTCCAGTAAATCTTCAAATATATGACAACAATTTCGTACTAAATGGAACATATTCCTCATTTTTGCGGAGGTGAACATTGGAGTCAAATTTTGTCGTACAACCTTCCATCTATTACCACCAGAAAAGAAAAGATTTTGAGTAAAAACTTCTTTGCTGTCATACTTCGTTATTTCTCTGCCATGAAAGTAGTAGAAGTCTTTTGTAAATATAATTTTTAGAAGATCAGGATCCTGCACTATGAGAACCGGTTCCGTTCCAAAGTATGCTCCAATATAAGGCTTATCAGGAAACTGTTTCAACATCTTTTGCACCAAATGTCCCGGATATTCTTGTAATAGCAGGTATTGCGCATAATTTCCCAAAAACGGCATAGGCTTCACGTGGGCAACATTCTTCTTCTCCCAGTATTTAAACTTTCTCCGTGCTAACACTGATACTAAATATGCAACTAAAACTAACAGCGAAACTATTACAATAAATGCATTCATTTTTAGATACAATGAAGTTTATGCTGCTGTTTTAAATATAAACACTACTACGCGTGTGTATCGTTTCCCGCTCAAGTAAGTTATGTGTGTACAAATGGCGGCCACTCACAAGTAGATAGATAAATATTATTGAGTAAACAGCCGACAACATCGGCCTTCTAAGTACAACTAAAGTTCTGCGGTTACCCGTTCATCTATATATCCGATAAAATAGTGATAATGATGCATACTCTGTTGTATCATGTCCCAATAAACGAAAGTACATTACCTACATGTAATGTTTTTGTTTGAATATCGAAACTTGATTCAGTTACAAGGTTTCGAATTTAGACTTTATAGTGATATGATATTTTCTGAAGTTTACGCGAATGTCACTCATTGAAATAAAACCACTTTTTACGGATTCTATCGCGATATATTTGTTATTATTACTTTTAAACCCGACTTTTCGGCTGCTTTGCAGCAGCCATTTTCGCGGTGTGACTCACGATGGTAGTTGTCACATAGTTTGAAGTTTAAGTTATCTCAAAATACCCGAATCATGGTGAATTATTGGTGTTCATATTCACGCAGAATGAGCTCACTGTGTTGTTAAGTCTTGCTGGATTTTGCTGCTTACTGGGTTTGATTAAGTGGATGACTGGGTCCCAAGCTGGTGGTACGGTCCATCCATCCTCTCTATTAAAATTTGGGTGTTTTTTAATTTCAATAGCCTCGCGGATCATTCTAGGAATATATCGGTGTTCTTTGGCGAGTATCTGTGGTTTATCAAACCTTAGGTAATGGTTGGTGCCTTTTTGCGCATGTTCACATACAGCTGACTTTGTTGAGCGTTGGTGTTTTATGTCAGCTATGTGTTCTTTGACCCGAGTGCCAATGCTTCGCTTGGTTTGACCAATATATGAGAGCCCACAGTCACAGTCTATTTTGTAGACCCCTGCATCTTGTAGAGGTAGTTGGCACTTGACAGATGGTAAAAATTGACTTATCTTCGTTGGCGGCTTGTAGTATGTGTTGATTGAAGCTCGCTTCAAGATGTAGCCAATCTTGTCAGTGACCCCTCGTACATACGGTAGTACAGCAGGCTGGCGTTCGACCGTGGCTGGTTTTTCTCGGGATCTGTGACTCAGGCGCGGTGGTTTGAGCTTGTTGTCTTGCAGTACTTGCTTGACATGTTGAAGCTCAGCGTTCAGGTGTTTCTTGTCACAGATCCCACGGGCTCTCTGAAACAAAGACATTCCTACGGTAGCTAACTGTTTAGGGTGGTGGTGAGATTCACCGTTTAAGTACCTATCAGTATGAGTCTTTTTCCTATACACAGTGTGGCTCAAGGTATTATTAGGATTTCTGATAACAAGAACATCTAGGAAAGCTAATGAATTATTTGCCTCTGATTCCATAGTGAATTGAATATTGTTATTAATGGAATTAAGATGGTTCAGGAATGTATTTACACTATCTGTTGGTAGTATTGTGAAAGTGTCATCTACGTACCGTTTGTAAATCCGTGGTGTGAAGGCGGCCGTCTGCAAGGCTCGGGCCTCGAAGGCTTCCATATATATATCAGCTACGACAGGCGAGACTGGAGAGCCCATCGCCACACCATCGATTTGTAGGTAGTACTTGTTGTCCCACAACAGATAGCCAGTTGTTAGGCAATGTTTTAGTATGTCAGCATATTCCTCAGGCATAGTATTTTCTATTAGTTTGTTCCTAACGATGTCTATGCAGTCATGTACAGGTATACGTGTAAATAAGGACTGTACATCAAAACTGACCATTGTTTCATTGTTAGTGAGATGTAGGTGTTTAATTAGTGTTAGTGAGATGTAGGTGTGAAATTAAACACCTACATCTCACTAACAATGAAACAATGGTCAGTTTTGATGTACAGTCCTTATTTACACGTATACCTGTACATGACTGCATAGACATCGTTAGGAACAAACTAATAGAAAATACTATGCCTGAGGAATATGCTGACATACTAAAACATTGCCTAACAACTGGCTATCTGTTGTGGGACAACAAGTACTACCTACAAATCGATGGTGTGGCGATGGGCTCTCCAGTCTCGCCTGTCGTAGCTGATATATATATGGAAGCCTTCGAGGCCCGAGCCTTGCAGACGGCCGCCTTCACACCACGGATTTACAAACGGTACGTAGATGACACTTTCACAATACTACCAACAGATAGTGTAAATACATTCCTGAACCATCTTAATTCCATTAATAACAATATTCAATTCACTATGGAATCAGAGGCAAATAATTCATTAGCTTTCCTAGATGTTCTTGTTATCAGAAATCCTAATAATACCTTGAGCCACACTGTGTATAGGAAAAAGACTCATACTGATAGGTACTTAAACGGTGAATCTCACCACCACCCTAAACAGTTAGCTACCGTAGGAATGTCTTTGTTTCAGAGAGCCCGTGGGATCTGTGACAAGAAACACCTGAACGCTGAGCTTCAACATGTCAAGCAAGTACTGCAAGACAACAAGCTCAAACCACCGCGCCTGAGTCACAGATCCCGAGAAAAACCAGCCACGGTCGAACGCCAGCCTGCTGTACTACCGTATGTACGAGGGGTCACTGACAAGATTGGCTACATCTTGAAGCGAGCTTCAATCAACACATACTACAAGCCGCCAACGAAGATAAGTCAATTTTTACCATCTGTCAAGTGCCAACTACCTCTACAAGATGCAGGGGTCTACAAAATAGACTGTGACTGTGGGCTCTCATATATTGGTCAAACCAAGCGAAGCATTGGCACTCGGGTCAAAGAACACATAGCTGACATAAAACACCAACGCTCAACAAAGTCAGCTGTATGTGAACATGCGCAAAAAGGCACCAACCATTACCTAAGGTTTGATAAACCACAGATACTCGCCAAAGAACACCGATATATTCCTAGAATGATCCGCGAGGCTATTGAAATTAAAAAACACCCAAATTTTAATAGAGAGGATGGATGGACCGTACCACCAGCTTGGGACCCAGTCATCCACTTAATCAAACCCAGTAAGCAGCAAAATCCAGCAAGACTTAACAACACAGTGAGCTCATTCTGCGTGAATATGAACACCAATAATTCACCATGATTCGGGTATTTTGAGATAACTTAAACTTCAAACTATGTGACAACTACCATCGTGAGTCACACCGCGAAAATGGCTGCTGCAAAGCAGCCGAAACGTCGGGTTTAAAAGTAATAATAACAAATATATCGCGATAGAATCCGTAAAAAGTGGTTTTATTTTATAGTGATATGTTTAGATATGAATTTTGATTTACATCGTTATGTCGTTATGGCAATACAAAGTTTGTGTCGTAGCGATGATTAATAAAAATGTGATTGACTCATAAAACATTAACATAATGATATTAAATTTGTGATATTCGGTCACAAAATGTAAGTAGATCCCTGGTTTGGTGAATCATGTAAAATTGTATTCAGATAATAACTTTCGATGTTTATAAACGAGTCCATACTAATATTATAAATGCTAAAGTACCTCTGTCTGTCTGTCTGTATGTTACGCTTTCACGCCTCAACCACTGAACCGATTTTGATGAAATTTGGTATAGGGATAGATTAGACCTTGAGAAAGGACATAGGCTATGTTTTGTCGCGATAACCGACATCCACGCGGGCGGAGCCGCGGGCAAAAGCTAGTCCATACTAATATTATAAATGCGAAAGTAACTCTGTCTGTCTGTCTGTCTGTCTGTCTGTATGTTACGCTTTCACGCCTCAACCACTGAACCGATTTTGATGAAATTTGGTTTAGGGATAGATTAGACCTTGAGAAAGGACATAGGCTATGTTTTGTCGCGATAACCGACATCCACGCGGGCGGAGCCGCGGGCAAAAGCTAGTAGCTTATAAATTTTTATTGACTAGCTTTTGCCCGCGATAACCGATATTCACGCGGGCGGAGCCGCGGGCAAAAGCTAGTGTACTATAATAATTATTTTGCCATGCTACAACCATTATAATGATCTTGAAGGTGTTGAGTGTTGAAGTCCAGCCTAATCTTGAGGCTAAAAGCTAAAATCCTATTAATATTATAAACACGAAAGTTTGCACGTATGGATGTTTGTTACTCTTTCACGTCTAAACGGCTGGAGCGATTTCAATAAAATTTGATATGGAGTTAGCTGACACCCTGGACAAAATTCGTATCAGGACCAGGTTTTCAGCCTTGCAGCATAGCTAGAAAGAAAGAAAGAAAGAAAGAAAGAAAACTCATTTATTGGGAAACAGCGCAAAATGGCACACAATATACACAAATAAAACTATTATCGACAGAGAAAAAAAACGACTAAAAGGACTAAGTGACGTATGCTGACGAGAAGTCTGACAATTCTTTGAATGTCAGTGTCATTCGGCTGTCAGCTATACGTCACGGGTCACGCCACTATATGTAAAACGACGTGGCATATTTACGTGGCAGATATTTGAATGTCGTTTTTCTTCTCCGCCCCACACAAACCATTAAACTAAGTGCTTAAACTAAGTCGTGCACAAGTGCACAAGCTATTTCGTGTTCTATAATTAAAGACGCGTCTAATGATACACATCTCATTCATGTAAGGGATGAGACTGGATTTAATGGCATCAGCTATCGTACTATTAGTATTTACTTCAGTGTGAGCTTTTATATATTTGAATAGAATAGATGTGTCGATGTTTTCTGTTGATATTCTACCAGTGCATCGTTGTTTGTATGATAATTTAACAACGTTGGTATTTTCCGGCTGGCAAGGTCATCGGTAGGTAGGTACGTGACTGTTTTGTCTAATTTAAACGTATGTGGATAGAACATGTTTTATCCCCCAAGTTTTCGAGGAAGTTAAGCAAAGCTTTAGAATAAGACACTGATGAATCTGAAGGCAGTTAAGGTTACGAGATGGACAATGTGAAAGATAGCCATTACGCCTGCAGGTAAGTCTTAAATGTACGAATACTTAAATGATAAAGACGCATGGTCATATTGGCCATCTTATCTCTGACTCGCACTGTATATTTTTTTTTATAAAACCCTATTTGAAAAAGAAGGATAATCGACTTCACTGAGTTTCTAGCTGGTATCTTCTCAGTTTCTCAGTAGAACCAATTTATTTTTATTTATTTATTTACCCACGACGGAAGGGAGACGGTATATACGTTTGGGTGAGAGCATGTTTGTGTGTTTCTTTGTGCAAAACCATGTTGCCATTTTCTCCGAAACTACCAATCCAATTTTGATGCAGTTTTCAGTTATGGGTTCGGCTTTAATTGGAGCATGTTCTTAGATAGTTGTTACAATGACAACTCCACAGGGGTGCTACAGCAAGCATTATTAATGCAAATCAATGTTTCTCCAAAAATACTGATCCGATTTTGATGCAGTTTTCAATTAATGGTTTGGGTTTGATTGGTATATTTTCTTAGACAGGTGTTACGGTGACAACCTACTAGGGGGCGCTATAGTAAATATTTTTGAATATTTTATAAAAAAAATAATTTTATTATTATTCTTGTCATTAATGTAGAATTTTGACGTTCTAATAGGCGAAACGAAATTGATTCTTTGATTCTTGATGAGTGACCATTCTTGAGACATTGATTCTTAAACAATTTACTTCTTATAATCAGCTCGGCGAACCTTGATCCCTATGACACTGACAGTTATTCCCACGACACAACCTTGTAGTAGCGTCACCGTTATATTATAATCGAATTGGCGGTGTCTAAAAATGATATTTATTATTTTTAGGCAGATATATGCAATTACAATAATATCCCGTTGGAATTATAATAATTATTAACACTTACAAGAAATTATCTCAATCAGACTTTACGTTGACGTCCTGCAAAAGTTACTCCGTTTGGAAGATATCGACTAGTGCGGAAAAGTATCGATAAACAAATATCGAAAATGGAAACGAGTGTACAAAATACATCAATAGAGCACCTACGCTCTTAGTGTCAGATTTATAATCATTTAAGTTGTTTGCGATAATATAATAAAGGAGATTTAACAAATTTATTGTATATACCTACTCAAATAAAACAAAAGCGGTTTATTTATGATTTTTTAATATACATTAATCTGAATCTGACAATGGTGTCACCGATTGCGTCTCAGACTCGGAATCCGAACTCCAGCTGCTTTCTCCTATGTTTATTAAAAACGGCTGGTCTACTATATTGTCGTATCGCACGTCTCGATTCCAATCATCTAAGCATAGTTTTTTCGTCTTTTCAACCACTTTCCTCCAATTGTCCGGAGTCACTTGACTACATGCCTCTTGTAGCAACGTAAGCATTTTATTAGCTGTGAATGGTGGAGTGGTGTTAAGCCTGGCTGCACAACCTGAAACAATAATGGTTTAGATTGAAAATGATGCAAAGTCAAAGAGCGAGATCGGGGTAAGTACATTATAAGTACATAATTTTGTACGTTAAAAGTGTGTAATTGATATAAGCACATGGATAAAAATAAAAATGCAATTTGCTAGTGAAATAAAATAGCTTTAAATAGTACTAGCCGACTAGACAGTCACCAGTGACCTAAATAAAAACATGTTAAAATAAATACAAATCAACCCACCTTTGATCTGCGCCCATATCATTTCGATTGCATTATATTGGCAGTGGTAGGGCGGTAGCCGAATCACGGTGTGCCCTTTTGATTTTGCTATCTCATCCAAGAAATATTTCTTCTTTGTTTGCTGTTTATGAAGGTTCAACAATCTAACTAATTCCTTTTTCAGCATTTGAGTATTAGCTGCCACACCATTGTTTTGCAGCCACTCTATTATTTCGCCTTTATTGTTGTTCGCGGTAGGCGCTTTATTAATTTGCACAGAGTGGTATGGGGCGTTGTCCATTAAAATGTAGTGGGGCTCGTTTAAATTGTCTAATAGTTTTGTGAACCATTTCTTGAAATTCTCAAAATTCATCTCTTCGTGATAATCACTTGTTTTCACGGATTTGAAGGCCCACAAGCAGTTAGGTACAAAACCTTTGGCTGTGCCAGCGTGGCAGATAATCAAACGCTGGCCCTTGCCTTCTGGTGCTTTGGTACAGGATTTCTCTGTGTCGTCTGTCCATGTTTTGGAGACTGAGTGATTGGCGTTGAGCCACGTTTCGTCCAGATAAACCACCTTGTCCCAGTTCTCGATGTTTTTTATTTGTCGTAGAAAATCACACCTCATCAATCCAATGTCCTTCCGCTCCATTATCACTTTTCTTTTGTCACACTTCCCATAACGAAATCCACATTTTTTTATAACCTGTCTGAGAGAAGTGAATCCACCTTTAAATAAATCAGCCGATTTCAGCGACGCTAATAATTTTGTGCAAGTCGGCAGTTCACCTCGAAAATAATAGCCGTAAATATGGTTTCGTATCGCTGCCATGTCGAAATCATCGGGGTTAGTTACGGGTCGTGCCCTATTATGTTTTTTCTTCTTTGGAGTTGATAATTTGTTCTCCTCCATCGACGATTCGCCGAACTTCTCCTTTGTAATTCGGGAAACGGTAGCTTTGCCAATTCCCAAAGCATCAGCAACACGGTCGCGTACGTTGTCAAGTGGCAACAAAGGTCCGCCATTTTGTAGTTCGCACGCAAAATAGTCACGCAAGCGTACAACAAACTCCCGCGTTTCACTGTTGAGTACAGTTTTTCTCAGTCTTTTCGGCATTTTGAAACACCAACAAAAACAAAACAGCAACAATAACAAAAACAGAACGTGGTACTGTACACTGTTAACTGTACCTACCTATTACAATATATTTGAAGCCGACGTAAATCGTGTCTAAATTTGAGCTTAATCGATGCAGATTTTTTTAGTTTTTGAAGAAAATAACATAACTGCAGATACATGTACCACTTAGGTGGCAGACAAGCACATGGCCCACCTGATGATGAAGTTTCTTTCATACCGCACGGTGCGCACCGTTTCCTGTCGCAATGTGTGATGGTGAGTGAATTCTCTGCCTAGTCGGCTAGCTCCCTGCCGGCGAGCGGTGTGATGATAGAATGTAGCTGTGGGCATGAAGTCCCCGAGGAGCGCCAGACCGATAGGGATGGCCCTGGGTCAGCCGAGGTGCGAGGGATATGTCAAAGACAACCTTACCTTCGGCCTAGCTACTAGCGACTCACAGATGGCGTGCAGTTTTAGTCGATTCGAGTCCGACATAACCCTACACCCGCGGCTTAGGTGGGGAAGGTATCCGATGGGATTTCCACACGAAAAGTGAAGTCGATATTTATTATATTATTCCCTTCCTAATATAATTGTAAATAAACAAATGACTAATGGGAAAATCCTAATGACCTAATGACACTTAATATTGTCATTCTTAATTATCTAAGAGGTGATTAATTCCGCTATTGGTTATAATTTTTCGTGGAATAGGTTATCGGGTTTTTCTGTTGCGACATCTGAGCATTTGAGTAACAGTACGGAGTCATTAAAAAGGGCATATTTAATAACAATAACCTCGTTCCGTATTATGTAAAACCAGTGCTTGTTTCCGAAAATTTCTTGGTAAATGTTTATAATGGTGACCCTCTTTACGAGCCTTGGTCGACGGGAGATGACCCTGGGTCAGTTGGAGTAAGTGAGGCAAATCTCGTTTCTAGCAACTGATAACACAAGGTGGTGTACGCCATTCTATAATTACAATGAAACTTTGCTAAGGAAATCTACTCGGGCACCTAGATTTCCATAGACCTACTTGGCAAAGTTTTATCTGTCTCCCGCGGAGCTAAAAAGTTGTGAGCAATATCTAAAATATAAAATTCTCGTGTCACAGTTTTCGTTGCCATACTCCTCCGAAACGGCTTGACCGATTTTGATGAAATTTTTTGTGCTTATCCGGTATCTATGAGAATCGGCCAACATCTATTTTTCATCCCCCTAAATGGTGCAGCGGGAACGGGATCTGACGCCACGAGGGCAGGAAAAAATTGGCGGTACGAAGTTCGCCGGGACAGCTAGTATGTATGTAGAAATAAGAAACATTGTATCGCAATAGACCTAAATCAGTGGTCCAATAAGGTTTCAAATTCAAATTATTGTTATTATTGTGTAATTATTGTCAAATAAAGGTACATAGGATGTTCACAAAATAATAAAATCAGCTATGATTCGCCAATCAGGCATACAATCCATACTAATATTATAAATGCGAAAATAACTCTGTCTGTCTGTCTGTCTGTATGTTACGCTTTCACGCCTAAACTACTGAACCAATTTAGATGAAATTTGGAATAGGGGTAGGTATATTAGACCATGAGCAAGGACATAGGCTATATTTGGCCGCGATAACCGACATCCACGCGGGCGGAGCCGCGGGCAAAAGCTAGTAATAAATAATTTTAATTTACTAAGTACTTACTTAACGGACCAGGATTACAAATGTTATTTGAAATTAATATTGGTTTGGTGTCAAGTACTAAATATTTCCATTCATCTGCGCACAGGCTCCTAAATCGCAACGACCGGTTTGAGAGGCCAGCCTGCCATGTGGTCATTATGAAGTAATACGTTTGTTATTATTTAGCTTGTTGCATGTAAACTCTGACAGCAAAATACGTTGACCTCAAAATAAAATGACGGTAAGTACCTAACACACCTTAGATGATAAACAAGTTTAGAAATGAGCTGTTCGCTCAGCTATGCTACTCAAGAAAACCACTGTATCTAGACCATAAATTAAACTAAGTAAAAGTTTGTAAATAGACCAAAAAAAATGCCCGCTGAGTTTCTTGCCGGAGTCTTCTCAGGTCTGGGCCGCGTTTCGAACCGGGTGGTCCATTTGCTAAACTAGTATTTAAGAATTATTTTATACAAGCTTTTGCCCGCGGCCCGCGTGGTTGTCGGTTATCGCGACCAAACATAGCCTATGTCCTTTCTCAAGGTCTAAACTATCTCTATACCAAATTTCATCAGAATCGGTTGCGTGGTTTAGGCGTGAAAGCGTAACATACAGACAGACAGACAGACAGACAGACAGACAGACAGACAGAGTTACTTTCGCATTTATAATATTAGTATGGATTGACGTTTTTTTTAAATTCCGTTTAATGTTCTATGCAGAATGAATGATTTTTGACTTTGACTTTGACTAACGTACAGTCAGCGTTATAAATATCTTGACGACGCAGTCTCAAAAAGATCTTAAAACTCTCGTATTAAGATCAAATCAAACTGTTTTATTGATTTGTATGGTACTAGCTTTTGCCCGCGGCTCCGCCCCTGTGGATGTCGGTTATCGCGACCAAACATAGCCTATGTCCTTACTCAAGGTCTAACCTATCCCTTTACCAAATTTCCTCAAAATCAGTTCAGCGGTTTAGGCGTGAAAGCGTAACATACAGACAGACAGACAGACAGAGTTACTTTCGCATTTATAATATAAGTATGGAAGTATGGATTATTGTCCGAACTAAAGGTTTGTACCAAATATCAGAACAATCCGTCAACTGAAAGGGGGTAAAAAAAAAACAATTTAAGATCATTTTGAGTACTTTGTTCGTCAACATCTTTCTGATGCTGACTGTACAATCAGGTGTGCACACTTGAAAAAAATATGAACCGCAGAATAAACGATATCATTTAAATTCATTAAAACAAATATTTTTAATACTATGTTTTATCTGTGGTAGCCTAGTGGTATGGGTAATGGACTGCTGAGACGAGGTCTCGGGTTCGATCCCAGGCTTACCATGGCAGACACCAATGACTTTTCGATGCTTTTCGAAGTTATGTGTGTATTTATCGCAGGTTTATAAGTGCCCGGTTAATGGCAATAGGCTCGCCACCTATTACATTGGGACCTAAACATAAACTGGCGAAATGTGGGTGCTAGCTCCTCTGCCTACCCCTTCGGGGAATACAGGCGTGAGTTTATGTTATGTTATGTTATGTTATGTTTTACCTGTATTACATTTTTAAAATATATCTTTTAAGTATACCTATTTATTCATAGGACCACATTTTAATTTTAAATTAAGTGGACGACCATGACGAGACTGATATTACCAGGTATACATAGATACGTAAATGGTAACTTATATTAGAATATCCCACGTCGATATAACAACACCCATTCTAATATTCTGTAATCTATAGCCTTTGCTACCACCATACCAGATTCCCAAAATACCAGATTCCTATTATACCAGATTCTCTTAATACCTGAAGTACAGTCGCCATCATATGTTATACAGACACAGTGACCAAATACTTCTAAACATTTTAAAATGTCAATAAGTTCCATTCAACAAGTTACCATTTATGTATAGCACGACACGAAAGGTACCAAAACGAAAGAAAGAATAGTAATTCTTGCAGACAATAGATTCGTCTTCTTCTTTACCTAGTTTGGGGATTCAGATAATCTATATCCATATCAAGTAACCATGCGATAGCTCGACCTCCGTCCTCCATGAGCGCTGGCCTGGGGGTGAACGGTGGAGCCGCCTGTCACCCTAGCAGAAGCAGGCCGCGGCGGCGGCGCAAAGTGCGCCTCCCCGTAACCGGGGCTAGATGGGGACATTCTGGTCCCCACAACCCGAAGGGGGCCATCTCGAAAGAGATGGTCCTGGGTCTGCCGGGGTGCGAGAGATATGCTTTTGGCAATCTCACCTCCGGCAGCCAAGGACCCAAGACGGCGTGCGTTTTAGTCGGTTCGAGTCCGACATAACCGCCTCCACCGGCTCCGTGTGGGTGGTATCCGTGGGGATTTTTCGCACGATAAAAAAAAAAAAAAACCATGCGATAGCTACAATTGTGCTGTTTGTGATTATCCTTAACCTACCTGTAACACAGTTATCTTACTAGCACGGGAACGGGAGGGGCATGATGGATAAATGTTACATTGTTTTCTTTTATTTGTCAATAAAGTTATCTTATCTTATCCCGTCCCGTATAACGAGGCATCCAAAATCATATTTAGCTAAATGTGGGTGTAAATCAGTGAAAATACACCTCTGCCTACCCCTTCGGGGATTTACACGCCTGAGTTTATGTATGTATGTAAAAAGGAGGGGTTAGCGGATCATAGCTCAAAGATTAATTTAAGTTTAATATGGCAGTTTTTGTTATTTGAATTAGGTTAAAACTCAAGAATTCTTCCCAACGGACCCTGGGTATCTGTCCCATCACGGGGTCCGTTGGGAACTGAACATAATTTCATGTCCAAGGGACCCCCTTGCCAAGTACGTGGGGTCCATTGGGAAAAAGAATTCCCTGCGGACCCCCACTCTACTATTCCCAACGGACCCCAGTATAGGTACCGGCATATATATTAAAACAAGGTGTTGGCTGAGAAAAAAAATAGGTCTGTGATTGGCGGATTTGAGAAACATTCTCTACCGCCACTAGGACCCTATGAAAAGACATCCATATGTGTAATGCAATGCGTATCAATTGTATGATTAGTAAATAAATAAATTTAAAAAAAATAGCGCATAAGATGTATGCTAGCAACTGTGATCTACTGATGTTGTCTGTCAGACATACTTTCAAATAACGTAAATTTAAAATGTAAAAACCCCCGACACTCCTTATTCCCACTTAAACCCCTATTACTTTTAAACGGTTCAACCGATTTTCATCAAACACAATAACACTCGCACATTAAGTCACCTTTAATACAAAAAAAACTATATTGAAATCGCTTCATCCGTTCGGGAGCTATGATGCCACAGACAGACAGACACGTCAAACTTAAAACCACTCTCTCTTTGCGTCGGAAGTTACAAATAAAAATCAAATAATATGTCATAAGTTTTTAAAAACCTTGGTTGTAAAACACGATTACGTCTCTTGCTATAAATTTATTGGTAGGCGTATCAATGTGGAGCTACATCCACAAATACAATCACTTATAAACTTTACCCTTCTTTCTTCGGCAGTCGGGTAATAATATACATAGTTTTTTGAATATTTTTTTTTTAATTTTCATTTTTAAAAATACGTTTTACTATAATAAGTGCTTCGTTTTCAATATATAGGTAGGTAATATGTCTAATATCTATAATAAATATAAAAATCAATGCCACTTTTCGTTGTAATGTTATATATATAACTCAACAACGCCTTTACCGATTTCGAAGTCCAGGGAAGGTTTGTACGTAGAGAAAAATTCGAATAATTGCCGGGAACCGACATCCACGCGGGCGGAGCCGCGGGCAAAAGCTAGTATAATATAAGTATCTATATATATATATAAATCAATGCCACCATTCGTTGTAATGTTATAACTCAACAACGCCTTTACCGATTTGGCTAATTTTGGTCTTGAATTATTCGTGGAAGTCCAGGGAAGGTTTGACGTAGAGAAAAATTCGAATAATTGCCGGGAACCGACATCCACGCGGGCAGAGCCGCGGGCAAAAGCTAGTATAATATAAGTAGGTAGGTATAATACAATATAATAACAATATGAAAACGTCAAAATCATACAATTTATTCTAGAACTCTCGTTGTAGGTAACAAGAGGTTTATTTTGGGTCTAGATAAAGCTGTGTTATTATGTCTCAGGATATCATCGGGTTCAACTATGTTATATAATATATTACATCATCATCATTATCAATACATAGTATTAAACAAAATCGCTGTCGCTGTCTGTCCGTCCCTATGTATGCTTTTTTAAAACTACGCAACGGATTCTGAAACGGTTTTTTTAACAGATAGAGTGATTCAAGAGGAAGGTTTATTATGTATAATACATGTTTAACATAGTAGAGGGTGCAGCGGGAACGGGATCTAGACGCCACGCGGGCGGAAAAAGATTGGCGGTGCGAAGTTCGCCGGCTCAGCTAGTTATACCTACTTAATACCTACCCATAAAACAGTAAATCGAACTGCCTAGTCAATTTTTGTTACAATGTGCTAATATTAATTCTGTTTTTCTTTTTTTTTTGGTTGAAACACTAATCTCAGGAACTATTGGTTCTTTGTGTGAATCGTCCGTTTATCAAGGAAGGTTTTAGACTGTATATCATCACGCTACTGTTCAAAGGAACCGAGCAGTAATTATAAACGTCAACAAATCCAGCAGATTCCCATACATTTTTTTTTGAAAATTAAATTATTCGGGGTATATACATAATCAAAAATGTTTTTATTTTTCCACTCATACATTGTAATAACTTCCATATATTGAAACAAACCCCAGTAAGTTAAGAAATACTTGTGACGAGGTTGTCTCGCTGCTGCCCTAGAGTTGAGTATAATTTGCTGAGAACTTAATAAAGTATTTGCCCTAACATCATTATATAACATGTTAAGATGTTATTAAAACAGTGTTAAGATGCAATAGTACATTGAGGTACAAAGTGAACTATGTGCGAGCAAGGGAATAATTAATTACTTGGAATATAATTATATAATTAGAATAAGAAAAAATAAAATTACATTAATTTAATACATAGGTATATTCATATTATAATTCATAGTATACCTACTCACAATTCATTAACTTTATCTAATACACTTTAATATACTAATATTGTTAATGCCATGTCAATTTGAATGAATTTTTCATAGCATTTATTATGCTAACTTTTAAATTCGAAAAACATCGGAGAGAAAAGAGAAGGAAAATTTGAAGTGAATCAGGTGTGACTCAATAGCTCAGTTGGAAGAGCATTCCCCTGTAAGGGAAAGGTCGTGAGTTCAAGTCTCACTTGAGCGTTTCATTTTTCCAACGTTTTTCGGTCAATGTCAATCTCAAATCAAATTCATAAACTTTCAAGCCATAGTGCATAAAGAAGTGATACAAGGTCGAAGTACGCAGACGAAACCAGCTAGATTTTAAAGAAAACAAAAATATTCAAGAAGGGGTCTTGAGTACCCGTTGTTCCCAGCCATCTCTCTCAACAAACTCGAGTCTAATCCCTTCATTGGGCTGTGTACTGAAGGCTCTGGGTTCGAATTCAAGTTTAGTATTCATATCTGGCGCTAACTCCAAACGATACTTTTTCAGTAAGGTGATCAGAGCAGATATCATTTGCATCCTCGAAAATCTCATGCCTGAAAGTAAAAAAAGGTCTTATTTAATTTCAATTTGCAATATAGTTAGGTGTCTGCTTGCAATTTACAATATATTTGCAATTCACAATATACTTGCATTTTACAATAAACTTGCATTTTACAATAAACTTGCAATCTACAATATACTTGCAATTTACAATACTATACTTGCAAATTTACAACATTAAATTTGCAAGCCATACTAATATTAAAAATGCGAAAGTAACTATACGCTTTCACGCCTAAACCACGGAACCGATTTCGATGAAATATAGAATAGGGGTAGATTAGGCCCTAAGAAAGGACATAGGCTATGTTTAGTTGCGATAACCGACATCCATGCGGGTGGAGCCGCGGGCAAAAGCTAGTTTACAATAATAATGTACTGTGCCCGTAGCACCTCTAGGAACTATTGTTTCCGTTCACAATGACAGAGTCCAACGTGACAGAACATAGTTGAATACTTCAACAAGACTTCAAGTATGTTCTGTAACGTGATGGCAGGCAAATATAATGCATAGGTACTTATTTGTTTTTATTTAGCAAAAATAATAAAATAAAACAGAATTAATTAAATTTTTCTACATTTCTTGTTTAAAAAAAATCAGAGTATTATCCATGCCAAATTATAACTTTTTAGAAATATTAATTTCGAAATTAAAGGTACAATGAGCATCCAATGCCTCCATTGGATGCTTATTGCACATTTTTTCTGCACATTGATGCTCATTTTTTCTTTCCCTTTCATTGGGAATTTAAGTATTATTCCATATCAGCCTCATGGTATTCTTAATAAGCGACTGCTAGTCGCAGATTCAATCAAACCATCAATTTATCCTATTGCAGTCCGCTGCTAGCCATAGGCCTCTCCCAATGTGTGCCATTTCTGCCGATTAAGAATCTCTATAACAATTTAATAAATAAACACTTACCAATACAAATTCTAGGACCTTCGCCAAAAGGCATGTACGTAAAAGACTCAACATTGTTCTTTTCATCGCCGATAAATCTCTCTGGACGAAACTTCTCAGGTTCAGGGAAATAGTCCGGATTAAAATGCAAGTGGTAAAGCGGTATGTAAACTCGTAAACCTTTCTCTAATTTCAATCCGTTTGGAAGTACATAGTCATCAGTTACTTCACGCATTAGTACTGTCAAGACGGGGTACAGCCGAAGAGTTTCGTCGATACATGCATTGAGATAGGGCAACTCCGAAACACATTCATATTTCAACACATTGTCATTGCGAAGTAGATATGCGTCCACCTCCTCCAATACTTTTTCCTGCGCCTTGAAGTTCTTTGCTAGCTCAAATACGGTGAAACCTAATGTCGTGGCCGATGTCTCAAATCCAGCAGCAAATATCCCGAAACTGTGCGACACCAATTCACTGTCTATAATTTCAAAATTTACGTGTTTTCCTTCTTGAAGTTCTAATTTAGTAGAACTATCATTGCTTTCCTTTAACTTTAACAGTTGATCCACAAAATCCTTTCTGGCAGATGGCTTGTGGTTTCGCGCTTGAAAAGTGTTGCTTAATATTTCATTAAAGAATGTTTCAATTTCCTGGGGAAAAAGCTGCCTTCCCAGACCATAGAATATAGATGGCCAAATAGATCTCATCATTAATTTGAACGCTCTCAAACTTGAATTATCGAAGGTAGCATCGCCAATTGCTCTGAAAGGATTACCTTCTTTTTGCTCCTGGGTGTTTGTATCGACACCAAATACACAGGAACCAATACAATCCATTGTAAATCTTGCCATTAGACCCCTCACTTCAACAACTTTGGATGCCTTAGTTTCTTGATCAAGTGCATTTTCTAATACACGAGAACATTTTTCGATCAAATAGAACATGTTCTTCATCCTCGCTGATGAGAATAGAGGTGTAAGAATCTGACGCCATACTTTCCATTTGCCGCCGTGAGTGAAGAAGAGATTTTGGGTTAGATGCTCTCTGTGGCTGTATTTCACAATTTCACGTCCAGTGAAGTTGTAAAAATCTTTTGCCATAACAAGTTTGATGAGACTCGGGTCTTGAAGGATAAGGGTGGGCTCCGTGCCATAGTAAGCGCCGACATATGGTGCACTTGGAAATTTTTGACAAAGTTCGTGAATTAGTACACCGAGATTCTTTTTCTGCAAAATATATTGAGCAACATTTCCTAAAATTGGTATTGGCTGAAGATGCGGCACGTTCCTTTTATTCCAATATTGGTACTTCAGCTGCGAAGCGAAAAATAAGATAAAAAACAGTACACTTATTATAGTAACCAGAGCTATGACGGCAAACATTGTAAGCACTTCTGATAACTAAACATTTAAAAATCAAGAATAATCATTTATACTCGTACATACCCGAAAGACACTAGACGCTGACCATATTTCAAGAGAATTGAAGGATTTTTAAGTTAATTTTTTGGAACTGGTATTTTTTTTTTATATTTTTTAATATTAAACCTTTAGAGGGAAACAGACGGAACGTACTTAGCTATATTGTTCAAACAATAGTGTATTTTGAACTGGGCGAAAGCGACAAAATACTGATACAATGTCGTCAATGTTCTCACCAAATAGGTACACGACAACGCTTGAATTATAATATTACAATAAATGAAAGTTAAGGGTTAACCAACAGGATTTAATATTTATTTTTGGACGTACTTTTGTATCGGTTTTTTATTAAATTTTATTAGCAAGAGCCATTTCGAAAGTGTACATCACATCCTTTGATTTCATCCCACTCATCAACCGTCTTCATCGTTATGAAACAGTTTCTTAATTTCCCGTTAATGAGTACACCCGAAGTGTATCAGTGTTATTTTTAATTTACTTTTTATATAATGTGCGCGTCATAGATAAATGAAGAGATCAGACAAGTCACTTAATTTGTGTAAAATCCGAATAAAGTTTGACCAAGTAGCTCTTTGGTAGTCCGGTTTATTATCTGGGAGAAAACGACGAAATATACAATGTCCGAGTTCTTCGCGAATTAGAGGCCTTAGGGGTCAAACCCTTTATTCAAATTGATGAAGGAAATAGGCCTAGTCAATAGTCATAGGTAATCTTTTGTTATTGTGCAAGAATCGATCATCATTATTATCGAATACATAGGGAAAAAGAAGAATCATCTCGGGCGGGACTCGAACCCGCAGTCTTTCCCTTACGATAGCTCGTAAGAAAATCGGTAGATGACTCCACCGTCGCCTTACAGACGTATAAGATGGGAAATTTGAATCACATCGGGCGTGTCTCGGTAGCCGAATTGGTCAAGGCATTCCACCTGTGAGGGAAAGACTGCGGGTTCGAGTCCCGCCCGAGATGATTCTTCTTTTTCCCTATGTATTCAATTTGTATAGTTAGCATACTTAATGCTGTAAAAATTCATTCAATCATTATTATCAGTAAAGTGGCGTATTGTCCTTTACTGTAACTTTTATATCTAACAGCAATATTATTGCATACCTACTCATAAGTTAATGCTGACGCACTGAATTGGGTCCCTTTGTGGGTCAGTGGTGGGCGTTTAATGCTAATTTGTCCTTTCTACTATTCTTTACTCTAAGGTAACACCGAATAAATAGGTACCGACAGATAGTGCAGGAGTGTTAGCATAATTATCGCGAACCGGTTTAAACAAAGCTAACATTGAAGGTTTTTTTTTGGATCTATTTTTAAAATTTTGCAACCTCTACTTCTTTGCAACTTACATTTTTATCCAATTATTTTAGTAAATATTAAAAATTCTGTATTCTTAATTTAAATGTTGAAAAATTCAGTGTACGTTGGCAACGAATAATCATTTTAAAATCGTTTCATATCAAGTCTTGTTTTAAAACTACTGAATGCTGAATGTTTAGTTTGTGGAGCTTAAATTATAGAACCTGCTGTCAGGTCAGGTAATAATGCAAAAAGAAGACTAAAGGCACTCAGCAATCTCCAAAAATAAATGATCTTGACAACAAATAGGTATCTAGAAACCTTTGCTGCGTGAATATAAGCTGCAGCTTGCTACATTGGTGTGTGGCTGTTCAAACAATCCCACAATTTACATACATACCTTTGATTTCATATATTCAGCCTGTGACCACGGCCGGTGTTACCCGGTCGAAACATCAGGCAAATCAAAGGTATGTATGTACCTATACCACGATCGTGTTAATTCCCGTTAACATTTTTTTTTTTTTTTTATACAGGACACGTCAATTTGACTTCACCTCGCCTGATGTTAAGATAAAGGCAAAGTCTCGGAAAGAGGGTCACCATCGTAAACATTTACCATGTTAACAGTGGTGGCACTCAGCTTGACGGCCTCATTAGATGCCTTTTCACGCCCCGCTTAAAGGACCCAGGACTGTAGGAAGAAGGAAACACGTGAACTGGCAGGGAATTCCAGGCCTTAGTGGTGCGGCATAGGAATGAATCACTAAAACGCTTGGTTCTAGCAGGTATACTCTGCACCGTAAATGGATGACATCTTAGCCCTGCACGTGTCGTCCTGTGAAGGAAAGGGGAGGGTGGGACTAATTGGAAGAGCTCGTCAGAACATTCACCATGGTAGAGACGGTAGAAAACTGCCAAAGACGCAACATCTCTACGCATCTGCAAAGGCTCGAGGGTGTTCGTGACCTCAGGATCCCCAATAATGCGGACCGCACGTCGCTGCAACCTGTCGAGAGCATCTAATAAGTACTTTGCGGAGCCGTCCCAGAGATGTGAGCAGTATTCCACGCAGGAACGAATTTGGGTCTTGTATAGAAGACACCGCTGCTCCGGCGTGAAAAAACGTCTCACTCTGTTCAGGACTCCGAGTTTACGCGAGGCTGATTTGATGATACTCTCGATATAGTTTTTGTTATTCAGTTTGCAGCGAACATCCATACCGAGGATAGTGAGGTGATCCTGCAGTGGCAGTGGTGTGCTCTGAAGAGTGGGAAGGGGAAGGAAAGGAGATACCTTTGCTGTAAACGCACATGCCTGGGTCTTCTTGGCATTGAACTCGACCAGGTTCCTAGCGCCCCGTTGAGAAATGTTTTCCAGGATCCGGTCCAGGTCAGTGACAAGAAGCTGCCTTTTTTCCGCGATATCAGACTGCTTGGCCGCAGGATGTGCGTAATAACTCCCGTGTAAGGTGCTGTCGTCTGCATAGCAGTGAATGTTTCCGTTACAGAGCATGTCATTGATATGCAGAAGAAAGAGAGTGGGAGATAAGACGGAACCCTGCGGCACGCCAGCATTTACCTGCAAGAACTCCGAAGCTCGTCCATCACAAAGGACGCGAATACGGCGCCCCTGCAGGAAGCTTGCAACCCAGTTACACAGTCTAGGAGGCAGGCCGAAGGCTGGTAGCTTGGAAAGAAGCGATTTGTGCCATACCCTATCGAAAGATGTCAAGACTAATTGCCAGTGACTCACCGTGCTTCTCCATAGCCTCACCCTAAAGGTGGGTCATGTACGCCAGAAGATCACCCGTTGACCGTTTCGGTCTGAAACCGTATTGCCGGTCACTAAGCAAGGAGTGATCCTCTAGGTGGCGCATGAGCTGTGTGTTAATTATGTGCTCGAACACCTTGCACAGCACTGAGGTGACGGCTATGGGTCGATAGTTGGCTGGGTCCGAGCGATCTCCCTTCTTGGGGATCGGCTGGACATTCGCCTCCTTCCAAGCCGAAGGCACTGTACCCGAACTGTAGGACAGTCGGTACAGCCGCGTTAGCATAGAAGATAACTCCGCTGCACATTTTTTAAGTACGACCGCTGGAATACCATCAGGACCACTGGCTTTCCGGACATCGAATGATTGCAGTACTGCACGGACATCGCGTTGCCTGATACGTATATCAGGCATTGCGTGGTCACCAGTGGGCATTGTCCGTGGTTGCATACCACAATCATCGACTCGGGAGTTGGCCGCGAAGAGATTGACCAGCAAATTTGCTTTCTCTTGCGGCTCATGGGCCAGAGATCCATCGGGATTGCTCAGCGGGGGCAGCGAGGGCTGGCAGAAGTTGGCTTGCACGGCTTTGGCCAGTTGCCAGTAGCCACGGCTACCCGTGGGATGCGCCACTAGCTCTTGGCCCAGCCGTGCTATGCGCTGGGCATCCGCCCTGACGCATGCCCTCTTGCAGACCTTTGTGGCTCTGTTGTACGCCGCCTTGAAGTGACCCACGTTGAGATCGCGCGTGGCGCGCGCCCGCACTTTATTTATTATTGTATATCATGGGACGGGATAGTTAAGTTATTAAGATATAGTTCATTGGTACGTACATGTAACACGTTCAGTCAAACGAATATGCGACGAGTCAATAGGCACTTTAACCATACAAATACCAATGTACCTACCTACATTAACTCCCCAACCTTGCTGGCAAAGACACCACGTTCCAACTTGCCATAATCCTGGAATATAACTTTCGCTTCTACTAATTTCATAAATATTTTTATACCATGCTATACGGTTGTGGGTACTCTTGACCTGGCATTTCCTTCAAACAGTCTTAACCGAATTAACATTTTCTTATCCTTAAACGCCTCCTTTATTTTGAACTAGCAGCCCGTCCCGGCTTCGCACGGGGTAGACAATTATTTATAGTTTCGGCAGCGCATTCGACGAAAGACATTTTAAGACTCATTTTTCTACACCTTCGGTTACATTGTTCAAATTTTACCAAGGATCCCTAATTTTTTTCAATATGAAATGTAGCCTATGTCAAATTGGAAGAATGTAGCATTCTATTGGTGAAAGAATTTTTTAAATCGGCCCAGTACTTTTTGAGCCTATTCATTACAAACATACAAACATACAAAAATAGGCACAAATCTTTCCTCTTTATAATATTAGTGTAGATAATGGTTTTAGTTTCTACATCCATACTAATATTATAAATGTGAAAGTAACTCTTTCTGTCTGCATGTATTTTACGCTTTCACACCTAAACCACTGAACCGATTCTGATGAAATTTGGTACAGGGATAGATTAGACCATGAGAAAGGACATAGGCATATTTGGTCGCGATAACAGACTTCTGCGCGGGCGGAGCCGTGGGCAAAAGCTAGTATTAATATATGTAAAAGGTTATCCAAAAAGTTTAAATGAACATAGTTTAGAATAATACATTTTTATTGGAAGCATGACGTAAATCGTCTTCTAGGATTAGTTACAAATATGAAAGAAGTCGCGATCGGCACAACAAGTAACCTTCATACATTACTGTCAGATTTAATCTCCACAGTCAACTCCTAATGCGTGAAAAATGATATAACGTAAGAAAGCTTAGGATATCATTTTTTATGCATTCCATTCATCTTTTCTCTACTCTACTCTACTCCTAAAGCCCAATAAAAGAACCGTTCAACAATCGACAGGACAGACACGAATTTTTTACACATTGTGTAATCTTAATTAAATTTTTCATTTTACTATTAAGTTATTTTACATTCATTTATTTTCATGCCACAGTCTGATTGACGATGATTTTGGGGACGGAGGAATGGTACTTAGGAAAAGGGGATTTCTATATTTTATTCTTCAGGGCTTGCTGTGGCTATCAGTGGTCAAATTTATATAAAAATACATGGTCAGCACCTTAGTCAAAAGTGCCAAAATGGTTAATACTAACTTAAAAAAAAATCGAGGTCATAAAATTAATGTAAGTATGTTTTTAAAATAAAAGAAACGGAATGAGGATCTTCGGAATATTTTGAAACACCATAACTTCCATTTATTAAGTAAAGAGAAGGATTTTACATGTTGTATCTTTAGTGGTCCTTGAAGTTTTCTTCTAAAAGTCTTATCTACTTAAATCTAGTTATTCATAACTTTTTTTCTAACATAACATATAACATAACATAACATAAACTCACGCCCGTATTCCCCGAAGGGGTAGGCAGAGGTGCTAGCACCCACATTTCGCCAGTTTATGTTTAGGTCCCAATGTAATAGGTGGCGAGCCTATTGCCATTAACCGGGCACTTATAAACCTGCGATAAATACACACATAACTTCGAAAAGCATCGAAAAGTCATTGGTGTGTGCCATGGTCAACCTGGGATCGAACCCGAGACCTCGTCTCAGCAGTGCATTACCCACACCACTAGGCTACCGCAGATATATTTTTTTCTAAGCAATAACAAAAAGTCAGCGCCTTGACTACATGTGTCTTAATTTATTAATTAGTTGCAGATTAGACAACTTTTATATAATTGCAGATAACATTTTTCCTGGGAGGAATGATTCGACATAATATAAATACTTATGAGGTTATCTCATATTTATGATGTGTCGAATTTTATTCTTCATTTTACTACATGTTGAATGATATAACGATTTTTTTCCAGACAACATGAAAAATAAAATAATAAGACAATTAATTTATTCAAAATTAAAACTAAAATACCTATTTACAAATTATTGTCAAATATTACCAATAATAAAGACTAACCAAGCTAATTGAATAAACACAAAAAAAGAGTGAGAAAAAGTTATGTAATAAATGCTATAAAAAATTCATTCAAATATTTGGACGCAGTCATCAAAATTCAATGTTTAAAAATGGTTGAAAAATCATTCATTGTTTCCAACAGTTCGTAAGAATGTTGGTAGATGGCTGCACCGTCGCCCTTATAGACGGATATAAAGAGAAGGAAAATTTGAGCAGTCCCCCTGCAAGGGAAAGGTCGTGAGTTCGAGTCTCACTTGATCATTTCATCTTTTCCAATGTTTTTCGAACTTAAAAGTTAGCATATTAATGCTATAAAAAATTTATTCAAACAAAAAATTGTTCTATAAATGAAAATATGTAATAAATACATGAGTTCATTGAAAAAAATCCAAGTAATCAACTATTATTTCTGATTTAATTTTTAGTTTGTGATTGTATAATCTTACTGTACATCTTACCAGACATTTTACAGTGATACCGACATAACCTATGTAGGTAAATGTAATATAATTTTTACTATTTCCTGACATAAACATGATTTGGACTAAACTAGGAGGCGACTGCCATCTGACCGAACTCTGAGATTGAATGGTGACTTTTTCCGACCTGAATCTATATCTAGAACTATGTTGCCTAAATGATCAATTAAAAGATGTAGAAATTCAAAACGTTGCTAAGGGTTTTCTATCATCAGATAAATTTATTTACAATAATACAAATGGTGCGTTTATTGAAGATTTGCGTATAGCTACACTTAAAAGTTTAGGCGCAATGGAAGTGCAAACTTAAATTTATACTAACTCTTATCTACGAATTTTTTTTTTGTTTGAAGCGATTATCTCAGGAACTAAGTACTGGTTCGAAATATTATTTTAGTGTTGTATAATTCGTTTATCGAAGAAGGTGGGCGATGGGCTTTACATTATAACACTACGAGTAGCGATCATAAAATGACAACTTTAGCAGATTCTCATACGTTATTTGTGAATTAATAACAGACGGGTTTATGGTGATACGAAGTCGAAGTATGCCACGGGCAAAAAAATATTCAAGAAGGGGTCTTTAGTACACGTTGTTCCCACCCATCTCTCTCAATAAGCTCGAGTCTAATCCCTCCAATGGGCTGTGTGTTAAAGGCTCTGGGTTCGAAGTCTAGTTTAGTACTCATGTCCGCCGCCAACTCCAAACGATACTTCTTCAGTAAGGTGATCAGAGCAGATACCATTTGCATCCTTGAAAATCTCATGCCTGAAAGTAAAAAAGGTGTTATTTAATCTACTTGCAATTTACAGTGCAAATATTTGCATTGGACTGGTTGTTTGTATGTATAATTTTTTATTATCCGCAGTCTAGAATTCCATAACACCATGTGTCTAGACTAGAGAGCCTTGTGTACAATGAATGTTGTACAATATTTATTTATTTGCAATTTACAATATACTTGCAATTACAACATACGGTACCAATAGCACCTGTAGAGACAATGGTTTAAGTTCACAGTATTATTCAACTATATTCTGTCACGTGATAGTGAGCAAATATATTTGATAAAAAATATAATCAGAAGGAGCGATGGTCACAAGTTGGCGCGCAACAGGGGAACCCTTTGGTCCACACATTTTTAGCATGGCCATTCATAAAACCATACAGTCATTGCAAAGCCCCCTCAATGTATGGTATTTGGACGACGGAACCATCGGAGGCACTCCCGACGTGGTACTGCGTGATATGGAAGCGCTCTTCGCCGCCTTGAAGGATTTGGGCCTGAAGATAAACACTGCAAAGTGGGAGCATTACCCCTGTGGCCTAATGACGGAGGAATTGAGAGCGAACTTTATGTCCCGTATTCCCGGACTCAGAATCATGGACTGGGACACGCTTTGCCTCCTGGGCTCGCCGCTTTTCCCGGAGGGTATGCCCGAGGACCTGACCACCCGCACGCGGGTCATGGCATCGCTGGCGGAGCACTTTCACCACCTCCCTGCCCACGTGTCCTTGTCGCTGTTGAGGTCTTGCTTAGGGATCCCTAAGCTGGCGTATGTCATACGGACTACGCCGACGTGGGAGTTCCCGGACGAAGTCCTCCTTTTTGATGAAACGCTCAAGCGCATCGTCGAGCAAATACTCAACATTGACCTTAATGAGCGGCAGTGGTGTCAGGCCAGCTTGCCGATCCGATTCGGTGCACTGGGAGTGCGCCGTTTGCAGGAGTGTGGCCCGATCGCCTTTCTTGCTTCTTGCCATGGGGCCTCACGATTGGTCGGCTGCTTGTTGTCGCGCATGGATGCTGACATGGAATTCAAATTAAAAAAAAATAATTGAGGGGCTGGGATAGTGCGTCCGGGGCGTGCATTCTCGCTCGTTTGCGGGACAGTGCGTCGCGGGTTGAGTTGGCGCGTCTCAATGCCTCCTCTGAGCTGGAGTCGGGTGCCTGGCTGCATGCCCTACCATCCCCTAATCTGGGCACGCTGCTAGACGATGACTCACTCAGGGTAGCGGCTGGACTCCGACTTGGCTGCACCGTATGAGAGCCCCACACTTGCGCCTGCGGTGCAAGGGTGGGAGCGGATGGTTTGCACGGACTTAGTTGCACCCGAAGTGCTGGACGAAGGCCCAGGCATCACGCCATAAATGATATTGTGAGAAGGGCACTCGTTTCTGCGGCATTCCCTGCATTCTGGAGCCATCGGGCCTTTCGCGCACTGACGGGAAGTGGCCGGACGGACTGACGCTGGTCCCGTGGAGAAGAGGTCGCTGACTAATTTGGGATGCCACGTGTGTCTGCACCTTCGCGTCGTGTCAACTCGCGGCTACGCAGAGGCTGGCTGGGGCGGGAGCCGAGTCGGCGGCGTTGCTAAAGCGGTGGAGACGGCGGATCCGTGGGGCCTCGAAGCCAAGAGGTTTGTGGCCGATTTGGGGTGCCGACTACGGAAGGAGGAATGGGATTCCCGCTCAGGCCAATATTTAATACAGAATGTTTCCCTGGCCATACAGAGGGGAAACGCCGCCAGCCTGATGGGCACGTTTGGACGAGGGGACTTAGATACGACCTGATCCTCCGGATCAAAAATTTAAATATAGGTATTTATTAAACATTGTATTATAATTGATATTTATATATAAATTGAATTTTATTGTACTACTTTGACATTAAATGAAAATAAAATAAATATAATGTAATAAGTCTGATACTACACAATAATTATGTAGTAAGTCTCCAAAGTAAAATCTTTAAATAATCTGAAGGAATTTAATTTTTGTACAATATACTTTATTTTACAACAAAAAATACAACTAGTTTGTCGATATATATCTTTGCCAAATTACAGAATTGTAAAAAATAAATCTCGGGGAATGTGAAATGAGCATAAAATGGATGAAATGGGAATTTAAGTATTATTCCATATCAGCATCATGCTCGGAGTCACTGGTTAAGAATGCCTATATTATTTTAAGAAATAAACACTCACCAATACAAATTCTAGCACCTTCGCCAAAAGGCATGTACGTAAAAGACTCAACATTGTTCTTTTCATCGCCGATAAATCTCTCTGGACGAAACTTCTCAGGTTCAGGGAAATAGTCCGGATTAAAATGCAAGTGGTAAAGCGGTATGTAAACTCGTAAACCTTTCTCTAATTTCAATCCGTTTGGAAGTATATAGTCTTCAGTTACTTCACGCGTTAGTACTGTCAAGACGGGGTACAGCCGAAGTGTTTCGTCGATACATGCATTGAGATAGGGCATCTCCGAAACACATTCATATTTCAACACATTGTCATTGCGAAGAAGATATGCGTCCACCTCCTCCAATACTTTTTCCTGCGCCTTGAAGTTCTTTGCTAGTTCGAATATGGTAAAACCTAATGTCGTAGCCGATGTCTCATATCCAGCACCAAATATCCCGAAACTTTGCGACACCAATTCTCTGTCGGCAATTTCTACATTTACGTTTTTTCCTTCTTGAAGTTCCAATTTAGTAGAACTATCACTGCTTTCCTTCAACTTTAATATTTGATCCACAAAATCCTTTCTAGCAGATGGCTTGTAGTTTCGCGCTTGGAAAGTGCTACTTAATATTTCATTAAAGAATGTTTCAATTTCCTGGGGAAAAAGCTGCATTCCCAGACCATAGAATATAGATGGCCAAATAGATCTCACCATTAATTTGAACGCTCTCAAACTTGAATTATCGAAGGTTGCATCGCCGATTGCTCTAAAAGGATTACCTTCTTTTTGCTCCTGGGTGTTTGTATCGACACCAAATACACAGGAACCAATACAATCCATTGTAAACCTCGCCATTAGACCCCTCACTTCAACAACTTTGGATGCCTTAGTTTCTTGGTCAAGGGCATTTTCTAACACACGAGAACATTTTTCGATCAAATAGAACATGTTCTTCATCCTCGCTGATGAGAATAGTGGCGTAAGATTCTGACGCCATACTTTCCATTTACCACCGTGACTGAAGAAAAGATTCTGGGTTAGAGGCTCCCTGTGGACGTATTTTACGATTTCACGTCCAGTGAAGTTATGAAAATCTTTTGCCATGATAAGTTTGATGAGTCCTGGGTCTTGAAGGATAAGGGTGGGCTCCGTACCATAGTAAGCGCCGACATATGGTGCACTTGGAAATTTTTGACAAAGTTCGTGAATCAGTATGCCAAGATTCTTTTTCTGCAAAATATATTGAGCAACATTTCCTAAAATTGGTATTGGCTGTAGATGCGGCACGTTTCTTTTATTCCAATATTGGTACTTCAGCTGTGAAGCGAATAATAAGATAAAAAACAATACACTTATTACAGTAACAAGAGCTACGATGGCAAACATTGTAAACACTTCTAATAACTAAACTAATTTAAAAATCATGAGTAATCATTTATAATGTATAAGATAACAAATGACGATAGACGCTGACCATATTTCAAGAAAATTGAAGAATTTTTTTAGAGCTGCTATGGAATGAGACTAAAGCTGTATTAATATGCGTTTAGCAGACATAAAGAGCGTATATGGTAGTTATTTTCACGGACATACTCCTTCAATAGACGTGACTAAGGTAAGCTTATGTGTGACAAATTATCTTATACATCTTCATATACCTCAGGAGCAACACCATAACCTCTGTCCTCATATTGGAATGTCACAACACACTCCAATCCATTGCAAACACAAACAGGGTCACGATGTAATGGATCAAGGGATACAGCAACTCCCTCGGCAACGACGCAGCCTATGTGACTAAGGGGAGTACTTATGTGGGACAAATTATCTTATACATCTTCATGAATCTATTCAAAACTGTCAAGATACTTGCTTATTCGTATCTAGGACAAATTAACAATGTTTGCTTGAACATAATATTTCTTGCAGGTAAGATGTTACCACCTAAATATTCTGGCTATGAAATTGGGGGCACAATCTGTGCACCCGCTGGTTTCACGCAAAGGTGGGTTTGGGGGGGAAATTCAGTTTCTTTTAGACCAGTTTTTTAGCTGCGATACAACGGAAATATAAGTATTTATGCGTTTGAGGTGAGGGGATATTTGTTTGTGCAAAGCAAAAACAACTGGTTCCATTTTGATGCGGTTTTGTTATGGGTTCAAAGTTATGGGATCCAAGGTCCCCCGACACGACAATGCTTGAATCAAAATATTAAAACAATATTAATTTTGTAACATTTTTTTAGGATTTTTGTTGTGGGGTTTTTAGACTTGTTATTTTCTAAATATTTTTATACTTTTTCAATTACTTTATGACCTGCTTTTTTAATGTATAAAACAGCTGCAATTCTGATTCATAGACTAAGTCTATAATAACAATAGATGTGACTATTAATATAATATACATATTTGCTTTTTTAAACTTATTTTGTAACGTGTATACCTAAACCTTTTAGTAGGAATTATAAATCAAATTATTTTTGGAGGTAATTTTGTATCGGATCATCATGAAACAGTTTCTCAATTTCCCGTAAATGTGTACACCCGGAGTGTATCAGTATATTTTTTTTATACATAATAGTATCATATAATGTGCGCGTCATAGATAAAAGATGAGATCAGACAAGTCACTTAATTTGTATGAAACCAAATATCGAGGGTTGGGTGTTAAAACCCGATAAGTGAAAAAAAAGCGAAATTAGTTTTATTAGCCCACTAGAATCAGAATTTTTTGCTCTTCCTAGTGATGTTTCCAGATAACCCTATTTTAGAGTGTAACATAGTAATGTACTAACCAAATAACCCAGTAAGTGCATTACTAAATAATAATTTTAGTTGAAAATACTCTAAAGCTAGTTATACTTAAACATTTCAAATTTTGTTTTACGAGAGAACCCGATAAAATGTATTTATTGGTATTGAAATCTTAAGGATAACCACGTCAATCACACTATAATCAGCTCGGCGAACCTTGATCCCTATGACACTGACAGTTATTCCCACGACACAACCTTGTAGTAGCGTCACCGTTATATTATAATCGAATTGGCGGTGTCTAAAAATGATATTTATTAATTTTAGGCAGATATATGCAATTACAATAATATCCCGTTGGAATTATAATAATTATTAACACTTACAAGAAATTATCTCAATCAGACTTTACGTTGACGTCCTGCAAAAGTTACTCCGTTTGGAAGATATCGACTAGTGCGGAAAAGTATCGATAAATAAATATCGAAAATGGAAACGAGTGTACAAAATACATCAATAGAGCACCTACGCTCTTAGTGTCAGATTTATAATCATTTAAGTTGTTTGCGATAATAAAATAAAGGAAATTTAACAAATTTATTGTATATACCTACTCAAATAAAACAAAAGCGGTTTATTTATGATTTTTTAATATACATTAATCTGAATCTGACAATGGTGTCACCGATTGCGTCTCAGACTCGGAATCCGAACTGCAGCTGCTTTCTCCTATGTTTATTAAAAACGGCTGGTCTACTATATTGTCGTATCGCACGTCTCGATTCCAATCATCTAAGCATAGTTTTTTCGTCTTTTCAACCACTTTCCTCCAATTGTCCGGAGTCACTTGACTACATGCCTCTTGTAGCAACGTAAGCATTTTATTAGCTGTGAATGGTGGAGTGGTGTTAAGCCTGGCTGCACAACCTGAAACAATAATGGTTTAGATTGAAAATGATGCAAAGTCAAAGAGCGAGATCGGGGTAAGTACATTATAAGTACATAATTTTGTACGTTAAAAGTGTGTAATTGATATAAGCACATGGATAAAAATAAAAATGCAATTTGCTTGTGAAATAAAATAGCTTTAAATAGTACTAGCCGACTAGACAGTCACCAGTGACCTAAATAAAAACATGTTAAAATAAATACAAATCAACCCACCTTTGATCTGCGCCCATATCATTTCGATTGCATTATATTGGCAGTGGTAGGGCGGTAGCCGAATCACGGTGTGCCCTTTTGATTTTGCCATCTCATCCAAGAAATATTTCTTCTTTGTTTGCTGTTTATGAAGGTTCAACAATCTAACTAATTCCTTTTTCAGCATTTGAGTATTAGCTGCCACACCATTGTTTTGCAGCCACTCTATTATTTCGCCTTTATTGTTGTTCGCGGTAGGCGCTTTATTAATTTGCACAGAGTGGTATGGGGCGTTGTCCATTAAAATGTAGTGGGGCTCGTTTAAATTGTCTAATAGTTTTGTGAACCATTTCTTGAAATTCTCAAAATTCATCTCTTCGTGATAATCACTTGTGTTCACGGATTTGAAGGCCCACAAGCAGTTAGGTACAAAACCTTTGGCTGTGCCAGCGTGGCAGATAATCAAACGCTGGCCCTTGCCTTCTGGTGCTTTGGTACAGGATTTCTCTGTGTCGTCTGTCCATGTTTTGGAGACTGAGTGATTGGCGTTGAGCCACGTTTCGTCCAGATAAACCACCTTGTCCCAGTTCTCGATGTTTTTTATTTGTCGTAGAAAATCACACCTCATCAATCCAATGTCCTTCCGCTCCATTATCACTTTTCTTTTGTCACACTTCCCATAACGAAATCCACATTTTTTTATAACCTGTCTGAGAGAAGTGAATCCACCTTTAAATAAATCAGCCGATTTCAGCGACGCTAATAATTTTGTGCAAGTCGGCAGTTCACCTCGAAAATAATAGCCGTAAATATGGTTTCGTATCGCTGCCATGTCGAAATCATTGGGGTTAGTTACGGGTCGTGCCCTATTATGTTTTTTCTTCTTTGGAGTTGATAATTTGTTCTCCTCCATCGACGATTCGCCGAACTTCTCCTTTGTAATTCGGGAAACGGTAGCTTTGCCAATTCCCAAAGCATCAGCAACACGGTCGCGTACGTTGTCAAGTGGCAACAAAGGTCCGCCATTTTGTAGTTCGCGAGCAAAATAGTCACGCAAGCGTACAACAAACTCCCGCGTTTCACTGTTGAGTACAGTTTTTCTCAGTCTTTTCGGCATTTTGAAACACCAACAAAAACAAAACAGCAACAATAACAAAAACAGAAAACAACAATAGTAATAAACAAAGGATTCCGTTGACACAACAAAACACGTGGCGCATACAAGGCGTTAGCACTCGTACTGGCGTAGCGAACTGACAGTACTAGCGTAGTGACAGATCAGATAGTGTTGCTATAACTAAAATTTTAATTCACATTAAAATT
The DNA here is from genome assembly GCA_914829495.1 of Eilema sororculum. NCBI lineage: Eukaryota > Metazoa > Arthropoda > Insecta > Lepidoptera > Erebidae > Eilema > Eilema sororculum. Next base: position 17,876,117 of record OU618536.1, read on the forward strand.
ATACAGTCCGACCATGTTACCTCTGCATCGGAATATTGGCAACCCCATATACAAATACACGGATACTTGTAAATATAACAAGCATTATAATTATAGTAATGTAGATTATATTTTAAAAACATGTTTATCGATGTGGCTGAATGCAAGTCACGCCTTTGCCTATAAAAAGTTGCGATATATCGACACGACCCGTCACTAGTATGAACTGTCATAGGGATCAAGGTTCGCCGAGCTGATTATAATACAAAAGATAAAAGCACATAATTTTGTGTAACGGGTTTTAACACGAGAAGTAATTCAATACAAAACAAAAAAATCGAAAATTAAAATCAGTATAAATGAATTAATGGGTTTTAGCTCTAGATGATTTATCATGAATACATGTAATACGAAAATATAAAATACAATAAAATATATTTATTGGCATTTTATATCTGAACTATAGCGTAAAAATAGAATGTTTGTCAACGTAAAACAAGGTAAATATTTTTTTATTTCCTATGAAATGTATAATAGGTAAGGTTATGACCTCCGCTTATACCCGGAGAGAGTCTCACTACGCAACACCGTGTCCTTGTCCAAAGGTAAACGTGTTGAGCGCGGCCAACGCAGAACCAAGTGGTGGCTGCTTGATGAAGCCAAGTCCCAGAGTTTCGTCTCAGCTATCGGTGCCCTAATATATATTATATAAGTGCGTTATAATATGCTATAAGTGCGCTAATGCTGTAGACGAAACCGTGCAAGATTGCTAGGACGAGATTCAGGCAGTTAATCTTGAGGCGGGGAAGGCAGTGCTCGGCACGCCCAAGGGTGGACGCAAGTGTGACAAGGACACCTGGTGGTTGAACGACACAGTCTAGAAGGAGATCAGGGTGAAGAAAGCCCTCTTTAGAAAGTGGCAAGCGTCCAAATCTCCCGAAGACTGCGACAAGTACAAAAGCGAACGAATAATAATAAACGTTAATAATGAACGCGCCACTAGGAGAGCCATAGCCAGGGTCAGACGAGACCACTTGCAACTGCTATACATCAAGTTGGAATCGTTTGAGGGACAAAGCTCATCTATAAGTTGGCGCGCTCCAGGGCTGAAGCGGTGCAGGCTATAACCTAGTGCCGCTGCATCACATCAACGACAATCTGTTGTACGAGGAAGTCGCGGTGAAGGAGAGATGGCGCTCATACTTCCACGAGCTGCTGAATAAGCAGCATCAAGAGGTGCAGCCACCAGAACTCCCTCCAAATCAAGGACTAGTGCCGCCGAAAACGCTTGCAGATATCCAGACTGTCATTCGTCGCATGAAAGAAAAAGAAAAGAAAGAAAGAGGGGCCCGTGGTGTGGGCATCCTCGCTAACCTTTATAACCGTGTCCTCCTCACCGGTAAAATCCCAAACCAGTGGAGGCTGAGTGTCATTACGCCAGTCTTCAAGGGCGGTCTTCGGTGAAGGAGTGTGGTAGTTACCGAGGTATAAAGATAATGTCCACCATGAAAGACCATGAAGCTTTACGAGCGGATAATCGATTCCCGGATCCAACAGAAGAGTACCCTCTCGGAGTGTCAGTATGGGTTCCGCTCCGTACACGGGACTATGGATCCGGCGTTCGCCCTAAGGATCGTCGCGGAGAGATACAGGGCGAGGAACACGCCCCTGCACTTTCTATTCCTAGACATGCAGAAAGCCTTCGACTGTGTGCTTCGCGCGATGATCTTGTGGGCATTGAGGTCCAAAGGAGTCCCAGAGGCTTACATCGACACCATCTGAGACTTTACCGAGATTCCGGTTCCGTGCTTTGGACCGCTGTTGGCGACACAAAAACCTTCCCCACCACCGTCGGGGTACACCAAGGATCCGTAGTTAGTCCCATACCTGTTCAGCTTGGTATTAGACGTTTTGTCAGACAGCATCTCAGACTCACATGAGCAGCCTCCGTGGTTGCTTATGTATGCTGATGACACTGCGCTGATGGACGCAGATAGGAACAGATTGGTTTGACTTGTGAAAGTGTGGAAGGAGGCACTTGAGAACGGCGCCAGTCTGAAGCTTAATATGGCGAAGACTGAATATTTGGCGTTAAACTCCACAGATCCTATACCCGTCCGCATAGGCGATCACTTGGTCGAGCGCACGGATCAGGTTAAGTACCTGGGATCTGTACTTCACGTTTCTGGTGACATCGACTACGACGTCAAGGCACGTATTGCTGCCGCGTGGGCTAAGTGGCGGGAAATGACTGGCGTCACATGCGATGCTAAAATGCCAGTTAGGCTGAAGGGGCAGGTCTATAAAACGAGAAAGAGCCACCTCCGCTGGTGCGGCACCGTCGTGCGGCAACCGCCCAGCTACGTGGGTAACAAATGCCTGGCAATGGCGCCCCCACCGGGTTCAGGTAGAAGGGGTAGGCCCAAGAAGTGCTGGCTTGGCTTCGTGAAGGGTGACTACCTTGGACGCCCAAGATCGTGCGAAGTAGAGGAGGAAGAGCCGGAAGGCGGACCCTGACCTCCGAGGGCACCGTGGCCTCGAATGCAATCAGGACTAACGTCTTTATGTGGATGATGATGATGAGACATTTTTAGTACTACTCAAAACACACCTAAAACGAGGGTAAAGCGATTTTCAACCAACGTGCAACTATTAGAACAGCTGGAGCAATTATACCAAAGATAGATACAGATCAGTATTGTCAAAAAAAAAGATCTAGGAACGATGTGCAAAAAAGAAATCATTCCCGAGGAATTTCATGGGTGGATCCACAGCCTGAAAACATATTTGAATCTAAAAGCGACAGTAATTACCTATAATAAAAGGATTATCGTGATTCACTTGATTTTTGTTCAATTAATAAAGCTAATAATTAATAGAAACATAATTTTAATTTTGGGTTAAAACCCAATAAGTCAGCCCCCTAATTTACTAATTACAATTTTATGCAAAAGTTTATTATTAAACATGACAAAAATCATAAAATATAGTATTATGGATATATAATTTTGCTAAATTACTAAGTAATTTGCATCAATTTATTATATTTACCTATTTTTTATTGCCAGCAAACTTTAACATCGATTATCTCGAAAGTTAATTTTTCGCACTTAACGGGTTTGAACACTCAACCCTCGATATAGTATGACTAAGTAAGTAAGTAAATGTAAGCTTTTTGGAAGTCCGGTTTTTTAACAGTCTTCTTCTGTCGAATCGATTGACATCGTAGGCCCTTATTCTAGAATGATACACAGCCTGAATCGCGCTTTTTCTGAGGAATGATTGTATGGACAATGTGTTAAACTATTAATCTGTCTATACAATCTGTCATCAGATAAATCACGATTCAGGCTGAGTTTCATTCTAGAATATGGGCCGGAGTGTAGTAATTGATTTCACGGCGGTGCTGCTACTCACGGAGACGGCACAAGCATGGGTAAATCTACCCATAAGTCAATGCTGGCGTACGGAGTTGGGTCTCTATGTAATCACAAAAATGTGCAAAAAAGATCATTTTATATGTCTACTTGATTATCTAAGTTCTGCAGGTTTTTCCAAATAAATTTTATTTTCAGGATCTCATTTATGTGCAAAATATCTCGTTCTGTAGACTGTTCGCATATCAGGTAGGTACGTCACTATGGCAGAGATTTAAAAAAATCTGAGAAAATTGGTACGTTTTTTCAAACTTTTTATATGAGTATGAATAAAAAAATTACGATTCATAAATTTAAATTTAAAATGAGTACATGACTTCGGATTCTTAAGTATATTAGGTATTAGGTAATCATTTTGTGTTTGGCCCACGTTATTTCGTATCTATTCTATTCAAGAAATCGAACAATGTAGACGTCGTATAATAATTTTTACCATGATGCGGTCGTATCATTCCGAACTCTTAATAATGTACCAAGTTGTAATATTACCACACCACGTTGGGTATGTGCAGCAGGGTTCTCGAGAACGAAGGCAGCACCGTTCTTACACGTTGAAGCATACAATGGAGCATCGTTTAACGCTAATTTGTCCTTTCTACTGTTATTTACTCTAAGGTAACACCGAATAAATCGGTAGCGACAGATAGTGCAGGAGCGTTAGCATAATTATTACGAACCGGTATATTTTATTTTATTTATTTAGTATACCTACATAAATACCGTAAGCTCTATTTTTATTGAAATAAAAAAAAAATCCGTATTCTTTAAATGTTGAAAAACGTTAGTGTATGTACCTACGTTGGCAACGGCCATGTCGAGTTTTGTTTCAAACTTACTGAATATTGAAAGTTTAGTCTGTAGAGCGTAAATTATAGAAAACCTGCTGCTAATGATGCAACAAGAAGACTCGAGGGACCACACACCAAAAAGCAGCATGCAGGAATCATTCAGCAAATTCCCAAGAAAAATGCTTCTTGATAAGAGATGAAGACATAGACGTAGGGCAATTTGCTGTGTGCCTGCTGCTTTGGTGTGTAGCTGTCTTAACAATCCCTCAACTATTTACAGTGCTCATTTTGGTGGAAACAGTCCTCTGCGCTGAAAATAAAAAAATCGTGGAACTGTCTGTAGAAGACGCGACTTAAGTGGTTCCTATTAGGTTGCTATGGAATTAAACAGCTTAAAGACTTTAACGATGTTTATTGCTAAATTAGTGAAAACTATAAAAAGATATGCTAATTGCTAAAATGATGTAATGAATGCACCCGGTTTGCTGTCGGAATATGCACAGAGGCCGAGGCGCACTTGACGCGGCCGTGTTAGGTTGCTAGATCAGCAAAACGTGTTCGATGGAAATTATTACATTGAACATGCTCCCGAGGGGAGAGATGAGATAATGAGATAAGCTTATATAAAATAAAATGTTAGTTGAGTGTGAGCTTAAATTGTAAAGAAGGTTAAGACAATATTAGATGTGAAATGATTAACAAGGTGATAGAACAATCATCAAATACCTATAATGAACTAATTGTTATTAGTGTGCTCAAACGGTTGAGTCCTTAATGGAAAATACCGATTGCCGTTTAGGTAGAGGAGAAGTCGACATGTCTCGCCTCTTTAACCGTAAACTAGACCACAGTTTCGATACGCGTGCACTTTCACTGACACTAGGCCTCTGCTCGGCCAAGGGTTGATTTCGCGCACTTACACTGGAGCATTGCTCTTGCTCAGGTTGGGTTATACACACACTCACACTCGCTGGTACGCTCTCGATACGCCCTTGCACTAGCGCACCGCCGGTTCGCTGACACCTTCTCCTCAGCAGGAACCACAGGACTGCTACGATAGCTGCTGCTAATAAGCTATATGACAACGCATACTGATGTACGTCATGTGTCGTTAGGATCTCTGTCTGCTGAGCTGATTCTTTCATTGATTTAATTTGTTCACCGAGATGCTTTAAAGCAGCTATACTCTAAGTGTGTTCCGCGGAACCCTAGGGTTCCGTGATACCTCTGTCGGGGTTCCGCAAGAATTTAGAAATAAAAAAATCAAAACACCTCTCTCTGGTCGCTCCGCGGCTGTGCGGACTCCGCGGCCGCGCGGAGACAAAACGCTATGAATGTTATTTATTTATTTATTTGTATTTGTATAAGCTTGTGTTACATTAGCTGGTACAATATCTCATAAGTTTGGTCTCAACAATTTTATACTTGTACAACGCGTTCGCTCTAAGTTTGCCGGTCTGTGGAATGCGCGTACCCTCCCCCACGTGACAACAAAACTTATAATGTGTCATAGTTTTACCCAAATATCTAACGTACACAATTTTTATTGTTACAATTAAATAAAAAATTTCGAACGTCATACACTCATACCTATCGCCAGCGGCAAACTTAAAACGAGCGGGTAGTATACTTGTAAGCGCTCAGTCTCTTTGATAAAAGCCGCCTCTGAATTAGACGCTATAGTTGTCAACAAGCGACTTTCGTCTCTAACTTCAAAGGATAAAGTCGATATTGTTTACAACGCTATTTTTAAATTTCTGTTTTTATTTTTGCTTTTTGTTTATCAAAGGTGCCGACTCGAGTATTTTCGAGAATATTTGAGATCGAGTCTAGGACTAAGTATAAAAGCGGCGATCGCGCGTTGGCGTCGTCAGTTGATGATTAGCGTTCGGAGCGATAAGTTACTACCTACTTACAAGCTCGCTAGCGAGAAACTAGTGTTCATTGTTTTACTGCCTGCTGTATTCTGTTGTCTCAGTTTTATACATTTCTTCCCTGTAGGTTCTAAATTTAGTCTCTTATACGCAGTAACGATTGTGCATTATTTAAACCCCACTATCCTGACTTGTAACATTATAAATAAAGAAGAATGGAACGTTGGCTTAAAGGTGTTAAACGTGTTCCAACAACATCTTCTAATGACGCTGAATGTTCAAAAGCAATGCGCGCGGAGAATTTAGCAATCACCGATCCAGAAGATGATGCCACGAGTGCCACGACGTCAAGCTCGACGGTTTCAAAGACGAAAAAAAGGAAGTATGATGAATCTTATATCAGTTTCGGATTTGTTGATTCCAACGGCTCACCTCTCTGCATGCTCTGTAGTAAACTGCTTCCTAATAGTTCCATGGCACCTGCCAAATTGCGTCGACATTTAGAAACCGTACACCCCGAGACTAAAGACAAGAATAAAGAATTTTTTGTTCGCAAAAAAGATCAGTTATTAGAAAGTCAAAAAAATATGATGCATGTGACACAAACTACCAACGAAAAGGCCACGGAGGCATCATATTTAGTTAGCTATCGCATTGCACAAGCAGGTGAAGCGCACACTATCGCTGAGAAAATAATAAAACCATGTGTATTAGACATAACAAAATGTATGCTTGATGAAAAATCTGCAAAGCATCTTTCTACTGTTCCGCTATCAAACGATACTGTTTCACGACGAATCCATGATCTGGCAAGCTACGTCAAACAAGAACTAGTTACACGTCTACAAAATACACGATTCGCTTTGCAAATGGACGAGTCGACTGATGTCGCTGGTTTGGCTATCCTGCTGGTTATTGTGAGATATCCATATAAAAGTTCTTTTGAAGAAGACATGCTTATGTGTTCATCGCTGCTTACAAACACTACCGGGTAAGAAAATTTTAATAAAATAAATATATTTTTTGAAGAACATAATCTCAGTTGGAACAATTGCATTGACATTTGTACAGATGGGGCCAAGGCGATGACAGGTAAAACAGCAGGAGCAGTGTCACGAATGAAAAATAAAGCGCCTAATTGTAGTTCCAGTCATTGTATTCTGCATAGACAAGCACTTGCGATGAAGCAAATGCCGTCTAATCTAAAATTAGTTATGGATGAAGCGGTAAAAATAACTAATTTTATCAAATCACGACCACTACAATCCCGATTATTCTCATTATTGTGTGAAGATTATGGCAGCAAACATAAAACACTGCTGCTCCATACAGAAGTGCGATGGCTGTCTCGGGGAAAAACTTTAACAAGGCTATTTGAACTTAGAGCCGAGTTATAAATGTTTCTTTCAGCAGATACTTCTTTTAATTTGAAGGACCGTTTGTATGATAAAACTTGGTTGTTCCGATTGTCTTTTATGGCGGATATCTTTCAAAAACTTAACGAATTAAATTTATCGTTGCAAGGTAAACAGACAACAGTGTTTCAGGCCTATAATAAAATAACTGCTTTTAAAAGAAAATTAGATTTTTGGATCATTTGCATTGGTAAGAAAGAAATAGAAAGTTTTACGTTACTCAGGGAGTTTGTTAGCGAAAACGACTCAGAAATGTTTGAAGATAATGTGTTTGAAGAATTGGTCCAATATCTCAGTTCGATGCGCGCATCTTTTGAAAAGTATTTTCCCGAAGAACACAATACAAAAATTAAAGTGAACTCCTGGATTCATAATCCTTTTTTACCCAACTTGGAAAAGCCTGAAAACATGTCAAATGAGATATATGAATCTCTTTTAGAAATGTCATCAGACACAAGTATGGAGTCATTGTTCAAAACGACGCCTCTTAATGATTTTTGGTGCAGAATCCAAGATGAATATGCAATGCTTGGCCAAATGGCTCTGGATATTCTTCTCCCGTTCCCAACTACATATTTGTGCGAAACAGGATTCTCTACCTACGCAGCCACGAAAACAAAATATCGCAATAGACTGGACGCCGAAGCTGATATGAGACTCCAACTTTCTTCCATCAAACCTGATATCAAGCAATTGATGAAAAATAAAAAACAGTTTCATACCTCCCACTAGTTAGATTTTTTCTTTTTTAATGTTTTCTATTATTGTCCTTACCAAGTGGTGAAGTAAATAATAATTAGTAACTGATACATTGTACTTTCCACGGCGGCGGCGCGCTGAATAGTGCGCCTCCCCATTCCGGGGGCGAGTTGGGGACACCGTTGTCCCCCCTCCTGAGGAGGGCCAGACCGTAAGGGATGGCCCTGGGTCAGCCGGGGTGCGAGGGATATGTCTTTGACAACCTCACCTCCGGCCTAGCACCAAGACCCACAGTCGGCGTGCGGTTTTAGTCGGTTCGAGTCCGACATAACCTCCCCTTCCGGCTCCGGCAGGGGGGGTATCCGTGGGGATTTACGCACGAAAAAAAAAAATAAAAAAGATACATTGTACTTTTATTATGCTGATTAATAAAGAATACACTTATAAAAATAATTGTTTTATTGTAGGGTTCCATCAAGTATTTTGCTTCCCAAAAGGGTTCCGTCATTTAAAAAGTTTGAGAACCACTGCTTTAAAGAATCATTTATGAGAGATGTGGCGTAGTCAACTTTTACGTCTTGGAAATCTTGGATAGGTAGCGTAAGATTACTGACTAAGCGATTTATCGAATTTAATTTTATCTCGAGTGTATTTGGCTTAAGATTGAGCGTATGCTCTAAATGCTGATACGAATAAAGTGTTACATCACGACCCTTTACAATGCATTGCTTAGTAAGTTGAATAAGTCCAGCCTTGCTGACTTCGCGCGCTTGTAGGTCGTCGTCGCATATAACTCTCAAAGAGTATGAGTCGCAACAGAAATACAAGTAGGTAGAAAAGTCATGTAACGGAATCCATTTGTTTTCACAGCCAGATTGTATAATCCTGCAAGTAGATGGCTTCTCTTTTTCACAGAATTTTTCATCAGGACTTAAACTCTGGACAGGCCCCGGCAGGCGACAAAGGTAAGTTTCCGCTTGATATTCGCAACTTTGAAGATCGCTGGCGCTTGCTGATAAATATGCATCTCTCCTCAGATTGATTGCGACGTATTCTGATGCTGGCTTGTTGCTGATCATACTTTTATTAATTTGAACCGGTACTGGTATCAATTTATATAGCTGGAACGTATCTCTGCTGATTAAAGGTAAGGTAATTTCAAATATGAAATATTCCTCAGTCATCCTCGCTTTGACTTTTAACAATTTGTAGATCTCGTACAAATGGAACTGAAGATCATCTACAGGTAACGCTAGTTCTTTAGATATCTGACTAGAAACAATCTGTATCTCTGCACGGAGCTGCTGTGGTGTTAAGAGATGTAGATTGATCTGACCGTGATAGATTTCAGTCATTGTATCCAGAAAAGTATCCTGAATTCGCTTTAAATTCTGAATCATATTGACGGTCGCTATTGCTGCTAATGTAAAATCTTGCTGAATAGACATTACGTCAATCTCCTTCTGCAATGTATTCGTGATGCTGTCTAAATAATTCAAATGCTTATTAACTATCTTATGCTGTTTTTCAATTGTCTCTTCTGTTCTCTTTAATATATTATACTCCGCTTCTATGACCGATGTCTGATTCCTGTACAGCTGACTTAGGTAATTTATGTTGCGATGTACGAGGTCAATGTCACGCTTATATTTTTCTGCGAATTCCTGGTCGAGTATTCCGAACAAAGTATTCGCAATGGAGCCGACCGCGTTGATAAGCCCGCGTCTAGTACGCAAGCGCGCTCCAAAATGCTGATTGAGCAACAGCTGGTTATAATATTGTAGTTCACTGTACTCATGTTGTATTTGTAACATAATGATTCGACAATGACTCTGCTCTTGAATTTTAGCACACGTTTGCTCGAGATATTTCGAAGACTGTGTGATCGCTTTATCTCCTTGCCAGTAAGGAAACATATTGTAATAAGTGACGATTTTCCACTGATCACGAATAAGATGCATTTGTCCCTGAGGATCAAAATACAATGTTTGATTGTTTTCAAATTTTGTAAGCTTAAATAACGCTTCAGTGTATGTTGTAAGGCTCATAAAAAATAACAACGATAATGCTACGCTATAGATTTTAGAACACTTACTAGAACGCTTGTTCAGCTGCATCTTCGCTTTTTGCTTTACTTCTTCGCTCTCTTCTTGCTTTTGCTTAATTGGTTCTTTTTCCGTAGGTATAGGTAAAATAGATAGCTTGATTATCGGACGCTTTATGTAACCATTTTTTGTTTTTAGAGTGACTCCATCCTTTCCCGGATGGACCTCCACCACCCTACCAACAGGCCATTTCATTGTGGATAAGTTGTCGTCATGAATGGTTACCATATCTCCTACTTCTATATTCTTCTGTGCTTTAAACCATTTGCTACGAACCGATAACTGACTAAGATATTCAGCTTTCCACCGCTTCCATATGTCTTGGAATGTTTTATTCACTAAATACCATCTTGTCCTCGCATCTTGTGCCGTCTCTATGACCGTGAGCCCAGCACGAGTAGATGCAACCATGCCAATAAATAAGGCGATATATCCCTTAGTTGCTTTAATACCTCTGCCCTTGTTATCTTTCACTCGAACAAACCCCGTATAGTCTATTCCAATATGATAAAATGGAGGTGCTGGATTAGATCTGAAATCAGGCAGATCGCCCATTATTTGTTGTAGTTTTCTAGGCTCTTGTTTTTTGCAGGTCACACAACCACGAAGTTGCTTTTTGGTAGCTTGATATCCTTTAATAATCCAATATTGTTGTCTCAACAAAGACAACGTTAGTCGAGCTCCACCATGGAAGGTATACTCATGTGCTTGCTGGATTAAAAGCTCAGTTAATCTCCCGCTATAGGGGATGATTATAGGATATTTCATATCGGCACTAATTTTGGCGTTTTTAAGTCGTCCGCCGACTCTTAAGATGCCATTATCATCTAAAAACGGGTTCAGATTTAATAACTTGCTATCTGAACTAAGCTTGCTATGCGATAAATTCTCGATATCCGATAGAAATTTATTGCGCTGTATGTATTTAATTATAACTAATTTTGCTTTCCTCAGCTCTAGTAATGTGAAATACGACGGCCTTTGTTTCCTATCCGGTGCAAGTGCACGTAATAACCATGCGACGATGCGATTTATGTTTACGAATGAGCTGTGTCGATTTAATAAATCTTCAATTATGTTATTTTTAGGAACGGTATTTTGAACTGTTGTAACTTGCTTCCGGATCTCTTCTTCCGTCGTATACTCTGCTTGCTTTTGCTGTGGTGTAAAGTCGGGTAACAACAACCAGGTTGGACCTTGCCACCACAATGGATGCTCTATCAACTGAGTAATTGATAGTCCTCTGCTTGCTGAATCAGCTGGATTATCTTTAGTTGACACGTAATGCCAAGATTCAGGTGATATTAGGCTAATGATTCTCTTTACTCTATTTGCTACAAAAGGCTTCCATCTATCCGGATTGCCTTGGATCCAGCTAAGGGTGACTTTGGAGTCACTCCAAGCATAGATTTGATGATCTATGCTACCTATGCTAGTGATGACTTTGGATAAAAGTCTAGACAATAGTTCCGCTGCACAAAGTTCCAATCTTGGCAGTGATACTGTCTTACTGCTTGGTACCAATCTTGTCTTTGCTGCGATTAGTACCACGGATGCCTTATCTTTTGATGCGATTTTGGCATATACGACACAAGCATATGCTTTGAGAGATGCATCACAAAACCCATGTAATTGGATAATGTCATCTCGCTTGCTTTTTAACCATCTAGGAATTTTAAATTCGCTAATACGTCCCATATCTTCTGTTAATTTGATCCACTCATTTTTAATCTCAACTGAAACTTGATCGCTCCATTGAATGTCATCTAACCAAACTTTTTGAAATAATAGTTTGAATTTTGTAGTTAGCGGTGCTAGCCAACCTAAGGGGTCAAATAACCTAGATATTTCGGACAAAAGCAATCGTTTTGTTAGCTTGGTAGTATTTGCTGATGATGTGTATTGGAAAGTGAATACATCTGTGATTGGATCCCATCTCAATCCTAAAGTTTTAGCTGTATTTTCAGTTCTAAAAATAAACGATGGCGTTTGATTATTCTGATGAGATAAATTTATATTTTGCAATAGCTTCTTGTCATTTGCTGACCACTTTCTCAACAAAAATCCGCCGCTGCTTAGGCATGAATTTAATTCTGCTATGCTGCTTTTTCCTTCATCGATAGTATGGGCCCCCGATACCAAATCGTCCATATAAAAATTTTCTTGTAATATTTTTGCTGCTATAGGAAAGTTTTGCTGCTCGTCGGACGCTAGTTTTCGAAGGGTCATCATCGCTAAAAAGGGAGCTGAATTCATGCCGTATGTAACCGTAGTTAATTGATATGCTCTAATAGGCTCATCTGCTCGAGTTCGCCAAAATATTTGCTGTAATTTTTGATCTGCTTCGTTTACCAATATCTGCCGATACATTTTTTCAATATCAGCAGTGAATACGTATTGATATTGTCTCCACTTGAGCAATAGTGTCTGCAGGTCTTGTTGCAAGTTAGGCCCTGTATGCATGACATCGTTGAGACTAAATCCCGAAGAAGTCTTTGCGGACGCATTAAACACAACACGTAACTTCGTAGTGGAGGACTCTGCTCGCTGGACCCCATGGTGAGGTAAGTAACATTCTTTTCCATTGCTGTTACAAGTTGCTGGCTTCATATGCCCCAACCCTTCATATTCGCTTAAAAATTGCTTATATTGCTTAGCTAAATATTCTTGCTTACTTAACTTTTTCTCTAGATTTCTAAATTGCGCTAATGCCATCTCCTTTGATGATCCTAGCTTTTCACTCGCTTGCTGCTTTATCAGTAACCTAACTTCATAACGACCGCTTTCCAGACGTTTCGTCGTTGAAAGGTAATACTCGACACATTGTTGATCTTCCGCTGACATCTCATTTTGCTCGTGAATATCTTCAATTTTCCAAAATTGATGAATATCCGCTGTATTATTTAAGATGACGTTACAATGAAACTGTGGCTTTACCGTTCCACATATTAGCCATCCTAGCTGGGTTTGCTGAGCTAAAAGCGAAGACGACTCGGAGCTCCTTATCAAACCATCTAACATGATAAGAGCATAGGCATCTGCTCCGAGCAACAAGTCAACTGGACGACTTGTATAGTACTCGGGATCTGCTAAATTAATATGCTCCAAATGCGACCACGAAGGCTTTCCAAACGATCGATTTGGCAGTTTTTTGATAAGATTTTTCATAATCAAAACATCAGTATGGAATTTAAAGCTGCTATACATCGATTGACATGTATAGCCCGACCAATAAAATAAAATACCTCGCCATATTGCGGAAAACTATTGGAACTAATTTCTTCATATGGCAACAATCTATGAGATGTCATTATGATTATCTGTCAATGTGGTGTCAATTGTGCGTATTAATTATTGTGAATGTGATTGCGCTATATAAATGCCGAAAACTATTAAAAAATATTTACAATATAACTAGGTAAGTATTTGTCGGATAAAAATTCGGAAGGATCTAAATAACATCACGAACATAGTTGTCAACATGACGGGTTGGTACATCATAGAGTACGCGCATTGGAAATTGGCCAATTTTCTAATTTTACCAACTGTAACTAATTAGGTATTTCGATTTTGAGTTTGATGATTAATAAATGTGATGAGATGAAAATAAAATTGTTTATTTTCTATTTTAACCGGACTACTTTAAAACATACTGGGTGTAAGGGGAACGCTCCCGAAGCCGAAAACCCCTAGTAGTACTTCAGGTACATAGCACACTGGCACAAAAATAAAATCGATTTGGACAAAAAGTTTCTTTTTTTCGATTCTTTTTTTGTTTTTTTTTTATTTTTTATTTTGCATTACTAACTCTCCATCGCGTTAGTAAAGCTAAATGAAACGTAATTTCATAAAAAGAACATGACTACAAAAAAATACAAATAGCGCCAAGCGCGTGCTTCTTTGTAATGGTGTTTTTTTTTTATAAAATCACCGTTTCATTTAGTTTTACTAACACGTTAAAGAGTAAATATTGCAAAATAAAAAAAATAAAAAATATGGATTTTTTTTGTTGTCCAAATCGATTTTATTTTTATGCCAATGTGCTATGTATGTACCTGGAGTACTACTAGGGGTTTTCGGCTTCGGGAGCGTTCCCCTTACACCCGGTATATCCATACTTATATTATAAATGCGAAAGCAACTCTCATCTGTCTGTATGTTAAGCTTTCACGCCTAAACCACTGAACCGATCTTGATGAAATTTAATATAGAGATTTTGGCAGTTTGGGAACGGAAATAGGCGGTACCTTTTATCGCGAACAAGGGCGTTAAAGGGAGAGAAATGGGGATGACAGTTTGTATGGAAGTACCTACGTTATTTTTATCGAAAATTGACATCCACGCGGGCGGAGCCGCGCGCAACTGCTAGTATTATATAAATGCCATGCTCTTGTGTATGTCTCCTTTATGTCTACAACAGTTTCATAAACTTAGATATTTGTACACTAGCCATTTCACATGTGTATCACTATACTTGGTGTTGTCATATTCATAGACGTTTTTAGCGCCCCCGGTACAAGGTTTTTATTTTATTGGTCGGGCTTTAATGTTTAACTTGCCCGTACAGTTAGTTTCTCTTTCGCCGATTCCGAAAACAACTCCGTCATATTGCTTACGTTTTAAACATAACTGTTGAGCTGCTTTTTAAGAAATCAATGATATTTGTGAGCCCTGATCGATAAGAGCCCTTAAGATAAGCTGTGTATCGTCTGCTGCTGTCACCCTCACTAAAGCTGTAGCTAAAAGAATCTCGGTGGCATCTTGCTGAGATGTATGAACTCCATTGCTGCTACCTTGGTTTAAATCTGCATCCTGGTTTTCATCAGTCACGTTTAGCTGGTTACCCGAAAAACAGTCATGTAATACGGTATGATGCCTTTGAGAACATTTAAAACATCGTTTCTTGGAATAGCAGCTCAACAGTTCATAGGTCGCTGGTTCAGATCCGGCTCGAAGGACCAAAATGTAGAAGACGCGACTTAAGTGGTTCTTATTAGGTTGCTATGGAATTAAACAGCTTAAAGACTTTAACGATGTTTATTGCTAAATTAGTGAAAACTATAAAAAGATATGCTAATTGCTAAAATGATGTAATGAATGCACCCGGTTTGCTGTCGGAATATGCACTGAGGCCGAGGCGCACTTGACGCGGCCGTGTTAGGTTGCTAGATCAGCAAAACGTGTTCGATGGAAATTATTACATTGAACACTGTCCTTACACCTGCTATCCATAGTCTATTGTAGGGCTATAATGAAAATAAATAAATTACTATATCGATAAATGATTTACTACTTACAAATAAATATAATATTTATTACAATCGTAAGTGGGGATTTGCTTATTTTATATTGGTTGCTATAGCTATTAGTGGTCAAATTTATAGAAAAATACATGGTCAGCACCTTAGTCAAAAGTACCAAAAATGATTAATTGTGATAAAAGACATTGAGATCATGTTTTCGCAAAAAGAAACGGATTTTAGTACTCCTTGATGTTTTCTGAATTTTTTATTTAAATCTGTGGCTAACTTTTTCTCTAAGCAACAACAAAAAGCGCCTTGACTACATTTGCTTTAATTTATTAATTAGTTGGAGATTTGACAATAATAACTTTTATAAAATATTTGCAGATAACATTTTTTTACCCATGAACTGATTCGACATATTATAAATATGTAGTTTTGATAACCTCCTTGTATCACTAGCTGACTGATATAACGATTTTTTCTAGACCACATGAAAAACGAATGGTTTATCCAAATAATTAGGTATTATTTTTAGTTTCATTTTAAGTTTGTGATTGTAAAATCTTATATCTTGCCAGATATTTTGCAATGATACTGACATAACCTATGTAGGTAAATATAATAATTTTTACAATTTCCTGTTATAAACATTACATAAATTTAATTTTTCCTAAACCAGAAGGCGACTGTCATCTGACCGAACTCCGAGATGAATGTTGACTTTTTCGATCGCCTTTATAGGATCTAAACATTGGTAACTATTTAAACTAAAGGCGAAGATACACTATTCTTATTTTCAATCATCTCTAAGTAAGATATTTAGTTTCGCCTCAAAACCACTATAATATCATAATATCATAGTATCATAGTGTTCTAGAACCACCAATCGGACTCTCAAGTGGAATTCGCGTAAAGTTGAAATTCAAAAATGTAGAATTTATCTGAATTTTGTAATATCTAGAACTGTTATGCCTAGGCGCTCAATTAAAGTATGTAGATATTCAAGCTAAGAGTTTTTTACCTTCAGATCTATAAAGAAGTCCAAATGGTACGTTTATTGAAGATTTGCGTATAACTACACTTTCGGCGCAATGGAAGCGCAAACAGGTTGAAATATTTATGCGATTCTCTATGAACGTGCGCGGAGCCTAGAATTCAATTTATGCGAGGCAATAGAAATTTAAAAATATCACAAATTCTAATAGAGAAGATGGTTGAGAGAGAACTTCTAGCCTGGGACCCAGTCATTCACTCAAGTAAGCCTATGAAAAGACAAAATACAACGAGACTTCACGACACTGTGCTCATTCTGCGTGTAAAGTAACACTGACAATTCATCATAGTTCGGGTACCCGGCGCTACCAGTGGCCCTAAAGCTGGACGCAGCTGACGTCCGGGTGTCCAGGCCCACCAAGTGCGCAGAGGTGCGCATATCGGGTCTGGACGACTCCATCACGGCCGAGGAGCTTAAGCTCGCCGTGGTGGAGGCCGGAGGCTGTCCTCAGGACACAGTGAGGGTCGGAGCAATACGCTTCGGCCGTCGTGGACTGGGGGCAGCAGTTGTCGGCTGCCCCATCGCGGCAGCCCAAAAGGTTGCCGATGGGCGGAGCCTCCTCATCGGGGGCTTCCAAAAGGTGCAGGTACGGCTCCTGCAGGCCCGACCGGCACGGTGCTTCCGGTGCCTGTCGGTGGGCCACGTGGGGGTGGAATGCAAGGCGGAAGTAGCGATCGGTGACCGTTGCTTCCGCTGTGGCCAGCCCGGTCATAAGGCCGGTAGTTGCGAAGCTCCGCTGCCCACAAGAGTCCGGCTAATCTGACTTCAGAACTTCGATATCACTAATTGATTGTGGAGGTCAGGTCGCACTTGCTTTTTGGAAAATATCTAAGTTCAGCCGCATCACAATTGGATATTCTACTGACTAGTCAAATTAGTTACTTTTTACTAAACGTCAAGTTATAAAGTAACTTGTATGAAAAATGATATAATGATGTCATAAAATTTAATATTCAAATCAGTTACTATTATAAGTTGGGTGGATGATTAAAAATAAATTAAATCTATAAAATAAGAGCCGACGCAATTTATACCGCTCTTTTACCATTCTTAATTGAATAAATTCGGTTAGATAATTTATTTATTTAAAGACCTCGGATTGCCAAGAGCTTCAGTAAGCTCTTTACTCAAACGAATATCTAAAACGGCGTTGATAGGATCTTACCAAATTTGGATAGGTAGAGGGGGGAACACGACTGACGGTGGAGGTGAGCGCTGATGCATCACAAGGTGGCCACCCTAAACCTACACCTGGGTCGCAAGTCCCAGGCGCCGTCACAGTGTTCCTCTCTGTACCACGCCATCGCCATGGAGCCGGTGACCGCACGGAAAATCCATGGAATGCTAAGAACCGGATCTCTAGGATGATACTCAATTAGGCTGGAAAGCTGACCCGAACAGAGGCATGAAAAGGTTCAAAGAATGATGATGAATGATGCGTGGATCTACACAATGCTCTGTAGAATATCCTAGATTATTTATTAACCCCCACGCAAAGAGAGGAGTGTTAAGTTTGACGTGTCTGTCTGTCTGTCTTTCTGTCTGTACATCATAGAGAACGGATGAAGCGATTGCAATTTAATTTTTGCGAATTAAAGGTGACATAAATGCGAGTGTTCTTAGACATGTTTGATGAAAATCGGTTGAGCCGTTTAAAAGTTATTGGGGTTAAAGTGGGGATGGGTATTGTTGCGGGTTTTCTTAAAATTTAAATTTATATTATTACTAGCTTTTGCCCGCGGCTCCGCCCGCGTGGATGTCGGTTCCCGGCAATTATTCGAATTTTTCTCAACTTTTGAACCTCCCCTAGACCTTCACGAACATTTCAAGACCAAGATAAGATAAATCCGTTCAGCCGTTCTCGAGTTTTAGCGAGACTAGCGAACAGCAATTAATTTATATATATATATATATAGATAATTAAATGTTTACATGACACGGCGTGCCCTTGCTCTTAAGTCATGACGTAGTTGGTCATGATGACAATCCAAATATTTTGCCAGTCATACTATCTTGCAGCTTTTTGTAGTCCTGACTTGAGACTTGGACCTTAAGTATGACCCGTATATCTCAACCATACCCTAAGCGGTTACTAACAGTATTTTGCACAGCCCACTTGGCTTGGAAAATGCACACATTGCGTCCCACACCAAATCCATATCCATTAAAAAAATACCTGTTCATAATATTTATAGTGACAGCTATTTTTAACAAAAGACCAGGTTAAGAAAGCAGGAACTTTCGAACTATTAAGAAAAGAAGAATAGTTAAACTATGTATGAAGATATGAATTCGCGTGTAGCGTAAAGTACCTACAGAAAAAAATATATCGTAATGTAACTGGTTATGATTATAAGGTCAGCCAAAACAAATTTTTGCTATCTACACTCTGTGGTTACACTTACAGAATTATGTGAGACTTTCCCGAGACGAAAAATCTGGATTAAAAAAATCTTTATACTATTACTGGGGATATAATGTGCACCGAAATTTTCCGAGCAATAAGCTCACCCCTTATAAAGAGTGGGTAAGGTACCCCTGCTGATTGAAGGACAAGATCCTGAGGCAAACCTTTCTCTTGAGGTTCTTCCCACAAAGTCGAATAAGACGAACAATAAGGTTATCTTTTTGATGTAAGCGGATCCTGAATACTGCAATGAAAGCCTTGAACACATCTGGAGACAACGCGAAATAGTCTCACCATGCAAGAAATGGAAAATAAACCGTGGTTGGGGGATTTTTTATGAATTGAAGTTTAACCTTGTCCAAGGCTTTTACGGACAATTTCGTAGTAGGTTTGAAACTCAACATCATTTTATTATTTCCTCCAAATAGGTAAACGTATGGTCACCATCTACCATTTTTTATATATATACTGTAATACTGAAACTTCGTACAAGTGTCAAACATGATGTTGATTACATTACTAGTGTTGGTAGTTACTCTACTACCTATAGCGTTTTACTTGTTCTTGAAAGAACGATTCCAGTATTGGGAAAAGAGAAAAGTACCCCATTTAAAAGCAAGTTCAATTTTTGGAAATTTTGCCGAATTCATCTTACTTAGAAAACATGCCGGTCAACTTACTCAAAGTCTCTGTAAAAAGTTCCCTGATGCACCCTACTTTGGAGTCTTCTATGGCACAGAACCCAGCTTGGTCGTTAAAGATCCTGAGCTTCTCAAGTTAGTCATGACAAAAGACTTTTACTACTTCAGTGGACGAGAAATAACGAAGTACCATCAAAAAGAGATGTTTAGCAGAAACATATTTTTTTATGACGGTGATAAATGGAAAACTGTGCGTCAGAACCTCACTCCACTATTCTCCACAGCAAAGATGAAGAACATGTTCCATTTGATTCAGAAATGTTCTCAGATGCTTGAAACAGTACTTGATCAAGAAACGAAGTCATCCAAGGTATTGGAAGTAAGATCTGTTTTGGCAAGATTTACTATGGATAGTATTGGATCTTGTGCGTTTGGTGTTGACACAAATTCATTGGTGCAAAAAGAAAACAATGTATTTTTCAATATGGGAAATGTAATTTTCGACACTGAAAACTACAGAGCGTTCAAGACCGTGGCTCGGGCTATCTGGCCAGCCTTCTTTTACGGCTTAGGATTCAAGACATTACCAAAACAAGTTGATAACTTTTTTAATGAGTTATTGTATGGAATTTTCAAGAGTCGGCAGTACAAACCGACTACGAGAAACGATTTCGTTGATCTTATGCTAAAATTGAGGAATAATGAGACGATGGTTGGAGACAGTATATCTAATTCAGGAGAAAAAGTTAGTTTCGAAGTCAATGATGACCTATTGGTGTCGCATTGTGTTGCATTTTTTGCTGCAGGATTTGAAACATCAGCATCTACATTAAGCTTCACCTTGTACGAACTAGCAAAGCATCCAGTGGCCCAACAGAAAGTTTATGAAGAGGTGGAAGCTTACCTTCGCCGCCACAACAACGTGTTGAAATACGAATGTGTATCAGAAATGCCGTATCTTGAAGCGTGTTTCAGTGAAACTCTTAGAATATATCCCGTTTTAGGAGTATTAACTCGAGAAGTCTCTGAAGATTATACTTTGCAAGATGGTCTTAAGCTGAAGAAAGGTCTGCGTGTTCACGTACCTGTGTATCATTTGCATCACAACCCGGATTACCACCCGGATCCTGAAGTCTATCATCCCGAGAGATTCATTGGTGAAGAGAAACTCAATATAAAGCCTTATACATACATGCCTTTTGGCGAAGGCCAAAGACTTTGTGTAGGTATGTATCGAAAACTTTTCATGTCTTTACTAATTGTTGTCCATTAGTATCAGAATCCTACGAGTATCCCATATATTTACATTTGGGGAGGATCCTAGGTTCATATCGGTCGTGGGAACATTATCAGAATTTTATACTATCCCCACAAAATTTCCCCTTCTTTTATTATATTCTGTCCGTCAATTGACTGTTTAGCTTAAATCCAGAAGGTACAAACCATCATTCCAAATGGAATTCCTTTGAAATTGAAATTGTGCATTAGATTTCCACTAAATATTATGAACTTTTTTATCCACAGGAATGAGATTCGCAAAAATGCAAATGATTTCTGGCATGATCACTACGTTGAAGAAATACCGAGTGGAACTGGCAGATGGTATGAAGACTGAACTGGTACTCGAACCTAGGACGACTATTATTCAGCCTGTTGGTGCCATACATCTCAAGTTCATCGAAAGAGAGGGATGGGAACAGAGGACACTGAAATCTCCAGAAGTTTCATAAATGGTCGTTTTTTAACCTGCGACGACAAAACTGGGTGTTATGAGTTTAACCTGATTATTATAAAGTATAAAAAAGTACAGAATAATTTTATTATGCATTTGTTTTTATTTTAAGAAGATTTTTTTTTCTAGTTTAATTTAGGTAATATAGTTAAATTAATGAAATAATATAAAATGTAAAAAAATAAAAATGTCAAATTCAAAGTATTTATTCAAAATTGTGTAGCACTACTACAGCTTTTTGACGTCAAATGAAAGGGCATTTACATGAATCTAATAGGTATGTACTGACAACTTCTACATTCCATATTGTTTTTATTTTGGTAATATATTATTTAACGCCGTAATAAATATACCAGTATACGTTGACACTTGGTTGGAGAGATTTACTATGTCATAAGAGGCCAGCTTAAAATAGTCATTGTTCTAAGAAGAACAAAGCCGAATTTCATTATGATAATTAATTGAAAATGAAAGAATGAAATATTAAAAATGTATGATGTTTAAAAAAATATATATTATGGAATTAAACGTAACCTATTTAATAATAAAGCTGTACAGTCAGCATCAGAAAGATATTAACGAACAGACAGTACTCAAAATGATCTTAATTTCGTTTTTTGACCCCCTTTCCAGATGACCGATGACCGTTCTGATATTTGGTACAAGCCTTTAGTTCGGACAATGATAGCATATAAATCTGACAGCTGATAGCCTCCGTGGCGTGGTGGTAGTGAACGCGACTGCCACGCAGGAGGCGCGGGTTCGATTCCCGCTCAGTGCAAATATTTGTATGCATGAATATGGCTATTTGCATTGGTCTGGGTGTTTCTATGTATAATATGTATGTATTTACAAAAAAAAAATGTATTTAAGTATGTTTATCAGCATTCTAGATTCCATAACACAAGCTAGTTAAGCTATGCTTACCATGGGTCTAGATAGCGTTGTGTAGAATGTTAGGAAATATTTATTTATTTATTTATAAATCAATGAAACTGTTTGATTTGCTCTTTTAACGAGAGTTTTAGATCATTTTGAGACTTCGTCGTCAAGATTTATGACGCTGACTGTACCTGATACTCACTATTAGCCTTCAAATTTACCATATATCAATAATTTAAAAGATGCCGTAACAGGTTGTAATTAGAAGTCAGAAGGTGTTTTTACTAAACCTGGTGGTGCTCCTAGAATCCATGCTTTAATATCTATTTAAGATTATATAATGTCTTCAAACCAATAAGGAACGGATAGGTAGGTGTTTTTGGCTTCATCGAGAACGTCAGGGGCAAATTCAACCTCACCTGCAAACCAGTACTCTGCTGACTGACGAACAGAACAGGCAGAATTTCCTTCTTATCAACCGATGGCAGTTCATTTTACAGTAGTGTATTTTTAGACAGTTTTGAAGCATAGGAATATCGAAATCTCATAGATGCCCTTGGACGAATCCGCTAACTTAACGAATTTCGAAGTTTTCCCTGCAACCATACAACCTCCACAACCCGCAGTTGATATAGAAGTTCTGTAAGTAGTTATACTAAATTATAGAAGCACCAACTATCCGAATGCCACCGATTTTCGTTTGGCACCGGTACCGACGGCGACGGCTAAACATGCTCTCCGAAGAATGGAGGGACTCAATGTGCTATGAAGCACTGAATCAACATCTCATATTTAGTCAGAAATATCGTGACCGCACATTTGTTTTGTGTAGTATTCTCTAGCTTTTTTTTTCATGCGGAAATCCCCTCCGATACCTCCCCCACCGGAGCCGGAAGGGGAGGTAATGTTGTACTCGAACCGACTAAAACCGCACGCCGACGCAGGGTCGCGGTGCTAGGCCGGAGGTGAGGTCGTCATCGACATATCCCTCGCACCCCGGCTGACCCAGGGCCATCCCTTACCGGTCTGGTCCTCCTCGGGAGTATGCTCTAGCGAATAAATTCCTCTAGCGAAGTGACACACATTCTGCCAATGAACATTTTTATCACCCTACTCCACCTTTTATAAAACTGGCTACAGCATCGAGCATAACGCTGCGACTGCTGCGAGCCTTGATTGAGATTGTCATCATAGTTGTTGCGCTGGTCGGAGTGGATGACGTCACTGGAGATCGACCAATGACGCTCTGCATCAAGACTATCGCAGCCTTATGCTCGAAGAATTGCACAGCTGAGACCTTAGGCAAACTGGTGCAGCCACGTTTAGCAGAGAGCATAGTGATGACTGAAATCCATTCTAATATTATAAATGCGAAAGTAACCCTGTCTGTCTGTATGTATGTTACGCTTTCTCACATGTAAACGACTGAACCGATTTTGATGTAATTTGGTATAGGGGTAGATTAGACCTTGAGAAAGGACATAGGCTATGCTTGGTCGCGAAAACCGACATCCAAGCGGGCAGAGCCGCGGGAAAAATCTAGTAACAATATAAATATTTGTTTTGAGTCACGTGCAAAAGATCTGCAAGATGATATGACTGGCACAATAAACGTACTGTCATGCAAAATAGTAAGGGTAGGTGGTGTCACGTAAACATTTGATTATAATACAACCGTGACTTCTCTTATCAACGTACAACTCGAAAATAACTAGAACTGGCGAAACTTTTGCATTTCGAAGTCTTGCGGAAGTCTAAAGACGGACTTACATTGATAACTTGAAGACTGTAGAGGAAGTTAAAAAAAAATAGAAGCAGATGGTGACGAGTTGTCTCATAATGAATGAATCATGAATGTTTGTAGGTATGTATGAATGATTTGTGTCCGGGCGTCCCATGTCCAAAGTAAATTTATGCGTACGACTCTGCAGTATAAACTGTTTTGCATCGTTAGTAGTCAGTTTGTAGGTTCACCCCTGTTTGGTATAACAACGTTTGGTTGAATGTTACTAATTCGAACATCGTTTGAGAAAATAATTGCTTAGTCTAATATCGAATGACTTGATTCAGTTGGTATAATATGTACTTCATCGAATATTCAATTGGTATACTGTAATGTAGTGTAGAAATGGGATAATTTTCTTATGACAAAAAACAAAGTATGAAAAAAAAAACAAAGAAACCACCATCAGTTTATTGACAATTAAAGGAAACTAATTATTAGTAAACAAAATATTCGATATGATCTCTCGGATAAACCATTAATAGTCTAATGAAGCATTAGTTCATCATCATTTCGTATGGCCTCTGCTCGAGTCCTCATATGTCGACGTCCAGTTGGCGAAGCCAGTCTATTGCTGCCGGTGTGAGGTCATGAAGCTCACGCATTCCTCCAGGGAAACGACGGAGTGGACACTCCTCTGCTATATGCATCGTTGTCTGCTTTGGAGCTCCACAATCACAGTCCGGCGCATCTTTAAGTCCCCACTTGTGAAGATGGTAGTTGCATTTGCATCTACCATCATCATCTAGTTAGTTGCATCATCAAATTCGGTGAAATGACATTATTCCAAATAAATAATTATGCTTAATAAAATTCTACCAATTAAATATTCAATCAAATGAATAATTATGTTAAATGACTTTATTCATTATTGTAACTGAAATTAGTCGAAGTGATTTTCGACCAAACGTTGTTCTGCCAAACAAGGGTGAACTTGATACTTGTCACCCCATCAACACGGTTTTGTCAAGGCGAGGTCCACTACCACGAACTTAGTTACTTTTGTGGAGGACTTGGCTGAAGCAATTGACCATCGTCACCAAACGGACGTCATTTACACAGATTTCAGCAAAGCTTTTGATAAGGTTTCACATAGTATACTAGTCAGGAAATTATCAGCTTATGGCTTTTCTGGTAGTGTTATAAATTGGATTCATTCATACCTAATGAATCGGTCTTTTTATGTAGTGGTCAATGGCTTTAGGTCGGATTTATTCCCTATCTCTTCTGGTGTACCCCAGGGTTCGCACCTTGGACCTATACTTTTTAATATTTTTATTAATGACCTGCCAAGTTGCCTTCTGCATTCTAAACCATACATGTATGCCGATGACCTAAAAATCTCACGCATAGTAAACAGTCCTAGTGACGTAAATCTCTTACAGCAAGACATAGAACACATAAATGAGTGGTGCGGAATCAACCAAATGCGTCTTAACACCGAAAAATGTTTCCACATAAAATTCACCCGCAAACATAACGTAATTGCTTCAAGGTATTTTCTAGGAGGCAATCACATACAAGAAGTGGATAGTGTGAGGGATTTGGGCATAATTTTGGACAAGAAGCTCACTTTTCAGCCTCATATTGATCAAATAGTAAAGAGAGCGTCTAAAATGTTGGGGTTTGTTATAAGAAATGGCAAAATATTCCGCAAGCCGCAAACAAGAATTTTACTATATAACACCCTGGTGCGCAGTATACTAGAATACTGCCCTACTGTTTGGAGACCGCACTATGCGGCTCATATCTTGAGGCTGGAAAGAATCCAGAAGCGATTCTTATGGCACCTGGCATTTTCTGCTGGCGTCGCAAGAAAGCACAAAGCGTATAACGAAAGACTAACACATTTGGTGTGTGGTGTCACGTAAACATTTGATTATAATACAACCGTGACTTCTCTTATCAACGTACAACTCGAAAATAACTAGAACTGGCGAAACTTTTACATTTCGAAGTCTTGCGGAAGTCTAAAGACGGACTTACATTGATAACTTGAAGACTGTAGAGGAAGTTAAAAAAAAATAGAAGCAGATGGTGACGAGTTGTCTCATAATGAATGAATCATGAATATTTGTAGGTATGTATGAATGATTTGTGTCCGGGCGTCCCATGTCCAAAGTAAATTTATGCGTACGACTCTGCAGTATAAACTGTTTTGCATCGTTAGTAGTCAGTTTGTAGGTTCACCCCTGTTTGGTATAACAACGTTTGGTTGAATGTTACTAATTCGAACATCGTTTGAGAAAATAATTGCTTAGTCTAATATCGAATGACTTGATTCAGTTGGTATAATATGTACTTCATCGAATATTCAATTGGCTTTAGGTCGGATTTATTCCCTATCTCTTCTGGTGTACCCCAGGGTTCGCACCTTGGACCTATACTTTTTAATATTTTTATTAATGACCTGCCAAGTTGCCTTCTGCATTCTAAACCATACATGTATGCCGATGACCTAAAAATCTCACGCATAGTAAACAGTCCTAGTGACGTAACTCTCTTACAGCAAGACATAGAACACATAAATGAGTGGTGCGGAATCAACCAAATGCGTCTTAACACCGAAAAATGTTTCCACATAAAATTCACCCGCAAACATAACGTAATTGCTTCAAGGTATTTTATAGGAGGCAATCACATACAAGAAGTGGATAGTGTGAGGGATTTGGGCATAATTTTGGACAAGAAGCTCACTTTTCAGCCTCATATTGATCAAATAGTAAAGAGAGCGTCTAAAATGTTGGGGTTTGTTATAAGAAATGGCAAAATATTCCGCAAGCCGCAAACAAGAATTTTACTATATAACACCCTGGTGCGCAGTATACTAGAATACTGCCCTACTCTTTGGAGACCGCACTATGCGGCTCATATCTTGAGGCTGGAAAGAATCCAGAAGCGATTCTTATGGCACCTGGCATTTTCTGCTGGCGTCGCAAGAAAGCACAAAGCGTATAACGAAAGACTAACACATTTCAACATTCCATCGCTGGAAAAGAGGAGATCGCTTTTGGATCTGGGCTTTGTGTATAAACTTTTGCGTAACCAATTGGACTGTTCGGCGCTTCTGGTTTGCTTAAGGTTTAACGCTCCTAGTCGAATGCCCCGCAGACCATTGGCACTTATGGTCCCCCCGATCCGAAGCACCGTACTCGGTTATAACTCACCGATTCCCAGATTGTGTAGGGCCGTCAACAAATACTGTACGAACTCGATAGATATATTTAACACGAAGCCACATGAATTTCGTAAACTCGTTCTTGAAAATTTGCCTGACTGATAGTAGCACTTAAGAATCGGTTCCTTTTTTATTCTTATTTTTTGTGACTCACTGTCAAAAATACTTATTTACAATTGTTATTTATGCGCATATTATTATTATTACTACTGTAGCTATATCATTGAATTCATTAATATACATTTTAAATCAATTTCAATACCCAAATCATTTATAATTTGTAAAATTGTTAGTATTAAGTATTATTTATTGTTTTAATCTTCTTACTGCCTGAAATATAGTTGTAAATTTTTGATGCATGTGGTATTCGCCTATAATTAGTTATGCAATTAGTTATAATCATCAAACCTGTGTATCTTATAATTGAAATGAATTATTGTATATAACTGTTGGTGAATCTAATAAATAAATAAACTCAGTTTGTAGACTATCACGATACCAAACTACAGTAGGTACATTCAATAAATGGATTCACGATGATTCGTGTAACTGATGTGATCTAAACAATGACATCGTAATGTAACTCGTTACGATTATAAGGCCAATCAAAACAAGAAAAAAATTTTATATAGCTATCAGTAAGTCAAAGAGTAGGAGAGCGTGTCCCAGCCCCAAAGTATAAGCTCAATGTCTGTTGATATGTATTGTGTCACTCGAATTAATAAGAACTCCCTTGAACTGAAAACCACGGAACTGTGGAGTGTGCCTGATAAAAAATAGTTAGCAACATTTACCAAAGTTATTATTCATAGATGAATAAATTTAAATAGGGATTGAGAAATTTAAAAATATATATATTATATGCATACTGCTCGTATACGTGTCTTTTCGTACAAAAATCCTTCGCCCAAGTAGAGCCAAGAAAAGTAGGATTACTTATACACCGTTACGTAGAATTGGTATAAACCCAAGTTGCTACTACACGCTAAAAAAACAAACGATTTTACACAAATATTCATCATCATCATTATCAAATTAATTTGCAATGAAATGCATTTATCCCACAATATGGTTCCAACACGTGATATTTTGTTCCGACTCTCAGAAGCTATAATTTGTCACATGTGCCAGTATTACATATTACATATCAATACTCTCGTCTTAATAGTCTATAATCACTTTTTTACTACAATTAACAAAAAATGCTTCATCACTAGCACATGCAAACTAACAAGTGTATACAATTTTGGATATTTGCGGACACATTTCAGTTATTTCTAGCAAATATCGAAGAGATTTTTAATTGGTCCATGGATCGTCAGCACTAATCTATCAGCATTGCAGCACATGAAAGGTAAGGTAATGAATGGAACTAATTTATAAAAAAGAAAGAAAATAATTAGGATACAGTGAAACATCCATTTAAAGCTCACCTGTTTAAGAAATTTTCAGCCAAAAAAAAGTACCCTATTTTTTGCCACTAGTTTTCTATTATTTTTATTTTTATTAATCTGCTTTGAGACGATTACAATAACCTCAAAAAGAGAAGACATGAAAAGTAAGTATACAAGTAGCATGAAAAAATAGTCCATAACTTGAATCAAATTGTCCCTCAAAATGTATGAAATATGGTCATCTTAAAGAAGTTATTATATTTTAAGTACAAATAGTGCACTACCAACTTACAAGTAACAGTAATTGTGAACCATGTTGGTGATACTAACTCTCGTGATTGCTATTTGTATCTTAGCTGTATATCTTGCACTACAGTGGAGGTTTCAATATTGGAACAGAAAGAATGTCCCTAATCTACAACCATTACCAATTTTGGGCAATTTCTCCGAATTCATTTTAATGCAAAAAGATGTCGGCACACTTACTCAAGAACTCTGTAAACGATTTCCCAATGCACCATATTTTGGCGCCTTCTACGGCACAGAACCCACGTTGATCGTCCAAGACCCTGATCTAATCAAACAAGTTATGACGAAAGATTTTTACTTCTTCAGTGGACGTGAAGTCTCCAAATATAACCACAGAGAACTTCTTGTACGCAATCTTTTCTTCAGTCACGGTGACAAATGGAAAATTCTCCGCCAGAATCTGACTCCACTATTCTCTTCTGCGAAGATGAAGAATATGTTCCATTTGATCGAAAAATGTTCCCGAGTATTTGAAACCATACTTGATCAAGAAACTAAGGCATGTAAAGATATCGAAGTGAGAAGTCTTATAGCACGTTTCACAATGGATTGTGTTGGATCTTGTGCATTTGGTGTCGATACGAGTACTCAGAAGCAAAAAGACGGTAACGTTTTCAGTGATATTGGAAACACAATATTCCATAATAGTACTTATAGAGGAGTTAAACTGGTCACACGTGCAATCTGGCCGGCTATTTTCTACGGTTTAGGATTCAGAGTGTTCGAAAAAAAAATTGAAACATTCTTTCATAAACTCTTAACAGAAATTTTTAAAGGACGCCAGTACAAACCGTCCTCCAGGAACGACTTTGTTGACCTAGTACTAGCATTATGGGAGAATAAAGTACTATCTGGAGACAGTTTAGCTAACATGAAACTAAAAGGAAAAGAAAAAGCACAGAAAGTGACTGTAGAAATTGATGAGGGACTATTAGTGTCACAATGTTTCGTTATATTCGCGGCTGGTTATGAAACATCAGCTACTACATTAGGTTTCACACTTTACGAACTAGCAAAGAACCCTGAGGCCCAGAAGAAGGCATTTGAAGAAATAAAGACATATCTACGTCACAATAATAACGTGCTGAAATATGAATGTGTGAAAGAAACACCTTATCTAGAAGCGTGTGTTGATGAGGCTCTTCGAATGTATCCCGTCCTAGTAGTATTAACTCGAGAAGTGGTTGAAGATTACATTTTTGAGGATGGCTTGAAATTGGAGAAAGGTGTACGTGTACATATACCAGTTTACCACTTGCATTATAATCCTGACTATTTTCCGGAGCCGGAGAAGTATGTTCCAGAGAGATTTTTCGGTGAAGAGAAACGCAATATCAAACCTTACACATATTTGCCTTTTGGTGAAGGTCCAAGAATCTGTATAGGTAAAAATATATAATTTCTCTAAGCTGAATTCATCTTATCCGAACCCGCTATATGAAATTAATTAATTATTAAATTCTGAAGACCGCGTGGTTCCCGGCAGAGTAGAATTTGGGCTACCTCACTCTTCCCATGCGTTGTCGTACAAATTGGGTTGCTTAACATCAGGCAGAATTATATCGTTCAGCCCAGAATCAGCCTCTGATATAAGCTTGAGTCAACAATAGTGCCCGGAATATGGCAACAGGCTCACCCCCTATTATGTGGGACCGAATACAATGATTGGTGAAATGAGGGTGTCATTCACCTCTGCCTAACCCTCCGGGGATAAAGGCGTGATTATATGTATGTAGGTATTAAATTCTGATATATAGATAAAGAATTGCGGTTATGATTACTATCTGACCATTTTGAATTGATAATTATAGCTAACTAGCTTTTACCTACGGCTCCGCTTGCGTGGATATCTGTTATCGCAACCAAACTAGCCTATGTGATAATCCAGGGTGTCAGCTAACTCCATACCAAATTTTATTAAAATCGTTCCAGCCGTTTCATCCATTGGATTGATTGTTGTACTATTTTGCAACTGTCTTTATTTATTTTAATCCAAATAATAGCCTAGTGGTATGGGTAATGGACTGCTGAGACAAGGTCTCGGGTTCGATCCCAGGTTTACCATGGCACACACCAATGACTTTTCGATGCTTTTCGAAGTTAAGTGTGTATTTATCGCAGGTTTATAAGTGCCCGGTTAATGGCAATAGGCTCGCCACCTATTACATTGGGACCTAAACATAAACTGGCGAAATGTGGGTGCTAGCACCTCTGCCTAACCCTTCGGGGAATATAGGCGTGAGTTTATGTTATGTTATGTTATGCAAATAATAAAAAAAATCGCTTTAAAATTTCAGGCATGAGATTTGCAAAGATGCAAATGATAGCTGGTCTGATAACCTTGCTGAAGAAGTACCGTGTAGAACTGGCCCCTGACATGAAGAGTAGCGTCTCTCTGGAGCCCAGGGCTATAATCATACAGCCTATTGGGGGAATTAAGCTGAAGCTAATAGAGAGAGAAGGATGGGAACAACGGTTATTGCACTCCCCTTCGTGAGTTGGATAGAGAAAAAATATTCGTGGGTGAAAAACTAGGGTAGAAAACGGAAATCTCCAATAAAAATGTTTTATATATTTTATTTGTTTCTTATTGCCATGTTTATTCACAACTAGCTGTGCCCGCGACTGCGTCCGCGTGGAATGTACTTAATAAAAAAAATCTTTTCTAAAATAAAAGTAGCCTAAGTTACTCCTTATTACATAAGCTATCTGCCAGTGAAAGTCCCGTCCAAATCGGTCCAGCCGTTCCAGAGATTAGCCAAAACAAACAGACAGACAGACAGACAGACAGACAAAAAATTTAAAAATATATATTTTGGTATGTGTACCGTATATACATTCATATGCATGTAGTAGAAAGCGGTTATTTTAATATTACAAACAGACACTCCAATTTTATTTATTTGTATAGATGTATAGATGTATAGATAGAGATGAACACGAACCCTCGTCTCTACTCTTGGGTGTCGTAGAAGGCGACTAAGGGATAAGGTTGTTCTTCTGTTTTATATACTTACACACAATACCAGATGCGAAATGTACATTCGTGCACATAAAATAACTATTGTAAATTGACGTCTAAAAAATGCCACACTGGAGTTTGTAGCGCCGTTTCTTCTCCACGAGCGCCTTCGAAGCGGTGGTAAACTTAGATTAAGTAGAATTAAAATTGACGTCAATAAAACAATTTTATTGTTCAAAATCGAGAATAAATGACTATGACTATGACTTCATCCGACAGTAAATATATAGCCTCTAACAAATTGCCAGTTGACGGCATCAGGCTGATCGTATGTTGGACTGTAAATCATAGTTAGCAAAATATGGATCATGTTATTACAGCTCTGCTGACCTCTTCGCGGATCTTACAGCCAAAATACTCCCTATGCGAGCTCCTAACACGAGCAAATTAGCTTAGCTAAACATTAACGGGAATAATAGTAATTTTTATTACTAGTTACTCTTTATACAAACAAAATTCATACTAATAGTATAAATGCGAAAGTAACTCTGTCTGTATGTATGTATGTTACACTTTCAAGCCTAAACCACTGAACGGATTTTGATGAAATTTGGTATAGGGGTAGATTAGACCATGAGAAAGGACATATTATGCTATGTTTGGTCGCGATAACCTATGCGGGCGGAGCTGCGGGCACAAGCTAGTAGAGCAATAAATTCATCTAATTTTGAAATTCCAATATGAAAATAACAATAACATGAGTCATTAACCTTTGGCTACATAAAGACAACTATACGTAGGTACTATAGGTACGTCATCAACACTGCTGAAGTTGGCTGTACCTACTTATGTCTCTCGAGGTCAATAACCGCGTTGAGAAAGTACCTACATTGTTTTTCTATTTTTCTCCTGGAAAATTATCTGAACGCAATTCTGCAAAAACGTGCTCGTTTAATTTCAATAGACTAAACTAAAAAACGTATCTAGTTAAATAAATATTTCTTCTTTTTTTTCATAGGACTGTACAATATTTTATATTTTATACCACGCGGGTTCTATAAAACGGATAAGCAAAATCATACAGATACATGTAATCTGTAAATATACACTTTATACAAAGTAACACCCAGACCAATGCAAATAGATATTATTCGAGCGTACAAATATTGACACTGAGCGGGAATCGATCACAATTGTGGGGTGTAAACCTCTGCCTACCCTAGTTACATAAGCATGAGTACATAAAAAATAAACTCATCATTTTAAAACCCCATACCTAAATAAACCCTGGATGACTTTCGCCTAACATTGAATGCTTCTATACTTAATCAAGTGGACTAGATAAATATACATATATAGATATATATGTAGGCTAATATATACTCAGAAGCTAGAGGCAGACGGGACGCGAGGCCGAGCGCATGCGTGACCGAGCCTCCCTTCTACTCATCTCACCCTGGTATGCTAGGGTAACCATGATACTGTAAAATAAAGGATATTCTTCATAGCAACAGGTTGAACTTGAGAATATAGCTGCTAGAATCAAGCGTTTCAGTGACTCATTCTAATGCCGCACCATTAAGACCTGGAACTCCCTGCCAGCTCACGTGTTTGCTTCTTCCTACAGTCCCGGATCCTTTAAGCGGGGTATGAAAAGGCATCTTTTTTTTCCGTGCGGAAATCCCCTCGGATACCCCCCCTGCCGGAGCCGGAAGGGGAGGTTATGTCGGACTCGAACCAACTAAAACCGCACGCCGACTGTGGGTCGTGGTGCTAGGCCGGAGGTGAGGTTGTCATCGACATATCCCTCGCCCCCCCGCTGACCCAGGTATGAAAAGGCATCTGATGAGGCCGTCAAGCTGAGTGCCATCACTGTTAACATAGTACATGTTTACTATGGTGACCCTCTTTCCGAGACTTTGCCTTAGGCTGGTTTTATCGTCACGCCGCTAGGCGCGCTGTTGAGCAGCGCGCTGTTAACAGCACGCGTTTGAACAGCGGTGCACTATAAAACGAGATTAGTAGCACGCGTTCCGCTGCTGTGAGACAGTCGTGTACAATAGTATGAAGGTTAATGCGAGTCGAGTACTGGCTATTCACTTTTTATGGAAAAGAAGGCAACGGTGAAAAAGAGTAGTTCCAATTTCTTCCCAGGCTTTATTTTTTGCATCCTTATTTTTTGTATAATTCATCGGCCGGGTCCCATAAACACCTTCTGGATCGAACTTCCTCGATTACTCGTCCCGTATCGATGTAATTCATTTCTTACACAATTATACCTACGGCGCGTCTCAACAGCGTCACACTAAAACGCACACTGGCCGTAGAAGCGAATGAGCAGCGCGCGTTTGGACAGCGCTGTCGAACATCGCGCGTTTATTAAACGGCGCTGCCCAAGCGCGCGACACAAAAACGCAACTTCTACTCCCATATATCTCTGAACGCGCGCGCTCCAACGGCGCTGCCGAAACGCGTAACGATAAAACCAGCCTTACCATCAGGCGAGGTAAAGTCACATTGACGATTCCTTTATATAAAAAAATTGCAAGAAATCTAATTTATGATTAGATATTAATGCCGTGTTGGTACCCGGTGGAGTATAATAATGCCACCCCATCTTTCCTGTGAGTGTCGTAGAAGGCGATTAAGGGATGGGGTTGTTCTCCACCCGAAAGTAAACATGACTAAGTGCCCGCTTGACGATAATAGGCTCGCCCCTATTACGTGGGACTGAAAATCATATTTGGTGAAACGTGGGAGTTAATACACCTCAGCCTACCCGTTCGGGGCTTTCCAGGCTTGAATATAAGTATATTATTTCATATGGGGCCACATCAAGACCTTCATGATCAAACCAGGATCTCCTGTAATCCGATAGACCTGTTTTTTATCGGACGAGGATTGGTGCAGGCTATCTTCACGGGGTTGGGAGATTGGTCGACAACTGCTCCCACTTAAACAATATAAACCAAATCATAATGAGGAGAAAGAGTCAGCGGACTCCTTTTTTCCCCTCGGATACCTCCCCCGCCGGAGCCGGAAGGGGACGTTATGTCGGACTCGAACCAACTAGAACCACACGCCGACTGAGGGTCGTTGTGCTAGGCCGGAGGTGAGGTTGTCTTCGTCATATCTCCCGACTGACCCAGAGCCATCCCTTACGGTCAGGCCCTCCTCGGGAGGACCTCCCCGACTCGCCCCTAAAATGGGGAGACGTGCTTCTCAGCGCGCAGCCGCCGTGGCCTGCTTTTGCTGGGGTGGCAGGCGGCTCCACCCGTCACCCCCAGAGATCTTCTTCTTCGTTTCAATGGATCATCAATCTCTTAAATTATGTCGGCCCGATATCTGGCCACGGCCACAGCATTGTCTGTTGCCCTGCACAGATCTGCGATGGTACAGGTGGAAGGACACAGTGGGCAAGAGAGCAGGTGTGGCATGGACTGGAATGGGGCCCCGCAGTCGCAGGGTGCTTGTGACTGTTCTATATAGCCCCATTTTGCCAAATTTGCCTTACAGCGGCCCCCAGAGATGAAAGACTCGGATGTAAACAACAATGACCCATAGAACAGAAAGGGGGAATCGAAGCCGACTTCTACTATTGCAAACCTTTACTGAGGCTATCATTATGTAGTTTAAACGTTAATTATGTTTAACTATAATGTTGTTTGTAACTGTATCATAATTAGACCAGCCATTTACCGTCAGTAAAACGTGCTGCTAAATTATGATGTACAAACATTTAATTTACTTACGAGTGTGTAATTATAATGAATGACGATACTATGAATCGTATATATTAACTTTTTACTGAAGTCTGAAATATTAGTATGCAATTTACTGGACTTCTAAAATGAGAAAATATTTAAAAAATCCTGACTCGCTAGACAATTTTATTTTATTCAAATCTCCTAGTCTAACGTTTCCTTGACTGATTAGAATTCTAGATATTTGCATTCAGTCTCTCAAATCTTCTACATCTTAGCATCAATCCCAGTTGGATTAGAAGCTCTCACCTCAGAATCTGAGGTTCAATTTTCCAGTCTATCTCTTATAAAAATATAATAATTTTTCCATATTCAATATAATCTATGCTAGGACAAGTAAGGATTTTTAAATGAATTTTTACAGCATTAAGTATGCTTAAAGACGTATAAGATGGGAAATTTGAATCACATCGGGCGTGTCTCGGTAGCCGAATTGGTCCGTCGGAGGGCACTGACTGACCTCCGTCCCCCATGAGCGCGGGCCTGGGGGTGACGGGTGAAGCCGCCTGTCACCCCAGCAGAAGCAGGCCACGGCGACGGCGCGCTGAGAAGCGCGCCTCCCCATTCCGGGGGCGAGTCGGGGACACCGTTGTCCCCCCTCCCGAGGAGGGCTAAACCATAAGTGATGGCCCTGGGTCCGCCGGGGTGCGAGGGATATGTCGATGACAACCTCACCTCCGGCCTAGCACCACGACCCACAGTCGGCGTGCGGTTTTAGTCGGTTCGAGTCCAACATAACCTCCCCTTCCGGCTCCGGCAGGGGGGTATCCGAGGGGATTTCCGCACGGAAAAAAAAAAAAAAAAAAAGGTAGCCGAATTGGTCAAGGCTCTCTTACTCGAACCCGAATCCCTGTAAGGGAAAGACTGCGGGTTCGAGTCCCGCCCGAGATGATTCTTCTTTTTCCCTATGTATTCGATGAATGATTTTTGTTATTTATAGTTAGACATTCTATGCCTATGGGACTTCATTGTCATGTCCCATTCCATGCTGGCAAGATAGTGACTGTCAAAAAAATTTTTGACAGCAAAAACTGTTAAGATATTCCCTAAAACAAGATAAAAAAACATCCTTCCAGCATCCACAAGCTTTGTCACCCTATCTATCCCACGCCATGCGAATCCCAGTACTCTGTCGCGCTCGTAGAATACACACGCGACCAAAACATCACAGAACAGACAAACATATCTACCATATCATTTAAACGAATGAGAACAAAAAACAAAAGACTAAAAAGAACACAACAAAATAATATTCATATCCAATTTCTGAACGCTGGAGTGCAGTGAAATGTGGTTATGACGTAAATTGTGATGTGCAAGGATTTATTACCATATGCGTTACTATAGTGAGTAATTTTTATAATTATTTTAGTGTTTCTATTAATTTTTAATGTCTATGAGAAGAGGTAGTTACTAAGCATATTAAAAATATGTATCGCAAACAATTACCATAAGATGCATAATTTTTTATTTGCAGAATTCACTTTTAAATACGCTTTATTTAACTAAATTTATTATTTGAAAATATTATGCATTTATTGATTTCTAAAATGTTTTAAATTTTATATATAAAAAATAAATAGTAAAAATATTATAAAAATACTTAAAGGTAGAGTTGTGAGTCTGTTTATAATTAAAGGCAACTCTCTCTTTTTTATATCGTAAGGGAAAATGCTTCATGGATGCTATGCCGGACTCCTACCGACTAAAAACCCTCACGTAACGCCCAACAGCCTACGGTTGGGAGCCCTCTTTTTCTTCCATCCCATAGTTCCATATCTATCAGGGATCGGGTCTTCTTGTACGTCTACGCCAGGACGTTATATCCTGGGTTGTCGATCAACGATTTTGTTCTTTAATTTCTCTATTGATATTCCCGTGTTCACATACATCACTTGGAAATTAAGTGTGCAATTATCGTAAATGGGTATTCTACTGACTACTCAAATAAGTTACTTTTTACTAAACGTCAAAACGATAAGTTATAAGGTAACTTGTATGAAAAAAGATTTAGTGACGTCATAAAATTTAATAGTCAAATCAGTTACTATTAAAGGTTGGGTGGATGATAAAAAATAAATATAAACTATAAAATAAGAATCAACGCAATTTTACCGCTTCTTTACCATTCTTAATTTATAAAGCTCGTTTAGATAATTTATTTTAACTATAAATAATAAATAAATAAATATTCCACAACATTCTACACAACGCTATCAAGACCCATGGTAAGCTTTTATAGCTTGTGTTATGGAATCTAGAATGCGGATAAACATACTTATATACTTTTTTTTTGTAAATACATACATATCATACATAGAAACACCCAGACCAATGCAAATAGCCATATTCATGCATACAAATATTTGCACTGTGCGGGGATCGAACCCGCGCCTCCTGCGTGGCAGTCGCGTGCACTACCGCCACGCCACAGAGACTGTCAATGTCAATTATAGCCCGTCAAGAAAGTCGTGAAAATTGAGGGTGGCGCTGCTGCGCTTAATCTGGTATCCCTGCCATACTATAATTAAACAGACTTGATCGGTGGCTTTGTATGGTATGATTTCATTACGATAGTAGGATAGTAGGTGAATAAAAGTGAAAAAAAATACGGAAATTTCATTTACTTTATTTAGGCACTAATGGCGCAAACTTTAGAGATAAATCAAACTTCAAGCTAGAAAATTATATATACTTAATTACAGAATAGTCGTTATATCCTTTTTAAATGGTTGCAGGGCTTGCAGCAACATTTAGATATTATTTTTTGCAAATAAAACTTTAACAACTAATCGAAATCAACGAGTGCGGAGTGATTGAGTTTAGAAGTCATGGTTGTAAAATCACTCAGGTGGCAGACAAGCACACGGGATTTAGAAGCATATATATTATGTTAAATTTGGTGCGCGTGATCCGAAGCCTCCATTCGATGCAACCTGTACAACGCTAAATACTTCACTCTCTTACTCAGCACATGGGAGACGCTACCACTTATTGCAATTAACGGCCGCGGCGGGAGCAGCCCTATAGAGACCTGCGCGGAGACTCGCCACGGGTCCCTGTGACTGGCAGCGGATATAGAGGTTAGATGAGGACACCCAAGAGGGCCATCTTAAACCCGTATATAGCTCAAAGTTAACTGGGGTGTGAGGGAAATGCCGTTAACCTTACACCCCGATAAACGAGTATAAGGCCTCATATACAAGGACACGCCGTGTCGGACGTTATTAGGATATGCCTCGGGACACTATTTAAAATCCAAGCTGCGAGATAAACGAATTGTTTGGCCTGGCGCGCGCAGGTTGTTTTGTAATAATCTATGTTTGGTGACTTTCAGCTCGTCCACCACCGCTCTGGTCACAGAATCGCTTACTCAGTGGTACACTTTAACTTTATTAGACCCACGGTACCACCAGGATTGAGTTTAGTGATTGAGTTTAGAAGTCATGGTTGTAAAATCACTCAGGTGGCAGACAAGCACACGGGATTTAGAAGCATATATATTATGTTAAATTTGGTGCGCGTGATCCGAAGCCTCCATTCGATGCAACCTGTACAACGCTAAATGCTTCACTCTCTTACTCAGCACATGGGAGACGCTACCACTTATTGCAATTAACGGCCGCGGCGGGAGCAGCCCTATAGAGACCTGCGCGGAGACTCGCCACGGGTCCCTGTGACTGGCAGCGGATATAGAGGTTAGATGAGGACACCCAAGAGGGCCATCTTAAACCCGTATATAGCTCAAAGTTAACTGGGGTGTGAGGGAAATGCCGTTAACCTTACACCCCGATAAACGAGTATAAGGCCTCATATACAAGGACACGCCGTGTCGGACGTTATTAGGATATGCCTCGGGACACTATTTAAAATCCAAGCTGCGAGATAAACGAATTGTTTGGCCTGGCGCGCGCAGGTTGTTTTGTAATAATCTATGTTTGGTGACTTTCAGCTCGTCCACCACCGCTCTGGTCACAGAATCGCTTACTCAGTGGTACACTTTAACTTTATTAGACCCACGGTACCACCAGGAGTATGGCCATGGGTACCGTGGGTGTGAAATGTGTTTTCAGCATATTTTAAGTCCAAGAAACATGTTCCGAGCAATACCTTACCCAAAGCCTACCTGTCTGTCTCATGAACCGTGATAGCTGGACAGTCGATTTTTTTACAGACGTTGTAAAATATTAAACAATGAAAACAAAAGATGTAGGTACAGTACGTATTATAATATAATATAATTATAATCTTTTAGAACATTAACTTATTGGAGTGAGTATTGAACACCCAAAATGCTGCTTGAAACTCCTGCGTAATTTATCCGCGATAGTTTCTGACTCACTGGATATATCATCACATACTGAAATGATATGTCTTGAAATGTGCTTTTGAAAATCTGAAACAAATAAAAACGTACGGTACTGGATAAATACAGCTGTATATACCGTGTAATTTTTTAGTAGTCCAAAGGGCCTCAGTGGTTAATACAAAATGGATCAAGAATGTTCAAAAACGTCAAAGTGTCGTACTACGATTTCTTAAAATCGTAGGCTTAATGACAACCACGACAAATGTAAACAATGCTTTGAAAAATAAAATGTTCACTTAATACACATAATTTATAATAGATTACACTTCCCATACCGTGTTTAACATTAAAATATATATACGTACCGGCTTATTTAGCTGTTTGGCCATAAATATCCTCCAAATCAGAAACCAGCTTGCCGGTTTGAAAACCCGCCGTATATCATACTATATCACTGAAATACTTTGAATACGACATGTCTCTCACAACTAATACACACATTGCTATTCATTTTTACACTTTATATTGTTACTAGACGTAAATAAATTAAATGAACACAAAAGATATACGAAACATATCCACAACAAAACAAGGAATGACAGCTGAAAACTCAGTTTGACAGTTATTGAGTGTTGCAAATACAATGAAAAATATTAGTTCCTCCAACATTAATTTCACGACTTTCTTGACGCACTATACTATAGGATAATACCCAATTATTGGTGAAATGTGGATATTAATTCACCTCTGCCCAACCCTCCGCGAATAAAGGCGTAATTATTATATGTATTAGCGTAATTATTTGACTAACTACTACTCTTATATTTATTAAGACCTAAGCACGCCGGGTACAAACTGACAACATGTTAAAATGTATAAAGTATCAGATAACACGAGTATCACAATGTACAAACGTAAAATAATTTCAAATCGTCAAAGTGTTGTAACGATCAAATGTAGGATGATGTGCGGTGATGCTAGAAATTACAAATGTGTGCATGAGTGTCAAAATGCACAAATGTAATAATGAATAAATGATAAAATGTTTACATCGAATGGATAATTGATATAAAATCTCTTTAGTGCATATCTATTTGAAGTACAACATGCACTTCAATGTAGAAGAATACTTAGATTTTGCTATGTCACTGTAATTATATAAGTGGATTTTAATTTGAATTTAGAGTTAAGCTCAGAATAAATACGTTAAAAAAATTGTAAGTTGTGTGGATTGTATTGAATTTAGTGTTAAGACGAGAAAAGTACATACTGTCAATTGAACATTTCAGCAACTGTATATTTGGACCATTGCTCATTTGGTCATAAATACATATTGTCAATTGAACATTTTAGCATTTTTTCATTCTGACATCAGGATATTTTGTCATTAATAGATAGTACATTTTGACACTCCTGCTATCTGATACTTTATACATTTTAACATGTTGTCAGTTTGTACCCGGCGTGGACCTAAGTGGATATGATATTGGTTTCAAGCATGACTTTTTGGTGCAAAGAAAAAGCACCAAGCGCGCCTATTTGTAACTTGTTGGACTCTGACGTGTTAGTTTACTGTGACCTAATTTGAAGCCCTCTTATAGATGTAGCTGGCCACGCGGTTTATTCAGACGCTCGTGAAATTACACTTTATTCTATACTGAAGATATGCTAGATGTTAGAATAGAAATTAAATCAACCAGGGGTTAAAATTGGACTAAAAATAATTTGCACACCACAATGGGAAATGTCTTTATTTTTCATGCGAACATCCCCACGGACACCTCCCCTGCTGGAGCCGGAAAGGGAGGTTATGTCGGACTTGAACCGACTAAAACCGACGCCGACTGAAGGTCGTTGTGCTAGGCCGGAGGTAAAGTTGTTTTCGACATATCCCTCGCACCCCGGCTGACCCAGGGCCATCCCTTACGGTCTGGCTCTTCTTGGGGATGGGAAGTGGCATGACATGACAGTCATGCTCGTCGTGTCTCTAATCCATATTTTTTTTAAGAATATTAGAACCGAAATTACTAATATTCCCTCTAACCCCTCCAGCTAAGCTAAATTGTTTGTGTGAGTAATTTAATAGGATACCAATTTTTTCTTATTAATTCATCGATGGAGCCTAAACCGCTGAGCCTATGTTAAATATAACGTTTCTGACTTACATTTGATTTGTCTATCAATTCAGCTGTCAAGTCGTTGTCAAACCAACAACCACGGTCTCAGTTAATATTGTTTTTGTGTGTAAAAGTGTATGGAACTGATTTAAAATGTTTTGAAAGTGTTGAACTATATTCGTCGGTTACGTGCGAGTGTTATCTCTTCTAAATATTGTGTTATGTAGCAGAAATAGTGCAAAACCAATTAACATTTGACAAGTAGCTTGCAAAAAAATTGTTATACTACCCACTATTTTATTTAATAATTTCTGTCAAACCTGACGGCGACTGACATTTGACATTAGCCATAGACGACAACCAGGGTTGCCAGGACAGGAACTTTATTTTGGTATCAAAGATGAGTTCAAATAAAAAAAATACTGGAGCAATATTGGTGACATGCGCTAAATGCAATAAGCCGCCAAATGATAAAAAACCATCCGTGTCATGTGACTCTTGTAAAATTATTTTATGTGGAGACTGCCATGGTTTGTCACCCACTGAAGTAAGAGTGCTGGAGTTGAAGACTGTTGCACGCATAATGACTTTCCTGTGCAGTGATTGCAAATCTGCCATGGCTCAGCTACCAATGATTATGAAAAAACTGAATGACCTCTCTGAAGAGGTTAAGCAATTACGAATGCGCCAAAGTATGCTTGCAACTGAATCAGCAATACAAGAGATGACAGAAACGGCAAACAGAGCGAACAATATTATTATGTACGATGTACCCGAATCAGCAAGTAGTATACCCGATGAGAGGAAGAAACACGACATAAAGGAATCTGGAGCTATAATAAACACCGTTACAAATAAAGTCAACTGCAAAGGAATTAAGGTGTTTCGCTTAGGTGCACTTAAAAAAGATGCCGCCTCCAGGCCAAGACCATTGAAAGTCGTCCTCAACAGTAAGACGGAAGCTTTAGAAGTTCTTCGTAATAGGAACAAGCTAAGAGAACCCTCGAACATTGTATCGGATCAAACTCCCATGCAAAAAGAATACATAAAGTACTTACGCGAAGAACTTAATAAACGTGCCAGTGAAGGTGAAACGGATATAACAATTAAGTACATTCGAGGGAACCCAACTATTGTGAAAACTACCACACAAAAAAACTAGCTACAAATCACCAAACAGTACCAAAGCATAACTTAACAACTTACCACCTTAGACTATCTCGACCATTACTTCATACAATATCAATCCTATACACCAATATACAATCTGTAACTTCCAAATTTTTTTGATTTTTTTTAACAGTTTGCTCTTTACTGTATTTTTAAATTTATTAACACTTAATGCTCATTCAAACATGCGAACCTTTTCCTTACAGGGAGAATGCCTTGACCAACCGGGCCTCCGAAACACGCCCGATGTCATTCAAATTTCCCTTCTATTTTATGCGGCTTTAACTTCCAAATTAGATTTACTAATAGCCAGTCTGTTTACTAAAACCAACTCTAATCATTGTCACAGAGACATGGCTCAAGCCAAACATACCAGACTCAGTTGTGTCAATACCAGGCTACGAGCTGTATCGAGATGACAGGACTGGTAAGCGCAGCGGAGGAGTTGCTGTATATGCTTCAAAGAAAAATGACGCCTTGACAATAAAACTAAATACCATCTATAACAAAAAATATGAAGCTTCTGAATGTTTATGGCTGGATATTAATATAGGAACAACCAAGTTTTCTCTTTGTGGGGTGTATAGAGGTCATGGATCTTCAATAGACCAAGACAATTGTTTACTGGATCAACTGCACCATGTCTCTGAGACCAATACTGTGATAATAATGAGTGATTTCAACTACAGGGGAGTGCAGTGGCCACTGCAAAATAGTGGATACCTGACACCAAAAGAAAGCAACTTTGTGCAATGGTACAATAACAGTAACCTTAGGCAACTAGTCGACAGACATACTAGATTTCGGCAAGGAAACCAACCCTCATATTTGGATCTTATATTCACAAACGATGACTCGCTCATAGCCACCATTGAATACCAGGCCGCAATCGGCAAAAGTGATCATACGTGCTTATTAGCCACCATAGAACTGCAAGCAACAATACAACAAACACAACACAAAACTAAAATAAATTACAACAAAGCGAACTACGACAAAATAAACGAGCATCTCCGATTATCATTGCCAGACAA
The DNA here is from genome assembly GCA_914829495.1 of Eilema sororculum. Classification (NCBI taxonomy): domain Eukaryota; kingdom Metazoa; phylum Arthropoda; class Insecta; order Lepidoptera; family Erebidae; genus Eilema; species Eilema sororculum. The sequence continues at coordinate 17,920,396 of OU618536.1, forward strand.
TATTACAGATATACATTGTGTGAACTATCAATTCAACATCTTACATAAAGCACTTAAAGAAGCTATTAATGTACATGTACCCCGAAAAATATGTAAAGATACTATAAACAAGCCATGGATCTCGAACGAAAGCAAAATACTTATAAATCGAAAAATAGCATTGTGGAAACGATATCAGCTAACGGGCCTCGATGAACATTATAATGACTATAGAAAAACAAACAACCAATTAATAAATCACAACAGAAAAAAACGCATAGCCTATGAGCAAGACATAATAAACGCGGGACACAAGAGATTTTACTCGTATATCAGGCAACAAGTCACATCCAAAGTCAGCATACCTACTATTTTACATAATGAGCACGGAGTAACTGTGACAGAACCTCGTGACATTGCAATGGCATTTGCTAACCAATTTGCAAGTGTTTTCCAGAAAGAACCGAATGACCATCTACCTGCCCTTGACCCATCACTAAGAGTAGTGGACTCCATTGAAGAAATTTCATTTACTCCCGAAAAAATCAACAATGTTATCTCTGAAATGAAAATTGACTCATCCCCAGGACCTGACGATATTCCAGTTGCAATATTAAAAAGATGCAATATAACTATTTACTTATCAACGATAATGCAAACTTCTTATGAAACTGGCAAACTGCCAGATATATGGAAAACAGCATTGGTGACACTAATATTTAAAAAGGGAAGTAAACTAGAACCAATAAACTATAGACCCATCAGCTTAACTAGCGTCATTTGCAAGGCTATGGAAAAAATTATAGTCAAGCACGTCAGAGAATTTCTCTCTCACCATAGAGTTATTCCCCAACAACAACACGGTTTTTGCCCTCATCGTTCCACGGTCTCCAACTTATTATCATGCTTGTCATCCTGGATTGAGAAATTTAATGAACGAGTACCTATGGTATGGTATGGTATGGTATGACGGGCTATTATCCGCAACTCCACGACAAGGCGCGGTTTTTGCGTGAGGGTGGGCATTTTATTCGATCCACCCCAACTCGTTGAAGAACGCCAGCAGGCTATTCACACTGCTGGTGATCTCCCGGAGCGTACCTGTGTTTCCGAAGTACTTAGCCCTGTATGTGGCGGTTTCAGGACAGTGTAGAAGCACGTGTGCCGCAGTTTCTTCCTCGTTCATGCAGGCTCTGCAGAGAGGGCTGTCGGTGATACCTAAAATATAAAGGTGTTTATTGAAGGAACCGTGCCCCGTGATGGCAGCCGTAGCCGTGCGTAGTTGCCGTTTGTCCAGTTGTCGAAGGCGCCTGGTCAGTCTGCTATCAAGCACAGGGAGTGCTTCTCTGGCCTGTCTGCACACTTCCAGGTTCATCCAGTCTCTGTTGTGTTGATCTCTCGTTCGTTTGTTCACTATGGTTCGTAGGTATGCAAAGGGGATCGGTATTATGGGTTCAGGTCCCATTGCAACCATGTCTGATCCTCTCCTGGCAAGCTCGTCCGCGGCATCGTTACCACGCGAGCCGCTGTGGCCTTTGATCCATTGCAGTGTTATGTTGTTGGTGTGACCTATTTGATTTAATTTGAGGTGGCACTCCAGTATCAATCCTGAGTTAATAGTATGGCATTTTAAAGCTTGTAGTACAGCCATGCTGTCTGATAGTATGCGTATTGAGTGACCTTTCAGTTTCCTGGCCATTACCGCTGAGGCTGCCAAGGTGATCCCCATACATTCTGCTTGGAAAACTGTGTTATGGGTCCCCAGCGGTGTCGAAATGTGTATATTGAGGTCCTCCGAGAAGATGCCGGCCCCGGTGCCTGTACCTGTTTTGGATCCATCTGTGAAGATACGCAATTCTGCTGGGCATAAGGCCTCACAGCGATGATCCTCATGAAGCTGAATCTTGTATTTTTTGTCGAAAACGTGCTGTTTAGGTACACGATCATTTACTGCTCCCATCATGGGTATCTCTTTCGTGAGCTCAGTGAGCAGTGAAGTGTGTCGTGTGTTTCTCTCGCTCCATAGGTTGAGTGCCCTTAGGCGTATAGCCGCAGCTGTTGCTTCCTGGCGGATGAACAGATCCAAGGGTGGTAGTCCAAGCATGGCTTCCATTGCCGCGGTAGGGGTGGATTTTATGCAACCAGTGGTTGCCATGCAGGCTAATCTTTGGGTCTTCTGTAGTGTAGCTGATGTTGTGCTGTTTTTGGTCCTTGGCCACCAGACGATGGCGCCATAAGCTATCATGGGACGGATAACTGTTTCGTAAAGCCACAGAATGATTTTCGGTGCTAGCCCCCATTTTTTACCAATCATTCTTCTGCATTGCCAGAAGGTAATTTCAGCCTTTACTAATTTATTGTCTAGATGGCTACTCCATGTTAGCTTGCTGTCAAGAATAACGCCTAGGTATTTGACCTCTTTTGACAGTTGGAGTTCCGTTTCGAAGAGTTTTGGAAGGCGGTATTCGCCTAGTACCCTTTTATTTGTGAACATAACTAGTTCGGTTTTGTGCGGGTTCACCGATAGTTCAAATTCCCTGCACCATTTTTCTACGATGCGTAGGGCTTGTTGAGTTAGGTTACAAATCGTACCTGCTACCTTTCCTGAGATAAGGATTGTTAGGTCATCAGCATAACCTATGGTATAATCTCGGTTTTTGTTCAGCCTTGTGATTAGGTCATCTATCACTAGGTTCCACAGGAGAGGAGAGATTACACCCCCCTGTGGACAGCCTTTAGCTATTAGAGCTGTCTGGTCATCTTTTCCAAGGCGAACCACTCTTTTACTGAGCATGTTTGTTATCCAGTCTGATAGTACCGGTTCCGCTCCATGTTTTGACAGGGCGGTCTTAATACTGGTAAAGCTGGTTTTGTCGAAAGCTCCTTCAATGTCAATGAATGTTCCCAGGCAAATGCCTTGTTGTTCGATCGCTTCCTCTATCCGGCTGACTACCAGATGGAGGGCTGATTCCGTGGACTTCCCGGAGCTGTATGCATGTTGGTTTACGTGTAGGGGTAACTGTTTTAGTGCACCATCTCTCAGCTCCCTCTCGCATAGGCGCTCCATGGTTTTTAACATGAAGGAGGTCAGACTGATTGGTCGGTGTGCTTTAGGATTTGTATAATCACCCTTTCCTGGCTTCGGGATGAAGATGACTGCTACTTCCCGCCATCCTATTGGAACGTATCTGTGTGCCAAGCAGGCTTTAAATATACGCTCCAAACTGCTTGCGACTGGTTGGTTGCCCCACTGTAGCAGAGCAGGGATGATTCCGTCTGGGCCGGCTGCCTTATAAGGGTGAAAACTACTGATGGCCCACTGGACTTTTTCCAGGGTGACCACTTTGTTTGCATACTGCCAGTCTTGCGCAGTAGGTGTTATGGTTTCATCATGCCAGTTGATTTGTGTGGTAAAGACGCAACCAGGGAAGTGGGTCCGAGTGGAGAGTGGAAACGAGTACCTATTGACGTCATCTACCTCGATTATGAAAAGGCATTTGATAAAGTGCCTATAAAAAGACTTCTCTACAAATTAGAACATATAGGCATACGTGGAAAACTTCTCACATGGATAGAATCCTTTCTGCGTGGAAGTACACTACAAGTGAGAATCGGTGATGAAAAGTCTGATCATATGGAAGTGCATAGTGGCGTGCCACAGGGATCATTTTTGGGCCCAGTTCTATACATCATATATACCTTTGACCTCCAACACTGTCTAGACTGCGATGTCAGTATGTTCGCTGATGATACTAAAATATTCGCCAACCCATTAACTGACTATGACAAGCTCCAAAACGATTTAAACCTAATAGCCAACTGGTCCAAGGAGTGGCTCATAAACCTCAACACCTCAAAATGTACAGTACTGCACATAGGTAATCGAAATCCTTGCCTAAACTATAAATTGAATGACATGCCTCTAACAGAAGTCAAGGTACAAACGGACCTGGGAGTCAAAATTACAGAAAACTTAAAGTGGGATGAACATATTACATCAATCGTCAAGAAAGCAAGAAGTTTAATTTATTTGATTAGAAAAGCCTTTAATGTTCTAACGCCAGATATGATGCTAAAGATCCACAAAACTTTTATCAGACCAATTCTAGAATACGCATTTCAAATCTGGAATCCTTACTTTAATAAAGATATTGAACTCCTGGAGAAGGTACAACGCAGCTTCACCAAAATACCACGTTCATTGAAACAGAGACCATATGAGGAGCGCTTGGGAGTTTTAAAAATTACAACTCTAAAAGAACGCAGACATAGAGGTGACATGATAGAGACTTTCAAGATCTTAAGTGGACATTACGACATTGAAGACTTTGACAAGTTGTTCACGCGCAACAATAATAACCACCTCAGAGGTCACCACCTGAGACTATCCACCAGCTTCTCGAATAACAATCCACACAGAAACTTTATAAGTAATAGGGTAGTGAGAGAGTGGAATAAGCTACCATATGACGTTCTCACAGCCCAGAACATAAATCAGTTTAAGAATAGATTAGACCAACACCCCAAAATAAATAAACACTGGTGGGCATAAGCAGGATACGGGCATTATCAGTTGTTTCGACTGCCTGCCTGTTAAAAAAAAAAATAATAATAATAATTAATCCATGCATCCATTGACTAATCCAACAAATTACCTTATTATTAACGAGATGTGACTGACATCTGCATCTACATAATGGAAGTTCAAGGTGGCCAGCATCCAATGAATACAAACGACCCCATTAAGTCCCTAAACACTTGCCAGTGATGATATTATTATTTCTGCTAGAAACATATTTTGGCGCGAAACAGTAAACCTGACTCGAATACCGTGAACGAAAATGGTATGACCATCATGTACCTACTTCATGTCTCCAATATGTATTTATGGTATACTAGCTTTTGCCCGCGGCTTCGCCCGCGTGGATGTCGGTTATCGCGACCAAACATAGCCTATGTCCTTTCTTAAGGTCTAATCTACCCTTATACCAAATTTCATCAAAATCGGTTCAGTGGTTTAGGCGTGAAAGCGTAACATACAGACAGACAGACAGACAGACAGAGTTACTTTCGCATTTATAATATTACAATAGCTTTTGCCCGCGGCTCCGCCCGCGTGGATGTCGGTTATCGCGACAAAACATAGCCTATGTCCTTTCTCAAGGTCTAATCTACCCCTATACCAAATTTCATCAAAATCGGTTCAGTGGTTTAGGCGTGAAAGCGTAACATACAGACAGAGAGATAGAAAGACAGACAGACAGACAGAGTTACTTTCGCAATTATAATATTATTATGGATTATGGATAAATATGAATTGCTTTTTTGTCGATATGGAATTCAACACATGCATACATACATTCAATCACGCCTCTATCGCCGAGGGTTAGGCCGAGGTGAATCAAGACCCACATTTCACTTATCATAATATTCGGTCCCACGTAATGGGGGTGAGCCCATTGCCGTATCCCGGGCACTATTACTATTACGGGCACGAGAAAATAAATGAAGATACCATGCAATTGGTAAAAATAATATCACAGACACTAAAACTAGATTCAAAGAATATTGAAGAAACAAGAAGGGTAGGTAGGAAAAAAGATGATGCAACTCGGCCCCGAACAATTGTTGTAACCTTGCGCTCGAAGTCTGCTAAAAAAGAGTGGCTACAACACAGGAAGACGAGCTTAACCAATGGAGACATTTTATCTAACAATAATGGCAAGAGAGTTTACATCAATGACAATTTAACCAAACATATGCGGCAGGTATTATGGAGTGCTAAACAAATGCTTAAAGATAAGTACAAATATATTTGGGTTCAGGATCACAAGGTGCTGGTAAAAAAGGACGATGATTCGAAAATTCGCACCATTCGATCCGAGGATGATATTCAAAAAATATGCTTTAACAGCGAGCAATAAATAAACAAACAAGCCACAGTCAGCTGTGACGGTGTATGAACACACTACGTCATTTTATAAAATTCGATTCTACAACAGATATCAACTTGTTTACCGATATAGGATACCAAAGGTTTCAAAATATAGAAAATCTAACCAATTTTATGAATAAAAATAATAAAAGCACACATTTGCTATACCTAAACATTTGCTCGCTACGTAAACATTTTAATGAAGTCCTAGTATTGTTAGAAGTAAATAAATATACAATAGATATTTTAATTTTAAGTGAAATAAATATTAAACAAGATGAACTACCCCTGTACCTAATACCAGGATATAAAGCACACATAATGACTAGAGAGACAAGAAAAGGAGGCGGAATTATTATATATGCGAAGAATGGCCTCGTACTGGATGCTACAACATCAGCAATGGAGATAATGCATGGCAAAATGACAATTCTTAATAATAAATTGCACATATTGGCGTTATACAGTCCACCTGATGTGAATAAAATACAATTTATACAACAGCTTGAAATGCTCATCAAAACTGTTCCGACTACTAACAACTTAATTGTTATAGGTGACACAAACATTAACATATTGAACGATGAAATCAATAGTGTCACTACGAGATACAAAAACACCCTGTGTGGATGCGGCCTGCAGTGCGGAGTACCTAGCGGCGAGATAACACGCGAAGCTATCGTGAAAGGACGAGTCGATCGGTCGTGCTTGGATCATGTATGGGTGCGAGCGAAACGCAGCGCGGCGGCCTATGTTCTCGAGACGCGTACCTCAGATCATCATGCAGTAGGTATATCAATAGACTTGTGCGCAGAGGTAAACAAAACTAACTCCAATAGTGTACGGGAGGTTATTTGTGATAATTTGGTTACACAAAAATTAAACGAATACGACTGGTCACAGTTGTCACAGATAACGTGTCCATTAGAATTATATAAAACATTAGAGACCGTATTCAATACTATATATAAAGATTGTACATTTATGCTTCCTGTATGTAATAAACGAATAAAGCAGTCATGGGTAGATAAGGACTTATATAAAATGCTGCAGAGAAGAGATTACTTATTTAAAATATGGAAGCAGTCACCTAAAAACATGAATAAGAGATTAGAGTATACAAGGTTTAGGAATAAAGTTAATAAGTTAGTAAATACAGCAAAAAACAAATACAGGCAGAAAGAGATACAGAATTGTAAAGGTGATTTTAGAAAAATATGGATGAATATTAATTCGTGGTTAGGTCGGTCTACATGTAACTTGGATGAAATAATATTAAGGTATTTAGGCAAACAAGACACTATCTATAATATATGTACTAAGTTTTCAAACACATTCACAAAAGAAATTGTAGATATCAAACATTATTGTAATACAAAATTTTTAAACAGAGATAGCTATGTAAGTCCCAGTTTGGTTAGTTTCAGATATAACAAAGTTAGTCCATTAGACATAGAAAAGATCATTAGGGATTTATCTTCCGAAAAGTCACCGGGTATAGACAGAATAAGAGTGAAAGACATTAAATACTTAAATAGACGTTTGAGTCCAATTTTAGCTAATTTTGTTAACATGTGTGTTAGTAAATCTGTTTATCCTGACGAATTGAAGAAGGCTATAATACGGCCAATTTATAAGTCTGGTAGTCACAAAGAGTATGAAAATTATAGACCTATTGCGATATTGTCAGTTTTAGATAAAATTGTAGAAAAGGTGATTGTCGGTCAAATAAGTAGGTTCCTGGAGGGTCATGGTATACTGTCTGACACTCAACATGGATTCAGGAAAGGACGTAGCACAGTGACGGCGCTTACCCGGTTTGCGGACCAGGTCAATGAGAGTCTCAACTCAGGACAGCAGCTTATTGTTTTATTCATTGATTATAAAAAAGCATTTGATACGTTAGATCACGACATTCTGCTAGAGGCTATGGATGAATGTGGAATCCGTGGCCCCACAAAGGCTTGGTTCCAGAACTATCTAACTAATCGGAAAATTCGTACAACAGTGGATGGTGTATCAGGGGGGGAGGCTCTTGTTGGTCTGGGGGTGCCGACCGGGTCGGTATTTGGACCTGTAGGGTACATTATGCACGTGAACAGCGTAGCTAATGTAGTGAGTAGGTGTGGGGTGTACATGTATGCCGATGACATGTGCCTACTGTGTGCTTCTAGAGACCTGTATGAAGCTCAAAGAAACATCCAAATGGACTTTGAGAATATCACACGGTGGGCGCATGACAATGGGATAATATTGAATCTTAAGAAAACTAAATTCATGCATGTATACTCCCCCTATAATCAGCGTGCTAAAGATATAAATAAAGAGGACATTGTAGTAGTTGGCCATGCATATGATTGTTTACACAAAAATAAAATACATTGTAAATGTGGAAAAATACAATCTGTAGTAAGTTATAGATACTTGGGATTAACGGTGGACACAAACTTCAACTGGAAGTTGCATGTCAATGAGGTGTGTAATAGGCTAAGATCTGTTTTAGGTAAATTTTATGTTTTAAAAAGAATTGTTAACACTCATACGTTGACAGTGGTATACCATGCTCTTGCAGACTCTTTGCTCAGCTATGGACTCAGTGTGTATGGAAGAACCTTTATAACCTATATTAAAGAAATAAAAAGTATACAAACAAGGCTTGTAAAATATTTAGCTAATAAGCAAGACAAATTATTGTGCAACAAAGAGTACGAAAAGCTTTATCCTATATGTAAGATTCTTCCAGTAGATAAGAAAATTGAATATTTATTAGGTATAGAACACTATTATAATGATGAATACAAAATTATATTGCAAAATATATATAATACAAGGAGTGTAACAGAAAATAAATTTAGTAAACCTAGAGTAATAAATTACTATGGTGAAAGGATGTCTTCATACCTGGTCCCACATATATATAACAAAATTAACTTGTTACGACAATCACCCAAATTAAGTTTATATAAATTGAAGACTGAACTAAAGGCTTTTCTGTTAGACGATGCAGGATGTACATAATTAAATTAAACTATAGGTATCTAAATATTGTGTATTGAGATTAAGATACAAACGTGTACAGAGCGCTTCTCGCCAACAAGCGTAATAGCTTGGCGGGTATTTAGAAGTAATAATTAAGTTTGTGAAATTCTTGTTAAATAAATAAAAAAAAAAAAAAAAAAACTCGAGCCTATATCTGAGGTTGAGTCTGGGCTGTATATATCTGTCTGGTGTTAAACAGCCCTATCCCTTAGTCACCTTGTGCGAGACCGCATGGGGAGAGATGGGGTGGCCCAAATTCTACTCTGCCGGGAACCACACTTTTTGGAATGTTTTTTTTAAATGACTAACCATGTGATACTAGCAGCTCTTATCTATGTATATGTTACCGGAAATGTATGAAATCAAGGAATTGTATAGATACAAATCCTAGGAAATGTGTGTTAATACATAGAATTCCTGCCGTTCCACCGGAAATGTGTGAAATAAATGGGTTATTGTCTATATTTGCGGATGATTTTGTGGAAAATTTATATTTTTGAATGAATAAAAAAAAATAACCACGAAGATTAAATCTTGAAATCTTCTAACCTAATCTATCCGTGATCTAAGTAGTAATCTAAGTTAAATTGCGTGGTGTGGACACTGCGCCCCGACCTGGATATATTATAGGTTAGAAGACTGAAGCGAAAGCGAGGCTCCAGCATTAGCCTAAGTGGTTGCATTTTTATAACCACCATCAATATTCTTTGATACCATTTCATACATTACCTGCTGCGCACTCGGCATTGTATAGAATTCCTAGGAATTGTATAGAATTCCGGATTACACACATTTCCGGTAACATATACACTTCTTTAAATAGAGTTGGTCCAAAAACAATACCCCAAAAGTTGGTATAGCTAAATATACCTAGCCATAAAATGTTTCCTTTTTAAACTATTAAGACCTGGAACTCCCTGCCAGCTCACGTATTTCCTTCTTCCATCTGAAGGTGAGTGCCGCCATTGATAACACGGTGCGTGTTCATAATGGTGACCCTCTTTCCGGAGACTTTGCCTTTAGCTTACCATCAGGCAAGGTAATGTCAAATTGATATGCCTTCCCGTAAATTTCTCCAGCTAAATTCTCCATACTATCCTAATTTATCCTAATTCTCCTTCTCGTTGGTAGTGTAATGGCAAGTATTGAATTCTGACCCGGAATATCTCCATCATAACACCCAAGCTACCTTCCAAGAATTGAAAATACTCTAGCCTTAAAATTACCACAATTATTTTAATCTTCCAAGTATCTGTTACGCCTAATTTCAAGCGAAATTTGAGTTATAAAATAAACCTCATCGTATAATATGCGCTTAAGTTGAGAATTTTGCCTCCAATGGTATGCCGGAATGTGTAATAACAGAGACTCTTCAGCGGTAATATATGATCAAACTCCTGTTTATGACAATACTTAACACAGATAATATTCAAAATTATACAGAATACGTTCACAAAAGCAAGGTCGACAAATCCTCAAAGTTAAACTCAAAATTCGCTTATTCTATTTTTATTCTATTTTGTACCTTTGCCTGTAGCATTTAAATGATACCTGCAACATGTCAAACTAAAAAAAAGTGCCCTTTTCCCCATGGGGTTAGCAGAGATCGTATTTTTCTACTATGCCGCATGTTTTCACTTGCTACTATCCTGGACTATACCTATGCCTTATATTTTTCGCTTCTACATCGGATGAGTACTCCTGGCCTTTCTCGATCAAAATTTCTGAATTTTTGTCCTTGATCTTATTTTTCCGTACACCGATTTGCTTGACATACATACCCTAAAACCTGTTTTATTTTCTCTATATATACAAAACCATCTGAAATAAAAAATACTTCCTAATTATTATTTTTTAAACCACTGTAACAGAAAAGCACACGGCCCACATGATGGAAAGTGATTACCGTGGCCTATGAACGTGTGCAATAGAGAGTCACACCTGTGCTGCCAACCCTATAAGAACAGTGTACCCTAAAACCTGTTTTATTTTCTCTATAGGTATATACAAAACCATCTGAAATACTTCCTAATTATTATTTTTTAAACCACTGTGGCAGGAAAGCACACGGCCCACCTGATGGAATGTGGTTACCGTGGCCTATAGACGTGTGCAATAGAGAGTCACATCTGTGCTGCCGGCCCTGTAAAAACAGAGAGTTTCTGTGCCTTCAGAAACAAAGCAGAATAACTAGACAAGCCTATGGATTTCCCACTGACAGCACAAAACCTCTCCAGTGAGCTCTGGCTACCCTACTCACCGCCGGGAACACAACACGAGGTTATTAGGCCTGTACGGCATTCTGTAGGGCGAAGGTACACCCCAGTCGGACTGCTTAATTGGGAAGGAAATACCGTCGTGTCCTACCTAAATTACATCAAGATTTACATAAACAGATGATAATAATAGTCATAATCTATGGACTGAAGGAGACAGTGTTGCCGTTATAAAAACTATAATTTATTTTATTAACTTCGTTTGTTGTAATTATTTATTTAAGATGTTATTTTTGTAATCATTTCTGGGTATGTGCTGCAGCTGCGAAAAATAAATGCATTTTCTTTCTTCTTTCAATCTTAATATTATGTATCTCAAAGGTGACTGACTGACTGACATAGTGATATACCAACGCACAGCCCAAACCACTGGACGGATTGGGCTGAAAGTTGGCATGCAGGTAGATATTATGACGTGGGCATCCGCTAAGAAAGGATTTTCGGAAATTCTGCTACTAAAGGGGTAAAATAAGGGATGGAAGTTTGTATGAGTGTCCGCCATTTTCAGAGCTAGATGCACTAAATTTCATAAACCTGTGTTAAGAAATAAATGAACACATGTATTGACGTTTTTCAAAATTTTAGTACTAAGAGGGTAAAATAGGTGATAAACTTTTGTATGGAAAGTTCGTCATTTTCAAAGTTAGAAGCATGAAACTTCGTACACCTACGTCTTTTGAGAAATGTTTTGTCGCGATAACCGACATCCATGCGGGCGAAGCCGCGAGCAAAAGCTAGTAAATTACATAATTCTCCGTGACTGGTGTTGGAAATTGAGAAGAGATAAACATTACGATTATCACGATAAATCGAATATATACTCGACTCAAACCCGCAGTCTTTCCCTTACAGGGGGAATGCCTGACCAATTCGGCTACTGAGACACGCCCGATATGATTCATATCAGTCAGGCATTCCCCCTGTAAGGGAAAGACTGCGGGTTCGAGTCCCGCCCGAGAAGATTCTTTTTCCCTATGTATTCGATTTGTATAGTTAGCATACTTAATGCTGTAAAAATTCATTAAATTGCACTTTAATAAATAAATGAGTTTGAGAAGTCGGTCAGCTGTCAGCTATTTAGGGTCCACTAGTGCAAGTTTAACACTCGAGCGACCCTGACACGTCTAGTGCCTCGAGCTATTGATTTTACTTCTAAACGTTCTTTAAAACCAATATCTTCTTTATCGACATCTAGGTGTGGTACCTACATGCTGTTTAGAAAACAAAATGTATTTCTAGGTGTGATGCAGACGGGCAGACTATCATTTCCAGTCAATCTGACCTTCTAAACAATGGACCTGGTTTTAGTCTGTGCCTCTGCCTCGGACCTCAGAGAGGTCATAAGGCAGTAGTTTTCGTAAATATCAATAAACCAATAATAATAATAGGCTACGTACCACTCGACCTCTTTTTCAGTGCCTATTAGACCTCGGAAAAATATGTCGCACCTCCGCTCAAATAACGTCACAACTCCAAAAACCAAGTTTTTCAGTAGAGACCATTAAAGTTTGGCCCACTTAAATTTTTCACTTTTTGGATCATAATTAAAAAAGTAATGACTTTAGAAGAAAACGTTCTTCAAGGAATTAGTATTATTTTTTATGCTCTACAAATTCATATTATTACTAACCTGAAAATCCTGAAAAAATGCAAAATGAAATCGGGGTTATGACACTATATGTACAAAAACTATATGTACCGAGACTTTGCCTTTAGCTTAACATCAGGCGAGGTGAAGTCAAATTGTCGTGTCCTATATAAAAAAAAAACAAAGGTTTTACGATAATTTGTTTATTATAATAAAATGTCTTTAAGGCGACGTATAAAGAGGGAAATTTGAATCGTATCGGGCGTGTCTCGGTAGCCGAATTGGTCAGGCATTCCCCCTGTAAGGGAAAGACTGCGGGTTCGAGTCCCGCCCGAGAAGATTCTTTTTCCCTATGTATTCGATTTGTATAGTTAGCATACTTAATGCTGTAAAAATTCCTTCAATTTCAATACTCACTTCAAGTCAATTTTTAAACGGAAGACTAAAAATGTATTCGGACTAAGTCATTGCGGGCATGGTGACGCGGGAACCTGCCTGTGCAGCGACGACAACTCAGTGCGTGGTGGCCGTCCTCCTCCACCGTGGAGCCGCAGAAGCATCTGTGAGATTCACACACCTTGGAGCCCAGGCGGAGCGCCACTGCCACCCGCAGGGAGTCGTCATCTAATAGGGTGTCCATGTGCCGTGAAGGCAGTGCGTTTAACCATGCCCCCGATTCAGGCTGCGACACAGCGCCGAATTAGCGCCTGTCGCGCCATCCAGCATATCCCTCACCGTCCCATCAACACCGATCTCGTCCCATGCTATTTGCACGCTCTGATTTACTGGACACGGTTTGCCCGGGCTGAGAACCGACCATGACGATAGCGCCTCGCGCACATGAGGTATTTCTACTCGATCGCCGTTTGAGGAGAGCATGATAGCAACCAAGGCTGCCAACCCGTGATCTAATGCTAGGAAGGCCGGCAGGCCAACGTCCCTCACGTGCCATAGTCCGAGACCCCCACATCTTATAGGCAGGGAAGCCTGGAGCCACTGTCATTCGTCGAGTAAGACATTGAGGATGGACTCCGCAGTATCTCTCAAAGCGCTGTCCAAGGAAGAGACTGCATCTGGACAGAGGCAGGTTGGTGTAGTCCTCAGCAGGTATGTGACTTTGGGAACCGCAAAACACATCCGCAACAGCAGCACGGCAACGTGGGCTGAAAGGTTCCTCAACTGTTCCCGTGCAGCAAGAAGAATAAAAAGCTGGCGCGAAGTAATAACCTCTGGAACTGCCTCCAGGAAAATGGGAGAACCCAGTAGGTTGAAGGTGCCTGGAGTAGGTTCGCTGAGGCCAGGAACGAGTATATGCCAGTATTGGTGATCAACAAATATATTTGTATTGTATTGTTTCAATCATGTGTACCGTCATAACTCTGTTTAGGTCAGTATTAGGGTACAACCAATAATTTTATTATTCTGTTTTAATCATGTGTACTGGCATTAGTCGACAAGCATCAGTTTAAGAACAGAAAACGAAAAGAAATTTTACTTACCTCTCAAACAAAAACAGTCTTGAGTCAACACAATTCACTTTTACTGAACAACGTAGGTATGATCACCTCGTGCAAGTCGAGACATGACACTGTATATGTTCGCCGTGTAACAACTTTCGGTAAACAATATAACGACACAAGTGCTATCTAGGGACAAGTAATTGAACTACGTCTATGAAATTTTGTGAGCATAAAAAATGCGATATTCTGATATGAATGGTAAAATAAAAGTCATTTCGCATTATATCGAGTTATGACGTTATTTGAGCGGATGTGCGATGAGTTCATTTGTTATACGCTCGGTATTATTTTAACATGAAAAGGTACAGTTACGTAGAAAATTAATAGCGGACCTTCAAATAGTAAACTTATAACGAGACTGAGAAATTGTTAAAACTAGAGTCGAGATCACAGATACTTCTTTTCTTGCAGAGATCTCTCTCTCTCGTTTACCCTAGTCTAGGTTATGTAGAACTCGAACCGACCAAACCGCACACCGCCTTGAATCTTCAGATCAAAGTAAAAGATTGCCTACGACATATCTCTCACAACATGGCTGACCCAGATCCATCTCGGGGTTCTAGCCGGCCCGCTCGGATGCGGGAACCGCGGTGCTCCCATCTTGCCTCCGGAAAGGGATACCTAGTATCCATATCCATACTAATATTATAAATGCGAAAGTAATTCTGTCTGTCTGTATGTTATGCTTTCACAACTAAAGCACAGAACCGATTTTGATAAAATTTGGTTTAAGGGTATATTAGACCTTGAGAAATGATATCGGCTATGTTTGGTCGCGATAACCGACATCCACGCGGCAAGCTAGTTATTTTATTAAATCATAATCATAATCATAATCATAATCAATCTTTATTTGCGAATACAGGTATAAATTATGGTATTACATTTGTTTAAAGTTTCCTCATTCCGTATTCCACCTAAAAGGCATGCAAATTTACAATTCATTATATAAAGTAAAATACAAATTAAATGTCAACTAATTATCTCCAATCGATTAACAAGGATAAATTTAATGATGTCAAAATTAAGATAGGAAAAATAATGTAAAATAATTAATAATGTCATAATTTCAAAATAAATAATTGTTACGTTTAATAATTACAATAATACTTAGTCATTTTAATTATAAACTGTCCTTAATATATTCGTCAATATTGTAGTATGCTTTCGTTACAAGTAAGTGAAATACTTTCTTTTTGAATACATTTGGGTTTTCAACTTCTAAAATGTATCGCGGTAACTTATTATACAGACGAGGAGCCATACAGAAAATACTCTTATCATACAGGGCCGACCTATGTTGAGGAATGCATATTTTATGACAATTGCGAACACTGTTATATGTTGTGTAACGGTTCAAATTAATTTTCACAAAAGCCACATTTTCATATATATACAGACAAGGTAGAGTTAGTATTTCTAACTGTATAAAGTATGGTTTGCATGTGTCTGTCTGTTGCAATTTACACAGGGCTCTTAGACATCTTTTTTGTGCCTTAAATGTCCTTTCTTTGTCCGGTGAATTGCCCCAGAATATAACCCCGTATCGCAATATTGAAGTTACGTGGGCATGATATGCTGTTATTACCGCATCCCGGTTCACGACTTTAGACAACATATAAAGTGCATATGAGAAACTATTTAATTTTTTACATAATATGTCAATGTGAGTTTTCCAATTTAGATTTGAGTCAATGTTTAGCCCTAGAAATTTTGTATTATGGATGTCAATATTAGTTTTATTTAAATGTCATATTATTATATATATATATATATTATTATGTATCTTATTTAAATGTCTTAAACGCAAAAACATCACTCATAACATGCCTTATATTTATTTCATCGAGAAATCATTTTTATTTATAAAAAAAAATCCTAACTTATTGTCTTTACGTGTCAAAATATCTCCTGATAACCAAGATCAAGTCAGTCAGTCGTGCGTGTAACGACTTGAGCCGCATTTGGTAAATCTCATTTGAAATAGGGCAATAAATCGGATGTTTGCGACAGTCCTATCGTATGTTACATGCTCCGAATACGGACACCTACTTACAACGGCTATGTTTCTTTAATTTCACGGTCCGGGGTCGGACCAACACATCTCTTAGGGTTTCATGCCTCGAGAGACAACCAGAGGGTTCCTTATAAGATTTCTGTCCAATTTTTCCAAGTGTTAGATTTGATTTGAGGACAGAATCTTAAAGGTATGAGTTCGTAGCTACATAATTATAGACGGTAGCAACAGGTGACGTGTCTCCATAACGTTGATTTCTAAATATTTCTGTAAAATATGGGCCAACAACGTGTCTTTAGCTATGAAAAGTATTTCATAAAATACATAGAAACCATGACTAAACATGTACCCTGTTGCTGTTGTCTGCGAAAATACCCTCGGATACCCTCGGAAGGTTATGTCGGACTCAAACCGACTAAAACCGCACGCCGACTGAAGGTCGTAGAACTAGGCCGGAGGTGAGGTTCTCTTTGACATATCCCTCGCACCCCGGCTGACCCAGGGCCATCCCTTACGGTCCCTTCCCTTACGGCACGCAGCAGGTGCATGAACTTGGCCTCCAGGGTGTCCGCCTACACGGGGCACTCGTATAGGCCCATGGACCGCACGATACCCGCATAGTGCCTCCTGCAGCGCGTTAGCTGTCACCAACAATTTGGGGCGCAGACTTCGGAAGTGCTCCCTGAAGTCCCACCGACCATCGAGCACGAGCCCCAGGTATTTCAATCAAGGCTTGATGTCGATGGGAGTACCTCCTACTGACAGGCTGGCTTCTGGGCATGGCCTGCGTCGAGGGCCATGAAAGAACATGGCCTCGGATTTATGCAGAGCCACCTCGAGACTCAGCCGCCGGATCCGATCCACGACTTGAGCAACAGCGGTCTTGGCCCTCTGGATCGCCTCGCGGTGTGTAGCGCCACACCATCACTAGCGTATCGTCCACATTGCACGTGACGATGGCACCGAACGACTATGAATTTGTACCTTACGTTTTCTAAAATAAAAGTAGGTGAAGTTGCGCCTTATAACAACTTCCTGCAGAAAAGTCATATAAAATCGGTCCAGGTTCTTCGGAGGCTACCCCTGACTGGCCCTGACCAACATATAGAAGGACTCGTTTTTTCTATAGCAGCCGCAAGTTAGTCGTGAAAACATCATAAAAAATGTGTAGATACTATTTTAGTGTAATTACCCATGACGAGCACACACAGACAGCATAGAGAACAATATTGACAAACAAAACACAACCTATTTTTCAAGCCATTTTTTACGACGAATATTCTTAGCAAAGCTTAGTCTGAGCGTTTTGTATTTATTCTTATGCACACACTGAAAGGTATACTTATATAAAATGGGCCGAAGTGGGTGCCCTAGAAAACCGTTTGCGAACAAAATAGGCCACGTTCTCTGAAAAGCCGAGGTGTGCGGTGAAAGATAATACTTAGTATAAAGGTGTTCTCTCACCGAGAGCATACACCTGTAATGTTTTTTTATGGGTGCTACAAATACTACTAGAAATCGTTACGATCGCACCGTATCTTTTGAACCGCAACCACGTTCGTCAGATTTCAGTACTGTATACCTACTTATATTTACAAGCAAATTAACAGAAAACTAATCATCATGGACATGAACAAAAAATAATTGGAATCCCATGTTACAGCTTGGCTAAAAGAAGACTGCTTACTTACTGAAAATGTCATTAGCATACATTAGCTAAAATAAAAAGTTATTAAAACTAACATCCACACCCTGAAATACACACTCACGCTCGCTTACACACACATACACACACACACACACACACACAAACACACACACACACACACACACACACACACACACACACACACACACACACACACACACGCACGCACTCACTCACTCACTGACACACACACACACACACAGACACAAACACACACACACACACACACACGGCCAATCCTGGTGTTACGATATGTGGATTTTGTGTTTTTCTAATTCTGGAAGAATAAAAATGAGAAACGAAATGAAGACCAAAACATAAAAAGTTCTAGAGGAATAATAAAATGAATATCGAAAAGACGGTCGAAATTAAGGGTATAAAAGGAGCTGTCAGAGCGGTGAAAGGACAGTTAAGTTTGGGAGTTCAAAGTGAACAGAAGAGGAAGAAGAAGAAGGAAAAAGGAAGAAAAGTGGAAAAAAAGTAAAGTGCCGTGATAGTATAGTCGCGCTGTGAGTTACGTGTAAGCGCGTCCTACTGTATCGTGCGGTACAGTCGCGCTATGAGTGTCGCGAATATGACTAAGTGCAATAGTGCATCGTGGGGTACAGTCGCGCTGTGAGTGTCGTGTTCAAGATTTGGTTGTTGGGGTCTGTAAATAAAGCGGTCTCACATACGAAGCTGTTTATTTCTAATCCCGTTACCCGTCTCCCGTAACATTATGTAGAAAAAGTTGGCTGTAACTTGATGTTCTTAACTAATCATCATGGACCCGAAGTTCGCTTTCTTATTTCTCCTCCCCTAATTGATTAGCTTAACTTGGATTTAACGTGAGCTACGGGAGTTAGAGAGTAAGACTGCAAGTCTTACTCTCTAACTCCGAGGGAAAAGCCTGTATCAGAGCGTTATTTTTCCCTATGCATTCGATTTGTATAGCTAGCATACTTAATGCTGTAAAAATTCATTCAATCCTTTAAATATTTTTTTCCTGTAGGCGATTCGCACTAAGTCAATTTATTGGTGTGCGAATCGTCAACTACTTTAAATTAATTTTTATTACACTTCCGAGATTTTTAGATAAGTGATGAAATATAATATATCCGTAGACTTTATTGAGGTGTAGGTATATAAGTAAGTACTATTATTTATTATCATTCGGTAGTAAATAACTTTATGATACGACAATAAATATTTTGATTACCGTCAATCATCGTCAAAACGAAATTGTATTTGACGTTCGAGGTTTTCTTGTTTACCAGTCTTAGCCCCCTCCGCACTTTTGTGGGACTTGAACCGACAAAAACCGCGCACTGTCTTGGGTCTTTAGTTGCTTGGGTCTTTTGTTCCTAAATCCTATTACTGGGATAAAAAGTAGCTTAAGCACAGAAATATTAATTGGGACAGAACGGCGAAATGAGCGGGAAACGCGTGCCAACTTTTAAGACGATTCCTGTCCTATGAGACAGGAATTTTCGAACGCTTACTCAGTACTTTTAAGACTGGCTTGTAATAACATCGGTGAAAAATAACGTCAATATGCCATTCTGTGCTTTTGCCAAGTTTAAAATAAAAATGGGGGAGTAATTTGAAAAATAAAGGCATTTCTTAAGAGGACTTCCTAGCTAGCAAAAAATCCTGAACCCTAATTTGAACGCCACTATTGCCGTAGCTCCTTCTCACTTCTGTCCCCGTAGAGTGCGATAAGGATAACCGTAGCTCAGACCTATTTTATCACAATTTTTTTGGGCAAAATCGAGGTATCGTATTTCCCGTTTTTTCAGCGAAAACTAAGCCGATTTAAATATTTTTGACACCGTTTTATTAGGAAATAGCGTATCTATGTTCCTGTCATTTTTATAACGTTAAAACCTTTTTGAATTTGTCTGGTAGTCCTCCAAACATGCCGGTAAGAATTAGTAATTTTTTATCATCTTTAGACGATCATATTTTCTTATTTTATTGACTGCCGACAAAAATAAAAATCAAACAGAGACATGCGTACAGAAGATCTTGATTTTACGAAAACAAAAATATTGTTCTAGAAGCAATATTCACGGAGGAAAAGGGGAGAACGGTACTTTGGAGAAACAGTTGCTAGGAAGTCCTCTTAAGTATCTCTCGAGATTATTATTTACAGTGAAAATGTTGACACGCGTAACATGCAGATGAACACTACTTATAGCCGTTCTATCCTAATAAATTTCTGTGGGACCATGTGTGTCATGATTCAATTTCAGTAAGCACAGTTGTGCGTATTGAGTGTTAATAAGTAACAACGTTTAAACATCTTCACAAACTTTTACATTTATAATATTACTAGAAAGTAAGAAAGACTAGGAAGCCCTTGTGATGTCGAGGGGGAGACCAGTAGTCGAGTTTCAGAGACCCTGACGACTTGACTTGTGTTGTTTTCGAAAACAGAAACTTTGTTCTCGAGACAAATGTGTTAATGATTAATAACTTTCCTTTCGGTTTTTGGGGGCAGACGCTCTCATGAAAGCTGTACAAGCCAAATTAATAGAAAAACCGGTAAAGTGCGAGGTGGATTGTTGAGTTGTAAAATTAATGCATTGCTTACCTACTGCTGTTCTGAATAGATTTGCTTAGGAATAAATAGTAAAAAACAGTTTTACAGCACTAAGTATGCTAACTATACAAATCGAATACATAGGGAAAAAGAAGAATCATCTCGGGCGGGACTCGAACCACCAATTTGTCAAAGCCGAATTGGTCAAGGCATTCCCCCTGTAAGGGAAAGACTGCGGGTTTGAGTCCCGCCCGAGATGATTCTTCTTGTTCCCTATGTATTCGACTATTAATGTTATGCTAAACGGCGATAGGATATCTGGGAATGCTGTTAAGTTTCTGGGTATTCACATTGATTCATTACTCAATTGGAAAGATGAGCTGAATGTCATTGATGGATCACTTTCATCAGCTTGATTTGATTTAAGAAGTTAAAGAGCCGAAGTATAATACACAATCTTTAGGTGATCCTAAAGATTGTGTATTTTGGATTAGTTGAGTCCAGGCTAAAGTACAGCATTCAGTTTTGGGGTAATAGCTATAAATATAACTGTAACAAGGCTTTTATATTGCGAAAAAGGGCTATATAAGAACAATGGTCAGTATTCCACAGTGGGAATCTTGTAGGGAGCATTTTAAAAACTTGTCCATATTGTACCGTGACGTGCGTCTACACATTGATGGTCTTAAGCGATCTTACGAAACACATAAGAGACTATGAAGCGGAAGATGAGAGAGTAACACGCGAAAGCACTCGAAGGAACCATTTTAAAGCTACGTCGAATCCAAAAATTAACGTCGTGATACATAGTGCGAAATATCAAGCAATAAAACTTTTCAATAGTCTGCCTAATGACTTAAAGCTTGATATTTATGAAACTAATTCTTTAATGAAAAAGTTAAAGTCCTTGCTGTTGGAGAAATGACAGTTGAAGAATTTATGGATGGCTAGCTGGCCCGGCGAACTTCGCACCACCAATTTTTTTGCGCACGCGTGGCGTCAGATCCCGTTCCCGCTTCGGAATTTTCTCACCTTTTAAACCTTCCCTAGACGTCCACGAATATTTCAATATCAATGTAAGATAAATCTGTTCAGCCGTTCTCGAGTTTTAGTGAGACTAACGAACAGCAATTGATTTTTATATACCTATATAGATATATAGATATGACTGAAATGTTTTAGGTTAATTGTACCTAAATTTCATGTTCTGTATATTTTTGACATTATTAAATAGCATTTTTTATTTTTTATTGATTGCATGTATTATTAATAATTATGTTTATTTGACATTTCAACATAAACTATGTTCGAATGAATTTTACAGCATTAAGTATGTTAACTATACAAATCGAATACACTTATCAAAAATCAATGTTTAAAAATGATTGTAACATCATTCATTATTTCCGATAGTTCGTAAGAATATCGGTGGATGACTCCACCGTCGTCATAAAGACGGATAAAAATAGAAGGAAAATTTGAATCACATCGGGCATGTCTCGGTAGCCGAGTTGGTCAATTCCCCCTGTAAGAGAAAGATTGCGGGTTTGAGTCCCGCCCGAGAAGTTTCATTTATCCCTATGTATTTGATAAACTATGTTTGTTCAAAAATAAATTGAATTAAATTGAATTGATTCACGTACGAAGTGTTCCGTATCTTTCTGTTTTCAGTAGGTATTTGTTGTTTTAGCCGCTACATCATGTCTTCTTGTGAATCAAATATGACTTTCCTATGTAACCGAATGCAGTAGAAATTACAAACCCAAAATTACGCAATTTACAACTCAAGAAAATATGCTCGTTTGCCTTCAGCCTTACTTACAAAACAGTGTCGACGGTTGTATCCACAGCCTGAGTCCGATTGAAACTTATTAATCCAGTCAATATTTGCTAAATGTTAGTTAATCTGTTGTAATTGGCTTTCGACAAGTTTGGAGAGGGTTGCTGTTTACGTTATTGGCTGGGGTGAGTTTAAACATGATAATTAATACAGGGAAAATACGGGGAATTATTACAGGGAAATACGTACGCAAACTATTATAGGCAGCTGTGGTTAATAGTGAACATTTTGAGACGAAAATTCGATGAAATTGGAGAAATAGTTGTTAGATAATAAATAGTAAATATTTCACAACATTCTACACTACACAACGCTATCAAGACCCATGGTAAGCATAGCATAACTAGCTTGTATTGTGGAATCAAGAATAAAGATATACATACATATTATACATAGAAACACCCAAACTAATACAAATAGCCATATTCATGCACTGTCGGTTCGAGTCCGACATAACAGGGCTCGAGCCCGTGCCTCGTGTAGCAGTCGCGTTCACTACCGCCACGCCACAGAGGCTGTCAAAATTATGATGGAATGCGTTTCTTTGCTTGCTATTGTTTCTTATTTGGAAATGGAAGTCTCACTTTATATACGAAATCACACCGTATTACCAGTTATAATGATGTTAATAAAGCATAAAGATTATTTATATTTAAAAATAAATCCAATACCCGGGAAGCAGTGATAAGACAGTTAATTTATTTTTTATGGCAATATACGAGCACTTCTACGAGTCGAAACGTCAGACAAATCAACGGTGCGTATGTACCAATACATTTTTTTTTCTTTGCCTGTACCATGATCGCGTTAATTCCCGTTAATATTAGTGTATATTATGGAACGCGAGAGTTTAAAAGTTAGAATAGAATATACGAGCATTTAGATTCATAGACAATACACCAGCCACCATGGTACCAGGGTGGGTACCAGTAAGTTTTTTTCCCGCGAGCGACTAATTGCTAAACCTACCGCCACAGAATCACTAAATAGTTACGCTAGTACTATTATCTATTCTGTGACATAGGTATAAAACAAAGTCGCTTTCCGCGTCCCTATGTCCCTATGTATGCTTATATCTTCAAAACTACGCTACAGATTTTGATGCAGTTTCTTTTAATAGAGAGAGTAATTCAAGGGGAAGGTTTATATGTATAATACATGCTTAATATAGTAGAGGGTGCAGCGGAAACGGGTTCGAACGCCACGCGGGTGGAAAAAATCATACATAAAAAAATTACATATATAAATTATAAGTTACTGCCACAAAACTCGCTCGGTAGCGAAATTAACCGTAGTACGGGCTAGGCCTAATTCTCAAGAACGTGCTCCAGTTTGTAGACACTCCGTTGCCGCACCCAATTTACTTAATTGGGGGATTAATAAAACACCAGGGACGCTTGTCTAGCCTCTGATATCATTTAAAATAATCAATCAATCAATTAGCGTTAGGTTATCATAGTCTACTGCTGAACATAAGCTACTCCTAGCGTTAGAAGGGGGCTTTGGCTTACTGTTTTCACGCTGACTAAACAGGTTGATACAAAGTTAAGCCAACGAAGCGAGAGAAAAAAGGTAAATAAAGTTTCAGCGGTTCCAAAGATTTTAAAAACTCCGAAATCCAAAAACTCCGCTCTGAAATCTTACGAGCAATTTCATTCCTGTCTGGAATGAGTTTTCATTCCAGACAGGAATGAAATTCATTCCAGACAGGAATGAAATTGCTCATAAGATTTCGGAGCTGTCAGTTTAAAACCGCTGTGCTGACAGCTATCCTGTACTACGAAACACGCAACGACAGCTCTGCCCTCCTTATTGCAAACGCAGTACTTGCAAAATGGCAGTTTCGAGATAAACGCGGTAAACCTTTTTTCTCATATCTAATGGAGAAATATTCGTGGTATAATTGAAGGAATTTTTATAGCATTAAGTATGCTAACTATACAAATCGAATACATAGGGAAAAAGAATCTTCTCGGGCGGGACTCGAACCCGCAGTCTTTCCCTTACAGGGGGAATGCCTGACCAATTCGGCTACCGAGACACGCCCGATATGATTCAAATTTCCCACCTTATACGTCTTTGAGGCGACGTAGCGTCATCTACCGATTTTCTTACGAACTATCGGAATCAATGAATGATATTACAATCATTTTTAAACATTGATTTTTTGATAACTGCGCCCAAACAATTGAAGGAATTTTTATAGCATTAAGTATGCTAACTATACAAATCGAATACATAGGGAAAAAGAATCTTCTCGGGCGGGACTCGAACCCGCAGTCTTTCCCTTACAGGGGGAATGCCTGACCAATTCGGCTACCGAGACACGCCCGATATGATTCAAATTTCCCACCTTATACGTCTTTTGATTTGAAATTTGAATCATATCGGGCGTGTCTCGGTAGCCGAATTGGTCAGGCATTCCCCCTGTAAGGGAAAGACTGCGGGTTCGAGTCCCGCCCGAGAAGATTCTTTTTCCCTATGTATTCGATTCGTGGTATAACTTTTAAAATGTAAAAATCAAGCTTTCTATTGATATATTTTTTTCTTTATTTTATTGTCTTATTTAGATAAAATGCTCAGAACTGCGTTTTCATTAACTTTTTGGGCTTGCGAGCATTACAGTATCACTAAGACTAAATGCAGTAACTGTGTTTATTACTGCAAACTTACCTAGCACGTGCTTATTACTGCGTTTGTAATTAGCAATCATTTTTATATTTTCATGTCAAAAAAATTAAAAGTTGAATTTCCCTATAGTTCAACTAGTAGGACCAGGCCTACTAGTTGAACTGTAGGGAAATTCAACTTTTAATTTTTTTAATTAACTTAAATATCACAATAAAATCTTTGTTGTTTATCTATAGGTATTTATCTATATTAAATTTATAATCAGTCTATAAAACTCGTTTCAGAAACATTTCTATTAAAGTCTTCAAATATACATTTACTCATCAACGTATTTTTTTTTAATATACATTAATTTATATTATGGTTTATGGGACTTATTCAATTTTACTCAAAATATTAACGCAGTACTGTAGAATACTGCGTTAAGGCTTAGCATCGCAAGAGTAGGCACTTCTTATTTTCGCTACATAATAACGTAGATGCAGTAATGGTGACTACTGTGTTTGTCTTTAGTTAATATTCGTTGCAAAAAAGTTATGTGCTAAAAACATATGCAGTAAACGTAGCAAGTACTGCATAAACTTCTAGCATATGCTTATTGCTTCAAATCTTTTTAGTGAAAGTGACATTTAGGTGCAAGAGCTGCATTTCATGTTAAATAAAAATCACGTTTTTAATAAGAAAAAACTTGTAAATATATTTTTTACGTATAGAATATATCCTCAGGACGACATTTTTGCAAAAAAGTGAAAATCTCAAAAATGTCGATTACTGCAAGTACAATTAGCAGGGCAGAGCTGTCGGCCATTGTCGCATACGTGTGACATGTGCGACAAGGACAGAGAAAATAATCGTTAGTTATCGCAACCTAACTCAGTAATGGTCGCTTTGTTTACCTTTTTTCACTCGTCTCGTTGGCTTTACTTTACAGGGTTTTATGTCGAGTTTTCTTTCTCTCTCTCTGCGTATTTTCCGTTATTTACGATTTTTTTTATTCCACTTAGGTGACAGACAAATACATGGAAAGTGGTTTCCGTGGCCTATGGAAGTAAGCAGTACTCCCCTAGTATTGCGTACCTTACACACGTGCTCCCTATCCTGAAGAAACCCTCTAATACCCTTCTTTTTTTTATCATGCGAAAAATCCCCGCGGTACCACCCCCACGGAGTCGGTGGAGGTGGTTATGTCGGACTCGAACCGACTAAAACGCACGCCGTCTTAGGTCTCTGGTTGCCGGCGGTGAGATTGCCGAAAGCATATCTCTCGCACCTCGGCAGACCCAGGACCATCTATTTTGAGATGGCCCCCCTCGGGTTGTGGGAACCACAGTGTTTCCTTCTAGCCCCGGGTACGGGGAGGCGCACTTTGCGCCGCCGCCGCGGCCTGCTTCTGCTAGGGTGACAGGCGGCTCCACCGATCACCCCCAGGCCAGCGCTCATGGAGGTAGGAGGAAGAATCTCATATTGTAGTCGTTTTGGAAATCATACCAAGGAGCATCGGATGAGATAGGATAGTATTCAAGTAACAAAGTTTATTTCTTACTCTTTGTCTTTTTTTTTAGATATGAGAGCGGAGCGCAAGTCCGCCGGTGTGTAGCCGGCACGCGCGCATGGGCAGCCTACCGGACCTCACGGAGCGCTCGCGTCCGGCGCCTGTCCGTGCCGCCGTCCGGACCGTATCCGACCCGCACCGGCACCGAGCTATAATCACTCCGGTAAATATTACAAGAGTCAGGCAAAAATAACATAATACAAATAAAGACACTAACATAATACGAGGCATATTATGTCTTATCCTTCGAGCCTTTCTTTCATAAGGCAGTTGGGTTCTTTCTTCCTAATATCCATTTAGGTAAACTCACAGGTTATGTCAAATTCTAGAACGCGATACGACTGCCATTAAGAACACTATGGCTTGGGATATTAGACGGCAATCGCCTCCGTAAATGCTCTTAAAATACACCAAATATTGAAAAGGTGAAGTAGGGAAGCCGCTTCAAAGTATAAACTTAAATGCAATAAGGAATGATGTTCAAAGAAGAGTTCGGCCAATACGTACACACATCAAAAAAAGTTTGTGATCAATGGTATAAGCTCCTAGAATTCTTTAAATTTAACTTTTATCAAGAAAAAATCTATGTTGTATGCTTTCTTTAAATAGGAATACCCTGTTTGAAATTAAAATATAAAACTATTTATATTATTTATTTAAAAAAATTGAGCCATTAATCATAATGCAATTGTGATAGAAATTTCATAGAAAGAAAAAGACTGTTTAATTAAACTTAAACTACAATTTATTATTAAAAGGTGTAAATTCAATATAAAATAACTCCTCCCCTGGCTCGTACACATGCGGAGATCCTCCTGGGCATGCTGAGGATCATGTTATCCAGCATTTCCTGGGGTAACCTATCCCATTTTTCAATAGCGGCTTCCCTGAGCTCTGGAACTGTCTGGGGATGTGGCTCACGGTTCCATACAGCTCGTTTAAGAGCATCCCACGCGTGCCCTATTGGGTTTAAGTCGGGCGAGCCGGCAGGCCAGTCTAATCATGTGATATCGTATTCTTGAAGAGCAGCATTGACTCGTTGAGCTCGATGTGCGGGCGCATTATCATCGACCAGTACAAATTGGTGCCCATGGTTTACTCGGAATGGTTTGACGATATCATCAATAGCAACTGCTTTGTACACGGCTGCTGTCATGAAGCCCCGATACGGGATCAAAGGCTAGAACGCCTTTCCAATCATAATGCCACCCCAAAAAGACACCGATTTTCCGCCTTGCTGAACTGTTCCAGTGGCAGTTCTTTGTTTTTCACGGTCGCCTGGTCTTCTCCAGACACGGACACGTCGGTTATCTGGATGAGTGGAGATTCGGGATTCGTCAACGAAGAGACAGTTTTGCCAAATGTTTTCTTCCTCACCTTCTTCATTTTGCCGAAGTCTAGCCCACTGCAATCTTCGTTGTTGACGTTGCCGGGAATTGAGCGGAGCTCGCCATGACCTCCGTGCTCGTAATCCAGCCTGGTGCAAGCAATTGCGAACGGTCTGCGTGCTAACTACAAGCCCAGAGGCGGCCCTGACTTCTGCTTTTATTTTTAGTGGCGTTGATTGTGGGATCACGGGCTGCCAGCAATCTAATATAGCGCTTTTGGGCAGCTGTCAAAACAGTTGGGCGACCGCCGCGGGGTCGGTCAGCTAAATTCTCCAATCCGTGGTACCTCTGCAACGTAGCCACGACACAGGATTGCGATATAGCAAGTCTGCGTGCTATTACTCTCGTGGTATATCCTTCTTCCCTCAAAGTTACTATTTTAGCTCGTAAAACCTCTGATAATCCTCTTGGCATTTTTTCAATCACTACTTTCCGCGAAAAATATCTTGAATCGGTTATAATTCACTAAATAAGATTTCTGAATGAGCGTAAGCTAGGACTGAAAGCCTTTTTGTAAGAAAAAACAATTGAACGGTGTCATTGTTTTGTGTTCTAATTCTTTATTTTTAAATAAAGAATCTAAAAAGAAGAAAAAATCATAATATAATCTACAGTAACAAAAAAGATTTCAGTTTTTCAAAGTGATCGCAAACTTTTTTTGATGTGTGTACTTATGAAATTATAAAAGACGACGTCAGGCAGGTCATTAAAAATAAACTACTGTGTTAATATTTCCAAACACGTCCAAAATATGTTTTACCTCTTCTGAATTTTCATTCCTTCAGATTCCAGTAAGCACAATATACAAGAAAGAATGGCCCTGGAAGAAGCAGAAAACCGCAGCCCGTGCGCCGGGGCCTGTCATTGCAATCCGCCGGCGAGACTCCGCCGCCTCTTCCGTCGGAGCAGCATCAGTTCGACGGCTCTTAGCCCGCCAGCCACCAAAATTGCCCAAACCATTAGTCAGAAGATTCACACTACTTTGCTTCTCAAGTGGCCTTTGCGCCACAGCACTACTTCCTTTCACAGCATTCGCTGGAGCAGAAGCAGGAGCCATGCCTCTTGCTATAATGTACATAGTTGCAGCCATTGTAGCTCCATTCTCTCCTTTAATTCTACAAAAGACGGGAGCAAGGCTGGTGATAGCAATTGCTCATACATTAGTTTGTATATTGCTGACAGCTCACACTGTAGAAACTCCTCTATCAGTTCTACTTCCGTTGTACGGGCTTTGTGGAGTGACGCTGTCTCCAATGTCCTTGGCACTATCAGCTTCAGCGACTGCCTTAGCCCAGGCTGCAGGCGATGAGGCTAGAAGAAAAGTAGCTCTTCGAAGGGCATTAAGAGCTTTAAGAGCTGCTCAAGACATAGGGCTGGTGGCAGGGTCTTTACTGCTTGGTGGTGCGCTGCTTATCTGGCCAGAAGAAATTGCAAGGCCTTCTACTCCAGCTCCCACGAATATCTCAATGCAGAAATGGCCACCTCCTGAGGAGTACTTCTTGGAGGATGATTATGAGGTAATTTTGAAATAACAATAATAAGTTTTCCCATAAATCTCAATCTTAAATGAAGACCTTTAGAATTACTTCCGAAATGGTGATTTAATGAAAAACATCTGTGTTTCAATGATAAATTCACATTATTTTTATAGGAGCGTACGTGTGGGGCAGCTGGATGCCCGGACACGCAGTCTTTATCAGGGACAGTTCTCAATGCTGACGGTCGGAGAATCTTAGTAGCTGTATGGGCGATGCTCGCGATCCTGGCTGTGGGTCTGGGCGTGTACGGAGCGACGTCCGCACCAGCACCCCCACCTGATGCCCGCTCCATCGTTAGAGACCCCAGGGCGTTGCTAGGAGCATCAATGGGGTTGTTCATTGGACTTCAACAGGGATTTATTTATACATCTTACATTAAGGTAACTTACAATTATATTTGACACATATTGAGAACACTTTTTCCACAGTATTTATTATATTGAAACTGACCGGTTTCGCCTTACGGCATTCTCAAAGTTTACATTTACCAAGTGCCATCAATAAACAGTATAAATAATTATATTTGACTTTAACCATTTCATTGGATGTTTTTCAAGGACTAACCTACCCCTCTAGACAAGCAGCAATTTGTTTTGGTTTTTACAAAAGTGGCTCCTCCGAGAGCAAAGCCTGTACCAGAGCCTCGTCCGCCAATCAGCAGGTGTATTGACTTGCAGGTTATATTAACTTCATTCCCATACACCCTGAATAATCATCTCTTTAACTTATCAAACATAGAATCACCTCACTTAAAACCTGTAAAAATTTACAGTGGTATGGTGTATGTGTGGACGGCTGGTGGTGTGCCTGGCGTTCCTTATGCGGTGCTGGTGCGTTACAAGCACTCGCAGCCGGGACCCTCAGTATGGCTGCCGCTCGAGGCCGAAGGGGAGCCCTAGCTGCAGGAGGTGGGGCGGCCCATGCGTCACTCATACTGGCACTGCTCCGCTGGAGAGCTGCGAGGACAGACTTGGCATTGCCAGCGCTTGCAGCGGCTGCGTGGGGAGCGTGTGCGGCACTTTGGGATGTGCTACAGGTAACTTGTCAAATAGTACCCCAATAATTGCTGTCATAACAAATAAGTATACTGAACCTGGTCTTTGGTTAGGCACGTTTCAGGCTTTCCATAACCAAAATACCCAAGGGCATTTTTGGAACTGAGGCATCTATCACCAAAATCTTGACTGTTACTCTTCAGTCTGGAATAACATTTCCAAAAAACAAACATGCCCCACGACGTTTCGCGTATTTTTTTTTGAAAGTTATAACGTTTTTAGAACTAATGCACTTTTTACTAGAATCTTGCCTGACACGTTTCAGTGTAAAATAATACTTCTAACTACAAAAACGCACCAACACGTTTTCCTGTGTCGACATATCATCTTCATCATCACTCTCTGAGCCTGTAACTAATGGTGTGGTGATACTTGTATTCTCTATCCATCACCAGACACCACTTTTTTTATTATAAAGGAGACGTTAATTTGACTTCACCTCGCCTGATGATAAGCTGAAGGCAAAGTTTCGGAAAGAGGGTCACCATCGTAAGCATGCACAATGTTAACAGTGGTGGCACTCAGCTTGACGGCCATATCAGATGCCTTTTCACACCCCGCTTAAAGGACCCGGGACTGTAGGAAGAAGGAAATACGTGAGCTGGCAGGGAGTTCCAGGTCTTAATGGCGCGGCATAGGCATGAGTCACTGAAACCACACAGTACTGTAATCCAAAAAAAAAGTAATCCACCTTGTAGTACATATATTTTATAGTCACTGGCTTGTCAACCTCCAACGTGAGCAGATGATAACGTTCCTCCCTCCCGCCTCCTGGCTCTAGTGATATGTCATGTTGACGTTTCATTCCACCACCATGTGGGCCGAGCCAGTGTTGCCAGTTACACAAACACTACACACCTGGGCCTCGATTCTACTAAAGCAAAACTATAGTCAAACCACAGAGATTGCAAAAAGCGGCAATACATTATAGACTTTAAAGTGATGTATTTAAAGTGTATCTAATATTAAATAACTGTTAGCAGAGTGAATAAAAGAGTGTAATGAAACTTTTGTCATGCCTCTGTGGCGTGGTGGTAGTGCACGCGAATGCGACTGAGGCGCGGGTTCGATCCCCGCTCAGTGCAAATATTTGTATGCTATGGCTATTTGCATTGGTCTGGGTGTTTCTATGTAGGGTAAGTGCTCCAATGAATGAACCCTTAAGACAATTTTGAACTTTAAAAAATATTTACATCTATATCAGGGTGGCTAATCCATAATGTTGCTATTGTTTGATATTCAAAATTTATTCAAGATTGAAATTACATGGATCATATGTCATTAATATGTATA
This sequence comes from Eilema sororculum, assembly GCA_914829495.1. Taxonomy (NCBI): domain Eukaryota; kingdom Metazoa; phylum Arthropoda; class Insecta; order Lepidoptera; family Erebidae; genus Eilema; species Eilema sororculum. The sequence goes on from OU618536.1 coordinate 17,952,279, forward strand.
GTTAATAAGATATTTCACATTTTATGTAAAAATTCCCAAAATCACCAGTAAATGAACCCCAAAATTCAGTGTATGAACACATAAAACTCCAGTTAATGAACATTAGAGTCTTATCCAAATTGAGTTCATTTAGTAATCAAGTAAATAGTATTTTCTTTATGTTTTTTTTTTAAATATCTCAGTGAATATAGGTAAGTGGCTGCGGGATAAAATTGATGTTTAGAAACCCAGTGGTGGCGTAAAATGGCTTATAGAATCACAAGGAAATATCATGAAAAGAAAAGCAGTTGAATTTTTATGCTTCCACTTCCACTACCACTCACCAGCTTTTCTTCAGCGGTCCTAATATTCCTACATCACAAGACTGCAAAATGTGCGTTGAGTTGGGATATAAACAGAACAACATTATTCGTATTTCACGACCAAATTCTAACATATCACGATTGATATTTGACTTGTGGCCATCAAGAAACAGTAACACCGGCTACTTGATATTATTTTGCATCAAACATTCATGGAACAACTTAATGTAGGTGAAAAACACTGCTGACACCATCCACCCAGTATCAGAACGGCCAATATACCAATCATCTGGAAAGTTCTGAACCTCCTGGTGGCATTCTTTTATAAGGGTAATAAACAAAGGTCATCAGTTCCATGAGCCGAAAATGTACATAAGACTGTGTTGGTTCTTTTTTTTCCGATGGCGATTTCATACCTATTTCTGTAGTTTTTGGATTCAACATTAACCCTGTTCTTAAACAAGTCATAACACCAGTTGCATCAGAATTGAAAATACGACTTGGGTAATTTTTAATATCTAAGGCATTTTCTTCCTCGAGAAACGTTTCGAATTCAGCAAACCAAATTCTAATGGCTTCTTCTGTAACCGCTGCCCTTGCTTTTGATATTATTTCAGCATTTCTTTCAGTTACTTCGGGATGCCTCCGCAAAAACAATTCTAGCCAATTTTTCCCCAGTCGGTCATTTTTGAATGTATTAGCTCTTTGATTTTCTTTTAAGAATGTTTCTACCGTATCAAAAAAATCTTCAGGGTGCATTGGAAACCCAAGTTTAGCTTTCGCCAAAATTCAGTCTTTCTCCTCGTCTAAAGTTAATTCCGTTGATATACCCATTTTTCATTGCCATGGTTTATTATTTAATTTATTGCTCAAAGTAGATTTGCGGTTGCTATCTTTATTCATCGTCAAATCTTTATTATTTACGCGAGTGAGAGCTTCTTCTAACTGCGTTTAAGTGTAACGGAATCTTTCGTATTTTTTGGGATTAGATTCCGTGATGAACTAAAAAGAAAAAGAACTATGATGAAAATTGAGAAAATAAATGATTTTTTTAGCTATAAGGTACTAAAATGAATTTATTAAACCGATTATGCTGCAATCGCCGAAAACGAAAATGAGCTGCAAGAGCTGGTTAACATTAGGAACAATGTTTTTATTTTGTACCGATTGAGAATAAATAGTAAGAAGACGAAAACAATGAGAATATAGACACATCCAACGAGATATAGTCATATTATATTAGAGAATAGCAACTTATAGAGCAAGTGGATAGCAACTTAGAGCAAGTGGATAGCAACTTAGAGCAAGTGGATAGCTTTAGGTATCTCGGCAGTATTATAAACAGTAGCTCGGGATGCACACCGGATAAAATGACCAGAATTGCAATAGCTAAGCAAGCGTCCAATAATAAGAAGCATTTACTTAAGACATTAAAACTTATATTTGGAGCATTGCACTCTATGGATGTGAGACGTGGATTATGACACAGAAAGACGGATGACGCATTTGAAATGTGGTGCTGGAGCAGGATGGAAGGGATAAGCTGGACGGGAAGAATGTCAAACGAAAGAATATTGAACAAGGCACAGGAAAGAAGGTCTTTATTGGAAATAATCGAGAGCCGAAGAGGAAAGACGATTGGCCACTTGATAAGACACGCCAGATTTTAAAAAATATCATAGAAGGGAAGGTAGAAGGAAAGAGAAAAAGAGGTAGACCAAGAGGAACGTTGCCGTGTGCCATAGCACAAATAAAGGAAAGGATACAAGTCGCATCGTATTAGGAGGTCAAAAGATTGGCGGGGGAGAGAGAAGGATGGCGATTACTCTAGAGACAAGAGCGCAGCTCTTAAGCAGAGAGAAACCGATTATTGCTTGAAATTATCATAAAACATAACACAGTGTTCATTCATTGGTTTCAAATAACCAGTATATGAACACATGATTATTCCTATAGTTCATTCATTGGTTTTTAGAAACTAGTAAATGAACATAGTTGTTCGAATACTGGCCAAAAGATTGACAACCATTTATTAAGCCTTCTTACGAAAAATGAACTAATTCCCATAACATTAAGAATCAAAATTAACCAAAAATAACAAAACAGACTATACCTAATGAATGAACCCCCGTTCATTCACTAAATTAATTTCACTTTCATGATCCAGTGCTCGAACATCCTTTTATATTATTAAAACTCATGAAATTACAAACAAATTCCTTTCTATCCAGTAAAATAACTATCGATACATCTTATTTGGAACATTTAATTTCTCAGGATCGCATGTAACATGTACAACATCAATATCAAAATGCTCTGTCTTAACTGAGCTCTAACTTCAGGCTCATATAAAAATGTAACACAGCACAACACGCGTACTTTAAACAGTGGTAATTTTGAAACTATGTATATCAAAGCAATGTTAGTGAGACCAGTATGCGTAAGATAATGTGGGCAATCCTAAAAAAAATACAATGTCTGGTAGAAATATCTATTTTTCTTAATTTTATGAAAAAACTCTCTTTTGTTCATTCACCGGTGGGTGTTCATTCACTGGTGCACTTACCCTATATAAGTATGTTTATCCGCATTCTAGATTCCATAACACAAGCTATAAAAGCTTACCATGGGTCTAGATAGCGTTGTGTAGAGTGTTGTGGTGTGTGTGTGTGTGTGGAATTTTGGACCTTAGTGAGAAATGAGGTCTAAACTTTAATGCCGCTTTTTGCAATCTCTGTGGTTTGACAATAGTTTAACTTTAGTAGAATCGAGGCCCTGATCTCGGCTTGTGTCCAGGGCGGGATATGTATCGGCGGGCCGGGCTGGCGCGGGCCGTGGTCGCTGGTGCTGGCGGCGCGCTACGTGGGGCTGGCGCTGGCGTGTGTGGCGCGGCAGGTGCTGTGCGTGCGCACGCAGCTGGCGGCGCTGGCCGGCGCGCTCGTGGCGGCGCTTGCGTCACACGCCGCACTCGAGCTCAGACTGCGCAGAGGTCGGTATTGACACATCGTTTGCTCGTATACCTCTTTTTTTTCCGGCGGAAATCCCCTCGGATACCTCCCCTGCCGGAGCCGGAAGGGGAGGTTATGTCGGACTCGAACCGACTAAAACCGCACGCCGACTGTGGATCGTGGTGCTAGGCTGGAGGTGAGGTTGTCATCGACATATCCCTCGCACCCCGGCTGACCCAGGGCCATCCCTTACGGTCTGGCCCTCCTCGGGGTGCTCGTAGGTAGGTATACCTCAGGACATATTATCTTGAACCTAAAATGTTGCCAAATATGCTCTATGCGTGCGCTATTCACGTTTCTTGGATATCTTTTGATGATTTTTTATATAAGACACATCCATATGACTTCACCTCGCCTGATGCTAAGCTGAAGGCTGTCTCAGAAAAAAGAGTCAGCTTTATAAACACGTACCATATTAACAATGGTGGCACTCAGCTTGATGGCCTCATCAGATGCTTTTTCACGGCCCGCTTAAAGGACCCTGGACTGTAGGAAGAAGGAAACACGTGAGCTGGAAAGGAATCCAGGTCTTAATGGTGCGGCAAAGGACACCATTACCTAGAGTAACTAGAGCACCTAGAGTACCTAATTAATCATCTGCAAATGCCATGCTCCAATTCATATTTTATGCCTAAAACCTGCTTCTACCCCCAGGTGATACAAACCGCCAAAGATCCTAGCGAAGACCAACAGCGACGCAACTGGCGGCGCTGGCACCGACCACAGACGACATCGAGGACCCCGCCGTCGTGTGCCACGTCATCAGTTAACGTCGCTCGGCAATGACGTCACCCCACCGCAACGTCGACGTCAGAACTGTGTATAGTGACGTAGACACTAACTGTTGAATACACGAGTGAGACTCACACATGGAATATAAAATTAGGACGAAATACCCTACCATGTATGCCACAAGGCTGACAGACCAAAGACATCAGGGGTTCTTAGCTAAGTGGTAACATAACAGATAACACATTGCAAAGTTAAGCAGTACAAGTAATCTCTTACGATGGGTGGCCATTGTTAACATACTGAGACCCCTCAGTGTCATATCTTTTATGTGAACGAGATGGCAGTTCCTCTTTACTATATATTCTGTGGACCCATCCATTTCTATACCTTGTTGTAGATGTCAGAGAAATCCGAATTCATATCTTCTTATATGTACGAATTAACTTTTCTACTGTCATTTTATACTTAATCAAAATTCACATCAAATGTAAGAGTTATTTACAAGTTGTTAAAATAATACAGATACCTACCTAATAACAAAAGTTGCTTAACACTTATGTAAGTACCCTGTACGACGATTACATTTAGATAATACAATGTATGGGCAGTAATATACACTGACGGACTCATAAACTGCATCAAAGTTCAGGTTTACTATAAAAGGATTTTTTATAATAAGTATGCAAACTTTTTAGATTAAATTATATAAATATGGAAAGACTGGCTCTTAATCTTAAAAAAAAATTAAATTTAAAAATAGAACTGCAGTAAAACAAATGAACATAGCCGGGAAAAGAAAATTTACTTGTAGTATCAGATTTGCGTGTTATTTATAGCAAAGTTTTAAATTGATTCTCATTGATTTTTTTTGTTTTGTCAATTGAATTATTGTTACCAGCATAATTGTTGGGTTAGTTTTTTAACACATCGAGAGTTTTTGAACCATAATATGGATAGTTCGTCCGAACAAGCGGCACAAATTGTAGCATTGGTGCGGGAGGGCTTGGATCAACGAACGATTGGTAGAAATTTAAATTTAAACCAGTCTACGGTTTCTAGAATATACAGAAGGTTTGTAGAGACAGGTTCTTACAGGAGGAGACGTGGTACAGGCAGAACTCAAGCAACCACAGGTCGTGATGACCGATTTATTGTTATAACTTCCCTGCGAAATCGTTTCCTCACGTCAGTTAACATCAAAACCGAGCTTAATGAAGTGCGTGGAGTAAACGTGTGTGCACGAACAATAAGAAGAAGGTTAAAGGAAGCGGATATCACCCCTTTTAGACCAGCAAATGGTCCAAAGTTGTCTGCAGCTCACAGACAAGCTCGCTTAAGATTTGCGCGTCATCACCTGAATTGGACAGAAGAGCAGTGGGCCTCTGTATTGTTCACGGACGAGTGTAGGACATGTTTATATGGTGCAGATGGTCGCAGAAGAGTCTATCGTCGACGTGGGGAGCGATATGCTCAAAGTTGCATTGAGGAGCGTGTTCCTTTTGGAGGCGGTTCATGTATGGTCTGGGGTGGCATATCGATGAACGGGCGAACAGAACTTGTGTTCATAAACATGGTCCGTCAAAACGGTAATAGAGGGGGTTTGACAGCATATCGCTACATAACAGAGATATTAGAAGATCACGTGGTGCCTTACATGGGATTCATAGGCGAAAATTTTACTTTAATGCAGGATAATGCCCGGCCGCATGCAGCTGCACAAGTTCAACATTATTGCGAAGAGGTTGGGATACGTACAATGAATTGGCCAGCACGCAGCCCGGATCTTAATCCCATCGAGCATGTTTGGGACAATTTAAAAAGAGCTGTATATGCGAGAAACCCTTCGCCCACGACAGTGGCAGCACTAAGAACAGCACTTTCAGAAGAATGGGACAATATTCCGCAAGATCTTTTAAAAACCCTTATAAAATCTATGCGGAACCGATTAGAATCCGTAATAAGGGCACGTGGGGGTAATACACCTTATTAAAACACAAATAAACCCTTGCATAAAGTTTGTGTCTATTGTTAAAACCAATTTTTTAATTAAACCAATTTTTCTTAAATTTCTGTTTTTTCTTCAAAAAAAGTCTTAAGGTCCTTTCCAGTACATAAACTTAAACTTAAAGATATGACCCTACGCTGTTTTAAAGTTCACGAACCAATCTAGAGGTTTCAATTTAAATCTGTATAGAAAGTATGCATACTTGGTTAAAATATTTATTTCAAAGTCGTCTATTACTTTGATGCAGTTTATGAGTCCGTCAGTGTAGTACACAGATGTAACAAAATTATTGTGGCGCCGATCAAGGGATTCGTGGTGTAGCAATGGGCTATTTGACTAAGTCGTCGATTCTTCCCAATACTGTTTAATATGATAGCTTGTTCTGAAAAAATATGCCTTGCAAAATAAAATATTCCATATCTAAACTGAAACTATGATTTTTCATTAGTTTGAAATTCCCAAAAAAAGTCAAAATATAAACAATCAAATTCAATTGAAATATATAACTTTTTAGATTCCTCATTAAATTATAAATACCTTTTATTAAGAACTATAATATACGTGTAAACGCAACGTAGACCGAGATAAATGTGATATTCTCTTGCACTCCATATAGGTATTTTCACTACGCGCTACGGAAGCGTGACGTAACAATTTAGTGTGATTTTGTATGGAGCGTTTTCGGGCGGCGCGACAAATTGAATTTTTTAAAATCAAATATCTTGAAAACTATTTGTCGTACAAAAATTTTTTCTTTTACTGTTCATTATATTATAAGAAAGTGGTCATATTTCGAAAATAAAAAAAAAATAGTCAAATAGCCTATTACCTACGCCACACCGATACGCGCCATTTTGTGAGAAATTTTCGCTACGTGATGTGATGATGTTCTACTGATGCGCATTGCAGAGCACTGTGTAGGGACTGGGGGTATAAAATATTTCAATCCCTTTTTTATATTTTGATACATGATACTTAATAACATTAATTCATAATTATGATGTTGGTATAGTTTGGTATAATCTCCAGAGGACAAAATAAAATGTAATTTCATATTTTGTTTATGTAATAAATTTGAATTTTGATGAACTACTTTTATGGTTGACTATACTGATTATCTGATTTCACTTAGTGCACTTTCTGCGCTAATATCACTATGTACTCCGGGTTATTCTATTTATAGGTATCTCACTTGTCATTTTAGATCGCTTTAATCTATATATATAAAAATCAATTGCTGTTCGTTAGTCTCGCTAAAACTCGAGAACGGCTGAACGGATTTATCTTATCTTGATCTTGAAATGTTCGTGGAGGTCTAGGGAAGGTTTAAAAGGTGAGGAAAATTCGAATAATTGCCGGGAAAAGCTAGTATGAAATAAAATCATAATTATGAATAGCTTCTGATTTTTTTATAAACGTTAATATGCATTAAAAATCTACCATATTAAACTTATCAAGTAGGATTTACACCAATTTTAGAAAATAAAATAATGCCGCCATGCGTCTTTTTCGGCGTTGCTTGGCGCCAAAACTCTATTCGCTCAGAGTATATCATCTAAGATTCGCCCTCTTACCCTACGCTGCGCGCCACGACACCATTTTTTTTCTTATTCTATGGTGATCTGGCTGCATTAATGTCAGTAACTTTTTTTTTATGGGCAGCCTAATAATATAATCAGAAACTATTCATAAATATCAAACATTTTCGTGAAATCCTATTCTGCTAGACATAATTATATGTTTTATTTTAATACTTACTTGTAATTAAATCCTCGACTGACTGCTACAATACAAGTCAATGTTTTATATGTATTAGATAAACTTAAGGCAGAAAGTGTTATAGGTATGTTAGACTGAGTGGTACAGTTATAGTGTGAATAAAATTATTACCGGTATGTAAAAGTGCATAGTGCATTTCAGAAGTGCACGCGTTTAATGAGCTAACTCTTTTTTTAAGGTAGGTAAGTAAATATAGAACTTAAATTTTTCACGTGGCAATATTCGCCCCATGTCAAAGGCAGAGTCTTTGAACAAAGCTGAACCAAAACAAGTTTAGTCAGACTCCCAACACTTTTCCTTGTTTATAATGTAATCAAATTCAAATTCTTTATTTACTTTACACAATTATACAAAACACTTCATTAGTAAGTACCCACCGTAAATATATCAAAATAATTACAACTCGTGCGAGTTAACATGGCACCTGGCTCAATCAAGTGACGTTTAAAGTACTGAATGCAAAAGAAATTTTGAATTTTCGAGGGCGCCATATTTTATTAGATAAATTTCTTGAATTCTTTAATATTGATTAAAATAATTAATAGATTTCTGATCGTAAGATTAAAAAATAAACGATATTCATGGCATGTCTTTCTTATAATAAGCTTGTGTTATACTTACATTGTTGTAAAGCTGAAGGTATAACGTATTACAGGTTTATTCAATAAAATCGCTGTTGGTGAAACTACTAGACATTTTTTTTCTAAAAATGAAATTATTAATATAAATATATTGATGAAATGTTATCCCAATTAAATATTGGGATTGTTTATCTGTACAATTTTCACATCCTTGTATCGCACCCCTTATTATTAAACCAGGTTAAAGCTATTTTTATCGGAAAGGATATCAGAGATCACAGCAGTGACTAAACATGCCAAATTATAAAAGCGCCATATTTTATTAGATACATTTCTTGAATTCTTTAATATTGATTAAAATAATTAATAGATTTCTGATCGTAAGATTAAAAAATAAACGATATTCATGGCATGTCTTTCTTATAATAAGCTTGTGTTATACTTACATTGTTGTAAAGCTGAAGGTATAACGTATTACAGGTTTATTCAATAAAATCGCTGTTGGTGAAACTACTAGACATTTTTTTTCTAAAAATGAAATTATTAATATAAATATATTGATGAAATGTTATCCCAATTAAATATTGGGATTGTTTATCTGTACAATTTTCACATCCTTGTATCGCACCCCTTATTATTAAACCAGGTTAAAGCTATTTTTATCGGAAAGGATATCAGAGATCACAGCAGTGACTAAACATGCCAAATTATAAAAGGACGTTGTAATAAGATTCTATATTGTTGTAACAAAAATGATGTATTTTTGTTTTATTTATTTGTTGTCCTTTAAATAATTGTAATAACCTAAATTTTTTTTCAAGGTTTCCGACTAATGAAGTTCGACTTCAAGAGTGGATTGCAATTGTTAAAGAACAACGAAATGAGTTTGACTGGACACCTTCAAAAAGCAGCAGAATTTGTTGCAATAATTTTGAAGCCACTGAGAGATATATTACTTCGAAAAAAGGAACGTTGCTCAGGAAGAATATAAATAACTGACAAATATACGACTGTTCGGCTTCATTCTGCTCATAAAAATAATCCCAAAATAAAAAACTTTCTAAGAGGCAGAAAAGAAATAAATTAAATTTATTTGAAGGATTCGAAAAACATTGGAAAAAATGAAATGCTCAAGTGAGACTCGAACTCACGACCTTTCGCTTACAGGTCGTGAGTTCGAGTCTCACTTGAGCATTTCATTTTTTCCAATGTTTTTCGAACTTAACAGTTAGCATAATAAATGCTATAAAAAAAAATCATTCAAAAAAAAAAAAAAATTATTTGAAGGAGTTTAATTTTTGATTATAACGTCAGTACGGCACTATGGTTTTATTTTCGAGAAGTTTCCTAATTATCTTTTTGAATTATTATTATTTTCGGAAATAAATAATGACGTATTATTTTATCATCGAATTTCATTTCTTGCCTACCAACGAAATACCCCTTCTGTTCAACAAAATCATAATCTATGCTTCGAAGCGATCATACAAGTGCAATCGTCCGAATCATTCCGAATTATAGCTATCTTTTTTACTCACGTGCTTAACCCATCTTTCGTACTACTTTAACGCTAATTGTCAACTATTGTGCACTGACAGACTGCTGGAACAGATTTGAGAAGTCAGTTACTATGAACGTAACATATCTTGTATAAAATATCATTGGATGTACCTATACTTCTTATGTCAAAAGGATTTTTTTTTATCCAGGTCACGTCAATTTGACTTCACCTCGCCTGATGTTAAGCTAAAGGCAAAGTCTCGGACAAAAACCTAATTAATTTGACTAAACTTAGTTTGACAAGACTAAAATGTATGATGTGTCCTGTCAAAAGTGTAACAAAAACTTAATTAGGTACCTAATTTGATATAACCTAGTTTGACAAGGCTAAAATGCATTATGTAGTCCTGTCAAATTTATTTGGTTATTTTTAGTCCTGTCAAAGTCGCTCTCTTGGTTAATTTTTGTAACGATGGAATCGGTACTAACATTTCTTTGATATGAGCTATATTTAAAGATAAAAATGTTGAATGTGAATGTTAGAATACAATCTTATGTAAGACGAAATATGTGAATAAATAATTGTTGACTGAATCATTTTCTATTTCTACCATCCTACTTAACCCTATAGACTGCGCCAATGAGTGCGGACTAAAGAGTGTACATTCCAGGTAAGATTTGGGTATTATGCTATAGTTAAAATAAATTAATTTAATTAAAACTTAAAATGGTAAAAAAGCGGTAAACATTGCGTCGGTTCTTATTTTATAGTTTTTATTTATTTTTAATCATCCATCCAACCTATAATAGTAACTGATTTGACTACTTATTAAATTTTATGACGTCACTAAATCTTTTTTCATACAATTTACCTTATAACTTATCGTTTTGACGTTTAGTAAAAAGTAACTACTTTGACTAGTCAGTAGAATACCCAATTATGTAAGTCCAGCTTAGGGTATTTACACACATACACACACATACACACACACTTCTAGGGACAATACGTCGGGGTCACCGATGTTAGTTATGAATTCCCGTCGGGGTCTCGGGATTATCCTATTTAAAGACTACCTGGTTCTCGATCGATTATACCATCCCGTTTTAGTTGATTCGAATACTATACTTTTTTTCTCGTGCATGAAAAACTCACAGATACACGGCCGAGGCCGGACTGAAACGCCACCGTCTTTGGGTCTCAAGTTTTTGGAGACCCAAAGATGGTTGCCGGAGAGTTCTATACCTATACAGATACACCTCATCCTTACCTTCAATGAGATGAAAAAGAGTGAGTTTCCTGATAAGAGTTACAATATGGTGGCCATTGATCAATGCCTAGTGTAGGTTAGTAACACTATAATTACAAAATGTCGGTCTTCCGTTTGGCTGTAGGTAATATGGTGTTCTAATAATATAATGCATTACGTCAGGTAACACTCATGCAGACACAAACACAAAATGAAACAAACATGAAACATCAACACATTTTATTTTTCCAAATATTCTAATACTAAACCCCACCGTCGTCATTCTTTCATTACCTACTTGCTAAGAACTGCCACGAAACATACCTGAATAACATCTAGAAACAAAGCAACCACAAAATTATAAGGCCAAGTTTAAAGTAGCCTAGATAGTATTTGTTCTCATACTTCTATAGCCAGTAAAATGTGATCAATGTAAGATTTAAGATTGACGAGGTTATTCACAATATTATTGTAACATTCACCGGAACATTCAACCCATTAAATATTCCACAAATTTTAAATATTCCACAACATTCTACACAATGCTATCTAGACCCATGGTAAGCTTTTATAGCTTGTGTTATGGAATCTAGAATGCGGATAAACATACTTATATACTTTTTTTTGTAAATACATACATATTATACATAGAAACACCCAGACCAATGCAAATAGCCATATTCATGCATACAAATATTTGCACTGAGCGGGGATCGAACCCGCGCCTCCTGCGTGGCAGTCGCGTGCACTAACGCCACGCCACAGACGCTGTCAAGCCCTCCCCATTAACATCCCGGTAAGAGTTACACTATAAAATGTGATCAATTTTGTGAATAAGCGGCGACTAGAGAATAGGGCACATTATTTGATATAATATAATACAATACATAAGAGACAAATGTTGAAAGTCGTCGAAATAAATTAGTAAGATTTCAAAACACGTAAAAAATTTTGATCATATTTTTTTTTTTTTTAAATATCAACAAGGCGACTACAAAATGTACTGAGTAAGACTGCACTACAACAGTTCTAGTGGAGTTCAGCTGACGACCTCAATTAACAATTTAAAAAAGAATCTACTTCGATAATATTTCGATACATTTTACTCTTCAGCTTTGTCTCATATCTATACGCTAAAGATAATATACTTACACCAAATATCATACTATTATTGTCTGCATATTTTCATTCCATATTCCTAGCGGACAACCAGTAGACAGATAGATAGATATAATGGCTATATCATAGCTTTAAATGTAGGTACTATATTTAATTCATTAAATGAATTACCATGTTTATTTTATATTAAAGATTATCATATAGATCGACTGGTAACCCTAGTTAAGTAGTAATCCCAAAGAGGAAAAAGAAATCACCTAGAAAACAGTGGAGGTACTTTAACGGTAACTGCTAGCAGCATGACTATTAGTAGACATCTTGGTCAGAAAGGCCCACTGCACATGACCACACTCACATTGGCCGTCACGAGCCGCGTGTGAGTGACAGGTTTTAAAACCTATAGAACAGTACTATACCGAACTCCGCATTTGCTCTCACGTATCGACGCAGGCATGTATATGACTTTTACGGATAGTATGGTGCCAATGTGACAATTGGCAGAGCGTGGTGAACGAGTCCGAGAGTGGTCATGTGCCAATCTAGTTTCCCTAGCTCAGTTTGCCGGGTTAATAGCTGAACTGCGGACTGTGGCTACTTATGCATAGATATTAAATGCAACATACGTCACACGATTCAAAACCCTTATTTGCTACCTCCATGCTCGAGAAGCAGACGACCGGTTGCTATGGTAAGGTGTTAGAAGGGACCTGCTAGATATCGGTTTCACTGATCTGATGTAGCGATGGGAGTTGAGATAATGTTAAAAGATACATAAATATATACAATAAATATCCATAGAAACACGGTAATATTTTAACGACCGTTTAGAGCTCGAAATTGCTGATGAAAGTAGTGACTTGTAAAAAAAACGTCTTACTATATATACAACGATGTACATACATAATTGACACATATATAATTTCCATGTAAAACATCCAATTAGTGTAATTCATGATAAAATACACATTTATTTAAGGATGCAAGCGTTAATAGCATTTAACATAATATTTAGTTGTACCTAAACCTAAGTAATAATATACTTAGCCACCATATTTAGTTCCTTACACAGCAGATTGGACTATTTTGCACTGGGCTCGCCTTAATACAAGGTGTATGTCAAAATCTTATTACTCTTTCCCAATATTTAAGCCTCTAATTTTTTCCACTATTTAAGATACACACAACAGCGAGACCTGTGATGCCTACTTCATACATACATATTGCAAGTTCTAAAGCTTCCAAAAGGTTAATTTTACACATTACTAAATCTTTCACTGTAAGAATATGTCCCAATTCGTGTATCTTGTCTTTAGGCAATAAACCCAAAATAAACCCTTTAACTTCAGAAAGGTTGTGCGTACCTTAATAAAATTATCAAAATTAAATAATGGTTACTTAAAGGGAAATAAAGAAAAGAAATAAATCAAAACAGGTGTCTTTATTACAAGTACATAATATCTATAAAATATCTAAAAATAGCATCACAATAATTAGCGCGAGGAAAGCTCGTAACAAAATAGCAAAATAAAATTATGAAAAGGTATACAAGGGAGAACCAAAATCAACTTATTCCCAAAATAATGAAATTATACTGGAATATACGGTTCGGACACACTACAGCAAAATCTTATATAATTGTGTTACGTTGTAATAACACACTGACTGACAACTTAACACTGACTGACAATGTAACACTGACTGACATTTCAGCATGCCGTAAGTGTCAATTGCAGTAACTGACAACTCGCAAAAGTCCGACTACAGTCTTTTGACAAAAATTGTCAGCAAATATGATGTCATTATGTTGAGTTCTGACTATATTTGTCAAAAGATTGCAGTCATTGATATCTGACTGCAACTGACCTGACCTTCTGGATGAAACTTTTTTGCATATAATTTTTTTAAGCTGAAAAGCGACGTCCTGTCAGTACATGCCAGTCTTCAGTAGGTAGTGATGTGTCGCATTGTACCTAATTTAAAAAAAAACTTATCGGCTCATAGAGACTTGCTGTTATATAGTCATTTTTTCATTTACATAGTCGATATATTTTTACAAAACTCTCAAAAATTCCATTGCAATTTACCCCTGTATAAAATTTAAATAAAGTGTGTTTTGTCTTTAATTGTATGTTACTGTACGAACTCTAAAATGTTTAATAATTCATTCTACACCATGTAAGTATTGATCTAAGTTCGTTCTTAAGGGGCCAGATCGTGAAAATCACCGAAAAGAGTGTTACAATTTTTCATATTTAACCTATTTAGATATGATTGATATCAATGATACTTTGTATATATTACAATGAAAGACCAAAAATTATGGTATGCTTATATTAAACTCTTAAAACCTAATAGTTGTTATATAATAAACGTCAACAAACGTACAAAATTGAGAAAAAATGCAAAAACATGCCTTCGTATTTTTCAGATTTAACCCAATAAATCAACACAAATTGATAAAAAGAAACACTTTTTGAACACTGAAGAAACCAATAAAATATAGTGTGTACGTTTTTTGTACCTTTACAAACAAGGACTTCCTCTTTTAAAGCCCTAAAATCTAGATATGTTTTACGTAAATTCTCCATACAGGCTAAGTGAAATAGGCTCCAGTTTTTGAGTAAATTCATATTGAAAATGAGTGATATTAGCAATGAACCGGTATACATTTGAAAGTCAAAGACTTCTTGATAGGGAAGACAAAACTTATTTGATGATACATTTAGTAATCAATCTAAAAAATCAATTCAAAGTTACTGAAAAACGCGTAAAATAGTGTCTTTTTTCTGCCATATTTATTCTCATCGCCCGTCAGTCGCCCACGGGCCTTCGAAGCAGGAGCACGTCTCTTTGGCGCGTGATGACAGTTCATGCATACACAAATAGGCCTACCAAGAAATATATGAAATGAAAAATGGCGCCACCGTCTTCATAATCATTTGGACGGCAATAAAATAGTATGCATTTTACAGTGACAACCATAGTTCCGATTTTAGCCATTTCACACTTTCGTTGGTACATTTATAGCATAATGTATCAGATTTTGACATACTTGCTTTAAGGTTTGAACTGTAAAGTTGGGGATATACCTAGTTAAAATATTTTTTGTAGAAACAATATTTTTAGGTTCTGTTGTAATGAAATTATAATTAGATACTAACTTCATGGTCTATTTTATATGATTGTATAGGTAAGTAGGTATATACATATGTATATTGTAAAGTAGCTGTTTCCGTACATATTAGTAATAAAAAAAGTTTCGTTGGCTTATGTTATATTAAAGATACTGATTCATATTTAGCAGCATCACTAGAGTCGCAGGAGTCGCGGGTATCAGTTAGTGCGACCACCAGTAGACCTGGTGCACTGGATTAGAAGCCTTATGTATCGCAATGTCGCAGATACGCAAGAGAGCCGCCTTCGTTGGTACGATCACGTCAATCTGCGTCTGATCGAT
The DNA here is from genome assembly GCA_914829495.1 of Eilema sororculum. Taxonomy (NCBI): domain Eukaryota; kingdom Metazoa; phylum Arthropoda; class Insecta; order Lepidoptera; family Erebidae; genus Eilema; species Eilema sororculum. Next base: position 17,968,009 of record OU618536.1, read on the forward strand.
AAGGAGCGAACGTCCGAGTGCCATCATTGCGACGCGAGCGACGTCACGGGACTGCACACGCTCACCGAGTGGCCGGCAAGGTGGGAGCTCGTGGCGGCCCTGGGAGTGAGAGTTCTCATCCTCGCCACCTCGCTCACGGCGATGGTCCGCTGTGCGGACGCGTGGGTGGCCAGCGTCTCCTTCTGCGTCCTCCTTTTTTTTTCTTTCTAATGGTCGTGAAGGAGACGGCGGAACGGGAGTGGCGGCGTGAGAGAGAGAGACTTACAGATCACACCAACCGCGTGCGCAGGCAACTCTGACGGATAGAGCCGCCTGTCACCCCAGCAGAAGCAGGCCACGGCGGCGGCGTGCTAAGAATCGCGCCTCCCCACTCTAGGGCGAGTCCTGGTTTTCCTCCTCCCGAAGAGGGCCAGACCGAAAGGGATGGCCCTGATGGTTAGCCGGGGTGCGAGGGATATGCCAAAGACAACCTCACCTCCGGCCTAGCACCACGACCCTCAGTCGGCGTGCGGTTTTAGTCGGTTCAAGTCCGACATAACCTCCCCACCCGGCTCCAGCCGGGGAGGAAATGTAGGAAGAAGAGCTGCAAGACGGACCCTGAAACTGTGCAATTGGGTTGCTAGGTGCCTGCAGGATCGCCGTATTCGTGTCCTCTCTCCCCATCACTCTCTTTCTTCAGCTTTCATTGCTATGCAGATGATAGCACCTTACACGAGAGTTATCACGGAAATCCTGCGGCTACACAGTCTGATATCGATGAAAAAGGGTAGCTTCTTATCACTGAGATTGTCCGGATCGTGGATCACATTTTGCAATGGCGCTCTGAGAACTTGGTGGAGTTCAATGCTAAGAAGACGCAGGCGCAGCAAAGGTAAATGCTGGCGTGCCGCAGGGTTCCGTCTTATCTCCCACTCTCTTTCTTCTGCATATCAATGACATGCTCTGTAACGGAAACATTCACTGCTATGCAGACGACAGCACCTTACACGGGAGTTATTACGCACATCCTGCGGCCAAGCAGTCTGATATCGCGGAAAAAAGGCAGCTTCTTGTCACTGAGCTGGACCGGATCCTGGACCACATTTCTCAATGGGGCGCTAGGAACCTGGTCGAGTTCAATGCCAAGATGACCCAGGCATGTGCGTTTACAGCAAAGGTATCTCCTTTCCTTTCCCTTCCCACTCTTCAGAGCACACCACTGCCACTGCAGGATCACCTCACTATCATCGGTATGGATGTTCGCTGCAAACTGAATAACAAAAACTATATCGAGAGTATCATCAAATCAGCCTCGCGTAAACTCGGAGTCCTGAACAGAGTGAGACGTTTTTTCACGCCGGAGCAGCGGTGTCTTCTATACAAGACCCAAATTCGTTCCTGCGTGGAATACTGCTCACATCTCTGGGATGGCTCCGCAAAGTACTTATTAGATGCTCTCGACAGGTTGCAGCGACGTGCGGTCCGCATTATTGGGAATCCTGAGGTCACGAACACCCTCGAGCCTTTGCAGATGCGTAGAGATGTTGCGTCTTTGGCAGTTTTCTACCGTCTCTACCATGTTCTGACGAGCTCTTCCAATTAGTCCCACCCTCCCCTTTCCTTCACAGGACGACACGTGCAGGGCTAAGATGCCATCCATTTACGGTGCAGAGTATACCTGCTAGAACCAAGCGTTTCAGTGATTCATTCCTCTGCCGCACCACTAAGACCTGGAATTCCCTGCCAGCTCACGTGTTTCCTTCTTCCTACAGTCCCGGGTCCTTTAAGCGGGGCGTGAAAAGGCATCTAATGAGACCGTCAAGCTGAGTGCCACCACTGTTAACATGGTAAATGTTTACGATGGTGACCCTCTTTCCGAGACTTTGCCTTTAGCTTAACATCGGGCGAGGTGAAGTCAAATTGACGTGTCCTGTATATATATAAAAAAAAAAACACGCTTGCCCATGTAATTACTTCCCATTAGGTGACTAGACGGCAATAGGCTTGCTTTTCTGCCTTCAAGGTGGTACGAAAATGTATTTCAAAATGATATATTTTTATACTTACTGCCATAAATTTGTTCAATGCTGTTATTTCCAAAACCTTTCTTTAAATTCGCGCAAAGAACCCAAGAAAATCGAAGAAAAGCCTTCGGCGATGTGTTTACGTTGAAACAAAATGTAACAGCCGATTTGAAAGTAATGCTAAGGAGAAAAAAACCTATTATTCCATACAGTCCCGGGTCCTTTAAGCGGGGCGTGAAAAGGCATCTAATGAGGCCGTCAAGCTGAGTGCCACCACTGTTAACATTGTAAATGTTTACGATGGTGACCCTCTTTCCGAGACTTTGCCTTTAGCTTAACATCAGGCGAGGTGAAGTCAAATTGACGTGTCCTGTATAAAAAAAAAAGCTATTTTCTTTTCTTACACCATTCCACTCTTCAGAGCACGCCACTACCACTAAACGACAATCGGATCGGCATCTAGTAAGGTCGTCAAGCTGAGTGCCACCATTGTTAACTAAGTAAGTGTTTGTAATGGTGGCCCTTTCTTAACACTTTGCCTTTATCTTACCGTCAGGCGACGAGAAGTCAAATTGTCGTGCTCGGCTCCTATACATTTAGATTAATATGCGCGCTCTATACATAAAATATAAACTAATGTGATCTTCGGTATCTCGTAGTTTGATATTTCGTACAGGTTTGAACTTCGGAATTTTGTAATTCGGGCTTTTAAATATCGTTTCTTCTGTACGTAACTGGCAGGTATGGTCTGTCTACGCGGTGGGCATATTAATTTTATGAGTATTTTCAGTATCCTCAGATATCAACAATTAGGTATAGGTATGTCCCCAGCCTTATTTTGTTCGAAATCTCATAATCTCTGTGAAAAGTTGAACATGCTATGTATGACACTGAAACAAAAGACATGCCAATGACGTCACGTAACATAATATGACAGGGATGAATGTATAAGAAGAAAAGAGATACGAAATGTAATTGACAGACGTAATACGTCACAATAAATCATATTACTCAAAAATGCACTCTAACCACAAGGCTTAAAATAGTTTTTTCATCATTGGTAAGACAATTTTCACCATTATTTTGACTGGTAAAGAGCGTCTTGCAGCCCACTGTGCATCTCGGTGATGTGTGCGTGCACGGCTGCGTCTGTATTTTGACAGATTTTGAGTCGTGCGCTCCGCGGACCCGGTCCTTAATTCTATATCTATAAATAAGGTAGACTAAAAAATAATAAACATCATGATATAATACCAATTTAAGATTCAAAATTGTTGTTGAAGATATTGTCAATATGAAATCTTGATTTTATTTTTTAATAGTTTTGTTATAAATTTGAAAATAGACCAAGCGCCAAGGTCTTTTTAAATGCTCTGAATCAAAACTTTTCCCGCTATTAGCGTTCGGAAACTTCGAGAATTCATAATACGAGTGATACAGAAATAAAAGTTCAATTTTTTGTTACATTAACTGTATCAAGTTTTCAAAACTGATGAACAGCTAAATATTACCTAAGCGTGCCTTCCAACAACATGATGTGATGTGATCGTTTATTTTTTGGTTTTAAGGTGTAACCTGCTGTCAATTTGGTCTGACCGATAAATAATCAATTTAAATTTTAACAATTTTTAAATTAAAAATGTAAATTACTGAATTAATTATTTCAGAGGCACTGTCGTGAAAAAAATCGATAATTTATTAATATTACTTAATATATACTTTTTAATTTCGAGTTCTGATGACAGTCTAATTTCTATTCTATTTTCAATGGAAAACGTGTAAAAAAAAAGACATTTGAGTATCATTTTTTATAGAATAGGCGCTTGATCCGTGCTTACATAGCTAATTAAAAACATAAAATAATCTAAAAAGCATAAACAATAAATACTAATCTCCGTTCTTACTTCATTGTATCAGTGTTGCCTTACGAAATTATTATAGACAGAATGTTCACATAATAAAATAGCATAGGACTTACGTATTTTATTTTCAGTGGCAACACTGCACCACTATCATATAAATAAAATTAAAAATATTATTTACAATTCCCGGTTGCTGTATTGATCCAATATTGAAGTCGTTTTCAAATGTATGTACATTTAGTGGAATTCAGTCCGACTTTCTTGAAAAACTTCATCTTGCTAATTTTTTCCTTTCACAGACTGTGAAAAAATGCAGCATTGTTTAATTAACTGTACGCCATTTTGTATTATTTTTCGTTTCTATTTTATTTCGATCAATCCTTTAAAACTTTAACAACAATCAAATACTACCACTATTTATTATTTTTAACGTGGGTATCCCAAATGAAACAATTCTACCAAGAACTATAAAACTGTAAAAAAGACAACAAATTTTGATAGGAATTTCAACCTGTATATAAAATACCAACACTAAGATTTTTTAATAAATAAATGAGAAACTGGTAGACATATTGTGATGAGTTAATTAGCTGAAATTGTTAGGCGTAGACGGAGAATACTTCTACCTTTATGGTATGAGGCTACTATCAGAGTTACCAATACTAAAAATTCGCAATATGTGGTAGAAATTACCTTCGTGCAGACCCCTTGACCATTAGGGCACATAACTGCGTAGCAACGCTATCAGTAACTCACAGCTTAGCTGTATTTACTTCTTTCGTTCGACTGAAACATACCGAGATAGCTTCGCACACGATACCATAATATATGAGTACTTTAACCGTACTAATGCCGGCAAGGATCTTGAGTAAACGTCAATAATTTCGCGAGTAGGAGAATTTAGAATGCTCAAGGCGTGGCTCGGTACCACTCCCTTACAAGGGGAATGCTCAGTGGTCAAAGCATTCCCCCTGTAAGGAACTGGTCACGGGTTCAAGTCCCGTCTGACATCTGTTGACTGTGAAGAAATGTATTTATCGGATAAAATAACAAAGCTACTCAGACGAAATACTCCTATATTAGGCAACAATACTTTCTAGTATATTAAATTTGTTACAATTTTACACAAGTAAGCAGAAGGCCCACCTGATGGTACGTGCACCGTAGCCTATGGACGTCAGCAACACCAGGGATGTCGCTTACGCGTTGTCGACCCTATATGGTAGAATATATAGAAATTAGTCTTACTACGCTGGTAGGAGGATACTACCAACCCTTTTACAATGGTATGTACCTATATGAAGGGTCGTATAGTGTTGTTGAAAACGAAGGTACCAATAAAGTAACTGAAGCAGTTTCATTGGTTAACTAAAAAATCTTTATACAGTGGCGAATCCATTGATGTAAAATAAAGCCAACGAGACGAGAGAAAAAAGGTAAACAAAGTGACCATTACTGAGTCACGTTGCGATAACTAGCGATTATTTTCTCTGTCCTTGTCACACATATCGCACGTACGCGATATGGCCGAGCGACAGATGTCATTGCGTGTTTCGTAGTACAGGAAAGCTGTCAACACAGCGGCTCTAAACTGTCAGATCCGCCATCTTATGAGCAATTTCAGTCCTGTCTGGAATGCGCTTGAAGTGATACGTAATAATTTACAAATAAAAATATCTGGAACCGTTATAACTTTGTTTACCTTTTTTCTCTCGCTTCGTTGGCTTTACTTTACAAGAAAATGTAACGTTATCTTTCCATGCTTGCACAAAACACTACCCACATTAGATCAATCTCTGTATATTTTGGGATAAAAAACGTGACTGTATTCTCCCTCCCACCCACAAAGTCTTGCTGTCGCCTTACGTGAATCTAAACCATCTGGGGACCTATTCCAACACAAGAAATTTCATCAAAATCAGCTCAACCGTTTAGGAATCCAGTGACCTGCACCTACAAAGACTTTTATTAATAGATTTGAATATGTTCGAGTTACATTTGTTGTTGGAGCTTTTTCAGATTATACGATCCGATATCAGTGTCGGAAGACGATAGCTGGCAATACAACGATGTCTGCACCGATATCCGATATCGGATCGGACAATATAAAAGATACATATTTCATACAATTTACTTCCTACGATATCGGATCGAATACTGTAAAAATGCTCTTACAATAGTGATGACGTCATACAATTTATTTTTTAAATAAATCCTCATCCAGCGACTAGAGGTTTATCCGCGTACAACGCTCAAACATGAACGACATCACAGCATCTGCAAACTAAATTAGACTACAACACGTCGGCTTAAGGTACATATTTACATGGGAGTGTAGTTGCCCTGTGGTTTGTAGAACATTTCTCCGGAGACCATTCGGCGGGTGATCTCCTTGAGGAGTAGCTTCTTCTCCTTCTTGATCTTGGCGAGGAAGCCTCTGTTCTCGTTCGCCCGCCGGGAGAGGTAGGGCAGGACTTCGACCACGGGGCCGTAGGGGACGTATTTGTAGGCGGAGTAACCGGACTGACCTGAAACATTTAGTAAAGAAATTGTGATATAAGTAGGTATCCTACTAATGTTACAAAAGTTTTTGAATATACAGGGTGGGAGATCTTCATGCCCCCTGGAGGCCACATTGCTCACAGGCGATGATGGTGCGATGCGCGAACGCTTGGGGTGCGGCCGCCTCCTTCTGCGAGCAAGTAATGCTCGAACAGGAGGCGGCCGGTCGGGTCCGGACTAGACTCCGGGCCCGGGAAGCCCGCGCAGAGCGAAGGCGAACCGGACGTCGGAGGTCGCAGAACGACCTCCGTCCTCCATGAGCGCTGGCCTGGGGGTGACCGGTGGAGCCGCCGCCCACCCTAGCAGAAGCAGGCCGTGGCGGTGGCGCAAAGTGCGCCTCCCCGTACCCCCGGGGCTAGTTTGGGACACCGAGGTCCCCACAACCCGAAGGGTCAGCCGGGGTGCGAGAGATATGCTTTCGGCAATCTCACCTCCGGCAACCAAGGACCCAAGACGACGTCCGTTTTAGTTGGTTCGAGTCCGACATAACCACCTCCACCGGCACCGTGGGGATGGTAGGTATACGTGGGGATTTTTCGCACGATAAAAAAAATGCCACCTGGAGGGGGAGTACTTGAAGTACTGTAGATAGAGATTTTTACTCAAAGGTAACATTCTTTTATTTTTAAAAATAAACAAAACTACATTCAAAAATTTTCAAAAACTCGCTTGACACACCCGGTAATCGAACCGACTAAAATCTGGCAAAAATGTATTCTGTACTTTGATGGCTTCAATCGATAGTGGCATCATAAAGATTAAATCTCTTTAACAAACATGGTAAAAGTTTAGATTTCAGGGATTTCCTTTCTTTTAATTTACTTCCAGTAAGAACAATAAGAACTTTATCAAAATCTTAAAAATATCGGACTCCGATTCGAAATCGATAATACGGTTCATCACTGTTGCTAAGGCATTAGTTGCCAACTTCATTACATGGGATATAATTACTCGGACTCAAAGGGGTATCCGAGGGGATTTCCGCACGAAAAAAAAGGAATATAATTGATTGGACTTTGACAGTGACACAGATTGGAATCGGATTGAACTTGTATTAATATTAAAATTGGTTTCAGAAGTAAGCCTGCTGGAATGGTAGCCCGTATCCTCTGGACTTCCCGAGCTTCTTATCATCCAGAGTGGTGCAGGCATTTGTATTTGTATATAAAGTAAAGCCAACGAAGCGAGAGAAAAAAGGTAAACAATGTTTCAGCGGTTCCAAACTTTTTTATTTTTCCAAGGACAGAGAATATAATCGCTAGTTATCGCAACATAACTCAGTAATGGTCGCTTTGTTTACCTTTTTTCTCTCGTCTCGTTGGCTTTACTTTAGAAAATATAATTATAAAAATAACTTACCAAGAGGGAAGGTAACATGATCACACATGCCGAACAGCTGTCCAAAGCACACGATCTTGTCTTCCGGCTTGAGGTTCAACTCCTTCATCAGCTGTATGGTATGGCGGACGGTGTCCTCGTTGTGTGAGGCCACCATAACGTTGAGATTCTCTTTATTATGGGCCACCCTGGTCAGGACTTCGTTGAGACATTTGTGGAATGATGCCGTTGTGGCTTCGAAGGTTGGACAAGTAGGGTCTTCGTAGCCCATGGCTGTGGACCTGGCACGTTCCTGGAGAAGAGTTTAGTTGAATGAATTTTTTATAGCATTTATTAGCTTAGTTACAAGAGCATTCCCCCTATAAGGGAAAGGTCGTAGATTCAAGTCCCACTTGAGCATTTCATTTTTCCTGATTATTCGAATTCCAAAAGTTTAAATTTTAAAATTCATTACATATTTGGGCGGAGTCATCAAAAATCAATGTGTAAAAATGGTTGAAAAATCATTCATTGGTTCCAAAAGTTCGTTAGACATTTGGTAGATGGCTCTAACGTCGCCCTTAAAGACGGATAGGGAAAAATAAATCTTCTCGGGCGGGACTCGAACCCGCAGTCTTTTCCTTACCGGGGGAATGCCTTGACCAATTCGGCTACCGAGACACGTTGTAATACTTAAATACATATTATGCATTTTCTTTCTAATAACTATGATTATCAAATATAATAATAGGTACTAAAAAGTATTTTTCACAACACTATTAGTTGGTAGTGTAACGGGTATAAAAAATACCCGTTAAACTACTAGTGGTGCAAGATGGTAGTGTAACGGGTACAGAACGATTTAACTACGATTAGACTAATCCTGTAAACGACAAACCGAGGGTAGTTCCTCTCAAGCTCATTTACCTGTTCAAGATAAGCGCCTCGCACGAATTTAGCACCCCAGTAGAAGTTCTGTCGCTGTGCCTGCTCCAGGTCTGTGAGGAGCTCGTTGTACGTCTGCTTCAAATACGTCTGGTAAGTGTTAAAGACCAAGGTTCGTTCCTGCAGAAAAAAAAAATCAAGAATATTGGTTAAATCGAATCAAAAATTAATAGAAAAGTACCATATATACCATATATTTATATTTTATAGAAAAGTACCTATAATACCAACAGAAGACCACGAAGATGTGATTTATTTTCCATTCAATACCGTATTGAAAGCGTCGGTAGCTTAGTTGTTAAGGGGTCGGCCTTACGATCGAGAGCTCCTGGGTTCGAATCCTGGCTATTAGACCACCGACGTGAACCCACTCCTAGCACAAGTGATTTAGCTTTGTTGGAGGGGTTAGTAGAGGGCATATTTAAGTTCGATTCTAATATTCTTGAAAAAAAAAATATAGGTATATAATATTGAATGGAAAATCAATCTTATCTTCATGGGCAAAAAGCGTCCATTCGTCTGTCATGCTGGGGGGGCATCCTACTTTTCATTTGCCAATTCGCAGTCTACACTCTAGGACTCAATGGATGAAGTACCGGGTGCTATGGTGCACATTGAAAGAGCTTATATCTAGCAATAGACTGCAATAGGTTAATTTTGTTTTGTATTAATTGATAATACACATTAATTCAAAAGTCGAAAATTCTAAAAATCCACTGAGTTTATTTTGATTCTGAACCTGACCGGTTTCGCCTTGCGGCATTCTCAAAGGTTTACATTGATGTTTTTTTTTAAAGCACAAGTGTGTTCAATATGTGTAGCAGATTCCACCAAGCGCCATCAATCTCCAGTATAAACATTCTAAAAATCCTTTTGAAAACCTTGGCAAATCATTTTGGCTATTTTGGGAAAATGATCAGGGTTCCAAGCAATTTTTTTTTATCGTGCGAAAAATTTCCAAGGATACCACCAACACGGAGCCGGTGGAGGTGGTTATGTCGGACTCGAACCGACTAAAATGCACGCCGTCTTGGGTCTTTGGTTGCTGGAGGTGAGATTGCCGGAAGCATATCTCTCGTCCCCCGGCAGACCCAGGACCATCTCTTTCGAGACGGCCCCCAGGTATCCAACAAGCATAAAAAAGTCCAGAGCTAAATCTCTACGTGGACCAAGTCACAGGCAAAGCTAGTGTTAGACAAAAGAAGATAGAAATCACTTACTTTGTTATACCTCCTCATCATTTCAATACAGATCCTGGATATAGCCGGCTGGAAGTACGTCTGTTCAGCGTCAATCATAATCCTTGCGTCCACCTCGTTCGCAACCTTGATAATGTGGTTCAACCTCCGCAACATGTTCCGGAACATCTCCTCCTCCTTAGTGGAGATCTGAGAGATAAGACGTCGCATCTGCCCGGTCTTAGGGTCTGGCACTCGGAAGGAGTCGGAGAGATTCATGTTTTCGTCCAGAATGTTCGTCCAGGGAAACAGGTGCACGATACTGGAAAGGAAACAGGTAGGTAATTAAGCTAAACTTAGGGTTTAGGCTTTAGGCTCTATAGTTTGTATAGATGCAGTAATTTATCCTTTCAACGCGACGTAAAAAGTTGCTACTTTTGTTTCTAAGTGTAAATAGTATAGGAGCTAGCAACGTTTTGAAAGTGAGAATTTTAGGTCAGCTGATTTTGTGATATGCTGTCCTTCTTGCTCTTTCGGTTAGAGTCTGGGCTATCTGGCTGGCGGGAGCGGTTGCGTTCATTACTGCGCATCCTACCTGTCCAGGTGATAATCCTGTATTTTCAAAACATTTTAAGAGGCGTAATTTTTATTTTTTTGTTTTTAAATAAGACTACCTGACATACTTTTTTTATTGCCAGACATTTCTGACATTGCTAATTATGTGCCATACGCGATTCTTTTATTTTTTTTTATAAAAATTTAAAAGTATTTTATAATGTCTGTAATTTTAACATTATGTTATTTAAGATAAGAAAAGCTTAAAATTAATTTGCCAGACATTAATTCGATTGTTAAATCTTGAATTAAAATAAAAAAGGCATGAAAAGTATTGCAGTATGATGCTAGTAGTTCGAAAGAGACAGTTACAGAATAAGCTGAGAATAAGACAGAGAACCATTGCAAATATACCATTGATATTATCTGACCTCCTCCTCGTAACCTGTAGCCTAGCCCTGAATTCCTCAGTAAGGTACTGAGAGGATTCAGTGCTAAGCAGAACCAAAGGGGACTCAAACTGACACCTTGGAAAATGCCTCGCTCAATATTTATATTTTCCCTCGAGCGCAGAATATGATACACCCGGGGATGGTATCCGCCATGTGTGACTATCCTTAGCATATTAAACTCACTTATAAGGGCCTCTAGGTTTTGGCACCGGCCCGACGCACGCCTTCCAAAGCTTCCAAAGGCCCGAGACTCCATAGTCCCAAGATCACGGAACAGAGAAACAAAATAATAATAATAATAGGCTGCTATCGAGTCAGGGACGTTGCCAATTTTTATGACCACTGGTGTTACCCACCTGCTCCATAAGACAGGAAGTACCTCGAACCCCAGTAACTATAGACCGATCACGTGTTTACCATCGGTCTATAAACTTCTTACATCTATTCTGAGAGATAAAATAACAAAGCACATCTCTACAAATACTGTTATGAGTGTCTCTCAGAATGGATGTAGGAGTGGGGCCCGTGGTACTGAGGAGCTCCTCCTCATTGATATGGCCATTAGTCAACAAGTTCGCCGTAGCCGTAAGAATCTATCGACATGCTGGATCGACTATAAGAAAGCGTTCGACTCTGTGCCCCATACATGGCTCCTGAGGATGCTAGAGTTGTATAAAATAGATACAACTCTGTGCATCTTCTTGGCGTCATGTATGAGGCAATGGAGAACAGTTCTTAGCTATCCAGGATGTCGAGGGGTGTGCAGTAACGGCGAACCAATAAATATTGAGCGAAGCATCTTCCAAGGTGTCAGTTTGAGTCCCCTTTGGTTCTGCTTAGCACTGAATCCTCTCAGTACCTTACTGAGGAATTCAGGGCTAGGCTACAGGTTACGAGGAGGAGGTCAGATAATATCAATGGTATATTTGCAACGGTTCTCTGTCTTATTCTCAGCTTATTCTGCAACTGTCTCTTTCGAACTACTAGTATCATACTGCAATATGTTTCATGCCTTTTTTATTTTAATTCAAGGTTTAACAATCGAATTAATGTCTGGCAAATTAATTTTAAGCTTTTCTTATCTTAAATAACATAATGTTAAAATTACAGACATTATAAAATACTTTTAAATTTTTATAAAAAAAATTAAAAGAATCGCGTATGGCACATAATTAGCAATGTCAGAAATGTCTGGCAATAAAAAAAGTATGTCAGGTAGTCTTATTTAAAAACAAAAAATTAAAAATTACGCCTCTTAAAATGTTTTGAAAATACAGGATTATCACCTGGACAGGTAGGATGCGCAGTAATGAACGCAACCGCTCCCGCCAGCCAGATAGCCCAGACTCTAACCGAAAGAGCAAGAAGGACAGCATATCACAAAATCAGCTGACCTGAAATTCTTTCTCGAAAACGTTGCTAGCTCCCGTACCAAAAGGTAAAAAAACGATTTGGACAATCTTTTTTTGTCCAAGTCGTTTTTTTATGCCAATGTGTTACACCCGGTATATATATTATAAATAGTATATTATTAACTATAGTATATTATAGTATATACTATATGTATCCATACTAATATTATAAATGCGAAAGTAACTCTGTCTGTCTGTCTGTCTGTCTGTCTATCTGTCTTTCTGTCTGTCTGTTTTTTTTTTTTTTTTTTTTTTATGTTGGACACGTCAATTTGACTTCACCTCGCCTGATGTTAAGCTAAAGGCAAAGTCTCGGAAAGAGGGTCACCATCTGTAGGAAGGAAAAGGACTGTAGGAAGAAGGAAACACGTGAGCTGGCAGGGAATTCCAGGTCTTAGTGGTGCGGCATAGGAATGAATCACTGAAACGCTTGGTTCTAGCAGGTATACTCTGCACCGTAAATGGATGACATCTTAGCCCTGCACGTGTCGTCCTGTGAAGGAAAGGGGAGGGTGGGACTAATTGGAAGAGCTCGTCAGAACATTCACCATGGTAGAGACGGTAGAAAACTGCCAAAGACGCAACATCTCTACGCATCTGCAAAGGCTCGAGGGTGTTCGTGACCTCAGGATCCCCAATAATGCGGACCGCACGTCGCTGCAACCTGTCGAGAGCATCTAATAAGTACTTTGCGGAGCCGTCCCAGAGATGTGAGCAGTATTCCACGCAGGAACGAATTTGGGTCTTGTATAGAAGACACCGCTGCTCCAGCGTGAAAAAACGTCTCACTCTGTTCAGGACTCCGAGTTTACGCGAGGCTGATTTGATGATACTCTCGATATAGTTTTTGTTATTCAGTTTGCAGCGAACATCCATACCGAGGATAGTGAGGTGATCCTGCAGTGGCAGTGGTGTGCTCTGAAGAGTGGGAAGGGGAAGGAAAGGAGATACCTTAGCTGTCTGTGTGTTACGCTTTCACGCCTCAACCACTGAACCGATTTTGATGAAATTTGGTATAGGGATAGGTTAGACCTTGAGAAAGGACATAGGCTATCTTTGGTCGCGATAACCGATATTATTAACACGGGCGGAGCCGCGGGCAAAAGCTAGTAGTATATGTAGTAAAACTAAAGACATGGTCAGCTGAAGTTGGCCTTCTGTTCCTTAAGATTGTGAGAGAGTTGGTAGGTAGTAAATGACGTCATATTATCATAGCAATAAAAAATCTAAGTAAGAGTTATAAAACTCATTCTTGAATTCATGTTTGTTCAGTAAATTAGGTTAGATATAATTACTATTTAGATTAGCAACCAAGGCTTCCATTACCAAGGTTTTCGCTAAGGTTAAAGCTAAACCACTGTGGTGCCGCAGTCACTGCAAAAAATGACAATAACTTTTAGACTTTATTTCTATACGCCTAAAATCCAAAATGAAATGAAAACAGTTTCATTACAGTTTTTCATTTTTTTTTTTTTAAAAGAATATTAGAACCATAGTTACTAATATTCCCTCTAACCCCTCCAGCTAAGCTAAATTGCTTGTGTTAGGAGTGGGTTCACGTCGGTAGTGTAATGGCCAGGATCGAACCCGGGACCTCTCGATCGTAAGGTATATTATTTAATGCTTTAAAGTCTATTATTTAATGCCGTTTTTTGAAGGCGGTGGCTCCACAGGTTTGGCTTCGCAGAACGACCTCCGTCCTCCATGAGCGCTGGCCTGAGGGTGACCGGTGCTAGAGCTAGATGGGGACACTAAGGTCCCCACAACCCGAAGGGGACCATCTCCAAAGAGATGGTCCTGGGTCTGCCAGGGTGCGAGAGATATGCTTTTGGCAATCTCACCTCCGGCAACCAAGAACCCAAGACGGCGTGCGTTTTAGTCGGTTCGAGTCCGACATAACCGCCTCCACCGGCTCCGTGGGGGTGGTATCCGTGGGGATTTATCGCACGATAAAAAAAAAAAACCCTCAGTCGGCGTGCGGTTTTAGCCGGTTCGAGTCCGACATAACCTCCCCTTCCGGCTCCGGGGCGGGGTATCATAAAGTGTATAAATGGTACTTTTCTACTGATTATTGCCATCTCGAAAGAGGCGGCGTGCGTTTTAGTCGGTTCGAGTCCGACATAACCGCCTCCACCGGCTCCGTGGGGGTGGTATCCGTGGAGATTTTTCGCACGATAAAAAAAAATAACAGGTTTGGCTCAAGCACGAGGCCCAGGTTTACCGTTTACCTGCCGTTCAGCAGACGAATCGCCACTTACTTCTTGGAAATGGAAGTTCACATGGTTAGGGCTCCGAAGAACTCGACAGGTCCTTACACCATAGCATCACACGTCAGCTCCTCTCGGACCAACCTTACTACCGAGTATTTCCACCAGTAGGAAGGTTACACCCATATTCTGGCCTCTCGGACTAACCTTACTACCAAGCATTTCCTCCAGTAGGAAGATTACACCCAATCAGGCCTCTCGGACCAATCTTACTACGAAGCAATTCCACCAGTAGGAGGTTACACCCAATCAGGCATCTCAGACCAACCTTACTACCAAGTAATTACACCAGTAGGAAGGTTACACCCAATCAGGCCTCTCGGACTAACCTTACTACCAAGCATTTCCACCAGTAGGAAGGTTACACCCAATCAGGCCTCTCGGACTAACCTTACTACCAAGCATTTCCACCAGTAGGAAGGTTATACCCAATCAGGCCTCTCGGACCAACCTTACTACCAAGCATTTCCACCAGTAGGAAGATAACACCCAATCAGGCCTCTCGGACCAACCTTACTAACAAGCATTTCCACCAGTAGGAAGGTTACACCCAATCAGGCCTCTCGGACCAACCTTACTAGTTACTACCAAGCATTTCCACCAGTAGGAAGGTTAAACCCAATCAGACCTCTCGGACCAACCTTACTACCAAGTAATTCCACCAGACGGAAGGTTACACCCAATCAGGCCTCTCTGACCAACCTTACTACCAAGCATTTGCACCAGTAGGAAGGTTACACCCAATCAAGCCTCTCGGACCAACCTTACTACCGAGCATTTCCACTAGTAGGAAGGTTACACCCAATCAGGCCTCTCGGACTAACCTTACTACCAAGCAATTCCACCAGTAGGAAGGTTACACCCAGTCAAGGTTATAGTATTTGGAGCTAACCTAAAAATCCAACATCGGCACTTCCTAAGAGACAACAACTCACCCCTTCTTGTCGGAGGTGATTTTCTTCATGAAGTCCTGCACCTCGGGCTTGCTGCCGTGGTCGCCGAAGTACCGCTGGAAGTCCTCGATGGTCTTGTGGTGGGCCAGAACGTTGCCGGTACCACCACCGATCTCGTGCATGTAATTCCTGGCTCGCATGATCACCTCTGACAATTGCAACTGGAAAGAGTTGAAAGAGTTTTCTTTAGTTCGTCAGGTGTGGAAATAAATAGGAGTCTCGATGTGTTAAACAATGTCAAATGGTCACCAATCCTAAGACTAACCTAGCCAGTATTGCTTAACCTTGTTATATGTTAACTTACTTGGTTAAACATGACCCCTCTAGGCTAAGGACGCCATGTTTACCACATGGAAATAATATAAATAAACTAGCTGACCCGGCAAACGTTGTTTTGCCATGTTCTAGGAAACATTTATTTGGAAAAATAGGGGTTGATCGTAGAGGGTTGAAAATTCAGGGTTGTATGTATTGTGTAATGATTTATCATAAAACAATTAAAAAAATAACTTGAAATTAAAAAAAATTAGGGGAGGACTACCCTTAACATTTAGGGGGATGAAAAATAGATGTCCGATTCTCAGACCTAACGCAAAAATTTAATGAGAATCGGTCAAGTCGATTCGGAGGAGTTTAACAACAAACACAGCGACACGAGAATTTTATATATTAGATTTAAAGGAATTTGTAGGTAATCCAACTTTACCTATATAGGTACGATTTGAATTGGAAAAAGTCGACAAAACCAATCAAAATCCATTTGGAAACCAAATGTTAATCTAAATGGAAACAATTGTAAAGAGAACTTGCTGTTTGCCTGCGGTTTCCTACGTGTGGAATTTTTTTTTCCCATTGCCGTGACCTTCTTTTTACGTAAAACATACTGGTACGGGAGCTAGCAACGTTTTCGAGAAAGAATTTCAGGTCAGCTGATTTTGTGATATGCTGTCCTTCTTGCTCTTTCGGTTAGAGTCTGGGCTATCTGGCTGGCGGGAGCGGTTGCGTTCATTACTGCGCATCCTACCTGTCCAGGTGATAATCCTGTATTTTCAAAACATTTTAAGAGGCGTAATTTTTAATTTTTTGTTTTTAAATAAGACTACCTGACATACTTTTTTTATTGCCAGACATTTCTGACATTGCTAATTATGTGCCATACGCGATTCTTTTAATTTTTTTTATAAAAATTTAAAAGTATTTTATAATGTCTGTAATTTTAACATTATGTTATTTAAGATAAGAAAAGCTTAAAATTAATTTGCCAGACATTAATACGATTGTTAAACCTTGAATTAAAATAAAAAAGGCATGAAAAATATTGCAGTATGATGCTAGTAGTTCGAAAGAGACAGTTGCAGAATAAGCTGAGAATAAGACAGAGAACCATTGCAAATATACCATTGATATTATCTGACCTCCTCCTCGTAACCTGTAGCCTAGCCCTGAATTCCTCAGTAAGGTACTGAGAGGATTCAGTGCTAAGCAGAACCAAAGGGGACTCAAACTGACACCTTGACACCACATTAAATATTTCACATCAAAATAAACTGACTAAAGCATAAGAGTATTATGAGTAGGTATAAATAAATAATAATCTACAATACAATGTTGGCAGACTGTGTGATGTTGGCACGCAAGTATTTTACACTGCGTACATGCGGAATTGTTATGTCAGCCTCATACAATGTTACTACTGTATTGATATTTATGCTATTTATGGATGAAGTTAGGGCTGCCCCATACGCCTCACATCTGAAGACACGAAATGGCGTGCGTTTTAGTTGGTTTCAGTGAGATATAACTGCCCCTAATCGACTATGTTGAAGACAACCTCAACTCTGGCCTAAAAAACTACTTACTAGATCTCGTTCAAACCAATTTTCGGTGCAAGATTGCATGGCAATGTACATCATATACTTGTTTTAGATTTAACATTCTCTTATTTAAGAAGTTAGAGTGGGGGGACACACATTTTTCCACTTTGGAAGTGTCTCTCGCGCAAACTATACAGTTTAGAAAAAAAATATGTTAGAAACTTTAATAGCATTTTTAAAGATCTATTACGGGTTTGATGAAAAAAATTTTTTTACGTCGCGTTGTAATCGCACTTGCTGCGTCTAGGTATAAAGATTGTATATAGTCCAAAACTGTACTACTTACAAGTAACTGCGGCCTGCCAAGTGCCGTGAGTTTGACAGCCATTAATCCTGTGCTTTTGGTGATATCTGTAATAGAAAACAATCTAGATTAATAACTCATCATAATTTAGCTGTTAGTAGAGGCCGCCTGACGTCTCAACCCCGAAAATAAACCTGCACCAGAACCTCGCTCGTTAATCCACAGAACCACTGGTTAACGGATACACGAAAAGATGGCGCCACCTATCGATAAATGCATTTGATGTAAAAAAAAGGCATTGGGATGTTTCTTCATGATAGACAACTCGAGTGCAACGCCCCTTTTTTTTTAGCGTGCGATAAATCCCCACGGAGCCGGTGGAGGTGGTTATGTCGGACTCGAATCGACTAAAACGCACGCCGTCTTGTGTCCTTGGTTGCCGGAGGTGAGATTGCCAAAAGCATATCTCTCGCACCCCGGCAAGTGCAACGCCCCTGGTGTTGCATACGTCCATAGGCCGCGGTATCCGCTTTCCATCAGGTGGGCCGTGTGCTTGTCTGCCACCTAAGTGGTATAAAAGACCTAACAGCCCGCCTTAAAAACAAAGATGGTATATAATATATAAGTAGGTAGTAGAGATCTACGGAATCCGGATCTTCAGAAAACTCGAGTCAAAAGTCTCTTTCTGTGACGTAGGTACGGACTTTGACTATTCTCCTTTCGCCCGCATATCTCCATGTCATAACAAAGAGACGAAATATCAAAAGAAGAAGCACAGCTTTCTTCTTATTCTATAGAGTAAAGTCGACGGCATATAAATAAATATTCCACAACATTCTACTTACCTAGCTTTTGTTATGGAATCTAGAATACAAATAAACATACTTAGATACATTTTTTGTAAATACATACATATTAAACATAGAAACACCCAGACCAATGCAAATAGCCATATTCATGCATACAAATATTTGCACTGAGCGGCAATCAAAACCGCGCCTCCTGCGTGGCAGTCGCGTTCACTACTGCCACGCCACAGGGGCTGTCATTTATATAGCCCGGACATTATATCTTGGACCTAAATCGCAAAATATAAAAGGCCCTGGCGCGAGCGGATTGTTTTGTAATAATCTATGCTTGGTGAATTTGACCTCGTCCTCCGCAGTAGTGCCCCTTGGTATCTTCAAAATACTTCCAAGAAACGTGTACTGCGCGGATAGAGCACATTTTAGGTCCATGATAAATGAATCAAGGTATTTTTTTTTTATAAAGGACACGTCAATTTGACTTCACCTCGCCTGATCTTAAGCTAAAGGTAAAGTCTCGGAAAGAGGGTCACCATCGTAAACATGTACCATGTTAACAGTGGTGGCACTCAGCTTAACGGCCTCATCAGATGCCTCTTCACGCCCCGCTTAAAGGTGTATTTTATTTCCCCAGTATATCCCCATCGATAGCGTTCTCAGAAGCACTCATGAGTTCCTCAGGTGTGTGTTTGGGCAAGTTTTTTTTTTAATCTTCCACAACATTTTACACAACGCTACCCATGGTAAACATAGCTTCTTGTGTAATGGAATCTAGAATGCGGATGAACATACTTAGATATTTTTTTGTAAATAAATACATATTATACATAGAAACACGTCATGTCAGTAGGAACGCACAACATTTCAAAGGCAATAAGACTACTTACTCGCCACAGCGTCAATGCTCTTGAGGAAAGCCTCCATGTTCTTCTCGCAAGCTGCTTCGTTGAGGTAGAAGAACGTCCTAGCGCTGTACACCTTGTACCGCCTGTCTGCGAACTTCTGTTCCACGTGGTACTGCTTCAGCTGACCCTCTTCTTCCTTGTCCCCGCACGCGGATATCGAAGCACTGTTAGGGAATAAAACATTACAGGAATTAGGTTCCATTATAC
This sequence comes from Eilema sororculum, assembly GCA_914829495.1. Taxonomy (NCBI): domain Eukaryota; kingdom Metazoa; phylum Arthropoda; class Insecta; order Lepidoptera; family Erebidae; genus Eilema; species Eilema sororculum. Next base: position 17,987,551 of record OU618536.1, read on the forward strand.
TGGTTGATTTTATAGTCGTTTTTATACGAAAGATTTTGGATAGTTTCGGTAGTGAAATCGTCTGGAATTTATTAATTTAGCGGAGAAAAAAAACAGAAATATGTTGAGAATAATGTACAGATTTGGATGGTATTATAAAAATAATTTCATCGAGACGAATTTGCTATCGAAACTGCCCAAAATCTTTCGCACCAAAACGGCGATAAAATCAGGGTGTATACTGGCAAATCTCTCATTTCAGATTCGAACCCTAGACAACCGAGATTGAGTCCAAAGTCTACATCAAACAACTACATACTTAGTATTTCTATACACACGTACAGCGAGCTGCAAAAATGCATGGACATTACAAATACTAAATCGTTTGCGCCGGTATTCAACGCCATCTGTTGACGAAAAAAAATAGTTCATAAAATTTAACTAGATGGCGCCGCGCTATCTTTCAAATGTGAAAAAAAAACTATCAAAGTAGTTTAATAAATATACGAAACAACATTTTTACTTCTTTTTGTATATTATCAATATTTTCATTACATTAATTTATACAAACACAAATGAATCAACATAATATAATTACAAAAAGAGAATGCTCTCGGCAGGGTTCGAACTCGAAACTCTAAAACTTGGTTTCACGATATATCGCATAGACACATGTATTGGCTAACATTGCACATGATTACTGCGTTGAAATAGAATACTACTAGATTTTTGTAGTTGCATGCACTACCGCCGCAAGTTACGAATATAATACACTGCCAAAATAAACCTATCTACTTTTTTATTAAGATGACAAATATATTTGCGGAGGTAGGTATACAATATTACTATTAAGAATGAAACGGTAGTTAGCATAATAATAACAACCGTATTAATGTCGCTCTCTAAATACGCTCATAGCTAGTAAAACCACTGGCGCCATCTAGTTTCTTTTTTATAAACTGGGGTTTGACAGTTCATAGGATTATCGATCTTAAGCTATCCATGCATTTTTGCAGGTTACTGTACATAATTATCTTTTAATGCGGTAAAAGACTTTCCTTTATTTACCTAAAATTAACTTCTAATAATTAATGTACTAAATGGCAAATGAATAGAATTCAAATAGCAAAATTGAAAAAAAGGATTACGAAAATGAGGGCTTACAGGATTTACTAGCTATCTAGGGAAATCCTTTCGTTCCGTTAGTAGAATGGCCGTGGCTTTAAACAGCAACATTTCGATCGCAAATCCCATATGTACGTTAGCCATTAAGCTTCTTCTTCATCATAGCGTTAATCCCAGTCACATCCGAAGCTTTCAGCTTGGACTCTGGGGTCCGCTTTTACCAGTCTAACTGCAGATTTGGCTAAACTTAGATATGGTCTGTGACGCAATTGCCATATGACCTCCACAACCCAAAGGTGATATCGAAGCATTGCAGCTAGACCAGTTGTTGGACTTTTGAGGGCTCCAAGGGCCTGTAACGACTGCCATAGATGTTCTTATGGCAACCGGGACCGACGGCTTAACGTGCTCTCCGAGGCACGACGAGTCCAATGCAAATACCCATATTCATCCATACAAATATTTGCATTGAGCGGGGATCGAACCCGCGCCTCCTGCGTAGCGGCCGCGTTCACTACCGCTACGCCACGGAGGCTGTCGCCATTAAGCTATCGCTGCTCTTTACATTAGTTTTGGAAACAATGCACTTTTCATACCGAAATAAAAAGTGCGTTGTAAACCTTAGAATCAGTTAATTTTAAAATTCTGATTACAAACTACTACACTTTCCTTGTGAAGCGTATATGCACAAACAGTGACGTCTATCTGTTCTCATTTGCCGACATGAATTGAACGAAGCCGTATCGCAAACTAAATGTAATTATAATAAGATGTACCCACAGAGCAAATATACTACGAAGATGATGTATCGACATCACGTGAGTCGGCTATAGGGTAAAAAATGATACGTCGGCTATATGGCCAAAAATGAAACCGTTTAGGAGCTATGATGGCACAGACACAGACACACACACACACACACACGCGGGCGCGCGCCCGCGCACATGCACATAGAGACACACAGACACACACACACACGCACGCGCACACACACACGCACACACACACACACACACACGCACACACACACACACACACACACGCGCGCGCGCGCGCGCGCATGCACACAGAGCCACACAGACACACGCACGCACGCACGCACGCACGCGCACACACAAACACACACACACACACACACACACACACACACACACACACACACACACGCACACGCACACGCGCACACACACACACACACGCCAAACATATAACACCCCGTCGTTTTTGCTTCGGGGGTTAAAAAGAACTAAAATGATGTATACAAAATGCTATTGCCTTACTTTTAAATAAATTCGGTACCTAAATACATATGAAAATAAATTATATTAAAATAACAACTAAATAAAACAAAACACTAACTAAGCAAGTAAATAAAACGAAATAAAATGACAAACTAAAGAAAGGAAAGATATTAACCCAGTACTGGCAAGTTCTTGTAAATTTCTTGAACCATATTTTAATAGTAACTCCATTTGTTCACTCGATAGACAGCCACTGCAATAAGGCGATGGAGACAATGAAGAAAATAAAACTAAATAATACCTTCCTCAATGTGTGTAGAATGGGATAGTGAAAAAATCATAAATTGGTTCATTCATATCTTGACAAAATCATAAATAATAATGTTTGGTCTGGAACTATCAGGCTTTTCTCAGTATTCATAGTAAAACACTCGCCGAGATATTTACCATGTTTCATAAATTTCTCGAGTATCGGTGATCATGCCGCTTGAAACAGCGCCGAATATCGGATCCTCGAAAGATATAAGTAATAATGGTAAATATCCCGGCGAGTGTTTTACTATGAATGTAAATGACCATGTCAATTTCAAATCATACCTTTTCTCAGTAGTTAGGTACATTGAATTTAATAGTGGGACGAATAAAATTGAATAGGCAAAACTTCACTAATCAAACGTTATACGAATGAAATTTTTATAGCATTTATTAGGCTGACTTTTAAATTCGCTCTTAAAGACGGATATAAAGAGAAGGGAAATTTGAAGCGATTCAGGTGTGGCTCAATAGCTCAGTTGGAAGAGCATTCCCCCTGTTAGAGAAAGGTGGTGGGTTCAAGTCCCACTTGAGCGCTTATTTTTCCCGATGTATTTCGAACGTTATAAGAAATCAAATGACTTAGAATTTGGATCTATCTATCCTTATACAAATAGTGGTACTGATACTTCGAACCTAATTATGCGGCAGCACTGTAGACTTGTATATCTCGAATCTCTTTGATCAATGGAATGATACATTACAAAAGTTTCTGGTATTTCAATGGATGAAGACGCTCTAGAGAGGAGTTCTTCTCTTTTCACCATGTTGAGATTGTAGGTTGAGATTTCGAGTTCGGAGAAGAGTGAATTTACTTCCTTTATCGTTATTTCAAATAGATTTCTGTTATTTAACCTTTAAGAATTCTGAGGGTGAATGATTAATTATTACATTAAGGGTTGACCTAGGCCTCTGTGCTTGTGTCAAGGTCAAGGTAAATAATGCGAAATAAAAAAAGGAAAAAAATAGATTTTTTTGGCCAAATCTATCTTTTTTCGCCAATGTGTTATGTACTTGAAGTACTACTAAACTAGGGGCTTGCTTCGGGAGCGTTCCCCTTACACCCGGTATGAAAACAATCATGAAATTAGAAGAAGCGAAAGTATATGCCAGAATCGTAGCATGTAGGAAGGAAACATGTAATCTCTGCCTACCCATAGAGAAAGAGGCGTGACTGTACAAACGTATAGGTACCTATAATTTGTTTACATCAATACCACAGAATAGATAAGGATACGTTTACACTACGGCCAATACGTTTACGCTTTATTTGAAACACTTGAATACAACATGCTTTGTAATTTAACACAATTATGATAGTTTCTATGAAATAATGCCGCGATGGCCTTCTGTCTCGACACGATTACCATAACAAAACGGCTCATGATGTACGGTTTGCTTGCCTACAATGTTTTAGATAAGTGGAGTTATTTCTAGTAGCTTTTTTGTTGCACGCACTCCACAAAGAAACAATAAAAAAGGCAAGATGGCGGTTCTTCGTCGTATTATGATTTTGTAAGGATAGGTACTCGGCGGTTATTTGTTTTATGTGACTCGTCTCGTCAGTGGGCCTACCATGTCGTGATGTGAGCATGCTACTTATGGGTAGGACGAGTCTACTCCCCTCTTTCTCACCTAGATGTCAACGGTTGGAAGTCGAAGGATAAACTCAGATATGAAACGGTAGTTCCACCTCTGAGTTCATCCCACTATTTCACCAAAAAAAATGCTATAGCATGTTATAACATGAATACTTCTGCATGATAAATAAAATGGACTAGATCTAGATAAAGATCCTTCTTAAAAAGTGTCGGAATAGGAATAAAACTGTAATCTGACAATAGTTAAACGCACATGCCCTTGATGCTATATATCTGCCCAATATTTGCCGGACAGTACTTTTTAAGAGCCGGTTAGCCTCACACCTGACAAACCTAATTACGCCTTCCTTTATGGATAGAGAGGGGCTAACATTACCGCGTATGTACCATCTTCCCGACCAAGGTTAGGACGTATTAGAACCAAGAGAGGCCTTGGTTTCAGCTCAGATTACGCATTAAAACGTCATCTTTCTCCGCCGGCCTTGTTCACCGCTCAGTGTCTCACTGTGACCTTGAAACCGGTTACTAAGCTGACGACCAACGACATGACTTACATCGTTATGTAAAAGGCAACTGACAAGAGCTGTAATTACAATGATGCCTCGTATAATTAGCGATTGTAGGTTTACGTGCTTTGTAAGATTAAGTAGGAAATTGGTTTAAGAAATCGTTTACACTTTATAAAGGATGGAAGATTTTAATAACCCCTGGAGGGGAAGTACTCGAAACACAGAATTTCACTCAAAGGAAACATTCCTTTATTTTTAAAAAGAAACAAAACTGCATTCAGAGATTTTCGAAAACCTGAAAAATCACATCCTATATTTTTATCCTATATTCTATGGTAACAAACTTGGTAAATGAAATGAAAGAAAATGCCTGAAATCTAAACTTGAACGTTTCCTTTCAGTGAAATTCTCCTCGTATTTCAAGTACCTCGCGTCAAAGGGGACATGAAAATCTTCCATCCGGTGTATACCATATACTGGGGATATTTTGTGACAACTAGGTAACTTTGGGACAAACCCCACTTTATCGTCACTGACATTAAACCTACCGCTACGCGCCAGAAAGCTAACGTGAGCAAAAGTGACGCAGTGGCTAAGAATTTGGCGACTGAGCATTCAAATCCGAGCAAACTTATGAGCCATTGATTTGTTGAAGAAGATTTAAGAAGGCGCTACCATCAGAGTGTTTCATACGAAAATCAAGAAATGTGGATTCTTTGGCGATGTAAAATGCTAAATTAAAAAACCACCCATTTTTTTATGGAATAGGTAGGCAAACGAGCTGATGGTAAACAGATCGCCTGATGGTAAGCGATCATCGTCGCCCATGGACACCCGCAACACCAGAAGTGTCACAAGTGCGTTGCCTTCCTTATTGAGTTATATAAGAGAGTAGGTACGCTCTTTTCTTGATGGTTGAAGGTCGTATTGGTTCGGAAATACCGCTGGTAACAGTTCATTCCAGACAGCCTATGAATGATTTGCAAAATTGTATTACAGTTATTTTTACCTGACTTCACGCTTCTCAGCCTCTTCGTGTGATAAATCCTCTTCTACGGAGTAATCAAGGATTGACTTCACTCCGAATGATCGTAACCTGGAAAAAATTAAACATTAATGTAGTCTTGAAAGCCTCTGTGGCGTAGAAAATCAATCGCTATTATTTTTACGTTGGAGGATAGCATGTAAGTATTTTTATGTTCTTGTTTATATTTTAATAAAACCATTTTTTATCGGATTCTATCACGATTTATTTGGTATTATTTTCATTTAGGCTGCCAACAGCTTCTGTGGCGAACGTGGCGTAGCCGCTCAGTGCAAATATTTGTATGCATGAATACGGGTATTTGCATTGGTCTGGTCGTGCCTCAGAGAGCACGTTAAGCCGGCGGTTCCGGTTGTCATGCGAACATCTATGGCAGTCGTTACGGGTAAGTATTTGGTAGTTTTGGTAGACTAAAAAGTCCAACAACACTGGTGTAGGTACTGTAATACGTTGATATCACCAATGAGTCGTGGAGATCAGATGGCAATCGTTTCGCGAAAAATAACGATGATTAGTCAAACCTCCATTACACTGGATAAAAGCGGACCCCAAACTCTGAATGGTTGAAGAACAATGCTGTATAGAATAATATCACTTTATACTACTCAATGCTAATTAGCTTATATTTTTCAAAATTTAATGCAGACTGTTGCGTCATTAGAAACTGCTAAAAGTAGGTAGCCTTGGCAATGAGGCTTGGCCATGTAACGCGTATGATAATACGAAATGTGAATTTCACGCGCGGACAAGCAGTCTACAAGACTGAATCACTTTTAAAAGATATTTTGAAGCACGATGATGGACATCAGCTATCATCACTATCAGACGTCAGTAACGATGATCATAGATGATAATTTGAGGTTGACTGACACGATATTTACGCAATAAAAGGATACAAACTTTACAAAAAAAAACGCCGTGGCCTATCTAATGGAAAATAGTTAGGGACACACAATCAGCCTCCCCGTAACCGGGGCTAGATGGGGACACTGTGGTCCCCACAACCCGAAGGGGGGCATCTCGAAAGAGATGGTCCTGGGTCTGCCGGGGTGCGAGAGATATGGTTTCGGCAATCTCACCTCCGGCAACCAAGGACTCAAGACGGCGTGCGTTTTAGTCGGTTCGAGTCCGACATAACCACCTCCACCGGCCCCGTGGGGGTGGTATCCGTGGGGATTTATCGCACGATAAAAAAAAGGGATACACAATCATACTGCCTACCCAGTAAGAACCTTCTAATGCTTATCTTGAAGAACCCCATATTTATTTGGAAAAAGTAAAACAAGGAGTTCCTTCCGCAGTTCGTAAAATACTTATAATTACACAAAATATTAGGGCACAATATCGCGTTGTTCTCCGTTCACATGTCTTCATTTACAGTTTCTGCGTATTATTTTCAATTAATAATAAAAATCGTAAGTGTGTCTAATTAAATAATGTAAATTTTTGCTTAACGGTGTTAGCGAAGCATGACAACTATTTTAAACTGGCGCGAATTGCCTAAACTACACCTCTAAATTATAGTTTTCTTGCCGGAATTATGAGAAGTAACTTCTATTAGGTAATTGGTATGAAATCGGTAGTACAATTTTTTTTTTAAATAGAATATTAGCAACCGAAATTACTAATGTTCCCGCTAACCCCTCCAACTAAGCTAAATTGCTTGTACTAGGAGTGGGTTCACGTCAGTAGTGTAATGGTCTCGACCCGGGACCACTCGATCGTGAGGCCGACACCTTAACCGAGGTAACCGACGCTTTAAAACGAAGGCCCATAGCTTGACAGCCTCATCTTATTTTTTTTACTATCCAAGGTGATTGAAAGTAAAATCAAACGCACGTGCCCATAGAATTCCAAGTCCAATTCGGCAAAGAAAACAGTTGCTGAACAGCTTGGTCTTCTATGAAATAGTACCTATGCCCGCCCCATATGAAGGTGATTCCTCCCTGCACGTACGTATTGTTCTTTATAAGAAAATAGAGGTTAATACCAATTGGAAGAGCAGGAAGATCTTATTTGGGCCACCCCATCTCATCCCATGCAGTGTTGTACAAGATGACTAAGGAATAGGGCTGTTTAACATCAGACAGATATATACAGTCCAGACTCAGCCTCAGATATAGGCTCGAGTCAACAATAGTGCCAGGAATACGGCAATAGGCTCACCCCCTATTACGTGGGACCGAATACTATGACTGAAGAAATGTGATTCACCTCTTCCTAACACTCTGGGGATAAAGGCGTGATTATATGTATGTATGTGATAGAGTTGATAAAATACTGCGACTGCAAAGGCTTGAAGATATTGGTGGTTGGATGTGGTCCAAAATCCAGGACTACCAAACATCTGGTCTAATCCCGTCCGGGGGCGAGTCGGGGACACCGTTGTCCCCTCTCCCGAGGAGGGCCAGACCGTAAGGGATGGCCCTGGGTCAGCCGGGGTGCGAGGGATATGTTGAGGACAACTTCACCTCCGGCCTAGCACCACGACCCTCAGTCGGCGTGCGGTTCAGTAGGTTCGAGTCCGAAATAACCTTCCGGCTCCGGTGGGGGAAGTATCCGTGGGGGAACAAAAGGTCTACTCCCGTGGTTATAGTATAAGGCGACTATACGACAGTGCTAAAACTGCGCCTCACTATACTACGAGCGTTATATGATGATCCCTATGACGTTTCAACTGACAGTTGTATTAGTGATGCGAAACAATTTCGATAAAATACTGTTTTTTCAGGCAAATGTCATGTCATTCAGCCAGGTCATTCAACATAATAAGCAATATTTATTTATTTTGAAAAAAAAGACTACGCGCATTGATGGACATAAAACACTAGATAAAAAAGTAACAGCCTTATTATATTTTATTTTACTATACTTTAATTTTTATTCAAATTGCATAATTTAAAGAATTTAAAATTCTTTTTGAATTGAATTTTAAAGAATTCATAATTAGCTGGCAATTGGGGAGTCGTCCATGGAGGACAATAAACTATTAACACCAAAGAAAAAGAAAAGGTTATGTCATATAACAGAACCTGATGAATTTGATTTAGATGCTATACGCAATCATATTTTTATGGTTACTACCTACGAGGTGAACTACCGACCTGCCAGAAGTTATTATCTTCATTAAAAGCTGCAGAACTCTTCAAAGGCGGTGCTACTTCCCTTAGAATTGTTTTGAAAAAATGTGGATTCCGCTATAAAAAATGTGACAAGAGAAAAATATTAATGGAGCGTACTGACATAGCTTTACTACGATGCGATTTTCTTCGCAAAATCAAACAAATTGATAACTGGGAGAAGGTAGTATACCTTGATGAGACATGGCTGAACGCCAATTATACTGTAGGTAAGGCATGGACGGATGACACAGCGAAATCCAGCACAAAAACTCCTGAAGGAAAGGGCCAGCGCTTAATCATTTGCCACGCTGGCACAGCTACAGGTTTTGTGCCGAATTGCCTGTGGGCTTTTAAGTCAGTGAAAACAACGGAGTACCACGAGGAAATGAATTTCGAAAACTTTAAGACATGGTTTATAAAACTATTAGAAAATTTGAATGAGCCTCACTATATTTTAATGGACAATGCTTCATATCACTCAGTTCAAATTAACAAACCCCCCAGCAGCAATAACAAAAAAGCTGAAATTATAGAGTGGTTACACGGCAATGGTGTGGAAACTGACAGTCAGATGTTAAAAAAAGAGTTGGTTAGACTGTTGAACTTTCACAAACAACAGACGCACCCATCATATTTTTTGGATGAATTGGCCAAATCAAATGGACACACGGTAATTCGGTTACCGCCCTATCACTGCCAATATAATGCAATCGAGTTGATATGTGCGCAGATCAAAGGTTATTTTTTATTTATATAATATTATGTATATGCATATATTTCTAAAAATAATTACTGAATGTACAAATATTTTCAGGTCATGCAGCTAGGCATAACACAACTCCGCCATTCACGGCAAATAAAATGATGGTTTTATTGGAAGAAGCTTGCGCTCAAGTGACAGCTGACGATTGGCGAAAAGTGGTCGAAAGAACGAAGAAAATTTGCTTACAAGACTGGGATCGAGATGTACAATACGACAATATCATTGACCAACCGTTAATAATAAACGTCACGGATAGCTGCAGTTCAGACTCAGATTTTGAAGATCCGATTGACCCTGTATCAGATTCAGATTGATATAAATAAAATACAAACTCAAAGCATTTGTTTTATATTTCCAACAAATTATCGATATTTTGTTTATCGATGTGTCCCTTCTTAGTCGATAACAGCTTGACGACGTAACTTTTGCAGCACGTACCATGTACATTTGCATTGAGTTTTTTTCTATTATTTCCGAACATTACGTAATAATTTCTTAATATTCATTTTTATAATTTACAATTGTACACAATTATGATTTTTTCGTCTTTTTAATGGACCTCTAAAGGATTTGATGTGATAGGACGTCAGTACAATGTTAAGCGCTAACGAACTGTCATAGGGATCATCATTCACCGAGCTTATTATAGTCCGCAGGGTGCGCGCCAGTATCCTGGACTGCTGCTACATGTCTCACTGCGCCAGGGTTTCAGCTGCGCCTGTTACACTGCTGCGCTGAGCATTGTATTATGTCATTTAATTTCGGGATAACAATTAGATTAATACTAACATAGTTCTATAAGTTTTAATTGTTACTAACACAAGTCTATGTCACTTGAATAAATAAATAAGTATAAAAATAAAAAATTGTTCTGTTACCTTTCAATGGTGGATCTGATTTGTTCAGGACTCTCTCCGGCGACGAACTGTCCGTAGAAGGTTGCTTTCATTATCATCTCGAAGAGACGTTGTCCTACGACCTGGCGTAACCTCTTCAATAACTGGAAATAAAGAAAATAGACAATTAACTGACTGTAAAGCTGAAAATTTTGACTCTGTAGGCATAATTTTTTTAAGTTTCTACAAAGGAAAAAAATAAATTATGTTTATTTGTGTTCATATAAGTGTAAAACTGAGCCAATTAAAAATACAAACTAAAATATTACCTCAGTCACAGATAACATAATACTAAAGTCTCAGTATAAAAAATAGGACAATAGATAATGCCTCTATTGTTCTATTTTTTTCCCGACTGCCGAAGGAAGGAGGGTAATGTTTTTTGCATGATTATCTGACCTGCAAGTCTTGTAACCAACATGATTTTTCTCAAACAAGCAAACTGCAGTCGCTTCTTCGTTCGTTCGTAAAAGTTGTATAAAGTTAGCCCAGAGGAGATCGAGTACTTAAGTGGACGCTGAGTATCGAGGTGAAAGTCTTATACTACGAGCAACCAGGACCCCAATTTGTGATGATATTATATAGATCACCACAGACACTGCAAACTGCATTTGATTTTAAACTTTACTGTTAATGCTGTTAAATTCTAAAATTAAATAGTGTCTTGTACAGTAGGTAAAAAAGTAATGAACCCTTTTTATTTAATTTTGGACTTTATATCTATGCCAATGAAGTCTAAAATTCAATGATGTTACTTGCAGTAGCAGTGGCATGACACTTATGTCAGTGGTTGACTATTGGCAGAATCGTGATCCATGAATACCTACTAATATTATAAACACTAAAGTTTTTTTTTTTTATAAAGGGCACTTAAATTTGACTTCACCTCGCCAGTCTCGGAAAGAGGGTCACCATCGTAAACATGTACCATGTCAACAATGGTGGCACTCAGCTCGACGACCTCATCAGATGCTTATTCACGCCCCGCTTGAAGGACCCGGGACTGTAGAAAGAAGGAAACACGTGTATGGCTGGATAGAGGGATGTTTGTTACTCTTTCACGTCGAAACGGCTGGAGCGATTTTAATAAAATTTGGTATGGAGTTAGCTGACACCCTGGATTAACACATAGACTATGTTTGGTCGCGATAATCTCCATCCACGGACGGAGCCGAAGGCAAAAGCTTGTAATATATATATGAACCCTACGTTGGTACCTAATGACTAATTTCTACATAAAATAAAATTTTCCGCAATCAAAATGTCACCACAACTTTCCATTTCCATCATCAATTGGCAGGTTATAACAAATCATTGCTTGTTTATGAGTGTTTAGAACAATACAAGCAGTCATCACATCACTCAACCACAAATCCACATACATTCATTCAATAATGGCCGCTAAAATTACGATTGTAAAGTTAAATTAGTTAATAGGTACTTAACTATGTACATGGTACAGTCAGCCTCTGATTAATCTTAATAAATAAAGTGCTCGGAATAGGAAGACAAACGTGCAGATCGATCGCCTGATGGTAAGCGATCACCGCCATCGACACCCGCAAGACCAGAGGAGTCACAAGTGCGTTGCCTTCCTTTCGAAAGAGAGTACGCTCTTTTCTTGAAGGTTTGAAGGTCGTATTGGTTATTGACTGATTGTTCTGCCTACCCCTTCGGGGAATACAGGCGTGAGTTTATGTTTTTTAAGTTATGTTCTGATATTTGGTACGCACCTTTAGTTTGGACAATTATATAATTTAAATCAGTATAAAACAGTTAGATTTGCTTTTAATACCTCAGTTTTAAAATCGTTTTGAAATTCGAAATACATCGGGAAAAAGAAGCGCTCAAGCTTAAAGACGGATATAAAGAGAAGGAAAAGGAGGACGGCCAGAGTCGGCTTTCTGCTGTGCAGCTGTTTCGTAGGAAATGAAAAGGGTTTATAGTCTTCTTTTATTGTGAAATCATATTAGGCACAATATTGTAGTATCAAGAGAACCCATATTGAAAAAGTATTTGGAAGTATTTAATATGATTAAGCACAATAAAGGGATACATCCATTATCAAAAAGGCAGCTAATGTTGCACACATAAAAAAACTGTGGAAAAATAAAATAAAACCACTGACTAATATATAAAAATATAATTATCAAGATATTGTCGAAGACTGTAACGCTCATAAGTTATGATTATTTTTCATTTACTATCAAAATATTTTTTATTTGAGACCAAAATGTATGCCTAATAAATTAAATTGAAAAATGATAAAGCGCATGGGTATGTTACTTTCTTACTCTATTAACACTCGACTAATGTCATGTCATTCGCTTGACGTGTACGGCTGCTATCATTTCTCGTTATTATTTTAATAGATTTGAATAATTTGATACAAAATGGATTGCGATAACTCTTACGACGACCCTGGATTGCTATGGGACCCTGTATCTTCTTTAAACGTTGACCCTGGCAATTTTTTGGATACTGCACCCGCTCACACGAAGACTTACGCTTGAACATGGATAACCCGATTCTTCATGCGGAATTTAAATTAAGTTGGTACTAAACTATTTATATTATTGGTATATATATAGCTTAAGCTGCCAAATAGCAGTATTTTGATTGAAATAAAAAAATGTACACGTCTGAGCCGAGGCTCCATACAATGCGGCCGTCCTCCTTTGAAGTCATTCAGGTCTGGCTCAATAGCTAAGTTGAAAGAGCATTCACCCTGTAAGGAAAAGGTCGTGGGTTCATGGCCCACTTGAGCGCTTCTTTTTCCCGATGTATTTCGAATTTTAAAAGTTTAAATGCTATAAAAATTTCATTCAAATCATTTTGAAACTTTGTAGTCAAGATATTTCTGACGCTGACTGTACCTACACGTGTATCGGACCAAGTTCACGTACGATACTCTGGCTCTGATTTTCCCGTAAAAGCCGCGTCAGCCAATCCTAAACAAGTAGACGTTTCTAATAACTTCTAAAACGAAAATGTGCGGATAAGATAGGAAAATTTGAATCGGCTGTTACAGTGAGAATTCTTTTACTGAGCCACCGAATAAGTAGTAATTTATACTACTATTAGGTATAGGTTTATGCACAGGACTTTGCCTGAATCCATTCAAATTATCCTATATATCCACCTTTAGGGCGACTTTGGGGGCATTTAGGCCCGTATTCTAGAATGACACTCAGCCTGAATCACGATTTATCTGATGATGACAGATTGTATAGACAGATTGATAGTTTTACATATCGACTGTACAATCACGTTTATCTGACGACAGATTGTATACAGAGATTGATAGTTTCACATATGGCCTGTACAATCTGTCCTCTGACCAATAGAGATACAGGCTGAGTGTCATTCTAGAAGACAAGTTCAGTGTTTCGTCCTATAAGGGTTGGGCCCAATAGGACGAATCACAGAAATTAAAAATAATAAAATTTTTCCTACAGTGATTCATTCTATTGATTTTTTTCTTCATTTTATACGAAGAATGCGGGCCATATGCTTCAAAAATTTCATTCAATCGAACATGTGCGGCTCAAAGTTTCTAATAGTACCTACCTACTTAAGTATTTTCGAAAAATAAATATGTAAATACATTATAACATGTAAGTATACTTATTATACTTAATTTAGTTTGTTTCAGGTATATTATAGGAAATATTATGCTAATGGACGAAGCACACATTTGAATATTTAAGTTGCTTTCCGTCAAACATTTTCAAAGTTGGTAATTTTGTAAATCTATTTCGAAACTACAGACATCCAGTCATTTTCCTAATAGTTAGTAATGGACTTATAATAAACAACTGATACGTCCCGGCTTCGCCCGGGAAAATTTCGTATATCATTTTTGATGTGACGTAAATGACGAGCTTTCCATACAAACGTTTATCACCTATTTTACCCTCTTAATAGTTAAATTTTGAAAAAGCTGATACACATTTTCTTTTATTTCTTAAAAGACACAGATTTATGTAATTTAGTGCATCTTGCTCTGAAAATGACGGACTTACAAACTTCCATCCCTTATTTTACCCCTTTAGTAGCAGAATTTCTAAAAATCCTTTCTTGGTGGATGTTTACATCATAAAATGCAACTACTGTCAAAATTTCAAGTTTGTAGGTCCAGCGGTTTGGGCTCTGCGTTGATGAATCAGTCAGTCAGTCAGTCGGGACAAGTAATTTTATATGTATACTAGCTGTTACCCGCGACTTCGTCCGCGTTTAGTTCGGAATAGCTCAAACTCATTATTAAACATGGTGGAAGATTTTCATCCCAACTGAAACGGAAGTACCTACTGGAGATAGTAAATTTTACGCAAAGGAAACATTTGTTTATTTAAAAAAAGAAACAAACGGTATTCAAAATCATTTCGAAAACTCGCCATCATCCACCTTGTATTTTTAAATTAAATATTATGAAGACAGTCTTTTGAGTGACTGACTTATAAATACAGGGCTCAACTACTGAAAACTACGAAAATTTACAGACTTCTTCTATGGGCTTGGCAAATATTGCGGAAGAATTTTGAAAAATTCAACATTTTGCTGACGAAATCATTATCAAGTATGTGATGAACATTGTTATATTTGGACTTGGTAATGTTCACCATTTTTAATGGTTTGAATATTCTTACTTCCTCCCAAATTCTTAAAACATGCTGCCACCACTTACGAACTGAACAAATTAAAATAAGTACATCAAGTATCACACAAAATAGTTTCAAGAAAACCCGGTGCCTTGCACGCCCTGAGCCTAGCCACCTAAAAAGTGAGCAGTGGTTCTCTTTTTTGCCGAGCCAGTGGTGGGTAGTTCAAGTTTTATGATAAATTCCATCGACCACAGTCACATCGTTGTTCATTGCTTTACACAGAGGTAGAGAAGAGGGGCGCAGTGGGCAAGAGAGCAAATACAGCATTGACTGGGATGGTGTCAAATAGCCTCATTTTGCTATATATTACTTGTATTGGTAAGCTTGTTTCCAGCAGATGATGTAGATACTTCCAAATTGATACTGGAGTTGATGTCCATCATGGCGGATTTTTTGGTCTGATGAAATTTACCGGAACTGAGTGTTTCTCTGCCCACATTTAGTCTCTTTTATATAATAGGAGCAGCGGTATCTTTTATATACCTAACACATAGGTTGGCTTCTCCTGGCGTACTGTTATCATTTCTGGGATAGATTTACGTATTTACTATTAGATACCTACTTATTAGACGGAATAGATAATATCGCAGCGGCGTGCGTTGGTAGTCATCAGGTCACTAACATTGTATAATGTCTGCAGTTGCATAAAGACGTTGTCTCTCAGGCTGTATTTTACCATTTCTACCGCACCACGGCGAGTGAAAGAGCCTATTAAGAGCCTTTCAACTAATCTCTCCTTCCTTCCGTCAGTCACATACGGTAGAAATAATGCCACCTCGAACCAAGCTGTTTGGAACTTCATTTCTTTATCTTGCGGTTAAGAAATGTATTGCTCTGCCCACACATGTGTTTTCTTCTTTTTAAGATCCGGAGTTTTTTTATATAGGACACGTCAATTTAACTTCACCTCGACTGATGTTAAGCTACAGGCAAAGACTCGGAAATAGGCTCACCATTATAAACGTGTACCATCTTAACAATGGTGGCATTCATCTTTATGGGATCATCAGAAGCCTTTTCACGCCCCCCTTTAAGGAGCCGGGACTGTAGGAAGAAGTAAACCGCGAGCTGGCAGGGATTTCAGGTCTTAATGGGGCGACATAGGAATGGGTCACCAAACCGCTTTGTTCTTGATGGAATATTCTGATCCGTATGTGGATGACATCTGAGCCTTGCATGCGTTGTCCTGTGTAGGAAAGGAGAGGGTGGAACTAATTGCAATAGCTCATCAGAACATTCACCATTCACCAGACGGTAATACGATAGGGACAACTATCTCCCAGAATACTTAATGTGCTTCATAGAAGAGTCAACGATTTACTTCCTCCATGAGCGCGGCTTTGATGGTGATAGCTTAGGCTAACCGAAGCAATCCCTGCTCTTCACGTTGAGACCGCCTATTTATGATAGGTAACCAAGGCAGGTATACTGGAGTACCTAACCCCAGAATACCCCCAATGCCCCATTCCTCTGTTAAATTTTAATTGGTTTGATTCCAATATTGCGCTTGCCCCGATGTGGTGGCATCGGTATCGATGGGGGATACCAGTTTCAGTTTTATAACTTCTCAGGCGGGTGGGGACCACATTTTCATTCTCCGAATTGAAGAATTTTGTATAGAGCTAAGAATATTATATAATAAGTTCTACTATTACTGTCACACAGCCAAATTTTATGTATTACCCATAGAATACTAAGCATAGAATTTATATTTTACTACAAATCAAACTATAAATACAATAAAATACAACAAATACACAATAAAATAAAAAAATTAAACAAAAGTAAACAAAAAACCATAAAAAAGAAAAATTACGTTTTAGATGGATTCGAACGCGACCCAGTTAAGTTATAAGTCCACCGCAGACGTATTGAGCCACAATTACCATGAAATCATAGTGTGAAAAAAACATTCTGCCCCATTCCTTATTATAATAGCGTGATGATATAATAATTATGAAAGCCAGGAGTATTTTTACCGAACCAGCTGCTTACTAATTTGTTGGATTCGAGAGAAAATCGTTCCAGAACAATATGAATTCTATCGAGACACCTAGTGTGCCCAAGATTCTGCAGTAACCTGACCTGACTTGGCTGAGATGTACATAGAACTCTGGCCTCTCGAAGTTCTTCAGATTCCTATGACCGAAATAATATCTTTTTGTAAGCATTGTTGCTTCTATAATGGTTCGATCTATTCACACAATCACAAATTGTTAGCCGTGATATGCTATTATTGACATAACTTTTTTATTTATGAACCGATTTCAATAAAACAAACACTAAATGTTAAGTGAAGCCTGCCACAATATATTAGTGAAAACCGCAACCAAATCCGTTCAGCCGATTCTGAGATTAGCGTGCACAAACTCACAGACAAACAGATAAACAGATAAACAGATAAACAGATAAACAGATAAACAGACAAACAGACAAAAATTCCAAAAAACGTTGATTTGGCTTCTATTACGTTTATAAAGTCCCCCTATAACAATTTTTTTCATTTCCTTTCCATGTACAGACATCGATCGTTTACAGATTTATTATATGTATAGATAAGAAGATATTCATGAATATATCCATCATTCCATCCATGTTGATTCCCGATGGAGTAGAATAGCCTTCCCAACTCTTCCCATGGGTATCGTAGAAGGCGACTAAGGGATGGGGCTGTTCTCCATCTGACGGTAAACAGATATCTAACCCATGACAAAATGCCCACTTGACGATAAGAGGCTTGTCCCCCATTACGTAAAAGCCGACAATCCTAGTTGGTGCAATGTGGATGTCAAATAAATAAAAATAATCTGCGGTAGCCTAGTGGTATGGGTAATGGACTGCTGAGACGAGGTCTCGGGTTCGATCCCAGGTTTACCATGGCACACACCAATGACTTTTCGAAGTTATGTGTGTATTTATCGCAGGTTTATAAGTGCCCGGTTAATGGCAATAGGCTCGCCACCTATTACATTGGGACCTAAACATAAACTGGCGAAATGTGGGTGCTAGCACCTCTGCCTACCCCTTCGGGGAATACAGGCGTGAGTTTATGTTATGTTATGTTATGTTATGGATGTCAAAGTATTTATTCAAAATTCTGTTGCCCTACTACAGCTTTTTGACGTTGAACTCTGCTTAAAACTAAGTTTACCACCGCTTCCTAGGCACCAGTGGAGAAGAAACGGCGCAACAAACTCCACTGTAGCATTTTACAGACGTCAATTTAATACACCTCTGCCTACCCCTTCCAGGTTTTATTCCTTTTGATTTGGCTTATGTGGTTTTTATGGGAGCGACAACCGTCTGTCCTCCCAATATCTTGCCTCGTCTGTCAATCAGCAGGTACCACCTGACCACCACCTTGCAGGTATTGTTGGCTTGGCCCTGACAACGGTCTTGTTGGAATCTTAGATCCGTCGTAGGAATTTCCCGCACGTTAAAAAAAAGGTATACCATCTTGCCAGTTAGGCTGCCTTTTTTTATCGTGCGAAATATCCCCACGGAGCCGGTGGAGGTGGTTATGTCTGACTCAAACCGACCAAAACGCACGCTGTCTTAGGTCTTTGGTTGCCGGAGGTAAGATTGCCGAAAACATATCTCTCGCACCCCGGCAGACCCAGGACCGTCTCTTTCGAGATGGCCCCCTTCGGGTTAGGGTGCCTTGGCCCTGACGAGCCACAGAGGCTAGGTAAAAAAAAAGTAAAAAGAAATACATGTGTGAGTCAGTGTACAAGTAAGCACAATGGTGTGAATGTTTCAGAACTATGTTTTTCAACGACCTTGAAAATATAATGCGACTATAATGCGACCACTTCACGCTAACTACCACGAAATTGACATTCTTCTCGAGTTATGACTTATGAATGACCGTTGCAAAAATGCCAATGTTGGGCCAAATTATTAAAATAACTACGGTCTGGAATTGGTATACGATGCCAAGATGTTTCTATTGTAATAACTTTACCTGCGTAAAGACTGCTATAGATATTTTCTTAAAATATTATAACATAAATACAAAGGCATCTAATGAGGCCGTCAAGCTGAGTGCCACCACTGTTAACATGGTAAATGTTAACGATGGTGACCCTCTTTCCGAGACTTTGCCTTTAGCTTAACATCAGGCGAGGTGAAGTCAATTGACGTGTCCTGTATAAAAAAAAAAACATAAGTTGCAATTTTAGTCATCAGTCTGCGTACGCAGGTACGCGTATTTCATTCATCATATCTTGCAAGCTAATAAGGAACATCTTATACTACGCAGTTGAACTTTTTAATATTGGTTCAGTTCATAGGTATGTCATTTTTAGGGTTCCATAGCCAAATGGCAAAAAACGGAATCCTTATAGATTCGTCATGTCTGTCTGTCTGTCTACTACTATTCTGTGAACCGCATTAAGAATTTCACACAAAAATAGATAAAGCAATTTTTTTTTCATCTAACCCATACGTGTGGGGTATCTATAGATAGGTCTTCAAAAATGCTATTGAGGTTTCTAACATATTTTTTTTAAACTGAATAGTTTGTGCGTGAGACACTTCCAAAGAAGAAAAATGTGTACCCCCCCCCCCCCCCCCCCCCTCCTCTAACTTCTAAAATAAGAGAATGATTAATCTAAAAAATATATCGTCACTGGAAAGCCAATAATACTAAAGCGCCATTTTAGTCAAAATGAGTTATATATATCGTTGGATAGGATTTTTTTTTCTGCGTCGAATGGTCTGGGTTTCGTGTTGATCAGGGCACTTTTTTGGCGCTTAAGCACTTCAAAATAAGGAGATGTTTCATCATTTTGAATTCGTGACAAAAACTTACGTAGTACAAGTTTTGATTAATTTTTAGTCGTTGTCGCTTCAGTATTTTTATTCACTGACACCAGCCAATTAAACCTTTTTTTTTGAATGAATTTTTTATAGCATTTATTATGCTAACTGTTAAGTTCGAAAAACATTGGAAAAATGAAATGCTCAAGTGAGACTCGAACTCACGACCTTTCGCTTACAGGGCGACTGCTCTGCCAACTGAGCTATTGAGCACCTTAAACCTTGTTCAGCAACTTAAAATACTGATGTTGAATCATTGATGTCGCTATAGTATTTATTGCCGGCCGTAACTACTAGTTGATTATTAGTTAAGTAAATTTGCTCTACGTAGAAACTGATGCGCATGGCGCTTTAGTATATTTTGTCTACGTACTGTTTTGATAGGAAACGGTTTTAGTGATTTTGCCTCACATATGAAAGTATTTGAGTGTCTGTTTAGAATGTTTTCCATTCAATAAAATTGAATAATTATTTTATTAAGCATGAACTATTTTAGTCGACGAAATATTAATGGTTCGTTTAGCATTTAGTTGGGGGAAAAACATACGAATTTAATTTCGTTAAGTCTTTTAAAATCATATTTCGTTTTAATTACAATGCGATAAGTACGTATAATTCATATTTTGCGCGCGAGTCGTCGGTGGTTTAGTCGACCTCATAGTCAGCTTCGTGCTGCGTTAAGTTTATTTTTTATTTATTTATTTAAAATAAAGTGAGTGACGCGTTCATACAGGTCCCGCAGCAGAGTGAATCTTTCAGATTATAATTCTTACATAACATAAACTCACGCCTGTATTCTCCGAAGGGGTAGGCAGAGGTGCTAGCACCCACATTTCGCCAGTTTATGTTTAAGTCCCAATGTAATAGGTGGCGAGCCTATTGCCATTAACCGGGCACTTAATTCTTAATGATTATAATTTAGGGATGCGATGATGTAGCCATTCTACGAGCCAACATTTCCTACAATATTGTTAGCGCATCGCCCTCTCCCTGTACTGCCAAGACATCTGAGCACTTGTCTATAGAAATTAAGTTAGTCCACACTACGGTTCTACTCAGGGTATTCTATAGTCCAAATATGCATATTGATTATTTCAATAACTTTGAGAGTCTACTCCACTCTCACTCTCCTTATGATCACGTAGTCATAATAGGTGACTTTAATACCTGCTTATTGAAGGATGATAGCCGGTCTCGACAACTAATGGGCATTCTATCCTCCTACTACTTTAATGCTTTGCCACTACCTGCCACTCACCATCCCCCTGGCCACCCTTCCACCTTACTTGATCTACGTACTTACTTGATCTACTTGACTACGTAGATACACATGGCCAATTACCTGCCCCTTTTTCATATCACGACCTAATATACATCTCTTATCGGATAAGACCTCCTAAACGTAAGGCACAGTACCGATAGGATAGGATAGGATAGGGGGGATAGGACTCTTTTTGTCCGCACTTAGCCTCTCTCTTGGGCCATTGTACGTGAAGAGTACTGGCTAGAGCAGCCTGCTTAGCTCCGCCCAGAAACGCAGAAGCTTACTGGGGGCTTCACAGGCTTCGCGGAGCGACCTCAATGTGCCGAGAATTTGGGATCGCTGGGCGGCCACTGCCTCGCATTCCAGTATTACGTGGGCGGCCGTTTCCTCAGCGCTGAAACAACCCCTGCAAAGGGGGCTATCCGTGACACCGATGGTATGTAGGTGCTTGTTGAGGGGACAGTGGGCCGTTATTGTCCCCATAATTGTCCTTAGACTTGTTCTTGTCTAGTCTTAGGAGACGTTTCGTTAGCCGTTTATTTATCGACGGCACAGCCTGTTTGATTGCCTGCAGTCGATGGTTTGTACCCATCTTTGGTTATGTAGTTCCACAGAGCTCTGGCGTATCCAGGTACGGATCTGTGAAAAAGGGATCGGCAGTAGTGTAGTGGCCCAGCAGTGATCATATAGGAGCCCCTCCTCGTGAGTTCGTCCGCAGCATCATTGCCGTAGGACCCACTGTGCCCTTTTATCCACTGTAGCGTTACTACATTATGGGTGGATAGCTGGTTCAAAGCAGTTTGGCATTCTGCT
Source organism: Eilema sororculum (assembly GCA_914829495.1). NCBI lineage: Eukaryota > Metazoa > Arthropoda > Insecta > Lepidoptera > Erebidae > Eilema > Eilema sororculum. Next base: position 18,009,706 of record OU618536.1, read on the forward strand.
ATTAGTGTGCTGTTGGTTATTTGGTGGTCTAGCGCTTTTAGAACGGCTGTGCTGTCGGTTAGGAGCTTTATGTTAAAACCCTTAACCTGCTTTCCGCTTATTGTTAAATAAGTCGCTGTTGTTGTTATGGCGACACACTCGCATTGGAAGATCGAGCTGCGTTCGCCTAGTGGAAGGTGGATATTTGAGCCAAGGTCCAAGGAGTGTACGCCGGCTCCTGAGCCATTCCTTGTTGTGGAGCCGTCGGTGTAAACGCGTACCTCTTTAGTACCGGAGTAGTCCTTTTCCTCGGCTTGCGTTATTATCTGGTATTTTTTGTTGAAAAAGTGTTTTTTGAAGGTTTTATCACAGGGAGCAGCTATTAGTGTTTTGTACTCCTTCGCCCGCCCAAGAATTGTGGTGTGGGGACTATTGTGGTTAAGGCACAGTACCGTTGTCTTCGCAAGAGGCATTACGTCGTGACGCCAGTGGCACTGACTGGACGCCCATTTTGAATTCGACAGACGTCAATGAAATGGTGGACATTTTCGGGTCGAGGGTTATAGAATTATTTGACCAACACGCCCCTCTAAGACGGGTCAAGATCAGGCACAACCCAGCGATTAAAACCCTAATGGCTCGAAGGGGAAAAGCAAAAAGGCGCTACAGAGGCAGTCCATCGGAACACAACTTGCTCGCATTCAAGACCCTACGCAACCGCTGCAGCCGTATATGTAGAGACGCAAAGCGACGCCATTTCTATAACTCTCTCAACAACTGAAACTCCTCGGACACATGGAGATTTCTCAGGTCTGTTGGCATTAGCAAATCACCTGTTTATGACTCCAGGGATATAGACTTGTGTGCCCTAAATGACCACTTCTCTCTACCACCCGTCTCACTGGACGCAGTTACCAAGCAGAGCACTTTGCATGCGCTTTCTAGTGTCCCAACTCCACAGACTCCACCTTTTCATTTAATGCATGTATCAGAGGCGGAAACTCTAAAATCGCTGCTGTCTATTTCCTCGACCGCGACTGGCTCTGATCATATCTGCTATAGTATGATTCTTCCACTTCTCCCTACTGTACTTTCTATTATAACTCACATTCCCTATTCTCTCGTACCTTTCCTGACTCCTGGAAACCAGCTTGTATTATTCCATTACCCAAATCTCCTAAGCCTTCCACAGTTACCGATTTTCGGCCAATTTCCATACTTCCGTTTCTCTCAAAAGTTCTCGAGCATATCGTGCACCAACAACTGTCTATATTTTTATCTTCCTCTAACCTCCTCAACACTTTCCAATCTGGATTCCGTAAAGGCCACAGTATAGCTACGGCTCTCGTTAAAGTGACTGATGATATTCGATGGGCCCTGGAGAGGAAAGAACTAACTTTACTAATATTGCTGGATTTTAGTAGTGCTTTTAACTCGAACGATTTTGACATTTTGCTTGGCGTATTGAAGAGTATTAATGTTTTCTCTAATGCTATCTCCTGGTTTGATTCGTATGCGAGGGCGGTCGCAGCGTGTTCAGTTGGACCAGGAATCTTCCAACTAGTGTAGACTTGTTGCGGGTGTACCACAGGGTGGTCTCTCTCCTCTCTTGTTCTTCATCTTCATCAACTCTGTCACCGGACTGATTTCATCTAGCTACCATCTTTCCTTCCCTAAAGTGCCTGCAGAGCTTTCTACCTTTAAGAACCAAAATTTCCCTTGCCCAAACTCTTATCCAAACCATTATAGACTACGCATATACATATACAGATATCACTGAGGAACTCTTAAACAAGTTGGAGAGATTGCAAAACTTGTGCATTAAGTTCATATTCAACCTGAGAAAATACGACCATGTCTCGCAGTTTCGCAGAGAACTCAAGTGGCTCCCTATCGGCCAGCGTAGGAACACTCGTATTCTCTGTTATCTTTTCAACATTCTGTACAACCCTGCTGCGCCGTCTTACCTGAGGGAGCGGTTCTCCTTTATACGTGCTCCTGATGACCCGTGCAGATCCAGCCTTTGCTTTCGCTTTCGCTTTTAATTATAATATTACCATAGGTAATTACCCGAATACTAATTCCTATTCCCTTGCTTATTTCTTTTTTGGCAGAAATGCCTAATAATACCGTATTGGTTTTGTTAGAACACAATACCAGTACGTTACGATATAAAAATCGATCACACCTATTATAATTACTTTATTGTTTGGAATTGGATTTTGATAAGCATATTTATTTAATTATTACCGTTTTATTTAATTCTCTATATTTTTTAGTTATGTTGGTACTAAAAATCTATATAACCTATAATAATTGTGAAATTATTAAGGTTCAATTGATTTTTAATAAAAATAATCGTTAATTAAACAAATACAGTACAATAATATTTCAATAAAAAGATGCTAGACGTATTATTTTGTTGGCAACTATTGCAATTATTAGGATTTACTAACTGTTGATTATGTCTGTTAGGAAAAATAAATTGAAATTAGAATGAATAATCTTTTAATAAGTATTTTTGACGTAACAATGATCCCAACAAATAATTCCATACATCGTTTTACCGTGCGGTCCTTTGACATATTGTGGTGTTTAAGTATTCTTATCCTGAGACTGTGTCCAACTGTAAAGCGCGTTAGTACTTTTTCTTGACATACTTTTGAAATGATGAGCGTTTTCAGTAATATTTGATCACAATACCTTATAATAATTATTAAGATAAGTACTTTTTGGTTACCAAGTGTACAGAACATTTGTACTTAAGCGACAGCTATCTCCTGAATCACGCAAAATATGCAAAATATATCGATTCCAGTACATAGGGAACAGTGTTACAATATATTTTTGCCTTTACTGTTTGTCAATTACTAAATTAGAAAAAAAGTTATGCCTAGTTTTGTAAAAAAAAAAACTTTAATTCGCTCTCCTGTGAAATGGCCTTTTGGCGTTTTAGTATTATTGGCTTTCCAGTGACGATATGTGATGTAGGTACATTGCCATGTAAACTTCCAACGAAAATTGGTTTGAACGAGATCTAGTTAGTAGTTTTTTTAATACGTCATAAACCGCAATTTCCGCCTTTTATTCAATTAACTCAAAAATAATAAAAAAAAAATATTAATGAACTACAAGAACTTTTATGTTATTTGCTGCTACGGAACCTTTCGTGGGCGAGTCCGACTCGCACTTGGCCGGTTTTTTTTATATAAAGAGATCGTGAACAGGTGATCCATAAGCGACCCTTATGACCTAGGCGTGTGATGTCCATCTGTTTGAGAACATTAAAAAAAAAGTCAAGTCCGATTCAATGATAATGACGAATTTATTCTTCAGCCCTTTTATGCAGCTCCGCCCGCATGGATGTCGGTTATTGCGATCAAACATAGCCTCTGTCCTTTCTCAAGGTCTAGTCTACCCTTATACCAAATTTCATCTAAATCGGTTCAATGGTTTAGGCGTGAAAGCGTAACATACAGACAGACAGAGTTACTTCCGCATTTATAATATTAGTATGGATCACGGAGGACAGAATATGATTAAGTAACGGAGATGCCCCATTGATATTTCTCCTAATAAAAACGCGCGCCGAATGCGGGTGGGAAGAGAGACGCGCGGGGTGTCAAAAGTTGAAGGACTTCATAGGTATAACGTTCCTACCGAATGAGTCCATTTGACGTTTGGATGGCACGCGACTCGATTGCCTTGCAACAACACCGCTATCATTTCCTTCTCCATGGTATGGATGGATTAGTATGGATACAACAAAATAATCTGTGAACAATTATGTGGCTAATATACAGCCGGCAGTCTACTCATATTGGCCAAACAGGCTATGTATATAATTGGGTTACCCGATGACGTCATGCATACGATGCCATTCGACCTTCATGCGGTCGTCAGAAGTGTCTTATTGGCAAAAAGTTAACGGATGTAAGAAACAATACACCACTTACTATCTTTTAGAATTGATTGATCGTAGTTAAATATTAAGTTATGACGTAAATCCCCATTTGGTGTATAGGTACCAAAATCTTTGGGGACTTAGTACCTATCAAGTCAAGACTGTCTGCCGGGGTGCGAGAGATATGCTTTCGGCAATCTCACCTCCGGCAACCAAGGACCCAAGACGGCGTGCGTTTTGGTCGGTTCGAGTCCGACATAACCGCCTCCACCGGCTCCGTGGGGTTGGTATCCGTGGGGATTTTGCGCACGATAAAAAAAAGTACCTATCAAGACTGCCAGGGCCAAGCCAAGTTTGTACACTTTAGTTGGAGTAGTGTTTCTCCTTTAGGGTTTCTTCTTAAGGTAGACTTTCGAACTAAGCGTCACAGACGCAGCGTCTATAGCGTTACCGTCTGGCAACGCTGTCACAGCGGCACTGTGACATCATTGACGCCACATTTGTGTCGCTGAGCTCGAAATTCGTACCTTAGAATTTCATACATTTGTATGGAACCTCTATCTGTCGCTCTGTCGCGGCGTCACAGTCGCGGCGCCTCTGACGCTACAGACGCTCGCTTCGAAAGTCTACCTTTAGGGTTTCTTGGGAGGTTTGATGGTATTCGCTTTTAAAAAACCTTAGCAGCCAAAGGCAAAGAAGTAGAATCCGTAAATAAACCCCGGGGCCAGTATTTCCCCTCCCGAGGATGGCCAGACTGTAAGGGATGGCCCTGAGTCAGCCGGGGTGCGAGGGATATGACAAACACAACCTCACCTCCGGCCTAGCACCACGACCCTCAGTCGGCGTGCCGTTTTAGTCGGTTCGAGTCCGACATAACCTCCTCTTCCGGCTCCGGCAAGGGGGTATCCGAGGGGTTGCCGCACGAAAAAACAAGGTGAAGACCTCGAATGCAAGTTGCTGATCCAACAGTTCAGTTGTGAATCGATTCTCACAATGACGATACAACTGTCATCTAGAACACAATCCGTCCTCAGATCTAGTTATAAAACGAGATTCAGAACTGAGTATCGTTCTGGAATATAGACCTAAGATTACGACTTTGTTACTATGTATTTTATTCTTTAGTAGGTGTAAAGATGGCCGCACAACGATAAAAACGAATGTTAATTCTCTCAAAGTCTAAAACGAATGACCTTGCCTAGGTCACTCGTTTAAGTTTTTTGTGAAAGAAGATATACAAAGACAAATTTCGTAGTATCTTTATTCTAAATCGCGTTAGAAACAGCCACGTGGTTTCTGGCCAACAGTGGGAGAGTTGATGACGCATTTGAAGAAGGTACATAGCTAGATAGATAGATAAATCTTTATTGTACAACAGTAATACAATAAATGTATGGACAATACATGACATTATGTACAAATGGCGGCCTTATCGCTAAGAGCTATCTCTTACAGGCAAGGTGTTTCAGGTCATTCTATAGCACAGCATAAAGATTTGGCATTCTTCACTAACACACGTGCATCCTTCTTCCTACAGTCCCGGGTACTTTAAGCGGGACGTTTAAAACCATCTTATGAGGCTGAAAGTATTATATTTATCTGTAATCTGATAAGGTAAATTTATATTGACGAACCGTTTACAGTTAACTATGTATATAAAAGAATGTCGTGTCAGTTTCACTATTTATAACTCAAGAATGGCTTGACCGATTCGGCTAAAAATTGGTGAGGATGTAGCTTAGAACCTGGAGAAGGACATAGGATATTTTTATCCCGTTCGACCTTTATTTTATCCCGGGTATAGGTTCCTGTGGGTCGCGGTCACGGATCAGTATTTCGTTGACCTTAGTACATTTATTTACTATTACGAACTTAACGCGGACAAAGTCGCGGGCAAAAGTTAGTTTTTAAATAAAATTATTTTATTCTTAGTGTTTATTATTATAACGTTAACAATAATACCTACAGACTACAGTGAAAATTTCAACTGTATAGCGATAACGGTTCATGACATGTAACCTGGTGACAGACAAACAGACAGATGGGCAGTGGAGTCTTAGTAATAAGGCTGCCCTATACTAAGACTGCAAAGTTCGTCTGTCTGTCTTCCTGTTCCCAGGTTCAGGGTCCCATCGTAATACGTTATCTAACAAAGACTTTTGGTGGCGATAACAGATATCCACGCAGGCGGAGCTGCGGACGAAAGCTAGTTTTTATATAAAATGGTTTAGTCGCAAAACGTCCCATTCGCAAAACGTCCCATTCGCAACATGTCCCATTCTCAAAACGTCCCATTCGCAAATTGTCCCATGTATAGTGGAAAACCACAATGACAAGAATGTGCGCTATTATACTCGTACCTTTGGTGCCAGCTAATCAGATATTCTAATAATAACCATCTCTGTGGAGCAACGGCAAAGTGTTCAGCTACTTTGGAGGTATCGGGAGTTCAATTCTTACTTAGTCGTAATTGGAGCCCCCAAAACGTTCGGTAGCCTGGTCTAACAACTTTACTTCCTGGAACGACAGAACTCCGGGAACGATCCGATGACAGTCACTTCACGGACTGAAAACCGACCTCAAATGAGTTGGAAAAAGGCTCAGTACCTTTTTCGTGGTATGTCCATACCACGACAGTCACTCGCTTTTCTTTTTTCATTCCTTGATACCACTTACAAACTTCTTCTATTATACTATATTCTATAACATAGCCTAAAATATCTTATAAAGTACCTACATTTTAAATAGGTACCAAACTATATAAAATTTATTACAAAGTTTTCGTAACTGACTGTACACAAATACGTCAATTTTGACAATCACGCGAGTTGACGACAGGAAAATAATCAAAAATTGAAAGTTGCCAACTCGCGGTTTCCCGCAAGTTTATTGCCCGCGAGTTGATGAATGACTCACTTAAATGATTACATACGATTTCCAAGATTAAATTACATATAAAATAGGTTTTTTTATAACAAGGCTTACCTCATGGAAAGTGTTTACCGCGGCCTGTCGACGTATGCAACACCAGGGGCGTTACACTCGCGCTGCCTACCCTGAAGAAACCTTCTAATGCTCTTCTTGAAGAACCCCATATTGTAGTCGGTTGGGAAAACCACGGGAGGGTGTTCATTCCACAGCTTGAGCGTGCGTGGGATGAAGTTCCTATCATGCCGCCGCCGTGCGTACCGTTTTCGCATGCAATGTGTGGGAATGAGTTCCCTGTCTTTGGCGAGCGGTGCGACGATAGCATGTAGCTGTGGGCATCATGTCAAATAATTCATCTAAGTTCTACAGTTCTAAGTTCTACTCATTTGGTAACAGATAAAAAATAAATGTAGATATCACGACCACATCCCATCCGTAGGGTATTGTAAGAGGTGACTAACAGAAAAATACGCAAACAATATCACTGCGAGAGAAGGAAACCTCAAAAAAAAAACCTGTACCAACCCATCTGGCCAGCGTGGAAACAGTAAACCATAGCCACCCAAAATTAGGAGAGGCCTGTGTCCAGCAATACTGCTGGACGTATATATATAGTATACACTGCATTCATTGATATTAAGTTTATCATTCACAGGTGGAACTAATAAAAGCACAATGATATGAAACATTACAACATTGTATGAAGTATGTTAGCCGGCCCGTATTGGCGTGCGTCCAAACCTTAGACGAATGTTCAAATGTCATACGTCGGCTGCTTTCATTTCATTGCCTTCGTTCATTTCATATTTTGCGAAGATCTACAAGATACAAAGATATACAAGATCTTCGGGACCCAAAATAAGCTGTCTGCATATCGACAGATGAAACTCTGGCGCAAAATTTCCTCTCAAGTCAAGCCAAGATAAACTAATCCGTAAGGAAAGGAGTGGGAGAATAGACCTCGGGATCAAAAATGCAAGCTTTGGGTGCAATCAAGCTGTCGATTCTACTAAAGCTAAACCACTGTGGCCACAGCTACAGTCATCACAAAAAATGACGTTAAATTTTAGACTTTATTTCGATACTCATAGATCATGATAGTTCTGGATTTCACGCGATAAATTTTGGAAAACTTACTTTTACCGACGTTTCACGTGCGTTGCAGTGATTGAGTCAAGTCAACGCACCCGAAAAGTAAGTTTTCCAAAATGTATCGCGTGAAGTCCCGAACTATTATAAACTATGAGTATACGCCGCGACAGTTTAAAAAAATACGTCTAAAGTCTCTCTAAAGTCCAAAATGAAATAAATTTCATTACATTTTTTCATTCACTCTGCAAAAAGTAATTTAATTTTGAACTTTAAGGACATTGTCAGTATACACTAAGTATTCTTAGTTCTACTTACGCTAAAGTTTTTAATTAATATCGTTAATATCTCGTTCATATTGTTAATATATCGATACTAAAAAGAAAATCAGTTGGCAGAAGAGATGAGGGTATTGAACTGTATTGTTTTTCCCTATTTATTTATAGATCATATTTGATCACAAGTCGCCAGCGGCTAGTTCCGAAAGTGTGGAATATTTCTCGTCTTTCTTTAATTACATAATCGTATTTCACAGACAATATTTTGGCAAAGATCGAGCTTTCAGTCATCTCGCCAGATGGTTCGAATTTAGATCCAAAGACAGGGAAATTTTCACACGAATAAAGACGCTTTACTTTGCATAAAATAAAAGTAACCAGGGGAGAATTTATGTGGTGAAAATCGTAAACCCAGGGGAGGATTTGCCCTGCAATGAATGAGTATCCTGGGTAAACCTAGGATACTGGGATCATCATACAGCCTATCAGATATAACCTGTAATGTGCATGTCTTCAGGGTAGGATATGCCCTGAAATGTATCTCCTTATGGTAGAAGATGCCTTAAAAAACATCGCCCGGTTATAATCGGGGCCGGGATTTCGGTAAGTCGCCCGTGATGGAACACGGTCTCGTTTTAGAGATTTTTTGGGACATAGCCGCTAAGTTCCACTATGTTTGTAAAGAAGAAAATGTAATGTCTAAAAAAAAGCCAATTACAATATGTTACGTCAGCAACAATAAAACGCAATGTTCATAATATGACGTAGCGTGTCGTGCGCTCGCGTGAGATGCGTATGCGCATAATTACGTCAGATGATACGACACCTTGTACCATCCCACTTTGGGGGCTATTTATAGGACGGTTTGTAAATATAATCTGGGCCATCGACCGTAGTGTGTGACTGGAAATTGATTTAATACTAATATTGCAATGCTTCTATGGTTTTTTTGTTAGTCAAGTACGTACCTACCGATTTATGTAGAGAAAACTTAAATGTCATTAAATAGTCAATTTTTTAAATTACTAATTTAAGATCAACGAAGCCCTGGAGCAGGCTTTTCTTCTGGGATTGGGGGCGTCTGACCGAATATTTTCCGTAACAGACAAAATCAACCAAATCAAAAAGATATCACAGATCACAGGTATGAAGATTTATTTCATACTGTTAGTTTCTCAGTCTTCTTTCCCATCGTGCCAATCCAAACGCAGTGTACTACAAACTAAAGGTGTGCAAAAACAACAAAATTCAAAATTCAAAAATAATTTATTTTGCATAGACCATTAAATCGGAACTTACAAACCGTCAACATAAAGTAAATATTAAATACTAACTAATACTAGTAAATGGACCACCGGTTCGAAACGCGGCCCAGACCTGAGAAGACTCCGGCAAGAAACTCAGCGGGCATTTTTTTTTGGTCTATTTACAATACATTTACTTACTTAGCCTAAAACTTATGGTCTAGATACAATGTTTTGCTTGAGCAGCATAGCTGAGCGAACAGCTCATTTCCAAGCTTGTTTATCGTTTAAATATTCTTGGATTTTATAATAGCCTATAATATAGTACTGTATTTTTGAATTTATTAATAGGTAAATCTCTGATTTCATTAGGAAGCTTGTTGAAAAAGCGTATACAGTTGCCCTGTTGCATTATAAGCAACTTGCCAAAACACGCTAAAAAAAAAAACTCTAGGTTGTAAATGCTGCAATCGTTCTGGAGATGGAGGTTCAAACATGTTCAAATGGCACGAATAATTTTCGAAGGAGTTGCCAAAATAAACTCATTTCAAAAATAGAAAAGGTAAAAGAGCCCGTAATATTTTTGCAATGTCGGCCTAGGGAGGTTCAAATGGCTCGAATGACCGCAATCGCAAACACTGTTACTCCAATTACCGCTATACCGCGATTACGTCCATAAAAACGGAATTACATCACTATTGAGGTCAAACACCATTGCTTCGTAAGTAGAGCAAGGGGACTCATTTCTTCTGTAAATCAATCGACTAGGTAAACGTTTACAATAGTAAGACTGGCCCCTTATTTTGAATGACAAACCGTCTCGTATTTATGCGCGTTCATAAAAGCCGACAAATTTAAGTTGGTCTAGTTATACGCCATTTTTCTCTTCTGTGATAACCATTTGTAATTCACAGTCTTTTCATGTTACGACTTCGTTTATAACTCGATGTCACTCAGAATAATGCCCCTAGTAGATCTTACACACACCTTATTCTTATCGCAAATACACGAATTGCAACTTCATCACAATGAGATATGATTCATTTCACAATGATTTTATAATTGAATAAACGCATCGGTTAGGTTAGACATTCCTGTTTGTTATTTCATAAATTTAATAATCTGTTTTATTCCTTATGTGTAAGGTGATAAGTCTTCAAATTGATTGATGTGATAATTTGACTGACGGTTAAGATTCTTCGCAGTTTGCGAAACCAGTTATTTGTTGCTTTTGTTGTGGAGGTCGCGGTTCATTGACAGGGTTTAGGAGGGCTACCATGAAGCTTCGGGTACGCACGAAACACGAAAGAAAGTTACGTCGTTCGATCGTGTTTCGTGCGACCTGAAAAGAAATGTTTAGTGACGTTACTTCGGATTCTTTTGGAAAGCTAAGCTGAAGTGTCACATGTAGTTTTCAGGTCTGATTGTGAAACAAATGCACGTTGTTATCGACGTCAAAGGGTCCACACTCGAGATTTTCCAAGAATCTAGTCCACCAGTAGTCTACTTTGGGCTATAAACGAAATTATCTAAAGGAAAAAAGCCTAGGGCTCTAAGTGCAAGTTTTGAACACAGCCGGGATTGACGCACTGATGATGGAACAGATTAGCCCTATTCAATGAATTTTACAGCATTAAGTATGGTAACTATACAAATCGAATACATAGGGAAAAAAGAATCTTCTCGAGCGGGACTCGAACCCGCGATCTTTCTTTAAGGCGACGACGGCGGAGTCATTAAAAACAGATAAGAAGGGAAATATTAATCACATCGGGGGTGTCTCGGTAGCCGAGTTGTTCAAAGCATTCCCCTGTAAGGGAAAGATTAGCCATAATCTGTAATCTCTCCGCTGCGCTCGCCTCTACGTAAACACTACCTTTTAGTAAAATGTTATCTCAAAATCAGAAACCAAGTACTAAAACACGATAATTATGTTCATATACTTCTGATAAGAGATAATAAAGTCTGTCGTATGTCTAGACCATCGGTAAGACTCTCCTGATGATTATGAAAGTCATCGGAAAATGGCATTAAAAAGTATATGCCGAGGCTGGAAGGACCCGCATTATAGGACAGTATTTTCTGGACCTCTTACCATCCCCTCCAGCTTGCGAACGCGACTCGGGCGTCGGAGGTCGCAGAACTACCTCCGTCCTCCATGAGCGCGGGTCTGGGGGTGGTCGGTGACTGTCACCCTAGCGTAAGCAGGCCGCGAAGGCGGCCCAAAGTGCGCCTCCGCATACCAGGAGCTAGATGGGGACACTATGGTCCCACAACCCGAAGGAGGCCATCTCGAAAGAGATGGTCCAGGGACTGCCGGGGTGCGAGAGATATGTTACCTGCCTTCTCACCTCCAGCAACCAAAGACCGAAGGACGGCGTGCGTTTTGGTCGGTTCGAGTCCGACATAACCACCTCCACCGGCTCCGGTTGGGGGTGGTGTCCGTGGGGATTTTTCGCACGATAAACAAAATCGCCTCCAGCTTTTTACCGTCCAGCGAAATGCAATCAATTAATGGACTGAACATAAAATTTATTCTGCTAGCTATCGAGTCCGAAGACTTCCGAAGGCTTTCATCTCGAAGTCTGGGATTCGGTTTCTCATTCTTCTTTATTATACGCTTATACGATTTTTATGAGAGCAATTTCTGTCTTCGTGTCGTCCGTCAATAAGCAGATCTACCAGTGGGGTTGGCTTGGCCCCGAAGTACTTGGTGGAATCCCGTACACACGAAGACCGCACATAAAATTGCCTAATTTGGCCCCAAGGTCTTGGTGTAACCCTATACGCATGAAGACGCCACATAAAACTGCCTAAAAACTACAGAAAGAAACAACTTGGTGATGAGAAGTTTCGTGTTCACATTTCGTGGTAGCCCTGATTCATTTAACATTTTTTTGTCTAAGTGTACAAGGCCCCACCAAGGTCTTTGGGGCCCAAATCCACCTCGTCTGCGAGCTGATGCATCAGCTCTGATTAGCGCTATACGCACGAAGAAGGCACATAAAACTGCCTAAACCCTACAAAAAGAAATAACTTGGCGATGCGAAGTTTCGTATTCACATTTCGTGGTAGCCCCCTGATTCATTTAACATTTTTGTGTCCAAGTGTATGAGGGGAATTATGTGTTTGGCTGTTATAATTTTGTTGCCAATCTTGGCTACCAATATTGGCTGAGTCTGAGTAAATTTGCCTGCCTGTCTCTCTGTCTGTCTGTATGTTACGCTTTTATGTCTACACCACTGAACTATTTTGATGAAAATTTGGTATAGGGGTAGATTAGACCTTGAGAAAGCACATAGGCTATTTATGGTCGCGATAACCGACATCCACGCGGAGCCGCAGGCAAAAGCTAGTATATTAAAAAATCTCTTGTGCGCCACAATGCAATTAATATATATTCAAGACGATTTTTTTTCAATAATTAGCCATCGCTCACCGGCACTCGTTTCGTCTGTACCCAGCATTATTAACATGTAGCAAGAAGTAACTAATTACTTTAATACCGATTAATCTTGACATTGAAAGTGCTGTTATAACGTAGAAATTAAATATTAGCAGAGAAGACTCAAAACTTTATAGGCATCATAAATGTTTTAGAAACATGTCTGAGCCTACACGTGTGTGATTTTGATAAAAATCTTGCTTAGAAACTAAAGTTTCATTTTTATCTATTTATGACAAAAATTATATTGCTTAGGTTGCCTTAAGTGTTCTTATATCATTCAGGATGTATATCATCATTATGATGTCAAGCCTTAGTGTTGCATCTGACACAATCACCTTGAAACCCAGGCTCCCCTTCAGACTTTTGATCCTCCAGCTTATCCTTTAGGCTTTCAGCAGTAAACATCCATTCAATCACACTGGTTTTTTCTTTTAATTCGAAGATCTGTAGGCCCACTATGACGAGCTTAAGCGTACGACTTCTAGGCTAGAAAGGGGTGTAGTTTCCATCCCGCCAGTCTTTTATAGCTTTATTCTTCGTTCTGCCTTATAGCACATCATGATATACACAGAAGGGAGCTATTAGCTTCGGTCTCACAGTACTTGAGGCGTGTGAACTTACTGTGACTGTCAGTAGAACATATCGCAGGAGTCAACAAATACACGAGCGAACACCGGGGTGTCCCATCGACATCTTATTAGCATGTTTTGCGGTTAGTTACGACTTTAAATACTATTCAAAAATACTACACCAGGGGTCGTAACTTATACTTACGAACATATTCGTGCAGTCTAAGTAGATCTGAATAGTGCCATATAGTTGTAATAATGACATAAGACCTTTGTGCCAACAGTATAAGCTCGTAAGTCACTAAATAAGACCTATATTTTCGGAAATATGACACTCATTACTTCCATACCTCGGTACAATATTACTATGGCAATTATTTATAACATCATACAAAAACATCAAAAATGGATTTCAAAAATGAATATATCAAATGAGTGTTTAAAAAATGTGGTCGATATTTTCTGCTGTATGTTCCGCCTTCAGACTCCAAGGCCTCAAATTCTAGTGTGTTCGACCCCAAAAGCTCTCATAATAATAATATCATGCCCAGTAAGAATTTAACTAACTTAATGATATACCAATACCAAAACCATGTCATCCCCAATCACACTAATAAAGATTATTTCCGCCTAAAATTTTGACACCGTCCTTGCCAAGTAGCCTTCACGACTCCTACCGCAATGCTAGGCCTACTATCTTTTTATTAGTTTCATTATTTAAATAAACCATTAAAGTATTTTGTCACAGAACATGGTTACGAACAAAATTACGATAACGATCTACTACTAATTGACGAAAGCGCACATGATTGTAATGTGTTTCCTTAGGACATCGTAAAGAAGGATCACATTATAATCCTACGTCTACTGACGTCATAAAAATCATGATAAAAACCGGTTAAAACTAAAAACAAAAGTAGGTGAATGAAAAGACTTGAAGGCAGGCTTAGGTTTTTTTTTTTTTTTTTTTTTTTATCGTGCGATAAATCCCCACGGATACCACCTCCACAGAGCCGGTGGAGGTGATTATGTCGGACTCGAACCGACTAAAACGCACGCCATCTTGGGTCCTTGGTTGCCGGAGGTGAGATTGCCAAAAGCATATCTCTCGCACCCCGACAGACCCAGGACCATCTCTTTCGAGATGGCCCCCTTCGGGTTGTGGGGACCAAAATGTCCCCATCTAGCCCCGGTTACGGGGAGGCGCACTTTGCGCCGCCGCCGCGGCCTGCTTTTTTTTTTTTTTTTTTTTTTTATCGTGCGAAAAATCCCCACGGATACCACCTCCACGGAGCCGGTGGAGGCGGTTATGTCGGACTCGAACCGACTAAAACGCACGCCGTCTTGGGTCCTTGGTTGCCGGAGGTGAGATTGCCAAAAGCATATCTCTCGCACCCCGGCAGACCCAGGACCATCTCTTTCGAGATGGCCCCCTTCGGGTTGTGGGGACCAAAATGTCCCCATCTAGCCCCGGTTACGGGGAGGCGCACTTTGCGCCGCCGCCGCGGCCTGCTTCTGCTAGGGTGACAGGCGGCTCCACCGGTCACCCCCAGGCCAGCGCTCATGGAGGACGGAGGTCGTTCTGCGACCTCCGACGTCCGGTTCGCCTTCGCTCTGCACGGGCTTCCCGGGCCCGGAGTCTGGTCCGGACCCGACCGGCCGCCTCTTCTCGAGCATTACTTGCTCGCAGAAGGAGGCGGCCGCACCCCAAGCGTTTGCGCATCGTACCATCGCTGTGAGCAATGTGCCGAGTGTGAGGACTCCCACCCCTAGAGCCGCCACTGGGACCCGCCTCGGCGTGTCCCATATCGGGCACTCGGTCAGCGTGTGCAGCTCTGTGTCCTCGCTCGCATCACAGTGATGGCACTCGGACGTTGGCTCCTTCCGGATCTGACACAGGTAACTCCCGAAACACCCGTGTCCGGTAATCACCTGCGTCAGCCGGTACGAGAGGCTGCCGTGTGGCCTCTCTAGCCATTCCTCCATGATGGGTCTTACCGCCGCTATTACGAAGGCAGGCTTAGGTTAGAGGTTTCAGGCGACTGGGACCACTACAAAACTAGAACCGCGGTGTCAGTTGCCTGATAACATTTTTGAATCGGTCGACTGGGACCATTATCTAATTTGCTTTAATGTATAGGGTGCTTCCCCACTGACCGGTCAAGTGCGAGTCGGACTCGCACTCCGAGAGTTCCGTATAAAATTGCTTACAGAAACGAACTTATGCTATATATAAATAAATAAATAAATAAATATTCCACAACATTCCACACAACGCTATCTAGACCCAAGCAAGCTTAACTAGCTTGTGTTATGGAATCTAGAATGCGGATAAACATACTTAGATACTTTTTTTTTTGTAAATACATACATACTATACATAGAAACACCCAGACCAATGCAAATAGCATATTCATGCATACAAATATTTGCACTGAGCGGGAATCGAACCCGCGCCTCCTGCGTAGCAGTCGCGTTCACTACCACCACGCCACGGAGGCTGCAATATATTGCTGCAATATATTTGTTTTAGGCAGAGGTATTATTATTGTATTAACACCCACATTTCGCCATTCGGCCCCTTGTAATATGAGGTGAGCCTATTAATTAATAATGTAATTAGGTGTTAATTCACCTCTGCCTAATCCTCCGGAGATAAAGGCTTTAATAAATGAATGTCTATATGTAGGGTATTTATATATATTTATTTTACGTAGACTTGAGTTTGATTTTTGTACACTTTCAGAACGTTACAGACCTGAGTACCTATGTGGTATGAATTTCAACTGGATACCTTCACGCATTCCTGAGAAAAAGGTCCTGACAGACAGACAGACAGACAAACAGACAGATAGGCAGACAGACAGACAATATACCGCCGTTCCCAATAACATACTGACAGTTAAAGATAGATCGCATCAAGATAAAGTGCTCGGCTGTTTAAATTCAAAACATAGTAACTCCTATTTCACACCAATTTCGGAAAATAAAATTATACCGTGATGCGCTTTCCCGCAAAAAAAAATCAGTTACCATGTTTTGAATTTAAACAGCCGATACGTCAAATTTGACTACTGCGATCTATCTTTAACTGTAAGTATGTTATTGGGAACGGCCGATAGTGATCCTATAAGAAAGGTTCCGTTTTTTATACTTGGGGTATAGAACCCTAAAAAACCTTAAAGGTCTGTTATTTTAGCGTTACTAAAAGACTTCAATTTTATTTATTTGTAACTATAAATTGTAATAGAAGAATAAGAACCAGAACACTTGAATAAAATCAACCTTTTTTTCTCATCCATACTAATATTATATATGCGAAAGTAACTCTGTCTGTCTGTCTGTCTGTCTGTATGTTACGCTTTCACGCCTAAACCACTGAACCGATTTTAATGAAATTTGGTATAGAGGTAGATTAGATCATGAGAGACATATGCTATGTTTGGTCGCGATAACTGACATCCACGCGGGCGGAGCCACGGGCAAAAGCTAGTAGTACTTAAATAAAGAAGTCTGAAAATATCACGAGTCACGACTTCGAATAAAAAATTGTTTGAGAAAATTTGTTCGTCAGACTCTCATTAAGATAGAAAGATCCATAAAGGTTATTTCATTATCAAGGAAACGTGTTTGCACAGCTCTTTACACACTGATCTAGTCATTGTAGCGGCTTTTTAATAAAAAAAATTGAACAACCTTCTTTTGACAGAAAAATATTTGACAAGTCAGCGGCTTTCACATTTACGTCATCATCATGGAGACTTATTTTCCTGATTGTATCCGAGGCTAAGGTGAACTTAGAGCTCAGGGTCCGCCCTTGGACTCTTCTTTCTCCACTTCGCACGATCTTAATAATAAATAAACAAATGTTTCACAACATTCTACACAACGCTATGTTATGGAATCTAGAATGCGGATAAACATACTTATATACTTTTTTTTGTAAACACATACATATTATACATAGAAACACCCAGACCAATGCAAATAGCCATATTCATGCATACAAATATTTGCACTGAGCGGGAATCGAACCCGCGCCTCCTGCGTGGCAGTCGCGTGCACTACCGCCACGCCACAGAGGCTGGTAGTGAGACGATTGGCACGCAAGTTACCCGCCGCGATATTAAGCCAGGATTTCTTGGACCTCCCTCCAGTCTACTTGGACCCGGTTGGGGTGCCATTATGGTATGTATATATTTACAAAAAAGAAGTATCTAAGTATGTTTATCCGCATTCTAGATTCCATAACACAAGCTAGTTAAGCTTACCATGGGTCTAGAAAGCGTTATGTAGGATGTTGTGGAATATTCATATATTTATTTATGTATGTACTTGTACCTATTCCATGATGCGTTAATTCCATTTAACTTACATTTTTATAGTAGCGACTGCCCTCTGGGGAAAGGACTTTCTAACCCCTGAGAGGAAAAACTTCACCAGGTCCGTCAATCAGTAGGTGCCCAGTATACCAGCAGCGGGTGTGGTAGCCTTGGACACCAAAGTTGCTAGGGTGGGCCTCATATACCCAGGATACGACGTGAACCCACTCCTAGCACAAGCATTTTAGCTTAGTTGGAGGGGTTAGGGGGAATATTAGTAACTTCGGTTCTAATATTATTTGAAAAAAAAACTACATTTAGGTGGCAAACACGCACACGGCCCACCCGATGAAAAGTGGTTACCGTGGCCTAAAGACGTGTGCAACACCAGGGGAATCACACTCGTTCTGCCAACCCTGCAAGAACAGTGCGTTTCTTTGCCGTCAGTCCGGAAAAGAAAGCAGGACAAGCCGTTGGTCTACACACGGACAGCACAAAAGTTCTCCAGTGAGCTCTGGCTCCTCTAGCCGGGAATACAACACGAGGTTATTATGGCCGCAGTATTCTGTAGGGCGGAGCTACTTTCCCAGTCGGACTGCTCAATTGGCACCATTTTCCTCACGGTATTATTTTGGCAAAGGACCAGGATATGACCAGGTTGTGTCGCCTACATCGCCGCTAGTGATATTTAAAGCCTACATTTTTTTTTAACTTTACCTAAATGAAGTAAATTTGATTAAAGTTTTATAGCATTTATTATGCTAACTTTTTTTTAAGTTCGAAATACATGGGAAACAAGAAGCGCTCAAGTGGGACTTGAACCCACGACCTTTCCCTTGGGAATGCTCTTCTGTGGCTCAGCCACACCTGAATTACTTCAAAATTTCCCTTCTGTTTATATCCGTCTTTAAGGGCGACTTAAAATTGAAAAATGCTTGATTGATATTAAGAAGCTTCCCTTCTTTTACGTAGGTTCAAAAAACAACTAGGGCTATGGGGAATATTAGCAACTAGGTACCTAGCTGATCTGTCGCGTTATCGCCCGGGAAAATTTCGTATTCCATATTTGATAACGACCTACATTGGAAAACTTGCTTTATGTATAAACAAAGCTTACGTCTAACTGGTACAGTAGCATTTTTTATACCGCGTAGTAGTGTCTATTGCTTGTCTATCAGACACAATAGGGTTTGTATTGTACTAGTGTACTAGAGTACAACACAACTCTATTGTTTGTATCGATAACATATAAGGTTAGAACTTTACCCTATATTGCTATCGCGTCTTGTAAAATTTCCTAAAACTCATAATCCATCCATTTACATACAACCGTTCATCGCCTTTTTTAACTCCTTTTAGTATATATGTTACCGGAAATGTATGAAATCAAGGAATTGTACACAAATCCTAGGAAATGTGTGTTAATACATAGAATGCCTGCAGTTCCACCGGCAATGTGTGAAATAAATGGGTTATTGTCTATATTTGCGGATGATTTTGTGGAAAATTTATATTTTTAAATGAATAAAAAAAAAATAACCACGAAGATTAATGCGGGAGCTTCGCTCCGCTCCCGCATTAATCTTCTAACCTAATCTATCCAAGTTAAATTGCGTGGTGTGGACACTGCGCCCCGACCTGGATATATTATATGTAGGTTAGAAGACTGAAGCGAAAGCGAAGCTCCAGCATTAGCCTAAGTGGTTGCATTTTTTATAACCACCATCAATATTCTTTGATACCATTTCATACATTACCTGCTGCGCACTCGGCATTGTATAGAATGCCTAGGCTTTGTATAGAATACCGGATTATACACATTTCCGGTAACATATACATACATACATATGATCTTGCTGCCTTTATCCCCGGAGGGTTAGGAGAGATTAACTAACACCCAAATTTCACAAAAATTTGTAGTCGGTCCCACGTAATAGGGGTTTAGCCTGTTGCCATAATATTCCAGGCACTATTGTTGACTCGAGCCTTTATCTGAGGCTGAGGCTGGGCTGTATATATCTGTCTGATGTTAAACAGCCCTATCCCTTAGTCGCCTTGTACGACACCGTATGGGAAGAGATGGAGTGGACCAAATTCTTCTCTACCGGGAACCACGCAGCTCAGTTTCTCCTTTTAGTAGTGAACGAAATTTCAGGATTCTAACTTTGCAAATGACGGACCTTCCAAATATCGTACGTTGCCTAGTTTCCCGCTATAGCAGTGAATTTAAAAAGATACACATGTTCATTTATTTCTGAAAACTCATTCCTATGCCGCGCCACTAAGACCTGGAACTCACTGCCAGCTCGCGTGTTTCCTTTTTCCTACAGTCCCGGGTCCTTTAGGCGGGGCGTGAAAAGACATATAATGAGGCCGTAAAGCTGGATGCCACCACTATTAATATGGTACATGTTTACGATAGTGACACCTCTTTCCGAGACGTTGCCTTTGCTTAAAATCAGGCGAGGTGAAGTCAAATTGACGTGTCCTATATAAAAAAAGACGTAGGTGTACGAAGTTTCATGCTTCAATCTTTGAAAATGACGAACTTTCCATGCAAACGTTTATCACCTATTTTACCGTCTTAGTACTAAAATTTTGAAAAACGCTGATACACGTATTCATTTATTTCTTAAAAGACACAGGTTTATTAAATTTAGTGCATCTAGCTCTGAAAATGGCGGACTTTCATACAAACTTGCATCCCTTATTTTACCCCTTTAGTAGCAAAATTTCCATAAATTTAATTATTAGTGGATGCTTACATAATAAAATGCATCTACTGTCAAAATTTCAAGTTTGTAGGGGTAGGCCCAAGAAGTGCTGGCTTGGCGTCGTGGAGGGTGACATGCGTGAAAACGGTCTCATTACCTTGGACGCCCAAGATCGTGATCGCCCGAGGAAGAGCCGGAAGGCAGACCCTGAGCTCCGAGGGCACCGTGGCGTCGGATGCAATCAGGACTAACGTCTTTATGTGGATGATGATGAGGTCCAGCGGTTTAGGCTCTGCGTTGATGAATCAGCCAGTCAGTCAGTCGGGACAAGTAATTTTATAAGTATAGATTTCGATTACGTACCAATACTCAACTATTCTAACCGGCTGACATGAATGGTTTATTACAGAAAAGGAAGCTTATGAAGTGTGAAAGGATATAAGCGGATGGTGGAGTGCGAGTGTTGTCCCTGCTACCTACTAACCCGGAGGAGAAAAAGCCGTGAGTAGTACTTAGTAGGTAGGTGTAGATTTAAATTAAAAAAAATTAAAAAAAATTTAAATTAAAGTCATTTCTAACATCCGAAAAACATCGGAAAAAATGAAATGCTCAAGTGAGACTTGAACTCACGACCTTTCCCTTACAGGGAGAATGCTCTTCCAAATGAGCTGTTGAGGCACACCTGAATCACTTCAAATGTCCCTTCTCTTTTTATCCGTCTAGGGCGACGGTCATTTTTAACAATTTAAAATGATGGGTATTACGAGTAAGTATAACCAAGCGTCCCACGTTGTTTGTTTACGGTATACAGACAAACAATCGGTGATAGATATACGGTAGGTACTTATTACCAAATTAGGACTGTATTCTGTCGGCGAATCTAGCCGGTAAAATAGAAGTTATGCAACATTAAAAAACATTAGGTGTTGCCAGCTGCTAATGCTAAAAACGCTAAAGTTCTACCTCACATTCGGCGTCTACAACCCACGGGAACGGCTAACCCACCGTCACGCATGCGCATTCACTACAAATACCAATCAAAATTCCATACCACCCATAAAGAAATCCCCAATAGTTAGGTAACAACCGATCGAAATATCCTGTTAAGCCAATAACTACGGTTTTTACCTCAACAAATTGCAAAAAATATCTCGCTCCGTTCAAATACATCATTCTTTCGCTAGCTTTACAAAGACAAGGGCATCAGTCTATGTAATCGTGTGAACGTATGGGTTATATCTGACTGGAGTACTAAACACCCGGCTAACAATGACTATGAAAGTCTTACGTAAGCAAACAGCTGACAGTATCTGCCTACTCACCATTTCATTTTTCTCAACTATCCAGTTGACGGAGCATATTTGGTACACGAAGTAAGCACGCACCAGCTCGCTTGTCTTCTTACTTTTAAACGCATGTTTAGGGCTGTTGAATGTTAGATCGAGTTCGTCGCGAGGCGACGTCGACGGCGACGGCGGTGGACTAGAAGACAACACGCGAACATTCCTCGGCGCATTTACCGCAAGCCGCCTGAGCAAAGACATGATTGAAACACCGGGAATTTATTCGACGTTTCCGACACAACACGCGCCCGTCGTACGCAACTGACAACTGACACTAAACTGACGTCCGCTCGATACTGAGTCGTATGCGCGCGCAGCCGATCCAATTTTAAAACCGGCGGACCAGCGCGGAGGTGTGTCTTGGAGTAGCGCTGCTATTGGACGACATCTGTGCTCTGCAAGCAGCAAACTTGGATGACGTGATGTGACGTGCGAACTTATAAACAATCATACAATGGTCTCAAGAACCGGATTACAAGGACAGATAAGTGCAAGCGGCAGGTTATTTCAAACGCAGTTAACACTTGCTTACAAACTGAAGATTGATTCTCTGACGTGATATTCGCAATAGCTGTGTCGAATGTGTATCACTCCGGTTCGTTACTATGGATCTCCTTTCGATTTATTCTTTTTTCGGCCCATCTTGTAGAAGCTGGAAGCACCCAGCAATGGGTCCGGCCGTTATGCGCCCATTCCGGGTTGCCCCCGGCCGGTAGATAGCTATCACCCAGGCGTTGAGGAGCAGAAAAAGGATAGCCCTGTCTTTCCTTGTTACAGCTCTGCCCTCTGGAACTCAATCAAACCGCACGTAATGTAGCTAACAAACACACATACCCTGGCTCCCTATCTATACCCAAAACCCACATTGTTACACAGTGATAGACAAAATGCTACATTTTACAAATCCACAGATCCTTCCCTTAAAGCACGCAACTCTATTGAAGAAACTATACTTTCATACTTCTTCTACCATATCCGTTGATGCACAGGTGTTCAGAGTAACAAAGTCCTGTCAGCATCTTTGAGACCCAAATCAATCTCACCTGCCACTCCTGCCAGTCAGTGTACCTGCTAAATAACGGACGAGGTTCGGATGCAGGGTTTTTTCTCAGGATTGGGAGACCAGACAATTGCTTCTGAAATAGCTATATTACCAAAAAAACAATAAGAAGACATCAGGCGGCATCATGAACTGTTGAGACCAACATAGCATTATGAAAAATCGGTTCATAAAAAAATTTAATATCGAAGAACATAGAGAAGAATTCGGTTAAAATATGCACCTCAAAATTCACATAAATGTTTATAAAATTAAAAGTATTTAAAATTTTATGGGACCAAATGTCAACTATTTTGCATCGACCTAAAAAAGAATCACGTAAATCGAATCATAAATATCAGAGTAATCGGTGAACATACCTACATAAAAAAAAAAATCCGACGAATTGAGAATCTCCTCCTTTTTTGAAGTCGGTTAAAAAGCCCGTGATATCTTTGCACGTTCGAAAACCTACAGGGGGCACAATTTATGCATTGCCTGCCACCCTATTCACAATATTTTTCCACAAATTTCAACCATTTCTACATAATCGCCTCCCCCTGAACCACCCTACTAACTGTTATATAAGTATGCCTCACAAGGGTGGTTATATAAAACCGAGTTCATAGTTCAAGAACCTCGGCTGGAGGTCAGATGAATTGTGCCGTGCCGACATGCATTATGGCGATTTATTAATCGCACAACTACGATGGAAAACCCTATATAAAAAAAACAAGGTTCTCGGCAGAGTAGAAATTGGGCTATCCCATCTCTTCCCATGCGGTCTCGTACCTAATAAAGGCTACTAAAGTGATAGGATTGTTTAACATCAGACAGACATATACCGGGTGTAAGGGGAACGTTCCCGAAGCCGATAACCCCTAGTAGTACTCCAGGTACATAAGACATAAAAAGAAAATGGATTTGGAGGAAAAAAATTTTTTTCTTTTTTTTTTAAATTTTTCTATTCAATATTTTTTATGCCTATGTGTAATGTATGTATCAGGAGTACTATTAGGGGTTTTTGGCTTCGGGAGAGTGCCCCTTACACCCAGTATAAATAGCCCAAACTCAGCCTCGGATGAACGGCTCGAGTCAATGATAGTGCCTGGAGTACGGCAATAGGCTCATTATTACGTGGGACCGAATACAATGATTCAAACAATCCTATCACTTTAGTAGCCTTTATTAGGTACGAGACCGCATGGGAAGAGATGGGATAGCCCAATTTCTACTCTGCCGAGAACCTTGGTTTTTTGATATAGGGTTTTTCCATCGTAGTTGTGCGATTAATAAATCGCCATAATGCATGTCGGCACGGCACAATTCATCTGACCTCCAGCCGAGGTTCTTGAACTATGAACTCGGTTTTATATAACCACCCTTGTGAGGCATACTTATATAACAGTTAGTAGGGTGGTTCAGGGGGAGGAGATTATGTAGAAATAGTTGAAATAATGTGGCTGTTAACTCACCTCTACCTAACCCTCCAGGTATTATACATATAGGGATTATAATATATGTAGGTATGTATCACTACATAGCATAAAGAAAAGTCGTTTTCCGCGTCTGTCCGTCCGTCCCTTATATCTTCGAAACTACGCTACAGATTTTGATGCGGTTTCTTTGAATAGATAGAGTAATTAATGAAGAAGGTTTATATGTATAATACATGCTTAATATAGTAGAGGGTGCAGCGGGAACGGGTTCGGCAAAAATTAGCGGTATGAAGTTCGCCGGGTCAACTAATATATAATACACTAAGTTTTTACAGGTAACAAATGTTAAATATTGTAGTTTTTAGCGATTAGAACATACAAAACCTTTGCCAAATGTAAACCTTTGAAAATGCCGTAAGGCGAAACCGGTCAGGTTCAATATAATAAGTACAGTGGAAAAAGTACAAGTGTTCTCAATATGTGTAACAATGGATTCCACCAAGTGCCATCAATCAACAGTATAAATAGCATGTCTTATACATATAAACCTTCCTCTTGAATCCATACTAATATTATAAATGCGAAAGTAACTCTGTCTGTCTGTCTGTCTGTATGTTACGCTTTCACGCCTCAACCACTGAACCAATTTTGATGAAATTTGGTATAGGAGTAGATTAGACCTTGAGAAAGGACATAGGCTATGTTCGGTCGCGATAACCGACATCCACGCGGGCGGAGCCGCGGGCAAAAGCTAGTTACTCTATATATTAAAAGAAACCGCATCCAAATCTGTAGCGTAGTTTTGCAGATATAAGCATACATATGGACACGCGGGAAGCGACTGTGCTTTATAATATGTAGTGATGTCAAAGTTTGTGAAGATGTTTGTTAATTAATCAAGCTTGAACCGTTAAGCAGGGCCTCGATTCTACTAAAGCAAAACTATTGTCAAACCGCAGAGATTGCAAAAAGCGGCAATACATTATAGACTTTAAATCGATGCGTTTAAAATTCAATATTAAATAACTGTTAGCAGAGTGAAAAAAAGAGTGTAATGAAACTTTTGTCATTTAATTTTGGACCTTAGTGTATAAAGTCTAAACTTTAATACCGCTTTTTGCAATCTCTGTGGTTTGACAATAGTTTAACTTTAGTAGAATCGAGGCCCTGATCTGGATTAATATTGGTAAGTACATAGATAATTTCCTTTATTCTTCATCTTCATCCCAGCACGAGATAATCACGGCAGTATCCGTTTCGCCTCAGACTTCGGAGACCACTTGTTCCAGTCTGTTTGTTTCTGGTTTCGCTGGCCTTCAATTTCCTTGATTAATACATGAGCATATTTTTCTTCCCGGGAACAGATTTCTGTGGAGATGGTAATGAGTCGGTAAACTTCACCACGCAGGCGGAAGCTGCGAAAAAAAAACAGATTCAGATGGCAGACATTTTACTCAATATTGAAATAACACTCACAACCAATAAATATTGAGCGAGGCATTTTCCAAGGTGTCAGTTTGAGTCCCCTTTGGTTCTGCTTAGCACTGAATCCTCTCAGTACCTTACTGAGGAATTCAGGGCTAGGCTACAGGTTACGAGGAGGAGGTCAGATAATATCAATGGTATATTTGCAATGGTTCTCTGTCTTATTCTCAGCTTATTCTGCAACTGCCTCTTTCGAACTACTAGCATCATACTGCAATACTTTTCAAGCCTTTTTTATTTTAATTCAAGGTTTAACAATCGAATTAATGTCTGGCAGATTAATTTTAAGCTTTTCTTATCTTAAATAACATAATGTTAAAATTACAGACATAATAAAATACTTTTAAATTTAAAAAAATAAATAAAAAAAATCGCGTATGGCACATAATTAGCAATGTCAGAAATGTCTGGCAATAAAATAAGTATGTCAGGTAGTCTTATTTAAAAACAAAAAATTAAAAATTACGCCTCTTAAAATGTTTTTAAAATCCAGGATTATTACCTGGACAGGTAGGATGCGCAGTAATGAACGCAACCACTACCGCCAGCCAGATAGCCCAGACTCTAACCGAAAGAGCAAGAAGGATGGCATATCACAAAATCAGCTGACCTAAAATTCTCACTTTCAAAACGTTGCTAGCTCCTATACTATTAGGTACAACTGTGATTTGTTGTAATTTTTGCACTTATCTATGTACACATTCCCCTACCTTCCGAAACCCCCTCATACCCCGGCTACCCGAGGATGTTGTGACTGCCACTTCAGTGAACAATTTCAAAAACAGACTGAACCACTGGTTACAAACAAACAAACTTACCTAATATCTATGGGCACAATCAAGTGTAGTGAATAAATTGAACTGTTCTTTAACAAGTGTGAACTGTGACATAGACATATCAGCTGAATGCTGCTCGTCTATAATAAAATATTTTTTTTTATTTCAATTAATAAATTAATCAAATAACCCGCCCCTGACCGCTCCCGGCGCAAAAGTGCCCATCACACTCGCCGCGTTGCCACGCTGGATAGCAATGGCCAGCCTTTGCACCAGGAACGCTCCGGAACGGGAGTCACCAGTTGTTTCTATAAGCCTGTTTCCTATTTCTTTTACAAGGCATTTGGCCTCCTTGCTACAGCATCCCAGGGTCTCCACTGCTATCGGAACAAAGTGGTACAGTGGCTGTAATTCAGCATATTTAATTGCTTTTTTTTTTAATTAAATAAATATCGGTTTCGTCCAAGTAGCTATGATCACAGAGACAAACTGGTTGAATAATAACCAAAACCTCAGTAATAGTATAGAAGTATTAACATTATTGTTTACCCTACAATGCAACATAATATAAGTTAATCCTTAGGTACTTAACTTCTTTAATGAAAGACCTAATATGTTTTTGCAATATGGAAACTCCTAGTACCTACCTAGCTGGGAATAAGTACCACAAAATATCAGTCCAGTACTATGAATAACCTTCTGAATAACAGTGAAATTTCCTCAAAACTTTTGTAACCACAGATTGTAACCTATAAGTATATTTATACAGCTGAGTTTAATTTCGTATTGTGCACGTCACAAATATTGAAGTCCATAGTTCACTCTCTTCCAACTTACCTCTAGTTTACACCTAGCCTCTGTGGCGTGGCGGTAGTGCACGCGACTGCTATGCAGGAGGCGCGGGTTCGATCCCCGCTCAGTGCAAATATTTGTATGCATGAATATGGCTATTTGCAATGGTCTGGGTGTTTCTATGCATAATATATATGTATTTACAAAAAAAAGTATCTAAGTATGTTTATCCGCATTCCATAACACAAGCTAGTTAAGCTTACCATGGGTTTTCTAGATGGTGTTGTGTGGAATGTTGTCAAATATTTGTTGTGGAATATTTATATGTTGTTGGGGTTGGTTTTCAAGGAAGCGACTACCATCAGACCTAAAATCACGAGAGCCTCGTCCGGCAATCAGGTTTGGACCCCGGATATCTGGATCCAGGGGGCTTACTCCGAAAAACGAAACTATTCGTATCCGTTGACGTTTCTGTCATTTAGCTACCCCGAAAGTGTTTCGTGTCGTGCTTCGAATCCGTCTTCGTACGTTTGACATTGACGTTGTCGATCGTTGTCAGTGTACCTACTCCCAAAATACATTTGACGTTTTCGTAGTCGTTGTCAGTCGTTCTTTGACAAGTAATCTTGCGAATTATTAGGGTAAGTAGGGGGAATGGCGTTCACTTATGGCAAACACGGTATATTTTTTAAAATATCTATTAAAAATCATAATTAAGAAATGTAACAAAGTCTTTAACTATCGAGGAATCAACATTTCAACAACAAAAGCATATATCTTTTACATATTTTTTTTTCTGAATTTCAGGCACATAACACACTTTTGTTATAATTTTTATCGTCTGCATTCATTTCGTCATCACAGTCGTCTTCGTCATAACTCTCCGAAGAACTTTCTTGTATAATAAGTCACTACGGAGTAATGGCGTTCGGCTGAGCGGTAAAACCCCAAACGGTCGTTTTATAAATAATTTTAAAATAAAAAGAAACCATACCCACTTATTGAAAATTTATTTTATTATCACAAAATTGCAGTTTTACTGTCAGAAAAGTAAAAGTAAAAACTAATTAATAACCATAGTTCTTAACTTACCAACAACACCACGTAACCAAAAATTACATCAGTGCGGCCACAATAAAAAAAACGCACTTTACAGTCGCATGACATGCGTTGACTGGCCGTTTGCATCCCAATCTGTTAGAGGCCTCTACCCCGCGTATCTCACTCGGCGTTTCGTGTTGCTACATTGCATTTTGACAGAGTTACAGGGGTGAGCGCCAATACCCCTGCTTACCCTTTTTGAAATTCAACGACGTCTATATAACTATCGTAAGACTTTTGGAGTTGAATTTTAATCGAATAAAATGGCGAGATTTTTATTGTTGGACCAAAACCATAGAACAATATTTTGGCACAAGGGTTTTTAAGTTCGTTCACATTAAATCACGTAAATCCTTGAAAAAATACATTTTGGTGATCTAACGGTAACTTTAGAACCAAAATCTCATACATATTTTAATTTGACGCTGTTTTCATAAGAATACAACTATATTTTTTGATTTTTCATTTGTTAACGGTTTTAAGATTTTTAAAGTATATTGGTCCAAACTATTTATCTAGATTCGAACGTTTGTCTATGATTACGAAAACGGCGGAATCCGTCAGTCGTCAACGAAAGGTTTTCGGAGTAACTTTAATGGATCGTGTTCGTTCGGGTTGTCGTTCGTTCGTTTTTCCGAGTAAGGCCCCAGGTCCACATAGATCGGATCCACTCTTATCCATAAAAAACTATTATAAGATTTACCAATTAACATTGAATCTATCTATCTATCTATCTTGAATACATCAGGAAAATTTATCTTCTCGGGCGGGACTCAAACCGGCGATATTTCCATTAGGTACAGGGTATCGAAATACGCCCGATGTGTTTATTTAGCATACTTAATGCTATAAAATTCAGTTAAACATACAAATAGACACTTCAATTTGAAATACATCTGGCAAAATGAAGCGCTCAAGTGGGACTTGAACCCACGACCTTTCCCTTACAGGGGGAATGCTCTTCCAACTGTGCTGTTGAGCCACACCTGAATCACTTCTAGTTTCCCTTCTTATTTCCGTCTTTAAGGGCGACGGTGGAGCAATCTACCAACTTTCTTACGAATTGTTGTGAAAGTGAACTGTGGAACCAATGAATGATATTTCAACCACATTTAAACATTGTTTTTGAAGACTCTGCCCAAATATTTAAATGATTTTTTATAACATTTATTATGCTAACTTTTAAATTTAATTTAGCATAATAAATACTATAAAAAATGTACTCAAAGACACTTCAATTTTATTGGTTTACATAGATTAAAGGTATGATTCTGAACTCTGCGGCACGGAGCAGTGCTTGCTGCACAGCAATGTTGCGCTGTTCGTAGTCATGTACTGTTGTTAGTCATGTGCTGTTGTTTATTCATTCATTTGCATGCACCAGTAGGTACTGCGCAACATTGTTTATTATAATTTATATCTATATATATATATATATAAATCAATGCCACTTTTCGTTGTAATGTTATAACTTAACAACGCCTTTACCGATTTGGCTAATTTTGATCTTGAATTATTTGTGGAAGTCCAGGGAAGGTTTGTACGTTGAGAAAAATTCGAATAATTGCCGGCAACCGACATCCACGCGGGCGGAGCCGCGGGCCAAAGCTAGTATAATATAATGGACATAGACTTAGATTATACTACGCTTAAAGACATCGGCTGAGCGTGTCCACACAAATGAGACAGAGCATGTCTTTTAAATACTTAAATTCGTTCGGAGTTTAAGTTTAATTCGAGAGGAGACAGCAAATCTAGTCACTCGGTCTCATTTCTTCACACGACATTGGCGTAAGTTTCTCTTTTTGTTGTGTGAATTCGATGGAAGCTATCAATTGGTCTATGTTTTCTCTGTCTACGTATATGCCTTTATATTCAGTCCCTTAAATACCTACCTTTATATCCAGTATATACAGGGTGTATTTTTGAATCTGCGGTAGCCTAGTGGTATGGGTAAAGGACTGCTGAGACGAGGTCTCGGGTTCGATCCCAGGTTTACCATGGCTCACACCAATGACTATATTTAGAGCAATTTATTTCATAAACCAATTTCTTAAATGTTTAAATGATTTTTTTTATTTATAAAGTTCAAAATTTTACCTGACCTATGAGTTTCGAGTTGATTTATCATATTTCCGTACGAAATGTATGGGAAACATTTTTGGCGATTTCTGTCTTTTCTAGTACTGAAAGCTAAAATGGTCCCATAGAGTTTTTTGATCCCCACATGAAATAGAATCGATTGGCATAAAAAAAAAAATTGAACTTTTTGCATTTTTTTTTGCTAACTGTAAGTTTTTTACAAAATCTGTGAATGCAGTTCAAAATGTCCCAAAAAGTTAGGGAAGGTCTTTTAAGAACGTTTTGCTGTAACTGCAACGGTTAAGGTACTTGCCCTTACTGCCCCGTTTCAAAAATACACCCTGTACATATATTAATCTATGTTTATATTCTAAGGGTAAGGGTGACCCAGTAGTGCTGTGCAGCACTGATGCATGCTGCAGAGTTCGGAATCATACCTTAAGGTATGTCCTACACACACATTCAAGGGTAATATAACTCTACCCCACGTGCTATTAACAATGCGAATAGGTACCTACTTATTTTTATTGCTGAAACATAGTAACAGGAAAGTATTGAAAAAACTGTTAGGAAGTCAACATTGAGAGTTAACGACTTGCGTTCAATGTGGGCGATAACAATGGAGGAAAACTGATAACTCAGACTACTTATAGTGTTTTTAGTTCTTAGCGTTTAAAGCAACTTCAAATGGAGGTGTTTTTTTATATAAAGGACATGTCAATTTACTTCACCTCGCCTAATAATAAGCTAAAGGCAAAGTCTCGGGTCACCATCGTAAACATGTACCATGTTAACAGTGGTGGTACTCAGCTTGACGGCCTGATCAGATGCCTTTTCACGCCCGCTTAAAGGACCCGGGACTGTAGGAAAAAGGAAACACGTGAGCTGGCAGGGAGTTCCAGGTCTTAGTGGTGCGGCATAGGAATGAATCACTGAAACGCTTGGTTCTAGCAGGTATACTCTGCACCGTAAATGGATGGCATCTGAGCCCCACACGTGTCGTCCTGTGAAGGAAAGGGGAGGGTGGGACTAATTGGAAGAGCTCAGAACATTCAGCATGATAGATATTGGAGGTAGAACTCTGTCTTTATACTAACTATAAGTTATTGCCACCAAGGAAAATGTCCTTTCAAAACTCTTATTTATCTCTGCATCGAAATTTTATTTAAATCAGTGGTTGGCCTGAAAACATAACTGACGATGGACAGACATAATTACTTTCTTATTCACAAGTATGTAATACTAGGTGTTGCCCGCGGCTCCGCCCGCGTGGATGTCGGATATCGCGATCAAACATAGCACAAGTCCTTTCTTATGGTCTACTTATTCTACTCCTATAACAAATTTCATCAAAAGACACACAGGTAATTTCGCCTCTTCATAATAATATCTTCATGATGATCATCATAGTGAGCGCTGATGCATCACAAGGTGGCCACCCTAAACCTACACCTGGGTCGCAAGTCCCAGGCGCCGTCACAGTGTTCCTCTCTGTACCACGCCATGGACCCGGCGACCGCACGGTGAATCCATGGAATGCTAAGAACCGGATCTCTCCCTTTTGCCCGCGGCTCCGTCTGCGTGGATGTCAGATATCGCGACCAAACATAGCACAAGTCCTTTCTTATGGTCTACTTATTCTACCCCTATACCAAATTTAATCAAAATCGGATCAGTGGTTTAGGCGTGAAAGCGTAACATACAGACAGCCAGACAGACAGTTATTTTCGCATCTATAATATTAGTATGGATCTTTTCGGCTGACAATGTTTCCTTTTTCAGATTACTGCATTTCACAATGTCTCATTCACGAAAAGTACACTTCCAATGTAGTATACTCAGTATTTGATAGATTAATATATTCCCTTGAGTCGGTAAAGTTATTGATACTACTATTATTCCCTCATTCGTCTTTGGACAGATTCTGGTTTGGACAGATTCTGGTTACGACAGATTCTTGTTACGGCAGATTCTTGTTATGGCAGAAGTAACATCACCAACAAAATAACTACAGAATGTCTGTAAAAAAACTGAATTTTTATTAACTAAACTAAATAAAACAATTATTTTAATTAAAAAAAAAAACAAAACGACAACAACACGTGAAATTCGTAGCCACTTATTTTTTTTGGGTTGCCAAACGTTGAAGACATTCTTGTACACTCATTTCGTTAGACTCCGTTTTTTTTATTATATCATTAATGCATTTATTTTTTAAAATAGTTTTCATGGTTCGCTTGTTACTTGTGCAAGACATTCTCGGCTCTCCACGTGTTCCTCTAGCGAGCAGAGAGCCCAATAGGGAGCATGTAAGGGGTGAACTGGTTTTAGGAGTGTGCACGCAGGGTGACAGGACTGCTGTCTATCACCTTATAGACTTTGCCTGTGTGATCGTTCCCGGGGTTCCCACACACACAGAGTGAAATAAAAAATGAGACCATTTTTGTTTCTGGCATTTATTAAGTAATAAATTATTATTATTCTGTATATACCACTAGCTGTTGCTACGAAGTTTTATGCTTCTAACTTTTAAAATGACGAACTTTCCATACAAACGTTTATCACCTATTTTACCCTCTTAGTAGAAAGTTTTGGAAAAAGTCACGTATTCATTTATTTCTTAAAAAATCACAGGTTTATTTAATTTAGTACATCAATCTCTGAAAATGACATACAACAAACATTTAGCTATCCAACCCATAATTTTGTAATGCGCGACAGTACTAATTCTGCCATAGCAAGAATCTGCCGTAACAAGAATCTGTCGTAACCAGAATCTGTCCAAACCAGAATCTGTCCAAAGACGAATGAGCCCTATTATTAACAGAATTCTACACAACACACAGAGTGCACGGTGGCACCATATAGGGTCACTAGCATTAAACTAGAGATACAAGGTAAGGTTTTACCATTTGTACAACCATTTGTAGAAACTGCACTACCTATATCGTCATCTACTTACATGTATGTAGGTCATTGTGAAACCTTTAGAATTCATTACCATTAATATTTTTTTTAAAGTCTGTTTCACCGGTTAGAGTGAAGATGCAGGTTCAAGACGAAATTTTAACAGATTATTCCCAGTCCTCCGATCGGAACTCTGATTGGAGTAGCGGGAATGTTTTTTCGACATCTCCGGTTGCTTTTCTTCACATTTATCACCGTGAAGCCAGCTTTCTGAGCCCGCTTTCTAGGAGCTCTGAGAACCGTCTGAGGTCCCTGGACCTATCCTTGTAATTCCCCTTCGTATGCCGTAGGCCGTATGCCCATTCTTTAACAATGATGTTAAAGAATATTCCCAGCGCTTTCAAATCAATTCTTTTACCATTCAATAGAGGTGATAATTCCCGTTCCGTTCCATATGACGGTAGGCCTAATTTATTCCTAAAGATTATATTTTATTCCTATTTAATCCCTAAAGCAGAAAGCTATACAGGTCAAGACAACTTTACTGTCTAGGGGGTTCCCGAGGCGACCTTAAGGGATGGCCCTGGGTCAGCAGGGGTGCGAGGGATATGTCGAAGACAACCTCACCTCCGGCCTAGCAAACAGCAACGGACCTCAGTCGGCGTGCGGTTTTAGTCGATTCGAGTCCGACATAACCTCCCCTTCCGGCTCCGGCGGGGGAGGTATCCGAGGGGACTTCCGCACGAAAAAAAGGGGGGTTAGCAACTGGTGAATTAGGCCCCAAGTGTACAAAATAACAAGTAGTGACTTATATCTGAATGAAACAACAAACTAATGTATACATAGATATTTTTATTTGAAAAATATTTCGTGTAGCTAAGAAACTAATCACAATATGGCAATCTACGTCCGAAATAATATTATACAAAACATTTTTCTTATTGCAAATAAATTATTAGCAGCTTCCTCACTGACATCACCTGCGTCATCACTAATTCTATCACTACGCGAATATGTACATTGATTTAGAATTTTGATACATCACCATTTTTACCCCTGATTCTGTTATTGTCAACCACTGTAAAATCAGTGCAAAAATGCCACTAAAATTTAGACTTTATTCCTATGGAAACAAAGTTCAAAATTCAATGACAAACTTTTAAACTCTCGCGTTCCATGATAATATACAATAATGATGTATACATGTACCTTTACCATGATCGCGTTAATTTCCGTTATGAGTATTAAAAAAGAATTCATTAAATTTTTAATGCACTCTACAATATTTCATTTCATTTTAGACTTTAACGACATAACAGTAAAGTCTATAACTAAATGGCATTTTTGCAGTGTCTGTGCCTGGCAGTAGTTGATAATTAGCAGAATTAGGGTCCTGCATTCAATTACATAATATCAACAAAATACTGGCTAATTATAGAGCATTCAATCAACCATTTGAATTTGAACCTGAAATTTAAAATGTATCATTCAAAAATGGAACACGAGGACCAAGTCTCGAAATAAAAATGCGTTCAAAACTCAGCCTAGATCTAATCTTTATCTCCCAAATGTCAAAAACGGTATTCTCGTAAAGACTTCAGAATTCAGGTACTAAATACTTTCAGATTCCGAGTTTCTGATAGGTACTGAATTTTTGGATATAGATTCTCAGATGCTGAATTTTAGATACAAAATAGATACATTCAATTTTAGATAACGCGAATCACGAATAATTAAAATAAGACTATGGCGAGTTTATTAGGACTGAGATAATTAATTCGCAGCAAATTTATAATTTTTTTTGAATGTGGCGAATTTTCGTTGTTTACCATAATAACTTCTCCCTTATTGCTTGAATGCCCCTTTCCAGTTTGTAGGCTTATTATGTAACTCGATTGCAGTAAGATACCTTTAAAATTGTAAAAAAAAGGTAAAACTATACGAACTATAATATTTTTATAAAGACTCTCATTGCAATCGGTCACATAACTAAAGCCAACGAAGCGAGAGAAAAAAGGTAAAAGTGGTTCCAAACATTTTTATTTGAAAATTATTACGTATCATTTGCAGCGCATTCCAGACAGAAATGAAATTGCTTATAAGATGGCGGATCTGACAGTTTAGAACCGCTGTGCTGACAACTTTCCTGTACTATGAAACACGCAACGACAGCTGTCGCTCGGCCATTGTCG
This sequence comes from Eilema sororculum, assembly GCA_914829495.1. Classification (NCBI taxonomy): domain Eukaryota; kingdom Metazoa; phylum Arthropoda; class Insecta; order Lepidoptera; family Erebidae; genus Eilema; species Eilema sororculum. Next base: position 18,045,337 of record OU618536.1, read on the forward strand.
CGTACGTGTGACACGTGCGACAAGGACAGAGAAAATAATCGCTAGATTTCGCAACGTAACTCAGTAATGGTCGCTTTGTTTACCTTTTTTATCTCGTCATGTTGGCTTTACTTTAAGCTGTGGAACAAAAATTAAAAAAATTGGTTTGAATTGCTACCGTATTCATGTTGATTCACATTATACATATACAATCGTGATATTGTCAATAAATATACCGCTGTATGTAGAGTAAATTGTAACTTCGTAATTAGCTTAAACCATATGAGAATTTTAAAAATTTAAGGTATTATGAAGGGGGATAACGGCCATTCAATGAATTTCACGAGTTTACACTGGTCAAAGTCAGCTTAATTTTTTTTTATACCACTTAGGTGGCAGACAAGCACACGGCCCACCTGATGGAAACTAGTTACAGCGGCCTATGAACGTATGCAACACCAGAAGCGTTAAATAGTAAATAAGGGAACAAAATTCATTAAAATTAGTTATTCTCATGGCTTAAAGTAATTATTTGATTTAAACATCTCTCTAAGTATTTTATCTTGCCTACAATTAGCAATTTTTGTAAGAATTTACTAAATTATTGTTACACAGTGCGATTCAAAGCATTTGGCACCTCAATGAAAACATATTTCGACTCTAAAATTCTAAAACACTCAATAATCTAATGAAATTTATTGTCAATTTGGATATTAATCTAGTTCAATCAATCGATCATTCAAATTTACGTCTCAATTCTAAAAAAAGAGAATAGTAAATTTACAAAACAACGGAAAGGAAAACGCAAGTAAAGAATACTAGCCTAGGTAGCATAACCCACTGATCGTCGCAGAACGACCTCCGTCCTCCTTGAGCGCTGGCCTGGGGGTGACCGGTTGAGCCGCCTGTCACCCTAGCAGAAACAGGCCGCGGCGGCGGCGCAAAGTGCGCCTCCACGTACCCCCGGGGCTAGTTGGGGACACCGAGGTCCCCACAACACGATAAAAAAAAACCCACTGATCGTTTACCAAACAGTGGCCAAGAACGCTTCCGCAAGCGACATATCGTCAATAAAGTCAGGGTTCCGTAACTTAGTCCCAATATACTTAGATTGCGCTGACTTAACTATGTATGTAAGAAAATCTTGGAATCTTAATTTGACCCACTTCCCGGTCTTCGGTTAGGATGAAATTTTGCGCACGCTCTGAGAATGACAATACATGTCTAGCTAAGAAACGTCATTCAGCACAAATCCAATATGGCAGCCTCCCCAAGATGGCGGACTGGCTGTCTGAATTCCACCCCCATGATATGGGTATCAAATGAAAGAGTTTGCTGTCAGAAATACGCAAAAATAGTCACGTGACTTAATTACCATTATGGTGGACGTCCAAGATGGCAACAGGTGCTAAAAGCGTGTTTTTTTAGTTTTTTAAACTATTTTTCCTTTTGTGGCATAAAAAATAACCCTTATGGTTTCATTTTTCTTTTTGAGAGACGGAACCCTAAAATGAGGATAATTATAGTTTACGTCCAATGTTTTACTAGGCAATTGTAGACAAGATATACATAGGTATTCGGTATACACATTTGGAAAAATAAAGGAAAATATCTATGCGTTTCATTTATTGGCAAGGTAAATAAATATTGTAATGTTTGCCGGCGAAAAGCATGTACACTTATACTAAATATTATATATTTTTTATTAATATAGTTGGCTAATGTAACACGACCGCGTTAAATAGGCAGAACACAGTGTCACCACGTCTCAGTCCATTTCTCTTATTAAAAATAATAAATTCGTCTATGCTTTTTTCTTTTCTTTTAAAAACTAAATTTTGCAAATAGAACATAGTTTATAAAAGAAGATACGATTTATGAAAATCATTCTCATAACGTAGATAGGAATATATTCACAAACGCTTTTTCTGCCACATTCATCGAGATAGCAATAAATCATTAGAGACTGTTTTGGAAAATATGGTGTATATATGTTTTAATTGTTTGTTCATGGAAGAGTGAGAAAACTTCACACTTGATTTGGCAAGAGAGAGTCCGACAAGATCATATTTCATTGGTTTTTTTAGCATTTACTCTGTCGCACTTTGGACTGACAATTTAATACTTTTATTACAACTGTTTACGTTTAAAATGTAACTACTAGACATGCGCTGTATATGTCACTCACTCTTCCTCCCGAGGGACCAAATCAAAAGTCGGGTACCGTACAATAGTTTTTACACATAAACAAAATTTTTAATGCCATTTTTCTCCAAAACAACCTCTTTAGGCTTGTATGTGTACTATCTAGATCACTACGGCAGTGTTCCTCTTCATACTCTGTAGCAAAAAGCCACTTCTAACTCCTACTAATGACATGTTAAAAGCCTTGTTAACGAGGTCGTTCTAAAGATTTCTATGTATACTACTAGTACGAAAGAAAACAGATCGATCACTTACATATTGTTAATAAATTGTTTAGCTGTCATCTTACTTTTCTTAAATTTTCTCGCAATTGTACCTTGTGTAAGTGTAAGTGTTTTTGACGTATTTTTCTGTTTAAAAACCTCCTACGTATAGAGGGGTAACTGCAGTTGAACAATGGTACAGTTAAGTTGGTCATATTTATGTAGATACGACGTTATACGTATCGATTTTTTACTTTCACTACTTAACTCAGGACACATTTTTTGTGAAACTGCTCGCCTAGTAGTATATACAAAAGTCTTTGCGCCATTTTATATAATATGTATGGTAAAAGAAATCTAAATATATCTTACAAATACAAATATCTATTACATCTTAAAATAATAATAAAACTTATAGATAGCTACATCTAATATGTACAACTCATATATTTTAATGATATTGTGATACTTTTCCGTACTTAATCATTATTAAATCACTTTCCGTAATAAAAGCAGTTATTACCATCATTCAATCTTTTGAACGCCAGCGTCACATTTTGAGATGAAACCATTTAAGAGCTTGCTCTGACTGACGTTACGACAAATACTATTTGGAAATGTATTATTATATTCCAAATGGAAATGGACCTAATAAGTATGAAGATAAAATTTAAATTCCAATGATGAACATCCTACAAAAGTTACAGTAAGGTTGATCTTAGTTGAAATTTGAATTCTATTTTGATACCATTAATGTTTATTTCTATTAGTCACGTAAAAACTCTTTGTACTGACGTGCTGTCAGTCATAGCAAACCTAAAGTCGCGTCGTCGATGACAGAGTGAGGCCACAGTGACACAGGACAACTCCATACAAAATTCTACCCGCTGTAACTGTGGCCCCACCCCAACTGTCATTCCGTACGCGGCTAACAAACCTGTCGTATATAAAACAGCAATAAACCGCTAAAAATGTACCAAAATATACGACATCCAGAATTCGTGTGGCGTTGAGTATCTATCAAATGTTCAATCAAAGATATCTTTAACATTTATTTATAAATAACGTATATATTGCTAGTATTGAATCAATAAGGCATTAAGTGTAGCTGGTTGGTGATTCTGAAAGGTGATAGTGACGTGCTTGACCGCTAATAACACTTATCGTAGTAAGGACATTTTTTCTCATATACTGGGTGATTTAATAGTCGTTTTGGATAAAAATAGTATGGGCACAGTTTAGATAGCAAAATCATCTGGAAGTATTAATTTGGAGAAAGAAAAAAAAATAATTTTGATAATAACATAACATAAACTCACGCCTGTATTCCCCGAAGGGGTAGGCAGAGGTGCTAGCACCCACATTTCGCCAGTTTATGTTTAGGTCCCAATGTAATAGGTGGCGAGCCTATTGCCATTAACCGGGCACTTATAAACCTGGGATCGAACCCGAGACCTCATCTCAGCAGTCCATTACCCATACCACTAGGCTACCGCAGCTTGATAATGTAAGGGAATAATGTTCAGGTGAAAGTAAACCGTTCAATGTAAACCTTTGAGAATGCCGTAAGGCGAAACCGGTCAGGTTTAGAATTAAAATAAACTCAGTGGAAAAGTACAAGTGTGTTAGTCAATATGTGTAGCAGATGCCACCAAGCGCCATCAATCTCCAGTATAAACATATTACCAATCAAGTTTTTCACGAGCTTCTACGAAGTGATCGCGTCAAGCACGTAACACACTATACAGAATCGGTGCCATGCTAAAGTTGACACTTGTATTTCTAAATATACATTAGCGTAATTAATTTAATTGATAACAACCAAGGGAAATGCGTTCCGTTTTCTAATGAATGAACACAGAAATATAATTTTATATTTGCAAACGCTGCATTTATTGAGATTCTTACATCTGGTAAATAAATAAAAATTATAAATTCGTTTTTTTTTCGGCTAAGTTATATAGCTGTCAAAAAGGAATGTCGAAAGTGAAGTTCTAAGTAATTAAAAAAATATGATTCAAAGGTTTGTGAAATTCATTGAATATTTTTTAATCATGATCCAAGATTTTATTCCTTTAAAATAAATTTATTGTGCGCTGTTTAATAAAAATAATATAGTTGCATCTCTAATTATGTAAAAAATACAAATCATTGCATGTAACTAGCAACGACATGTATTTTTGTATTTTTAATTTGACATAATAGAGAGCTTTTCAAACTGCAATTTCTTATCAATAAGTACGTGATTCTTTCATTACCATCACATTGCACGGCGTTGCGCTGCAATTTTTGATTCCTAGACCTTCACTGACAACATTTTTTAAAATTTATAAATCACTAAAACAAAAGAACAGTAAGTAATACAAGTCTGTTCTTCAGCGATTCTCTGAAATATTCTTACAAAATGATGTACTTAACTGGGGTCAGTTTTCAGACTGATCTACTTAAAAAATAAAGAGTAAATAGTTATTATAAAAGAATAACACATCTAGAGCCACCGTTGGCTTGGTTACTGCATCTCTCTCTCTCTCTCTCCCTCTTGCTTATTCGCTTATTTTGCCGTCTCATTCACTCTCACGCATATATACAAAAGCAAATGTTCATAGAAACATTGTCCAAATCTGTACAAAAATAACGCAGGACACACAATTGTTTTTTTTTATATTTACAAATTCTAAATTTAATAACTTGGTGTTACCAACTATATGTATTTTTATTAAACTAGAGTATAAAATTTGAGTTTAATTAAAATACAACGCATTCTGCTATTCAAAAATAAAAAATTATAACTTTATATTTAAGATTCACACACGTAGAATTATTATATAGGTTTTTTTTAAATAGTATTATAGGCACAAATGAACAATATTGAGTGCCTTAAGCTTCACTACCACTACTTATAGTAGGCGAGGGGTTAAGTCCTACAATTTTACTCATATTTTAAGGGACCCGTTCCCTGTCAAAGTACACACACAGTTACGCCCAAACCGATATCCAGTCGAACACGAAATATATAAAAAAAAAACAAGAAGCTCACGCTCTTGTCACAAATATTCTGCAGATGTTGATTATACGCGTCAATTCATACCAAGCAGAAAAATGCTCGAGTACTTTTTAAGTGTTAAATATCAACCTTATTCCATTTACACAAGGCTGAAAATAACATGGATAATATTGTAGGTTATTGCATATTATTTAAAGTTTTGGCTTAATGTAATAGGGTTGATATTTTGTTTCAGCTTCGAATCCTGGTCATTAACGACGTAATTCCAAACACAAGCAATTCAGCTTAGCTGGAGAAGTTAGCAAGAACACGTACGCTTTTACATTATTTTTTTTTTACATTCCGTGCTGTCAAACCACCCAAATATTGTTCCATAAATAACAAGTAGAAGCTGCCGAATTTAAAAAAAAGTTCGCCACTTATGTCTTTTTCCCGATACTAACATGACTAGTGTTCCGAATCGCAGCTTTAAAATATAGAGATCGATAATTTTTGTAATATATCCTCAATGTTTAATCACATAGATCTAGGGAACTTCTGCTAAGGCAACTGTTCTCTGAAATGCAAGGTCATAAATGCAAAAATATTTGACCATAGAGAAACAACGACAGACCAAGAAAGCTATAGACAAAACGAGTAATGGGAATCCTTTTGACGCATAAAACCACATACGCAAAATACCAACTCACGATTTTATGGTTTTATGCGGATGAATTAGAAAAGATACGTAAAATACCAACTACGTACAATTCCACAAACGCAAAACACCACCTTATAAAGTTAGAAGTTTAGAGTTATTTATATGAATTCTGAGGGCTTATTTGAGTGATTTTTTAAATAGGTGCATAAATTTGGAAATAAATACTTCGGAATTTTGAGTGCATCCGTCAAGAGAGGCAAAATAAAATAAAACTTATTTCTTGCAGGTTTAATAAGTAGAAATCAGAGAAAACTAAATTAATTTCGTAATCATGCACAAAATAGCTAAAACGACTTAAACATATCTATAGTTAATGTGTGTAAAGTAAAAGAGTTACTCTAATGATTGTTACATAATAATTTTAACATTATCAATTTTCTCAAAAAATCCAGTGGCTGAATATGCCCTTCATTTAATTGTTTCAATTTTTTCTTACATTGCCTATCAAAGCCGATATCCAACATTACGCCGTTTACTTTTTACACGGGTTTTTTTTTAGAAAATCAATGATTGCCCGATCATTATACCCAGCCTCTATTTTAATTTTATTTATGAAATACAATAAGGATGAATTTCTGTGGATTTTTGAATTAAGTCTTCGGTTCCATCCTTCAAGAGGATTGTTGGTCCTATGTCGTTGGCTAGCCACGCTAATTAATTGTAATGGATATTTGATGGAAGTAGAGGTAAATTTGCAGCAAACGTCGTCATTCTTCTATACTCTTTGCTTATGTGATAGTAGCAACCCGAAATTTGTAATTCCAGATACAACTTGTTTACTGCCAAAACGACTGCTTCCTCAAAGTCTGCTTTAAATTCCTCAATATTGACATCCAATTTGTTCTTGAGTACCTAATTAAAATAGACGAACATACAACAGGCCAAAAGAAGCACGTTTTAGCACGTTTAAAAAAAATACTTTATGAAAAAGTTGGTGTTATGCGTAGTTGGTGTTTTGCGTAACTCTAAGTTGGTGTTATGCGTAGTTGGTATTTTGCGTAAGTTGTGTTTTACGAATTAGGCGTTTTGCGTAAAGTTGGTGTTTTACGTATATGGTTTTATGCGTCAAAAGGATGGGAATTACTTAGGCTATTTCCTAGTAGGTACTATCACGTACAGTACATTTACAACTTGAAATGATAAACCTTTTATTTTACAGACTTGCCTAGAGCGAGACCAACGGATATGTATCCACTATTGTGTAGATTTTGAGGTAATTTGATTACAGTGGAACATATGCACAAATAGTTGATGTGTAAGTAGTTGTGCAATGCCTAGGTCAGAAAAGGTTCAAGGGTTAAGTGTGAGTAAAAAGTTACAATTTACTTTTCTCATTGACTGTACATTTGCTCAGAAAAAAGTAATTTACCCGAAACTAGCGAACCAGTGCAAAAGAACATTTTGTATGTACAATCGTGTACAATGGCTTCTAAGGCACTCCACCGATGTAGTTTTTTTTTTAACCTATTGTTTTACTTCGCAGATGCCGAAGTAAACGAAACTTTTATTAATTAGTAGAATAGTAAAATAGAATAAATTATTTGACTGTAAGGACGCTTTTACCCTATCATGAATGCCTCAAGCCTCATCCGTTTGTTTGTGAGTTAGCAAAAGCGTTATGATAGTACCTACTTTAATGCAATCTATGAATCTCACCCTAAAATAAACCAGTACTTCTGATATCATAAAAAAGTATTTATGTTTAATTCTCGCCATTTTCCTTTAAAAAAAAGGTTGCTTTAATACCATATTGTATCAACTTTCGTTTGCCGTTTTCAACTAAAATATCTGTATTGCATGATCTTACCATTTACACCTTTTATTGCTTAGGTAAGTTTGTTATACACGCAACACTATTGCCCGAACACGAACGCCCTGCCGAGGGCAATAGCGTGCGTGATCGGGCAATTAAATGCGTGCTACCCGAAAATAACCCTTAAAAACAGTTACATTGGTCAATAATTTCCATAAAACCTATTATGATAACGCTCCCAAACAATTTTAAATTTATCCTCAACTGCATTCTTAGCAAACAATTCCATACCCCACACTTATTGATGATACTCGCACTATCTTAACATTACTTAGGACTTTTGGGCTCTAACAACCGCTAAATTTCGACGCAACACTAAATATTAGTAGGATATAATCACGTTCACCGTCACTACGGTACTATGAGTCTCGGCCTCCGTCGAAGCACTTTCTAGAGGCCACAGTGTGTCATCACTCATTCCCTGCCCGGATACGTGTCCAATGTAATGTCCATTGCTGTTCGCTTACCAGGCAGAGAATTGAAGGATTACCTGTAACAAAACATGTTAAGTAAATTATAATCTTGCCTTGTTTTGTTGGCCCAGAGAATAAATTTGTTAAGATACGTAGATAGAGTGGAGACAAAACACAGACCCGACACAGACAACGTTAAGGCACATTGACGTGCCCTAGATATTGTAATGTAAACGAGAGTGCCAAATATAGTCAAAATTACCAGTGTGATTTATAAGCCAAAGTCGCTTAAGGTGCTTCTAGGCAAAGTACGAAAACAAAACGGTTATAATCAATCACCAAACAATTCGGTTCTTTTCCTACACGCTCACCGATAAGACTAACTAAACAAACACGATGTATAAAATTAGCAAGATTAATGTGTAACAAAAATGTGATAATATTTTCTTGATGAATCGCTAAATGTGTTTAGGGTTGTCACCTGTACAAGTCTAAGCCCTGTATTCTAGTGAGATACTAAGGCCCATATTCTAGAAAGACACTCAGCCTGAATCTCGATTTAATTAAGGACAGATTGTATTGGCAATATGTCAAATCTATCAATCTGTCTATACATTCTGTCCTCAGATAATCAGATGAGTGTCATTCTAGAATACGGGCCTAGGTCCTAAGTCCTGATTTATCTGAAGATAAAGGACAGATTGTCCTCAGATAAATAAAGATTCAGAACTATGTACCATCCTAAAATACTGGTCTGAGATTAGATGTCCAGTCACTACCGCATGCAACATTTTTATGTTAACAGGGTTTCTGCTTGAGTTTACTCAAAGCGAAAATTCTAGGGAATTTTCAATTACTTACTTAAACTCATATTTTTTAAATTCCGTCTTTTTTATTTAATTATATTGTGTTTTTCTTTAAACTTTCCTCATATTTGTAAGTAAACTGTGGAGGAACCTCATACGTCAATTAATAGGTACCGGCTTGCAAGAGAAGAAGTGCGCTTGCACTGATACGATTTTGATTTGAAGTCCTTTACTTCAGAAGTCTTGAAGATACAAATATTTCGTATTATTCAGTATTATTTTTTACTAATTGTTATGCAAACATTTTTCATCATAAATTATTGGTATAATAATATAAAAATGGACTTGTATTATACAGTGTGGCAACCCTAAACGTAGGTCATGACCGAAATGATAGTTCAATAACTCAACCCAACCTTGCGAGGACAAAGAATCAAATGATCAAACTACTGGATTGTCAAAGTCACCTTTTGTGTCAGTCATTGTTTAAAAAAGATTTCCACTTATTTAGAATAGTGTCAGCGACGAGGCTCTGGCGCAGGTTTTCTTCTCTTCTTTTCTCAAACAAATTGAGTTTTACTCGTATCGCGTTTTATGTTCGGCGTACTTAGTCGGAGCTGGCACCGTTATTGCCAAGGGCGGTGTCGTCATTAGCTGCCTTTAGACGGTCACGCAATATGCTTTCTTGAACGTCAAGATTGCGCGGCGGAATGCGTATAATCGTGTGGGAATATCTTTTGAAGTTTAAAGTCCGGTGCAGGTATAGACCAAGCGAAACCAAGAAAGCGATTGCGCGCGCACTACAGTTCAGAGAGAAGCACACGTTCTTTCCCTCGCTTTCTACCTCAACTACGTTATTATGCGCGCGTGCACTCTGTTGCACAATTCTGAATGCCCCTAGAACGAGCGAAGTCTCGCCACGTGCTCCTCGTTTTTCTTCGAGAAAGACTGTAGGTGTAAAGGGCGCTATTCGGGGGCGGTGTCGTCATTGCCGGGGACAATATCGTCTTTGCCGGGGCGGTGTAGTCATTGTCGGGGACAGTATCGTCATTGCCGGAGGCGGTGTCGTCATTGCCGGGGACAGTATCGTCATTGCCGGGGACAGTATCGTCATTGCTGGGGGTGGAGTTGTCATAGCCAGGGGCGATGTCGTCATTACCGGGAGCAATGTCGTCATTGTCGTCGGTGTCGTCACGTACGTACCTAGTCGGAGTGGGTGTCGTCACGTACGTACCTAGTCGGAGTGGGTGTCGTCACGTACGTACCTAGTCGGAGTGGGTGTCGTCACGTACGTACCTAGTCGGAGTGGGTGTCGTCACGTACGTACCTAGTCGGAGTGGGTGTCGTCACGTACGTACCTAGTCGGAGTGGGTGTCGTCACGTACGTACCTAGTCGGAGTGGGTGTCGTCACGTACGTACCTAGTCGGAGTGGGTGTCGTCACGTACGTACCTAGTCGGAGTGGGTGTCGTCACGTACGTACCTAGTCGGAGTGGGTGTCGTCACGTGCGTACCTAGTCGGAGTGGGTGTCGTCACGTACGTACCTAGTCGGAGTGGGTGTCGTCACGTACGTACCTAGTCGGAGTGGGTGTCGTCACGTACGTACCTAGTCGGAGTGGGTGTCGTCACGTACGTACCTAGTCGGAGTGGGTGTCGTCACGTACGTACCTAGTCGGAGTGGGTGTCGTCACGTACGTACCTAGTCGGAGTGGGTGTCGTCACGTACGTACCTAGTCGGAGTGGGTGTCGTCACGTACGTACCTAGTCGGAGTGGGTGTCGTCACGTACGTACCTAGTCGGAGTGGGTGTCGTCACGTACGTACCTAGTCGGAGTGGGTGTCGTCACGTACGTACCTAGTCGGAGTGGGTGTCGTCACGTACGTACCTAGTCGGAGTGGGTGTCGTCACGTACGTACCTAGTCGGAGTGGGTGTCGTCACGTGCGTACCTAGTCGGAGTGGGTGTCGTCACGTACGTACCTAGTCGGAGTGGGTGTCGTCACGTACGTACCTAGTCGGAGTGGGTGTCGTCACGTACGTACCTAGTCGGAGTGGGTGTCGTCACGTACGTACCTAGTCGGAGTGGGTGTCGTCACGTACGTACCTAGTCGGAGTGGGTGTCGTCACGTACGTACCTAGTCGGAGTGGGTGTCGTCACGTACGTACCTAGTCGGAGTGGGTGTCGTCACGTACGTACCTAGTCGGAGTGGGTGTCGTCACGTACGTACCTAGTCGGAGTGGGTGTCGTCACGTACGTACCTAGTCGGAGTGGGTGTCGTCACGTACGTACCTAGTCGGAGTGGGTGTCGTCACGTACGTACCTAGTCGGAGTGGGTGTCGTCACGTACGTACCTAGTCGGAGTGGGTGTCGTCACGTACGTACCTAGTCGGAGTGGGTGTCGTCACGTGCGTACCTAGTCGGAGTGGGTGTCGTCACGTACGTACCTAGTCGGAGTGGGTGTCGTCACGTACGTACCTAGTCGGAGTGGGTGTCGTCACGTACGTACCTAGTCGGAGTGGGTGTCGTCACGTACGTACCTAGTCGGAGTGGGTGTCGTCACGTACGTACCTAGTCGGAGTGGGTGTCGTCACGTACGTACCTAGTCGGAGTGGGTGTCGTCACGTACGTACCTAGTCGGAGTGGGTGTCGTCACGTACGTACCTAGTCGGAGTGGGTGTCGTCACGTACGTACCTAGTCGGAGTGGGTGTCGTCACGTACGTACCTAGTCGGAGTGGGTGTCGTCACGTGCGTACCTAGTCGGAGTGGGTGTCGTCACGTACGTACCTAGTCGGAGTGGGTGTCGTCACGTACGTACCTAGTCGGAGTGGGTGTCGTCACGTACGTACCTAGTCGGAGTGGGTGTCGTCACGTACGTACCTAGTCGGAGTGGGTGTCGTCACGTACGTACCTAGTCGGAGTGGGTGTCGTCACGTACGTACCTAGTCGGAGTGGGTGTCGTCACGTACGTACCTAGTCGGAGTGGGTGTCGTCACGTACGTACCTAGTCGGAGTGGGTGTCGTCACGTACGTACCTAGTCGGAGTCGGTGTCATCGTTGACGGAAGAGCGCAGCTTGGAGAGCGTGCGGCGCGCGGCGGGCGTGTCGTCCTCCTCGTCGGACGAGATCACGATGCGCTGGCGCGGCTTCACGCCCGTCGCGCCGCGCGTCATCCGCCGCCCCGCGTCCGGGGGCGCTGCGGACAAACATTACAATCAAAAGCTGACCAAGTATTAAGCCCGGCATTCATTGACGTACCAATCCGCCGGATTTGTCGCTGGCGACAAGTTCGACAAATCTCTGTGTGTATGGGGTGATCCTCGGTACGGCTCGAGGCTCGCGGTGCGGTTCGAGGCTCGCCGCCCGGTGCCGCGAGCCTCGAGCCGCACCCGAGCCGAGCCATACGTGTGTGGGTGACCGCGAATTTGTCGGCGAACTTCGTCATTCACCATCGCGCTCTTGTACGCGCAAGTACGTACTACGTACAATAATAACATATATTTTGATGATCTAAAAGAGTTATGGCAGGTATTTAGATAGATAGGTAATTCTTTATTGTACACCAAGAGATTTATAGTAGGACAAGTATAGGTATAGGTAGAATGTATGCAGTTTAATGTACAATTTATTCAGTTATTTAAAGAAAAACATACTAGTGGTAGTTCATTTAATATTATAAAGCTTTGTTGTTTATTTGAACACACTATCCTCAGGACCTACTGATTCGAATTGAAAAATATTTTTTGTATTGAATAGTACGTTTATCGATGAATGTTAGTCATCTCGCTACTGCTCAAGGGAGCGGAGTAGTAAGCATAAATGTCACCGAATTCGACAGATTCTTATTACTAATTTGAAAATTAATAAATAACGGGTCTACATAAATACGAGTATGTATATGGCTTAAAGGACAACCATGGGGTTGAAGTTTGGTTGGTTAGTTTTTTAATAATTTACATTATCAAACGATAATATTTGGCTTCCTATTTTATTCAACCATTCCTTTCTCCGCACGCGCTTTATAGGACGTGCAGGGCTCGCCAACGTTCATGAGCGACTGGAGGGCTCGCGTCGTGTGTGGGCGATGAAAGATTTGTCCGCGGACGGGTGCGACTCGAGGCTCGGCTCGCGGTGCATGTAGTGAATGGTGGGCCTTAGTCGGACTCGCGCTTCGAGGGTTCCGTAACTTTGCGAGAGATATATTGACTGGCAGAATATGCTCATGGCATGAAGTCCGCCTTTGTACAATCAATTTGTATTTGTGCAAAAAGTTGAAATAAAATAAAATAAAAAATATACTTTCGGCGGCGTGCGTTTTACCGCCGTTCCCAATACCATACTGACAGTTAAGATAGATCGCATCTACGGATAAAGTGCTCGGCTGTTTAAATTTAAAACATAGTAACACCTATTTCACACCAATTTCGGATAATAAAATTACACCGCGATGCGCGTTCCCGCAAAAAAATCAGTTACCATGTTTTCAATTTAAACAGCCGATACGTCAAATTTGACTGTTGCGATCTATCTTCAACTGTAAGTATGTTATTGGTAAAGGCCGTTACTCAGTTCTAGACCGACATAACCACCTCCACCGGCTCCGTGGGGGGTGGTACCCGTGGGGATTTTTCGCACGATAAAAAAAGGGTTCCGTAACTTAAGCTAGATAAACCGCAATAAATATTGATTGCGTTGACTTATAAATATGACTTTTGCACAGTTTCAAGACGCTAAAGACCTATGTGGTATGAATTTCAACTTGATACCTTCACGCATTCTTGTAAAAAAGTCTTAACAGGCAGACAGATAGACAGTCAGACAGACGGACAACGAAGAGATACTGTAAGGGTTGCGTTTTTTTGTTTTTGAAGTATGAACGCTAAAAGCAAATAAGGGTGAGGCCCCACTTATGCGTTGCGCTGCTGTACGTGCTGTAAGCGACTAAAATCAAGAAGTATAAAAATTTCAATCGGAAAGATGGATTTAAATTATCTGCAACATGGAATCCAGTGATAGGTACATAACATGCAGCCTCGCTTTTTTGCGCAGTCGGATAAACAACGGATAGTTGACTTACAGAATAGGGACATTGTGTGGTGTGGTATGTGACGGTACATGGCGAAAGCAACATATTAAGAATGTTCGGGTAGATGAAGAACCTACTACCTCACGGACTCGAAGACGGCGGGCGTGCACTACTGCGCCAGTCAGCCTGTGACCACGGCCGGTGTAACCTGGTCGAAACAAATGGTCCCTGGTCGAAATGTACCTATACCATGATCGCGTTAATTCCCGTTATAATTGTTGTATATTATGGAACGCGAGAGTTTAAAAGTTAGTTTTGGTCCCAAAAATTTCCGTCTAGCCCCCTTTCACAACGCGCGATAAGGAAGTTCGTTCCAAAAAGAAAGCACTAGCAAATGTTATACGTAACTCACCGTCAGTCTCCGTGGCCGGTTTACTCTTGACTTTCGCCTCCTTCTTCGCCTGCTTCTCTTGCTCCTTCTTGTCTTGCTTGGCCTTCTTCAGCGCTTGGCACTTCTCTATTGTCGGCTTGCCGTCTAAGCCCGCCGCTATCAGTAAGTCAAGCATCTTCTGTACGCGCTCTTTGTTTTTCGTACAGCCTGTAAATAAAAAATGATAAAAATTAATTTCCGTGGCGCTTTGACCCTTTTTTTATCAGGAATTCCGTCGAATTCGCTTACATAGGATTTGAGCAGACTAAAATCGGACGCCATTCTGGGTCTTCTATTGCCAGACGTGAAGTTTCCTAAATCCTCGGCACAACGAGGTCGCTCCACGAAGCCTGTGAAGCCCCCAGTAAACTTCTGCGTTTCTGGGCGGAGCTAGGCTGACTGCTCTAGCCAGTACTCTCTACGCACAATGGCCCAAGAGAGAGGATAAGTGCGAATAAAAGAGTCCCCTATCCTGTCCTATCCTAGACGTGAAACTTTCTGACCTTGAAGATCAATCAATCATTCGAGTGTTTATCCCGGTTTTATGTCCAGTAGCACAGCCCCGGATACACTCTCGTACCCTTTCTGCTTGTTGATTTGCTTCGGTAGCTTAGTTGTTAGGAGGTGATTTACGATTGAGAGGACCCGCGTTCGAATTTTGGTCATTATCAGTGTGCACAAATTGAAAAAGTAAATAAACATGGCTTTTAGGGGAAATACTAGTAATTTCGGTTACTAATATTCATCATCATCTTCATTAAGACGTTATCCTGATTGCATTCGAGGCCAAGATGCCCTCGGATCTCAGGGTCCGGCTTGCGTCTCGGTTATTAATATTCGTTCAATCACAACATCCAACATTAGAAAGTTAAAAGTGAAAAAGAAGCTGGGAGGACTCTATCAATTTACATGTATCAGTTACATGCCTATCACGTATCCAACTAAAGTAAAACCAACGAAGCGAGAGAAAAAAGGTAAACAAAGTTTCAGCGGTTCCAAACATTTTTATTTGAAAATGATTACGTATCACTTCAAACTCATTCCAGACAGGAATGAAGTTGCTCATAAGATGACTGACAGTTTAGAACCGCTGTGCTGACAGCTTTCCTGTACTACGGAACACGCAACGACAGCTGTCGCTCGGCCATTGTCGCGTACGTGTGACATGTGCGACAAGGACAGAGAAAATTATTACTAGTTATCGTAACATAACTCAGTACAGTAACGCTTTGTTTACCTTTTTTTTCTCGTCTCGTTGGCTTTACTTTACCTAAATCTATTACAAACGTATTCACAATCACTATACGCCATTATGACATCAGCACCACTGACCTTCAACAAGCTTCTTATAATCAAACCGGATCCCGGCGGCTTTACAGAACTTCTTCATATCGGTGATGCCGGGTTGCCTCATCTCCGGCGGTACGGGCGGCCGGCCTCGCTTGCCCGGCGTGGCGGGGGTCCCGGGAGTCCCTCCGGCCCCCGCCGCCCCCGCAGCCCCCCCGGACCTAGGAGCCTTAGGACTGTTCTTTGAACCCTTCGGCCGACCTGGACCACGCTTTAGTGGAACATCCTGTTTAGAAGAAGAAAATGTGTTATTGCTGCTAATTCTGTTGTTACATCTCTAAACTTAAATTTCTCTAAAATTTTCTAATTGCATCTGTTTCTTTCATTATCAGATAGATGTTATGTTATGTTAAAGGACAGATGATTTATTTTAGTGAACACCTGTCAAATTAAGTCGGCGCCTTGACGGTACCCTACAATTTTAGTCGACATCTACGAACATGCGACTTCATCTACGCACCAACAAGGCGCTGTCTTAATTTGACAGGTCTTAACTTAAATAAAATCATCTGTCCTTTTTTTATCTGATCATGAAAGAAACAGATGCAATTAGATTTTTTAAAGAAATTTAAGTTTAGAGATGTAACAACAGAATTGGGAGCAATGTGTGCGATATTAAGTTGCGAGGTTTTATAATGGTATATAGCTCAGGTATCGTATCTTGGACGTAGGTATCGTGGTGTATGCATGGTGAATGTGAACTCACCCACCCCTTAGCACCCCGTGCTATCCTCAAAGGCACCCAAGAAACGTTTGCTGCGCGTATAGAACACATTTCGAGCACATTTTAGGTATATATCTAATATGTCCCAAACAATAGTGAGTTATAGTGAAATGTGTGAAGGGCCTCCCACAAAGATTTGTAATGCCCAAATCAATCTGACTGACAGACGGACAGACTGACTTATTTGACAGATTGTTTGCACAATCTGTCCTCGGATAAGTCGAGATTCAGAGCTGAGCACCATTTTAGATTACGGGCCTTAGAAATGAAAATGACTTGGAACAGCTACATTAGGTAAAACTACTTTTGACTGTAATTTTTCAGTCAGTTGAGAGCCTGCGATCAAGAGTACTTTTGACTGATTAAGACACTAACACACACTAAGCCTCTAAATAAGATAACATAAAAACAGCGATAAAATCGCTTAAAATAAATATAAATCAGCAATACAGCCGCCATATTGTTTTTATTTAAGTTGAAACTGTACTTTGACATTAAAAAGTTAAAATCGTGCTTGGTAGCAATAACAAAAAATAAATAAGCATGAAAATAACATAATAACAATGTTAAAAATATATCACCACATCTTCGGTGCGCTGTAAGAATAACATTTAATTTTATATATTTTCTAATAGTACTATCATAGACAAAGATTTTTAATCAATAAAAAAAATCAACTTACGTCGTCACTCTCTTCAGAGTCACTACCAGACTCCCCTGAGGAATCGTCTGATGACGATGAATCCACTGTCGTTACCTGTAAAGAAATTATATCGATATTAGTATAGGGAAAAAGTCGAATACATAGGGAAAATAAATCTTCTTGGGCGGGACTCGAACCCACAGTCTTTCCCTTACAGGGGGTAATGCCTTCACCAATTCGACTGCCGAGACACGCCCGATGGGATTCAAATTTCCCTTCTATTTATCCGTTGTATAGTTAGCATTCTTAATGCTGTAAAATTCATTCAAGTAGGGAAAAAGTAAAAAATCTTACAACAGTTCTGTAGTGTATACTCAACCGATGCAGGCAGATATTAGCTCTGTCGCTCTTGTGCCTGTCTTTTCAAAGCCTGCAGTTAAGCTTCTTTTTTTTTATACCACTTAGGTAGCAGACAAGCACACAGCCCAACTGATAGAAAGTGGTGATGTATTTTATATGTAGGTCTATGTACGGTTTATGTAAGTATAAGTAAGTCTGATCTAAAATCGGTCGAAATGTCATCACTTTAAATCTTCCACATTAATATGCGCCTACCTCGTACTAGCTCTGCACCACCCTATGGTAGACTGGCAGAGAATGCCTACGGCATTAAGTCCGCCTATGTACAACGTGCATAAAGTGTAAATAAATAAAGTGGTTACCGCGGCCTATGGACGTATCGTCGTTGTCAAACCAAAATCTGCTATGTGCATTTTTTATAATTTTAACATGTTGAAAATTGCGATTGGATTTTGACTATTGCCACTGGTAAATGAACCAATCTATTGCATGAAAGGCTATGTGCTTATAAGTACTATACGACGCACTATGACAACTTATTCAAATATGCTATGTGGATCAGCTAGAAATATTGTCAAATAAAATCTGCTAAGTGAAGAGTGTGCACATAGCAGATTTTGGTTTGACAACGACGGTATGCAACACCAGGGGCGTTACACTCGTGCTGCCTACCCTGAAGAAACCTTCTAATGGCCTTCATGAAGAACCCCATATTGTAGTCGCTTGGGAAATCCACGGCAGGGAGTTCATTTTACAGCTGTAGCTAACTTGACACCTAGCATTTTTATAGTACTCGCTAAATTAATATTATTACTATAATCACTTTCTGACACACCTCACTATCGAATATCAGTCTGGCTTAGCAAGAAAATCAGAATGCAGACCCCAGGTGCTATAAGGACAATGATGACGACTGTGTTTAACTTTGCAATACAATTTACCTCTTAAATTCTTGACGTATGAGGCTCTACCAAGACCTACAAGGCCAAGCCAACCTTAGTTGCTCACTATTGGGGGGTCAAACGGTAGTTGCTAACACAAAAACTGTTGAAGCCAGATCAAAAAGGAGAAGGAATAAGCAGAAAATAACGTTACACATATTGAGAACACTTGTGCTTTTTCCACTGTATTTATTCTATTACACCTTTAAAGTACACCTTTGAGAATGCCGTAAGGCGAAACCGGTCAGGTGTAATAGAATAAACACTGCTTTTTTTATCGTGCGCAAAATCCCCACGGATACCACCCCCACGGAGCCGGTGGAGGCGGTTATGTCGGCCGAACCGACTAAAACGGTCTTGGGTCCTTGGTTGCCGGAGGTGAGATTGCCGAAAGCATATCTCTCGCACAGCATAAATACTGTGGAATAAGTACAAGTGTTCTCAATATGTGTAACAATGAATTCCACCAAGTGAATTCCATCCATGAACAGTATAAATTATAGAAAATAACGTACCTCTTGCGACATAATACCCCGGGCTTGAAGCTTGGCAGCGGCTAACTTGGCGGCGGCGGCCTTCTGCGCTGCGATATGCGCCGCTTGTGACGCGAGACGCTCGCGTTCTGCGTTAGCATCGTAGTAGTTATACAGCACTTCTAGCGAGACCGGTACATCACCGAAGTATACTTCGTTCGGAATGTGGGAAGAGTCTAGGCAGTCGTCGCTCCATCGCCTGGTGTAAGGATACAAAAGTGAGTTATTTGAACAGTAAACATACAACTATGAGTTATTTACCCTAGCTCGACACGTACAGTTGCTATAACAATGCTTTGAAAACTGTCAGTATGAATTTACGTGCGGTGGACCTTGACACATATACTAGCGACGAACTTCTGAACCAATGCCAAGTTTGACATGAAAATTAAAATTATGAAAAACCCACGACGTATAAAAAATAATTCAAAAAATGTTTACTGCAGCACCCCCTTGTGGGTTGTCACCGTAACACCTATCTATACTCCGTCCATCATATTATTGTATTTTAGACAGATGGAAGTAGTGATTGCATGAAAATTTAAAATATCGATAAAGTTAAAAACCTCGATTAAAAAAAAAATAATCGATAAATGAAAATATTATGATAAATATATGATTTCATGTGGAATTATAATTTATTATCTTTCTGTACATAATAATAAAGCAGTAGATATTTCGTGTCTATATCTACAATTTACAAATGTATAAACGATTGTGGACTATAACACACACGCTAATCTCCAAATCAAAACTGACTGACTTCTAGAAGAATATTCCAACATGCTGATTTCCTGGTATTTATTGAAGAATTCCCTGGTATGTCTCTAAAACCCATCATCAGATTTTTATGCAATTTAAATGGGAACATTTTGGAATAAACCTCTTTCAAATAAAAAATAATTTTGACAATCCGTCTACATATGACGGTGTTACAAAAAGTAATTTTTCCGTAAAAATCATACAAATATAAAAAATTACAAATATCTGAATTCTTATTTAGAAATCGGTAGAAAACCGCCAGTTATGTAATATTTTTTAGAAGAATTATTTTCTGTAGTCGATATCGGTCGAAAACCACAGTTGATGGACTAACTACATCCCTAAAATTGCTTTCTGGCTGACGTGACGTTGTCAATGAAAATTGACGTAATGGCGCCTAATTTTTGTTAGGATTTTCAGGTGTTGACGCTAGAACAAAGTTATACCGAACACTGTCAGTGAGCTGTCTAAAATACAATAATATAATGGACGGAGTATAAGAACATGCACCTTTTTTTTTTTTTTTTTTTTTTTCGTGCGGAAATCCCCTCGGATACCCCCCCTGCCGGAGCCGGAAGGGGAGGTTATGTCGGACTCGAACCGACTAAAACCGCACGCCGACTGTGGGTCTTGGTGCTAGGCCGGAGGTGAGGTTGTCAAAGACATATCCCTCGCACCCCGGCTGACCCAGGGCCATCCCTTACGGTATACCCCTAACTTCGACATTACTGGCATCCTTTCGTTCGTGAAGCCTGAAGCACAGGACTACCTAGTTCAGGCACAATTTAGATAATTTCCCTTAGTAAAGACCTATGTAAGACACTTAACCGCACAAATAAATATACATACACTAGCTGTCCCGGTGAACTTCGTACCGCCAATTTTTTCCTACCCTCGTGACGTCAGATCCCGTTTCCGCTGCACCATTTAGAGGGATGAAAAATAGATGTAGGCCGGATCGGTCAAGCCGTTTCGGAGGAGTACGGGACCGAACATTGTGACACGAGAATTTTATATATAAGATAAGATAACTACTTATGCGCAATGTAACAACGCACGATAGATTAAGAAACCTTGTAAAATAACTGTACAACGATTATTAAACAAACAAGTGACTCACCTCCTAAACTGTATCCCGGAGAAGTCTTTCCTGAAGGGTCTGATGGCGTACTGGTAGCCGGTGGCCCGCGGCCGGCCGGGCGGGGCCGGGGGGCGAGCGGGCGCGGGGCGGGCGGGCGCGGGGGGCGGGACGGCGCGGGGGACCGGTCCGGCCGGCTTCGGCTTGTTGGTGGAGCCCTTCGGACGCCCGCGCTTCTTGGGCTGACGCAATGTAGTCAATCACATAGGCATGATCACACCGCGGTATCGATACGGGGCTACTACCGGGTAGTTTTCTTTTTTAAATTTGTATACTCACGCCTTTATTGTGGGAGTTTTAAATTTTTTGGTCAGAGTTAGTACTGCTATGGATATGATAGGGGACGCTTTTATCCCCACTTTTTTTTTTAATTTATTTATCATACAATAAAATATCTATGACAAAAAGCCTACAAAACTGTTCTAAAACTTAGCCTCTCTTCTTGGGCCATTGTATGTGAAGTACTAAATATCAAAGTGTAGTACTGCTATGGAGAACTCCTTAGCTGGGAATTGAACCCAGTGCTGAACGAACACATACAAACGTTATGAGAGCTTGGAATTTGTTACTGAAAAGTATTGCCAAGACTTTGACAATACCTATATCTATAATTGAATACACTTCTAATAATGAATTTTACAACAAAGGGATCAAAGACCTGATTTGTACAGGTCATTTTGAAATGTCTGCGATCCAATTCTTTTTAACATTATTTCTGCTTTTAAAATATGTCTTACAAATGTAAAATCATTTCAGTGTTGCCAAAGTCCCTATATAAAGTGCCATTATTTCACTAATCTGGCAGTTTATTATACCTAAAAGTATAGTTAAACCACAAATAATTCAGTTATTTTTCTGAATATCACATCATACGTTGTTGTGTTCTGTTATAGATCCAATGGCGGGTCTACTACTACTTTGAATCACGCAAATAATTATTAGTATATGCGGGCATCGAACCAGATCGAAGAGTAAAAATCCTTTACTTGCATCAGGACAGATTCTCAGGACAGAAATGGTACAGTCACACTCACAATATAGGTAATATAAACAGTGACCTGAGATATTTGCAAAGTCTGCCAATCGCAAAGCGCATTCTCTCGATATGTTTAAGTTACGAATACGAATATTTTTCGCACTCAGGGCAAACATAATTGAAAAAATTCTATATGTATAGTATTCCCAATGCTCCTTAAAATTAATTTAAACAAATGAAATATATTTATCATTGAAATGAATTTTTTATATCATTTATTTTGCCAACTTTAAAAATCGAATACATCGGGAAAAAGTCCCACTTGAGCATTTCATTTTTCCCGTTGTATTCGAATATTTTTATCACTTTTCTGCCTACATGTACCTACTGTCATTTTGAGAACCTGTTCTTGTGCAAATAAGGGGTCAAAATATAAAATATAATAAATAAAATATATAAAATATGTCATTTATATCAATCTCACCTCACTGCCGGGTGTAGGCACTTTGCCAGGCATGGATCCAGATTTTGGAAGCTCTGGACTGCTGAAAGGTTTTCTGTCCTCCTCACTGAAACAAATACCAATAAAAATATAATTCACTACCCTTCATTAACATACTTGAATTGAATTGAAGTAATGATATTATAATATAGGGGATATTATAATATCATTACTTTTTTTTTCGTGCGGAAATCCCCTCTGATACCCCCCTGCCGGAGCTGGAAGGGGAGGTTATGTCGGACTCGAACCGACTAAAACCACACGCCGACTGTGGGTCGTGGTGCTAGGCCGGAGGTGAGGTTGTCATCGACATATCCCTCGCACCCCGGCTGACCCAGGGCCATCCCTTACGGTTTGGCCCTCCTCGGGAGGGGGGACAACGGTGTCCCCGACTCGCCCCCGGAATGGAGAGACGCGCTTTTCAGCGCGCCGTCGCCGTGGATTATATTATCATTACTAGAGATCAGATTATATCAAACAAAATGTTGTTAATGAAGTTGTCTACACTTACCTCTTGTCACTCACTGTAGCGTTAGGTTCGACGCCGCGATGCGCTTCAACCACTCCTTCGCTTGCACCCTCGGGTTTCGACGCTTCTGGACAAGACAGAATATTTTCCTATTAAACGGTACTAGGAAATCAATTTATTTGTGAACAAAGATACCGGTATAACGGAATACTTTCAGACGAATTTAAATGCAAGCATGTTTGAATGAAATTTTTATAGCATTTATTATGCTATCTTCTTAAGTTCGAAATACATCGGGAAAAAGAAGCGCTCAAGTGGGACTTGAACCCACAACCTTTCCCTTACAGGGGGAATGCTCTTCCAACTGAGCCTTTAAGCCACACCTGAATGACTTCAAATTTCCCTTCTCTTTATATCCGTCTTTAAGGGCAACCGTGGAGCCATTTATCAACTGTCTTACGAACCGTTGGAACCAATGAATCTTTACATGTTTTAGCATAAAATTAAATCAGGAAAAGTCAACATTCAGGACGGGACTTGAACCCGGATCAGTCACTTTCTAGAGAGGAATCTGTAGCCAACTAAGCTACCTGGATACATTTTAGATATTGGATATTTTCTAATACATAGATAAAAAACGTATATGCAAAAGAATAATAATTATGTAGGTGTGCACTAAAAATGTATTTGTCAGCATTCTGAAACATTAAAATCTGGCTAAACTATGAATTTCAGATAGGGCTGTTTAGAACGTCTTAGAATCTGTTTCTGTTCTATTATAAAATGTAGCTTTGAAGATTTTATGTACTTCTTTGGCAGTGAATAGGTGTTCCACGAATTGGGTATTATCCTATAGTTAAAATAAATTATCTAACCGAGCTTATTAAATTAAGAATGGTAAAAGAGCGGTAAAAATTGCGTCGGTTCTTATTTCATAGTTTTTATTTATTTTTAATCATCCCCCCAACCTATAAC
This sequence comes from Eilema sororculum, assembly GCA_914829495.1. NCBI lineage: Eukaryota > Metazoa > Arthropoda > Insecta > Lepidoptera > Erebidae > Eilema > Eilema sororculum. Next base: position 18,069,283 of record OU618536.1, read on the forward strand.
AGTAACTGATTTGACCATTAAATTTTATGACGTCACTAAATCCTTTTTCATACAAGTTACCTTATCGTTTTGATGTTTAGTAATAAAGTTTAAAACTAAAACCCGACTACCGAAAAATCACACTCTAAACTGTAACAAACAAGAAAATACCAAGGATAGCCGTGTCCGTTTGCCACTTTAACCTTTTTTTTTTTTTTTTTTTTCCGTGCGGAAATCCCCTCGGATACCCCCCCTGCCGGAGCCGGAAGGGGAGGTTATGTCGGACTCGAACCGACTAAAACCGCACGCCGACTGTGGGTCTTGGTGCTAGGCCGGAGGTGAGGTTGTCAAAGACATATCCCTCGCACCCCGGCTGACCCAGGGCCATCCCTTACGGTCTGGCCCTCCTCAGGAGGGGGGACAACGGTGTCCCCAACTCGCCCCCGGAATGGGGAGGCGCGCTATTCAGCGCGCCGCCGCCGTGGCCTGCTTCTGCTGGGGTGACAGGCGGCTCCACCCGTCACCCCCAGGCCCGCGCTCATGGGGGACGGAGGTCAGTCAGTGCCCTCCGGCGCCCGAGTTGCCTGCGCGCGCGGGCGGCGCGATCCGCGAGTCTTTCTCGCTCGCGCCGCCTCTCCCGCTCCGCCGTCTCCTTCACGACCATTACCTGCTCGCTGAAGGAGACGCCGGCCGCCCACGCGTCCGCACAGCGGACCATTGCTGTGAGCAGGGTGGCGAGGGTGAGAACTCTCACTCCCAGGGCCGCCACTAGCTCCCGCCTCGGTCCGGCCCATGCCGGGCACTCGGTGAGCGTGTGCAGCCCCGTGTCCTCGCTCGCGTCGCAGTGATGGCACTCGGACGTTGGCTCCTTTTCGATCCGACACAGATATCTCCCGAAGCACCCGTGCCCGGTGATAATCTGCGTCAGTCGATACGAGAGGCTGCCATGTGGCCTCTCGAGCCATTCCCCCATGATGGGCCTTACCGCCTCTATGACGGCATGCCCTGCGCGTCGTTGCTCAAGTCGTCGCTCCCACTCCGCCACCATGATCCCGTGGAGCCGGGACCTCTCGGCCCGAATGTCTTCGGGCTCGGGATCGTATGCCCGCTCCCGCGCCTCCTTACGGAACCGATACAGTGCCGCAAGGGATCTCGCTTTCAGGATCCACGGTGGCGATCCGGCTAGGAGACTCGCCGCTTCAAAGGATATCGTGCGGTACCCCCTAATGGCCCTGCAGGCCATCGTCTGCTGCGGCGCATGCAGCAGTTGCACGAACCTGGCCTGCAGGGCGTCCGCCCACACGGGGCACCCGTACAGGGCCATAGACCGCACGACACCCGCGTAGAGTCTCCTGCAGGAGTCCTCTGGGCCCCTCAAGTTGGGCAGCAGCCGCACCAGCGCGTTAGCTGACACCAACAGTTTGTGGCGCAGACTTCGGAAGTGCTCTCCGAAGTCCCACCGACCGTCGAGTACGAGCCCCAGGTATTTCAACCGGGGCTTGATGTCGATGGGAGTACCTCCTACTGTCAAGCTGGATCCCGGGGGTGGCCTGCGCCGAGGACCATGAAAGAACAAGGCCTCGGATTTGTGCAGAGCCACCTCGAGACCCAGCTGCCGGATCCGATCCACGACTTGAGCAACAGCGGTCGTGGCCCTCTGGGTCGCCTCGCGGTGTGTAGCGCCACTCACCGTCACTAGCGTGTCGTCCGCGTAGCACGGTATGCCACTTTACCCTAGAATATATTGCTTTGTTAGAGTAAGTGGCATACGACCACGGCTATCCTTGATATTTTCTTATTTGTTACATTTAGAGTGTGATTTTTCGGTAGTCGGGTTTTAGTTTTAAACTTTTTTTTTATTTACATTATTTTTGGGCAAGTTAAAGCTAATAATTTATACATATTTGAAATGTGCTTCTTAAGCCCTTTCATTTGATACCAAAGACGGCATATTTATCTCATATTTATTTTTTAACACACTACCTTATGAGCGCTAGAGGGCGCCACACAAGATTGAGTGAACGTCATATAGCTTATAACCATCGGACGATAAAGCCACTTGTAACGATACTTCATTTGTCTAGTTCTAATAAGTAGCTGAGGAGCTATGAGGGAACAAATGAACATAAGTACATACATACATACATACATACATACATACATACATACATACATACATACATACATACATACATACATAGCATGTCAAAATCATAACTCTCCTTTTGGCTTCGCCATAGTCGGGTAAAAAGTAACTAATTTGACTACTCAGTAGAATACCCAATTGAAACTTACCAGTCGGCTTGTCAATTATTTTGTCTACTCCGATGATTGGATGACTGAGATCTGTAAAAAATATTATATAACATGAGAAAACACTGTCATTTACACTACACTATCTGTGCTCTAAGACCTAAGAACACAATAAGTTCGGTAACGTTGCCCAACAACGCGCGATGTTGCCAGCTGATGCGCAATATGACGCGCGCCTTTATTGTTTGACGATTGATTATGCGTGGACAGACAACATTTGCTGTGCAACATTATGTTGCACTACAATGTTGTGCAACAATGTTGAGTGAAAATTAGGCTTCTCTAGTAAACTATTGGATACTAAACTCTTTATAGTTATTAATAGACATAGAAATTACCTTTATCTTGAAGATCTGTAGGCTTCTGTGGCACATCAAGAGACTTTTGAGAGAGATCTAGAATTATAAAAAAAAAATTGAAAACACAAAGCATTAAAAACATTAGCATTATCACAGATAATATGATATACTTCTATACAGATGCAAAATCAGGAACAAAATATGGTAACACTCTTATCTGCCGAAAGCAGGCAGGCAACTGTTATTTCCAAATGCTGTTACTAGATGGCGACAATGCATTGGCAAATATTTCTAATCTTTACTTATTACTGTATACTTAAAACTACTAAGCTTGACATAATAAAATCTGAACAGGACTTGAGCCCAGACTAGTCCCTTTCTAAAGAGAATACTTTTATCAACTGAGCTAGATATTCAAGATGGTCTTCTGCATACATCTGCTGGCTAGCATGAAATTTATAAAAAAAAAAGAAAATACTCACCACCAGATTTATCCTGTCTATGAGCTAGATCATCAGGCTTGAATATGTCTGTCTTTATTTTAATTTTCGGTTGGTCTAAATCACCACCCTGAAAGAGATCCAATTAAGAATATTGACTTGGACATTATTAACCACAATTTTTGGATTGACAGCATTTCTGTATCTTCTGGACTTTACCCTAGCATGTTTTTTTTTTTTTTTTTTTTTTTAATATATTTCTGCTAACATGCGATCGGTCCCTGGACCATAAGCAGTTGTTATGGGTGATTAATTGGCGTGCTAGGCTTTCCCTTCCATTGTCAGGTAGCCTTTACATTTTTTTTTTTTTTTAATTGAGATTGTCCCATATGTGCAGCCTCTTAAGGCGTCTTATTTTGGGTGCTTCAGTAAGGATTTGGGCAAGCTTATTTTCATGATGTGCAATCCTGTCTTTATAGGTTTTTGTTATTTTATTTATCTCCTCTTTGATGGTGGATATTTTCAAATATTCGTGGATATCTTCCGTTCGTGTGAACCACGGAGCATTCACTATTTTCTTTAGCACGCCATTTTGGAATCTCTGTAGAATCTCAGTATTTGAAGTTTTGGCGGAACCCCACAGTTGGATTCCATATGTCCATACTGGTTTCAGTATAGCTTTGTAAATTGTAATTTTATTTTCAACTGACAGTCGTGAGCCTCTGCCAAGTAGCCACTCCAGCGATCTGAGTCTATGGTTTAACTCGTCTCTCTTCTTTTGTATGTGCGGCTTCCATGTTTGCCTACGGTCGAGATAAAAGCCAAGATATTTCACAACTGTCTGGTGTGGTAGTACCTCCTCACCCAATTTTACTGTAGGACAGTCCTCCTTTCGGAGCGTGAAGGTGATTTGGTTGGATTTGTTTGCGCTGGCTTTGATCCTCCAATTTTTCATCCAGGCGTGGACCTTATCCAGGTGTCCCTGAACCATCTTGGACGCAACCACAGGATCTGAACTGGATGATAGGACTGCTGTGTCGTCTGCGAAGGTAGCTGTCATAACTTCTTGGGATTCTGGTACATCGGCTGTAAACACTAGATAAAGTAACGGTCCTAGGACTGAGCCCTGTGGTACTCCGGCCTTAATGTCAGAGAAACCTGAACAAGAGTCGTTTATTTTAACGTAGAAGATACGATCTTCCAGGTAGGACTTAAGTAGCAGGTACATATTGTGTGGTAGTAGGGTCTTCAGCTTAAACAGTAAACCATCGTGCCAGACCTTGTCAAATGCTTGCTGTACATCGAGGAATACTCCACAGCAATATTCTTTATTTTCCAAAGCATTTCTTACGTGTTCTGAGACTCTATGCACTTGTTCAATAGTGGCATGGTTTCTGCGGAAACCGAATTGGTGTTCCGGAATACTCGAATTTTCATAGAGACATCGGTTTAGCCGTTCAGAAATAATCCTCTCTAGAACCTTCGATAGCACTGGCAACAAGCTTATTGGCCTGTACGATGAGGTCAAATTGGGTTGTTTCCCAGGTTTTGGGACCATGGTTATTTGTGAGACCTTCCAAATGCAGGGATAGTATGATGTCCTGAGTATTGCGTTGAACAGTGCTGTGATGTAGATTATTGCCTTTTTCGGAAGTTTCTTTAGTATCTCTGCAGTAATTAGATCAAAGCCCGGTGCTTTTCTCATCTCCAGCTCAAGGATCAGCCGCCGGACTTCTGTCGGAGTGCAACACTTCATAGGGGGACTGAGCTGCAGGTCACTGCTCAGATACTTTTGTACTTCATCATCTAGACTTGAATCCAAATCATAATTTGGAGTGAAGACATCTCTGAGAAACTGCGCATATGCTTCTGCTCTTTCTTCGTCACTTTTTGCCCATTTTCCATCCTGGGTTCTGAGAGGATGATCTACTTTCTGCGGTTTAGCGCGTGACTTGATTGCTTTCCAGAGGGAGTGTTCATTTTTAGCTGGGGCAGAGGGAGTCAAGTTTTGTAAGTAGAACTGTAGCGTTTCGTTTTCAGTCTTGATTATAAATTGTTTGAGTTCTGCTGCGGCCTTGTTAAATGCTCGTTTATCAGAAGGATTTCGGCTGCGGTGCCACACTCTTCGCAATCGTCTCTTCTCTAACACTCTTTGTTTCACTTCCAGTGTTACATTTTGTGTCACCTTTTTTTGGATTACACTTTTGGGTGTACTAGCCCTTGCTGCAGACTGTATACTCTGTGTGAGTGAGATGGTAGCATGCTCTATGTCGTCGTCTGTCTGTAATGGAACTTTGAGCTTTAGCTTTTCATTTAGTAGGTGTTCAAAGTAATCCCAATCTGTGTGTTTATTACACAAAAATACACTCCTTTCTTTATTAATGATGGATGTGCTCATTGTTAAAATGACCTGTGAATGATCAGAGGAAGTATCATGGCAGTCCTCTATTTCTAAGAAGTGTGACTGTATTCCTTTAAACAGGAAAAAGTCCAGCAGGTCTGGTAATTTGTTTGCATCTGTTGGCCAATGTGTTGGTTTTCCAGTAGAGAGACATTGGAGGTGATTCTTTTCTAAGCTTCTCTTTAGACTTCGCCCTCTTGTTGTGATGAGACGCGACCCCCACTGTGTGTGTTTAGCATTCCAGTCACCACCAACTATAAACCTATTACCAAGGGTTTTAATGAAGTAATCAAAGTCATTTTGATCAATTTCACGTTCTCGTTTTTTCTTAGGCGGGCAGTAAATTGATGCTAGCACGATTGGGCTCTGCTTATCATACACCATCACTGAAGTGGCCTGTATCCTTGGTGTCCGATATTCAGGAAGCAACTGATGTTTGATGCCACTCTTTATTAGTATAGCAGTACCCGCATGGGCTTTGTTGTCTGGGTGAGGTGTGGAGTAGGCACTGTACCTATCAATTGTTATTGACGTTTTTTCCGTTAGGTGTGATTCTGATACTAACAGTACATCAAGGTTCTGAACTTTTAGCAGAATTTCTACATCATATTTCTTATTTAGTATACCGTTGACATTCCATGTTCCTATTCTCAGTGTCATTTTAGTGCACTAGTTTGGTCACGATTGTTGTTAGGAGACCCATGAGGGTGCCCATCTGGTCAAGTAAGCGGTCTAGCTTTTCAGCTTGTTTTGTTAATATTGCTTCAAGGTTTGGAGTAGTTCCTGCTGTGGCCTGTGCATATGTCCTGGTATTTGCATTGGGTGTTGCTGATGGTACTGCTTCCTCATTTGGTGAGTCTCTTGCTTCAGAATGGCTAGTGGGTTTTTGTTTTTGTTGTGTTCTAGTACCAAACTTCCTTTTTTGTATTTCTTGAAACACTTTACACCCTTTATAGTTCGCAGCATGGTCGCCTAGGCAGAGGGCACACTTAGCAGGCTCTTTTCTATCCTGCTTTGGGCAATCCATGGTGTTGTGACTTTCTGCACACTTCACACACCGGTACGGTCTCATGCAATAGTTTTTTGTATGACCATATTGTTGGCACCTCTTGCACTGGGGTATAGTTTTCCTTTGCCTAGGTTCTTCAATTTTGACACTGGTGTGGTAGATGTATTTCAGTTTTTTAGCAGCATCAGTATTAGGTCCGGGCTCTAAGTTTACAAACCAGGTTGACAGGGGTGTTTTGCTTGGGCCATGTCTAGCATTAATTATTTCCCCACGCACTTTATTACCAGTACTCTCTATTGCTACCTTGATGGCATCCACAGGAGTAGAGAAGTGGAGGTTTTTAATTACAATTCTGTTTGGTCGTTCATTCCGTGGGGTAAATGTGTGGCCGATAAGGTTTTTTTCACGTACCATTGATAGCAGTTGTTTGTACGAGTCTATACATTCAGCAGTTACCCGTAACTGATTTTTTGTTACAACTTTGAAGGTATATTTTGAGATCTCTAGCGATTCTTCGATGACTTCTTTCAATTTGGCTACATCTTTTATGCCATAAAGCATAATGGGTGGGGGTCTGTTGAGTCTTTCTATGTTTGTGGGGTCCACATTCTCTTCTATTGGCAGTTGTGAATATCTATTTTGGGTGGGTAGGTCTTTATCTGGTGATAGGGAACTAAGTTTCCTTTTTTTGTATTGGCGGAGGATTGGTATTGTTTGCCAGTTGTTCTCGTCATCAGGAGTTGGGTTGTAGGGATCTAGGTTTACTTTTTGAAGCATATCTAGGCGTAAACTATTTCCATGGGACAATGTTTTAAGTGTTGGTGTTCGGGGATTCATTCCGATTTGCACATTAGGCGATTTTTCTTTTCCACCAGTAGCATCATCACTCCCACAGGCCTGGACAGCCACTTCTGTGGGGTTTCTTTTCTCTGAAGACTTTATTTTTTTAAATTATTTAACTAAATTTCATTTTCAAATTAATAAATTGAATTGAGGGTAGGTGATAGATTTGGAGTTATGTGAACCCTAGCATGTTATTATTATTATTTTTTAACAGGCAGGCAGTGGAAACAACTGATAATGCCCGTATCCTGCTTATGCCCACCAGTGTTTATTTTTTTTTGGTTAAGGTGTTGGTCTAATCTATTCTTAAATTGATTTATGTTCTGGGCTGTCACAACGTCATGTGGTAGCTTATTCCACTCTCTCACTACCCTATTACTTATAAAGTTTCTGTGTGGATTGTTATTCGAGAAGCTGGTGCATAGTCTCAGATGGTGGTCTCTGAGGTGGTTATTATTGTTGCACGTTAACAACTTGTCAAAGTCTTCAATGTCGTAATGTCCACTTAAGATCTTGAACCTTGTTCTTGTGAATCTTGTTACCATCTAGAATGAATATAAACAATACTCCTACTACTGCCAGTGGGGACAGTTTGACCGGACGGGTGATCAGCCCTTCTATGTGGGCCATTTCACCCAATTCACCTGTAATGACTGCCATACATCTTTGTATGGCAACCGGGACCGACAGCTTAACGTGCTCTCCGAGGCACGACCAGACAAATGCTAATACTTATATATAAGCATACAAATACGCCACTGAGGTCACGCAAAAACCGCGCCTTGTCATGGAGTTGCAGACAACAGCCCGTGATACCATACTATACGCCACGGAGGCTGTCCAATTTAAACAATGCTCATCTTTTGAATAATTCCCAACTAAATGTTCTTCAATATTTTGCTTCCCAGTCTTTGAAAAGCCAATACATTACATCTGCTTATGTATTTAGGATACTTATGCCTTATTGATCGGCCAGGGATTTTGTTACTTACATACTGTACAGTCAGCATCAAAAAGATGTTGACAAACATAGTGCCCAAAATGATCTTAATTTCGTTTTTTTACCCCCTTCCCTTTGACCAATTCTTCTGATATTTGGTACACACCTTTAGTTCAGACAATAATATAATTTAAATCAATAATACAGTTTGATTTGCCCTTAATACAAGAGTTTCAAGATTGTTTTGAGACTTCATTGTCAAGATATTTATGACGCTGACTGTACATAAGAAAAATATGTTTCTGAAAAAAAATACACCAAACATGTCCTGTCTATTCAACAGTTTTACAAAGACATTTCATTTCTAAAAGTTGAAAATATAGAAATAGATTTCCTTAAATTAATGATAGAAATTTTGTTTACCATAAGTTCAGTGTCCGGATGAGGCCTTTTATGTGCATCTGTTGGTTCCAGTTTAATTTCAGACTTCAACTTGTTAATATCCAGAGGTTTTTGGGTATCAAGTGTTGGTAGAAGGTGTGGTTGCGGCGGCCAAGCTGGTTTGTGAACCATATCTCCATAACCTTGAACTGAAGAAGTGATACTGCTTTTTAAATGAAATTTTTATATGTTTATTAGTAGTTTTTACTTTTAAAAGAACAAATCAACACATATTGAATTCATACTGAATTTAAAAACAATCATATTGAAAGTGTATCAAAACTCTAATTTCAAATAAAAAAAAGTATGATATAAAAAAAATGTAAATAGTTGTTTATCTTTTTTTAATCTGTCAAAAAATATGTATGCTATTTTGACCTCTATGAAACCTCATATAACATCTATACTCCTATAAATTATTATCAATGTTTTGATTTAGAATATTAATATAATAAAAATTGTATAGTTTACATTTGAAATTACCCATATGGGATTGTGGCATGTGCAATTGTGCTTGTGGCGGCTGCTGTGGCGGGAAACTCTGGTGATGAGGATAGTTTTGATGTGCAGGTGGCACATATGATAGGTTCTGAGGAGCATAGCCTCCTGGAGGTGGAGGTCCATACGCAGCAAAAGCATCCGGAGGCGGGTAGTGAGTGTTATACGCGCCCGCATACGGTTGGTAAGGTATTTGATGACCATTATCTAAAACAATGAATACAAACATCAAACTGCATTGTCTATCGTTTTTTAAACAGGACCTTCTGGTAAAAAGTACTTACCAATATAATTTAGCGGCAAACCGTTCCCTTGCACAACACCGTGGCCCGGTTCGCCCTCCATTCGCAATCGCTTCTGATTCATAGCTCTTTCGGCTTCATAATTCATCTTGTTAACTAAAAACATACACCACTTACAAAACCACTATTCACAATGACAATAAAACTCATATCTACATCGAAGTCACAAAAACACAACGCATATTAAACATTCTGGTGTTAATTGTGACGGACGCCAACCGGACGCCAGCACAAAACACAGGTTATATGCTCAGCAAAAGCAAACACAAGCGTACCTTTGTTGGTCAATGATTGTTATTGATTTTAGTTAATAGACGCACTTAGGGCATTCCCTGCGATGATTTGGTACATAATAGGATATTGTAACAAGTCAAAATAACTGTTGCATACAAAATATGCATCAAATTATCGGCCTAATGACAGTAAAATTAGAAAAAAACAAGTGAAGCGGAGTTCGTGTATTTTTTTTCTCATTCTTTCGTACTTTTTTTGATGGCAACTTTAGTACAGACTGACACAGTCTCCGTCACGCACAGAGGTGTAGTAACAAATAATACACTGTGGCATTCCTGTGCGCATTTTGAAAATTTTCTATTTTCTCTAAGTAAGAAAGTCCAGAAAATAAGGTGGAATCCATACCATCTCGCACTAAACGGTTTGGGAGCTCTTTCCTCTGCCGCACGATAAAGAGTTGGAATGCTCTGCCCGCATACGTGTTTCCCTCCTCTTACAGTCCCGGGTTCTTCAAGCGGGGCGTGAAAAGGCATCTATAAAGGCCTTCAAGTTAGGGACCACCATTTTACGTCCAATGGCACCGGGAATGGTGGTCTGTATCTTCTGGACTGCACTTCAGCTTTGTTGCCATTTAGCGGACATATTGAAAACAACTCCTCTCGAAGATTTTTGGTGCAAAATTCGTTACGGATGTCCAATATTTTCCAAAGTGGCTCTGAATATTCTTCTCCCGTTCTCGATAGCATATTTGCGTGAAAGAGGATTCTCAATCATGTAACAAAACAAAATATCCCAATAGACTGGATGTGACAGCCTCTGTGGCGTTAGTGGCGTAGCACTAGAAAAATTTGCATTGAGCGGGTTCCATCCCCGCATAATGCAAATAATTGTATGCATGAACATGAGTATTTGCATTGGTCTGGCTGGTTGTGCCTCGGAACACGTTTCGGTCCCGGTTACACTAATATCTATGGCAGTCGTCACGGGTAGTTGGAGCTCTAAAAAAGTCTAACTACTGGTCTAATAGCAATGCTTCGATATCACCTGTGGGTTGTGAAGGTCAGGTGGCAGTCGTGGCAATCCCAGAAGCATCTGCAGCTTTCATTTCGGATTCTAGGGTCTGCTTTACCAGTTTAATTTAGCCGAACTTAGATATTTTCCGTGAACTGACTGTCATCTGATGTTCTTTTACTCCCTCTCTACTTTTATTACGCTTATTAGTAAAGAATACATACATTTATAAAACACATTTTTTACTGTAGGCTTTCGATAAGCAGGAACTTTTATGAATACTTCCGAGAACGCATCCCAGGTAGAGAGTACAAGCGCCATCGATTCGACAGAAGAAGAAGATACAAGTTATCGCGGGTAAAAGCATAATTATTAGCAAAGATTTTTGTAAATAGGTATTATGGACGGATATTATGCTTATTTTTTTTATCGTGCGATAATTCCCCACGGATACCACCCCCACGGAGCCGGTGGAGGTGGTTATGTCGGACTCGAACCGACTAAAACGTACGCCGTCTTGGGTCCTTGGTTGCCGGAGGTGAGATTGCCAAAAGAATATCTCTCGCACCCCGGCAGAACCAGGACCATCTCTTTCGAGATGGCCCTCTTCGGGTTGTGGGGACCACAGTGGCCCCATCTAGCCCCGGTTACGGGGAGGCGCATTTATGCGCCGCCGCCGCGGCCTGCTTCTGCTAGTGTGACAGGTGGCTCCACCGGTCAAACGGATATTATGCTTAATCTTTTGTTTTTTTTTTAATGTAGGTAAATTTGTGGGGAATATTGATTTTATGAACCCCCGAATTGGGGATTTTCAGTCAGGTTTGTGGGAAATCCAGAGCGTGGTCATTGGCAACGCTGCTCGCCCACCCCCTCCATGCCCGCCCCGTGGCCGGCCCGCCTGCGCCTCGCCTCCCGCAACCCGCCTGCCTGCCTCTGCGAGTGCCTGCCTCTCCTGTAGTTTTATTGCAGAGTTTTTGTTTCGTGATCTCGTGTTGAAAACTGCAAGTAAACTTGATATTAAATGTCTTATTTAACCCATACTGAATGTATTAAGGTGTTTAGTTACCTCAATTATGTATTTGTGAAGTGATTGTTCAAAATATTTACATGATTATTGTCTTTTCATTGTGATAACAACTAAAACAGAAACTTTAAAAGTTGCAAGTTTCATATTTCACCATTTGAAACGAAGCTTTAAATTGCTAGTAGGTAGTACTACTGTTCTGTTACAAACAGCAAACAGCATATATTATTGGTAAGTGAACTTAAATTTGAAAATGATATTTCAACTTTATTTCAAAGCTAAGCATTTCTCGAAAGACAGTTATCACTTTTTGTTGTGGTTTTTAGAGCATTTATTTGTATCCTGACAGCGTTTTAAAAAGTTGAACAGTTAAGTTACTTTATAGTTTGAAGTTTTCGTGTTAGAAAAAGTTAAAAAAGTACTTTTTAACTTTTTAAGTTAACCTCTTTTGTTTATCATTAATGTTGTGTACAGCTTGATTTAATATTATGAATCTAAAATGTACTCTATCGCGCAGTACAGGTTTCTTGGATGTATTTTGAAGATAGCATGGGGTGCACCTGTGGTGGATGATCTCAAATTCACCAAGAGATTGTAATAAAACCATCTATGTACACCAGAGACTTTTAGATTTCGTGATTTAGGTTCAAGATATCTGATCCGACCTATATATAGGTACATAATATATGTAGCATACAAACTTTTCAATTTGAGTTTTAAAAGTTGTCATTGGAATGATATTCAATTTGACCAGGATTTATCTCTCAGAGTTTTTGGGAATACTCATTTTGATATTGATAAATCAATACATACTTCTTTGCTATTTCCAAGAAACACAGTAAGGTATTAAGGTAAATAGGTTCAGTCAGAGATAAACACAGATCAGCTAATAAATAACGATCTGGTGGTTTGAACCCTATCACCGGAACACCTGTACTGCCTTATTTTTAGGACCCATTTATAGACAAGTGAATCAGGTTCAAACTTTGAGTTGGTTCCCTCTAAGATGTTCGGGGGTCAAACCAACCTCACCTGTCAGGTGGTACACCTGCTGCTTCATAGATAAGGCTCAGAGATTATGGGTTAAACTTCGACAGCTGCAGTACCTTGCCAATGGTACAAGCCATGAGCCATAACATAGTAGGCAAGCAGACTCTCAGCTCCAAAGTACAAGCTCTGGATACAGCCAGGACTTGTGATGATGACATTACAACCTATCAATATGCATGACTATTTTTCTTTTAAATTGGGTAATGGACTGTCTATTCAAATTCCACAGCCTCCTTGGCGTGGCCGGAGGCATGGGTTTGAAAATATTTGTACGCATGAATATAAGTATGCATTGGTCTAGTCATGCCTCAGAGAGCACGTTAAGCTGTCGGTCCCAGTTGCCATATGAACATGTATAGCAGCCTTTATAGGCGATTTGGGTGAAATGGCCCCACATAGAAGGGCTAATCACCCGTCCGGTCAAACGGTGTCCCCACAGGCAGTAGTAGTCTATTCAAATTAGTTACTATTTACGAAACATCAAGATGGGAAGTTATTAGGAAACTTGAATGAAATTGACAAATAATTTACTATTATATGTTGGGTTAGGTTAGGTTAGGATGATTAAAAATACCAAACCAAAACACTAAAATAAGAACACAAACAAATGTCTCGTTTTACAGTTAAGATCCTGTGCTGCTCTAAACAATGATGGATTCAAGTCTTCAAGCAGTATTAAGGGACTCAGAATTGGAGCAATAGTAAGTTCATTCGTGTAAACTCGTTAATTATAATACTAGCAGTTATCCACAGCTCCGCTTGGAACTCTGATCCCATTACCTCAACCCATGGGAACCGATTCCTAGGATAAAAGTAGCCTTTGTTATTCCTGGTATATCATTCCCTGTACGAAGTTTCAGCATCGTTTGGAACTCTGATCCCATTACCTCAACCCATGGGAACCGATTCCTAGGATAAAAGTAGCCTTTGTTATTCCTGGTATATCATTCCCTGTACGAAGTTTCAGCATCGTTTGGTCATACATTTGAGTCAAATTGAATAGTACTTAAGGCCTGGCCACGGGACATTCGCCATAGTGAAAATTCACGCGGCGCGAACGGCGAAGCGTCTAGCGACTCAAATAAATGAAACTATGAAATGTACATATCAAGCCACGCGCAGCAGCGAAACGGCGAACCGACCGGCGAAATGTACCGAGCCAATCGCACGGGCGCCGCCGTATCCACGTGGCCAGGCCGTTACTACTTTGCACAGACATTCAAATATCGTGGGAAAGTTTCATATTTTATAATAAAATTAGTACTATAAAATATGAAACTTTTATGAAGGACTAGCTTTTGCCCGCGGCTCCGCCCCCGTGGATGTCGGTAATCGCGACCAAACATAGTCTATGTCCTTTCTGAAGGTCTAATCTACCTCTATAGCAAATTTCATCAAAATCGGTTCAGTGGTTTAGGCGTGAAAGCGTAACATACAGACAAACAGAGTTACTTTCGCATTTATAATATTAGTATGAATATGAATATGAATTTAGTGAATAAAAGGATAAAGATATATAAATTATTGTACACCAAAATTATTTGCATGTACAAACATACAGTTGAATGCAGTAGATGCTTGCATCCGATTCTCGTCCAGAGACGTTATCGGCGAACAGAAGGTGCAGATATTATGATGTTTATTTGATGCCCAGTCCAGTATCTCAGCGACCCTGCTGGTGAATTGTTCAGCAGATATAGCCCACTGTCTCTCACCACTGAAAATTACAAACTTCATCTTCTGGTCTTGGAAATGACAGGATTTCAGGATACATTCATGTAAATAGATTTCACTTGAATGCACAATATTCAAAATTTATTAAAGACTGCTTTCGACGGTACACTCAAAACATTAACGCATTGTGTGATATAGTGCGTGTCTGCGATAAAGTGCGTGTCTGTCAGTGGTTATCTGCGACAGGATTGTGTACTGTGGAAAGCCATCTTAATATCACTCGGCAAAATAATTAAAAAATAACGTCTTTATCAGTAGACATAGCAGTTAAAACCTTAATATACTTAAATTGCAGCTCTCAACTTCTGGCTCCTTCAGAGAATAGTGATGTATGGATTTATCCAAATCCACCGCATTCAGAAGAGACTTTGATTGTGGAGCTTCCTCCGGACAATGTAGTAGAATTTAAACCGGTAAGAAAATTTTATATTCCCTTTTTTTTTCCAATGTTTTTTTTCGAATTTTATATAACATACATATAACATAAACTCACGCCTGTATTCCCCGAAGGGGTAGGCAGAGGTGCTAGCACCCACATTTCGCCAGTTTATGTTTAGGTCCCAATGTAATAGGTGGCGAGCCTATTGCCATTAACCGGGCACTTGTAAACCTGCGATAAATACACACATAACTTCGAAAAGCATCGAAAAGTCATTGGTGTGTGCCATGGTAAACCTGGGATCGAACCCGAGACCACGTCTCAGCAGTCCATTACCCATACCACTAGGCTACCGCAGATGGTGTAACAATTTTATATTCTCCTTTAAATTAAGTATGTATCTTTTTTTTTTGCATTTTACAATGGAATGTTGATAGTTCGATACACGAATCAGTTTTACAGAGGTGACAGCCTCCGTGGCGTGGCGGTAGTGAACACGGCCGCTACGCAGGAGTCGCGGGTTCGATCCCCGCTCAGCGCAAATATTTATATGCATGAATATGAGTATTTGCATTTGTCTGGTCATGCCTCGGAGAGCACGTTAAAGCCGTCGGTCCCTCCCGGTTGCCATATGAACATGTATGGCAGTCGTTATAGGGGAATTGGGTGAAATGGCCCCACATAGAAGGGCTGATCACCCGTCCGGTCAAACGGCGTCCCCACTGGCACCATGGAAAGAAAGCCGCGAATGAAAGCGCGAACAATTTAGTACCGGTGCATGGTTATGGTTGTTTGTAGTCGTCTGCCGTGAGTGATAATTTCTGTATCATACAGAAATGTATTGGACCCGTGGACTACTGCCTTTAAAGTGCTATGATACTAGTTTGACCGCAACAGCTGTACCGCACCTCGGGTCGGGTATGTGCGCAGCGAGATTAGGGGGGGAGTATACTTACTTCCAGCGGGGGACGCCGTCGACCAGACGGGTGATCTGCCCTTTTTGTGGGCCATTTCACCCAAATCCCATATGCCAAGGGGGCGTCCGGCAATCACGGCGTTCCGTCGAACCTACCTGTTTCTTTGCAGAGTCTTACGACCTGATCCTCGAGGTCTGGCGTTTCTAGGGAGGGGGAGTATTGTCCAATTGGACGTCATATTTGGACAGTCCGCTGTTAACGCTCACGGCGGTATCTCGATTCTTGCTCGCTATCGACTCATGTTCTTTCTTTACCTCATCTCATCCCCTGCCACGCCACAACACATACGGCGCAGTACAGTGCTGACGGTCAGTCTATATAGCTACATTACCCTCGTTTGATTATCCAGGTCACTCACCGGGGCCCGCCTGATAGAACCAATTTCCCGGGAAGTTGCAACTTCAATATTGTTGTCAACAGTGCTGATTGTCAGAAGAAGAAATTTTTGGTGAGTTGTTTCATATTGATATATAAATTAATGATGATGTATGTGGGAGACATTATGTAGTTTTGGAAGGTGTAGTAAGTAGTTTGTTCATTCGATCTCGGGTTTCTGATTGAAGGATGGTGCTCAGGCTTTCTTTACGGAGTTGGGTAACATTCAGCAATTTATTATATTGTTTATCCGTAATGCCATACGAAAATCTGTGACGACGGTAGCTTAGTGGTTAAGGACAGCCTTACGATCGAGAGGTCCCGGGTTCGAATCCTGACCGTTACACTACAGACGTGAACCCACTCCTAGCACAAGCAATTTAGCTTAGTTGGAGGGGTTACTAATATTCCCTATATTAGTAACTTCGGTTCTAATATTCTTTAAAAAAACATTTGGGGTAGTTAGAGAGGAGCCTTAAAAAAATCTGGTCTAACTACGGAATTTCGGTATCAGAAAAAACTATTTATTTTCGGTATCAGAACAGACTAATTTGGTCTAACTACGGAATTTCGGTATCAGAACAGACTAATCTGGTCTAACTACGGAATTTCGGTATCAGAACAGACTATTTATTTTCGGTATCAGAACAGACTAATCTGGTCACACTACGAAATTTCGGTATCGGTAAAGAGTATTGGAGGTCTCATAACTGTCGCTTCACGTAAAATATCTTGGCAGCATCTTCATAACTGAAAACTGATTTAAACTGAGTTTGGGAAATAATTATAATAATAATCATTTATTTCAGACGAATTATGTCCATATGTGTTAGTTACAATTTGGTCTTACAACTATGTTAGTACTACATGTCAATAAATTAAAATATAAACCGAGGGGACGCGCTAGCATGCAGGCACGTCCACCTTTGTAGGACGGGAAGGTCCCACCTCCCGGACAATACCTTCAGGATGCTGTTGGTGCCGCCTAGCAGTCTATTGCACATAGACGCGCTCCGCTTTCTTATTATAGCATAGAAATCATCGCAATGTGCCTCCGCGAACATATTTGATGCGCTACAATACCTCGGCAAGTTGAGCAGCACCCTGAAGGCAAATGGTTCGAAGGATGAGATAACTTTTTTATTTGATTTTTCAGTATTCTCACAAGCTCAACAGGATCTATGTGGACGTAAACTGCAACTTCAGTCTCACCTTCAACTGGGATCACACCAAGACTCCATCGGAAATGTACGTGCGTTCGACTGTCGTATTCTCCGAAGCTGAACAGTCGGAGAAACGCGTCGAACGGTGCCTGCAGCATTTCCATGAGAGTTCGGGTTAGTATGATATCTGTACTGATAAATCAAATTCAAGTTCTTAACATTAAAATAATAGGTTGAGGGCTAATTTTTGTAATAAAAATTTGTTCAATCTATTGTGACGGCAATATAGTTTTTGCCGTAATGAATGTATATGAGACTTTACTCGCATATGAAAAAGAGAATTTTAATTTGTGACTTTCTGACTGAGTTTAGCCAAGTTCAATAGGGAGAAAGACTTCTCAGGAATCAAAGAATCAAGAACTAACTTTGTATCCTTGCATTTTTGACTTTTCATACAAAAAAATATTACATTCAATCATACAAACAAGGTATACCTCGAACCGTAGTTAATGACGACTCGGAAGTTCGTAAGAGTGCAGATTCAGGCCAATCGGCGTTTGCCTTTGGTCTATTTTTTCTTTTTCTTATCTCAACCGCCATTGGCCTGAACCCGCACTCGTCCTAACTTCCGAGCCGCCATTAACTTTGGTTCGAAGTATACACGCAAAACTTTTCTTTAGCAGTGTGATAAAAATTGAATATTTTGCAGCATTCCTAGCCAAAGAGGTTGCTAAGAACGTTCTACACTCGTCCCGAGAGTTTGGCACACATGGACTGTACTACTGCGGGGATGCAGACGTGCCTGACTCATGGTACTCCGTCGTTGTCCACTATAGGAAGACCACTACAGAACCATGCACCCATGCATACAAGTTTACGTGCAAAAGCTCTTGTCCCTCGGGCATTAATAGAAGACCAATCGCTATTATTTTTACTTTGGAGGATAGCATGTGAGTATTTTATGTTCTTGTTTATATTTTAATAAAACCATTTTTTAACGGATTCTATCATGATTTATTTGGTATTATTTTCATCTAGGCTGACAACAGCCTCTGTGGCGTTGTGCAGGAGGCGCGTGTTCAATCCCCGCACAGTGCAAATAATTATAAATATTTCACAACATTTTACATATCGCTATCTAGACCCATGGTACGAGTATGCATAGCTTAACTAGCTTGTGTTATGGAATCTAGAATGCGGATAAACATACTTATATACTTTTTTTTTTGTAAATAGTTACACATTGTACATAGAAACACCCAGACCAATGCAAATAGCCATATTCATGCATAGAAATATTTGCACAGGGTGAGGATCGAACCCGCGCCTCCTGCGTGGCAGTCGCGTTCACTACCGCCACGCAACAGAGGCTGTCGTATATTTGTATACATGAATATGAGTATTTCATTGATCTGGTCGTACCTCGGAGAGCATGTTAAGCTGTCGGTCCTTCTTGCCATACGAACACAATGGCAGTCGTTGGGTTGTTGAGGTTATATGGTATTCGCTTCACAGAAAATATAGAGGTTCAGCCAAAAGACAAAGCAAACTTGGCAAACTCCAAATTGAAAAAGCTTTGAATGCGACTGGGACTAAGGCTAGGATAAAGAAGAAGAAGGCCGCGGCAAGCGTAAGCATGGACGACGATGAGAATCCAGAAGGCGAAGCGACCGAGGTGGCCACAATCTTCGAAGCTGGCAGCTTGGAACGCTCTGAAGATCCACCTATGGAGGAAAGGTCTTCAAAAAATGCCAAACAACTTCTGCATAAAGAAGGGCTGTATGCCCCCGGTACACCAGATATGTGCTGCAAATACATCGCGCTCTCTGCCAGTTCTGTTATGAGACATGTGTATAATCTCTACCCAGCTATCACTGACCAAACGCCGGCCGGCCGGAGTTTGGTCACGGGGAAGCTTCTATTGTCATTATACTGTATATCGTTTTCTACTGACGGCAATTACTCCCGTAGAAATCATATAATTTTTTTTTGTCAGTTTTTTGCATAATCAAACATGCACCGCATTTTGTTCTTACAAAAACAACCTTTTCTTAATAACTTTTGTATTCCACAGTGGTGAAGTATACGGTCGGCAGACAGTAGGAGTCAGAGTATGTTCCTGTCTAAGGCGTGACATGCACAAAGATGAGGAATCCGAGGGAGTGTTTAAGGCTGGCAAGAAACGTATTGCCTCTAACCAGCTCCCGCAACCAAAGACCAAGAAGATTAAGCAAGAGACTCGAGAAGTTGACCTCAATATGGCTATGTTACCTACGGTAAGTTATACAGTTTAATGAAATTTTTATAGCATTTATTATGCTAACTTTTAAATTCGAAATACATTGGGAAAAACGAAGCGGTCAAGTTGGACTTGGACCCACGACCTTTCTCTTATAGGGGGGGGGGGATGCTCTTCCAACTGAGCTATTGAACCACACCTGTATCGCTTCAAAATTCCTTTCTCTTTATATCCGTCTTGAAGGGCGACGGTGGAGCCATCTACCAACTTTGTTACGAACTGCGGAAGTTATACATGTTTTGTATCACAATATGCAGCTAACACTACTAGTTGTTCCCCGCGACTCTGTCGTTGTCAAGTACTGAACAGCGACCCACAGGAACCTATTCTCAGAATATAAAAAAGCCTCTGTGCTATTCCAGAATCAATCAATCAATTAACCTATTGCAATCCACTAGAAATAGGCCACCCACAATGTTCGAAGAGTTTTGTATTCCAGAATACATACACACAATAAATAAGTAGCGCATCATGTTGAGCAATGTGGCACGTGTTACGTGAAATTTCCAAAATCGCGCGTGTTGCGCAACATTCAATCAAAGAATCAATTTCGTTTATTCAGTTTAGGCACAAAGAGCTCACATGAACGTCATAATTTTACATTATTGTCAGGAATGTCAAGCATAATAAATAGAAATAAATCATAATATGAAAATGATTCATTGCCAACATCGAGCGTTTTGTGCAACGTTGCCAAACTTGTTGAGCGACACGTAAAGCGCTCTAAATGTTTTTTTTTTTTATATAGGACACGTCAATTTGACTTCACCTCGCCTGATGTTAAGCTAAAGCAAAGTCTTGGAGAGAGGCTCACCATCGCATAAATGTACTATGTTAACAGTGGTGGCACTCAGCTTGACGGCCTCATTAGATGCCTTTTCACGCCCCGCTTAAAGGACCCGGGACAGTACCTAGTGGTACACTTTAGATTGAAAATATATATAGGTACCTCTGCTTACCTTTTCTGTGATAATGTGATGGGTGTCTAAATTTTCTTTTATTTTTTGTCCACAGGTATCAGTAGAAGTAAATGCTATGGCATCAGGCCTACGAACCATGGTGGAAGCCATGACTATCGCAGGCCTCCATGATCCAACCGTTGTAGAAAAATACGCGCCGAGTATTGCTGAGTTAAAGAAGTATATTGCCAACTTGGAAAAAGGAACGTCTCCACCGCAATGATTGGAGAGAGTAATTTTAGCTTTGTATGTTACGTTTTTTTTTGTTAGCAACACAGATCGATCCTAAGAGATACCAAGAGCAACACAGATCGATCCTAAGAGATACTTACTTACTCACTTCCAGCGGGGGAATCCCCTATTACTCCCCTGGGGAGGCCAAGGGGTGTCCAGCAATCCCGGCGTTCCGTCGAACCTACCTGTATTTTTGCGGAATCTTACGATCTCCACCTTCAGATCCTCGAGGTCTGGTGTTTCCCATCTTATTCGTGAGTACCTGGGACATTTAGCTAGTATGTAGAGGCTGGTTTCCTCGTCCTCCATGCACTCCGGGCATTTGGGGTCAGTTTTCACGCCTATAAGTGTCAGGTGCCTGTTTAATCGACAGTATCCTATTATCACTTCTATAACCAGCCTCAAGTTTCTCCTGGAGAGATTCAACAGTTGGCTTGATTTCTTCGTGTCCATGCTTTTTATGAAGATCTTCGACTGTCTTAGGACAGGCGATGAAAATCTTCGACTGTCTTAGGACAGGCGAGGACTTCCATCTTCGATTTGTTTCTGACTAAGAAATACCAAGACCAACACAGATCGATCCTAAGAGATACCAAGATCAACACCAATCAATCCTAAGAGATACCAAGGTATGCGCACTTTTTAATAGTCAACCCAGTGTTAAATTTTGACTTCGACAGAGTTTATTGGGAAAATACCAATGATGAAATAGTATTATATACTATGTTGCCAGTGGCTCTGCTTGAGTGAGAGAGTGATGTTGTTTATTGTGACCAAATATAACCTATAGTTATTTGTAGTCCAAATTTCTAGGCTATCTCTGTACCCGTCCAGTTTTTAAAAAATATATTTTGAGCTTATTATAACGACGTGTGGCAGGTTTTTCTTGTTTAATTCAATGTAACATTATGTTAAATTATCATACATAGTAGAGATAACACCAGTGAAACAATCATGAAACATAACCTTCTTATTTTGAAGTTGGATAAAGTGTCTCGTAGGTGAGATCTGTAGGTTAGCAACTTAATATATTGTACAGATTGAATCGGACCAGTGAAACAATCCTGAAACATTACCTTATTTTTTTGAAGTTGGATAAAGTATCTCAAAGGTGAGATCTGTGGGTGATTTAGCAACTTATATATTGTATAAATTGAATCGGACCAGTGAAACAATCTGAAACATAACCTTCTTTTTTTGAAGTTGGATAAAGTGTCTGGTAGGTGAGATCTGTGGGTGATTTATTTGTTAAGTGAGAAGGGAATGGTTCAAAGATGGGTCTAAAAGGTCCCCGGTAAAGATTTAGAAGCATTCAAATCTCATACACTACTCCTAATACAAATATTTGGTGATTACAAAAAAGGTCTGTAATTTTAAACTCAACAGTGTTTATAAATTCTGGCACATTTTGAATAAAAGTTGGAAATTTTAAAACAATATAAGGCTTGAAAGACATTGATACTTTAGCCCTCTTTATGTACGTTGCGTTACATGATAACATTATTGATTCAATTTTTGTTTTTATTTGTATTTAATCATGGTGGCTAATATACAGCTCTTATTTTAATTGTTTTTTCTCAAGAGGTACCGGTTTTTTTGGCAGGGCAATCATGATTTTTTAATACCACTCCATGCATAGCACGTATGTATTCTTTGAACTGAGCTAAATGCCTGTGTTAGGAGTAGCTATCTGTAGTGTCCTGGTCCTTGTAGTAGCCGATTTTGAATCCGCTACCCCTATATTGGGATGTTATTCATCAATGAACCATTCTCTTACTATAAGTACAATTTTTGGATTCTTTATATTTTTTATAATTACTACATTTTTAAGTTTTTATTTTCTATTATGTTCTAATTTTTAACTAAACTTCGTATGGACAGTTTTGAATATAGCATAAAGTAATGACAATGCAATTAACGTACAATTTTCAAATTTACAAAGAAATAGTAATTTAGTTTCATACCGAAATCGGAATTCATTGCAAATCACACTCAGAAGACTGAAAAGCTAAATATATATAATTGTTTGATTAAATACAAAAAAAAACGTACTACATTTTGAAAATGGTGAGAAATTTATCATAAAATAGGTATTTTAGAAACTATCAACATAAGTATTTTTTTATCCAAACAATTATTAGGTTTATAGGAAGTGTCAAGACTATTTAGTCAGTGTACTGGCATTTTCTCAAACCAGTGACGTTAGCTCCCTGCTCCCAGTTATACTATTACTTATTTGTTACCTCAAAAGATCTATAAAGACTGAATGTGGGGCCCTATACCTTATCATTACAGTGTGTTTTTTTAACTAGGATAGTATGGGGATATTAAAAATAATAGAGAGATATATTTTTTATATCACTTTGATGGCACAAGCACGGGCCACCGGACTAAAAGTGGCTACTGTGGCCTATGAAGTGTGCTACACCAGGGAAGAGTCTTAGGAACATTGATAGCTGTAACGCCAACGGTTCCGTGAAATGACGGTCTACGTTTGTAACTTACAAATGCCTATTGATAGTAAATATCATCATATAGATATATATAGATAACAGCCTCCGTGGCGTGGCGGTAGTGAACGCGACTGCTACGCTGGAGGCGCGGGTTCGATTCCCGCTCAGTGCAAATATTTGTATGCATGAATATGGCTATTCGCATTGGCCTGGGTGTTTCTATGTATAGTATGTATGTATTTACAAAAAAAAGTATCTAAGTATGTTTATCCGCATTCTAGATTCCATAACACAAGCTAGTTAAGCTATGCTTACCATGGGTCTAGATAGCGTTGTGTGGAATGTTGTGGAATATTATTATATATTACTAGCTTTTGCCCGCGGCTCCGCCCGCGTGGATGTCGGTTATCGCGACAAAACAGCCTATGTCCTTTCTCAAGGTCTACTCTACCCCTATACCAAATTTTATCAAAATCGATTCAGTGGTTTAGGCGTGAAAGCGTAACATACAGACAGATAGACAGACAGACAGAGTTACTTTCGCATTTATAATATTAGTATGGATTAAATTACATCACATTTTGCACATTGCACATCAAAATCAATTTAACACGATAATTAATACTACCAGTGGAGACGCCGTTTGACTGGACGGGTGATCAGCCCTTCTATGTGGGGCCATTTCACCCAATTCCACTATAACGACTTCCATACATGTTTATACGGCAACCGGGACCGACGGCTTAACGTGCTCTCCGAAGCACGACCAGACCAATGCATACAACAATAATAATAAATATTCCACAACATCTACACAACGCTATCTAGACCCATGGTAAGCTTAACTAGCTTGTGTTATGGAATCTAGACTGCGGATAAACATATTTAGATACTTTTTTTTTGTAAATACATACTTACATACATAGAAACACCCAGACCAATGCAAATAGCCATATTCATGCATACTACGGAGGACAGAATATGATTAAGTAACGGAGATGTCCCATTGATTTTTCTCCTAATAAAAACGCGCGTCGAATGCGGGTGGGAAGAGAGACGCGCGGGGTGTCAAAAGTCGAAGGACTTCATAGGTATAATGTTCCTACCGAATGAGTCCATTTGACGTTTGGATGGCACGCGACTCGATTGCTTTGCAACAACTCCGCTATCATTTCCTTCTCCATGATGCATACAAATATTTGCACTGAGCGGAAATCGACCCCGCCACAGGATAAATTAAGGGTTTAATACAATATTGAAGAGACGGTGGCGTCATCCTTCAGTTCACGAAATTGTTGGTTAGATTATATCGTGTCAACATTGCTTTTAGATAAAAAGAAGTAATGATTCCTAAGTATTTCCAAGTTGCTCTATGATTCCTAATTTCCCCATACTGTCTCATTTAAAAAGAACACTGGTCGAAGTGTAGTTTACTAGTACGATAGCAGAATATTAGCGTTGGAGCAGGCAAAACTGCAATTTGCTCGTGTACTTTTGAAATATTAGTACCTATATTATCAACCTTATGTATGTATAAAACATTGCAAAATTGAATTGAAACTGCCACGAGCATAGACAAATATATATTACTAGCTGTCCCGGCGAACTTCGTACCGCAAATTTTTTCCTGCCCTCGTGGCGTCAGGTCCCGTTCCCGCTGCACCATTTAGGGGGATGAAAAATAGATGTTGCCGATTCTCAGACCTACTCAATATGCCCACAAAATTTCACGAGAATCGGTCAAGCCGTTTCGGAGGAGTACGGGAACGAACATTGTGACACGAGAATTTTATATATAAGATCTAGATGTATATTCAATTTTGCTATGTATTATACATACATAAGGTTGATATTTAACTAACACTTAAAAAGTACGCGACCAAATTGCATTTCGGTGGGCGCCAACGCTTATAAGGTATAGTTCAGGTCATAACTAGGGTCAATGACTTCTTGGTTGTTTTTTTTTATCGTGTTCACAGGTAAGTAATAGCCATAGTCTGCTCCCACCTTTTAGTTTATGAACACACCACAACAAGCTTCTATTTTTAAGAGAAAATTATGTAGAAATATTGTATCTTTATACCGGGTGTAAGGGGAACGCACCCGAAGCCGAATACCCCTAGTAGTACTCCAGGTACATAACACATTGGCATAAAAATAAATCTTTTTTTTTATTTTGCATTATTTACTCTCCTCCATCGTGTTAGTAAAGCTAAATGAAACGGTAATTTCATAAAAAGAACATCACTACAAAAAGTTTTCTTTTTGGAATGATATTCTTTTTCCAAGCGCGTGCTTTTTCATACAATATCTACTTATGTACCTTAATGGTGCCAGTGCTGGCCATATTTTACTATATTAACTCAAAAAATTAATACTAATGCATATTTTTGTACATAAGATTGATTGAAAACAATACAGCAGATTTTAATTTTACTACAACACTATACAAAATATTAATTTTAGAATTTGGAACCTATAACCTAAATTACTTTTTCACGTACACCTATTATTATAAATAAAGCATTAAAATAATATTTTATGCGAATAAATTCTGAAATATTTTCTATGACACGTATTTGGCATAAAAACTATTGCGATTTCAAATCCCGTTATGACTATCGACTTATTTAAATTTAATATGAATAAGTATTTTTGAATACCGAACGAATTTCAGTTCGTTCAATTTATCGATTCATAATGGAAATTACTTTTTGAATTTATTCCAATTTTTCATTTTTTTATTACATTACATTTTTTTAATGTTAAAGATTTTCTAATATTGATTTTAATTTTGATGCTCATTATATTATATATAATGTATACAGCGTGTACTTAAAACCATAGTCTTCATTATTTTCAAGACAATTTGACGAATTGTCACGATTTATATCGAATTATGTGCAAAAAACTATAAAATTAAAACAATGGTAACTATTTATTTGATAATGTTAAAAGTGCTTTTGTAATATTAGTTAAATGTCATTAATGAGCTTTTCCACTTATCCCTACCACGTTGTCCCTCCTGGTGGGGACAAGTGGATTTTTTTCCACTCTTCCCTACCACACCTTCACTGGTTGGGACGAGTGGAATTACATTTCCACTTATCTCTACCAAGCTGATTTTGTTAATAAGTACAGTCGGCTTCAAAAGTGGCTGAACGTTAACAAATTCACAAACAATGTAATACATTGTTGAGCTGTTGACGGTATTGAGTCGGTTTCCTGTACGTATTTGCTAGCCTAAAATTTGTTAGTTATTAAAATAATTATTTTTAATAATGAAAAATAATGTTAGGAAATATAAGATTTGTTGTGCCTAAATGTGTCGATTATAATGTGCCTTTCTTAATATTGCATTCCAAAGACGTATGTATTTAGAGCAATATGCAAGTTTTTTAGTATTATTAGATACTTGTTGGTCCAGTGGTATAGGTTAGTGCTTTACGCACAAAGAGTTCCTGGATTCAATTCTCGGTATTATACAGTGTTATTGGATTTTTATATTAGGAGACAACTGGAAATTTGGGAATACAATGTTAAAAGGAAAATATATAAAGAGTATCTATCCCCTTTATGGAAAGCTTTTGAAGTAATAAAGCATTGACAATAGAACTTCAACTTCTTTTTCAAACTACTTTTTTATAATAAGAAATTTATTAGAAATAAATAAATATAGCAAATCGTGAAGGTTGGAGTGCTGACCCATTCTAATTAGTAATTGTGTTATAGAGAATTCTTTGCTGTTATTATCTAAATAGTGAAGTTTTAAAATTTTGTTTTTATGTCGTTTTAAAAAATATTGTATTGAATCTTGGTGCTTAATAATAGCAGATTGTGAAGTTCGTATGTGGTTCTTAATGGCGCCGATTTTGTTACATATCTCACCGTACACCTCAAAATGTCAGCGTCAAATGTGACAATTTCAGACTTTCCAAAAAATAGGTTCCGAGCTCAAATTTTGTATATCATAGTGAAACTAATAACTTTTGACATATTTTAAATTATTGAATAATTGAAATAATTTATATAATATTGAATAATTGAATAATTATTCAATTAATAATTAAATAAATATTCCACAACATTCTATGCAACGCTTTCTAGACCCATGGTGAGCTTAACTAACTTGTGTTATGGACTCTAGAATGCGGATAAAACATACTTACTTATTTGTAAATACATACATATTAAACATAGAAACACCCAGGCTAATGCAAATTGCCATATTCACGCATTCAAATATTTGCACTGAGCGGGGATTGAAGCCGCGCCTCCTGCGAAGCAGTCGTGTTCACTATCGCCACGCCACAGAGGCTGTCAAATTAAATTGACGCTGACTGTACTTAGATTACGTCGTTATGGCAGGCTATCCAAAAAGTTCGGTAGTATTCAGTGTAAGAGTTTTGTAACAACAGAACCGGTACCATTTCGTCCTGATTTACTCCTTTTTGATACAAAACATTGTTGTTTTGTTATATTATTCTTGATTTTATAATAGATTATGATTTAGGTTAAGGCTAGTATACCGTAAGACGTTTTAAATTTTTTATTGAATTTAATTTCAAACATTTTTGACATGTTTTTACCCGAACGTGTTTTTTATGTTTTAAATTATCCGCCTAATTCTTATGGTTAAAGTACATTATTATAAGTAATAATAAATTTATAAAAAATACATTTGTTTTATTTATCCGAATATTTCATCATCAGCATCATCGTCATCCTCCTACTATTACTACTGCTAGTGGGGACGCCGTGACCAGACCAGACGGGTGATCAGCCCTTCTATGTGGGCCATTTCACCAATTCCCCTGTAACGACTGCCATACATGTTCGTATGGCAACCGGGACCGACGGCTTAAACCTTAACGTGCTCTCCGAGGCACGACCACACCAATGCCAATACTCATATTATAATACAAATATTTGCACTGAGCGGGGATTGAACCCGCGCCTCCTGCGTAGCGGCTATCATCGTCCTCTTCCCAGCGCTTTTCTGGTTGCGTCTACTTTGTATTTTAGAGCCTGGTCTAAAGCTATGCTTAAGATGGAACCGGGACGTACCGTTAGGGGAAGTTGATGTTAGAGTATCAATAGCGTTACTTTGTAGCCCGGAATCTCCATCAATGCCCACTGAAAGAAGGCCAGCAGTGGCTTTTTGAGGCAAAATATTACAAACCATATTGAATCTCATCTATGGAAAAAAAAATCATAGTCTTTTGATTAAAGGCGAAGGACGGACGTCGCGTCGCACTATCAGTAACAAACTCAGACCCCTGCAATTTCGGATTGGTTTCGAGAAAGAGGCGGCTGGTTGGGTCCGGACTAGACTCCGGGCCCGGGCAGCCCGCGAAGAGCGCAAGCGAACCGGACGTCGGAGGTCGCAAAACGACCTCCGTCCTCTAAGAGCGCTGGCCTGGGGGTGATCGGTGGAGCCCTAGCAGAAGCAGGCCGCGGCGGCGGCGCACTGTGCGCCTCCCCGTACCCGGGACTACATAGGGGACACTATGGTCCCCACAACCCGAAGGGGGCCATCTCGAAAGAGATGGTCCTGGGTCGGCCGGAGTGCGAGAGATATGTTTTCGGCAATCTCACCTCCGGCAACCAAAGACCCGCGTTTTAGTCGGTTCGAGTCCGACATAAGCACCTCTACCGGCTCCGGGGTGGTATACGTGGGGATTTTTCGCACGTAAAAAAAAAAGGAGGATGATCATATCCCTGAGGAAATAAAAATGTCTATACATTAAAAACTATATTATATTACTATATAGTATTATAAAGCTGAAGAGTTTGTTTAATGCAATGCGGTGATCTCGGGAATAATTGTTTTAAATTGAATACTTAATTATTATTGTGTTGAATAGCCTGTTTATCGATTAAGGCTATATCATCAGTTTACAGCAGTGATCATACTGCTTGGCACCCTATTGTCAACAAATCCGGTAACTTCCATATGTTCTTGTAAGACACAAGAATTACGGACTTATGATAATATGCTGTAAAATGTGCCACAGGTGAAGTCGGTGTATGTCGGCTAGTTAACAATAAAATATCACAAAAGCTTCAGGTGCCCAGTCACTTTATCAATGACATCTTTAGGCGCAGGCCCAATACCAAGTACGGTAACAGAATTAGGAGCAATCTGTGTTCTACCAGCATCTCTGATTAACGAAGTAATAAGTCCTAATTTCTTTGCATTCTCAGAAATTTGCTTTATCTCCTCTAGGGAGTCTGTTTTGACGGCTACTTTGGCCTGGCCAGTGTACTGCCACCTCTGTAGTCCCTCAGGGTCTCTTTTCTGGGCTTTCTCAAATGCTCCGACGGCTGCGTGGCTGCATTGGGCCGCAATCTTCCCTTTGCTCATGTTCAGATCTGTTCTGACCACTAGGACTAGTTTGTATTCTTGTTTTGAAGTAAACTGTAACAAAAGTTTTATAGATTGTAAAAATTTAAGTATTAAGATTTAAAAAACTGTGTTCTGGTAAATAGAAGCCCCCTGGGTCAGCCGGAGTGCGAGGGATATGTTGATGACAACCTCACCTCCGGCCTAGCACCGACCCACATTCGGCGTGTGGTTTTAGACGGTTCAAGTCCGACATGACCCCCCCTCAGGCTCCGTCAGGGGAGGTATCCAAGTGAATTTCCGCACAGAAAAAAAGGTAAATAGAAGCCATACTGGGAGTGAGACTAAGTATGAATAATATATATTATATTATGTTGAAGACATTTCAAAAAGAGGTGATCTATTAAATTATCCACACATAAGGAAATATAATCTTACTTTATGTAGTAAATACTAACTTAGGTGATGATGACATATTGTTGCATGATGCAATATATAGCATACTGACTTATCATTAAAAATCAGATTAGGATATTAATGCCTTCTGTCACTTCTGTGCATTTTTTAAACTATTGGTAAAAACAATTTGGAAACTATCTCACTGTATTGTATGTACTTAAATTATTTTCATTTATCCAGTGCACAATAAAGTAGTCATAGTCCATAGGTGGTAATAATTCCATAAATAAATAATAATTTTAACAGAAAATTTTTTGGTTATTTCTGAAAAGACCTACCAATGATACAGATGAAATAAATATCTTCTATGATTATTTTACCTTTTTCACTGCATTTCCAGCTTCGGCTAAACTCCCAAAATACCTTTTTAGAGCTATTATGGAGATGCCGATACATATGCCGCAACCTAACCCGGTGAAGAAAGAAACATTGAATTCCATTTTCCGTTTGGTTGAAATGATGACTTATTTAGGTCTTCCGACGTGATCAGTTCGGTACGATCTATATAATACTTAAAAATGCCCGTAAATGTTTTAATTACTTAGTTTTTAATGCGCTGAGTTATCGAATAAAACCATTAAAACACGTATTGTGTCAATGTGTCAATAGAATACTGTCAGCTGTAGCTGTCAGCCAAAACGTCAAAACCTTACGGTCAGTCAGCGTTGCCAATGACTACGATCTGAATTCCCCACAAACCTGACGGAAAATCCCTAATTTGTAAGTTCATAAGATCGTATGAACATAAAAAGCAAAAAATTCAGAAGAAGGATATACTGAGTCCAGAAACAAAACACTTAATTTCGGAAAGAAAAGAACTATATAAAGACAGAAAGGACAAAAGTACATTAAAAGAAATCACTAGGATCAGCAAAGAAATTAACAAGAATATAAAGAAGGATAAAGCAAAGAGAACAATTGATTGCATAAAAAACCATATTGCCAGAACAGGAGGAATAAAAAAGGCGCTAAAAGAACTACAAACACCTAAACAATGGATACCAAAATTAAAAAACAAAGACAAAAACTTAGTTACGAATAGACAAACAATACTGGACACTGCAACTTCATTCTTTAGAGAATTGTACTCAAGCAACATTATTCCCGGACCATATACACACTCTGACCCAGAATTGGTAGATCATATCTCTCCCATCCTGGAAAGAGAAGTAGAAATCGCAATACTGTCACAAAAAAACGAAAAATCTCCAGGTCCTGACAACATAGCGAATGAGACAATGAAAGTAGCACTTCCACACACTTTGGCAAGGCTAACAAACCTATTCAACGAAATATTAGACTCAGAATACATACCTTTGCAGTGGACACACAGCACTATAATCCTAATACACAAGAAAGGAGACAAAGAAGACCTAAGCAACTATCGCCCTATCAGTCTTATGTCCAATGTGTATAAAGTGTTTGCAAAAATCATCCTCAACCGCATCACAAAACAACTAGATGAACAACAACATAAAGAGCAAGCTGGATTCCGTTCAGGGTTCTCCACAATAGATCACATGCACACCCTGAAACAACTTATCGAAAAGTGCCAAGAATATGGATACCCCCTGTACTTGACGTTTGTCGACTACAACAAAGCTTTCGACGATCACCAAATGGGAAGATGTCATAACCAGAACAAGAAAACTAAAATGGAGATGGACAGGTCACCTGCTCAGAGACCAAAGGCCAAAGTGGTCCAGGAAAGTAACAGAATGGACACCCCGCCAGAATACCAAACGTCGGACAGGCCGACAACACACACGGTGGTCGGACGACCTGAGAAAGACTGCTGGCGCTTTGTGGCAGAGGCTGGCGAGGAACAGAGAGAATTGGAGGCAAATGGGGGAGACCTTTGTGCCGCAGGGGCAGATTGATTGAGAGGACAGCTGTGCAACAACTAATACACTTTCAAAATCTGCAATTTACCATGTAAAATCTCACTCAATTAATAAAAAGGTCTGAAATTGAAAAAGATCGAAATTCCCCGCAATACGCGTATCTTGTATGTGTATTCTTCTACGTATAAGTACACACGCACGGTTTTTTCCGAATCCAATTGGGTCCGAATTTACATTTTTGAAAATTTTTATGCTTCATCATTAGTTACAGACAAGAATCTAAAATTCAGACCCATTCAGATTCGGAAAACCGAATCAAAAAACCGTGCGTGCCGGTCGGGCTAAGACATGACAAGTGTGCAAGATACCTATATCAAAATGGCGGATTGTAGGCGCTAATAATTTTTATGTTCCGAAAAACTAAATAGCCTTTATCTCTTCGTTGTCCATCTGTTTCATCTGTCTGTCAAAACTTTTTCTCAGGAGTGTATGAAATTAACATCAAATACTCTGCAACTTCTTGCTCTTACAGCTGTGAAAAAATACAACTTCCAAGTCACTACCACAAAAAATATAAAGGCCCTTAAATGATGGGGTGTCTGCGCATTCACGAAGTAGCATGGATATCGAGGCCTATAGAAAGCTCCTCTTTGTTGGGTTAGAATCAGTTTTAGACAATGGTAACATTATTCTTTCATTGGCATTATTAGGCTCGTGGAAGTTGCCAAATAGAGTTAAATAATCTCTAATACCTCACTGCCGGATGTATT
Source organism: Eilema sororculum (assembly GCA_914829495.1). NCBI lineage: Eukaryota > Metazoa > Arthropoda > Insecta > Lepidoptera > Erebidae > Eilema > Eilema sororculum. Next base: position 18,102,059 of record OU618536.1, read on the forward strand.
ATTATCACATATAAATAATAATTTTTAATACCTATGAAACTTACCACTTATTACTTCTGAGTTCAGAATAGAGTATATGTGTAAATTCCCTGCATTTTCCCTACACAAACCCAATCCCCACAGATGCCCTAATCACGTTGAAAATCGCCGTATTTTGGGGAATTCCTCACACATTGGCAACGCTGCGGTCCGACAATTTGTAAGCTGTCATGCTGTCAATGTCACCGATGTTACCAAAGCAAAAATTAAATTGTGACAAAAAGGCTAAAAAGGACACAAGCATCTTCATTTTATAAGATAACGTTACTAGGCAACGATTGTTTAATTTGAAGTGGGTGTCTTTTTGAAAGCACTCGTATTCGCAGTATATTTCTTTTCGTCAATTTTTAGAGTTAACTTTGGGAATCACAATAAAAATCTTTAAACATGAAGAAAACGAAGGATTTGGCGCCTATAGCGATTCCACATGGACCACCTGTGGAATCAACAGCGGAGTACTATAAATCCTTAATGGAAAGCGCGAGTATAGTAAAGTAAGTCTTTTAGACCACCTTTTTTGGTCTTTTAGATCATCGGTGCCCAAAACCGTGGACGACGTGAACATATTTCTACCGTATGACGCGAACCAGCTCCATATTAATTTATGCTATACTATTTTGCCCACGACTTCGTCCGCGTTGAGTTCGGAATAGAAAGGTCACACACTGCTCCGGTTCCCGCAACCCAGATAAAGTTCCTTAAAATTTCTGTGAGTCTGGTACTTCATGCAAATGTACTAGGGTCACAGAAATACTGATCCCGTGACCACGAGAACGACCCTCAGGAACATATACCCGGGATAAAATAATGGGTTTCGTACATAACACCGAAAGTTAAATAATCGAACAACAATAGGTCGACAACGATTGGTCGGACGATCAAATCGTCGCTGGTACGTTAGGTCGAAACGTTAATACGTCGAGGTGTTATTACGTGGAAAATCCAATAGGTCGAAAGATCAAATTGTCGCTGGTATATTAGGTCGAAATATTAATACGTTGATGTATTATAAAAATGCAAACGGTCTATTGTCCCCTCCCCATAAAGTTGAAATATTCAAAAGGCCTGCCTTTGTGGAATATATGAAATAAACCTATGTTATAAAGTTATACGTATACTTCTGATTTGTGGCTTAATCATTTTGTAAAAGTTTAATGGTTTGGTATCATCCTCGTTTCTGTGTGTCTAACAACTTATTCCAACGTCTGTGCCTTTTTGAAAATTATGGGGAAGGGACAAAAGACCGTTTGCATTTTTACGTAGTAAGTAATACGTCGACATATTAATATTTCGACCTAATATACCAGCGACAATTTGATCTTTCGACCTATTGCATTTCCACTTAATAATACCTCGACGTATTAACGTTTCGACCTAACGTACCAGCGACGATTTGATCATCCGATCGTCGAATCATCGAATCGTTGTCGACCTATTGTTGATCATCGAATCGTTGTCGACCTATTGTTGATCATCGAATCGTTGTCGACCTATTGTTATTCGATTATTTAACTTTCGGTATTATGTACCAAACCCTAAAATAATAGTCGAACGGGATCAAAAGTATCCTATGTCCGTCTCTTAGTTCTAAGCTACATCCCCACCAAAATTCAGCCAAATCGGTACAGCCTTTCTTGAGTTATAAATAGTGTAACTAACACGACTTTCTTTTATATATATGGATTATGGAACGGATCCTATTTTCATTTCCATTACACTACTGTAATTGAACAATTAGGTTCTTTTTAAAAAGTTAAAGAAGAAAAGGGAAAACAGGATAATTTGTATTTTCCACTTGAGCGACAAATCTGGTTGCTTCCAAAGTTTGCCATTGCTATTGCTCGGACAAGGTATCAATTAATCACCTTGTAGGTTGGCATGGATTCAGAAGATCTTGTTGGAATCTCCATATTCATAACCATAACCCATACATTTACGATGGATAGGACTGAGAGAGACTCTTACTAAATGCACGCCGTTACATACTAAATATTCATTACTAGCTTTTGCCCGGGGCTTCGCCCGCATGGATGTCGGTTATCGTGACCAAACATAGCCTAGGTCCTTTCTCAACATCTAATCTACCCCTATACTAAATTTCGTAAAAATCCGTTCAGTGGTTTAGGCGTGAATGCGTAACATACAGACAGACAGAGTTACTTTCGCATTATATCGACTATAATAAGGTGATCTTATTCATTATTTTTAGAAAATACCCAGTCTGGGATGTCGCACGGCCTACGCCACAAGTCCTGCTGGAGCAAGCTCGCCGCGATCTGATGGAGGCAGACGAAGAACTAGCCCTCAAGAGAATAGAGGAAAAGAAGAACAGAACGATTATGGACGAAAAGTGGGACGAGCTGAGAAAAAAAGAACTGCTACTTAAAGAATCGTTCATCAGCTTTAATAAGGTGGGCTTGATGAACTAATTTTGTTGTGTTAGTTGTTAGTTAGATTAAATAAATACATTACTTAACTTTTTTAAATGTTTCCTGTTGTCGCTCTTTTCTACTCATACTTCGTTCTTTCTTTAAAAAATGAGATTTTTAGTAAGGGAATATCCTCCATAACTTTTTAGAGTACCTAAGCTATGGATTACCGCAGCGGAGATTGTTGCGCGGTTTCTTCTCCACCAGCGCGCTGCAGCGCCTTAGATAAAATTCACGTTAGTAAAATAAAATAAAATTGACATCGATAAGTTATAACCATGTTGAATTATGTTGAAAAGAAATGAATTAAATTAATTAAACTATGTTATCCACAAAGTTTATTCGCGAAAATCAAGAAAAGCGTGACAGAGCAGAAAGAAAAATGGCCGCCGATACCGAGGTTTTAGAACGCAAGACAAAGGAAACAGAGGCTATGCGCCAGAGGGTCATCGAGATGGAAGAGGTCAAGGAGATGATGGAAAAGCAAGTCAAGGATTACACCATATATGAAGTAAGTTTGAAAACCTTGTGGACTCCTAAATTTTCTCCTTCACACAATCCGGGTTCATTCATCACGCTAAGTGTGAAAAATATCTGTTGAGAACAACGAGGTAGGGACCACCATTTTAGGAGCGTTAACATCTGAAATGGAAGACCGTATCTTCTGTACAGTGCAGTGAATTGACGGATCGAACACGATAAAATTCAAATAACGAGCTTCAAAGCCCGAGCCGGAAATCTAAGCCCACAAACGCCGAAAAAGTATTTTTCTATCATGATGTAGCAGCTTCGCGGCCTTTGCAAATTTGTCTCACTCGGGTTTTAACTTCCTGTTACACATTGTATTGCTCTAGACGACCCTTTGCTATCGATTCACAATTCCTCAAACCGATGGCAACGGCAAAAGCGACACCGACTCAGGCCAGAGAAAGATGGCGCAAAAAGTTGGCGCCAAATTTGAAAAACCGACAGGTTGCAACACTGACTAGACTCTGGCCATGTACCATAATAGGCTAGTTGTCATGCATACCTAACGCCAAAAAAAGATTCTAGTATCGACTCCGTTATTTCTGCGTATATTCAGTGTTGCAACGTGTTGATTTTTTAAATTTGGCGCCATCTTTCGTTGACCAGAGTCTAATTTCTGTCGTCATGTATGGCAACATTGGATCCGAATGAGATTATCGGCTACCGACAAACGATTGGTAGAAATGTGATATATTATGTAGTTTTATGTATTTAGTTTGAAAATAAAGTAATAATATCTAAATTTTGACTGTTTAGGACTACCTGATGTCCGTTGTGAACAACTATCCCGAATTCAAACAACCCCTGGATGTGCTTAACAGATATGAAGCTTTAGGTAAGTGACAATCGTATTTATCATCATCCAATCTCGGTTGCATTAAAAATTCTTGGGAGCCCACAGTTTCAATTTTATCATTATCCCATGCTGGAACTAAAACTAGCTCTTGGCAGCCCATGGTTTTTTCTCCTACAGTTTCTCCTCCTATTTCAGCTATGCGGGGGTGACTGCTTTTTAAAATCCTAAAATCTAGAGCCTTGTCTGTTAATTGGTAGGTGTACCGACTCCTAGGCCCGTAAGAACAGAACAGACTTGACCGATTGTTTATACAATCGGTCCTCAGATAAGTCGAGATTCAGAACCTACCATTCTAGAATACTCTAGAATACGGGCCCCGACGATCTTTAGTGGGTCTCCATACACCCTGGTATTCTATATTGTATCCATACGGTTCAAGGGATAGGGCTATTTAACTTGAGAGAGATATAACCTCAGCCCAGACTCAGCCTCAGATGCATGGGTCGAGTCAATAATAATGCCCGGAATGCGACAATAGGCTCACAACCTATTTGGTGAAATGTTTTTTATTTTTTTTATTTCTTAGGGACAAAAAACAGTAATACGTTACAGTGAATGCTTAAGAACTTACAACTTAGGTTAGGTTTACAAAATAAAAACGCACAACCCACACTATTGTCCACGAATTAATTAATTACGTTTTTTACGTTAATTACATTTGGGTGTTAATTCACCTCTGCCGAATACTCCGGGGATAAAGGCGTGATTATATGTATGTACCCACAGAACAGTTAAAGGAGGTAAAGACCTCCTTTAACTGTTTTGTGTATGTACATAAGTATGGTTCCATTTAAAGCTGGTGAAAGTAGCTGCACCAACACTGGAAGGATCAAATAAATAGGGCCTTACCATAATATTTTTTTTGCATGAATTTAGCTGCGGCAAAGTCGACGCTGGCCGAACGCCAGGAGCGCGATCTGGAGATGTTGGAGAATGCTCGGCAGGAGATAGCATCTCTTACTGAAGAGAAGAAACTTTTCATAATGGGCCTGAACAATACGCTCGCTAATTTAAGGGTATGAATGGTTTGTTTGTTACAACAATTTTAGTCTCCATTGAATTTTTTTTAGGACACTTCAATTTGACTTCACCTCGCCTGATGTTAAGCTAAAGGCAAAGTCTCGAAAAGAGGGTAACCATCGTAAACATGTACCATGTTATCAGCGGTGGCAATCAGCTTGACGGCCTCATCAGATGCCTCTTCACGCCCCGCTTAGAGGACCCGGGACTGTAGGAAGAATATTATATGTCGTCGTAAAAAAAGATGGTCGCCCTATCAAACTAATTTAAATAAAATGTTGCCAGACGTCGCAGGTAAAAAATTACTAATAGGTACCTACCACCATTTCCTCAGCAACTTTTTTACGTTAACAGGTCAATAAATTTAAAAAATGTTTGCATTATTCACGCCTATACATCAACAAAATATGTAAGTATATAACGGTGGTGGCCACATTTCGCCAACTGTGTTAAGAAGAACAAGTTGCCCTATCCAAAAATCTTTTTTCCTCAGTGGCGTTACGACAAAATTCGAAACCGCGTGATAAAATGGGAATTAGCGTTGAACCGCCTCAAGGAGACGGCAGCGTCTCGCCACGTGGAACTGTGCCACGTCCGTTCAGCCATCTGGAGCCTGTACGTGAAGATCTGCAAGCACAAGGGCCTGACCATCGACATTGATACCGAAGACTTTGAGCAACAGCTTGTGGTCATCATGAGAGCGTTGCTGGAGTTGAGACGGATTTATAGAATTGCTCAGAGGAAGTCGAAGGAGAAGTATGTTCATTCTACTTAATTATTATAATTTGTGAAAATTTGGGAAGGTATTTTTTTTAAAGAGTAATAGAACCGAAGTTTCTAACCCCTCCAACGAAGCTTAATTGCTTGTGCTAGGAGTGGGTTCCCGTCGATAGTGTTATGGTCAGGATTTGAACCTCGGACCTCTCGATCGTAATGCCGACTCCTTAACCACCAGCTACCGACACGACGACGCTTTGGATGTTTGTTGCTTGATTATGGTCAGCGGGTGACGGGATTGGCTGAAATTCGGTATAGGGATAGATTGTCTCTATCAATTTTACTGTTGGGTAGTAGGATCTATTACGATTCGGTACAGTCTACTACAAAGAGATGTATCCAAAGTTTTAGTAGCTAGTTTTAGATCATATGAAGTGTCAGACAGATAAGTCAGACTCTATAAATGTGCAATGTAATGAATTTATTTTTAAATGGCATTATTAGAGAAGAAACTTTTTTGTTTTGTTGTGTTACTGCTACCACAGTACCACTTCGAAATTCGTAACATACTTGTAAGCACACGGGTGATACTTCGAGTCTTGGACATCTTGGTGACCTTATTGTAAGCTAGCACTCACAATCCGCGTGGGTAAACGGGCGAGGAGAAAGCACAACCAAATACACGAATCACAATATTTCCAATGACATCAATCGTTGATTATCAAAGTATATTCAACCTGGAGTAATAGCGTTCTACATGACACGCTAATGCTTGGTTGAGGGGCGAAGCGATTCCCCAGATATTCCGATAAGGCCTGTGCGTCTCGCGCGCCGCACACACTGTCCGCCATTTTTTCCAACTCAAAAGTGACAGTTCGAAATTCGAATGTCGCCGCTCAACCTAGCACCAGTGTCCTGTATTACGCCAGAGTAAACCTCATTCACTCTAATCTCACACAATTTATTAACGCGCCGTCATACTTTTTATTATGGTTACATTTCTTTGGAACATTAAATGTACCTACCTATACAATTTTCTGTCACTGTATTTAGATAGATTTTAAATTAAGATTGTAAGTGTACATATCACAGGAAATGTAGTCGGATACATAATAATTGCGCTTTACACGCATACATGTTATTGTCAAGTTCGGTGGATACCATGTTTGTCACAATCTTTGGTTAGTTCATAGTGGCACTCGCAGGGGTACATAATTTTGTAAGATTAAATTGGATACATCTCTTTGCCACTGACTTTTTGACTGCTCTGCCAACTGAGCTATTGAGCACCATTATGGACGGATATAAGGAGAAGGAAAATTTGGAATGATTCAAGTGGTGCTCAATAGCTCAGTTGGCAGAGCAGTCCCCCTGTAAGGGAAAGGTCGTGAGTTCGAGTCCCACTTGAGCATTTCATTTTTTCCAATGTTTTTCGAACTTAAAAGTTAGCATAATAAATGCTATAAAAAATTCATTCAAATATTTGGGCGCAGTCATCAAAATTCAATGTTTAAAAATGGTTGAAAAATCATTCATTGATTCCAACAGTTCGTAAGAATGTTGGTAGATGGCTGCACCGTCGCCCTTATGGACGGATATAAGGAGAAGGAAAATTTGGAATGATTCAAGTGGTGCTCAATAGCTCAGTTGGCAGAGCAGTCCCCCTGTAAGGGAAAGGTCGTGAGTTCGAGTCTCACTTGAGCATTTCATTTTTTCCAATGTTTTTCGAAGTATTAAATTATTGAAAACAGTAAAGTAAAAAATTCAAATATTTCCTTCACATATTTCCTCACCCCAAACGCAATACCGCCGTCTCCGTTCCGTCGTGACTCGTGGGTAACAAGAGAATGGAGATTAGGATAGGATAGAATTTTCCGCATGTGGTTTCTGCTTACCCCAATGGGAAGAGGAGTGAGAGGAGCATAACAAATTATTAAGGTAGATATTAATTGTTTTCTTACCTTTCAGAGATAATGAATCGAATGCGACCAAGTAGTCTCATGCGAGCTGCTATGGAAACCTGCCTCAGGAATGCCAAAGTTACCTTATTTTATTATGTTTAATTAATGCACTTATTAAATATTTTTACGTTTCAATCTAATGTTTTACAAATCTTTATTAGTTACCTACATAATTTAATAAATGTTGCTGAATAGTTTGAATTGGTTTTATTTCTTCTGTATTACTTTCACTGCCTACCATTAGCTTTCATCTTTTTATCGTAATGAACTTTAAAAAACTTGTGTGATATACTTCTTCGTCGCTCCATCTAGTCGCAGGGCGCCCCACACTACGTTTGCCGGTTCGCGGTCTCCACTCAAGGACTCGTTTACCCCAACGGTTATCAGTCCTACGGCAGATATGGCCAGCCCACTGCCACTTCAGCTTGCTAATTCGTTGAGCTATGTCGATAACTTTAGTTCTCTGCCGAATTACTTCGTTCCGGATTCGATCCCTCAGAGATATACCGAGAGGAGTGGAGGAGGACAGCCGAAGACTGGGCTAAGTGGCGTGTCATGGGAGAGGCCTATGTCCAGCAGTGGACTGCCGGGGGCTTTTTTTTTTTTATCGTGCGAAAAATCCCCGCGGATACCACCCCCACGGAGCCGGTGGAGGCGGTTATGTCGGACTCGAACCGACTAAAACGCACGCCGTCTTGGGTCCTTGGCTGCCGGAGGTGAGATTGCCAAAAGCATATCTCTCGCACCCCGGCAGACCCAGGACCATCTCTTTCGAGATGGCCCCCTTCGGGTTGTGGGGACCAAAATGTCCCCATCTAGCCCCGGTTACGGGGAGGCGCACTTTGTGCCGCCGCCGCGGCCTGCTTCTGCTAGGGTGACAGGCAGCTCCACCGGTCACCCCCAGGCCAGCGCTCATGGAGGACGGAGGTCGTTCTGCGACCTCCGAAGTCCGGTTCGCCTTCGCTCTGCACGGGCTTCCTGGGCCCTGAGTCTGGTCCGGACCCGACCGGCCGCCTCCTTCTCGAGCATTACTTGCTCGCAGAAGGAGGCGGCCGCACCCCAAGCGTTTGCGCATCGTACCATCGCTGTGAGCAATGTGACGAGTGTGAGGACTCCCACCCCTAGAGCCGCCACTAGGACCCGCCTCGGCGGGACTGCCGGGGGCTGATGATGATGTGATGTGATACTTCTTATTGAAAATATTAGACGCCCTTAATGAAGTAAATGAGGTCTTGTAAGAGGCTCTGTTGCGACGGATGAGTTCCAAGGTTTTGGTGGAAGTGAAACCAATAATTCTGTGGTGACGATGGTAGATTCGTTTGGTGTGAAGAAGCTTTATGTGAAAATATTAGACGTTCCTATAATCTCAGCGTAACAAGAAATTCATCATATCTGTAGGTCATAATAGATTAATATTATAAACACTTTGAAAACGAACTTCGTTAAGTATGACCAATTAACAAACTATAAATTAATTCTAACATTTCGTAGAAAAGCAATTAAAACTATACTAAACAATTGGACCGTTTTCCATACTTAATAAGTTTCAATAGCAATCTTTAGTTTCAATAAACTTTTGAACAGTTGTTAATTTTACAAATGACTAAGTAATTACAGTAGGTGCCTACTTACCCCTTTCATTCGAGAAATTAATTCAAAAAACTCTCACATTTGATACGGGTGTTAAAGGATTCGCTAGTATTAAAGTTTTTGAATATTTTTCTCTGAAATTATAAAAGATGTTTAAAAAGAAAAATAGCAAGACAAATCTGAATACTGAGAAAAATGGTCGCTATCTCCAGTACCTAGAAACACCTTTCAAAATTGTTGCCTGCTGGGATTTACTTCAAAAAACCGACAAAATACGTTACAAAATAATCAATAACGTATATCTGGTATTTGTTCTATTTATACTAAGCTACATTTTATACGCTTTAACAGTTCATTTGTACACGGAATGGATTGACATAATGTCGAGTTTAGACAAAATTTCAGATTCGTTTCCGATTGTAGTTTCTTTTATAATTGTCGCTTATTATGCTATGTATCGTAAAGATTTGTACAAGCTTGTTGACTATATGAACGAGAATTTCAAGTATCATTCGGCACGAGGTCTGACTAATATGAGCATGTATGAGAGCTGTAAATCAGCAAGAAGATTTTGGATAATTTATACAGCGTGTACCTCGTTTAGTGTGACAATGTATGCTACACTGCCCGTTATTTTACATCGTAAGTATTTATTTGGTAGAAAATATCAGTGTATTGATTGCTACATGGCAAGATTCATCATGGACGAATGGATTGGGAGTCAACACTTCCGGTAGAGGTAGGTATCTAGGCCTGCACCTAGGTTCCTACCTCTATCGGTAGTGTTGACTGTTTCAGTAAGTTCCGTTCTCAATATACCTACTAGTTAGATACAAGCATCTTCTATGTGTCAGATGATGCGCTCAGCTCAAAATCCGCGACTTTGACCGCACGATACAAGAAGGAGAAGTAGGTAACCGGTATGTTTGCCCAGACTCGATAGTAGTGTAACTGCTGTGAGTGCCTACTTCATGTCTGTATAATGTTCGATTCCTTTATCGGAGAAATATTAGGTATATTTTATGTTGGATGAATGTTAAAGAGGATGGATGAAAAATTCCCCTAACTGGAAATGGCAGAAATTGTTCAATGCGTCAGAGAAGTTTTTAATAAAATATTAAGTTATTTACAGTGTGGACTAAACAGCCAATGCAGAGTTGGATCTTGAAAGACATAAACCACTCATCGTTCTTCGAATTCGTGTTCGTGTTTTTGGTTTTTGGTCTCTCTCAGTGTTATGTTGGCCTCGCAATGGGACAGTTTGGTAAGTTCCGTAGATTTAATAGCATAATAATATTAAGTCACTCTTCTGGCCATGGTTTTCCACAATAATAACCACACCACGAAATAAAGCTATCATGATCATGAAACACTAGTTCACAAATATTGTCACATTCTAAAAAATTCTACTATAATAGTAATATTATAAAATTCACAGGAGTATTCTTCGCGTCGAACTCAATCTTGATGTGTGGACAACTAGACCTACTATGTTGTAGTCTTCGAAATGTAAAATACACGGCGTTGCTACAAAATGGCGTCAAACATTCTGCTCTGATGGCCGCTCACGCAGATATACAGGATGATGAGAAACACAACTACTGTTATAATGTTGCAGAGATGCAGGATTCACGTTATCATTATGATGAAATGGTGCGTTACTTAACTACCTACTGGTAAATGTAACCAGTATTGATTCAAATAGGTTACCTATATTCAAAGTTTGTACCTACTTGGTTGTCTGGAGTTCGCTCTACTATACTTTTTCTCCAGAGAGGATGGCCTGCGCCAGATACTCATCCAGTAATCAGCTAGGGTACCTACTAGCGTGCAGCTGAAGTGGGCTTGAGCTTCGAAGATATTGGGAGGCCTCATACAATGTGTCGAGAATATCTTCTTGTCAAACATCCATTCCTTGAGCGGTGGCTAAAATGTTAATTATATAAGTACTTACTAGCTTTTGCCCGCGTCATCACGACCAAAGCCTTTCTCAAGGTCTAATCTACCCTTATACCAAATTTCATCAAAATCAGTTCAGTGGTTTAGGTGTGAAAGTTTAACATACAGACAGACAGACAGTTACTTTCGCATTCATAATATTAGTATGGATACCTAACATGACTGTCATCGTCCTCTATTTCAATCAATCTGAACCACGTAGATGCAATAATCATTTTTTTTTCATTTAGATGATCAATGCTGCTAATACGAGAACTCAATTTGGTATGTATTCTAAAAGTAACCTACCTAATAAATGAAATTTTCCGTGTAAAAGAATGTGCGAACTTTTGATGCAATTCAGATATCTATAGCGCCGAGCACGACGCCGCTACAGTCGATGCCTTAAAAGACTGCGCAGCGTTGAGTCAAGTGGTGAAGCGGTACACTGAGATGTTTGAAGACTTCATGTCTCCTCTATTGGCACTGAGGGTCGTGCAGGTCACCTTGTATCTGTGCACGCTGCTGTATACGGCAACACTGGTAAGGTGTAAATTGTTTTGTTGATATAACGTCAGAGTTATACCTAATGATGATGAATGAATTCTACCATAATATACTTTGGTTTATATACCTAAATAATAATACAATATACAAAAATATGTATAATTATGGATAATATAATGAGTGATGTGATTTATTAGTCACTTAAATACTAAAAACCTAGTTTAATTTTTTTTCCGTGCGAAAATCCCCTCGGATTCCTCCCACGCCGGAGCCGGAGGGGGAGGTAATTTCGGACTCGAACCGACTAAAACAGAGACAGAGACTAAATTGTTTAACAAATGAGTTTCTTATTTAACTAGTTTCTCATCTATTTTGGAATAATTACTAAAATACTTGCCTGTTGCTTGTTTTTCTAGAAATTTGAGATGACTACCGTAGAATACCTGGCTGCTGTTGCGTTGGACATTTTCGTTTACTGCTACTACGGGAACCAGATCATTTTGCAGGTGGTTGCCCAACTTTAAGTTCTTAATCTAGGCCTATATACAGTAACTCACTTTGATCGAGGTATACAAATGAGGTGCGAAGGATATACGGTTCTACTACCTTAAATCCTTAGACAATCTCATACACCAGCTGAAAACTGAAAATGACGTGCGGTTTTAGTCGGTTCGAATACAACATAACCACGCTACATGACACTTTGTACAATGTGGTGTGTTTTACCAGTAGAAATAAAACCAAGTGGCTTGCTACTGTTGCCATCTTCAAAAAATAACTTCCCAATTTCGGGAAAAGCTGCTTCTAAATCTCTTACGTCACTTAGCAGGTGTACTGACAAGGAGAGTGGTTTGGCCCCGAAAGCCTCAGTCAGTGCTGATAAACCCTTGGCTTCTGGTAAGTAAACCATTTTCATACTCACTTTTTTTATTATGTCTAGGCCGACCGTGTCTCAACAGCTGCTTACCAGAGCGCCTGGTTCTCGATGGGTGTGCGCCCTAGAAGGATTCTCCTGAACTTACTGCTGGCTAACAAGAGGCTTACGGTAATTCGGGCTGGGAAATTCCTGCCTATGGACCTACACACATTTGTTGTGGTATGTATACTATCACGTGACGAGCCTTTTCAAGAAGTGTATTTACCGGGAAAGTGTATCTTAGGGGAATAATTAGTACCCTTTGACTTTAAAAGTCAATGTATTGGACGGACAAATGTACAACTTATACCTTACGAAAATTACGTGAAAATTCCTTTCTGTTTAGAAGTAGTTTCAAGTTTTCTTTTGAGTGACCTTTTTGCTTTGGGAATGATTTTCATATAGAAATTATAAAGTAGAATAACTACAAAATGTTCTTCTGTTGTTTTATAATTCCCTGTATCACTAGGGTTTTCGCGCATTTCCTAATATATTTTTTTCATACATAAACACATACCACTGGCCCACCTGACGGAAACTTTAAAAATGATTACCCTGACCTATGGAGGCTATGGACGTGTGGGTATACCATCAGGGCCATCATAATTGCACAGCTAACCCGTGCGTGTTGGACGGTTCGCAACAAAAGGGAACCTCCTAATGCCCTTCAAGAACCATATTACAATAGAAAAAAGATTGAAACTCAAAGTAGGCGTGTTGGACGTCCATAGCTCCCGTGAAATCCAGAATTAGGCTAGTAGGCTTTGGATGCAGGATTGGTGCTCAGATAAAGAAGATTCGAGAAACCTTTGAGGACGTTTTCTCTGTAGACGTATCTACAATTATAAAATATAATATTCCTTGTTGTTACAGATCATAAAAACTTCGTTTTCATATTATACTTTGTTAGTCAATGTCAACGAGAAGTAGAAGAAATATTATTGCAGTTTCAGCATGACGGCGAAGATTTATACGTCTTAATTATATTATAACTTTTGGTTTGCAGTCGGGAAAATGTTTCAATACTTTAACGTAGAAAGTATATAACGTGTCGAAGTGTAAAAGCAACTCACTTTATAGGCAATGAAATTTAGAAGCACGAGTATCAAGTGTTACCTGAACAAAACTACCATTGCATCTATGTTTTACACTAAGGTCTTACTGTGTTGTGCGTGTGCACGCATGCACCTGTTTTATGCAAATTGAGTTAATTTAATGCAGTTAATTTGCACGATAATTGTGCAAAGAAACCGTACCAATTTGCACGAGGCAACAGACTATCTAAGTTTGTCAACTATTGAATGTTCAAGGATAGTTCATAACTTGTATTAGGGGAGCACATTAAATAAAATATACGAATTTTTCAGAAGTATTTTATTTAAGAAATTAATATACAATTCTTTTCATACATAGATCAATGATTCAATTAGATCGGCTGTCAGCCGCGGGTATCAGTCTAACACATTCAATAGCAATTAAATAAAAAATAAAAAAGAATGTAATGGCTTCCTATGGCTCTTATGCGACCTATTATTTTTTTAGTATGGTAACTATCGGTGGAGTATGGCAACACTGAAAACTTTGACAGTTGATTTTAAATATAGAATTCTATTGAATCGAAATTTAAAAAAACTAGTGACACTTTTGTGCGATGTTTTAAACGGATTCTTGCCAGCCTGTATTATAAATCGAACTTCAAAGGCATCAGCGTTCTAAAAAAGTAAGCGACCATGACGTTTTCGCGTAAAAGCAAGGTGCTAATAGCTAGGATCGCATAAGACCAAGGTGTAAAAGCAACTGCTACACAGAACTATTCGTCCAGGGACGGTGTATTCGTTTATATCTAAATACGCCCACATATAACCACTTGGCTACACTCACTTAAAATTATTTCTTAGCCGATATAATATGTATATACTGTAAATGCGTTTAAGTGTTTTCTACTTAATAGTACTCACTTTTCTGGCCATTATATTAGTAAATTGGTTTATATTATACGTATCTCAGACATCGCGTGAAACAGAGCTTCTGTCTTGCGATTTTTTTTTGCAGTGGATTTAATTTGAATATCGTAGTTGCGAAAGTAAAAAGAACTTATATTGTTCAATTATTACAACTACCCTCAATATCAAATTATTTTTTAAATGTACTTAACTACGAGCCGATGGTTACAATATAAACTTACAAATTACGCATTCTAGAAATTTCGCGTTTAAATAGGGTTATGTGGAATGTCCTACAATTTTTTTTTAATTCGCAACTACGACATTTCCCCCACCCTAGAGACCAAGTGTGTAGTGGGCGCAAAGTTTTGTTCATTACATTATCAACATACTACAGCTTCATTTATATTTATGCTTACTACTTAGAACTTCCAATATTTGTCTCCTCATTGAATTTCTCCTGCCATTAATAAATTTAACAGCGACTTATGATTACAACTTCGACTGTGAAGATTCACATGAAATAATCTCAATTAAAAAAGTAAACGCAGGTTTTGATCGCCGAAGTTGTGTCGCATACTAACTTACATTTAAATGGATATTGAATACGACACAAGCATACTGAGGACCTGACATACATACACGCATTTGCACAAACATTATTTTATATGCAGCATACTAAGACGCATCCGTCCACATTTAAAAAACTCACAATCGAGCCCCAGAGTCGAATACGAGACAGCCATTTTGAAATTTAAAAAAAAATCCCGTGCGATATACATACGTGACGTGTATTGTGTATAGTCTGTGGTACCCGGAAATAAAAGTGACAGTTGTTATACGACTCGATTAGAAAATTGTCAAAATGGAATTTTAAAGTTGCGGGTAGAAATAAAAATTAGTCCACACGTATTCGTCCGGCTGGACACAATCGTCCAGCAATTGATCAAAATTATAATATACGCAATGGACTTAGCTTATTTAATATGTTAAAAACGAACCAAATCAGAATATTCAGTGATCTTCAAGTCCGAACTATATTACTTGGATAGTAATTTCATTTTTACTTTTTCATAAAGTAATTCATTTTCTACGGTAGGTTCTGCTTACTAAAAAATAATGCAGAGGGCCTAGCTGCAAATAATATTTTTGAGAATTAAAAAAAGCAGTACAGATAAGATAATTATGATTGCATATAGTTCTATTGCGAAGGCATGGAAACCGACAACTGATAGAATTATAATGCGAGACCCTTGGAATATATTCATCCTACTCGTACGCACTGATAATTGAATTCAATTCTTATTTAATGGCTTCTGTGTGCTGCTACAATTTGTCAAAGCACTGATATTTCTTGTTCTATCATTTGACAGCTGTCATGTGCGCATATATATTTCTGACAGATTTTTTGAATTTAGTAGCTTCGTTCAGGAACACATTTTTATTCCTAAGGGATGTAATAAATATGAAATAAATAACTCCAATGCCTTCACAATTTACAGGAACTTTTCGGCAGTAAAATATTAATGTTTAAACTTAAATTGAACGACTTGTCGCAATGTTTGAACGGCTTAGAACGAATGCTATTTTTTTGGCGTTAGATTCAGACAGTACGTTTCTTTTAAACTGGGTTTATATGGTTCACTGAAAGGTGGTATTGATCACTGAGTCGAGTCTAAGGTCTTTCAGTAAACCATTTTGATACTTTCCATATAAAACCTAAAAGAAGGCTTCACTCAAAAATGTAAATGTATTTGGCTGGATTATAACTACATCTTACGTCATAACTAAATGTTCAATGATTGAATGCGTGAGGGAAGCTTCTGAAATGCTTTATATAGAAAGTTTCGTTCCAAAACACGCACACAATGTTAGCATACAACCCATTGCTAGCTTTCTAGTAAAGATAAAGAAACTCTTGATTGGATGGTTGATCCGCCAGTTTCGTGTTGGAATTTGGAACATTCGACATGATCAGAAACCGTTAGAGAATCAAAGAGGTCATTGTCAGAAGTAGGTGACAGGTCTGGGTGTGGGATCCATGCGAGTTCGCGGCGCAGGCGGCGGCCGGCTAACTGTAGCCACATCGGGAACAAACAGAAAATATTCGTGAGATGATGTTCAACATGCAGGCCTAACATCAACTAATGTGACAACACTTAATAGTAGAAATGTTTTTTAGGGTAGCAACACTTTCGTGATGACACTTTTGACACCCAAAAGCTGTTAAATAAATTTAAAAATAGACACTTTTGACAGCCTTCAGTATGTCAAATAACCAAGATGAGAAATCTAAATGGATTTGAAAGGATCATTAAACGTCGCATACAGACGCATTTTGCCCTTTTGGGTCGGTTGATGCAATATTATAACGTGTAGAAGGTAGAAAGAGAGTTATGTATCCGTCCGTCTATTATTATATTTGGTAACATTTTAATACTAAAAGTCGCGACGACCAAAGGTGACGAATCCTACTATTGAAATCGTCGTGTTTATCACATTAGTTCATACTAGGCCTGATGAATGATTACAAAACAAAAATATTTTACGAACGGATCACAAAAGGGTCTAATTCCATTAGATTTGTTGCATTTTTTAGAAGATACGTTAAAACACTCGAATAACACTAAAATAATACTTATGACATTGTTACATACCAATCTTTTAGTGCCGAGTAAAACGGGATGAATAGGTATCAAGCGGTGAATAGAGATAAAAAATGGTTATTAGAATTTTTAAATTTAATGTCAATGTTAAGATTTTCACATTATGTATTTTTATTAATTCTTTTATTACATTGAACTAGCCCATAGTTTGACTTGTAAGAAAGTAATCTACAGAATTTAGCTCACCATTTTATTTCTATTCACCCTTTGATAACTATTCACCTCGTGTAACGGTATAATATATTAAGGATTTGTTTTGCATTAAAAGCATTCAGTAAAGATTAACATGCACTCAAAATACATTGACTTTTACGTATACGATTAGACAAGCTCAAAATATGTGTAGTGGTTCCTGGGTGACGCGGGCAATAATCAAACGGGTCGCAGAAACTAATGAGTTAATGAATTTTGACACATATGCTTATGCAGGGTGATTTTATAGTTACGGATAAAAATAATTTGGGCAGTTTCGATAGCAAAATCATCTGAGAGTATTAATTTGGCGTAAAATTTAAAAACCCCCATACATTTTTCATTTCACCTGAACATTATTCCCATATCCATACTAATATCACAGTCTAACGATTCATACTACATACAGTCGGTCAACGAAGCCGTCTAGACAGAGCAATCGTGCGGGGGGAGAGGGGTGGTGGGGGACGGGGTATTACTCGGTACGCCCATACATTTTACTCGGTACTAAGGATTCAGGGCTGTCTCATTTTTGTAATCACACTAATCACGTGATTTTTTTTAAGGCTCGTTTTGTTTGTTAAAATTGTTTTTTTTTTCGTTTTCTATATTTAGCTATCCAAGATGGCGGACACGAAATTTTCACAAAAATCGATATGGGTATCGTTTTCAGGGTTTTTGGGGTCACTGATTGCGAATATAACATCCATTTCGCGATCCAAGATGGCGGACTCGAAATTTTTACCAAAATCGATATGGGTATCGTTTTCAGGGTTTTTGGGGTCGCTGATTGCGAATATAACATCCATTTGGTGATCCAAGATGGCGGACTCGAAATTTTCACTAAAATCGATATGGGTATCGTTTTCAGGGTTTTTGGGGTCGCTGATTGCGAATATAACATCCATTTGGTGATCCAAGATGGCGGACACGAAATTTTCACAAAAATCGATACGGGTATCGTTTTCAGGGTTTTTGGGGTCACTGATTGCGAATATAACATCCATTTCGCGATCCAAGATGGCGGACTCGAAATTTTTACCAAAATCGATATGGGTATCGTTTTCAGGGTTTTTGGGGTCGCTGATTGCGAATATAACATCCATTTCGCGATCCAAGATGGCGGACTCGAAATTTTTACCAAAATCGATATGGGTATCGTTT
Source organism: Eilema sororculum (assembly GCA_914829495.1). Taxonomy (NCBI): domain Eukaryota; kingdom Metazoa; phylum Arthropoda; class Insecta; order Lepidoptera; family Erebidae; genus Eilema; species Eilema sororculum. The sequence continues at coordinate 18,120,525 of OU618536.1, forward strand.
TCAGGGTTTTTGGGGTCGCTGATTGCGAATATAACATCCATTTGGTGATCCAAGATGGCGGACTCGAAATTTTCACTAAAATCGATATGGGTATCGTTTTCAGGGTTTTTGGGGTCGCTGATAGCGAATATAACATCCATTTCGCGATCCAAGATGGCGGACTCGAAATTTTTACCAAAATCGATATGGGTATCGTTTTCAGGGTTTTTGGGGTCGCTGATTGCGAATACAACATCCATTTCGCGATCCAAGATGGCGGACTCGAAATTTTTACCAAAATCGATATGGGTATCGTTTTCAGAATTTTTGGGGTCGCTGATTGCGAATATAACATCCATTTGGTGATCCAAGATGGCGGACTCGAAATTTTTACTAAATTCGATACGGGTATCGTTTTCAAGGTTTTCGGGCTTGCTGATCACGAATATGTTATTCATGTAGCAATCCAAGATGACTGGATGGATGATATGTTCGTAATTAGCAACTCTGTAAACCTACAAAACGATGCTCATGTTGACTTTGTGGGAAATTTCAAGTCCGCCATCTTGGATCGCTAAATGGATTTTATTATACGTAATTAGTTACCCCGAAAGCCTCGATTTGTTTTTTGATCGTCCGCCATCTTTGATCGTCGGTAACATGGTCCTCAAGCCCGATAGCAGACAATTGCCGACAGGCAATCATACGATGGGAAACTGTCGACTCCCAACTGATCGTGTGTAGCCGCAAAACTGACAGCAGGGCAAAATCGCTTTCATGTGTGGGCGCTGTCGACTTAGGACTGCAGGCCGCCCGATACGATTTGAAACTACAGGCGAACTGATCGTGGATAGGCTCCTTTAGAATATATCATCAATTTAGCGATCCCGGCGATTAGCGAAATTTGAATTCGAATCCAAATCCAACCCCGAACCCGAACCCGAATCAATATCCAAATTCAAGTCGGAATCGAAATAGAAATTCGAAATCGAAAACGAAATCGAATTTGAAATCGAAATCAAAACCAAAATCCAAAAACTCAGACTTAAAATATTACGTTTGCTTGATCATAATTAGTTGAGTAGAACCGGAGATATAACCAAAAGTCGCAATAGCCGACATCCATGCGAGCGGAGCCGCGGGCATCACCTAGTAATATAAATTAGCGTGAGTTGATGTGCCTTGACAGAACAAAGAGAACGAATAGGGGTTATATATAGAATATTATAGAAAAATTATATTTAAAAACTGAAGTGACAACCCTGACAAAACTGCAAAAGGCGGCATTTCCGCAAACATCAAACGCGATGAACTACTGTAAGATCTCTCGTTATACTGTGCTAATATTATAAATGCGAAAGTAACTCTGTCTGTCTGTCTTTCTGTCTGTCTGTCTGTATGTTACGCTTTCACGCCTAAACCACTGAACCGATTTTGATGAAATTTGGTATAGGAGTAAATTAGACCATGAGAAAGGACATAGGCTATGTTTGGTCGCGATAACCGACATCCACGCGGGCGGAGCCGCGGGCAAAAGCTAGTTGTTTATACTGGAGATTGATGGCGCTTGGTGGAATCTGCTACACATATTGAATAACACACTTGTACTTTTCCACTGAGTTTATTTTATTTCTTAACCTGACCGGTTTCGCCTTACGGCATTCTCAAAGGTTTACATTGATGTTTCAAGTATCGTAATTCCGAAACAGGCGAAACCGGTCAGGTTTAGAAATAAAATAAACTCAGTGGAAAAGTACAAGTGTGTTATTCAATATTATTCCCATATATTATCAAAAACATTATTTTTCTTCCGCCAAATTAATACTCCCAGATGATTTTGCTATGGAAACTCTGCACAAATTCATTTTTATCCAAAACGACTATAAAATCACCCTGTATAATATAGCGCTCTTTTTTTTACCTGACTGCGCCAGCGAAGCTTGTTTCGATTTTTTATACAGCAGTCGAGTTTTTTAATTTTTTTTTTGTGATTCAATTGGATAGCAGCAAACAAAAGAGGCTCATTTGCTGGTCAAGTAGTGATTAATCAAGACCATTTTTTTTTTCATAAGTGCAGTGTTAGTCTAGGAGTCTGTATATATAAAAGTCTTTATGAGAATATGGATAACTTCTACGTATATTATTATATAATTCAAAAGGTTAATGATCTTTTGATTGTTATCAAGACACTAGAATATTCCTTAAAGTTCATATGAATGAGGCGGATTTCACCAGTGGAAATATGTTAACTAAATTGGGTCCTGAATTTCTACGCTTTTTTTTTATAAATATCACTTTGGTAGCTCTCGTCTCGACCATGGCCCACCTGATTGAAAATGGTTACCGTGGCCTATGAACGTCACACTCGCGCTGCCGACCCTGTAGGAACCTCGGTCCTTCTTATTGGTGAAATCTACCTTAAGACGATTATTACTTAAGTTTTATTGGACATAAAACCGGCATGCTTATAACACAATGTTTCTTGATGATTTGACACTTAACAGATTGAACAATGATCCGGAGAGGCAGACATTGTTTTGTTATAATCTATGTTCGGTGAATTTGAGCTCGTACACCGCCGTTGCACCGCGTGCTACCCTCAAGACACCCAAAAATACATATTTCATACATATTGTACACATTTTGGGTCCAAGATATATGGCGGGAGATATAAATTCAACATAACACGCTCTGTACCTTATATCAGATGTCTTCGTATAACATTCTCTGTTATTAAAAAGCCTATATAAATTTGTATACTACGTAATCTGTATATTAACGCGCTAAGATCTCTAGAATCACTGATCCTATGTTATTAGTGTTCTATACGCAAGCGCAGCCAAGAGCAAAAATTACTTGCACCATAGCAAAAGTGTATCTAAAAAAAATTCAAACGTGCTGACTTTTTAAAAGGCTGTTACTATTGTTGCAACTAAACTACTGTTTTACTTTATTAGTATTATATTACGTATTTTTTTGGGAACTGAGGAAGTTCGGCCAACTATAACAAAGTTATAGATTCCGAAATTCAAACTACCGTCTAGACTTAAAAAGAATTTATTCTTAACCTGGCGAACATACACTGCATTCAATAACATTACATTAGACATACAAAATATTTTAACCCCTCATTATTTTTTACATATTCGACAACCCTACCAAACAAGACCGACACTAGAACATTATCTATCAAAGATTTGTTATTCCCAGTCATTGCGTAGACTCATCTACCGATGTTCCCAATACCATACTGACAGTTAAAGATAGATCGCATCTACGGACTTGCTCGGCTGTTTAAATTCAAAACATATACGTCAAATTTGACTGTTGCGATCTATCTTCAACTGTAAGGCTGCCTGTCCACCGTAGCGGACGCTCCGGAGCGGAGAAACGGATAAATATTAACCAATAGGATTGCACAACATCGAAGCGCGGAGATTTAGTGCAATCCCATTGGTTAATATTCGACTGTTTCTCCGCTCCGCAGCCTCGCTCCGCGTCAATGGACAGGCGGCCTTAGTATGTTATTGAGAACGGCCGTAAGTGATTATAAAAATAATAATTGTATAATTAAAAATGTCAAACATAAAATTGTTTCAACCCTAAAATAAATCTTGGGTTGATATAGTTCCTATGTCATTCCCGTTGGCGTGTTAGGGTTAACTGGAGGATGTTCCGTGTGGTGTGGTGGTGTGTATGGGGAGGGGGGGAACTCACTTCTTTTTGTTCTTGGGTTGGGCGCGCGGCGGCGTGTTGGGGCGGCCCATATTGAGGCCGGAGTACAGCTTGCGCTTGTCGGCCGGCTTGAGGATCTGGAACGAGCACATCAGTGTCTCGTCCACTGACATTAGCGCACCTGGGAAGTTATAATGGGTTATGTTAATGGGTGTTGGTTCCCGGTGGAGTTCCGTGTCTTCCCATGGATGTTGTGGAAGGCGACTAAGGGTTAAGGCTGTTCTCACTCCGACAGTAAGTACTTCTGATTAATATCGATATGGTTTCCAAGACATTTGAACTTTCCGAGTGTCTTTACTCGGTGTGTTCATGGGTCACTAACGTACATCTTGGTGTAAAGGAGTAACAGTAGTGGAACGTGAGCCTGGGGGTGACAGTTGGAACCACCTAGCCTGTCACTCTAGCAGAAGCAGACCGCACCGGTGGCGATAAAGGCCTTCCCCCTATCTGGGGAAAGATGGGGACACTAGTCTCACACCCCAGGGGGCCTTAGATAGCCATGGGTCTGCCAGGGAGTGAGGGTTTGATGACCTGAGAAGGAGTGCAGTTTTAGTCGACTCCATTCAATTCGTGGGGAATTCCGCACAAATGTGGGAACGTTGCCGTTGATGTTATTAGTCCTCATAAAGGAGTTTCAGTAGTATAAATATTACTTACCTGCGTTGTCAAATTCACCGCAGTAGTTGGGCGCCGAGAAGAGCGTGACGAGTTGCCTCTTCGCGAAGAACTCGTAGCCGTCTTCTACGACCTGGTGCGCCCGGCAGATTAGATCGAACTCGTGTTTCGACAAGAACTTGCCAACCACCTGTAACAGACATATAGCGTCGTTGTTGTAAACTTGATTGCAAGAAGGATCCTCCCACGGTAATATTAGAAGTAGCTAGACCCAGTAACACAGGGTAAGGCGTTAAGGTAAGCAGGGTAAAGGTAAGCCGTCGAAATATTGGAGAATAAATGTAAAAATCTCTACCACGGCTTCTCTCTGCAGAGCAAGCCGGCACGAATCGTGTAGTAAGGACCCCGGAGGTGTGGTTATCGGGGCATATCCCTCGCACGGCCGACCCGGGGCAATCCCTTTCGGTCTGGCTTTTCTCGGGTATGGGAAAGTTTGCACTATGGAGCTTGATGTCAGCTTATTTATTTTTAATTGGTTGGTCGACTTTTTCAGCAGCGACTGTTATTTGACAACTCTGAGAGTAGTTTACGCCAGAGCCTCGTCGTGGTTTAGCAGGTGCACTTGCAGGTGAGGTTTTTTTTAATATCTATTATAGTAAGGTATATAAGGTTAAAAATATTCTGACCTGTCATCCAAAATATTGTTTGCTTGTTCTGGATATAAGTGGATAATCAAGTTATCGGGCCAATTTCAGAGGATTTTTTTAGCTTTAGTACAAAAACGTACATGGCGCACAGTGGTCCGGAATTGAAAAATGAGTGACTTAGGGATCAACTTTCTCTTTTCGAATTTTTCTTTATGGCAATGGATAGATCTTATTAACCCTAATAACAAATGTTCTAGGTAATCTTCTTAATGCTTATGGTTTGGGTAAAAATAAATATTTTCAGTTTTCTTTGTATGGAACGGGTCATAATGAGTTCAATTTCTCCCAAGTCTTTAGCGATCCGGCTTTCAAACCTTTTTTTTCTTTTTTCTTGTCCTATTTGCTATAATGTAACACTATTAACATGTACCTAAACTTGCAATTCTACCAGATAAAGGGATCGAAAAAAGTGAAAAATATTGAATTTTGCTATGCTAAGTTTTTAATTTTTTTACGGTCCTGTGGCCTATATTTTGTTTATGGGGCCCCACTAAGATTTTTAAGACCAAGCTTACTTCACCTGCAAGGCTGTACACAATGTACACATGCTGATTGATAGACTAGATACTGCCAAACATTGTAAAATTTATATTTTTTTTATGGGGCCCCACTAAGATTTTTAAGACCAAGCTTACTTCACCTGCTAGGCTGTACACAATGTACACCTGCTGATTGATAGACTAGATGCTGCCAAACATTGTAAAATTCTACATAGAATTCTATCTAGTCCTTATTATTATGAATAACTTATCTAATTCAATTCAAATTCATTTATTTCCTGAAGTATAGGTAGGTAATAGAATATACGTTATATTAGTCTAAGCTATGATCCGCCAATTCATACAAAATATTAAAATGATGTCAAAATTTATAAAATAGATAAATATGTCAGAATCCAATTAAGTTAATTAGGTCAGAACGTAATCGCAAAAAAGTCCAAATCAAAATTAATCGTTTCCAAAAGTCTAGATGTCTTCAAATTGAGTAAAGCTTGCAGTTTAAAAGAAACTCCATTTTCGGTTATTATAATGTCTTCCTACTCTGGATAACACTTTAATTTTGCTTCCAATAGTTTATGATAAGAGAGACAAATCAGAGCCATCTTCGCGGGCAGATTTTCTGAGGTTCATATATTACCACTTAGATAACTTTAGTGAAACTGCTAAAGCCAACGCTTTCTCGGGTAAATATGTACGACCTTTTCCTTTACTCTCTCTTAAACAATCTTTGACTTTTTCTTAATCTTCTGGGTAACTGAGCAAATGATCCATTATTTTTCCAATATCTTCATTTCCATAAGATTTCAAGGCGTTTATTTTAACTAATTTTTGTTCTTCTGGCGACAATGATTTAATTTATTCTATTTATATTAAGATTTAATCGCTTTAAACGTCTTCGTTTCTGTCTTAAACTTATTTATCAAAACATTTTCAGTGTGCTTCTGGTATTGATGGTGGCAGATTTTCAACATTATCAATTTCATCTTCTAATTCAGGATTCCCTGATAGCCGAATTAATCTTTTAGGCCAATTTATTGAATTCTAACCATTTCTTATTTGAATGAATTTTTTATAGCATTTATTATGCTAACTGTTAAGTTCGAAAAACATTGGAAAAAATGAAATGCTCAAGTGAGACTCGAACTCACGACCTTTCGCTTACAGGGCGACTGCTCTGCCAACTGAGCTATTGAGCACCACTTGAATCATTCCAAATTTTCCTTCTCTTTATATCCGTCTATAAGGGCGACGGTGCAGCCATCTACCAACATTCTTACGAACTGTTGGAAACAATGAATGATTTTTCAACCATTTTTAAACATTGAATTTTGATGACTGCGCCCAAATATTTGAATGAATTTTTTATAGCATTTATTATGCTAACTGTTAAGTTCGAAAAACATTGGAAAAAATGAAATGCTCAAGTGAGACTCGAACTCACGACCTAAAAGTCAACGACGACCTAAAAGGGGCTAAAGTGCGACTCGATTGTTCCCATTTAGTACCTACATTTAAGCAAAACCTCTGGCAAAATTTTCGGAAAACAATATTATATTCAATATTTAATAGCTGTTGTAGGTAAAAGTCTGAAAAAACGTTTTTACTGTCCGTAAACGATTTCAACTCGTCTCTTAAGATGACAAATAAATCCAAATTATTAACTAAACTCCCCATAATTAATAAAAGATTAAAAGATCACTAAGTAAGAAGCAGTGCCAATAAACGAACACAAATAGTAAATTTAAAAACACTGTCTGTTTATGAGCCAATTGCGAATCTTGAGTATTATAATATTTATATTGTAGGACCTCGGTAGATCAACATTTCTCTGGCAGAATTGCAAGTTTAGGTACATGTTAATAGTGTTCAATTATAGTAAATAGAACAAAGAATGAGAAAAAAAAGGTTTGAAAGCCGGATCGCTAAAGACTTGGGAGAAATTGGACTCATTATGACCCGTTCCATACAAAGAAAACTGAAAATATTTTTTTTTACCCAAACCATAAGCATTAAGAAAATTACCTAGAACAATTGTTATTAGGGTTAATAAGATCTATCCATTGCCATAAAGAAAAATTCGAGAAGAGGAAATTGATCTCTAAGTCACTCATATTTCAAATCCGGACCACTGTGTGGCGTAGTTTAGGCTACTTTAATTTAGAAAAAGTACTTGCTATTTTGGGTTTCACACACACAGCTAGTATTATAAATTATACGTAAGAGGGGCCGGAGGTAAAGGGGCTATCGTGCGGTTATCGGTTTAAACCCAACGTAAAGGTTAACTGTATTATGTGTTTGTTACGAACAAAACACGGTGCACACATCGTGTGATTACGTAAGAGGTTGTGTGATATCTTCCTGCTGTCTAGAAACACATTCAGTGATAAGGTCCAATGTAAATTCATTAAGATATCAACGGAGACCTTTGCCACGGAATGTTTGTTTACTTACAAACAGAAGGTCTTCTACAATCCTTGACGATTGAGTTAATTATTATGCAGTAAAAAAACAAGGTTTTAAAATGTGTGCAGAATATTTCGTTTCTGTGCTGTTGACCATTGAAGAATTCTTTTACCTGGCTCCTGGATGTCGATTCAGATAAAAATGTATTATCATCGGCACAGAATCACAGCCTCCGTGGCGTAGCGGTAGTGAACGGCCGCTACGCAGGAGGCGCGGGTTCGATCCCCGCTCAATGCAAATATTTGTATGCATGGCAGTCGTTACGGGTAGTTGGATCCCTCAAAAGTCCAACAACTGGTTTAGCTGCAGTGCTTCGATATCGCCTTTGGGTTGTGAAGGTCAGATGACAATCGCTTTACAGAAAATATCGAAGCTTAGCCAAATCAGCAGTTGGTCTGGTAAAGCGGACCCCAGACTCCATGCTGGAAGCTTCGAATGCGACTGGGATTAACGCTAAGATGAAGAAGAAGATCGGCACAGAATCAACACGAGAGAACTTTTATCCATTAGAATTGCTCTATTAGCTGATCGAACATCACTCAAGGAGTTTGAGAAGAAATTGATGCTTTGGAAATAGACATATGAACTAACTGATGTACAGTCTATGTCAACCAGATCAATCAGGTACGATATCAAACCTAGAATATAAAATATTGCCTCACCTCAGTGCCAAACGTAAAGCTAACCCCACGGTCGTTTTCGCCCCAACCGGCGGTGTCCTTGTCAGGGTCGGACCATAGCAAGTCGCAGAGCAAGCCCTGGTCAGGAACATCAGTCGGCCTCATGATCCGCCGGATCTGTTCCATCGCCTGGAGGTCTGGAGATAAGCCGCCGTGACAGCAGAATATCTTCTCGTCAACTGTAACAAGGGAAATAATGATTTAGTAAATTGTAGAACTTCAAACTATCAATAGTTAGGCAATCTTTTCTACGATGACTATTGTTTCTCTTTTCGGAAGCACAAAATCAAATCCATGCTAATATTATAAATGCGAAAGTAACTTTGTCTGTCTGTATGTTACGCCTTCACGCCTAAATTTGATGAAATTTGGAATAGGGATATGTTAGACCATGAGAAAGGACATTAGCTGTTTGGTCGCAATAACCGACATCCACGCGGGCGGAGACGCGGGCAAAAGCTAGTAAGAAATAATAGGGTGATTTCGCAGATCAGTTCGTGATCCACTGATAATTTTTATTTGGTTATTACGGGAGCTGGAACCTTGAGAGACAGGCCAGGTGTATATGTACTAGCGAGCAGGTGAGCTGGACTGGGGGGTCTGAACCGAAGATGTTATCGGTGACAGTGATTAAAAAATAACAAAATAATCCTTCCATAAAAGGTGGGAAGTATGGGAAAAGCCGACTCATGCCGACATTTTGTCTTCAAAAGTCGACTCATTGCAGTTAATATATATTCAAAAAATCCATCTAAACGTCGCATCGTGAAAACATTTCTATTTCACGAGCGTCTTGGCAGTATTGATTATGACAAAATTATGATTCATGAGACGCCACTGAGATCATTGACACCACCCATTTAAAGCTGCCAGCGTTCCTAAATAAATAAAGACCCTAGGGATGCTCCGGGCATTGAAATGTCTTTTAAAGCAGTATACATCACATATGTTTCAGTATTGTATCAGTAGGGGATTGATTATACCGACTGTTAGTATAGTTATTGTTCTCGTATACCTTTTGTGAACTTATAAGAATAGTATTTTATTTTGTGACTAGGCCACAGTTGAAAACCAGTATCGTCTGGAAGTGATTGTAACAAATTTCACATTTTTCTATAGCATCCGGGACCGACGATGGTTTAATGTGCTTTCAACAACGTATTAAGAATGGTCACCAATCCTAAGACTGCCTGGCTGGTAGTACTTAGACACCTTCGAATTCTTTGTTGTTGGATAAATCTTTGTTCTAAACGCAAAACATATTCTATCAAGAATTTGACTATCAGACGTTATCGTATAGTGAGTAAACAGCAAATAGGGTTATCAGTAATGGCATTCTGGCGCCGACCATCAACTAGTGTTCGCGTTTCATTAGCGCACATATCTTTATGATCCAATTAATCTTATGGAAATATCCTAGCACCTAGAAAATATAATATGTATGAGGTCATGTATAAAAAAAATACTGTACACAAAATGAGAGGTTTACTTCGTTATGTGTAAATCGGGGCTAAAAGTTAGGCCGAAATCCAGAAGATACGGGTCATCATTCCAGATGCCGTCGATACTAAAATGCTGGTTCCTGACTTGACGCCTTCGACATAATTATACATTTACACGCCTCGCTAAAGAACCCAGGATTGCAAGAATGTGTGTGTGTTTAATCAGGAGACTCTCGTGCCGGTTCGTACCTGGAGCACGGGCTGGCCAGGGCCATCCAAAGAGACAATGCGGCTATCGTTATGGGTACCTTTGCACCGGGTACAGGCCTGAGCGCATCATGACGAAACTGATAGGGGAATAGTGTGACGAAGTTATATACTTTTTACCTGACTGTGCCAGCGACGGTAATGTTTATAGGAATTGTAATTTGTTGAGATTGTGTAGAACAGAGAATGAAATATATTACTTAGCACGAAAAATCTGCCTCAAGGACGCGAAGACGGGGCACGAATTAGCCTTGGCCTATCACCTAGTTTGTATAGGTCGGTACGTTAGGCATGTTTACAACATACAACATGATAAAATAGTTCCCGTTTATCTACCTAATTCTGTATTATAATATTAGAGGCACTTTGATGACAAAGTCACTGAATAGGAAACTGTTAATACAGGGAACTTTTAGTTATTTCGCCTACTAGAAAACGTTGGATGGTTGTAGGTAGTTGTACTTACTCGTTCAATTTACAAAGGACATGGTTCACTCGAGTAAGCTTGACCAATTTAAAACCTTTCTACACTGTTTCAGACCCTTTATAACGTAAATTTTGTAAGAGTAAATGCTACATAGTGTAATATGTATGTCGCACCGCAACTAAAATCTAAATAAATTACCCAAAAAGGCTTTTTAAGGAAACGTTTTGTATATTGTAAAAAAAAGCATTTCAAAAACTCCCCTTATCCTTGGGTAAATACTTTCAGCATAGATAGCAATAATAAAGGATCAGAAAAAGTAGAATTACGAAGGTTGAACGGAGAGTAAATAATGGCTATCATCTAACCTAAGTGCGCACCCTTGACCGTTCTAGCCAAAGATTGATAAGCAATCTTCTAAGTGGGTAGGTGCGGTAAATGGTACTTTGCTAATGATCTGCACCTAATGCAATTTAATAAGTAAGTATGTTTGTTACTTCTCGCGCTTTGCCACGGTGAGGCAAGCGAAGAAAACCTGGAAAATAGCTAATGGGAAAATGGGTCTCCGATAGTAATTTTACAAGCTTCAGGCAATGCAGCATACAATTAAACAGTATTAATATGCTAACCTCTGTGGTGAAGCGGTAAAACGATCGACTCCTCGCGATATCCCCCGCTCAGTGCAAATATTTGTATGCATGAAAATATGTCGTTTCTCATTTGTGAAATGCAACCCTAAATCCTTAAAGAATTCTGACGAAACCGGTCAAGGTCCTTCCAGCTCAATAGGATCATAAATTCCAATTGACTCTATACATCGACATACAAAGTCAAAACTATCTTGTACAAATTCGCTCAGAAACCGTGTCGAATTCAATAACATGGCTGTGAAATTCTCAGAAGCCCTTGTCGGGAAATTGGACCGGATGATTCGTGATTATGTACTCGTGTCGTGTATCGGCAACGTTTATTTCGATCGAAAGCTCTCGAACAACGCGAAAATATCTGTTTATTGTTTCAAACAAGAGCTTTAGGCTTACTTTCTGGAGCTTAAAATGTTAATAAAATGGGTAGTGTAAGTCGGATTTCAATTAGAAGGGTTCCGTATTAAGGTACAAAATTAAGCATGTATAGACTAGACTTTTGAAGTGGGGCATCTTATTATTAGTTTTAAATCTGAGAACTTGTACCCAGAGTCTTGCTTGGAACCTAGGGACTTCTCGGAGTGAGGTTGTAGATTAAACACACCTTACACGACATTGTGGGTGTAGGCGTATTAACACATGCATTCAGAAGTGGGATAATTTCCAAATGTTATTTCTTATTACTTTAAACTTTGAATACTGGTACTGGTACCCAGTCTTGCTCTGAATCTAACGTCCATTTCACCATTTCAGGTAGATGACTAAGCATACACATAATAACACCTGTGCATCGTCGTGGGGGTGGTAGGCCGAGGTGTACCTAAATTCAGAAGTGGGATAAAGATTTATGTTACAAAGATGCTTAATTGCTTTTAAAACTTACTTGTAACCAGGACGTAAATCTAAACCAGGCAATTATTTAATTTTTGCTAGTGAGTTCTTCCTAACAATACTTTCGTTTAAAATACTCAAACAATTACATACATAATGTCACCTTGGGGAACACTAAAATGCGAGTTCAAGGGCACATATCCTCTGCTGGGCTTAAAGCTTATTGGTTTTATTAAGGGCGGCAGGAATAACGATCAGAAACGGTTGCTATAAATCTGTATTTTATAGAGCTTCCGATAATGTACGTGTATTATGTACCTATGTATAGTCAGGTCAGTAAATGAAGATTTGCCATTCACTATTACAGATACCGGGATATTTACCATGTATTGTACATGACAAATATCCCGATATCTCGGGTGAGGGCCTCATTTGTGAGTTTCAGCGTCGTCGTAACTGATCAGGGTCATTCTTAGAAATTTTTAATCAAATAAAATTATAACAATGAGACAAATTCCTTTAAATTTCTAAGTATGATCCTGCTCTATGTGATATGATATATACGACTATCATAAAATGCCTCACTTTAATGTGACATTTCATAATAGATTCTTCTAGTAGGTACGAAATAAATTTTAAAAAAATGTTCGTGAAGGTAGACAGTTATTATTACAGACGCTTGCAAAACGGTGCCAAATACACAGACGGTATCAACGCAAAGATCAATAGGATCCCGGCAAGTGCGACCTTGGGCAGAGTCGTTCAGAAACGGCTCTATTTGGCTCTTCGTTTTTAATACAGACCGACTTTCGTGTAGAATTCAAAAGGAAATTGGTAAAAATGAATATTGATATAGTCTTGCCTTTTATGAATTTCAGACAGTTTCAATATCAGACAGTTATTGAGTAGATGTAACAAATCGATATACTTTTATGACATCGCTTACTACCACAAAACTTTAGCGCAAAACACTTACTAGACTTTTCTTATTGGTTGGTAGGGTAAACGAATATTTTCAATATTCAAGCACTAGTCAAATAGCAAAACCTAATAAGAGCAGACGGAAGAGCGGACAGCATTAAAGAGACACTTCCATACTAAAACGAGAACAAAAATACTTTAGTAATGATTGGTTTATTTGGTTAGAAATTGATTGAGCCTTACTGCGTATGAAAGAAACTGTCTAAAGTGTAAAGGCGTTTCATATTTACGTTACAGCAATATTGGACTCGTGCCAAATTGCTTCCATCTCACGCCACGTAAGATTAATTTAATAAAAGAACTGTTTACATCGTTACAAAACTTTTTATTTATGATTATGGGTGACTCATGGGACTATTACGGACAAGCACTGTTGTTTGTCAGTTATGATGTATTCAATTCAAGATCAGGTTAGGAGTAAATATATACCCACCCTAAGAGACGAAAAAAGTCAAATTTCAGAATAGTGAACTGACATTCCCTTCCCAGAAATCGACACGATTGCTCTGTACTCTTTAAACGACACCGATGAATCGATGCGTGCGCTAGAGATATATTTAAAAACTGTAGTAAAGAAACTACAGTTTTTAGATCTTCTCTAGCGCACACGCATCGATTTTTGATGCAGTTTGGACGGTACAGCGCGATCGTAATGATTTATCATAGTGTGAAGGCTCTCATTACTATACCGACAGAGTAGGTGTATGTAATAAATAAGATGCTAGTGAAACGTTTCTCTCAAATTATCTCTTCAGTTTCTAAAGTAAGTTAAATAATCTTCTAACACAATTTTGCTAGACTGCAGATACTCAAGACATCGCTAATGAATGGATACCCAAGTTTATCTGTAGAATGTTCCAGAGACTTCGAAAGCCATCTGCAAATACTTGCTAGTTGGACAGTTCTTAGAAAGTAAGTGAAACGGAACTGTAATTCAACTGTAGTTAAATATACAGTCCGCCCTATTTTAGCATTCAACCACGAATTAATTCTGTTTTTGTTTGTATCTGCAGACTGAAGTTATTTGAATAAATCTTATCAAGCAGTTTAGAATATTCTAGATAAGCATTTTAATTAATGAACTATTTATGTATGCATGATTTTTAAATAGACTGAATCTGCACCAGTCTTCTCATTACTTTTATCTACACCAAAATTACTGAACCGATTTTGTATATTCTTTGGTGGATCATAAAGGTTATATGAAATACTGGTACCATATATTGTACTTGGTTATGATGACATAAGCCGTTTAATATCATATTTGTACGCCGGTGAAACCACAGACAGATAATTTAAAAAAAAAGTCGAAGAAGACTCGTTTTGAACTTACTGAAGGAACCCTATTCGTGATGTACGTACATTTGACGTAGAATGTAATAATGTTGTATTGTCTGCTATAAGACCATACCTGGTTGAAACGCTTATGGCGGTCGACAAGTCTTAATAAGGAAAAAAATAATTTTGAATTAAGGTGACTATTTATAGTATTTACAAGCGGTTCGTCTCACTTTTGCGCGAAAAAATATAAAAGGAATGAGCTACCCAAATATATTTTTTTTACCGTGAGGGAAAGTCCTTCATGGATGTTATGCCGGACACCTACCGACTAAAACCCTCACGGTAACGCCCAACAGCCTATGGTTGGGAGCCCCGGGTTATCAGCTACCCAAATATCTTTGTATTTGCTTTAATTCCCTGTAAACCTGTAAATAAATTCCCACAACGATACCATCAACCTATTAATCAATTACCACCAAAAAACCCCGTTTGAGTGGCAAAATATACCTATTTTCACCCCGCACTGTACTGCAAAGTTAAAAATAATAAATAATTCTGCAGTATCATTATACATGCCTTTATATGGGAAGGAAGCAAGCTATAAAACATGTCACGAGGTTCCTCCAACACTCGCCCGACCGTTCAACAATGACACTTGGAAAATGAGAGGCCGACTGTTGTGATGTTACGTACCAACTGTTTTGGTTTGAGAAATGATAATATTTTATAAACATTATATCCTCAAGTGGATTTATATTTTACTGGAGATTGTCTGCTTGCGGAATGAATTGCTGTAACTGTAATATTGTGGAGTTGATGAATTTGGAAATGCAATTAACTCGGAAGTAAATTCCACTTACATTCACACCACTAGACCATAATGATGGGGAAACCTGTGGAACATCTAGGTTCCACGGGAACTAATTCGTACCTAGTTATCAAGGTGTTAATGGTCCACTGCGCGGACGCGTGGGCGGCCGGCGTCTCCTTCAGCGAGCAGGTAATGGTCGTGAAGGAGACGGCGGAGCGGGAGAGGCGGCGCGAGCGAGAAAGACTCGCGGATCGCGCCGCCCGCGCGCGCAGGCAACTCGGGCGTTGGAGGGCACTGACTGACCTCCGTCCCCCATGAGCGCGGGCCTGTGGGTGACGGGTGGAGCCGCCTGTCACCCCAGCAGAGCAGGCCACGGCGGCGGCGCGCTGAATAGCGCGCCTCCCCATTCCGGGGGCGAGTTGTGGACACCGTTGTCCCCCCTCCTGAGGAGGGCCAGACCGTAAGGGATGGCCCTGGGTCAGCCGGGGTGCGAGGGATATGTCTATAACAACCTCACCTCCGGCCTAGCACCAAGACCCACAGTCGGCGTGCGGTTTTAGTCGGTTCGAATCCGACATAACCTTCCCTTCCGGCTCCGGCAGGGGGGGTATCCGAGGGGATTTCCGCACGGAAAAAAAAAAAAAAAAAAGGTGTTCCTCGGTTACATTCTTGGATCCGTAATACACCCAGGTGTTCCATAAAATTAGGTGAGTGCAAAAAAAATGTTAAAATTGTTTTTTTTTTTATATAAATATTCCACAACATTCTACACAACGCTATCTAGACCCATGGTAAGCTTTTATAGCTTGTGTTATGGAATCTAGAATGCGGAAAAACATACTTATATACTTTTTTTTGTAAATACATACATATTATACATAGAAACACCCAGACCATTGCAAATAGCCATATTCATGCATACAAATATTTGCATCGAACCCGCGCCTCCTGCGTGGCAGTCGCGTGCACTACCGCCACGCCACAGAGGCTGTCAAATTGATTTGATTCAATGACACATGATGGGAACTGAATATCTTCGAAGAGTTCCGCTAATAGAATATTACTTGTTCTACGCAGTACGCCAGTGTTTGGGGAGCTGGGCACAAATCCCAACATCTATGTGTCTATAAAACACTCTCATCTTTCTGTATGTGTTCGAATACCAGATATAGGGACTTTAACAGGCCTTGTTACCCCGAAAGGAAGAAAGGCGTGATTACAATCATAACCTTCGCTAACGTATCATGACCCGCATGAAGAAGTAGAGAATCGCGTTATCCGGCAATTTCTGGATACTGACGATAACTATAATTAACCCATGTTCCAATGTAGCACAAGGTCGTTTACGGTGACCATGACATTTAAGAGCCGGTAACGGCATTGACCACGGGAAGTGATGTTTGTCCAAGTACCCAGAAGGGTGGATATTACGTATGTATGGAGGAAACAACATTACAATAACTGGTAAAGGTTGTGTTTGCGTTATATAAATGTTTAAGCAGGAACTTTGAAACTTTATTAGTAATACGAACTAGTTTAGGGGTATATCAAAGTTTCCACTGTAGGTAATACGAAGTTGGATAACCTAGCTGTTTATGTATCCGCAGTTTCAAGTGTTTGGATTTTTGAACCTGTTTCCGTAACCCCTGGGTTAAGTTTTCGAGATGAAATAGTCTGTGTTGTCCGCAGTTACATCCGTGTGGATTTTTGAATCTGTTTCCGTAACCCCTGGGTTAAGTTTTCGAGATAAAATAGTCTGTGTGTTATTCCTTATTTATTGTTAGATAGTAGTTATTGTTTAGTAATCTCTGTACAATTTTTGCCAGATTCGTTCAGCCGTAAGAGCACGACTGAATGACAAATATACAAACATGGTTGTTCACTAACTTAAAATTTATAATATTAGGACAGATTTATGTGAGTTAATTCGTTCATATATTTTGTAATGTTAGTGTCTTACGGAAATATGTGCTTCACTCGATTCCCTTGACTGAAGAATGTGACCTCAGCTAATATCAGTAAAGGAGAATTTCAAGAGTCTTGGTTAATTAGAAATCTGCCAAGGCAATGGAGGTTTTAGTTCAGAAACTAAGAAGGCGATGGTCAGACTAAAGATAAACAAATTCGACATCAACATATTGAGTGCGATAAGTAAGAAAATCTTACTACCTACTATTTTAAATGCAAAAGTTTGGATGGATGTATGAATATAGGTTACTCATGCAATAACGCCAAATGCCAGAGCCAGTCTGCGATGGAATTTGGCTAAGAGATAGATTTTGGTCTGGAAAACTATATGGCTTTTATTCCGGCAATACGTCGGGATCAGTTAAGTGGGTACAGCTAGTAAAACAATTAATAAAAGTAAAATTTCATTGGCATGTCGGAAGTTCAATTATAGATAACAAATCAATTTCAAATGACAACTAAATTGCAGATGGGTGTTACGTATAAATTGATTTATGGCAATTTTAAAACTCAAATATTTTTTATTAGCCTTGTACCAATCAAATCGATTCGAAGCATTTGGGTTCAATAATATCAACATCAGCCCGGAAACAATATACACAAATCTATTAAAACAATTTAAATGGAATTAAACATGTTAATTACTCAAATCTATAGATTTTGGGCGGAGTAATCAAAAATCAATGTTCAAAAATGATTGAAAAATCATTCATTGATTCCGATAATTTGTAAGAGTATTGGTAGATGGCTCCACCATCACCTCAAAGACGGATATATAAAGAGATAATGATTTGGATATTAGTTTGGGCGTGATCTGGTAGTGTTGTGGTCAAAAAGAACCCTGTAAGAGAAGTATCGCGGGGTCAAATCCCGCCTGGACCGATAAAAAAAATCTTTCTAAATCTATTGAAACTAATTATGTATAATATGAAAATATACGTTCAACAAAAGATACAAAACAATACAAATTATGCAGATCATGTTAAAATTCAAACTTCAAGGTTCAGTAAATTCCATAATAAACGAAAGACAATTGGAGCGTTCAAACGGAAAACAGTAGACATTGTACTCGAATAGCCTCTAGTAAAACCTTGAACAGTATCAGTGAACAAATTATTTGTACGTAATCCCTAATGTATCATGTAGCTACTGCGCAATTCAAGGAAATATAAACATTATACTGCTAACTCATTGGTAGGAAAGGTATAAAATTCTGTAGCAGGTGCGTTGATTCACGAATAAATGGAGGATATTATAAGCCTATAAAGTGTATGAAAAACAGATCTGTTCTCCAGTTGCTATCGATTTAGAGAAATATGTAAGGAGTGATTTGCGTGGAGCAAAAACGTGATTTATATGTTCTTTAGCACGTGCTAGGCGTATTCTAATTTGGTATTCTAAGGTCCGTATTCAAGAAGAACGCTCAGTTGTGATTTTACTCTCATAAATGACATTATATCTTTCATATAGAATCGAGATTCAGAATTAATTGGTTTGAGTATCGCTCTGGAATATGGACTTAGCAGCGGATAACTGAGTCACTCAGTTAATTTTTGATTCATAAAAGCCTGTTTTAGAATAGTACTTAGATAATTTTCTTTTACTGATTGAGGGATAGTGGTCAAATGGATATTGTATATTGTAAGGCGAGTCCCTCCCTCCTAAGTAAACACTAGATATCCATCAATAATATAATTATGTAATTAGCATACTCATGTTTTATATAATCTATCGGATGTTTCTCCTAATGTGGCTAATAATTACGCCAAAACAATACCAGAAAATTAGATAATAATTATTTCCGATAAGTAAAAAACATAATATCTGCTAATGTATTATTTATGTTTGTATACGAGTTAGCGCTATTTAGACGGTTGGATTGGTTGATTGTATATTATGCCCATGATATATGCATAAACATGACTGATTCTCGTGGTTAGCTTAATTTCATTAACGTGTATCAAAGACACGGAATTAAATAGACAATGTGATGATCTAACCAAATCTGGTTACTTAGAAGGGGAAAGCAAATGGTAGTGGAGGTTAGCCCTGATGATTCTCTATGATTCCGAAGGCGACCTACGACAACTGCACAGGCACGCAGCAGATACGCGCAATTCATTGCGGCTTCTCAATGGTCCTCTTAAGCCTGGTGGCACACTCACGCTTTACCCATTCGGTTTCCTAATCGGGAATTTAGATTGTTAAACATTTTGCATGCAATGAACAATTGGGGTCTTCGAATCTGAACCGAATCGTAAACGTTCCTTGTGCGGCCAGGCTTAACCATATCGAAGTATAACAAGTGATGTATGCGCTGTATCTGCTGCATGCATTTGCAGTCGTCGTATGCAGTCGGCTTCAGAATTATACCTTAATCTTGGAGTCGCTAGTGTTCCTTATATTACCACCGACCACCTACCCGCACAGTGAATCAATTGCAAGATTAGAAAGAGCGATTGCCTATCTATGTAAAGACAAGTAATTAATGACGTACTATCAAATATGTCTTGTCTATCTCTTACGCACAAGGTGTTTTGTTACCAGCCTCTTCACCCGCGTAGGATTTTATCTCGTTTTCGCAACCCATAGGAATCTATTCCCGGGATAAAAGTGTGGTAATCTCAGACTGTAAACTGTCCCTGTACTAAATTTCATCCAGATCTGTTCAGCTGTTGGAGCGTGATTAAATAACAAATATCCCAAAATCGTCACAAGATTTCACATTTATAATATACTAGCTGAACCGGCGAACTTCGTAAAGCCAATGTCTTGCCGCCCACGTGGCGTCCCGCTGCTGCCTTTGCTATATTAAGCGCTTATCTACTATATAAAAATAAGTCGGGTTTTCCTTCCTGACGATATAACTCCAGAACGCCTTTACCGATTTGGCTAATGTTGGTCTTGAATTATTCGTGGAAGTCCAGGGAAGGTTTTTACGGCGAGAAAAATTCGAATAATTGCCGGGAACCGACGTCCACGCGGGCGGAGCCGCGGGCAAAGGCTAGTTATACATATAAACCTTCTATTTGACTTACTCTATCTATTAAAAGAAACCGCATCAAAAGCTGTAGCGTAGTTTTGAAGATATAAGCATACATAGGGACGGACAGACGCGGAAAGCTACTTTGCTTTATACTATGTAGTGAAGTAGGATAAGAAGTTCGATGACCAGGCTTTGCTCACCTATGTATTTCTCCTAAAGGGTAAGCGGACTTTTATTTACCTTCATATCGCTAACTACTTATTGTGAGAAAACATTAGTTTGTATGCTTACGTTGGTCACGTTTGAGGACCACGTGCGGATTCAGTAGGTACAAGGAAAATGTTAAACAAAGATAGTTATTGTACCTAGAAACGATCTTTGATCTACAGTTATAAGATGATTCAGTAATTGGTACAATCCTTGTCAAGCGTAATTGTGTTTACATTGCAAATTGTTGATCGAACAAACAGAATGTTGCGTTGAGTGCATTTGGCCTACATTATAACTGTCTCATAGAAATGATCGTAATTTAGATTTATAGTTTTGTTTATGATTTCAAATCAACTACCTACATCAGATTTCGAATGCTCGTGTTATATAATAACTCGATTAATTAAATTTTCAATTGGTTGCGCCCGCGCAGCATATTCTAGCTGCGTATTAATGAATGAAGTGGCCTTTTCCAAGAGTCAAATCAAATCTGTTAAATTCACTCTAGCCACTGTTCTGAGATAATGATGTCAAATTGAAACTATTTCGTTCAACTTCGACAGCGCTGGATATTTCACAAAGCCAATTTGAATCTTGAATTTTCACTTTCATTATTCAGTTACCAAACTGGTCTATAAAAATATATTCTTATGTATTAATTCTATGCTTCACAAGCAATGAAAGAGAACTCGGAAATAGAGACATTAAACTGTCCGTAACAACAGCAATTACAGAAAAATTATGCCAACTACATAAAAATCTGAGAATCATTGGCCGTTGTTTTCTAACAATGGTGGTAATAAAGGAGTTTGATTGTCATATTTAATGATCCGACGAGTCATGCCTCAATTAGTGAGGCAAGCCTGGGCGAAAATAGCCCGACGGCTTAACCAAACATCCTTTTACGTCATACCCTCAGGGACAACATTGCTGACATAATAATTGATTACACACTTTCTTTGGTCTTGGAACATTTCTTTAAAAGAGACTTGAATTATGTGTAGAGCGAAAATATTGTGTCTGAATTATTCATAGAAGTTGACATGCGTGCCAATGGTCTCACTAACGGACCCTAGGCCCAGGTGTGAAGGTGTCTCGGATGCGACAAAGACTAAAGCTGAGATAACAATAGTTTCCAAACTAACTAGGATTACATGCTGCACAGATGATGTCAAAATGCCCGGTTCTAAGGTTGCAATTTGCCCGTGCAATAGCATATGTTGCCTGGCGATACGAGAGCAAAAGGAATACTCGAGTGATCACTATCGCCTACACTGCCTACAGTATCCAAAGTCATTTTTTGATTTGATATGCCGTATCTAGTCACGGCACAGATGAGTCATTTCAAACAGAGAATGTACTAATCTCACATAATACCGATTTTAAATACCAGTATGCTCCATTCCGTACAAGTTATAACCGAAGATATATGACCTCATTGGACGCTGTGATGTAGACATAAAATAGTTTCCCCTAGTAATAGACGGACATTATCTATGCAATAAATACTATATACGTATTAAGCAAAATTATGTAGACCGTTCTACTTCTTGCCCCAGAAATGCTGAAAGATGTCTATTGTTATAAGAGCATTTTGTAAATAATGTCACCATTGTCTCCTCAATAGCAGTTGCGTAACATTGATGACTACCGTAGATAGTAATGGATTTCACGTTTGAAAACAATTGGTTACCACCTGGCTATGAAATTTTTATAGCTTGGTAATTGCCTTGTGAAGTTTAATTTTCCTTTCAAGTGATAACTGGTTTCATAGACAGTCTTTAAGGCTTCATTGATGTCAAGTTTCAATGAAGAAGCCTCTTAAAAGTGATTTAAGACACAAGCAACCGTGATTTATGCCCGGTTTACGTTATTTCAGTGCAGTAATCCAGCGAATCAATTCAATCAAATTGTAGTCATCACATTTTTCCAGTGTTTTAAACGCGCTTGAACAATTCACTGGACTGGATTAACTCATTGGACTGTGTACATTCCAGTGATGAACCGGGCATTAGGCTTGTTCTGTCTTGAAAAGTATAACCTATCACCCAATAACATCTATGAATGCTACTAGACAAGCTATGGAGGAACAAAAAAAATGGTATCGATCTGCTTGCTGTCATATAGATGACATTGCACACTTTTCAACCAACAACAATGACATTCCATACAACTATGTTTAGTTCATAATATAATAACACTTTTTTATCATCCATATTCCGACCCACATTCACAAAAGAAAATGTACTGCAAAGCGTTTGTCCTCAAATAATTCCCACACTTTAACAGCTGACAATCTCTTGTTCTGACGTAAAAGACACATATGCACGCAAACATGTATCACGAATGTTTGTTTCCAGTGGGAGGTGGGAGCGTGCCCCACCCTCCCCTCTCTTAGATGCGTCGCTGCAGGCTTGTTTCCACCACGTGACCCATATACTGACACAGGCGCGTTTCTATTTCAACGCCTACAGCTCTTGAGTACAATTCAAATGTTTCATTGTTGAATGTCTCCGTTCATAAGGATGTCTTAATTTTTATTTCCTTAATTCTCTCCTTAAATTTGGGTTATTTAACAACTAATCTGCTAAATAATAATTGGTCCAAAAATGAGATCTATCTTTCAAATTTGGAATGGCAGAACAGGCATTTCTTGAGCACACGCCTATGCCGTCCAAGTTAAATGATATAATTTCTGTTTTCGACACGATTAATGTTTTAATTGTAGAATTGCGTCAAAGTGGAAATTTAGTTAGTTGGGTGATTAAAAATGAATAAAAACAATATAGGAAGAATGTTCTAGATTAATTTTTAGCTTAATCTAATAAGCTCGTTCAACTGAGCCTATTTTCACTACCCTAATATCCTATTCTCGTACACATGTAACGTAATTAATTACTAAGATATATAAAGGCACGCATGAAGCCGGTAACTTGTCATATTACATCATCGTATTTGGTATTGAGAATCAAGATTATGCGTTTGTTTATTGAGGCTTGATGCTACACATATGCAGCCGACATTTCACGGGTTTCTTGTAACAGCAGGAAACGTATGCCCAATGTGTTTCGCGACCTCGGGTTATTTTTAAAGACTACTGCAGCTGTAATGAGAAAGCGTGTTTTTTAAATAGAGTACTGGAGAATGGTAGTGTTTTGTAAAGGGGTCATTACAGGGGGCTACTTTTGCTAAGATGGGGAGGGGACATGATTGACCCAAAGGGCTTGAGCTAACATAAGTGAACTAAAACTGACTAGGTTTAGGAAAATTTATTCCAGCCTAATAATGTACTCGAATACATACATACATACATACACTCACGCCTGTAAAGGGGTAGGCAGAGGTGTATTCACATCCGAATTTCGCCAACTATGATCTTAGGTCTCACGTAATAGTGGGCGAGCCTATTGCCGTCAAGTGGACACTTAGTCATGGACTGTTTAAAAAAAATCGAATATATGTTCGAAATCTAATCGAATTGAAATCATTACTGAATGGGTCTAGTGAGAGTCTATGTTTAAGTATGAATGAATATTCCGATCGACGACATTTACGTTAATACTACACAGTTTATGTAATATGTATGAGTACTATTTGTTTAGGTATAAACACGCGATGTTTAATATACTTGATGAGGTGGTTAGCACCTCTAATTAACAAGGATTATGGTGTGATTAGTGCTCAATTCACACGGTGTTTCTCTACAGGGGTTTATTACTGAGTGGCGTGTTCTGAAACTATTGTTCAACTCAGCGCTACGGGGTGTTGGAGCACGCAATACTTTTGAATATAAAAGCATTCCGTCCTACAGCACTCAAAAAGCTTTTCAGCGTGTGTCATTGTGTGCCTGGTGCATCTTCTGTGAGAAATGAGCTTTAGTATATAATTTCTTACCGCAGCGAGTTTCACATAAACAAAAGTCATTGAAACAAAACCACTTTTTAACGGATTCGATCGCTATTTTTTGGTTATCCATACTAATATTATAAATGCGAAAGTAACTCTGTCTGTCTATCTGTATGTTACGCTTTCACGCCTATACCACTGCACCGATTTTGATGCAATTTTGTATAGGGTTAGATTAGACCATGAGAAAGGACATAGGCTATGTTTGGTCGCGATAACCGACAGTCACGCGGGCGGAGCCGCGGGCAAAAGCTTGTATTTTATATTTAAACTTAGTCCGACGTTTAGGCAACTTTTCAGCAGCCATGGTCATGGACAGTTTTATTTTAAGGAGTGATATATTCGTGTAAACTTCCGGACAGTATCATGTAGTAGGTAAATAAGTTTTAATTATAATATTTCGAAAAGGAAGCTCATTGGAATCATACGTACAGATACATTACTAATGGTTAATGTTGTTCATAGCTGGGACATAGGCCCAGACTACAAATATAGCTAACAATACGCGTAAATAGCTATGAATAGCTATTGTTTGAGCGCAGTAGATTATGTTAAATTGCCTCTGCCTAAGTGACACCAGCAAATACTCGTAAAGCACGTACTATACTTACTAAGGAAGCTATGTTCACCTCTTGCACACTGCAAAAAATTTTTTTTTAACGTCGTTTCTTACAGATGTAATATATCCATACTAATATTATGCGAAAGTAACTCTTGTCTGTCTGTATGTTATGCTTTCATGCCTGAACCACTGGACTGATTTTGATGAAATTTGGTATAGGGGTAGATTAGACTATGAGAAAGGACATAGGCTATGTTTGGTCGCGATAACCAACATCCACACGGGCGGAGCCGCGGGCAAAAGCTAGTATGTCACATACATAGAGCACATATCTTTAGTTATGTAAAAATAAATAAATCTTCATCACATACTTTTTTTAAAGTTCTGAAATCTTTATACCCACATCGAAGTATCTCATTATATTTTACGGCCCGCAATTTGGGGTGTAAGCAAGGACGATACTTTGTTTTTTAACAAGACATGACCTTTCGCAGAAGGTGACCTTTTCAAGAGGTTCATAATTTTATTATCAGGTTCGCAAACAATAGATAGTAATTGTACGTGAATTTACTGATGCTTGGTTCTCTTCGATTTGTATTGTCTGTGAATAATCGGAGTCAAATAAATTTTACTTTCTATTTTATAAGACCTAAATATCCAGCTTTTGTCTACGAGATTATTGTTATGTTGGTATCGACCGTCAATTTGACTATGCCTTATTGGACGAAGTAGTTCGACCTGTACCTGTGTAGGTACCTGTTGGACCTGTAGTTCGAAATTTACTATATTATTCACTCCGGATAGGACAGCCACTTAACCAAATCGTCAAGTGATATTTCTTAGGACGAATGGCATCCCACCAAGATGAAGAAACCATCACATCTGCAAGGCAGTAAAGGCTCTAGCACGGGCTTTCTGCTTGGGGTGGAGGAGTTAGACTTCCGTTAATCCTATATAGCCAAAACAGATCAAATTAAGGAAGGAAAGAGTAGAAGAACTTGGCTCTCCCTAAGTGTAATTAGAATCAAAATCTCAAATTCTATGTTCCCAGTGTGACGCCACCTGGATTGCATTCTCGAAGGCGCTCATAAGTTCCTCCGCTGTACAATTGGATGGGCATGCAGCACACGTTAGCAGGTGACATGGTATGTGGAGTAACTCCACACTCACACCGCAAGTCCGCGCTATCTGAGAAACCCCACCTTGACCGATTCTCTTTGCTTCGATCGACATGTGTCCGAATTCTGTTTAGGGACTTCCACCTGATCCAGGAGAGGTCATACCCAGGGTGCAGACTCTCCGACAGCGGGACGACAGGGGTTGGTTGTCGAATGTACAAGAGAAGTAGATATTTATTTATCAAGAAAAACAGAGACAAATACATTTTTACAATTGATAACGCCAGTTGATTTGAGTTCATTTCAGTTTGAACTATTATTATCACATAATATATTATCATTCATCGTCAGTATCAATGTTATAAGTTCATTGTTCTGCCCAAAACATAGGATCTTCGTTACGTCACAGTAGTTCGATAACATGTAACGTGGCGCGTGTGGGCGATAGGTATAGCTATACGTATCATAAGCCAGTTACGTACTGATACCGTCTATTTGTTTTTGTTGTTATTGTAATCGACGAGAGACTAATAAAGGTCGAAGTCTGTGATGTCCTGTCTGTCATTTGTTCTATTTTCCTTGTTTAATTTGTTATAGGAGGACAATGGGTAGTAAATAGCTCATTTAACAGAACAATGATAATAGTTAATAATTATATACTATTTGCGAGCTACAGTAGAAGTTTAGATATTTTTTCTTTTATATATTTCTTATAACTTTTATTAGATTGAGTGAGGTTATTTTGTACGTGTGAAGCTTATTATTTATCTCTCAGGCATTTCTATATAACACTAGCTTTTGCCCGCGGTTCCGCCCGCGTGGATGTCGGTTATCGCGACCAAACATAGCCTATTTCCTTTCTCAAAGTCTAACCTATCCCCGTACCAAATTACCAAAAATCAAAATAGGTTCAGTGGCTTAGGCGTGAAAGCGTAACATACAGACAGACAGAGTTACTTTCGCAGTTATTAGTATGGATATGGATGCAATATGCTTAAAATTTGACAAATACATTACATCAAATTCTCAGCACAATTACATGAACTTATTTGAAAGGGTTTCATACATGAAATTCTAAAAAAGGCATTGCAACGGATAAGTGCTACAATTAAATTACAAAATGGCGATGAAATTATCACAAAACATAATTTCAGTACATTACCTAACTCAATTATTTTAATAACAGCCTTCAATTTCAGCTAAAGTAAAACATTACACCAAAAATACATTCTTATACAGCCGCTATTACTCAGCAAAAAAACATAACAGAAAATATATTACTCATTATAATAAGAAAAGCAACTCCATACTTCTAATACTTTAGAAGGCAATTTATATGAGTTATTTTCGACTTGCAAAATTCAGGCAATAATTTACGCGTTCGTGGTATTGACTCGAACGGCGAATAAATATCATTTCCTTCTGTTTATTGTGACTATTTTTGTCTTATCTGACGGAGGAGAAACGTTCCGATTTCCTGTTACAACGCCTGCATTTATAAGATAGAATATTGATTATCGGATTCAATATACTGTTACGACGTATCTGGACTAATACCGACATCTTTCAACGTAACAGTTACGTTGAAAGATGTCGGTATTAGTCCAGATAAACAAGACCATGCAGGCCAGAAAAATAAGGCGCCTCCTCCTTGCGTTACACTCGGTAGCATCCCAGGCCTAGCAAAATCATCTCGAAGTATTAAATTGGCGAAAGAATTTTTTTTTAATATAGTGTTTGGGAATAATGTTCAGGTGAAAGGAAAAATGTATGGGGGCTTTAAATATTTTTTTCTTTCGCCAAATTAATACTTCCAGATGATTTTGCTTTCGAAACTGAGCCCAAATTCTTTTTAACCGAAACGACTATAAAATGACCCAGTACTTATAGGATTCTATATTTGCGACGCACCTAAACTATTTCTAAGCGACTACAATATATGGGGTTCTTAAGGGCATTAGAAGGTTCCTACAGAACGAGTGTGAAGACTCTGGTATCGTTCACGTCCTTAGGCCATGGTAACCTCCGACCACTAACCGCGTGATTGTCTGCCATTATAAAAAAAACTTCAGTATTTTTCGAAAAGGTAAGGCTTCTATTGTAATCTGTCCTAATTCGTCCATGTTGTAACGAAGTTGCAGTTGTTGTGTTTACCCGGTCAACTGTGACTCTTTTGTGTAATTGTCACGAATTATGTTTAACTATCATGGACCATTGCCTCACATAGTTAAGCTATTACGTAATTGAAGCTGTCACAGTGGTACAGTGGAAGACTGCAACGT
The DNA here is from genome assembly GCA_914829495.1 of Eilema sororculum. NCBI lineage: Eukaryota > Metazoa > Arthropoda > Insecta > Lepidoptera > Erebidae > Eilema > Eilema sororculum. Next base: position 18,148,917 of record OU618536.1, read on the forward strand.
CCCGTGTTCGAAACCCGAGTAAGAATTGAGATTTTCAGTAAGAAAATTTTCATTGGCGTCCAAAAAAATATGCTGGATACTAATTGTCATACTTCTCTGCGCCAGCCTTGAACTTGGGTTTATCCATGCTTGAATATAGACAAAAATAGAAACAGATGTCACCAGCTGACGAGAAACACCTGTGGGAGACTGCCAGTAAAAATAAACAGCCTACTGTTTATAGTTACACCTGTCTACACCTGGATCAATGCCAAACATGCTGTAGTCAAACTTGTGTACAACACATACGTGTATATTCCAGAAGGGGTAGGCGCAGTTCATACTCACAACAACTATATTTCTTCGATCTCACTGAATACGTCCTTACATACGTATAGAAACACGCGTCTTTCCTATTATGGAAGGCATATATAACCTCTTTTTATTACGATTCAGGCATACAACTTCCAATTCTTCTACTTTCCTACATGCACTTCGAGTATCTACTGATCTTTGTGTCTTATGTCTTTCTTTAAAATCTTCTCGATCTACGCTATAGGTCGACCATTATCTACCTCGCCCCATATATGTGTTTTATCAATTTTCTTTCATTCATTCTGTGTCCAAAGCATCTAAGCCTTACTCTATTTTGATCACTAGCTCTTCTACCATCCATACTGTTCTTTTATCACGCTGTTCTTCACTCAGACCATCAAACGTATTTTAGCTAGGTACACTCGCACTACACATAGAATTCACTTCCATGATATTTCTGCCAAGTCTTTCCCTACAAGCATTCCTTTATGTTCATCTAGTCGCGCCTTTTGAGATATATTCTGGCTGGTTTTAGGTGTGTCTTTGTTTAGAAAAGTAAAAAGATACAACATCTCAAGAAATTATGTTTCGCTGGGTATTTTCTCTTCATATCGAGTTCAAAACAACTTCTTTGATAGCGCACCGCACCAACGTCTGAGCAAACATTTACGTTTACGGCCCGATGGACCTTTGTTTTTCGATGTAAACAACTCTATTTGTGAATCAAAGAACATTCTACATAAACTGTTATGGAATGTAATTGCTAATTTGAAAAAATAAAAGTCATCATATAGAATTGCTCCAGGTAAATACTAGAAAGGTCTACATTGGGAATTCACTATCTCTGTCATGAAAGAAAAAGGAATTGGTCATCCAATTTTGAAAATGAGCTATTTCCCGGGGGCATTCAAAGTTCGTATTTTGGAGCACGGTTTCTATTGGACCCTTCTAACCCAAGAGGAAGCGCCAGGGCTTCGTAGGTATGTCAATCAGTAGGTGAACCTTCGGGTAGGCTTGCAGAAGTTGACTGAGCCCAGAAGATCTTGATGAGGTTTTATTCATACGATTTATATGTATAGTTTAAAAATCTGATATTATCAAGTGCTAGTCATGCAGTTGACATTCAAAAATATTCACGAATATCGTACAAGTAACTACATTATACCTAATTTGGTGAGAACACTCCTACTGCTTTTTAAAAATAGCTTATTGCGAGCTTGTAGCCTTGCAGGTCACGTTTCGTTACTGTCCACGTGCTGGTCTAAAATAACCACCAGATAACCTTCGGCTGCCTTGAACTGCATGATGCACACAATTAGAGCAATATATGTGTAACAGAATATTGCAATTAGTAGAACTCGTGTCTTAATAGGAAGTATTCATTGGAACAATCAACGACTGTACAGAAAATATACTCATTGATGTTCACCGACTAATTTATTATATACGGGGATATTTTAAAGATGTGTATAATTGATGTATTATGAATATTCTAGGACCTGCAACACTACCTACAATACCACAAATCCGTCTTGGATCTATTGTTGTTGACAATGTAAAAAAACGGTCGGTTAAATTAATATTGTAAATCTCCATAACATAACTCATAACATAAATTCACGACTGTATTCCCCGAAGGGGTAGGCATATAGATGCTGGCGGGAAAAATTCCGAATCATTCCCTTCGAATACTTCGGAAGTATTCCGAAATATTCCGAAACTTTGGGAATATTTCAACTGTAAAAAATAACCGCGGTAGCCTAGTGGTATGGGTAATGGACTGCTGAGACGAGGTCTCGGGTTCGATCCCAGGTTTACCATGGCACACACCAATGACTTTTCGATGCTTTTCGAAGTTATGTGTGTATTTATCGCAGGTTTATAAGTGCCCGGTTAATGGCAATAGGCTCGCCACCTTTTACATTGGGACCTAAACATAAACTGGCGAAATGTGGGTGCTAGCACCTCTGCCTACCCCTTCGGGGAATACAGGCGTGAGTTTATGTTATGTTATGTTAAAAAATAAACGAGGAAAATCGACCTTATAAACTTATTTCACGCTTGGAAGTTAATCTTCTTTAGTTGAAGCTTATGGTTGTGACTGCAAGCAATAACATTTATTTGACTACTAATACTGTTCTGAAAACTGCATCAAAATCGATTCAGCCAAACGCGATGATCGTGGACAAACTGTGATACATACATAGGGTTCAAACCTATAACCTCCTTTTTAAAGTCGATTAATAATACCAAATCTGCTCCTGAGTGTAATAAATACTTTTCTGAAAACCGAATCAAAATAGGTTCAACCATACGCGAGATAATCACGGACAAACATTAGACAAACATGCATACATTACATAGATACGGTTCCAACTCATAACCTCCTTTTTTTGAAGTCGGTTAGCGTAGAAAAACAGGCCTAAGTATAGTAAATACCTTCCTGAAATACGCATGAAAATCAGTTCAGCCAAACACTAGATAATCGCAGGCATACACACATACGTACGTTTCAAACTCATAACCTCCTTTTTTTGAAGTGGGTTAACATACCAAAACCTGCTCCTAAGTATAGTGGGTATTACATCTTCCTGAATTCAGAAATCTAAATTCAGGAAGCTATTTAGGAAAAGAAATTCAGTCACCGAAGCTCGCGATTACACGTTCACTAATTTAGGATCCTAAATCATTTTTGAAGGACGAGCGGCAAGGGACGGACGTGTCGACTGTCGAGTGAATTGCGACAAAATGCCCTCAATACTATAAAAAAAAACAAAATATTGATATTGCCATAACCCTTGCGGTTAGCTTAACGACGAACGAATTTTTTCTTTCATAATCAATTTGAATAATTAGCATACCTACTACATGCTGTAAAATTTCATTCAAACATTTGGGCGGAGTAATCAAAAATCAATGAATAAAATGAATGACAGATCATTCATTGGTTCCGATAGCATAGCTCGTAAGAGCGTCGGTAGATTGCTCCACCATCGCCTTAAAGACGGATACAGATTGGTTTGGGCGTGAGTCTGGTAGCTAGGTGGTCAAAGCATTCTCCCTGTAGAAGAAGGATCGCGGGTTCAAATCCCGCCTGGACCGATCATATAATTTTTCCTTGATCGATTTGAATAAAATTAGCATACTAGATGATGTAAAATTTCATTTATTTCGTCGGTACATACGCAATATTATATTGGGAGGGAAAGACAAACGTGCGCTCTCGACGGCAGGCGCGCGGCGACTGAGCGTCCTGAATTTAGGAAACGTAATAACACTCATCCGATTTAGCCATTTAGGACGTCGGAAACCATTCTTTTCCTAAATAGCTTCCTAATTAGGAAGCTTTGCTTCCTAAATGCAATTACACTGTTCTAAATTCAGAATTTTCTAAATTCAGGTTTCTGAATTTAGGAAGATGTAATACCCCTTTATAACAAATACTTTTCTGAAAACCGCATCAAAACATGTTCGCTTGCAAGGTTTGCCTTTACTTGTTTTTATTGACTGGGCTATATTATACACGTTAAGTAAAATTACCTATGCGATTAGCGAATATATACTAGTTACATACATACTAACCTAAAAATAGGCAACCCTTTTTCAAAAAACAAATCCAATAAAACCTGGTTTTTTATTCCACAACTGATACTAATATAAAGATAGCATTCGATTTCGAAATAAGTAGGTACCTACCTAAAAACAGAAGAATAAAAATCCTGTTAATCTATAAAAATCCTATCAGAATATACTTAATCAATCCCATTTATAATAAAATAAACATTTATATTTTACCTAGGTATGTTCCACTGAACAATAATTAACTCACCCACCACACCACAAACAAACACGTTTATTTCCATTGAATTATTCTGGCGAAATATTCGGCGGAAACATTCAGCGGAAACATTCGAATGCGGGGGTACGAATCTTTCTCGCGGGGCGAGGGAAAACTTCTCCAGCATATCCCCTGTTACCGCACCCCGCAAAGCCATCGCCTGCACGCATTCGCGTGGCAGTCGGGCGCGTGCGGCGCCATCGGCGGACGCACAGAGGGGCAGCGGCGGCGGCGATCGACGATCGATGCAAAATACGATATTTCAGTAAAAAAAAAAAACTTATTTTTTTTTAAAGAATATTAGAATTAAATTCATTTTGAATAATTCTGAGCTAAAGAAACTTTCCCAGAAGTATTCGGGAATTATTCGGAATTTTTCAGAAGTTTTGCAACTATAGGTAGGCAGAGGTGCTAGCACCAACATTTCGCCAGTTTATGTTTAGGTCCCAATGTAATAGGTGGCGAGCCTATTGCCATTAACCGGGCACTTATAAACCTGCGATATATACACACATAACTACGAAAAGCATCGAAAAGTCATTGGTGTGTGCCATGGTAAACCTGGGATCGAACCCGAGACCTCGTCTCAGCAGTCCATTACCCATACCATGCAACAAAAATACTATTGTTCATTTTTGTTATTTATTAACACCATATCAAACTTTAACCGCAATCAAATAAATGGTATAAGAACGTATACGAGATAAACAATATAAATTTCTTATATTGATGACATCAAATAACGTTTCTCATAACTTCTATCCATTAAATGCAGAATTTATGTTCTTATCAGTGTCGTCGACGGTTGTCCGAAGGGTACGGAGAGGTGCTTAGAAAGTCAAACTGTCTCGGTTGGATCCATACTGCGTCTGTCGCAATTCAAGAAGCGTATATCTAGCTAGTTGCAAAATACATGATCGAATTGATTTTGATAATCGCAAACTGTTGAGGAAAAAATAACAGTTTATAACTTGATTGTAGGCTTGCAATAAAATTGATGATTTATGCCAGACTTTTCCTTAAACTAAAAATATTGTGCGTGTGCGCATTTTCGCGTGGTTTAGACTAAGTCTTGGGATAATATTAATGGTTTATGGAATTTAGTGGGGAAGATATAATAAGATAGTAACTGTTTTCAGTCAAAAACAAAGTCTAACATCTTGAACAAAAGTCAGACAGTTTTCGCATGTGCAATATTTATACGACTTCACACAACCACCAACCACCAGTCGCCAAAGAAACATTTGTTCCCTCACACACCGGCTCACCCAGGGCCATCTTCGGTTTCAAGATGGCCGGTCTTCGGGAGGCAACGCGCCGCCGCCGTCTCAACCTCCTGCTAAGTAGGAACACAGGCGTGTCCTCCTAGCGTCCTCAGGCTTTATGGAGGACGAAGGTCGTTACCAAAGAGACCTAAGAACGCCTTCTACACAGCTAGACTATATAGTCAATTTGCTTGTCGGTCATTTTTCATCAATATTCTTTCAACCGCTGTCGAGTAACGAATATTGGTTTACCTATCTGGTCGTATTAACACTTTTGGAAAATATGTAAATTAGACAAGTAACCAACGCAACAAATTGGCACGCAAATAAACCGGTCGGAGTTGTTTTTGTGCGCGGGAATTACATCTATCTGCCGATTGTATCGTAAACTATAGAAAATTGAAATTATTTTGATCAGTTACGTTTTCAAGGACTATGTTATCGTACTTTTTTTTTTTTTTTTTCCGTCCGGAAATCCCCTCGGATACCCCCCTGCCGGAGCCGGAAGGGGAGGTTATGTCGGACTCGAACCGACTAAAACCGCACGCCGACTGTGGGTCGTGGTGCTAGGCCGGAGGTGAGGTTGTCATCGACATATCCCTCGCACCCCGGCGGACCCAGGAGATAGGTAAATGTATCAGACGTGACAACCACAAATTTTAATGTGTAATAGCAGATTACGTGTCCCCTTTGCACATATACTTACTCATATAATACCATTGAATAAACATCTTAGAGGTGAGGAAACAATACTGGACTTTACTGTCCAAATAAATCCATAATCAACTCAATAAAATGCGACCCGGGTAGATTCCATAACTGAGGTCGTCCTATTCACAACAGCAACGTATGGGTTCAAATAGAATATATAAGTGGGCGGCAAATGCCCCAAACCTTGTTATTTCCTTCTAAAAATAGTTTCATAATTTAATATCATATAAAATACCCACGAGGATATAACTGATCCATATTGTATCTTTGTTTGATGTACGACACAAATACTACGTCCAAAACTTGTTTGCGTGGGTTCGAGCCGTAATTTGTGTGAAGATTTTGAATATACGTACTATATGTAACTTTTTTGTTGCTGTGTGTAACTGAGAGTCACTGGTCTGATTTTGCTTTGAAATTAAAACTAGTGTTCTTATTATTTCTTTGAATAGAATTTGACACTCTTTTTACTCCACAAGAAATCGTAAAAAGCAAAATAATTGACAGTAATATAATTTACATTAACGTAAAACATGCCATACTTTCTCATTTCATTATTTATTTATTTTATGAATAAACTTTTCTCAACAATTAGGACAAATTATTCCAAGCACTTGAAGATTTTTGTTTAATACTAAATTATTCTGTTAATAAGTGTGTTTCTAGTTATATTCTATTGGTACATTAAAGACATTCCTAGCCAGGTTTTGGAAGATTTGTTGCTAGAATATAAAATACTATTATAATATTTATATTTCAGTTAGGCAAACTTTTATTCCATGATAAAATCAATTGCTTTCATCGCGAAGATAAACATCTTAAGCCAACCTACGCTTTACAGATGTTTTTTTTAAACGTTTAAGGTGATTTGAACTTATATCTTGTAAATATTATACAAAAAATGACTTCAGAAAAATATTGAATACAAAAAGAATGTCTGGGTAGTTTAAGAGTCAAGATTTTAACGATGAATTAATAGAATTTTTAATTTATAAGACGGCACATGAATACCGATTAGTAAACATTTTTTTTTCGAGATTATGTACACCTCTGGTAGTAATGGCGTATATTGGGAGAGGCTTATGTCCAACAGTGGACTACAATAAGCTAATAGATTGATTTATACCTCAACCCAATTCATAGAATCAGAGGCATGACCGATTAAAGTAGATCGAGACTATTCCACACTGATTTTGGGACCGAAATTAACATATCACGTAATATAATTCCATTCAAACCTATTACATTACCGACCAAAACATCATCAACAAACATCCGATTCCGTACAAAAATCCGTGTCGGAACTGTAAAAGTAGATGACATAACTTCATTATGTCAAAGAAAGCTTAAATATTCATTAGGTTATATAAGTTGATATAAGATTTATAACATGGTGTTAGTTTACGGCGCCATAACGTTATAGCACAAGTTGCCGCGCGAGGCGGGGATCGCATAACGACTCTCCAACCTTGAACTATGTTACACTCTCATAAACACGCCCTGTCACATACTAGTACCGCTATATCTGAAATCCATTACTATGATTACAATGTCTGTTTTAGAAGTGGATATGTTTCAGATAATTACGAGTTTCTTTGGAGCGTAGGTTGTCTGGAAAAAGTCATGATGAATTGTGGTGATTTTCTGGTAAGAAAGGAACCTTGAAATGTTATCGTCGCTAATTATAAAGATACTAATATTAGATTAATACTATAGATTGCATAATCGTTGAGATTTCACAAAGGTGATAGTGGTACTAGGAATCTATCGCATAATAGTTGAGTAAACCGATGGCTCAGCTTTTAGCTGATACGAGTACTACCTACATTTCATTCAATGAATTGAGCAAAGCGTAGAAGTCAATTTAGTGAAATGCACTTTCACTAGTGAAACACAACTATAGCATCTTTTTAGGATTCAACATTTTGGGATTTCAATATTTTGCAAATTCAACATCTTAGTCCAGAATCTTGTGTAAAAATATTATTAATGAGAATATATTATTATTAATGAGAAGCAGACTTCCTAGAAGATATGAAATATTTCTTAGGTATTCCTCTCACGATCTGATAAAGTCGGAAGGATATAAATTGAGGTTGATAACAGACTCAAGTATATTTGTACTTCCTTATATAACATTTTATATCCGTACCATTGTTACACTGTTGTTTGAACTTGAACTGTTCAAAATGGACGAACGGATTTAATCACGATTTACTTAACCCGAAGTTTCGATTGGTTTTCAGCAGCCATATAAGTAGTATGAGAGTTGATGCCATTAACTCCAGTCTCATCCCTTATCTGAATGAGATGTGAATCTTAAGACGCGTATTTAATTGGAGAACACGATATGGCTATGCTGCAAGGCTGAAACCCTGGTCGTGATATTAAAAACCCATTTTGAAAAAGCTAAAAAAAAGGCGATGTCTAATATATTAATTCTACCGAATTTCTTTTGTACATGGAAATAGAGGGGAGCTAGAACTGTATGATAGTGCAGTGCTGCAAGCGTGTTTCAATAAATACGTGATGGTACATTACGTATTTATTCTGTGGCCAGTCTCTGGTCTCCACAACTAAATTTTACTTTAGAAATAGTATTAGAGTACCGCGCAAAAGTTAAAATGCAGAAAGCAGTATACGGGGTCGAAATATAATAGAAGGAAGATGTAAGTTTAACTACGTAAATACAGAACTAGATGATAATACATATGTAAATGTGTGCGGATTGTTATCCAAGTTTATTGACAGTGCCAGTGATGTTTCCTTATTGAAGGATCTTCCTTATCTATGCTAGTGAAGCAGTCACGATCTTACACTTGACACACCTTTTACTATTAACTAGTGTTCATTTCTGACTTCAACACCATAAATGACATTAATATAAAACTAGCCTGCACCCGAAATTTCGTACATGAACCTATTTTCGGGAGCAAAATATCCATAATACCGGATAGAGCTTTAAATAACGTGCAAAATTTCAGCTAAATACATTCAGCCGTTTATGCGCTTTTTAGCAATGAACAAACTCTCTTTTATATCATTTGTATATTAGTTGGGATTTCCCGTTTCAAAAAGGCGTCACGACTCGTCTGAAAGCAAGTGGTTATCCGCGTTTAAAGTGATTAATCAACAGCAAAATCGATATTGTCACATTGACAATTTTTCAAAGAGATCGTATGATGTTTATGTGGTCGAGTCCGATTGCCAGCATCGGATTCACAAATAAAAACATTACACGTAAATGCTATCTAATTGCGGTTTGCTGGTGTTTTCCCATGGCGGGCGGTCGCAAATTCAAATGAGAAATTCCCATTGAAGACAATAACATATTTACGCGATACGTGAATCGTCGCATACTTGTCAGTTGCTATTTAATTCAAACGTCTAAATCAAGCGCGAATTCTGTACGCACGTGCCTGAATATTTGAAGTACTGTTCACACAATCAAATACACAATCATTCACTTCCAAAAAGTAACAGGGAATATTAAAAGACGAGAGAAGGGGAGCAGAGAGAGAATGATGTAATATATACAACTTGAAATTCGTACATTTTGTTACGTTTTAAGGCGGAGGTATTAAAAAATAATTATTTGAAAGGAGGACAGGTATTTACCGGTACTCTGTAGGCAGACAGTAAGATAGTGGCTAAAAGCAAAAAGAAAAATTAAATCCTAAAATTGTTACGAATAAAAAAAAAAAAGTAAATTTTGTTTGTTCGCGAAAACCGGCGTTTTGTACCAACAAGATTATATTCCAATTACTAAAGAATTTTGCCATGTAAGATTTATTACAACGACGACAGAAAATGGAAGTATTTTAACATTTCATACAAAAGAAATTTACGACTAATTTATTATGAAATATACGTATAAATTTATGTTCTGAGATGAGTTTCGTAAGTACTTAAGCGAACAAGTCTCAAGGATACGACTGAAATATTGCTGTTTTGTTCACGAAGTCAAACATAGACCTGTCTCTCGGTACAAAAACTAATTACTTGCCTAATTTCAATGTGAAATATTTTTGTGAATTCTCTTTATTTGTTAGAGATTTTATAAAAACAAATTATTTATGATCATAAAACTAAAAAATTTGAAAAAACCTATGACGTATAAAAAATAATTCGAAAAATGTTTACTGCAGCGCCTCCTGTTGAGTTGTCATTGTAACACCTATCTAAGAACATGCTCCGATTAAAGCCGAACCCAAAACAGATAACTGCATCAAAATTGGATTGGTAGTTTCGGAGAAAATGGCAACATGGATTTGTACAAACAAACAAACACACAAACACATAACACATACTTTGTTTATAATAGCTGGGTAAAAATTATAAGGTTTGCCTTCATTTTAAACGCAATTTCATGGTAATGGCATAAACATTTGAACTATCAATTTAAAAGCCTTGGAGATATGTAGGTAGTTCTTCAAATTGGCATAAATATAGGACGGTAAGTGAGGATCTTAATCATTATGAGAATGTTCCTAGGAGACCATCTACCTATCTATCTAAGCTTTTACAAAATATTCTGAACTGCACTAAGCCCTTACAATATTATCTCAAAAAACTACCCGCAAAAATTGTAAAAAGAAATTAGCAGTAATGTAAACGATGCAACAGCAATTGTAATCGATTAACCCGTTCGCCACTTTACATTACTGTTTGGTTACACACAGAAACTTGATGACACAACAATATGGAATGGTGACCGAGATCCCCGAAACAACGGAACGAAAGTGAGAATCTGCAAAGATCGTAGATGCAAACTTCCGATTAGTGACTGTAATAAATTTTATGTGCAGATTGTGGATGCAAGCGCATCCGATTACTTAGTGAGTATTACAAATTTTACTGTGTTGAACGAGAAAAAGGAATTGTGTAATTTTATAAGTAGTCGTTCTACAAAAGACGATAGTTAAAACAATTTTATGAGACGTTACGGCTATTAAAGCTGTTCATAAAAGCAACAAGTTTTGGAATATAAATTGATAATGTAACGGAATCTTGTATTTTGCAATGTTTTAATGTTATTGATAAAAAGACAAAGACTTGGATTCGATTTAACTTTGAAGCCAAATCGTGGTGGCCACCATGCAACATGGAAAATCGAAGTTTCTTCATCTCATCCCGTCCTACAAAGGGACTAAGTGTGGTTAGCATATGAAACAGTGTTTGTTTAACATGAACAGGCTACTTCTTGAACGAAAAGTTGTAATCGAAAGATGCAAATCGGAATTTTTAAATCAAACTTCTATTTTATCGTACAAAACTTCCAATTACGTTTCAACGTCAAAAGAACTTACAGCTGAGACATTAAGTATTTGTAAAATATGGTCATTTTACAACATACAATTAAAACTGCCAAAAACCTTTTAAAAGTTCTTCCGCTAAAGTAACCTTAATAAATATTATGAGCACGTAACTTTTAGTGTCTCGACTTTCTTGTTAATATCACGCGGTTTGAACAAATGCTGCATGAGTCAACGACCTCTGGTTAGAACAATTTGCACTGCAGAGGTTTTGCATGCAGTCGTTGCTATGGTAATGAGCTGTGGTGCATTGTCCATAATACCGCTATTGTGAAACCGGTACAATGAGAATAATACTGAATGAAATTATAGTGAGTTTTATATTGATGCAATAAATTGAGATATGAGCGTGTTATCGAAAGGATGTGCTGTGAATACTGGGTCACATTTGGAGGTGACCGATAGGAGAAGAACTACAAGATACAGGAAACGTAGGTGGTTGGAATTATGTTGCTAAAGAACCCAGTTAAAAATCACGCAGTGGTGAAGTCTGAATATTATTAAAATTATCGGATACACTAAAATCGGATAAAATGTGGATGAAATTCTTATTTGCAGCCGTACTGAGGTATAAATCAATAAGTCTATTTCTGCTTTTCAGTAGCGTATCAAAACATGGCCAATATTCAGGATCCCCACTATTAAAAAGTGCGCTTTAAAATTATAAATGTTAATTAGGAAAGAGAAGTATTCAGTACAGTTCATATAACGTCTAGATTCTCTGCCAAATGTTACCTGAGATCCGTCCTATTTTGTAGAAATTTCAGTACGGTATAGTGACGTCATTGTACTGAGATTGTATTTCAATATCATGTTCGAAGTAGACGGGCAAAATTATAAGAAACAATAATAAATCGGTCTTTTCGCGTATGATTCAAGATTATCTCTGCGTTCTCATTTGCTTTTAAGGTTTTCACTGTGGAAACACGAGGTTCGTTTCCTTTTGACGCATAAAACCATATACGTAAAACACCACCTTTACGCAAAACGCCTAATTCGTAAAACACAATTTACGCAAAATACCAACTACGCATAACACCAACTTGGAGTTACGCAAAACACCAACTACGCATAACACCAACTTTTTCATAAAGTTATATTTTTTTAAACGTGCTAAAACGTGCTTCTTTTGGCCTGTTGTATGTTCTTCTATTTCAATTAGGCACTCAAGAACAAATTGGATGTCAATATTGAAGAATTTAAAACAGACTTTGAGGAAGCAGTTATTTTGGCAGTAAAAAGTTGTATCTGAAAGTACAAATTTCAGGTTGCTACTGTCACATAAGCAAATCATTTTAGAGGAATTTTGAACAATCATTTTAAGCAAAGAGCATAGAAGAATGACGAGGTTTGCTGCAAATTTACCTCTACTTTCATCAAATATCCATTACAATTAATTAGCGTGGCAAACAAGCGAAATAGGACCAACAATCCTCTTGAAGAATGGAACCGAAGACTTAATTCAAGAATCCACAGAAATCCATCCTTATTGTATTTCATAAATAAAATTAAAATAGAGGCTGGGTATAATGATCGGGCAATCATTGATTTTTAAAAAAAACCCGTGTAAAAAGTAAACGGCGTAATGTTGGATATCGGCTTTGATAGGCAATGTAAGAAAAAATTGAAACAATTAAATGAAGGGCATATTCAGCCATTGGATTTTTTGAGAAAATTGATGATTGATGTGATGATTGTTAAAATTATTATGTAACAATCATTAGAGTAACTCTTTTACTTTACACACATTAACTATAGGTATGTTATGTTATGTACGAATTTAATTTTGTTTTCTTTGATTTCTACTTATTATACCTCTAAGAAATAAGTTTTGTTTTATTTTGCCTCTTTTGACGGGTGCACCCAAAATTCCGAAGTATTTAATTCCTTTATGTACCTATTCCGATTTTCAAAAAACACTCAAATAAGCCCTCAAAATTCATATAAATAACTCTAAACTTCTAACTTCATAAGGTGGTGTTTTGCGTTTGTGGAATTGTACGTAGTTGGTATTTCGCGTATCTTTTCTAATTCATCCGCATAAAACCATAAAATCGTGAGTTGGTGTTTTGCGTATGTGGTTTTATGCGTCAAAAGGGTTCGTTTTACTTTCTTTTTTTGAGTTTTTTTTTATAATAAGATGGTAAGCCAAAGGCAAAGTTCTGTCTTTTGGTTTGACTGAAATTTAATGATAATTAAACGATACCCAATACATATATTATGTATAACAAACATACTTCTTGCCTGTATCATGTCTATCAATAGTCTTTTTCGTGTGAATCGTCTCAGGCATTCGTTTTATCCAGGCGTCTGGTTTACCACTTAATGTTTTCTTTCAAACTGTTCTATAAATACGTATTGGAAGTGTGTAGCACACGTCCAGGTTATATATAGCTACCTTGTACGTCTGTCCTTCATGTTGCGGTGAGAATCATGATTAATATCTTTTATATATATTTATCAAAGTCGGCGAACAGCTGTACTTTTTATTGGAACATTTAACGCAAAATGGCAAACGTACATGTTTAGATTAAAACCTTTTTGAATTGGTGTAGAAATGAGTTATTGCCTATAAGCAATGCCCACAATACACACCCAAGATTGTTTATTACCAAAGTAGCAGGGTAGAACTACAATAATTTTACCAGCCATTCCACGTAGGGCACCAGGATACTTTTAAAGGCCTATTAAAGTTCTTTAGGAGAATAAAGGACTGCCAGCAAATTCACGCAAATGAATCTATCACGTCACACAAAACAATGACGTGCATTTCTTGTACTTACTACAGATAGCTATCTCTTCATGTCATACGCTCTGTTTTATCTTAACCTTCATAAAGGTACACCATGTCATAACACAACAATAAAAGCACGCCAATCAGTATGAATGTAACTTCAATTTCTTTTAAAAATCAATGGATTTCATTTCCCAGTTGAGTAGAATAGGGCCAGCCCATCTTTTCTCTTGGGTGTGGTTCAACTCGTAAAGGATAGGGCTGTTCTCCTGATGGTAATCGTTCAGCCCACAACAAAGTGTCCGCTTGGCGGCTATAGGCTAGCCTCCTATTACTTGGGACGAAAATCAGGCAGAATTGGCAATCTGTGGAAGATTATTATGTCCTAAAACTGGTGAACCAATTTTACGAGTGAATTGAATCAGAACATAATTCTATCGGCTAACCATTTTAAGGCCTACCACAGTGCATATCTGTTGAGCGTGGTTCATTACGGTTGGCTGGGCGAATAATTGGATTAATCACCGACCCGAGTGCTAGCATGCAAATACGAGGGTAGTCTGAAAAATATTTACCGCTATTTGAATACTGACCGATATACGTTTACAGTTAGAAATAACCTTTTTTAATCATGATGGAAGGGCTCCTGCCTGATTGGAGGGTTGAAATTTATTAATATTTATTCTGGACCAAGTCAACTTCACTAACAAGTAGGTACAAACAAGGTGCGTTAAGATGTTGATAACAGGATTAATTCAAGCGATAAGTATACCTTTTCTAATCATGATAGAAAGCCTCGACGTACAGAGGTAGGCGTCTGCGGTACAAGATTTCTAGCTCTAAGGCTGGTTTTATCGTTACGCGTTTCGGCAGCGCCGTTGGAGCGCGCGCGTTCAGAGATATATGGGAGTAGAAGTTGCGTTTTAGTGTCGCGCGCTTGGGCAGCGCCGTTTAATAAACGCGCGATGTTCGACGGCGCTGTCCAAACGCGCGCTGCTCATTCGCTTCTACGGCCAGTGTGCGTTTTAGTGTGACGCTGTTGAGACGCGCCGTCGTAGGTATAATTGTGTAAGAAATGAATTACATCGATACGGCACGACACGACTGTCTCACAGCAGCGGAACGCGTGCTAATAATCTCGTTTTATAGTGCACCGCTGTTCAAACGCGTGCTGTTAACAGCGCGCTGCTCAACGGCGCGCCTAGCGGCGTGACGATAAAACCAGCCTTAATAATGTGGGTAAGAAACTTGGTGAAGTGCGGGTGTCAATACATTTATCACTTCGGAGGTATGATAGCACTAGTGCATGATGATCCAGATATATACACAACCAGAGAAATACAATATGTAAGTGCGTATCACATTACGTTAAACGAAACGTAAGTGAACTGAATTGAGAGGACAAAGGCCTCAATAAACAAACAACATACATGCGTGTACCGAAGTGAGACTAACAAAAATGGGTACAAAAATTTGCGACAGATTGGAGTATAAACATAGCGTTAGGAATTATTTTTGAACGTGTGCCGTTATTCGGCTTGACCAATGGTAATGTGAACGTGGTTGTAACACGCACGTTTGTCGACACATTTAAGGTTAAGTTTTGCTCGATTAAACATTTACCAACAAATTTCCTTTTTCAGATCAACCTACCGTAACATACGTGAACGTGCTTGAAACAGGCACATTCGTATTAGTTAGTACGTTTAGCTCGAATTGCATTCCATGACTGTATGTTGTGAGGTAACCACTTTATTGAAAAAAAAAAAAGCGAAAGATTCGCCCGAAACCCATGACGTAAAAGATTTAATGACCATAGACGAAACTTGTGTGTAAGAACAGAAGCGGATGGTAAGCTGTCCTCTCTGACTATCGGAGAGAGAGAAATGAAATGCGCGAATATGCGTGAGCTCACTGGTTAAGGAATTGACCTTACGATCGAGAGGTCCAGAGTTCGAATCCTGGCCATTACACTACTGACAGTGCTGACGTGAACCTACTCCTCACACAACCAATTTAGCTTAATTGGTGGGATTATCGGAAATATTAGTAATTTCATCTAATAACTTCTATTTAAAAAAATCTATTCCTATATTATGAAAGTCCAATAAGAAATGTAATAGTGGACCCGTGAGTCACAAAATAAATACAAATATCCCTCCAGGTTTAAATAATAATGACAGTACGCAACTGTTCAGTTAGAAATTTCTCCAGCAACGTTCAAGAAACGTATGGTCTGCTTTCACCGAGCGCCCTATTATACCGTACAAGACTAACCAGTCTAGATAACATTGCTAAGCTAGTCGAGTGAATAATATAATTTATACTCGCTGTTATTTATGTACCTACGTCAATTTATATTAAAATGAATAGCTAAATGTGTTGGTAATTCAACAATTTGATTAATTGCATAATTGCATTAATTGCATAACTCAACAACGCCTGGACCAATTTGGCCAATTCTATTTAAATGTTCGTTGAAGTTCAAGGATGGTTTTAGAGCGAGAAAAATTCGAATAATTTCCGGGTACCGACATCCACGCGGGCGGAGCCGCGGGCAAAAGTTAGTATACAATAATGTTAACGAGAATTAACGAGATCATGGTACCTATTATACAAACATACATACCTTTGATTAACCTGTGACCACGGCCGGTGTAACCTGGTCAAAACGTCAGGCAACTCAAAGGTAGTAGTGTAGTATTTATGTACCTATACCATGATCGCGTTAATTCCCGTTATCATTGTTGTAAATCATGGAACGCGATAGTTCAAAAGTTAATACTCGCTCCTGTGATACCTCCTACGTGAATAGTTACTCTCCGAATAACGTGATATTGACTCGACAGCTCAGTAGACAGAGTATTCCCCCTGTAAGGGATTAGTCGTCGGTTCAAGTCCCGTCCGAGTCGTTTCATTTTTTCCAATATTAATTAAAGGAAACTATGCTATAACTTACCTATCGCCGCAACAGGTAAACAGTTGAAGCAGTCTGTGAAGGTTTTCCATAACTTGATGTTATATCTTCGTTTGCATTCGTCGTAGAATCTGCGCCAAAGAAAAAAGATCATAAATAATTACACGTAATTTAGGCTAGACTAGACTAGTAAGAAGGACTGTAACGAAAATGGTTGTAAGGGTTTTTCTGGTTTTAAAGGGTTTTTGGGGCTACCCCCACCCGGGTTTGCTCCCATAGACAATTTGAAAAAATTGCCCAGAATGTCCAGTACAGTGGGTTGAGTGGATTGGGGATAGAGAGAATAACCAACTCCCAATGTTTAAACAACTGTGTAGCGTAAATAGAAAAAGAAAACAATGAAAAAAAGTAGTCGTGCTTTTGGTTTCTTTTCTATAACTTAAATATATCTTTCTAAAAATGTACGTGGCAAGATAAATTTAGCAAATCATGTTAGCAAGCATTTACATATTAAATGAAAGCTTGTAAAAACCAAAGAAAAATCTTTTCACGAGTTTTGTTGGTGAAAAATAAATGACGTCACCCGTCATCACGTTTGAGTTGTTCAAACGTGATCCAAGAAGTTATGATCATAATTAACGTGACATACTCGCGTTGGCGTGCCTCTAAATATGGCTACAAGTATCTTCTTGCATGCCTCGATTTATTATTTTTAAGTGTAGGTACAGTTTGACGACAAGTAAAGTCTTCAAAGTGAATATGTATACAAAGAGCTGAATAGTAGACGTAGGTGTGACTGATGTCGGCTTTATTGTCTACGGAATACTAAAAATGAGGATGGAGGCTAACGGGTTCAAGTCCCGTTTTGAGATATACTTGTGAATTTGGATGCCGTATATGGCAGAATACCATATATCTTGATCTCAAGTCGCGGGAGAAACGAGACCCCATGGCACAAGCGGATTTATTTTAATATATTAATCCAGTATTGATATATTTGGGCTATTTTGTCGCTAGCATCCTATGCCATCCAAAAGACATCCAAAAGACTGTGTACTGTACTTATAGAGCACATTTTGTGACGTCACGTGCTAGAGAATATAATATCAAGAATATATCTCGGGAACTACAACTTCTGTACTGTATTGTCGCAAATTAATAATTTAAATAAGCTGTTACTCGTGCCGATACGTGCCTCCGTCCGAATGGATGTCGATAATCGTGACCAAACGTAGTCTGTCCTTTCCGAGGGCATCTCATTGCCAAATTCCAATAAAATCAGTTAAATGATTTAGGCCTGGAGCGTTGAGTAGATGGGCCCATCTGCTTTACGCTCCAAGCCTGTTGATAGCCTCCAGGGGTTGTCACTGCGTACCCAGAGGTAGAAAAAGGAGAGGTTATATAAGTGTGAGTCAGAATGTTAAATTCTAAAATGAAACGTAATGTGGTTTACCAATACAAACGCATGGCTGGTCTGTTCCAATATTGGACGCAATAAACCTCAATGCCTATTTCATTCCATAGTCATATAAACAGTGAATCATACTTTATGATTTATTCATGGATAAATTTGATACATGTTTACGGGTGAAACTGAAGAATATTTTGTTACTTGGGCAGTAAATGGCGTTTTTGAACAGACTTCAAAAATGAGAAAAAAGCATATCCACTAATATGAAGTTGTGCTTCATGTACAACAATGGCCCGGCTTGAGTTTTTTCTTCACACCGTCTATGGTATTTTACCATGGTTTATGAGCGCTTGCAATACCAAAATTTCAGCCAGATCCATTCAGCCGTTTTAGTGTGATTGAGTGACAAAAATCCAAACATCTTTACTAACCTTTTAGTAGGATTCCAATAAAACGTATTGACAGAAACAAGCATTTTCCCTTAAGTTCGAAGACCTTTATTAAACATACGCTATATCAGCATAACAAGGCGTATCTGATATGAAGAATTAGCATAGTTCAATTACTTATACATTACCATATTCATAGAAATTAACAACAGGCGTAGAGTTACGACACCCAAGGGTATGGGTAGGGCTTTACAAAGCTTCTACACACACTCAATATACTTGAGTGTACGTATTCGTCCTTCAACCTACTTTAACTGAAAAGTATACGAATATAATTGAATTTATATATGCCAGAATGTAGGTCAATAAGTTCGAAAATTTCTGCTCAATAATGTTCTACATCAATGTATAAGTATCTAGGTTCTAGAATGCTTTACCCATCCCCCACACGTTTCCTTTATTTAACCCCAGGGTTTTAATGTGGACAGTAAGTCATCAGTATTAGGCGAAGTCGTTCAACTAGTTTTAGAAATCTTTGCTTCTGGCTTTATCTGGCTTATACTTTAGCTTTCCGTCAGGGGATACAGGCGAATTGATAAACCAAATAAAAAAAACCATGACACCAACTCCGTTAAGTATCCATACTAATATTATAAATGAGAAAGTAACTGTCTGTCTGTATGTTACGCTTTCACGCCTAAACCACTGGACCGATTTTGATGAAATTTGGTATAGGGGTAGATTGGACCATGAGAAAGGACATAGGCTACGTTTGGTCGCGATAACCGACATCCACGCGGGCGGAGCCGCGGGCAAAAGCTAGTAATTTCATATATTTCATGCAAAATCGTCATTTAATCTATAGATTAATGTTAATTTGTCCTCTTACAATCGCACACCATTCATTCGCTTACAATCCACTACGTTATTGTGTGCAATCTGGGTTAGTTTTTGACAACAATAAAAAAATTAGGATGCATTGCAACGCATGCCGGACATAAAGCTAGCTAACAATATACCTAAATTAAAAATGAAATATTTCGCGCATTTTCTGTACGTTGCCACGCAGATAATTATGTCAATGACTCATAATGGCCAGCAATTATTCAGCTATTGTCTGAAAGTCGGAACAATCTGGTAACTAGTGAACAAAAATATACATTGTAATTTTTAGCACGAGTACGAAAGAAACATTTTCTGTTGGAGAGTTTTCGGACCTCCGCATTCCTACTATCCAATTTTATGGCTATTATAGAAGTGACTGCCGTTGGTCTAAACTCGCAACTCCGAGAGGAAATAGTTTTTTCATAGGGCAATAACCACGGGTTAGGCCGACCAGCGCAGATGGTGAAGGAAACCCTGGCTTTACAACCATGAAAGCTTTTCTGTCTAAAAAAGGGCCTATTATGGTAGCCTGTATACAACTAAGTAGCTAAAGTAAGCCATTCATCTTTATTTATACAAGACAAGCAAGACAGTAATATACAGTTTATTTTTCTATCTGTATAGCCATACTTCACGTTATTCATGTAAATCATATCATAACACACTTTGTGCACGTGTTTTCTGAAGTCATCTTTATTAGACGTGTAGGTACACAAATATCTTCGTAACGGCGCGCATATTTTTCTTGAGAAAAGAGGAACATTGTACAGACAGATAAAATGTTATGTTTACGTAGAAGTAGCCTGAGTTCAATATCAGTCTAAAGTGGTTTGAATCATTTGTGACGTATTAAGCGTGAATGAGAAATGATTATGAAATAGATAGTAGATAACATGTCAGTGAAGTTCGAGTTCGTCAAGTCAAGATGCTTTTCTGTTTAGTATAAGATTTTAGCCTTTTGTAATCAGAGCTCTAATCCCGGTTGCATCCATTTGCAGCTGTCTACTACGCCTACTTTCAATTATTTGGTTAATTTTGAGTTTTACGGGAAGTATTACCGTGTGTCATCTGATGGACAGGAAAGCCTGTGTTAATGGCTAATCGATCAATAATTAGGTTCCCCGTTTGTTAGGCCCTGAATATCTCGACAGAGTGCCATTCTATAGAACTATCGTGCAAGCTCAGTAGTCAATATAGTTGAACAGAAAAGTAAAATAAAAATGTAGACCGACAACCGACTCATAGGTTTTTTTAAATTCTAGTAACATATTTATAATGTAATCCTATTAAAAAAACGTTTTAGCACCGACGCATGACAAACGACGGGAATGTGCACGAAATATTCAAATTGAACATCTTGTCCCTCGACAGATCCAATAAACATCGGCCGTGTTGACCCAAATCTCGAACAGACGCCGCCTAACCCTCAAATATTATAATAATTCAATAAATTATAGCACTTTTGGCGGTAAAAATACACAAACACGTGTTTACATCGTTAACATAGATGTTATTCCAGATAGATTTTTGTAGGATTTAGGCGTATAATGACAGAAACGCAAAATGACAGATTAGCAGAATGCCAAATGTTGGCACTTAGTCGCAAATGGTCAGAAACGCAAAAAGACAGATTCGCTAAATGCCAGGTGTCGCAAAAAGACAGATTCTTAAAATGCCAGGTGTCGCAAAATGACAGAAACGCATAATGCCAGGCAGCAGACGCCCACGACTTCACCCGAGCGCCACGTAGTGGTATGGTATGGTATGGTATGGTATCACGGGCTGTTATCCGCAACTCCACGACAAGGCGCGGTTTTTGCGTGAGGGTGGGATTTTATTCGATCCACCCCAACTCGTTGAAGAACCCCAGCAGGTTATTCACACTGCTGGTGATCTCCCGGAGCGTACCTGTGTTTCTGAAGTACTTAGCCCTGTATGTGGCGGTTTCAGGACAGTGTAGGAGCACGTGTGCCGCAGTTTCGTCCTCGTTCATGCAGGCTCTGCAGAGAGGGCTGTCGGTGATACCTAAAATATAAAGGTGTTTATTGAAGGAACCATGCCCCGTGATGGCAGCCGTAGTCGTGCGTAGTTGCCGTTTGTTCAGTTGTCGAAGACGCCTGGTCAGTCTATTATCAAGCACAGGGATTGCCTCCCTGGCCTGTCTGCATACTTCCAGGTTTATCCATTCTCTGTTGTGTTGGTCTCTCGTTCGTTGGTTCACTATGGTTCGTAGGTATGCAAAGGGGATCGGTATTATGGGTTCAGGTCCCATTGCAACCATGTCTGATCCTCTCCTAGCAAGCTCGTCCGCGGCATCATTACCTCGCGAGCCGCTGTGGCCTTTGATCCATTGTAGAGTTATGTTGTTGGTGTGACCTATTTGATTTAATTTAAGATGGCACTCCAGTATTAATCCTGAATTAATAGTATGGTAGTTTAATGCTTGTAGCACGGCCATGCTGTCTGACAGTATGCGTATTGAGTGACCTATCACTTTCCGGGCCATTACCGCTGAGGCTGCCAGAGTAATCCCCATACATTCCGCTAGGAATACTGTGTTATGGGTCCCCAGCGGTGTCGAAATTGATATATTGAGGTCCTCCGAGAAGATGCCGGCCCCGGTGCCAGTACCTGTTTTGGATCCATCTGTGAAGATACGCAATTCCGTTGGGCATAAGGCCTCACAGCGGTGGTCCTCGTGAAGCTGGATCTTGTATTTTTTGTCGAAAAGGTGTTGTTTAGGTACACGGTCATTGACTGCTCCTATCATAGGTATCTCCTTTGTGAGCTCAGTGAGCAATGAAGTGTGTCGTGTATTTCTCTCACTCCATAGGTTGAGTGCCCTCAGGCGTATAGCCGCAGCTGTTGCTTCCTGGCAGATGAACAGATCCAAGGGTGGTAGTCCAAGCATGGCTTCCATTGCCGCGGTGGGGGTGGTTTTCATGCAGCCAGTGGTTGCCATGCAGGCTAATCTTTGGGTCTTTTGTAGTTTAGCCGATATTGTGCTGTTTTCGGTCCTCGACAAATGAAAACAATGCTTTGAAAAATAAAATGTTCACTTAATACACATAATTTTTAATAGATTACATTTCCCATACCGTGTTTAACATTAAAATATATGTACCTACCGGCTTATTTAGCTGTTTAGCCATAAATATCCTCCAAATCAGAAACCAGCTTGCCGGTTTGAAATCCCGCCGTATATAATATATCATACTATATCCCTGAAATACTTTGAATACGACATGTATATGTTGAATACAACTAATACACACATTGCAATTCATTTTTACACTTTATATT
The DNA here is from genome assembly GCA_914829495.1 of Eilema sororculum. Lineage (NCBI taxonomy): Eukaryota > Metazoa > Arthropoda > Insecta > Lepidoptera > Erebidae > Eilema > Eilema sororculum. Next base: position 18,171,979 of record OU618536.1, read on the forward strand.
GTTACTAGACATAAATAAATTAAATGAATGCAAAAGATATACGAAACATATCCACAAAAAAACAAGGAATGACAGCTGAAAACTCAGTTTGACAGTTATTGAGTGTTGCAAATATAATGAAAAATATTAGTTCCTTCAACATTAATTTCACGACTTTCTTGACGCACTATATGTTGATTTATGATAAAAAAATAAATAATTTTGTTAAGCATTTGAGCTTATTTAATTCAAGATTTATCTGTCATTTTGCGAATCTGTCATCCTGCGAATCTGTCATTCTGCGAATCTGTCATCCTGCGAATCTGTCATTCTGCGAATCTGTCATTTTGCTACACCTGGCATTATGCGTTTCTGTCAATTCGCTAATCTGTCATTTTGCGTTTCTGTCATTATACGCCTAATCCTTTTGTAGTGATATAATTTAAAAAGTAAATGTTAGTTTTTTCTCGATGCTAAACAAATATTTCTATGGCTAGAAAAATAGCTAGAAGGTTATCTAATAATACGCAGTCTTAATCTATGCTAATTTTATTGTATTCTTGAAGCTATTTTTAATTATTTAAGAATTGTTTAGACGTGGGATGAATCCTCGGTGATTTTTTTGCAACAGTTTACTAAAGATGCATGTACGGTGATTTTTTGCAATGGTATATTATAGGGGCCATTCTGTAGCTTCCACGGTTAATTTCAATTTTTGTATTGAAATACTGAAGGTTTTTAAACGTAGACTTTTGCACCAAAATCTTGAGAGCGTTATTATCTAAGCAACGGAATACTGAAGAAGCTTTCACGTTAACTTTGTTTTGTCTCTTTGCACTGAATTTTCCACGGTGAATTTTGGAACCAAAATATTTTGAGGGCCTTTTGGGATCGGAATACTGAGATACATGATACATTGCCATGGTGACTAAGTAATGGAATACTGAAGTAGGTTCCACAGTGATTTTTTGCACCGAAAAGTAGAATGGTTTACGGCTCTTCCAAAATTTGCTATTCCCACGATAAGTTGCGTTTGGCTGTCGTAAAATTTTTACGATGCATGTTCGCAACGCCATATTGTGAAAGTGCCCTTTCCAGGCATGAATAAGCTAGCTCTAGCTGGGAAATATCAGCTTCCCACTCTATATAGACTTTAAATAGTATTCTGATTCTGCTACATTTTGTTGGGCAGGGTCATATGGCTTTTGCCATATTCCTTTTGGTGTTCCAAGCGCGTTCATAAATTACAATAACCGTTTACTATCCTGGTGGTCTGTAGTTGTTTAACTAACCATTATTATAAATGTCCATCCATATATACTCGTCTATAAATCCCTGAAGGAGTAGGCAGAGTTGTTTTAGTACCCACTTTTCACTAAATATGATTTTCGGTCTCACGACGTATTAGGGGGCGAGCCTATTGCCGTCTAGCGGGCCCTTTGTCTTGGGCTGTATGTTTATTGTCGGATGGAGAATAGCCCTATCACTTAGTAGTCTTTTTCGAAACCCACAGGAAGAGCAGAGGTGGTCCTCCGGGAACCAACACGGCGACTGATTATGTAAAAGCTTGATTTCGGGGAATGGAAGGACGTCGGTTACTCAATCAAGCCAGCTGTACGGATTTGGATTAAATCTGGCATAGAGATAGATTATAGCCTGAAACAACACATAGGCTAATACCTATCGTAGTGGTACCTGTCAAACGGGCGGTAAAACGAAGAGCTAGAATTTATTAAATATAGCCTGTATTCGTTTATTACTGGCATATAAAAAATCACAAGTGTACCGAAAACTACTAACTACAAAATAAATACATTACAGCATCACTGTGTCTGGAAATGAGACATAAATCGTTAAACGCTGTAATTACCTCCATCTGACAAAATGCCAATAGAAAATATTATGAGCTCAAAAGAAAGAGGTGTTTGAAGCGCTGCGCAGACTTTGAGCTCGTCCACCACAGTAGCACTTCGTGTTATCTTACAAATACATTCGAGAAACGTGTACTATAGATAGCCTTTATAGCACATTTTGAGCAAATATTAGGTAGACGTGCCTCAAGCAACAAAAATAAGTAAATTATTTTTGTAGTGAGTTTAGCCCCAAAATTCCCAAAGACAGTCATCAAACAAAACGACATGCTATCAGTCAAACCGGGGTAGAATATTGTATCAATCATATTAAGTACAGTCAGTGACAACTGACAATAGTTGTTTAATACTAACAAATTAATAATGTTATCACTATCCGGGCGATTATCATTGTTCGGAAGGCGTACTAGGTATCGTTAATTTTGCTCGATTTCAAACTCTTTTTTTTTGCAAATAACGTCATTAAAAACAACAAGTAATAAATTATGAAGGTTTAAATCGTAAGCCTGACTGGACAAGGTTATTATTTTGCCAAACTAAACGGAGCCAGTTTAACCTGGTCGAAACTTGGGACAATTTAAAGTAATTTCCAGTAAACATGGGCCGCAGAAGTTCATATTGATTTTTGTTTAATTTTTTGATGGAAAGTGGTTACCGCGGAGTATGGACGTATGCAACACCAAGGGCGTTACACTTGTGCTGCCTACCCTGAAGAAACCTTCTAATGCCCTGCTTGAAGAACTCCATATTGTAGTTTTATGAAGTTTATTATTTTATGGAAATACTAGCTTTTGCCGGGGCTCCGCCCGCGTGGATGTCGGTTATCGCGACCAAAGATATCCTATGTTCTTTCTCAAGGTCTAACCTTATACCAAAATTTATCAAAATCGGTTCAGTGGTTTAGGCGTGAAAGCGTAACATACAGACAGACTTACAGACACAGGGTTACTTTCGCATTTATAATATTAGTATGTATCTTAAGCTACGGTGATTTGTAAATTGGAATGTAGCTACTTTTATAGCCGACTGTACCACTACAAAGAACTTGCGAATTTCGCGTATAATCCGGACATAGTTGGGCTCAAGATAATGTCTATCAATCAATGGATTTATTGTGTTTAGCCCACATTATCTACTGATAATAATGGTGTGATGATATCATGTTGTACGTTGTAGCTTGGATGGTATGAGTGATATTTGAAAACTGGTGGCGTAGTATTATGCTGATGTCATCATCCGCTTAGATGATTCAGGTTTCATCAGAGGCTCTCAAGTTAAATCATAAGTATTAGTCTGCTACACCATAAACGACACAGTTCTGGCTATACTGAGTCGAAAAAGCATGTCATTTTGGGTTCCATCCGAGAGCTATAAGTCGAAAACTGTGTTCTTAGCAATGGAGTTAAACGAGGGTGAGATGCTGCTCCCTAACTGAGATTTCGGTCTCATAAAGCATTCAAATCATAGGAATTGGTCCCTAGACCGCACTTTTGATACGAACATTGTCGCATTCAAGTCTCAGAGTAATCAGTATAATATACTTGTACTTCGCGATGCAGGCAATATTGATAGTCGATACTTTACAATATATATACTACTACTACTAGTACTACTGCCAGTGGGGACGCCGTTTGACCGGACGGGTGATCAGCCCTTCTATGTGGGGCTATTTCACCCAATTCCACTATAACGACTGCCATACATGTTTGTATCTGTACGTGCTCTCCGAGGCACGACCAGACCAATGCAAATACTCATAGGTATTCATGCATACAAATATTAGCACTGAGCGGGGTTCGAACCCGCGCCTCCTGCAATATAATTACAATATATAACAATGATTCTGAATTTTCGGTTTAGTCGCCATATTTCTTTTGTAATAGCGCGCTAACACGGACGTGTGAAACAGGTTTTGAACTAAAAAACTTTGTTTGCTGTTTACATGATAATAAAATGCATTTATCGCTTATCACTTATCTATCACACTTGTCACGTATACTTATATCATATATCACATCCGTATACATTTAGAATATAGATACGTATTCGTGATTATTTCTGATGTTATATGAGAGCTGCATCGATCGATCTGTACACCATGGTTCCAAACATAATTTTGTGCAAACAAAATATTCGTGACCCTGGTGCAGGTTTTCTTCTTAGAGATGCGTGATCTGGACCTCGATTCTACTAAAGCCAAACCATACTGGTGCCGCAGCGACCGCAAAAAAACGGAATTAAATAATAAACTTTAAAACGATGTGTTAAAGTTCAAAATTAAATGACTTTTTGCAGAGTAATTGAAAACGTGTAATGATACTGTTTTCATTTCATTTTGGACTTTAGGATTATAGAAATAAAGTCTAAAATTTAATGTAATTTTTTTTATTGCCGCACCACAATAGTTACGGCGCTTTGGTAGAATTAAAGGGCCAGATGGTTGTCGCTCCCATAAAAGTCAAAGCAGACCAATAAAAGGGGGAGGGATCCTGAAGCGCAAGTTTTGAACACGACTGGGAATATCGCCACAATTTCATCATTGACTAAAATAGCACGAATTTTAGTACCTACCGCAGAGTAGTGTGTTTTGAAAGTGTTTTTATTTTGATTGCTAAGTGACAAGCTGACTAACATCCCCGTAAACGTGTGAACCTGCTGCTTATCGGACCTTGTACAGCAATGACTCACAAATCACCACTGAGTCACGAGTATTTACCGAACACGCTTCACGCGTAAGTCGTCCGATTAAAATCTACAACTGCACGTTACAGTTGAGGGGACAGTGTACTTCGTTAGGGATTATCGTGTTTTACAGTGTTGAATAGGAATTAAGAATATTAGCTACTAGCTTTTGCTCGCGGCTCCACCCACGTGGATGTCGGTTATCGCTACCAAACATAGCCTATGCCCTTTCTCATGGTCTAATCTACCCCTATACTAAATTTCATCAAAATCGGTTCAATGGTTTAGGCGTGAAAGCGTAACATACAGACAGACAGACAGAGTTACTTTCGCATTTATAATACTAGCTTTTGCCCGCGGCTCCGCCCGCGTGGATGTCGGTTATCGCGACCAAACATAGCCTATGTCCTTTCTCAAGGTCTAACCTATCCCTATACCAAATTTCATCAAAATCGGTTCAGTGGTTCAGGCGTGAAAGCGTAACATACAGACACAGACAGAATTACTTTCGCATTTATAATATTAGTATGGAAGTATGGATTGGCCGAGGTCCTTGCCTGCTATTCATGAGAACTTGTGCATGATTTCAAACTATAATGTATTTGTGTCCTCCAGATCGTTTTGTTCTTTTACAAGCACACCTTAAGAAAATTGGATATGGTTGTGTGCAACGCCAGGGGGGACACACTCGTGCTGCCAACCCTGTAAGCACAGAGTTTCTGTGCCGTCTATATAGAAGACAAAGCAGGACAAGCCTTCGATCTGCCCACTGACAGCATAAAAACTCTCCAGTGACACATCTTCCAGTCCAGGAACACAACACGAAGTTATTATGCCCGCGATATTCTGTAGATGTATAGATATTATAGAACAAATACATAATGGAGAAGAAGGGTATAAAAGTGGACCCTGAGCTCCAAAGTCCAAGTTATAGATGTAACAGGAATTGACCCTGTGATGATGACTGTGAGTTTCATTTTCTATCTGGATGACGTAAGTTACAGACGTTACAATATTGTTATCAACAAAATATCATATTTAGAATGTCATCGAGTCATTTATCGATAACATGCTTTTTATTTTAAGCAACGTGGTGCAATACTGGATGTCAGATGACAGAATGAATTGATCTTCGTAGTTTATGTATTTGGATTGATAAAAATGATTATAAACCTGAATTGAAAACTAAAGGCGAGCGTAATTATTCTCTTTGTGGAAAAGAGTAGAGGGAAGCCTGTGTCTTAACTGCCTTGAAGTCCCCTTTGATACAAGGGTCAGCCCATCGTTCTAGTGTCCTTACAATGCAACTAAGGGGTAGATATCTAGTGTTATATTCGGTATTATAGTCATTGATTTACAAAAAGAAAGCCAAGATGCACAATCTCCAACAAATTTTGAAGCATGAGCTTTGTACAAAACAGTGTACCGAATTAAAAATGTCAGTAGGGGCTATTGAAATTTGCTGTACTATAATGATTTGAAATATACGCAAAAACAGTTTGTGCGGCTATTTGGTGCGGACGTTTTTGAGTTTTTGATATCAATAATTATAGTATACAAATTCGACGTCGAGTCTCACTCAGACACTGAAGCGAAAATATCAAGCTCCCCGAACATACCTAAAGCGAAGCGAAGGCGAAACTTGACTTGACATCGAGTCGTATATTACTGTATAGTGCCTACAGCTCTTTCCTTTAATTGCCTTGTAAGGATACTAACGAGAGGAGGTTGGATGACCCTTGTTAATGGTTTAAAGCCGTTCCATGAACATACTCGAAGCTAACTCATTCATCTGATCGAGACTCGACATCGAACTAGTATATTACTGAATAGTGCCTACAGCTCTTTCCTTTAATTGCCTTGTGAGGATATTCACGAGAAGAGGTGGGATGACCCTTGTTAATGGTTTAAAGCTGTCCCATGAACATACCCAAAGCTAACTCATTCGTCTGATCGAGGCTCGACATCGAACTCGTATATTACTGAATAGTGCCTACAGCTCTTTCCTTTAATTGCCTTGAAAGGATACTCACGAGAAGAGGTTGGATGACCCTTCTTAATAGTTTAAAACCGTCCATTAAACGCTTTAAAAAACCAGTACGTACTTAAATACCATACATTACATGATTCTAAACAAAAGTTTTCTCCGTTAATAAGTTCATTGGACTGATTGGAGCGCAAAAAAGTAAAGAATGCTCATGTTGTTGTATGAGTCATCCATCAGGCTATTGGTTTGAAACCTTCTTGTAGTAATGTGTGTGTAGAATCTGGAGATGACATCATGATGCGTATGTTCGTTAATGGGTTCCGTAATGTCCGAATGAAAAAAAAAAAATATTTTGTATCTTTACAGTTGAATTTAGCTCTCGTAATTAACTTCTGTGACCCAAATGCGGTGTAATTTTGTATAAAGGGGTCACTTTTAGGGGGTGATGAAAAGTAAAAAAAAAGTTAATTGTACCGTGCGACATCAAACGAAGACACTTGAATAATGGCTTTGTAGATATTTAAAAAAAACCCCGGTCCCATCTATAAGGTAGTTTACGGGAAGATTAAAATAAAACATTTCATGTACCTACCTATTGTCAAAAACTTACACATTTTTAAATTAAAATATTAGCAAACGATATTACCTACTATATTCCCTCTAACACCTCCAACTAAGCTAAATTGCTTGTGCTAGGAGTGGGTTCACGTTGGTAGTTTACTGTGTTCGAATGCCAGGATTCGAATTCGGGACCTTTTGATCGTAAGGCCGACTCCTTAACCACTAAGCTATCGACGCTTCAAATACATACTTTTACATTACATTCTAAAATTACATTATAAAAATAAAACGAAATTATCGTACGGCACTTACTCTAAACACGCGAGTTCAACTGACACTCATCCGATTCTTAGAATGAATAGTAAAGCCCATTTTACAACTACACCTACTGAATACAATACAATTCAAAGACACGCTTAACAAGTAACACGAAGTCTAATGTTCTGTTATGGTGTATGTAACACTTAAGCATTTTGTTTGGGGAGACAGCGAGGCGTGACGACTGCGTGACCACTCTCCCATGACAAAAGCGTATACGACTGGTTTGCTTGGCTTGTACACATGAAAGAAATATACTGCTTTAGGGCTAAAAGAAAAGAAACTCAATTGTGATCTATAGGTTGTGTAATTTACATCGACAATGGTTGATTTTGTACTTTTAAAACTTTTGAATTTCTTGATATTAAATTATTTACGGGAATAATAGGAACATAAATAAATATAACTAGGTACCTGTGACCTAATTAAAAACCCCCGTCATAAAAAACACCAACCTTTAACTTTTGATTTACCTAGTAATATTTTAATTCAATAGTAGCCATGTCGGGGGACCCTTACTGGTTAAGCACTCCGTTATATCATCAGAATAATTCAAGGTCCCCCGACATGGCTACCGTTGAATCAAACGTGGCTTTTGCGTCGGGGGTTAAAACCTATCATAATGGTAACGTAAACGTGTTGTGTGTGTGTGCGTAGCCTGCCAATCACAATGCTCCGTTCTTTCGATTCGTTTACTTTACGATACCAAGATGTTTGTAATCCTCTAATATAAAAACAGTATCTTTAGACCAGACCCTACGTATGATACTGGGAAGCTATGTAAGGCATCAGCGTGAGAACTTCTATAGCGCGATGCAGAATAGTTCAGCTGGATATAGCTAGATGGTGCTGGATATCACCACGATCTAAGTGAGTTCCGCAAGCATTGCGTGAATACTGTTCAATTTGGTCTCATATTCCTTAATAAAAAGCAATGTCCTGGACAATATAGTCCAGTATTACATATACGGTAAGCTTGATAGTAAATTAGACGTTATTAAAGTACCACACGACCAATTACATGAGCGGAGACGGAGACGATTACATATTTTCTTCCTAAATGAAACAAAAAAGCTGGTTTATTACATATGGAAGTCAAAGGCTTGTAAGAACGACAATCAGTCCTGAATCTTGATTTATCAGAGGACAGCAGACTCGGCATAGCGAGACATCGACAAAATCGAGACATCTATTCTCTCTTTCTCTCTCTGTAAAAAGGTTTTTTTTTCTAAGGAACACGTTAATTCGCCTGATGGTAAGCAAAGTCTCAGAAAGAGGGTCACCATTGTAAACATGTACTATGTTAACAGTGGTGGCACTCAGCTTGACGGCCTCATTAGATGCTTTTTCACGCCCCGCTTAAAGGACCCGGGACTGTAGGAAGAAGGAAACACGTGAGCTGGCAGGGAGTTTCAGGTCTTAGTGGTGCGGCATAGGAATGAGTCACTGTAGAAGTCACGATGTAGAATGTCTTTGTAACTTAATATCTCGTTAACTTCAAGCGAAGCGGAGAGAATATGTCTACGCCGCCATGCTAAGGCTTATTTGAAATAGATATACAGTCTTCAGATAAATCAAAATTCAGGACTGAGTACCATTCTAGAATACGGGCCTAAGTATACGTCCCGTTGAACTAGTGGCGTGTATTTGTTGCATGTGGATACTTGTCAACTTTCTTCAACCGGACACTGAGCTCGTAAAAACATGACATTAGTAACATCAGCCTGACGTTGAGACTGGCAGTGTCCACACTAAGCGTATTGTCAGCTGCCGACTATTTACTAGACCGGTGTTGAGTTTTAGCGACAAAGCAAGCGAATTTTTTGCGCTGGAGAATGCAAAGTTCTGTAGAGTATACAATAGGTACTTTATGCTTCATTGTTATTAGGACGTATATGATGCGAACATGCTAACGAACAAATAATCGGCTGTCGACAGTCAAGATAATGAAATTCTGGTACATACTGCACGGTGCCATCTAGACGTAAATGAGGCATAGCCTTTAAGATGAGTTCTAGAATACGAATAAACATATTGGATGATGGCAGATTTATCCTAGAAACTCAGACAGGGTTCGCAATACAAATAACATGGTAAATGTTTACGATGGTGACCCTCTTTCCGAGACTTTGCCCTTAGCTTAACATCAGGCGAGGTGAAGTCAAATTGACGTGTCCTATATAAAAAAAAAAAAAAAAAATAGACATCCAATTGCATCAGCTATGCGAGAATTTTATTTAAGAGAATTGTGAACTACTTATCAGTGAAGAAACACCGTCAAATAGGTGGCTAACTTTATAAATGGTATGAACGCGACCTGAAGTGTATATCTTCATATCAGTGCATTCCTAGACATTATGATTTCATGAGCAACGGGAAAATACAGACACGAGTCAAACTTTTAATCAATACGTCTTTAGGGTAACAAAGAGAAGGAGTCTTTAGGACACGTGTTTAAATATCGATTAAAATAAATGTCAACATTATATAATAATTAAGATCGTTTGTACTCACATCATTTTCACGTTTATTTACATAATACGTGCGGCCATTTTTTTAAAGTATCTTGTTGTGTTATGTAAAATTTTGACAGCTGTAGTAATTATGAAAGTACATAATTATCTCTTATTTAGAGGCTGGTAAAGTTTATATTTAGATTTGTAAAAAAAAATGTCAAAGGAAAAAATAAATTCGAAAAAAAAAATGAATTCATTCCCATGCTAAGTCATTGGCGAAAAAAAAAGTTTATTTAATAAATTTACCACAGGCTCTGAGAAGACTCTGGCAAGAAACTCGGCGAGCGGGATTGATGTTCGAATTTTATAAACTAAACAGTATTACAAAAAGGTCACTCACCCATAAATCCTATTAATGCTAGCACATTCATGGTTGCCACGTAAAAGGAAGAAGTTTTCAGGATATTTAATTTTGTAGGCTAGCAGCATGCATATCGTCTCCAGCGATTGTTTGCCGCGGTCCACGTAGTCACCGAGGAACAGGTAATTCGATTCTGGCGGGAAACCGCCGTACTCGAACAACCTTAGCAAGTCGTAATACTGTCCATGAATGTCGCCTGCAACAAAAGAAGGTGGCTTGGTTTAAAAAAATGAGTGACAGGACCATGGAATGGGTATGCGAAACGGAACGCGAACCAAAGACGTTATATTCATGTAACATGACGGTAATTTAGACTTATTTCAGTATGGTTTAGTTTATAGGCAGAGCGAAGAGTCGTACTATACGGTATACACAAGTTCCTGTGGCACAGCGATAGACAGTTCGATCGCTAAGACGGGATTGCGGGTTTCATTACTGTTCAGTGTAAATATTTGTATGTATGAATATGTCTGTTTGTATTGGCTCGGATTATGTAAAGTTTATTCCTAGAATAAACAATATCTCACACATTGGCTGTTTATTCTAGGAATAAACTTTACTCGCGTTTGGTAGAACCGGCCCTAAATGTATTATTTAAATCTCTGCACTGTACAGGTGAACCTGCATATGATTGTTCATCCTTACTTACTTTACTGTGGTGACTCGAGCAGGTGATCTCCCCTTCTATATGGGCTTTTTCACCTATTTCACTGATGCTCAAAAAAAGACTACAAACAGATCACTAACTTTTTGTGCATATCATACAGATGGTGACATTACAAAACAGCATGCAATAGCTATGCAGACAGGTGTTAAAATTCCTTCCTGTGTCACTCAATAACTGTACATTAGAAGTGATAATGTGAATGAGCACGATGATTATTATATTGATTTGCCTGATGTTTCGAGCAGGTTACACACTTACACTGGCTGTACTCACAGGCCCACTCAACCTGTGACCACGGCCGATGTAACCTGATCGTGTTAATTCCAGTTATCACAATTGTATATCATGGTCAGGTTCAAAATAATAAATACAGTGGAAAAAGTACAAGTGTTCTCAATATGTATAACAATAAATTCCACCAAGTGCCATCAATCAACAGTATAAATAAGTATGGATCACAAGACTTTAAAAGTTAGTGTGCATTAGAATTTTGTCAACACTAGGACATTACTATACTAGAAGTCATTGTCCTTACCATATCTGACAATACGCTTATGACTTCTAAAGTCTAAACAAGTGCTAAAATGTATTGAATGAGTACCTAGATAGCAACATGAATTACAGTCCATTCTTATCTTTAATATCCCACCTCTCGTACATACAATGTTATCATAAGTTATTAATTTTATAATCAGTCATAATGATTTATCATTAGGTACTCTCACGTCTAAATTTTGAAGCCAAAAATTTACAGAGATAAATAGCACAGAGCACATGAAGGATTACCATTAATTTTTAATTTATTACCAACTAATGAACAATAGAGGAATGATACCGCCCTTTTTATGTAGGATAAGTTATCCACAGATTACATCATTCATCATCATCTTCATACATTTATGAGGCTGAACCTGGCAGCCAAAATCGGGAGCAAAATTGTCAACCAAATGGTATAGCACCTAAAATCGGGAGCCGAAATGAGCAACTAAATTGTATAGCAGGCGAAATCGGGAGTCGAAATAATTAGCAACGTAACTGTATAGCAGCTAAAATCAGAAGCCGAAATAGGCAACTAAATTGCCTAGCAGCCGGAATTGGGACCTGAAATTAGAGCCCAACTAAATTTTGTAGCAGAAGAAATCGGGAGCAGTAGGTATTGGCATCAAATTTCGCTTCCCAATTTTAGCTGCTATACAGTTTGGTTGGCAATTTCGGCTCCCGATTTTAGCTGCTATATAATTTGATTGGCAATTTAACTCCCGATTTTGACTGGTACAATTTTGGCTGTCAGTTTCAGCCTCATCATACATTTCTGTCAGATTTAATTTCCTCAGTCACTCCCTTCTTTGCCATATTATCCTCTTTCATGCAATCCATTCATATTTTCTTGGGTCTACCTCTACTCAGCCTAAAGCCATTCTACATTTGGATGTATATGGATTATTTTAGCCTCCGTTTTGGGCCATTGTGCGATACATTAACCATTCACAGGTTCAATTATTATAAATATTAATTGTTGTTTATATTCTGTGTCCAGTTCGTTTGCTTAATAAAATTAAATGTTTTTCTTTCTTTATTTCCTTAAAATTCTAATTCAGGACAAATAAAGACAACTTAAAAGCCCTAAATCTCACTATAAACTTTTAGAGCCTTTACTGGCGTTGCAAAGGTCTTGGGGTTGCAAGGAGAACATTATTCATGTAGTAACTCACTGTCAGAATGTGGTCCCCAGAAATTCTAAAACTTATTTGTACAGACACCAGACTATCTACTGTTTTGTTAAATTAAGCACTAATAACTTTTTTCGTAAACTAATTGGACAAACAAGTACCTATTCAAATGCAAAGTTGAGACATTACTGACAATTTTAAAAAGTATCTATTTATTAAAAAATACAGATTAAATATGGCTTTGAGAAATAAGCTAAAAAGCGGGAATTCAGGTTCTAATTTCGAAATGTTTTCATTTGAAAACTCCACGAACTGTGCGGCAAACTTTGGCCGCATCGAAGTGAGCTGAGCACGTCACTTGCACGTCATTAACGCCTACACCTCCACCACACGTGTTGCAGTACACACTAATTCACACGAGTAATTTCTATTATCGAATGTTATCTTCATTTCGTTCAGGGATTACACGCTCTGTTATGTCAATTTATTGCTAACGTACCTACAGCCTAGTTGTGTAGTTTTATGACCAAAAAAGTCTAAGTTGCACTAAAATTAGTGCAAGTTGTCGCCGCAGCTAACTCGCACGTTATTAGTAGGGTAAAAAAAGGCGTATTAACATACTTTTTTTAAATTGTTAATTGTACCAGTAAGCACATAGTTTTTAATCTTAAAGTAAGGTACAGGAGCTATAATTTTGGTGATAAATTGTATACTCGTGGGACACACCTCTAGCCAGGACTCAATCTGAAAAGGTAGCTGGAATAGTCAGGGTTTCTATGGATGCAGAAAGTGAAGGATGGGGTGTTGTCCTGAAGAGGCCTACATTCAGCCGTGGATTGGAGTGAAATCACTGAACTAATTTTGATGAAATTTGGTATAGGGGTAGATTTGACCATGAAAAAGGACATAGGCTATGTTTGGTCGCGATAACCGACATCCACGCGGGGAAGCCGCGGGCAAAAGCTAGTTACTAATATTCCCTCTAACTGCTCAAACTAAGCTAAATTGCTGGTGCAAGGAGTGGGTTCACATTGGTAGTGTAATGGCCAGGACTTCAACCCGGGATCTGTTCATCGTAAAGCCGACTCCTTAACCATTAAGCTATGGACTCTTTAAATTTTTCTTAATGATGGATACTCATCAAATATGGATTGAACAATGATTTATTATCCTAAGTGTACTAATGGGGGTCGAGAGTAAACTAAAACTTGACTGTTAAATAAAATCCACTCTTGACCCCCAGGGGTTGGGTGTATAGTTAGGGGTCCAGTGGACATATTATTTATTGGGGGTTGAGGGGTCGAGAGTGGACTAAACCACAAATTCTTACTTTGCGAGCATCTATTATATTAGAAGCTGCTAAATACAGGCAAACAATAGAATATGCAGTGCTGATATTTTTTTGACAGTGACTCACTGTGCTGCTATCGTTCAAGTAATGATAATAGGTTCATACTACACAGTCAATCAATATTATTTTATAGTGAATGAGACAGTCCCAGATAAGGGAAAGTCCCAACATCAATACAGCTGTATGGATATTCAATAAGGTTCATAATGTCATTAGTTTGGGGTTAGAAGGTAGGCGCATGGTATCTGGCCACCCCATCTCTACCCATGCCTTGCCGTACAAGGTGACTAAGGGATAGGGCTGTTTAACATCAAGCTGATATTTACAGCCCAGACTCAGCCTCAGATGCATGGCCCGAGTCAATAATAGTGCCCAGGATATGGCAATAGGCTCACCCCCTATTATGTGGGATCAAATAGAATAACTGGTGAAATGTGGGTGTTAATTCACCTCTGACTAACGCCCTAGGGATAAAAGCGTGATTATATGTTTGTATGTATGTAGAGGGTAAGATTGCAGAGTGATAATTGAATTGTTGTAAGAAATAGGTACCTACCAAAGAAGAAATGTCCTGTAAGGTAGGTCATAGGCAGAAGGTCCTAGCTAGGTATTAGAGAGACAATAAATATTGCAATATCCATACACCTGTCAATCTTAACTAGTATTATTGATGTGCAAATGCAATAATTTGATTCTAAATGGTTTTCATTTTAGTTATACCTAAAGCCTAAGAATAGTGGAAAATCTGGGAAAACAAAATTTTGGGAAAGGGACGTTTTGGGAAAGCGACATTTTGAGAAAGGGATCTTTTGGGAAAGCGACATTATGGGAAGTAGACATTTTGGTACCAGGGGACATTTTGGGAAGTTGACATTCTGAGCCACAATGCTATTTTGACACCAATATCACAATATTTTATTGACAATCTAACCTTTGCCATAAATTTACTATTACCCTTTTTTTTTTCGTGCGGTAATCCCCTCAGATACCCCCCTGCCGGAGCCGCAAGGGGAGGTTATGTTGGGCTCGAACCGACTAAAACCGCACGCCGACTGTGGGTCGTGGTATTAGGCCGGAGGCGAGGTTGTCATCGACATATCCCTTGCACCCCGGAGTTTACTATTACCTTGCCAACTCAATGGTTATAAAAGTCCAAAGCATACTATGTGTACCTGAATTTTACTACCTACAAGATCATGTTGATATTAATGAACTAACAACAATAAACAACAAAAGAAAATATGATGGCTTTGTTGGAATAATAATCAAGTAAATATTATTGACTTGTGTATGATAAAAAGTGTTTAATGTTGTTGATATGAATTTTATGCATGACGGCTGGCTTGTTTTTCTAGATTATTAAATTAATAATAAATACATGTTCTAGGCCATTACACAGGGTAATTTAGGTTTCTACAATACAGATAAACATACTTCAATACATTTTTATTGTAAATTATATACACATTATACATGGACAAACTCATACCAATGCAAATATAATTTGTTATGCATACAAATATTTGCACTGATGATGATGTTGATGTATTTATCTCACTGATTGATATTAAGAAGTAATTAAGTGACTTCTATGATGTAAAATAGTATGATGGTTGGAATATCTTGTTAATCTGTGGATGTTGATAGTGATTTAGTTAATAATGTATTTTTCGTTTGGTCGCAAATTTTTACTATTACTGTGAGTGAATACTATTATTTATTAGGTCATCTGCTAGTCTAGTACACTCCTAATATGTTTATAGGATTATATAAAATTATATTTAAACAAAATTTACTTGATGATGTTTACAGAGACAGCTAGTTTTTGCGAAGGAAGCCTGTTTCCTTCTGTGTTGTTTTGTTGAAATTTTTAT
This sequence comes from Eilema sororculum, assembly GCA_914829495.1. Taxonomy (NCBI): domain Eukaryota; kingdom Metazoa; phylum Arthropoda; class Insecta; order Lepidoptera; family Erebidae; genus Eilema; species Eilema sororculum. Next base: position 18,187,816 of record OU618536.1, read on the forward strand.
TTTTATTTTTATTATGCACTTTATAATAACAAAACATTTAAGTATTGTTTATAACTGTTGTTTCTGAATATATTATCTCATGAATGGCTTTAGGCCCTCAACAGATAATTAATTCAGGATTTTATAACTTTAAGTATAAATATGTGTAGAATAGAACATCAAAACAATGACGAAATGAATAATCATATGAGATAACTGTGAAGAAATCATATTTTTACAACGTAATACGAAGGAACGTCATTGCAAATATATGAAAGGGCAAAGGAAAGAGGTTAGGTAAGCCTAGTTAGACAAAAATGTACCCTAAAGAGGGTATCTTTCGTTATAAATCTTGTATTACCGTCATTTGTGGATAATTTACAACGGAATACAACTTCAAAAATGCTTGCTATAGCGTAAATATGCAATTTCATAGATTCGAAAGTAGGTTTGCAATGGAAAGTGAATACAAGAGGTAATGAGTAGATACTTACCGCAAATTTTTAGCGGTGCTTCTAATTCAAGTAATATCGGTTGTGACAAGAATATTTCTCGCGATTTCAAGCAAAGCCCTTTGATCTCTATTTCCGTTAACTGAACATTCATTCCAGGCTTTTCGCCTCGAACTGAAAACAAACGTAAACATATCACCAACACGTAAAATAACACAACTTATTCACATAACTAACACTTTATAGCACTGATAAATTAGCTTTCACTTATTTCACACTGTATCACTTTTAACTTTGTTTATTTTAGACGACATCAACATTTACCTTTTAATAATTTTTTTATTACATTATCGATGTTTAACTCATCTGTGTCTCTGTCTGCCATTGGATATAATATTTGTGCACGGAATATAGCAAAATAGAACAGACAAAGGAAGGAAGATTATTAAGATTTTTGCCGATTTCGAAAGGCACAACCTATTTCAATTCTCGGCTAAAATGAAATTCAATGGCGGCGACATCACTCACGCACACAAGCAAGAGAAACACATCATCAGTGATACCAGCCTAGGGTTAAAATTTCCACCAAATTACCATTATGAAAACAAGGGTTATACCTTGTGAAACTATCTAACTTTGATTAGAATTTTTGATATGGATCTTTCAGCTATTTTTTACTAAGAGGAGCTCCATGTACTGGTGTTAATATCTTTCTGGCTATTTAAACATTTTTTTTTTGTTGAACACAAATATTTTTATTAAGATCTAAGTATTTCCCCTCTCGCTTTCGTCATTTCTAGCAAAAAATACTACTGTTTTTAATCTTAATAAACTTTACTGTTTACTTTACTATTTAATCTAATTATACTTTCCTGAAAAAAATTCACCTAACAGCCTATTCGTACTTTAACTTATTAGTTTAACTTCATATACGTGGGTTTATATTTTTATTTGAATACTTACAGTCAGACAAGCTAAGTTTGAATGAAAAATAAAGGTGAAATAAATAAAATGAAATCGCAAAATTAATTTGGCTGTGCTAATTTTCCCCAAAACAGTGGGAAATTTTTAGAGCTTGCTACATTCCATATAAAAAGTGTTGCCAAAAAAGAAAAAAAAAGATGGTAGATATTAAATAATATTGCCAGGTAAGTATAACATTTTCTACTATTTATTCGAAGTTAACGGCCCATTAGCACAGATAAAAAATGTACACAATACAAATTAGAAAGAACTGGAAACTGAGTGAGTACAGTGAGTACAGTCAACATCAATAGTAACGTAGTATCTGAATTTGTCCAAAAGAAATGCATTGCAAGATATATCACAATAGTCTGACTAAATCGCTTCGCAAAAGTGTTTGGTACATTAATATTTTCATAATGCAAAAAAAACTATCTATCAAAAGTAAAGCAATAACAGACATTTTCAAAAGTACCTGAAATAAGAATAAAACTTTCGTCGAACCTAAACATTTTTAAATTATTTTGATTTAAATATTGTGTTCTGATTTTTGTTTTATGGCTTGTCAATAATGTTTACGGAATGTAATAAATGTCAGAACATGGTCATGTCCATGCGGGAACGTCTTCAGTGTATTATAGATAACTATCTTTTGCCCGCGGCTCCGTCCGTGGTTTAGGCATGAAAGCGTAAAATACAGATAGACAGAGTTACTTTCGCATTTCCATACCCGATTCTAATGCCATTCAAAACCTTAATTTTAATTTATTTGTTAATTTTTTAACCTTTCCGGTATCCAAGTGGAATTTTTTTTAGCTACAATGTTGTGGTTATTTCAAATTACCAATTTTTATATCATAGCATCAGTTGTGAAAATAAACTTTTATGTTAGACTAGCTTTTGCCCGCGGCTCCGGCCGCGTGGATGTCGGTTCCCGGCAATTAATCGAATTTTTCTCACCTTTTAAACCTTCCCTAGGCTTCCACGAACATTTCAAGACCAAGATAAGATAAATCTGTTCAGCCATTCTCGAGTTTTAGCGAGACTAACGAACAGCAATTGAATTTTATATATATAGAGAAGTCGTTTCTTAATTTTAAGTCTACCTATAATTTTCTAGCTATCTTTAAGCTTATGTTGTGTTTTTTTTACAATAAAAAAATATACATAGCGCTGCAAAAATTAACATATCGCTGCTCGTCGTAGAGCATTCGACAAATCCCATCATAGAATCGTCGGCAAGCACAACCTTGTTCCATGAGGTGATTGATCGATTGCTGCCGGCTCATCGACTAGTAAAAGTTAGGGAATAGCACTTTTTTATACCACTTAGGTGGCAGTCAAGCGCATGGCCCACCTGATGGGAAGCGGTTACCGTGGCCTATAGACATTTGCAACACCAGGGGCGTCATACTCGTGCTGCTGACCCTGCTGCTCGCACTGCTGCTAATAATTGAATAAAGACCGGGTATGCCACTTCAAAACACTTCACTTTAAAAACACTATTTAGTTATGAGTATTGTAAAAAATATGAATCAGCTTATTTTGAAAATAGTTCTTTGATTATTTTGAAACCATAACGCGAGTGATTAATATGGAAAAGAAGGATGTCAGGTTATTGAAAAAAATTATAGAGTCAATACTTTTGGAACTCAGTTTTTGATCAGCTACTATTGACGCTGACTGTACACCTCACATTGCACTTTCTTCAAATTATTGGAATTATTTAGTAAATATAATATGTTGTGTACTTGTATAATATAACACATTGTAGAGAATGTGTACCTACCTATACAATATTATTTTCTATTGGTAGGTACTGGTGTGACCACAAGTCCGGTATCGTATAGTTCGGGTCCGGTCGAGTACAACCTATTCCCAAAATGCCTGATCGCACTATAAACGAATGTCAAACCGTCTGTTTCCCAAGATGTCTGAATTCAATATGACTTAGGCCCGATCCGCCTGCATCCTCAAATGTCTTATTCCCACTATGCCTGAAATTCCTAATGCCTTATTCATAAAATGACTGAAAATATTTTTACATATTAAATAAAAAGATATTTCGACAGCCTCTGTGGCGTAGCGCTGGTAGGCTGAAGACCAATGGACCCCGTGGGTCCCACTGCTGAGCTCACACTTGCGAATTATGTGCTGGTTTATAACTATTTCACGTTTATTTATCCTTCAAACTTTTCAACTTTGAACAGATTATAAATTAGAAATGTCAGCGGCTGCCAAATTCAGTCATATTGCTATTCGGTTATTTTGGGGTTCAGTCCATTTGGGATTTGATCATTTTGGGATTAGGTTTATTCGAAAATCAGGCAATTTGGTTCTCTGACGATTTGGGCTTCAAATGTTTTGGCATGAAGACGATTTGAATTTCAGGCGTATTGACGTCTCAGGCATTTTGGGAATAGGTTGTACTCGACCGGACCCGGCCTATCTACCTACTTTAGGTAGGGAGGCCAAGTAGCTAAAGTAGTCACATAGATTAGATGATAGAAAGAATAATGGTACCTATATAAAGTTTCCACTTTTAGTGGTGGGCTGGTGGGGGAAGCATATAGTATATAAAATAATAAATAAAAATATCCTCCATCTTAATTAAAGCTTTGTATTATTTTGGTCTTATTTAATGTTTTTCAATAATATTCTGATTTGTATAACTCTAAAATATATATAAAAAAACCGCATAAAAACCACGCCCTCAGGTCCCTACGCTTAAATCTAGAGATTATCAAAATGGACACTTGTTAGCTAGTAACTAACCTACCTTATCTTAATCTGACGCGTAGGTGTAAATTCGTAGAACTACTTAATTTTTGTTTTGCTCATCCTATCATATTGAATAATGCCTGGAGGAATTTGTAAAATATTATATCTGACGCGCTCGAGTTACTACAGAATTTCCTTCTACACGTCAGGGGCGGATCCAGCTTTCCAGCCAGGGGGGGTCATAGTCGAGGTCAAAACTCGAATTCATTTAGGTACAATATGTACCTACTTAAATTTAAAAAAATAATAATAAATAGGTAAAGTTATATAATTAATATTCTGAAACGATACTTATTAAATTAAAATATGTATTTATTAGTAATACCTATGTACAGTAAGCTTCAGAGAAAAGGAACCCCCCTTGTAGATAAAACCATTATCAAGGAGGGTTCCTTTTCTCTGAAGCTTACTGTACAAGCAACATGCGGCCTGGGACCCGACTTCGCCCGGAATGCATTCGTAAAGGGACTATAGGACTCTTTATAACAGCGCCATCTACCGACGCTGAACCACATCGCACCTTTCAACTAGGTTGTTTCAAGATTTGGGCACAATTAAAATCACAAAAACAAAAATGGCTATGTGGTTAAACTCTACGCCGTGGAAGTAGGAGCAAGGGAAATTCCAGCTAAATCCCTGTATAACTTATTTAAAGACCTCGAATTGCCAAGAGCTTCAGTAAGCTCTTTACTCAAACGAATATCTAAAACGGCGTTGATAGGATCTTACCAAATTTGGATAGGTAGAGGGGGGAACACGACTGACGGTGGGGGTGAGCGCTGATGCATCACAAGGTGGCCACCCTAAACCTGCACCTGGGTCGCAAGTCCCAGGCGCCGTCACAGTGTTCGTCTCTGTACCACGCCATGGACCCGGCGACTGCACGGTGATTCCATGGAATGCTAAGAACCGGATCTCATCAAACATGCGGCAGATTTTAAGGTCTTTCTAATAAAAAAAAACTACTATATTAGCCATTACCTCCCTTTTCTCGAAGATAATGGAGTCCATTATCACCTGCCAGCTCCATCGGTATTTTGAGGGTTATCAGCTGCACAGTGACCAGCAGTACGTGTTCCGTAGGGGTCGGTCAGCTGGTGATCTTCTAGTATACCTGACACATCATTGGGTACAGGCGATCGAGACCAAGGCAGAAGCCATGGCGGTTAGTTTGGACATAGCTATGATCGGGTCTGGCACAACGCACTTTTATCAAAGCTTCTTTCCTATGGGCTATGGGCTTCCCCAGAAGTTGTGCGAATGTATTGCTAGCTTTTTAACAGACAGAAGCATAAAAGTCGTCGGTGAATGCTCTGGTTCCATATCTGCTTATGCTGGTGTTCCTTCAAGGTCGTGTGCTATCGCCTTCTCTGTTTCTCCTGCATGTCAATGACATGCTGAAAATTAGCAGCATTCATTGTTATGCGGATGACAGCACGAGCAATGCCCTGTATACGAGCTTGCTCTGCACGAGTTGGGGGGCCAAAGTTTCCGTCCTTCGAACATCAGCAATAACTCTCATGTACTCTGTGGCATTATACTGCGCGCCAGTGTGGTACCGAAGCGTGCACACCCACAAAATTGACACCCAATTACATGAAGCCATGCGCACCATAACAGGGATAATTAAATCTACTCCACTATCATTGCTTCCTGTTCTGGCGCACATCCCGCCTCCAGAACTACGAAGGTATAAAGCTGCGGCCAACGATTGGAAAAAATGCTGGCAGGTGACCAACGGAAAGCCGATGCCAGCACAAAGGTCAATTGACAACCTGCTGCGCGACCGCCTGATCACAGGGTCCCTAATCTGGTTCGATAGGGTCCTTATGGAGGAATTCGACCTTGGAGAGCAGTGGCGGGCGTCGTGGGAGGCGTTTCAGCACTATCCCTGGAAGGACCTGGTACTTGACCCCACCACTAAGCCGCCTGGTTTTGACAGTTGTCGCACGGTGTGGTCAAGGGTCCACCGGTTCAGAACTGGACACGGGAGATGCATGGTCATTTAGAGGGTAAAGCTAAATTAGCTTCTAAGAAGCTTGGCGTGCTCAATAGATCGAGACAGTATTTCACTCCGGCTCACCGCCTGAACTTTATAAGGCGCAAGTATGGCCACATATGGAATACTGTTCTCATCTCTGGGCAGGAGCACCTCAGTGCCAACTTCTCCCTCTGGACCGCATCCAACGGAGAGCGACTCGAATCGTCAGCTGCCAGGATTTTTCAAATCGGTTAGACTCTTTGGCACTGCGTAGAGATGTGGCTTCGCTCTGCATCTTCTATCGCCTATACTATGGGAAGTGCTCCGAGGAATTGTTCGGATTAATCCCCATCGCCTCTTTCCACCATCGTTCCACGCGACAGCAGTACCACACTCACCATCTGGACGGTTGGCAGTCCACATCTGTGCGTTTCTCGAGAAACTATCTGACTCGCACAACTAAACTGTGGAGTGAACTGTCGCCAACGGTATTTCCGAACCAACACGACCCTCAAACCTTCAAGAAAAGAGCGCACTCTCTTTTGAAAGGAAGGCAACGCACTTGTGACTCCTCTGGAGTTGCGAGTGTCCATGGGCGAGGGTGATCACTTACCATCAGGCGATCTGTCTGCTCGTTCGCCTCCCTATTCCATAATGAGGAGCAATGCAATGATCGGCTCGAAGGCCGACCGGGGCTGCCGGGGTTGGTCGTTCGGGTGCGTTTCGCGGGTAGGTATTTCGTTCATTTTTTGAACAGAGTGAGCGGCCAGTTCGCGCGAGTGGCGCGGGCTGGATATGTGGGGAGTGAGAAAGTCATAAGTAAGTAGGTATATGCATGAATTACCTATACGGGATTAAGAAAATAATCAGAAGACGATCTGCCCAGGGGGGGGTCATGACCCCCATGACCCCCCCCCCTGGATCCGCGCCTGCTACACGTGCCCTACTATTGTCATAGTTGGGTAAAAATAAGGTAAAGAAATAAAAGCCCAACACTAGAGCAATTTGATTGAATCGTATATTACATAATTACTGATCTCTACAAATGTTTAATATTCAATTAACTCAGTAACATATTTTAATTATGTCTCTTTTTTTCCTCGGAAAGGATGAATTTTTCTGAAAAAAAAACGAAAAAAATAAATAAAAAAAGAAAATAACATTGCTTTAAATTAAAATTACCAATCTAATAATAATTATCTTCGTAGTGTTCCCGGTTGCACCCTTCCCCTGATAGGACCAACTGCCATCTAACCTTCCAATTACGAGAGAATCTGCGCCAGAGCGTCATCCGTCAGTCAGCAGCTGTAGCAGCTTGTAGACGTAGTTAACTTGGCGCAGAAGGTCTTTAGTGAGACCCCGAAGGTATTAGTGGGGCCCCAATATTGTAGGGCCCCGAAGACCTTGTGGGGCCTCGTATATTTCTAACGTTTTTCCTACTTCCTATATCCTGGGTCCTTTATGTGGGGCGTGAAAAGTCCAGTCGAGTGCCACCATTGTACAGCTTGATTCTTAGGTATATCTTGGGCCTAAATGTAGGTACTCAGAATGAGCTTTATACGCGCAATACATGTTTCATAGATTAGCGGTGGACGAGGTCAAATGCATCAAGCTTATCAATACAATCCGCGCCCGCCAGGGCCTTTTATATCTTGGGCTTTAGGTTTAAGATATAATAAATAAATAAATAAATATTCCACAACATTTTTACACAACGCTATCAAGACCCATAATAAGCTTTTATAGCTTGTGTTATGGAATCAAGAATGCGGATAAACATACTTATATAAAAAAAATTTTTGTTGTAAATACATACATATTATACATAGAAACACCCAGAACAATGCAAATAGCCATATTTATGCATACAAATATTTGCACTGAGCGGGAATCGAACCCGCGCCTCCTGCATGGCAGTCGCGTGCACTACCACCACGCCACGGAGGCTGTCGATCCTACCGTTAATCCCAGTCACACCCGAAGCTATACGTGTTTATAATGGTGACCCTCTTTCCTGAGACTTTGCCATCAGCTTACTATCAGGCGAGTTGAAGTCAAATTGACGTGTCTTAGCTTAATATTTCTTTATTAATATCATGGAAACTCACGCTGGTATAGTGAGAGTATATATTCCAAATCTTGTGTTGATATCTTCAAGATGGAAGATGGACTGGATATATTCCTCGTCAGCTGTCACCGCTGGCGTCTCGAACACCTGGTTCATGATGTAATCTTCAACGCAGCTGTGAATAGATAAATTATACAATCATCTAGTAGGTACAGCTGGATATTGCCATTGGCTCGAGGAAATCCAGAAGGACTTATTCTCGTAATAACAAATTATACGTAATGATTATGTTCAAGCAGTTAAAAATTCAGTCTCCATCCAATTTCAATCTCCCAAATGTCAAAATAAAATTGTCAATAATTTGATCTTGATTTTTTTTCCTCTTCTGGCGATTTTGAAGTTTCCGCCAACGACGGCGGCACGGGATTCAATTCAGAAATTCGAATTGAGGGAATCTGACTTTTTGTTTTGTGAGTATACAAGAGAAGATGACAATTTTGTTACGAGAATACCATTTTTGACGTTTGGGAGACTTAATTTCTAATACTCTTTTATTACAAGATTTGACCTTCAAAAATATTGAAAAGATGATGATGACGGCACTTACTAAGCACATGGTTGATATGGAACAAGCTTTTCAATCCTGTTCGGTCGGACAACTTCCACATGAGGATCTGCGACTAATTTGGTTTGAGCTGTGTCCGCTTGACGACCTTTCGGAGTCGGTGGAGGTGGCTGAAGGGTTAAAAAATAGTCTTACATTTACTTATCTTCACTATACATCTCGGTCGCCTCCGAAGCTTTGAGGTGATAGCTTTAGATGCGACCGAGATTAACAGATTAAGGATGAAGAAGAATAATTATTCAAAAGAAACAATAATTTTATAATCTATGCATCATGGGTATAGTATCCCACACGTATGTGCACGCACAAACGTACACACGCAACGCAATACCAGGGCATCGATTCTACTAAAGCAAGACTATTGTCAAACCACAGAGACTGCAAAAAGCGGCATTAAAGTTTAGACTTTATTTCTAAACACTAAGGTCCAAAATTAAGTGACAAAAGTTTCATTACACTCTTTTATTCACTCTGCTAACAGTTATTTAATATTGAACTTTAAGTGCATCGCTTTAAAGTCTATAATGTATTGCCGCTTTTTGCAATCTCTGTGGTTTGACAATAGTTTTGCTTTAGTAGAATCGAGGCCCGGGCCCTCGATTATACACTACTAAAGTTAAATCATTGTGGTGCCGCGGTCACCGCAAACAATGACATTAAATTTAACTTTATTTCTAGAACACATAAGTCCAAAATGAAATGAAAACAGGTTTATTCCACTTTTTCAATTACTCTGCAAAAAGTCATTTGATTTTGAACTTTAACAGCGTCTCTTTAAAATTTATTATTTAATGCGGTTTTTTGCACTGGCAATGGTACCACAATGGTTTGGCTTTAGTAGAATCGAGGCCCAGCTAACTATATTGTAGTAAAAAGAGAGTAGAATATAGTGTAAAGAATTCTACACATTTAGAATTTAAAGTCTGCATGTGTGTGCAGAAGCAGGAACACGTGTCGTATTGCTAATAAAGGCAGTACATAAGTAGCTACAAAGCCTCATAAAAAGATACCTTAACAGCGCCGTAGGCAACTTCGATGAGACTTTTCAATTCGCACTCCAGGTTTTTGAGGAACGTGGAAACGTTCCACTGGGTGACCTCGCGATGGTTTCCCAAGAGAGCGTACAGTGGGGTTATATCACACCTTGATACCCTGAGAAAAGAAAAATGTTCTTACATACGTAAATACATTGTTTAGAGTTCTTTACCAACACATTATGATGTGTGGCGCCCAGCGTGGATGACGACGACGTGCCCGAGGTCACTTGGGTAGAGCTAGAGCTGGCGGTGCTAAGGCTTAAGGCCAAGAACACCGCCCCGGGACCCGACGGCATTCCAGGCCGAGCGTGGGTCCTAGCTCTAGGCGAAGAAGACGCTCTCGAGCCCCGACTAAGAAGGTTTCTCAGCGCATGTTTGGAGCGAGGCCAGTTTCCGAAGATGTGGAAGACGGGGAAACTGGTCCTCATCCGAAAGGCGGGGCGCCCGGCGGACTCACCGTCTGCCTACAGGCCGATAGTGTTGCTCGACGAGGTGTGCAAGCTCTTTCAAAGAGTGATTGCAAAGCGCCTCGTCGAGCACCTATCCAGAGTGGGGCCTGACCTGGCGGATGGCCAGTATGGCTTCCGCCGGAGGCGCTCCACCGTGGATGCCATCATGCGCGTGGGGATTCTGGTGAAGGACGCCGTCGCTCGGGGCGAGGTGGTGCTGGCGGTGTCACTGGACATCGCCAACGCATTTAACACCCTGCCCTGGAGCTGCATTAGGGAGGCGCTCGTGTATCACGAGGTGCCTCCCTACCTTCGCCGCATAGTCGGGGCGTATCTGTCGGAGAGAGCAGTCGTCTACCCAAGTGCGACCGGGCTCGGTCGGCGAGAGATGTCGTGCGGTGTTCCGCAGGGATCGGTCCTGGGACCGCTACTGTGGAACATCGGTTACGACTGGATGCTTCGCGGTGAGCTCGCGGACGGTGCCGCCGTCACGTGTTATGCGGACGACACGCTGGTGACGGCGTGCGGGGCTACATACCGTGAAGCGACCCTGAAGGCCACGACCGCGGTTGCCCAAGTCGTGGAACGGATTCGGCGGCTGGGTCTCGAGGTGGCTCTGCATAAAACCGAGGCCATGTTCTTTCATGGGCCTCGGCGCGTGCCACCGGAGGATTCCAGCCTCATAGTGGGAGACATTTCCATCGGCGTCAAGGCCCAGATGAAATATCTGGGGCTCGTACTCGATGGCCGGTGGAACTTCGGGGAGCATCTCCGAAGACTGGCCCCCAAATTGAAGGACACAGCTGCCGCTTTGGGGCGGCTGCTGCCCAACATGAGGGGGCCGGATGACTACTGCAGGAGACTCTACGCGGGAGTCGTGCGGTCCATGGCCCTATATGGGTGCCCAATATGGGCGGACACCCTGACGGTCCACAATGCGCGTCTGCTGCGTGGACCGCAGCGTGCAATGGCTAGCAGGGCCATTAGGGGGTACCGCACGATATCCTTCGAAGCGGCGAGTCTCCTTGCCGGATCCCTACCGTGGAACCTGGATGCGAGAGCCCTTTCGATGCTATATCGGTATCGTAAGGAGGCGCGGGAGCAGGGACGGGAACCCGAGCCCGAAGAAATTCGGGCCGTGAGGTCTCAGCTCCACAGGGACATGGTAGCGGAATGGGAGCTACGACTTGGGCGACCAAGCGCAGGGCACGCCTTAATAGCGGCGGTAAGACTCATCATGGAGGAGTGGCTAGAGAGGCCACACGGCAGCCTCTCGTACCGGCTGACGCAGGTGATTACCGGACACGGGTGTTTCGGGAGTTACCTAGGTAACTCCCGAAACACCCGTGAATCGGATCCGGAAGGAGCCAACGTCCGAGTGCCATCACTGTGATGCGAGCGAGGACACAGAGCTGCACACGCTGACCGAGTGCCCGGCGTGGGACACGCCGAGGCGGGTCCTAGTGGCGACGTGTACGATGCGCAAACGCTTGGGGTGCGGCCGCCTCCTTCTGCGAGCAAGTAATGCTCGAGAAGGAGGCGGCCGGTCGGGTCCGGACCAGACTCCGGGCCCGGGAAGCCCGTGCAGAGCGAAGGCGAACCGGACGTCGGAGGTCGCAGAACGACCTCCGTCCTCCATGAGCGCTGGCCTGGGGGTGACCGGTGGAGCCGCCTGTCACCCTAGCAGAAGCAGGCCGCGGCGGCGGCGCAAAGTGCGCCTCCCCGTAACCGGGGCTAGATGGGGACATTTTGGTCCCCACAACCCGAAGGGGGCCATCTCGAAAGAGATGGTCCTGGGTCTGCCGGGGTGCGAGAGATATGCTTTTGGCAATCTCACCTCCGGCAGCCAAGGACCCAAGACGGCGTGCGTTTTAGTCGGTTCGAGTCCGACATAACCGCCTCCACCGGCTCCGTGGGGGTGGTATCCGTAGGGATTTTTCGCACTGTTACGGGAGACTTTTGAGTTCGCTTTTTAAAAAAAAGATTTAATTGATTTCACTGGTTTATTACTTTTAAAATACACAATAGAAAATAATTATTGAGAACTGGTAGATGTAGGAAATAGAAGAGTTCGCGGTCAGAGTTGAGACGAGACTGAGGCTCAAGTCCGGCGGATCTTGGGACTGAGCAAAAGTGCTGACTTGAACAGTAGGACGGGGCGAGAGCTGACACAGCCCTTTCGCTAACATTAGGGATCCGTAACAGCCCCCCGATTAAGAGGAAACTATACCTTTTAAAGGGAAGTTTACGGTAAAAGAAATAGGAAAGTCGAGAAAAGAAGAATAAAAATAATTGGAATGATATATGGCAATCAGCCAATGCGAAGAGAAGGAGCAGGGATAAAATCGGGAATTTCAATTCCTTCATCTTCAGATTCAGGGTTTTGATTTCTAGCAGTTCTTAAAAAGGGGAGATTCCTATAAATACTAGTTCTCTTACAAAGTTTAAATATAAAATAACTTAAAACTAGACATAGAATTAAAACAATTATAATAGTATAATAGTCTTCATACAAAACAATTTTGGGTTTATCAATTATTTCTCTAAGTTCTTTAAGTAACTTTGGATTTTCAAATGCAATAGTATCTAAATCAATATTTTTTAAGTTTACAGATGGGAGATTTGGTGCAATATTCGTATATTTTAATTCGTTACAGCATACATCATTTATAATGTTTAATTTGGTGTACATAGGTCTTAAAACTACGTTTACATTGTTCTTAGATATTAATCTTGTATCTCTACTATATGCAAGACATCCTTGAGGTAAGTCCATTATTCCAGTACCACTTATATTTATTTCAGTAATTGATGAATTACATTCTATACCTAATTTAGTTTTTTCAGACATGACAAATAACCATTTGTTATTTTGTAAAGGTTGCCAAATATTTATATTACCAGTAAAGAATTTAGTTAAGCAGATATCGGGAATTGATGTAAGTATTTTACTAATGATCTCCGTCTCACAAGAAGGAGTGGCGAGAGAAGAATAGGAAATAGAAGTATCGCAAAGGTAATGACCGTCTTTTATTGGTTTGCAACCATTTAAGTTATCTAGTTTGCAGTACGTGGACTTATCTTTACTTATTCCTAAGTATTTAGAAGAAGGTATGATAGTAGTATAAGAGACTGGATCCTTAAGGCTGTAAGGCGCCGGACAAGGTAAGTTATGATATAAGAGAAAATTAGTTGGATTCACTAAAGGTATTTCGAGTACGAATACTATTTTATTCTCGCTTAAATAGCATGAAACAGAGGATACATTAATAATGTTTTGAATATTAATCAGGTTTAAAAGAACGGGCAGTCGTCGAGGACTGGGAATGAATTTGTAATTTTTATTTAGTTCATCGTAGAGTTCTTTAGGTGTTAGAATTGTGGGGTATAGAATATTTGTTTTGCTGAATAGTATCGCATTAACAAGGTCTTCTACTTTAAAAGATAATGTTAAGAGACTATTCTCGATCATTGAGGTTAGTTCTACTATGCGGGATCTGATATTTAATTCGTTGGTCAAATACGTTAAATTTCGAACATCTATGTACAAGGCGTCAATGGCAACATTTAATTCATGTTCGTTGGATTTTATGGTTTGGATGGTTTCATTAAATGTGTTAAGGGTAGAGGAAGTTATGAGAATATTTTGTTCTACAAGGGATGCTAATTTCTTCTGATCGGACTGAACTTCTTGAATCGCTTTATCGTATCGCGAAGCATCATCCTCATCCATGGTTCCGAATAACTTTTTGGATAGTGTACCGACGATGCCTAAAAGGGCTCCTCTTTTGACTTTGTTAGAAGTGAGATATAGAATGGCATCGCTATCACGAGTTATATCTTCGTAACGAGTTATTAGAGGTTGAAAGAGGTTGTAGCATTCTACGTTATTTAAGATTCCAGAGTTTTCACAGAGTGATTTAGAGGCATTAAGAACATAACATAAATTTTTAATATGTGGTTTTATATATGATATATCCACAGGGATGATTACATTAAGGTTACTATCTATTAAGTTTAAAGACCCCAGAGGGTCAAAGTAAATTCCTGAATTGTTCGTCAGGGGCTCGATGAGTTCTTGGCTCAAGATTCCCGAAGTAGAAATACTGTAATGAAAGTACAACTAGTATTAGTTTTACTGATTTTGAAATAATTTACTTTATCATAAGTTGAGGTTAGCTTTCAGCTCTATGAGCTAATTTTAGTTGATCGTAGTGGTGAATCACATGACGTCTATTTATGAGCAAGGTTAGTGTATTTCTACCATTAATTTTAACCACCTTGTAAGGTCCTTTCCAGATCGGTGAAAGGGCTTTACGAAGGCGTACATGATTCTTGAGATAGACGTAATCTCCAACTCCATATTGAACTGGACGGGAGTGAGCATCGTAATAGCGTTTAGATCTTTCTTTAGATATTTGAATGTTTTCTAGAGCTTTCTCTCTTGACAATTTTAGCCGATGATTGAGTGCCTTTACATACTCTGGGTATGTAAGGTCTGCCCTTAATTCATAAACAGAATCAGGTATGAAGGCTTTCTGACCAAACACGAGTTCGTATGGTGTGAAGTTGGTTGTGCAATGAACAGCTGTATTATAGGCCAACATTGCGGTGTAGACGTATTTGTGCCAATTTGATTGGTTTTCATTTACGTATGACTTTAAGTATTCCTTAAGAGTGGAGTGGCTCCTTTCGAGAGCACCTTGGGTTTGTGGATGATATGGAGAAGACCATAGTTGTTTGATTTTAAGGAAATCACACGTTTTCTTAAATAATTCTGCTGTGAAGTTGGTGCCTTGGTCAGTTAAAATCGATTTAGGAATGCCAAAGATTGAGATAAAGTGTACCAGACATTCACATGTATCTTCTGCTGTAGCATTAGACACTGGATAGGCGAGGGAGAATTTTGTTAGGTCATCTTGTAGAGTGAGAATGAATTTTAGGTTAGTTAGACCTGCTTCGGGTAATGGACCTACAAGATCAAGGCTTAATCGTTCAAAGGGTTTAGTAGAAGTAGTAGTGATTTGCATTGGGGATCTATTTATCTGTCGTAGAGCTTTATTGCTCTGGCATAGTGAGCAATTTCTTACATATGTATCTATATCGCTACGCATGTTTTTCCAGTAATATCTTTCCCTGATTCTGTTAAACATGCGGCCTGATCCTAAATGGCCAGCGATAGGAATATCGTGATTTTCTCTGAGTATTTTTGCTATCTCAGAAGGAGTGGGGAAAATTGTAGTATTGCGGTAAATATGAACTGGGATTTGTGAATTATTGAATATGTAGCAGAACATATTATATATTTTTATCCAGGTGTATTTATCAAATGGGTTTCGGAAATCTGTAATGGCGAAACCACAATCAATTTCGGGATTTAGCAGTATTTCGGATTTAAGGTTAAGTAGTGATTTAAATATATCTTGATATGAGCTGTTACTAAAATGGTAAACTTTTGTGAATAAGAAGTATATTTTCTTTTCTTTATGGGTAAAAGAGATAGTGGAATATAAGGTTCTCTCTTGATTTAATATAGTTTGAGAGTTTTCCATTTCGCTTAGTATTTCTTCTATATATGGATTTGAGTTATCTAAATCTATGGAGGTAGGTATTACAATAATTTTGTTGTTGCATTTTAATATGCTATCATTATATTCGTGAACTATTGCATTGCTATTAAATTGTTTATTGGACATTGTTTTTAGGAAGTTACTATAGTTTTCGTCTAAAGGAGTACTAGTGTCAGGAGGAGAGGCATTAAGGGGAGGAGAAGTAGAAGAACTAGGAACACTAGCAGGATTTGGAATACCAGAGGGTCCTGGTATTGGTTCAGGAGATTCTGCATCAGGATTTAGTGGAGTGGTCTGTAATTCAGGACCAAGAATTTCTAGTATATCATCATCATTCTCTAGCAAGTCTACAGAGGGTATATCGTAGGAATCTAGAGGTTCGGAAGGCAGTTCTATGTCGAGGTCGTCTAAGGTCAACGGTGAAAAGGTAGGAGAGGGAGACTGGCGGTTCAATCCGGAAGTAGAAGGAATAGGATTGTCGTAAGGGTTTTGAATTGGGTTTACAGGAAATCTGGATAATGCATCAGCGTTGCTGTTAATTATTCCCTTTTTGTATTCGATCTTATAATCAAATTCTTCTAGTTTCAGACGCCATCGGACTAGACGTGAACCGGGATCTTTGCAATTGAATAACCATTTTAAAGGTCTATGGTCCGTGACAATTGTAAATTTGTAGCCATATAAATAGGGTCTGAATACTTTGGTACCAAATACTATGGCCAAACATTCTTTTTCTGTGGTGGAGTAGTTTCCTTCGGCTTTGTTGAGTGTTCTAGACGCATACGCAATAGGACGGTCTTTTCCAATATCCCCTTGTGACAAGATAGCGGATATAGCATAGTTTGAGGCGTCACAAGTAAGAACAAAAGGTTCAGCAAAGTTAGGATAGATGAGGATCGGTGCGGATGCTAGTTTTCGTTTTAAGTCTTCAAACGCTATCTGTTGTTCATTAGACCAATTAAAGAATGTGTCTTTCTTTAGTAATGTAGTCAAGGGTTTTGCGATTTTGGAAAAGTCTGGAATGAAACGCCGATAGTAAGATACGAGACCTAGAAATGATTTTACGTCTTTGGGACATTTAGGAACTGGGAATTGAGACACTGCACGGGTTTTTTCAGGATTCGGACTAACTCCTTCGTCACTTATTACGTGACCAAGATAACAGACTTCTTTGCGTAGGAATTCGCACTTGTCAGGCTGTAATTTGAGATTATGTTGACGCAGTCTGTCAAAGATTTTGGATAGTTTGTCACAGTGGGAAATAAGATCATGGCTGTATATGACTATGTCGTCGAGATAAACATAGCAATGGACACCTTGTAGACCAGCGAGGGCTGTATTCATGAGCCGTTGAAATGTCGCGGGAGCGTTTTTAAGCCCAAAAGGCATCCTTTGGAATTGGAAATGACCTTGGGGAACAGTGAAAGCAGTCTTGGAGGCATCTCTTTCAGAGATAGCAATTTGATGAAACCCAGAGCAAAGATCGAGAGTGGAGAAATATTTACTATGTCCCAATTGATCTAATATTTCATTTATTTGAGGTATCGGGTAATTCTCCCCAATGGTTATATCGTTTAATTTTCTGTAGTCGATAACGATTCTCCATTTCTTCTGTCCAGAAGAGTCGATTTTCTTAGGGACAATCCATATTGGGAAAGACCAAGGAGAAACGGAAGGTTTGATTATGTCTTGGGAAAGCATTTTCGAGATTTGTGTTTCGACTTCTTTTTTATGGATTTCGGGGAATCTATATGATTTTACGTTGATGGGTTCCGAAGGAGATGTATTTATTTCATGTTGTAGCAAGTCAGTGGTCGACAATTTGTCGTGGGGAAGGTGGAATATGTCGGAGTACCGTGAACAAATGTCTAGAAGGTGGGACTTTTCCTCCTCATTGAGGTGATCTATTCGCAGCATATTTAGTACTTCATCCCTTCTATCCATGGATGATTTGGGTGAACTAGAAATATTAGTCTGGAGAGAGGCGATTTCGAGAGGTTGTAGTTTTATTTTTATATCTGAAGATACGGTGACTGGTTTTTCGGAAATGTTGACTACTGATATATTAACTCTATTGTTTCTTTTGACTTTGACAACACAGTTAGCAACTAAGAGTGAGTCAGAAATGTGTTGATCTAGAACGAGTCCTTCGCGGCACTCGGGGTTATCCACTGTGCATTCTATTATTGTTTCAGAACGAGGCAGAATGTTATAGATGGGTTGGCTGTATTTTAGTTTAATCACAATATGTCGGATTTGGAGCGATGACCCGTTGTAGTTAATTATTGCATCGAGGTTGTCTAAAAGGTCGGTTCCAATTATACCATCGTAATTTAGATCTATTTCTTTAATTACGTGAAATCGGTGTGTTAGCTCAGGTTCGTTTAAGAATAATTGCAATTGAAAGTGACCTAAAGTGGGCATGGTTTCTGTGTTGGTATTAATTCCTTTAAGTTGAATGATATCTGGTTCAAGAATTGGCATGCTTTTGATTGACTGTTCTTTTATCAAACTAACGCAGGAACCTGTGTCAATTAAAAAGGTAAGTTCACGACTATTCACTTGAGTGTTGAGGACTACATAAGGTAAGTATCTTTTCGTGGAGTTGGAAGTGATTTCGTATATATTATTTTGATAATTGTCTTTTGTTTCAGGTTTTGAGGATGAAAATGACGTTGAATTAGATTCTAAGTTTTTCACGTGATTTGTTGTAGAAGGAACTGGCGATTGGTAAGATTTAGTGGATATAGAAGGGTTTGTAGTCGTAGATGATTCGGTAGGTACAGGATGTTCAACGGGTGCAGGGGGTTTGGCAGAGGCAGTGGATTTAGTAGAGGCAGTGGATTTAGTAGAGGCAGTGGATTTAGTAGAGGCAGTGGATTTAGTAGAGGCAGTGGATTTAGTAGAGGCAGTGGATTTAGTAGAGGCAGTGGATTTAGTAGAGGCAGTGGATTTAGTAGAGGCAGTGGATTTAGTAGAGGCAGTGGATTTAGTAGAGGCAGTGGATTTAGTAGAGGCAGTGGATTTAGTAGAGGCAGTGGATTTAGAAGAGGCAGTGGATTTAGTAGAGACAGTGGATTTAGTAGTGGTGCCATTGACGTCTAAGGAGTTGTTCTTTTGTTGAGGTCTCACGAGACACCGCCGTGAGCCTGTTATTCGTTTAAATGACCTTGATCATCTTGGTTTTGGTTGGAGTCCTCGTTCACGTTGTGAACGCGGGGTTGTTGCCGGTTTGATTGGCCCGGAGGATTATTATTTTGGGTAGGAGATTGTTGGTTTTTAGCGCGGTTATTATTATATTCGCGCTTTCGGCACTCTTCAATCGAGTGACCTATGTTTTTGCAATATCTGCAAATTTTGGGGTCGCCTTTAGGGTCTGTTTTTACATTGTTAACGTTTTGGCGACGTTGGGGGTTTGAGGTATTATTTTGATTTTGGTTATTCGAAGCGTTTCTTTTATACATTATTTTTTGTATTTTTTCCTCAGAGATGGCGAAACTTATTGCTTCGTTTAGATTTCGGGGAGATTTGCATCTAATAATATTTGAGATGCGTGGTATTAGTCCAATAAGGAAGTGATGGAGAGCCAGGTCTTCCATGGCCGCGGTACGGCCTGGTGCCTCTTTGGCTTTTGTGAGAACGATTTCTGTTAGCAGTTGTGAAAGACATTCCTCGATTCTAAAACCGAATTGACTTACAGTCTCGTTAGCGGCTTGCTTGCTTTCTTGCAGTTCCGCTAAAAGATGTGAATAGTGTTTAGTGTCTGCAAATTGAGTTTTTAGGAATAACTTCAGTTGTTCCCATTGAGTAAAAGCTTTAATTGAGCTAGCGATCTCAGCTTTCCCTTGCAATTGACTTAGAATGTATCGGAATAGTATGGGCTTTTGTTCGGTGTTAGCGAGCTCATAGGCGTTGTTGCAATTTGCTAGAAAAGAGTTCAAAGTTTGTCTATCGCCATTATATGGTTTTATAAATTTAAATAAAGTATTTAAGTCGATGTTGAGTGGTTGTATTGGTATGGATTTACTGGCTCCAGGTACAGATGTTTGAGCTGTGGCCGCAGCTCCTGTGGCTACGGCTGCCTCTTTAGTGCTCATTTTCTAATTTAGTTAAAATACACAACGAAATTGATAAGAATACACAGGTAAAATACACAAAATTTAAATATAGTACACAGAAAACAAAAATACAACACACAAAAACAATTGGTAAATAAAAAACGAATAAGCAAATAGACAGATTACTGTTCCTTCTTTTTTGAAGTCGGATAAAAGATTCAGTGATCTAAAAATAGACGCGCACAAAGTTAGTACAAAGTTCACTTAAGCGCGAGTGTCCGGCGTCTGGAACTGATAAGAGCGGCGCACAAAGATTCGGCGAATTAGCGGATGTTATGACTACACGCGTATGGTGTACTTCACTGCACTAGACATCAAATCTGCACTTACAGAATACTGATGATGATGATGTGGGGTGAATACATGTTCACCTTACTGGGTACTTATGGGTTTGCAGGACCGGTGTATTCCCTTCTTAGGGAATGCCAACACGTACTCAGCACGGCTCAGCAAGACACAGCACAGCACACAGCACGCGATCACTCGCGGGATACGGAGAATACACTCACTTATAGTATGTTCACAATTTGCGCGTTTTACGGATATCGGAGGGGTAACCAGGATTTATAAAATCCCTTTCCGCTGCCACCAATGTTACGGGAGACTTTTGAGTTCGCTTTTTAAAAAAAAGATTTAATTGATTTCACTGGTTTATTACTTTTAAAATACACAATAGAAAATAATTATTGAGAACTGGTAGATGTAGGAAATAGAAGAGTTCGCGGTCAGAGTTGAGACGAGACTGAGGCTCAAGTCCGGCGGATCTTGGGACTGAGCAAAAGTGCTGACTTGAACAGTAGGACGGGGCGAGAGCTGACACAGCCCTTTCGCTAACATTAGGGATCCGTAACAGCACGATAAAAAAAAAAAAAAAAAAAAACTCATTATGATGTGTTTCATTTGTAGCGGCTGTGTACGCGACTGTACCAACGATAAGAGTTTAGAGCACGGAGGACAGAATATGATTAAGTAACGGAGATGCCATATTTATATTTCTCCTAATAAAAACGCGCGCCGAATGCGGGTGGGAAGAGAGACGCGCGGGGTGTCAAAAGTCGAAGGACGTCATAGGTATAACGTTCCTACCGAATGAGTCCATTTGACGTTTGGATGGCCGATTGCCTTGCAACAACTCCGCTATCATTTTCTTCTCCATGGTTTACAGTAAATGTAAAAGCTTTAGCTATTTTTGTAGCTAGTAAGGATCAGTCGACTTAAGGCACTCAATGCAGTCGGACGAATAAACTGCAAAACAACTTTCAATTACATCGTCGCCTTAGAAACCCCAACACATTTTTCTAAAAACCCTGGGCACAGAATAGATAAGGATAAGTCTAAGAATAGATAAGGATAATGCCCCGGATCCTTCAAGCGGGGAGTGAAAAGCAGTACTTATGTGGGCGGAGTTATCAAAAATCAATGTTTAACATCATTCATTGGTTCCGATAGTTCCTAAGAATATCGGTAGATGACTCCACCGTCACCTTAAAGACGGATAAAAAATAGAAGGGAAATTTGAATCATATCGGGCGTGTCTCAGTAGTCGAGTTGGTCAAGGAATTCCCCCTGTAAGGGAAAGATCGCGGGTTCTAGTCCCGCCCGAGAAGTTTCATTTTTCCTTATGTATTCGATTATTATAAGGTAGTTTAAACGTACCTGATAAGGTCATCAATGCCTCTGAGTACTTTGTAGAAAGTATTTTCACACGCTTGGCATTGGTTCCGTAAGGCCAGAGTCCTCGTTTGTTGCTGATCCAGTTCCTTTGTGATCTCGGCTAGTCGCCGTTGTCTTCTCTCTTCAGCTGCTTGATTGAAATCGTACCTGTCCACTATTACGTATAACCACAAAGTTAGAAACAATTTTTAGGGTATAATACACCAAGAGGAAAAAGAGGGAACAATTATAGGACGTCTATTTGTCTGTCAGTCTGTCTGTAAAGACCTTCTTTCTAATAAATGCGTGGTTGCGTTTCTAATAAATGTGTTATGTACCTGGAGTACTACTAGAGGTTTTCGGTTTTCCCCTTACACCCAGTATAATATATTGCTTGTAGTGACGTCAATGTTAAATTATAGTAGAACGTAACATAACATAAACTCACGCCTATATTCCCCGAAGGGGTAGGCAGAGGTGCTAGCACCCACATTTCGCCAGTTTATGTTTTAGGTCCCAATGTAATAGGTAGCGAGCCTATTGCCATTAACCGGGCACTTATAAACCTGCGATAAATACACACATAACTTCGAAAAGCATCGATAAGTCATTGGTGTGTGCCATGGTAAACCTGGGATCGAACCCGAGACCTCGTCTCAGCAGTCCATTACCCATACCACTAGGTTACCGCAGATATCGTAGAACGTAACTTATAATATCTACAGAAATTCAAATAAAAATGCTATATTATTTTAGACTTACATAAATATCACGGTTCGCACGATAGCGACAGTACCTTACTGGATTCTCGTCATATAAGTAATAGCTGACGCCATATAAATGACGCCTACTTCTATTTAAGTAGGTGTAAATCCCCAAAGGTGTAGCCAACTATGATATTCGGTCCCAGGCAATAGGGGGCGAGCATATTGCCGGCAAGCGGGCACTTAGTAATGGGCTGTATGTTTACTGTCAGATGGGAACAGCCCTATAATAGAAAGAACATGATACAACTCACAAATCGCTGGTCTCATATTATGTTCGAGATCTCTGCTCAAAAATACGGACTCTTGTAGCACTTCACATAGCAGAATGAATAAGGAGAAATTCTCCGTTTCAGTCTGGTCGAAGTTTGTTATGATCATTCCCACTTTAGCAGTTCCAGCGTACTCCTGCATAAAATCATTATTTATAGGAACGAGTATGTAACCGACCGCGTACTGCAGAAGACGACGTGTCACAACCACACGGTCGTCGCGTCATATCACGGCAACAAAAGATATGATTTCGAAGGTGATCGCATACAACTGCAGATGCACGCAGCAAATAGTTAAAATATTTGCCACGAGTTTTCCGCATTGAATCGCGTCGTATCAGATCCGTCCAGGAATACTTACGACTATATTCTGAACTAACTTTTGCCCGTGACTTCGTCCGCATTAAGTTCGAAATAGAAAAGTTTAGGACACCCAAGGATACCCAGTTTAAGAAAAGTTAAGTAGAACCCAGATAAAGTTCCTTAAAAGTTTATGTACCAGGGTCACAGAAATAGGTACTGATCCCGTGACCGCGGCCCACATCAACCTATAGGTACGTTTGATTGCAATCAAACAAACGTAAGATTTTAGGTCTAATCAAGACTTTTTTATTAAAAAAAAAACAGCATCCAGATCCATTCAGTAGTTTTTGCGTCCAAGGCGAACAAACATTTCCAATTTGCAATTATATTATAATACCCAGTAAGTATAATTTACACATTGTTCGTGATCCATTTTTTGGCACATTGGCACATTGGCACAGAAATATTGGCTACTCACAAATATATCTTCAAGCAGGCTATCGTGTTTGGCGATCTCCTGTTCACATCGGACTATCTCTTCTTGTAACTTTATTTCCCTCTTTTCGTCTGCCTCGCAGTTTCTGATTGTGCCCTTCGTGCGTAAGTACTCTTCTAGTTTCGCTAGGTGATTCAGATCGTACTCATAACTTTGCATTTCCTTGGGTTAAAAAAATGGAAATATTAATCATAAAGTCACCAATAGAGGGTATTCGAAGACAGGAGTTAGCATCATGATGATAAGCCTAAAGGTATCACAAGAAAGCATTGCGTATCACAAGGCAACATCCCACATGTTACCCAACATTGCCAAACTTGTTGAGCGTCAGGTATTGTGCTTCGAATGTTGCCTAATGGGCACAAGGCTTAATAAGTATTCGGAGGACTCTCAAGAAACCTTTTTGGCCAGGCCTAACCTTCTGTAAATTTTCGAATAATTAAATTAAATACATACGGCAATATCCTTATTAAGCTGAAACAGCCCCCTCCACTTCACAGCTTCCAGTTTCTTCAAGTACTCGTCACGCTCCCCGAAGACCTTCGTGGCTATCTCCAGGATGTCCATAAGGTACTCTTTGCCTTTCAACAGCTTGCCTATCGTGCGGTTCCATAAGACGTTGAAGTCTTTTCTGAAGTATTAAACATTTTAAACATTAAATCAATCAAGTCCCAAAAAGCTTCGCCTGCAAGTCTGTCAATGAATGCAATTGCAGTCCACTGCCGGATATAGGCCTTTCCCAATGTTGGGAAGCATTAGCCTACTGTTTCAAACCTGGCCAGAGGGTTGGCACAGGGTTTTATTTCGAGTTTTCCGCAGTGTTATCGTCTGCATATTTTTCCGCTACACGCCTCTTACGACACCAAATTCCACCAAATTCGAATGAGATGGGGTGGTGATACTACTATTCTTTATCCATCACGTGTATGTACACCAAATGACTAACAGGTGAGGCTCTAGAGCAGACTGTAGAGGCACACCGCACTGGTGGCTACCAGATGAACGGACGGCTTGCGCGACTGGTGTATGCGGTTCTAAGTAGATATCAATCAATCAATCAATTTGTGTATTACAGTACACTTCTAGACATTATGGATAAAATAGATATGCGGTCAGCCTTTTGGGGCTGCTCGCAATGCGGTTATATGCAGTTGTGTGTCTTTTTTGGCGGTACCCTTCTATCGTCTTTTGGCCCGATTGTGGGATATTATGCGTTATCTACAACCAGTTGTTTCGTTCCATATCTTCAGCTGTATATACGTTTAATGAGAGACCATTAGTATCAGTTTATTTTGAAATTTGGAGACAAACCTCTCAACAAGCAGTCTATGAATTTCTTCTCTAATTTTACCGTTGTCGGAATTGACCATACAAAACCTCTTGGTGGCCAGACCGAGACGATTCTCCATGCGACGTAGACGATTGTTTGCGTTCTCTAACAATGCCAGCTCCTGTGGATACCCTGAGTTTGTAACTAGGTTTAGACTATTTGGTTTGGTTTGGCTGGTGGTGACACAAATTCATTTGGTTATTTCTTAGTACAAGCAAATTTCTTTTTTGTAAGCTTATTCGTAGTATTTCGTATAAACGTACGAGTATGACCACTAACTTCAGTTTCCGTTGGAACCGATTTAGACAGCTCCGCGATACGTTTTTGTGCGAGATAGTTCAAGAGGGACAGTTCCGACACTTGCGCCTTCTCGTCCCTCAGTTCTGACTCCAGATTCTCGTATTCAATGATGGATTTCTTCGTTTTGGTCTTAATGGTGTTATCACGTAAGGCATGTTGGCCTTTGGTGGCTAGCTGTAACAATATACAGTTCATTTGTGTTACCATACTTTAGGTTCTTATTTACACTAAACAAAAAAACTTTTCAAAAAAGTGGTAGAAAACGGTGAAGGTGTAGCTATTGTGGAAGAGTTGTTAAAACACAACTGTTTATGTAGGAATTTTGTTTTGGCTCGCACGAAATACGAACAAAAATGTACAATTTAGCCATGTAGGTACGAGTATGTACCTTGAAGTCCCTTCGGATTTCTTTCAGTAGGTATTAAGTCGAACTGAAGTATCACCTTGCGAAGTACCACCTTCGAATTCGATTTTGATACACAAATTTGCTCCATGGAACCCATCATGGTTTAATGTTCCATGGTAGGCCTACAAGATACACTTATATCTTCTTAAAATTTTACTGGGGTGAAGTCCGGACTATCTACTATACTACAAAATGCAAGAGTTCACTAACTTTGATACAGAGCATGGTCTCCTTCATTTCATGCTTGAGAATGCCCATCTGTTTCTCCTGCATCGCTAGCTGCGGTATACCTCCCGCTCGCTTCTCTATGCTGCACATTGGGGCTAGCTTTTTATACTACAAATAAAAAATTGGTCAATAAATATATCCTGATACTACCTAATTAAAATAGAGAAAATATATTAAATAAAAGTGGACATAGGCCTCTCCCAATGTGCACCATTCCGTCCGATCCTTCCAAAGCCGGTGGACTGCGGTTGGCTAGTAAAATTGATTGTAATGAAAGTATAAGAAAAACACAAGAGAAGTCGCAAGCCACCTATATCATTTCATATGATAAATCAGGCAAGACATCACGACGATTCCCAAAAAGTGGTAAAACGAAAACGATGCGGCATTTTCGGTAATCCACGGGAAATTTTGGCACTCGGGAACAAGCGGATATAAACAGCACTGCTAAATTAACTACTGTAATTACTAAAATGTACAACGGTACTGCCTATTTCGGTAAGAATTTGAGGATTGAGGACTCCCTTGCTCCTTGAGGAGAAGTTGACATTCATTCTCTCACCATTCTCTGAGCATTGCTGAGCTCCGCCTCCGGATCAACCGTCTTCTGTTCTACTTTCATCGGCATTTTGTTAAAAAATAATGCAGTTATCAAAATAAAGAGTAATTATAAAAATATAATAAGATATAATAAAATATCAAAGAAAATAACGTTTATATCACAAAGCAAGTATTCATATTATGGCGTTTCACTGTATAATTTTTGAAACATATAAATAAATATTATTTTTTCTTTATATAGGTCAGTACCATAGATAGGTGTTAATAGGTAATCTTCTCGATTTTGTAACCTTTTTGCTTTTTGTGGCAATAGGCTGCGGGCACATCTGTCGTAGGACCGAATGGACGCAGGAGCAAACTTGAGTCCAAGTGGAGACCGCGAATCGGCTAACGGAAGGTGGGCTGGTTCAAGGGGACCCCAGCAAGATTGACAGATGACCTTCAAAAGGTGTCTGGGACATTGGATTTTGGGGGATTGGATTGGATGCACCAGCGCAACCAGGACAAGGATCAGGCCCTATTCACCAGTGGATTGCAATAGGATAAAAGGAGTGGCGGAGCGAGGCCTAAACTTAATGTGGACCAGGTAAATTTCGCAAGGCCCTTTTTCAAACATGCACAAAATGACGCAATGCTTCTCCCCCCTTCCACCACTGAGGGGGTGATATTGTGTTGGACTCGAACCGACTGCGAGTAAAATGCGAAATGGTGCTACTATTATTGTACTTTTAATGGTAGTCCTTCGGTGGCTTCACGCACGAGTTATATGCATACCGTCTGTGTTATTCTTTGAATCTGAACCCAGTACCTGGGAACCACTGACTCTCCATCTAGCTGCCGCCTTGGCCTACATACTTCTACTAGAGACAACAGACGGCTCCACCTATCAAGCCAGGCCCGAGCTCGTGGGGGACGATGGTTTGTTCTGCAACCTCTGACTCAGAGCCACCTCCACCCATCAGGACCTTGTGGACCGCGAGCCTCCTCGGGTGCGCTGCCCCATAGCCTCTTTCTCGAACATTACTTGCTCGCAGAAAACTTGCCTATCACTTGCCCATATTATGATCGCCGTGAGTAATTCTTTTTGCTTTAAATACACCGTTTATAGAGGAAGGTTATAGACCAAGAATGTGAAAATGAAGAATTTAGCCTATAACCTTCCCCGATAAATGGTCGATTCAAAACAAAAAAATAATTAAACCAGACCAGTTGCCGAGATTTCTAGTGAAACGTAAGGCAGCGCCTGGGCTACATAACATGACGTCACATGCATCTAACGTGAGCTGGTCGCCGAGCGGCAACTTCAAGAGTTCATATCTTGGAAACTAGTTGATGTATCGAAATAATTTCTCCATCGATTGCTCCGAGGTTAGAGCCCTGCTGTAATAATAACGGAGTATCCTATTATTTTAAGGTATAGGGATTCGCATGCGCAACACCGCGCACGGTATATCACAGATAATATTATATAGTTCTATATAGGAACACACACAATCAGGAACAAAAATCGGTTACACTTCTAACTTCCAAAAGCAGGCTGGCAGCTTTTATTTCCAAGCGTTGCTACTAGATGGCGGCAATGCTTTGGCAATTTTTTTTTAATTTTTACTATTAAAAACGAACTTATCAAAAATAAAAAATACACCACACATTGTTGATTATGACTGAATAAAACCATAAAATATTCTAATCTATACTGATTCTGCAATAATTTGAAGAATGGTTATAGATAACTCGGACGGTGTCGCTAGATAGCGATTTCCTAAATTATCACCTTTGTCACGACATTTTATCCAACGAGTTTTTAACCCCCGACGCAAAAACTACGGGGTGTTATAAGTTTGACGTGTCTGTGTGTGTGTGTGTGTGTGTGTGTGTGTGTGTGTGTGTGTGTGTGTGTGTGTGTCTGTCTGTGGCATCGTAGCTCCCAAACGGAAGAACCGATTTGGATGTAGTTTTTTTTGTTTGAAAGGTATATTAGTCGGAAGTGTTCTTAGCTATGTTTGAAAAAAATCGACCCAAGATGGCCGCTGCCACAAATGTTGGAATACATATTTCTTCATAACTCCCTCAATATAGGTATCAAATGAAAGAGCTTGACTAGTAGATCACTTTAAAAAGTATAAAATAAAAATTAAATTAAAAATTTAAAAAACCCTCGTCACAAAAAACACCTCCAAAAAGTTGAAAATAAATAAAGTTTAGCTTTTAACTTTAACGGTTGCCATGCCGGGGGACCTTGAATTGTTCCGATAATATAACGGAGTTCTGAATTAGTTAGGGTCCCCCGACATGGCAACCGTTAAAGTTAAAAGCTAAACTTTATTTATTTTCAACTTTTTGGAGGTGTTTTTTGTGACGGGGGTTTTTTTATATGCTTTGATGCATTATCGTGTTTCAAGTTTTCGAAATATTTTACGTGATTCTACTAGTGCCATCCATTAGTTTTTGAGATAATACTAAAGATATTTTCTTAGCGTTCGTACCCCATGGTTCTATGTATTATCCACTGATAATAATGCGTCTGTGTGTTTGAGGCTTTATCTATCAGTCAGGAGCATCAGGCAATAAACAATAACGCTCAAAAGAAGGAAAAAATCAATTTTAAAGAAGAAAAAGTCAAAATATCTTTCAAACTTGTCATATTATGTCTGCTTACTTTCTGATAGGATTGTTGTTTTCTTTGTTAACGAGTATTTTTCATAAGAATAGTTATAGCCAAAGTATATTTTCTAGCTTTATTTATTTGTTAGGTTGCGATCACTTATAACAAAATGGCTACGACCCAGATTAAAGAAAAAGTTGTGGACCCTGAAGCGGAGCTCAGCAAAGTTCAGAGAACGGTAAAAAAGGGCATTCGTACTATTTTTCTTTTTGATGAGCACGCCAAATATAGAAGTATACCGATGCTTCTATACGCTACGCTACGTTAGTGGTTAAGGATCGAGGCCATCGAGTGGGCCTGGCCCAGGCCTCCTGGGTTAATTTCCTGGCCATCACACTACCAAAGTGAACCGGCTCTTACTTCCTTAGGGGTTATCGGGAATACCTACTACTAATTTCAGATATTATATTTCACTTTGTCCATGGTCACCATTACGGACACCAACAATGATACAATGGTGAACAGCTTGACGGCAGATCCGTTCCTATCCTGTTCCCGTTTAAAGAACCCGGGACTGTACACAGAATCTTTAACCCAATGGTGTTGTATTACAACTTGTAATGTAATTGCCGATGGAGTAAAATACAATACTAAGCATATCCCTTCACGTGGGTGTCCGTACAGGCCCTCAGGGATAGTGCTGTTCTACATCCGACAGTGCATTCAGCTCAGGCTCTGCCTTAGCGTTGTGGATCAGAAAAAGTCCCTAGTAATGGTGATAAGCTGCTCCGTATATTATTACAATGCGAAGACTTACAGAATTTGGAGTTTTCGATGTGTTACCTCTGATTATTGTTAACCATTTTGCGATAGCAGGCGTGAATACTTGAATGAATTTTGTGAAATAGATTGGTTAATATTTGATAGAGAACTAAATCTCCACCACGTTCAACATTTTTGACACCGTCTAATTCAGGATGTTTTTCATTTTGCAGTTCCAAAACTTGGCTCCGAAGTGCAGCGTGAAGAAGAGAGCTGAAGGTGAACCGCAACTGGCTCCGCAAAAGAAACAGATAGCGATTCTTGAAAATGAGATGAAAGAAACCTTGCTTTGTATCAATGTACGTTATTTTATACTAATTTCATCAACTACCACATCGAGAGTTTGATCTTTATGTCGAAATTTTCTATGATTACGGATTGTTTTTCTATGCCACTTAGGTGGCAGACAAGCACAGGGTCCACCTGATGGTTACCGGGGCCTAGGGACGTGTGCAACACCAGGGGAACCACCACACTTGTGCTGCCAACCCTGTAAGAACAGAGCTACTGTATGTGAGCGTTTTCCAAACAAAGTGTACCAATGTAGTGCTTTGCGACTGCTGTCCGTTTTGTCACAGAGGAACAAAATGTCGCAAAACCGACTTGACGTTCTCGCCACATTTTATTATTTACTAATTTATTCTGACAGAAATCAGGTATAACTAATATAAAAAACGTTATATAATGAAGTCTTAATCTTCTGAGAATAATTAAATCATGTAAACTAATCTTAATTATTTTGGAAATGTGTCTCAAAATGGATGGAAGAAATGTTGACCGCCGTGGCACTTCATACAAAATGACAAGTATTTTCTTGAAAATTATTTGACATGGCTTTTTTGAAAATTATCAGACAATGTAAACGTTTATGTGCTATTTTGAGAGTTAAAAAATCTTCATTTAATGGACAGACCTGTTTTAGCCGTGACAACCGACGTGTCCAGACTATACCACTTTTTACGTTTTCATTTGAAACGAAACTGCATTTTAAAGGGCTTAGGACTCAAATTAGGAACTAAGGA
Source organism: Eilema sororculum (assembly GCA_914829495.1). Taxonomy (NCBI): domain Eukaryota; kingdom Metazoa; phylum Arthropoda; class Insecta; order Lepidoptera; family Erebidae; genus Eilema; species Eilema sororculum. The sequence goes on from OU618536.1 coordinate 18,218,601, forward strand.
TGCTAGTAGGTGACTCACGGTTCTTTCATATGGTACCTAAAACTCATACTAACCCAGTAGAAAAAACAATCAGAATTTCTTTCTTCTAACATTCAATAAATTGAATGGGGGACAGGCCGAAAACTGACGTTTCGGTGTTTAAAAATCATCATAATTTAAATATTACGATAAATAGATCAAATAAATACTGTTATTAAAACCCAGATATACCTATATATTTTTTAATTGTAATTCAAACACAGGGGACAGTGCAAAAGTGAAGGGTACACTTTTTTTTAAAACGCTCATGTCCAACTGCAGGTTTCGATCAAACACCTCTCAGAAGCTCTCAGAGTATACCTAATAACGTTTTAAAATCTGCGCCTCTGAGTGCAAGATCCACTTACTCCTTTTTGGCTTATTCGGGTTTTCTTGGAGTGACAGCTATCTGAACTCTGAACAACGATAAGAAAACTTGCACCAAAACCCTGATTGTCAATCAGTAGGTGCACTGACTTGGAGGCGAAGTTGGCTTGGGACCATAGATCTTGGTGAGATACACCCCAAAAATAAACCCACCGAAATGTCCAAAATCCCCTATAGTTTACCGACCTTCTAAATTCCATTATAGCTCGCAAAGAAAGGCCTGCATGCTCTCCGTGATGGAAACATTAAGAGAGGAATCAAAAAGTATATTATGGAATATGAGAGCCTGGAGGTGGAGTTGACGGACGAGAAGGCGCAACAATTTGAATTGGATCTTTTGAACTACCTTTCTAAAAAAGTTGTTGCAAACTTGATCAAGAAAGTTCCCTCGGAATCCGATGTTAGTATTCTTTTAATTCATTCTCGAGAACATTCAAAGTTTGCCTGTGAGTTGGCGTCCGGAGTCCACTCTCCTGTTGCCGTTCTTCCTGTTCTTAATTATGCTGACCATACTTACAGAAACATCTCCCGTCTGACCCCCCCAACCTTGGAATAGCCATATGCTAGCCAAATGATTTTGCCCATTACTTATTGCGTACAAAATGTGTAAGATGTACATCTTATGTGTCTCTTCAGTCCTGAAGGTGGTTAAAACGCTCTCCAAATATTTTAAACGCTATTATTAAATTAACTATTTACACACCAGGTATTAGCGAATTCATTAATGCTGTTATAGGAGCTAGCGATGTTAGAGAATGCGAATACTAGTCTCCGTCGCATGGAGAACCGGCTTGACATGGCGACAAAGAAATTTTGCCGGGTCAACGCCGATAACGAGAAAATCCGGGAAGAGATACACAGACTTCTGGTTGAGAGGTAAGTGGAAGGTATTTTATCATTGATAGGTCCATGTTAGAACACTCATCAGGGGCATTATTCTACTTGACAAAGAGTTAAAGAACAATCACGTGAGCAGACAGTGAATTTCAATAGGTTTTTCTTTTATCGTTCGATAAATCCCCACGGAGCCGGTGGAGGTAGTTATATCGGACTCGAACCAACTAAAACGCACGCAGTCTTTGGTCCTTGGTTGCCGGAGGTGAGATTGCCAAAAGCATATCTCTCGCACCCCGACAGGCCCAGGACCATCTCTTTCGAGATGGCCCCCTTCGGGTTGTGGGGACAACAGTGTCCTCACTTCGGGTTGTGGGGACCACAGTGTCCCCATCTAGCCCCAGTTACGGGGAGGCGCACTTTGCGCTGTCGCCACGGCCTGCTTCTGCTAGGGTGACAGGCGGCTCCACCGGTCACCCCCAAGCCAGCGCTCATGGAGGACGGAGGTCGTTCTGCGACCTCCAACGTCCGGTTCGCCTTCGCTCTGCGCGGGTTTCCCGGGCCCGGAGTCTAGTCCGGACTCGACCGGCCGTCTCCTTCTCGAGCATTACTTGCTCGCAGAAGGAGACAGCCGCACCCCAAGCGTTCGCGCATCGTACCATCGCTGTGAGCAACGTGGCGTTTGTGAGGACTCACCTCCAGAGCCGCCACTAGGATCCGCCTCAGCGTGTCCCACGCCGGGCACTCGGTCAGCGTGTGCAGCTCTGTGTCCTCGCTCGCATCACAGTGATGGCACTCGGACGTTGGCTCCTTCCGGATCCGACACAGGTAACTCCCGAATCACCCGTGTCCGGTAATCAACCGGTACGAAAGGCTGCCGTGTGGCCTCTCTAGCCACTCCTCCATGATGGGTCTTATCGCCGCTATTACGGCGTGCCCTGTCAATAGGTTAATTTATAAGATAGATCTGGCGTAAAACTATACCAAATTGTGCCGGCTAAAACGGACGCAAGTAGCTATGGTACGGTTGGTCAAGCCGAAAAAGGGTCCTGCTGATAAGTGATGGGTACGTTCGGTGACGAAACACGCTTGTCCAGAAGGAAGTTCCTTTTCACTAGGGGTCTTGAAGATTCCTTTGTATACATTTCCGGAAACACTCAACCAGGGATATCGGGATACAAGCCAACCTGGACAGCAAGCCCGTACACTTGTTGACTGACGGTCAAGGCTCCGACAAACCCCGGGCTCCGTTAGCCTCGGGTGCAATCGCAACGCTAAGATACCGGCGTATTATTTTATTTCAGGAATGACTTCAATCTGCTATGGCAACGGATTATAGGCAGACTGGTGAAAGGCAAGGAGTACTTGATGGATATCTTTGAAATAGCAGCCACGGTATCTATGGAAAGGGAGGAGTGTTGCCGAAAGCTCGAGGACCTGAAGTGGAGAGGCCTTCAACAGCTTAACAAACATATTGCCGTGCGTATTATTAATTGCCTTGTTGGTTCCCAGTGGAGTAGAAGGTGACTCAAGGGCTGTTCTCCATCCGATATTACATACAACATGACAAAGTATCCGCTTGGCGATAATAGGCTCGCATCTTAAAACGTGGTCCTAAAATGATAGTAAGATGTGGTTGTTGATCGATACATCTTTGCCTACCCCTTCAGGGATATACAAGCTTGACCGAAATAAATAAAAAACTGAAAATATATAAGTACCAATCTATTCTTTTGTACCGTGTACCTTAAGCATCAGTGAGTAAATCTTTTTTCTTTCTTTCTTTTTTTCTGATCCGAGTCTTACAATGAAGGTTGATCTAAATGATTACCGAAGTTTCAAAACTATTGCACATGCTATATTTAATCTACGCATAATAAATTATGTTCAGCTAAGTTTTGAAAATTACTCATTCTCTCTTAAACAAGCAGTTTTAGCATAACGACAAAGATCATATATCATTACGGTCTCTTAATTTCCTTTTCAACTAAAAATATTGTCTATGTCATGATGTCGCGATCGTGTGACACTTTTTTCAGCGATTTTATTGGTCCACTAGAAACATAGAGACGTATTATGTGTATCTCGCCATGCTGAGGTTGCAGGAAAGTCACAATAACTATTTCTCACAAGAAAACAGTCTTGCTATACTGTCTACTTACTGCCACTATGTTAATAATCTTTATTCCTGCAGGAAATGTATGCATATGAATCTGATTTGAATCACTTGTCCAAGCTGGAAGAATTCCTCCGGGTGAAGGGCTCTAGGAGAATTTGCGAGGCCGATGAGATAGCGGAAGCGAAGAAACTAGAAGAGATTGCCAAATGTGAACAGGCTATAGCGGGATACGACGCACTCCTTGAGTCATTATTTGTTAGTTTTTTAAACTGCTGTTTACGCTATCATTGTGATTAGGTGAAGGCTTAAATATTTATAAGGGAATTCGGTGGAAAAGAGGCTGGCTAGACCATACGTATCGTTTCTGAAATACCTGCGTCAAATCCAGAAGGAGCCAACGTTCGAGTGCCATCACTGTGATGCGAGCGAGGACACGGAGGTGCACACGCTGAACGAGTGCCCGGCGTGGGTTACGCAGAGGCGGGTCCTAGTGCCGGCTCTGGGGATGGGAGTCCTCACACTCGCCACTTTGCTCACCGCGAAGGTACGATGGGCGAACGTTTGGGGTGCGGCCGCCTCCTTCTGCGAGCAAGTAATAATCGAGAAAGAGGCGACCGGTCGGGTCCGGACTTGACTCCGCACCCGTGCAGCCCGCGAAGACCGAGGGCCCATCGACATCCTTGAGTCAAGTCCTCCAGTGTCAAGTCGTGCACCTGCTAATCGAGGAACGAGGGTCTGGCGCTGGCTTTCATCTCACTGTAGGTCAGATGGCAGTCGCATCCGGAAAAGCTGACATATCAATTAGAAACAATAAGTAGACCTCGGGTATGCAAACTGACTATCCAATTGGGAAATCGCTATGAAGGTGATGACTACATGGTATATGTATGAGAAAAGTAGTGCTGTGGTACAAAGTGAAAGAGGCCTATATCCAGAAGTGGGGAACAATAAGGTAGTAAATAAAGAAACAACCTCGTCTGATAGTATACTGTTTGTAAAATGTAATAATCTCTTTCCTTTTCTTTCATCTTTCATCTGAGCTGATCTATCTTTCTGATCTATCAGCTGATTTATCTATTAAGACCCGGAACTTCAGCCAGCGCATGTGTTTCCTTCTTCCTACAGTCCCGGGTTCTTTAAGCGGAGCTTGAAAAAGCGTCTGATGAGACCGTCAAGCTCAGGGCCACCATTGTGAACATGGTACGTGTTTGTAATGTTGGTCTAGTTCGGCGGTCTCGATAAACCGGTTCCTATGCTTCTTCGCTCATCACTAAAAGAAATCTGGATTATGAAGGAGGAAACACGATTCCACTTAAGCCAGTTCTGTTGTCAAGATTTAAATGATGTGTACTTTTACTAAAGTACAATATTTTTTTAGGAGTACACGCAATGCGACCGGGTGGCCAGCATCATCAGAGACTTCAAGGGTAAAGAGATAAAGAACGATAGTATATTCATATTGCTGTGTGAAATCCTGCAGGAGTCCATTATGTTGCGACAGAATATTGAAGAGATTAGACAAAGATCCAGTGAGTACTATTTACCTACATAAGGTTTATTTTTACCTTTGACAACAAAAACGACAGGGAGTTTGATGTGTCTGTCTGTAGTATCATAGCTCCCGAACGAATGGAGCAATTTAAATTTATTTCTTTTTGGATTAAAGGTGACTTAGGTGCGAGTGTTCTTAGACATGTTTGATGAAAATTGGTTGAGCCGTTTAAGGGTTGTAGGGGGTGAAACTGGGGAAGGATTATAGTTAGTCCAGTTGTTGGACTTTTTAGGACATCAACACACCGTAATGACTGTCATAGTTGGTCGCAACTGGGACCGACGGTTTAACGTGCACAATAAGCATGAGTATATGTATGTACTAACAAAACAACCATTATCAATTTAGTGGACTTCCGCGATTGGAACGAGGCTCGTGAAGAGAGACAAGACAGGCAGAGCGCGGCTCTGGCTCAAAAGCTGGCTGACCAACGAGCGCGTACGCAAGCCATGCGGGAGAATGACGTCAAGGAGGAGGAATTGTACGCCAGAGTGTTGAAGGGCATAGATGATATGGTTAGGTAAAGTCAAACTGCATAAGTGGACCCGTAGCTAGATGTTATCATTCTATTGTCAAGATATTTTTATGCGAAAGGTAGTAGGTTACGGCGGTATTCCCGACCCAATTGAGCAGTCCGACTGCGGAAGTACCTTCGCCCTGCAGAATACCGCGGCTATAACCTTGTGTTGTGGTTCTAGCGGTGAGTAGGGTGGCCAGAGCTCATTCGAGAGTTTTTGTGCTGTCAGTGAAAAGACCGAAGGATTGTCCTGTTGTCTTCTGCACTGACGGAAAAAATCACTGATTATCCAGGGGTTGCACGCGTCTATGGGCCACGGTAACCACGTTCCATCAGGTTTGCCTTATGTTTGTCTTCCATCTAAGTGGTATAAATTAAAAATATATTGGTCAAAAATTTCTGCAACATTTGGCTAAATTACAGGCACACAGCTTTTTAATAGGCCCGTGCAGCACTACCAAGATTGCTACATCTGCTGATTTATAAGAGAGGCTCTGGTGTCATGATAAGCCAAATCAAGAGTAAAATTACGAGAGCAGTTACCAGGCTCCAAAGTGCGAGCTTCGGATGCCATTGGAACTACCACTAATAATAATGGCGATGGATTTATGTCTCAGATTGATGAAATGCAACACAGCACCGTTGCTAAAACTCTTGGGCAACCATAAGGAGGTGACCAGGTTCAACGTGAAGAGATTTATCGACATCCTTGAGCTGGAGGTTAAGAGCGTGCTTGAAGTGGTGTATGGAGCTGTGAAGGTTAACATCATATCATTTTTGATTTTTACACAAAAAAGTACCATAAAGGTCTTTGGGATTCTGCAAAATCTTTGGAGGTTTTAGCCAACCTCACCTACATGCCAGTACCCTGCTGATTAACGGATGAGGTTCTGGTGCTGGCTTTTCTCTCCGGGTTGAAGGGTCAGATATTATGGTAATCACCCTCGTGAAACTTAAAAAGAGCGGATTCCTTTTTTCCATGGAGAAATCCCATGGGATACCCTCCTACCGCCAGTGAGAGTGGTTTTGTCGGACTCGAATGGACTAAAACCGCACGCCGTCTCAGGTCCTCAGATATACGATTACCTAAGATATATCGCTCGCACCCCGTGCACCGGCTGACCCAGGGCCATCTCCGGTTTTGAGACCCCAGGTTCCAAAGTGCAAGCTTAGGTTCAACTCACATATAGCCCTGCATTTTCAGGAATGAGTAGGCGAGTGTAGGTTGAAATCCCTGAGAAGAACTTATAAGCAAAATATAGAAACTAAAGTAATATATTATCGATTTCAGCCACCAGCGCCAACGCCCAAGGGTCGGAAGTCAGAGAAGCCAGTCAAAATCGTCGCAGACCCGCACGTCGACTTTATCCGACCTAACAGGATTGAGAAGATGGTGCCTTACCAGCCTTGTGCTTAGTAAATACTGTTTTTAAAACTTTTTAAGGCGCTTTAATAAGCACTTTTTGAACAAAAATCATGGAACTCGCGAATTGGTTATCGCTTGGGCCGTTACCAAATGCGTAACGTCACATCACTGACGTCACACACGTCGGCAGTCCCCAAAGTCCCGCCTGGTTGCATAAGGATTAGTTCTGATTATCATCTGTCCTCATCATCAACCTAATAACGTTTTGAAAATTGCGTCCAAACTTTGCTCATCCACCCAAACTGTAAACCACGGATTAATTTAGTTATCCACTGATTGTTTTTGATTGATATTTCTGTTTTCCCTTTACCTTCTAACCATGAAAAGAAAGGCTGCGTTGCGAAAACCATAAGACACATGAGAATTCACGAAGACCTTGAGATCATCATGTCTTTGTTTAAATATCGTCTTCTATATCTTCAGTTACCTTCTACATATTTTCACAGTTGTGTCGAAGACTACATGATGAATCAGGTATTCGAGACGCCAGCGGTTCCAGCTGATCCAGAGTACTGCGACGCCATGCTGCATCTTGAAGATGTCAATACTAAATTCGGAATATTTAGTCTTACTAAGCCATCGTAAGTTTTTTTTTTTTTTAATATAGGACACGTCAATTTGACTTCACCTCGCCTGATGTTAAGCTAAAGGCAAAGTCTCGGAAAGAGGGTCACCATCGTAAACATTTACCATGTTAACAGTGGTGGCACTCAGCTTGACGGCCTCATTAGATGCCTTTTCACGCCCCGCTTAAAGGACCCGGGACTGTAGGAAGAAGGAAACACGTGAGCTGGCAGGGAATTCCAGGTCTTAGTGGTGCGGCATAGGAATGAATCACTGAAACGCTTGGTTCTAGCAGGTATACTCTGCACCGTAAATGGATGACATCTTAGCCCTGCACGTGTCGTCCTGTGAAGGAAAGGGGAGGGTGGAACTAATTGGAAGAGCTCGTCAGAACATTCACCATGGTAGAGACGGTAGAAAACTGCCAAAGACGCAACATCTCTACGCATCTGCAAAGGCTCGAGGGTGTTCGTGACCTCAGAATCCCCAATAATGCGGACCGCACGTCGCTGCAACCTGTCGAGAGCATCTAATAAGTACTTTGCGGAGCCGTCCCAGAGATGTGAGCAGTATTCCACGCAGGAACGAATTTGGGTCTTGTATAGAAGACACCGCTGCTCCGGCGTGAAAAAACGTCTCACTCTGTTCAGGACTCCGAGTTTACGCGAGGCTGATTTGATGATACTCTCGATATAGTTTTTGTTATTCAGTTTGCAGCGAACATCCATACCGAGGATAGTGAGGTGATCCTGCAGTGGCAGTGGTGTGCTCTGAAGAGTGGGAAGGGGAAGGAAAGGAGATACCTTAGCTGTAAACGCACATGCCTGGGTCTTCTTGGCATTGAACTCGACCATAAAAGTTTTTTAATATTACTTTGATCATAAGCAGCCGAAAGCGGCGGCCATGCATGAAAAAATTAATGACAGTAGTGGAAGCTTCTGAAGTGTTTAGCTGGCTTTTTAACAATTCTGGCCTGGTTGGTGGGGACCGGTGGACAAACCTGTCACCCTAGCAGTAGCAGGCCCGGGGTTAGATGGGGACATTAAGGTCCACACAACCCGAAGGGGACCACCTCGAAAGAGATGGTCCTGGGTCTGCCGGGGTGCGAGAGATATGCTTTCGGCAATCTCACCTACAGCAACCAAAGACCCAAGAAGGCGTGCGTTTTAGTCGGTTCGAGTCCGACATAACCACCTTTACCGGCTCCGTGGGGGTGTTATCTGCGGGGACTTTTCGCACGATAAAAAAAGGGTGTCAGTTTGTAGCTGGCCGCTGGCAGCAGCAGTAGACGGTCCGAATATTCTGTGAGATAAAATGTTCGATGTAGGTATTTCTTATACGGACCATACTGTTGTGCAGTCGTGACAACATGTCATCTGCTGTTCTTGCTGTCAATTTTCATTTACTTCATTTCAGCATTCTCACTATGGCATTACTACAGGATATTTCGAAATACCTCGGGAAAAAGAAGCGCTCAAGGGGGACTTGAACCCACGACCTTTCCCTTACAGGGGGAATGCTCTTCCAACTGACCTATTGAGCCACACCTGAATCACTTCAAATTTCCCTTCTCTTTATATCCGTCTTTAAGGGCGACGGTGGAGCCATCAACCAACTTTCTTACGAACTGTTGGAACCAATGAATGATTTTTCAACCATTTTTAAACATTGATTTTATTTGACTTGCGCGTTTTTTTTTCCCGAGGTATTTCGCATTTAAAAGTTTGTATAATAAATGTTATAAAAATTTCATTCATACATGATATTTTTTTCAGAAAACGCCATCCCTTTCGAGGTATGAAGAAGAATTGATCAGATACTGAACTGCCACAGCTGCTAACTTAGAACGTAACGTGCTAACCATAACCTTATTGGTAATTCATAAGAAAAGTTTAAGTAGGTATATCCATAGTTGTGTGTAACTCATAATATAGTTTATTAATTAATTCCTAATTATATTATATTTAGTGTGTTATTGTTATTATAGTGTTATAATTTAATAAAAAATACGAAAAATAATAAAGACGTTTTATTTCAATATGGGGTGATGGATGGATTGCATAACATAACATATAGCCCGTCAAGAAAGTCATGAAAATTGAGGGTGGCGCTGCTGCGCCTAACCTGGTATCCCTGTCATACTGCAATTAAACAGTCTTAATCTGTACTTTTTTATGGTATAGTGCAGAATAATTTAATTATGATAATGAATAAATAAAAGTGAAAAATGTATCACGGCAGTTATTTTTTCACTTTTATTTATAGCCCGTCAAGAAAGTCGTGAAAATTGAGGGTGGCGCTGCTGCGCTTAATCTGGTATCCCTGTCATACTACAACTGAACAGTCTTGATTTGTTGTTTTTTTATGGTATAAAGTTAAATATAGTACATATTCCCCGAAGGGGTAGGCAGAGGTGCTAGCACCCACATTTCGCCAGTTTATGTTTAGGTCCCAATGTAATTGGTGGCGAGCCTATTTCCAATAACCGGGCACTTATAAACCTGCGATAAATACACACATTACTTCGAAAAGTCATTGGTGTGTGCCATGGTAAACCTGGGATCGAACCCGAGACCTCATCTCAGCAGTCAATTACCCATACCACTAGGCTACCGCAGACTTTTATTTAGGTATCCCGTGATCACAGACTGACTAGATCACACACTGCACGTCCGTCGTCACGTCATCGTCTAATCCGTGCGGTAGATAGTTCTACATTCACAAACAACCCACACATTCTCCATTAAATTAAGGGCCGCAGTGGGAGTCCCTAGTCACAGGGTCCCTGTGACTAGCAGAGGACATAGAGGTTAGATGGTATAGGTATGGTTATAGGTATTAAGTATGCCTACAACTGCATAACTACCAGAAGTTTTTTTAATTGTAGGTACTTCTTTCTTAGCTGTATAAAAATGAAGGTACTTTTCGCAATTTATAATTGCACACAGACATAAATCGAAATCTACGAGTGATTTAGTGTGGAAGTCGTGGAGTGTTGTCAATACATAAAAGGAAAAGTATTAATTCCGCAAGTATTAATTTCATGCATTTTTTTATACCCTTTAGGTGGCAGTGTTTATGTAGATAGGTGGCAGACAAGCATACGGCCCACCTGATGGATTATTATTTACAGGTGTAAACATAAACTTGAAGCCTAATAAAACTTACAGCGTAACGATTTACAAGCATAGATATTATGTAAAATTTGGGCCCGTAATCCGAAACCTCCATTTGGTGCAATCTGTACAACAGAGATGGCAATACTTCTCTGCTCTCTGTTCCTCAGCACAAGGGAGACGCTAACCCTTACTGCAATCAACGGCCGCAGTGGGAGTAGCCCTATCGGCTCGCTACGGGTCCCTGTGACTAGCAGAGGGCATAGAAGTTAGATGAGAACACCATGTTTCCCACACCCAAGCGGGCCATCTTAAAACCGTATATGGCCAAAGGTTACTGGGGTGCGAGGGAAATGCCTTACTTCTTTAACCTAACACCTCCCTCGGTAATTAGTTGAGTATAAGACCCCAATACGAGGACACGACGTGTCGGACTTTTATAGGTTATACCTCGGGACGTGTCTTGCACCTTATATTGAACCGAATGAGCTGTAATTTGCTATAGGGATTGATTATTTATAGTCTGGAGTAACATGGGAATATTTATTCCCAAATATTAACCTGGAATAGGTGCACATGGATTACGAAAATGGAATCAGAATACTACGCGGACAGAGCCGCGAGCAACAGCTAGTATATTTTCCTTCATGACAGAAAGCATTACATTAGCCCATAGACTTTGAACACAGATTAGAAGACTTTGAATAGGTACACTACGTTTTCTCTGTCTGCGGCTTTACCCTATTTAAATATTTTTATCTATGATTACTTATTCGACAGAATAAAATATTAAGGAATTGAGTTCTCCGACTCATAATTTATTGGAAAATGTCTATCGAAAACGATCATATCGTTGTGAACAATGAAGATGAACTAAGCCGCGTTCAAAGAACAGTAAGTTTTTGGTGCATGGGGCAGAGGACAGCCCCGATTCCTCCAATAACTGGCGAACAGTATGACGACATGAAAATGGTAGCTTTAGACCGACCGTGGCCGCTGTAATGCGTCCTAGGTACCTGTGGTGTGGTGGGGGATGGAGTAAAGAGAGAGAAAGGAACATCGAGAATCGAGAGCAAGCGAGATACCGCTGTGAGCGTTGGCGGCAGACTGACCAAATTTGACGGTCGATTGGTCGATACTCCCCCCTTTCACAGCGTGTCAAGGCGTGGTACAGCGGATACGGTAGATCTACAGGCTAGGATATGGATGCGGAAGACAGAGGACCTGGCCCTCGATTCTACTAATAGTCTAGTAAATGAATGCTCACAAGGGGGTGTGGATGGAAAAGTCGAAAGAAGAAACTTTGTTTGGACTAGTTAGGAGATAAACATACTAAAAGTTCTGACCCTACGAGGTAAGGGGGGAGGGCACAAAGAAGGGCCCGTATTTTGGTTTTTTACGTACTTCTCGAAAACGGTGCTTTGTATGAAATTGTGTTGTAAGACATAATAAAAGCTAATTAAATTTCCTACAACTTTGTCTGTTGCACTTTGTATCTATCTCCAATCATTGCCTAGCTATGAGCTTCTAAACGTGGTCATTTAATTTTGAATTTTAAAATCATCGTTTCAAAGTCTATTAGTTAACACCGTTTTTTGCAGTCGTTGCGGCACGATTATGATTTGGCTTTAATAGAATTGAGGCCCTGGAGCTATTGCACATATTTTGAAAATTCGGCTTCACTCGAATTTTGAATTTACAGTGTATAAAGCTGGCGCCTTTGTGTTCTGTGGAGAAGAGATCCAGAGGTGAACCGCAGCTGGCGCCGCAGGAGAAACAGATAGGCATCCTCAAGCATGAGATGGAAGAGACACAGCTTTATATCAATGTTAGTTATCCATTGTACAAAACATTGTTATGGCTTATGATGCGAGCATAGGCAGGTTAGAACTTACAAGAATGACTGGTTAGTAAGGGCTGTAGTATTGCAGATGTACGTATTTTAGAGGATTCTGTCCACGTATCACTTGCTTTGGTATTAAATACAGATGTCAATTGTATGTAACACTATGATACATTCAGTGAAAAGCAGGTTACAGTCGTAAGAGATTTTAGACCTACGAAAAGATTACGAGATAAGAAGGTGATCGATGGTATAATTTTAGTCATTTTTAATTATTATCAGCCATAACACGTTGTTTTCTCGACAGTGAAATTGACATCGCTCTGAACCTGCACTAGGAGAAACTAGTAAATGCACAACTATGAGTCATGCGCCCTATGTAGAAATAACAAGTTCTGATTCCTTACAGATAACAAAACAACGACGCAACAAGATCCGAAATGCCTACGCCAGGAAAAATATTTGCAAATCTGTTCTGGAATATGAGCACTTTCTAACGAAGCTGAGAGAAGAGAAGGCGCAACAGACCGAACTGGAAATATTGAACTACCTAGCCAATAAATATGTGATCGATTTGAGCAAGGAGGTCCCCACAGAGAATGATGTTTGTAAACGTACTAACTTCTTAAATTTATAGAAACTAATAGCTTTTGCCCCGCGGCTCAGCCCGCGTGGATGTCGGTTCCCGGCAATTATTCGATTTTTTCTCGCCTTAAACACCATCCTTGAACTTCAACGAACATTTTAAAAAATAATTGGCTAAATTTGTCCAGGCGTTGTTGAGTTACGCGCTTAACAACACATTTAGCGATTCAATTTTATATTATAGATTACTTACGATTAGTTGAATAGTTATACTGTAGGTACCGTACAGAGATTCTCTCCAGTTAGAAGCAGCGGGAAATCGGCCAGTGAATTATATTTGAAACAGGAAGAGTTTTAAATTTCTGATTAAAATTAAAGAATGGGACAGTTTCTTTATAAAATTGGAGCGCCTCCGTTATTAGACTTGTCGTCATCATCTTAATCACCTTCCTGCCCATATCCCATTTTGTTTAGACACTTTTATTTTTCCAGTTTCCAGTCATCCAGCCATCTCTATTTGCAATCACTCTCTTCTTGGAGTTGTCATCTTGTACATAGTCCAGCCCATATCTTCCCTCTTTCAATATCCTCATCAATATTCGAGCGTTCTTAGTGACATTGTTTTAATCCGTAAGCGTCATATGTCCGAACTAGGACTAGTGATTGCAATTAAAAGGCATTATATAGCACGTGAGATGTATTTTTTACTTTTAATTTTATTTAACTGCAGGAAATAGAACTATATATGAAAGCAACCACTCGCCTTCGTCGCATGGAAAACAGACTCGATCTCGCCACCAAGAGACTGTGTTCTATAAACACTAGCAATCAAATAATGAGAGAGGAAATACACAGACTCCTTGTGGAAAGGTGAGTGAACACAACCGAAAAGATTCAAGAACATCATTCTTGGGTTATGTTAGAATCTTCTTTCTTTTTTTTATAAATATTACGCAACATTCAACACAAAGCTATCTAGACCCATAGTAAGCTTAACTAGCTTGTGTTATGGAATATAGAATGCGGATAAACATACTTAGATACTTTTTTTGTAAATACATACATATTATACACTAGCTGACCCGGCGAACTTCATACCGCCAATTATTTTCCACCCGCGTGGCGTCCGATCCCGTTCCCGCTGCACCCTCTTATGCAATGATATAGTTATCTAAACAGCAACAGAAAAACCACACTGTCACTTCTGCGTAGGTATATGCCGATGCCAGCCGAATTTGTTGACATTAATGATCACTGCTCCGTTCCCTTGAGTAGTAGCGTGATGATATATAGCCTATATGTTAATCCAGGGTATAACCTATATACATACCAAATTTCAACCAAATCGGTCCAGCCGTTTATGCGTGAAAGAGTAACAAACATCCACAGATCCACACATCCATTCTCACAAACTTTCACATTTATAATATTAGTAGGATAGAAACACCAAGACCAATGCTATTTGCATTATGCATGCATATAAATATTTGCACTGTGCGGGGATCGAACTTGCGCCTCTTGCGTGGCAGTCGCGTTCACTACCGCCGCCACAGAGGCTGTCGATCCTAGCGGTAATACCAGTCACACCCGAAGCTTCCACATCGTAGTCTGGGGTCGACTTTTTTCTAGTTTCGGTTTCCCAGATAGAATAATGCTATTCAATACTTCAGAATTTCGATTGTTTAGTCAAGGCCTATACCTACTGGATCGCAATATTGAATCACATAATGACTGTCTATTTATATGCATCTTTCAATAATCCATACTAATATTATAAATGCGAAAGTAACTCTGTCTGTCTGTCTGTCTGTCTGTCTGTCTTTCTGTCTGTCTGTCTGTATGTTACGCTTTCACGCCTAAACCACTGAACCGATTTTGATGAAATTTGGTATAGGGGTAGATTAGACCATGAGAAAGGACATAGGCTATGTTTGATCGCGATAACCGACAACCACGCGGGCGGAGCCGCGGGCAAAAGCTAGTATCTATATAAATGCCTTCAAATTATTTTCAAAGGCATAATTAAATTTTCTGCTATTGGCAAAAACTGGGGTAGTTATTTCAATTCAATTAAAATCAATTCTATCAATTTTATTTCGATCAACATTTGGATCATACAATATCATTACATGAATTACAAGATAAACATAAACATAAAAATGGTTAAAATCCATACTAATATTATAAATAGCTTTTGCCCGCGGCTCCGCCCGCGTGGAAGTCGGTTATCGCGACCAAATATAGCCTATGTCCTTTCTCATGGTCTAATCTACCCCTATACCAAATTTCATCAAAATCGGTTCAGTGGTTAGGGCGTGAAAGCGTAACATACAGACAGACAGAGTTACTTTCGCATTTATAATATTAGTATGGATGCGAAAGTAACTCTGTCTGTCTGTCTGTTACGCTTTCACGCCTAAACCGCTGAACCGATTTTCATAACATAAACATAACATAACATAAACTCACGCCTGTATTCCCCGAAGGGGTAGGCAGAGGTAATAGGCTCGCCACCTATTACATTGGGACCTAACTAAATATAAACTGGCGAAATGTGGGTGCTAGCACCGATTTTCATGAAATTTGATATAGGGGTAGATTAGACCATGAGCAAGGATATAGGCTATGTTTGGTCGCGATAACCGACATCCACGCGGGCGGAGCCGCGGGCAAAAGCTAATCCATACTAATATTATAAATGCGAAAGTAACTCTGTCTGTCCGTGTCTGTCTGTCTGTCTGTCTGTCTGTATGTTACGCTTTCACGCCTAAACCACTGAACCGATTTTGATGAAATTTGGTATAGGGGTAGATTAGACCTTGAAAAAGGACATAGGCTATGTTTTGTCGCGATAACCGACATCCACGCGGGCGGAGCCGCGGGCAAAAGCTAGTAATAAATAATACAACAAAATCTCAATTACTTACATAAAAATTTAAATGATAAATAGTCATCAATGTCAACATAGTTCAATAAAATGTAATCATGATAATATTCAAATAAGATAATATAATTATTATAACAATAAAATAACTTAATGATTTAAATTTGCATTGAAATAGACAATTACATTATGATGTGTTGATGTTGTTGTGACTATTTATTTTATAGTCCCTACATTAATTATACAGCAATGGTTAAAAAAAAGTTACTCGCACAAAGTGAAGCACAAGATGACTCTTCGCGCGGCCAATATCGGAACTAATATATTATATTCATTACAACAAGAAATTATACGAACACTTTGGGTATATAACGTACAACAATTAGATTTATAAAAACAGATTATGGAAAAGAAATGCACGTTACTAAAACAACAATTGATAGTTACAAGTTACAACAACATACAGCGCCACTCTAACAGTTGATAGTGGCGCTGCGCCTCTTATAAGAATGTGTAAACAAGCGTAAACTTTATAAAAAGTCCTACCCGGGGCTGGCAGGTCGTGCCAGCTGGTTAGAAGTTAAATCTCTGTGGTTAAATCCGCTTACCAAGGTGTGATAATCACTGATGAGTGATGACAGATTTTTTAGTTACTGTGTTACAACTAGATGGCGCTGCTCGATTTATATTCAAGCTATCGTCTTTGTGTACTGGATCAACTTTAAATAAAACTCTAGGCTGTCAATCGATGATGATAATTCATAAATAAAGTAGGAGTTGAGACAAATTCAACTCAATTTTTGCATGTGTCTCCTTTAGAGACATTGAAAATATATTATATTCATTACAACAATAAATAATACGAACACTTTGGGTTTATAACGTACAACAATTAGATTTATAAAATCAGATTATGAAAAAGAAATGCACGTTACTAAAACAACAATTGATAGTTACAAGTTACAACAACATACAGCGCCACTCTCTAACAGTTGATAGTGGCGCTGCGCCTCTAATATGAATGTGTAAACAAGCGTAAACTTTATAAAAAGTCCTACCCGGTACCCGGGGTTGGCAAGTCGTGCCAGCTGGTTAGAGGTTAAATCTCTGTGGTTAAATCCGCTTACCAAGGTGTGATAATCATGTGATGAGTGATGATAGATTTTTTAGTTACTGTGTTACAACTAGATGGCGCTGCTCGATTTATATTCAAGCTATCGTTTGTGTACTGATCAACTATAAGTAAAACTCTAGGCTGATAATCGATACCTACACGCACAAGCGTCAAGAGTTACTTCAATTCAATTTTTACATGTGTCTCCTTTAGAGACATTGAAAATGTGATTAGTAGAGATGGGTTAATACCGATACTTGTCAGTATTAGCTAATCTTAATATATTAGTCTCATGATATTATAATATCTTAACTGATATTTGAATATTAGTAATATTTTACCGATGACCGATGATGAATACCGCGGTGATAGATAATATGTACGACCATATTATTATTGACATATTGCGCTAATATTTCGTGCTGAATAGATTGGTTGGTCTTAACCAATCTATTCACCACGATTATGGATTATTATTGCTGAAGATACAAGAGACTGATTTTGTAATTCTGTTCACTTTGTTTTATGAACAGGTAAGTACAGTATACTTTTATAGTTTAATACGATACGTCGTGGTTGGGGACTGGAATATCTAATAATAATAAACATAATCACAGTAGGTACCTACCCGAATTACCCGATGCCGGTCGCACACTATTGTTAGGTACTTACTTAAATTTTCAAATAAGTAGGTACATATTGTTTTTCTTTTGCGTGAAATTCTGCTCCCGATTCCCGTGGGAATAAAAATAAAATAAAATCAAATAAAAGCACTAAATTTTTTTTTTAAATCTTGTTTAAATAAGTTACTTTTTATTTGTGTTTAAAAACATGAATTTTTTAACTTTTTCGGAAGACAGGCGAGTACCTGTCGGAAATTAGCTCTCCCGATTTAGAAATAATCCTTTCGCAAGGCACGGACGTCGCCAATAGATACACAACAGTATTTTTTGAATACCTTGCTAAGGTTGGAAAAAAAAGCTATTTTTGCGCCACATTTATTTATAAAATAATGGGACCAAGTAGTAGAACATTTTTTTTATAATATAAGTAATAATTTGAATGCAAGACATTCCCTATCACCTTGATAATTCTTAGAATATTTTCTTCTTTCTTAGTATATCGATATATACAAAAAAATTTCGTCTTAGTCTATGGTTAGTGCCAAAAACGATCCGACCGAATACACCAATCGAAAACAAAATGATATTACACGACCATGTGAAATTGTGAATAATCTTGATATTACTGATATCCAATGATATTACATACAAAAAAGAGGCAGATATGTTATTAGACTGCGCCTGGTGAAGACGCGAAAACGTCCCAATTGGGACGTATCGCATTTAGTATATGTCTGGCAAACGCCGAGTTGTCACGTATGTAAGCGCATAATAAAATGGCAATAAAAATGCCACCGTGTATTCTTAAAAATGTACAAATTACGACACTAAAATCAATAAAACACGAAGGACCTTCTATCACATGCAAGTACATACAATATTACCGATTTTTTAGTGTATTTCATTAAAATTAGTTTATTAATATTTTTAAAATAATGGCGGCAAAGAAAAAGGACAGAAATACTTTTTGATATAAGCACGACAAGGACACAACAACACTGCTGTATAGATTATCAGTACAGATGCGACATAGGGTAATTTTCAGTTTACTGCCTACTAAAGTAATAATTTCGACCTGCTGTTCAGTTTTATTTGTTATTCAAAATTCAGTAACATAATTTTTGTTTTATTTATTTGTAATAACCTAAAATTTTTTTCAAGCTTTCCGACTAATGAAGTTCGACTTCAAGAGTGGATTGCAATTGTTAAAGAACAACGAAATGAGTTTGACTGGACACCTTCAAAAAGCAGCAGAATTTGTAGCAATAATTTTGAAGCCACTGAGAGATATACTTCGGAGAAAGGAACATTGCTCAGGAAGAATATAAATAACTGACAAATATACCACTGTTCGGCTTCATTCTGCTCATAAAAATAATCCCAAAATAAAAAACTTTCTAAGAGGCAGAAAAGAAATAAATTAAATTTATTTGAAGGAGTTTAATTTTTGATTATAACGTCAGTACGGCACTATGGTTTTATTTTCGAGAAGTTCCCTAATTATCTTTTTGAATTATTATCATTTTCCGAAATAAATAATGACGTATTATTTTTTCATCGAATTTCATTTCTTGCCTACCAACGAAATACCCCTTCTGTTCAACAAAATCATAATCTATGCTTCGAAGCGCAATCGTCCGAATCATTCCGAATTATAGCTATCTTTTTTACTCATGTGCTTATCCCATCTTTCGTACTACTTTAACGCTAATTGTCAACTATTGTGCACTGACAGACTGCTGGATCAGATTTGAGAAGTCAGTTACTATGAACGTAACATATCTTGTATAAAATATCATTGCTGATATCAGGAATATTAGCATATCATAGTTGGTCGGATTACTAATACCTGAATCCATAGAGAATCCATAGATATTAATAATATTAATATATTCACTTCATCTCTAGTGATTAGTTTGAATTGAACACTTTGAACCCGGATTTACCGGATTCTTGTGTTCCCAGAATTTTGGACCTTTTCTTCTACTCCGTCCCGGTTCTGACAACTTCCGGGGGTTCTTCGAGTTTTAGGAGTAAAATACGAGTCCCGAAAATTTTCGAGATTGCATCACTATTTATATCAAAGATTAAATTTTAACGTCGGTAATGTTAATTATGTTTTTTTTATATATACCTACTTTAATTATCTTGACACGAGACATATGTACATTCGTCCATATTTAGTCTTAAGAACTTACTTTTTTGTAAATTGACGTCCATAAAATGCTACAGTGGAGTTTGTTGCGCCGTTTCTTCTCCACTGGTGCCTAGGAAGCGGTGGTAAACTTAGTTTTAAGCAGAATTTGACGTCAAAAAGCTGTAGTAGTGCTACACAATTTTGAATAAATACCTTGAGTTTGAGTTTAAGAAAGAAGAAAGAAAGAAAGAAAATACATTTATTTACAAACACAACGCACACCCTAAACTAAACATTACATAATAGTATTTATAAAGAGCACAGAAAAATAACACTTCATATAAATATATATTTTTTTTTTTTTTTATCTGTGGTCGCTCAATGTCACTTATGTCAGCCGCTATGGCTGACGCAAGTGACACCTCAAACACATTCTAATGTAAAATGTAAATGTGCTCTGACACGTCACCTCAAATTTTACATGTATATTTACGCTTTCCAGTATTGTAAACTTATATATTCTCACGGTGTACGCCGTGTTCGCAAATGGAAAGGAGGCTCGGCATATACTGAGATGAATACCCTCCATCACAGCACCGTTTTTCAGCTCCCACCATTAGATGCCACCTGACGCCGGCAGGCAGTGTCGCATTCCCTGCTCAACAAAGAACCGATCTCCAAATAGGTACCCGCCAGGACAAGTGATGATGCACGCAATGGGGTAAGTAAATTTACAGTAATTGTAACTGTTATCCTGTTTTAACCTTTGACAATAAACAGCCAATTTCTCAAAGATTACACAGTCCGTTACTTAATGACTAAAACATAAATAAGTAAAAAATCTGGTAATTAAACATAACAATATGCAAAATAACTAAATAATCTGGTAATGGTACCTAAACCTATACACACACTTGGATGCATTTGACTCACTCTCATAATTTTATTGTACCCCTCAGGCCCACACTAGCAAGTGTAACTTAAAGCATGGCATACAAGTACCATACCGAAGCACCTAGGGTACACCAGGCCAGCAATGCGAATCCAGGTTGATATATAACTCAAGGGCCAAAAAATTAAGGTATTTCTGTTTATAATTTGTTTTTTTTTTAAATATGTTTTTGCTCTAATAAAAGAACTGTTTTAAATTTACATTTGAACTGGTGTTTGGTTTTTAGGCTCCTCACGGGTGGTGGTAGATCATTCCAGATTCGCATTGCAGCATATTTAAGGCAGCCTCGGAATGCCGTCGTCCTATGCCGTGGTACAGAAATAGTGTTTGTGGTCGACCTAATTGGGTAACTATAACGAGTCTTCCTCCAACCAATTTTCTCATATAAGTAGGTAGGCTTTTTCCTATTAATTAAATCAAATAACAAACAGGCTAAGTGTAACTTTCTCCTTGCCTCCATTTTCAGAATGTTATGTTCATCAATGAAGGGTGTCACATGTTGACGCCGTGGTATTTTAAAACAAAACCGAGCACATGCATTCTGTACTCTTTGTATAAGGTTTTTGGTTCTTGCCAACAAACATGGACCATAGACTACATCACAATAATTGAATTTAGATAGTATGAGACTGTCCACTAGCTGCTTTCTTAGTGCCACACTTAAATAATCACGGATATTGTAGAGGACCCTCAGTCTATAGAAGCAGTTCCTTACAATTTGGTTTACATGCCCTTCAAATTGTAGTCCAGGATCCATCACGAGACACAAATTAGTGACTTCCTCGACCCTAGCAACTCTCTGCCCATTCATGATTACTGCTGGATCCTGTTCTAAAATAGATTGAATCTGTAGCTTGCTCCCCAGTAACATGAATTTTGTTTTGCCAGGGTTCAAAATCAGTGAGTGTTCCTTTGACCACTGTGCTACTCGTTGAAGGTCATCATTGATTTTTGACATGGCTGCAATCGTGTCCTCAGGCCTGAAGTGCAAGTACAACTGTGTGTCATCTGCGTACATGTGGAACCCGCAGTGTTGCAAGGAATCCACCATGTCAGCAGTGTACAAGATGAACAGTAGTGGCCCGAGGATTGACCCCTGAGGCACGCCCCTTGTCACCCTCAGGGTGGAAGATGACATCACTGTACCATCCTCTTTTTGTATTTCGACACATTGCATTCGGTTTGAAAGGTAACTATGGAACCATTTTATTGCATTAGGTGTGAAACCATAATATGCTAGCTTGGATAACAGCAGGGATGTGTCTAGTGCATCAAAGGCTCGCGTATAGTCTAGTAGGACAAGCGCTGTTCCCTCTCCACGGTCCCTGGCTTCTAAAATATTTCCCACTACGTCACACAAAGCTGTAGCCGTTCCTCGCCCCTTTCTGAAACCTGATTGTTTATCAGGGAGGATAGCATTTTTTTCAAGGTATTCAGTGACTTGAGCATGCACAACCTTCTCCAACACCTTTGATAAGCAAGGAAGTATACTGATTGGTCGGAGATCTTTCGCCGCATTTGGGGGATTGGTTTTAGGGATAGGCCGTACTAGGGAACATTTCCACAGTTCTGGGTATGCATGTGAGGTAATTGATGCATTGATTATGTCTGTAATAGCCTTCAAAGAGTTTGGTAGTGTCAGTGCTAACATCTGTATGTTTATTTGGTCAAGACCCTGTGCACTGGTCTTAATACTCTTTAGTATTTTCAGAATTGTCCCCTGCTCCACAACCTTAAGGTCAAAGCTTGTATGTGGATCAAATCTGTGATACTCATAGAATGTCAGCTTTGACAGGCTTACCTCATATTCCCTTGGCACGTCCAGGAAAGCCTTATTTAGCGCGTCTGGATCGTCAAAGTGTTGCGGTAGACAGGGATCCCTGTGGGAGGGCAGTATCTGTTGTTTTAGATTCCTCCACAACCTTCTGGGGTCACTCACATTGTCATTGATGTTTTTCTTAAAGTAAGCCGTCTTTTCGTTGTGCAGTGCCTCAATAGCTTGGTGTTTAAGTGACATATAGTACTCTTTTTTTGTGTCTGATCCAGTTTTCTGGGCCACTATTCTTGCTTTGTCCCGTAGCCTGAAAAGCAGTTTAACATTATCCGTGATCCAAGGTGTATACCTTGTCCTAAAAAGCTTTTGATTCTCAGGCGCGTGGATATCAAATAGACCCAGGATCCATGTAGACAGTCCCACCACCATACAGTCGACATCGCCTTGAGTTACCAATAAGTCCCATGGGGTGGTCTCCAAGTCAGCGCTAAAGAAACTCATTTGGATATCCCCATAAGACCTGTACCTCACCCATCGCGGTTTTTCCTTATGCTTAGTGATGGTTGACTGGCAAGTAACACATGCATGTCTGCCCAATTCCGGCACATGAGTAACCTTGACTGCAAGAGGGAGAACAGGAAAAGCTGGAAAGCGTTCTGCGAGGGCGTAGAGAGATACCCCGACGCAGCGAGACTAGCAAAGATGTTCCCCAAAAACAGCACCTGCAAATTAGGCAGCATCAAAAGTGGAGAAGAACTAATCTCTGATCCGGACAAGATTCTGGAACTGATGCTCAGCACTCACTTTCCGGAATGTGAAGAATACACAGATGATGAAATGTCTACCAACATCCACCCGGCGGGTGGAACGGGGGAGGAGACACTAATCACAATGGAGCATCTACAGTGGAGCGTGAGTTCGTTCCAGCCCTATAAGGCAGCGGGACCGGACGAAATCTTCCCAAAAATGCTACAAGCAGCAATTGAATACATAGGCGAGGACCTCCTGGCTATGTACAATTGCAGCATCAGGAATCAGTACATCCCAAAAAGATGGAGAGAAGTAAGAGCAGTCTTCATACCGAAACCTGGGAAGGCCACGTATCAAGACGCCAAGGCTTTTAGATGCATAAGTCTCTCCTCATTCTTACTAAAAACTCTAGAGAAGATATTAGATAGATTGATCAGAGAACAAGTGGCTAATAGCGGATCTCCTCTACACAGAAACCAACACGCTTACATGGAGGGCAAATCAATCGAAACTGCCCTCCACACGCTGACTAACAGAGTGCAGAGATCGCTAAGCAACAAAGAGTACGCACTAGGCTGTTTCTTCGACGTGGAGGGTGCATTCGACAGAGCCACCCCAACCTCGATAGAGGAAACCCTGAATCGGGAAGGAATAAACAAGAATATATCAGGATGGGTGAAAAATATGCTGAAACACCGACTGATACATGCAGAGATAGCAGGCACAAGACGAACAGTAGTGGCCAAAAGAGGCTTTCCACAAGGAGGATGTCTATCACCACTACTATGGTGCCTGCTAATAGACGAGCTAGTCGACAAGATCAACAAGATGCACATATACACACAGGCATACTCGGACGATGGTGTGCTCCTGGTCACAGGAAAAGTCCTCAGCGTCATATGTAACATTATGAACAGAGGGCTAAAAGTAGCACTAGAATGGTGCAGGAGTAAAGGCCTAAACCTAAACCCTGACAAAACCAAAGTAGTCCTATTCACCCAAAAAAGGAAAATTGAATGGTCGGTACCAATCAAACTAGATAACCAAAACCTCGAAGTGGTGAAGGAGGTCAAATATTTAGGAGTAGTATTGGACAGCAAACTGACCTTCAAAACACACATAAGAAATGCATGCTCAAGAGCAAAAATGGCCATGATGCAATGCAAAAGAGCCATAGGCAGAAGCTGGGGAATGAAACCAGCCATGGTGCTGTGGATATATAAGGCAATTATTTTGCCAAGGATACTCCACGGATCCCTAGTATGGTGGCACACAACCCATAAAGTGAAAAACAAACAAGAATTGAACAAAGTTCAGAGACTGGCAACACTAATGACTACCGGCGCGATGAGGACCACTCCCACAGCCGCGCTAGAGATCATACTGGGCCTAAATCCGATAGACCTTGAAATAAAAAGGAAAGCAATAGAACAATGGTTCAAATTGAGAAGCACAGGTCAATGGACAAGCAATATCTTTGACGAAGGTCATGCCAAGATCAGTCAAGGATATGAAGATAAACTGTCAATGGTCCTATCGAACAATGATCTTATCAGTAAAGAAAGGATCTTTGACAAAAAGTACAGAGTACACATTGGACAGAGGGAGAATTGGAAGATGGATGCAGGAGGCACTATCTGTTACACGGATGGCTCCAGAAAAGAATCCACCAAACTCTCTGGTTCTGGAATACACATAAAACGTGGAAATGGAACAGTAATAAACAGGACAATCTCCCTAGGCAAATATGCAAGTGTCTTCCAATCAGAAATCTATGCCATAATGGAATGCGCGGAAATGGTGAGCCGCCTTAAAGATGAAGGGAAGGTAACCATCTATAGCGATAGCCAGGCGGCACTGAAGGCACTAGACAGAATAGAAACAACATCAGCACTTGTCAAGGAATGCAAGAAATCATTGGAAAGACTGACCAGGCAGCTAGACGTAACACTTGCCTGGGTACCCGGACACGAGGGTAACACGGGCAACGAAATCGCTGACGAACTGGCCAGAAAAGGAGCTGACGTGAACCAGGTGGGCCCTGAGCCAAGATTGCCCATAGCCCACAAAATCACGAAGGGAGTGATAGGCCACAGCATAGTCGCCGAAACAAATCGTAGATGGAAATCCTCGCCTGTCATGAGACAGTCGAAGATCTTCATAAAAAGCATGGACACGAAGAAATCAAGCCAATTGTTGAAACTCTCCAGGGGAAACATGAGGCTGGTTATAGAAGTAATAACAGGACACTGTCGACTAAACAGGCACCTGACACTTATAGGAGTGAAAACCGACCCCAAATGCCCAGAGTGCATGGAGGCCGAGGAGACCAGCCTCCACCTGCTTGCCAAATGCCCCATGTACTCAAGAGCAAGATGGGAAAACATGGGGACGGACACATTAGAAACACCAGACCTTGAGGATCTGAAGGTGGAACAGATCGTAAGATTCTGCAAAGAAACAGGTAGGTTCGACGGAGCGCCGTGATTGCCGGACGCCCCCTTGGCCTCCCCAGGGGAGGCACAGGGGATTTGGGTGAAATGGCCCACAAAGAGGGCAGATCACCCGTCCGGTCGACGGCGTCCCCCGCTGGAAGTAAGTAAGTAAGTAAGTAACCTTGACGTTCTGCATACGCATATCTGTGCATATGACATCTATCAGGCTACTCCTATCATCTACAAAATGAGTTGGTGACCTAACTACCTGATGCATGTTGGTGCAGTTGAGGAATCGCGCCAGCTTTTTTGTGTCAGGATCATCGGGCATCAACATGTTAATGTTCAGGTCTCCCAGGAAAATCACATGGTCATACGGAGCCAGTGCATAGACACTGGAAGTGACACCATCCAGGAATTTCTCCACATTTACCCAAGGCGGCCTGTATGCCGTACCTATGAGAATCTTCTTGCCCATGCTGATGATGGATATCCAATATTCCTCTACTTGAGGAGTTATAGGGTGACTCAGTGTCCTTGCACGCACTCCAGTTTTCAAATAGAAACCAACCCCTCCCCCCCTGCCATCCTTTATTGATGTAGATCTTGGGGTATGTCGCAATTTGTAGCCCGGGACTGCAGGTGCCTTCCATTCCTCCCCTGGCCTTAACCATGTCTCATTGATGGCCATGATATCGACGGCGTGTTGGCTCATGGCAATTAAGAATTCATCCTGTTTAGTGCCCAGTGATCCCGCATTAAAAAGACCAAACTTAAGATTTTTCCTATGAATCATTTAAATTATAATTATAATTAGTAACACCAGTCATTTCTGGTTTAGACACTATCCATATAAAGTTTATTAGACGTGTAGCTCCAGAAACAGTCAGTGGACAGCCCCATACCAACAGTGCCTCAACAGCTTGTATGTCACACTTACCAAAACACAGACAAGACAACATACTACATGCGCCTCCCTCACTTGAGAACACAAACATAATCCCTATCTGGCACAAGAGATGTAGAACACCACAAACACTCAGCCCATAACCTAAGAAGTCACATAGTTTCACAGTTTGCCTGTTACCAGTACATTTAGACCTATCTACTGGCCAGTTACATAACATTTCCCTGCTATTCTTACTTAATATTATTTGATTATAGTATCCCATATTGTTGAAATCAGTGAAGTCCTCATTACTATAAATAGATATGCAAATATAAGTTTTATGTGTAGCATTGCTTATTTTATTCTTATGTCCATCTTTACCAGTGTAAATGGAGACTAGAGGATTCCAAACATTTACATCAGGATATAATATGGCATTGTAGATACCATAAGTTGTGTTTATTGTTTGTACACTAGAAAATAAGGTCACATAGGCGTAGTATATACTATAAATATTGTAAATGTTGTAGATTTTATAAATATTGTAAATATTGTAAGTATTGTAAATATTGTAAATGCTGCAAATGTTGTAAATATTGTGATTATTGTAACTGTTGTATATATTGTAAATATTATTGATATCATGAAGATTGTAATGCTCCATGCTCAACACTGGCTCTCTGTTTACAGCACGTTTTTGACAAAAAATGTTTTAATGTTACACAACAGCTTCAATCCTTGTAAATGTCACCAAAAATAACAGTCACCAAGTATTGGTCCACGCACAGAGTAACGGGAAAGGATATGATGGGAAGATATTACGATATTGATTGTATATTTTGTATAATAGGGTAGTTCACATATACTGTATTAGCACTTAGATTTATTTTCCTCTTTATTTAAAGTTCCGACATAAAATTGGCACTGGATAACACTATATGTCTTTTATTGTTTCCTTTTACGCAGTATTTAGTTGGACTTATTTTAAATTACTGAACAATGTATTTTTAATTACAAAGTAAACAGAGACCACGAACCGCGGACGACGTCAAGCGCCATCTATCTTGAGTTTGAGTTTGGTCTTTACTTTTTTTCTTTGGTTCGTTTCGGAAAAGCTTAATGCTGGCTAATTATAAAATGTGCAGTTAGTAAAATCATGATTAATGTAATGAAAGTCGACAGCTATCATCCCCAGGATGGTGTTGGAGCTGGTGCGGACCCTGCGCACCAAGGATGTGCACCGTTTCTGCATCGTCGCATAGAAGCAATCAATGCGTGATTCGGCGAACATCCCCGACGCAGTGCAGTGCCGCGGCAGCCCCAACAACACCCTGTAGGCATTGTTGTATTGTATTCGTAGGGCGTTGTACTGCCTTTGAGTATAGTTAGCCCACAGTGCGCTCGAATAGAATGAAGTGCAATACGTTTATGCTAGGGATACGGGACGCTTACCTCTGGCCCGAAAAACCATACACTCACTTTTCTTAGTGTTATAGACCAGGCCATGACTGAGAGCATAATCCTCATGAACACCGAGCAGCTTAGTCAGACCACAGACCGAGGCGCTCAGCAGCACCATGTCGTCCGCATAGCTAATATTGTTCACACATAATCCACCAACGTGACATCAAAGGTCGAGGAAGCAAGCATAGACTGGTGTTTTACGATCCGTATAGTAAGTACTTGACAGTTTGCTTCAAACACAGAACGAAGTAGAGAGTCCCGATTTGAAACCGAATTGGTTGTCGTGTATCTGGAGACAGTCACTCATCAGCGTGTTAAGCAGACTGTCAAGAACCTTAGACATGATTGTAGCCAGAGAGATGGGTCTATAGTTGTTAGTGTCGCATGTTGTTGTAACCGCTGAACGTGTCAGACGGACTACTCACCGGCTGACCCAGCAGAGATATGCACGAGCTCTATGGGATCCCAGGGCGCCTTTTGACAGAGGAGAAAAGTGTGCGTGCGTGTGGGAGACCAGGGAGACTTCAGAGAAAACCACTATTACCTCTGTTGTACATACATATATTACAGAGAGATAAAATTATACATAAGAAGATTACAGACAATAGAGTTACAGAGAGATATACAAAGATGAGTATGTCTTCACCAGCTGCACCACGGTGACCTGCTTGCAGTAGGTAGCCAGAGTGTTACGGCTAGTAGGTGTAGTACACGTCGGTCAACCCACCGTTGACACAGTTATTTCTTGCAGAGTGAAGTTATATAGATATATAGAAAAGTTACATAAATTTTAATAAAGAAAAAGGGAATACGTGACCCCGGTTGTCGGCCTGCTCGGCGTCTGCGCACGTCTCTTGCCGCAATCTCGACCAGCCAAGGTTGTTCACGTTGAGGTTACAGGCTTGCGCCGACAGCGGTTGGGAACTCGACCACAGAACACGCTGAGATGGAATTTGAGGACCAAGGTGTCCTCTAATCCCGAACTAGGAACCCAAAAAATGGGCAACACGAATTTAATTAAGTACAAAGTATTTTCCAAGACACAACAATACAAACGTTCCAGTCACAATGCAGAAAGTAAAAAAGATGCTGTATGTGGCCGCGTCCTTGATTTTATACCCCTCTTCGTAGACATTTCTAGAATGTCGAGAAGAGGGGACGTTAGATAAATCAAAACTCCAACATCACCGCGAAACAACCGACAAAAGTCGAGACATCACTCTGCTGGACATATGTGACAGCAAACTTAACACCCGAACTTAGCTACGCTTCACTGCGTCGTCACTGCAATTTCTGAACGAAAGAAATTTGAACCACTTCAATTTAAATGAGGAAATTTAATTTTATCCTAATTAGGATAGCCTATAATTAAACAATTAATTTTCCCATCTAGGTGCTATGTATATTTCTAATTCATATAGTTAAATAAAAAAATCGAACGCCATCTTGTGCTAGCTAGCACAAAAGTTCTTACACCGCGGCACCGACTAACTGATGTGAGTCCCACTGAGATCGCCACAGGTGGCGCTAGTAGTAATCAAATTACAGTAGATAAAATCTAATGTTACACCACCCCTTCCCTCCCAGTATTCCCTGCGTAGTATGCGCAGGGAATATCAGCGACAGGATCTCAACTGAGAGATATCAAAATAAATTCCAAAACTCGCGATGACCACACTAGTTGTGAAGACCACGAACTCCAAACAAACAACCACCAACCTAACGGCTAACTAAAGAAACCAAACAAAATCACATTACCAAGCCAAGCACTCTAGAAGTGTCACCCTATTAACTGCCCGGATCACTGTATGCCCTTCATATAGGTTAGTGAGTAGGCTTAGGGTGGAAAGAGACCGAACGAAGCAAAGTGGCACTCCCACGATCAGCCGAGTGACACAGAGACGGCACCGACAGGAGAAGGAGAAGGATCAGAAGGCTGTTCCTCCTCACTGTACTTCAAAATATCCTTAATGTGATAAACTCCCAGATCCTTACCATCCAAATCCGACAGTTCATATACTAAAGGCGAGCGTTTGGCGGTTACAATGCATTTCATAAATTTAGGCGCCAGCTTCGCAGTTAAGTTCTTGGCCTTGTTAGATAAATAGAAGGTTCTTTTGTACACAATCTGTCCCACTTTCAGTTCCACATGCCTTTTTCTGAGGTTGTAGTATTTTTCGTTGCGCCGGTGAGCAACATCTAAGTGTTTTCTCACCTGGTCGTAGATACGATGTAATTCCTTCAACCTCTCACCAAAGGACACTGGACTATCAATGGAGACAGTGTTAGGATGGCAAGGAATCTCTTCCTGCCTATAAAGAACACCATCCCCAATGAATTCCCTACCGTGAACAAGAAAATACGGACTGAAATGAGTGGCTTCGCTCACAGCAGTGTTTAGAGCACACTGGAGTTCTACGAGATTCTCGTCCCATTTCTTGTGGTGCGACTTCACGTAGCAAGAAATTCCCTGAACCACGTTGCGAATAGCTCGTTCTGCCTGGTTGGTCTGCGCGTGGTATCTGGGGTTATAATAAATATTAGGCACATTGTACTTAAGTAGCAATGATATTACATACAAAAAAGAGGCAGATATGTTATTAGACTGCGCCTGGTGAAGACGCGAAAACGTCCCAATTGGGACGTATCGCATTTAGTATATGTCTGGCAAACGCCGAGTTGTCACGTATGTAAGCGCATAATAAAATGGCAATAAAAATGCCATGGTGTATGTTTAAAAATGTACAAATTACGACACTAAAATCAATAAAACTCGAAGGACCTTCTATCACATGTAAGTACATACAATATTACCGATTTTTTAGTGTATTTCATTAAAATTAGTTTATTAATATTTTTAAAATAATGGCGGCAAAGAAAAAGGACAGAAATACTTTTTGATATGAGCACGACAAGGACACAATAACACTGCTTGCATAGATTATCAGTACAGATGCGACATAGGGTAATTTTCAGTTTACTGCCTACTAAAGTAATAATTTTGACCTGCTGTTCAGTTTTATTTGTTATTCAAAATTCAGTAACATAATTTTTGTTTTATTTATTTGTTGTCCTTTAAATAATTGTAATAACCTAAATTTTTTTTCAAGCTTTCTGACTAATGAAGTTCGACTTCAAGAGTGGATTGCAATTGTTAAAGAACAACGAAATGAGTTTGACTGGACACCTTCAAAAAGCAGCAGAATTTGTAGCAATAATTTTGAAGCCACTGAGAGATATACTTCGGAAAAAGGAACATTGCTCAGGAAGAATATAAATAACTGACAAATATACCACTGTTCGGCTTCATTCTGCTCATAAAAATAATCCCAAAATAAAAAACTTTCTAAGAGGCAGAAAAGAAATTAATTAAATTTATTTGAAGGAGTTTAATTTTTGATTATAACGTCAGTACGGCACTATGGTTTTATTTTCGAGAAGTTCCCTAATTATCTTTTTGAATTATTATCATTTTCCGAAATAAATAATGACGTATTATTTTTTCATCGAATTTCATTTCTTGCCTACCAACGAAATACCCCTTCTGTTCAACAAAATCATAATCTATGCTTCGAAGCGCAATCGTCCGAATCATTCCGAATTATAGCTATCTTTTTTACTCATGTGCTTATCCCATCTTTCGTACTACTTTAACGCTAATTGTCAACTATTGTGCACTGACCACAGGGTGGCCCTATTCAACATATACAAATTTTAGTTATACATATATGAGGCAAACATGAGACAGACCATGAAACATCACTTTGTCTCTTTTTTTCTAATATACAGTTTTGCCTGTAAAAAAGAGACAAAACATTTAAGTTATTTCTTATTCGGGAAAATGAGTGTATAGATTTGACAGCGTGCCGAGTTTTGGCACAATCCATGAATGATTTGTTACACTCATTCATTACTTTACTCTACACGAAACTACAAGTAGCATGATAGTGATGTACTCCAACAAATGATTTGTCGACGAAAATACTCTTATTTCACATAATAGTACAAATTAACTAATAGCTGGTACAGATAACTCACTGTCTGGAAAATCAACAATCTAACTCAGTTAAGTTCCTTAAGTTAGGGAGATTAACCTCTGCATACCTACAAATTTGTCGGCCTACGGTTATTATCATTTTCTTACTTCGCAGTCGCTCGGCCACAGCCCGCCATAAAACTAAAACCCGACTACCGAAAAATCACGCTCTAAAAAGTGACAAACAAGAAAATATCAAGGATAGCCGTGGTCGTATGCCACTTATCCTTGGATTATATTGTTTTGTTAGAGTAAGTGGCATACGACCACGGCTATCCTTGATATTTTCTTGTTTGTCACTTTTTAGAGCGTGCTTTTTCGGTAGTCGGGTTTTAGTTTTTACCCGACTACGGCGAAGCAAAAAGGAGGGTTATGATTTTGACAGGCTATGTATGTATGTATGTATGTATGTATGTATGTATGTATGTATGTTCATTTGTTCCCTCATAGCTCCTCAACTACTTATTAGAACTGGACAAATGAGGTATCGTTACAAGCGGCTTTATTGTCCGATGGTTATAGACTATATGACGTGTCACTCAATCTCGTGTGGCGCCCTCTAGAGCTCATAAGGTACTATGCTAAAAAATAAATTTGAGAGAAATATACCGTGTTTGGTATCAAATGAAAGGGCTTAATAAGCACATTTCAAATATGTATAAATGATTAACTTTACCTTGCCCCAAATTTTTCGGTAGTCGGGTTTTAGTTTTAAACTTTATTTTTTATTTATATTATTTTGGGGCAAGGTAAAGCTAATAATTTATACATATTTGAAATGTGCTCATTAAGCACTTTCATTTGATATCAAACACGGCATATTTATCTCAAATTTATTTTTTAACATAGTACCTTATGAGCGCTAGAGGGCCCCACACAGGATTGAGTGACATGTCATATAGCCTATAACCATCGGACGATCAAGCCGCTTGTAACGATACCTCATTTGTCCAGTTCTAATAAGTAGTTGAGGAGCTATGAGGGAACAAATGAACATACATACATACATACATACATAGCCTGTCAAAATCATAACCCTCCTTTTGGCTTCGCCGTAGTCGGGTAAAAAATAGCTTAGTGGAGATCGCCGAAGATTTGTGTTAAAACAAATATTGATGCGTATACAGAGAGTATCACGCAATACAAAGCTGGCTTTATCACAAGGAGTTTTATTAAAAAAATTTAATGCGAGGTTTTGCATCATTACTGCTCGGAGAAGAAGACGTGAAGAGCGTCATTTACGAAAAATCAAGAGGAGGCCTTATGTACGCCTCATCGAGCGTGGTAAACATACACAACACAAAAACGGTAAAATTAATTAAAATGCACCTGACAAACAAGAGAACCCCCGTAAGTTATTACTTATATATATTTAAATTTATGTGTGAATTTTATGATATGAAAAATATTTTTGCTGATTCTGATGCAACACATAGCACTAATCACAAGTTTCTTTTAATTAAATGTGTAATACAGACTTTTCTAGACATCAGGTTTAGATACCACGATCGTACACAATGCGATAAGCTGTCACATCGACAATATTTAAATAAAACATGCTTATAATATTTTTATTGTTATTTTCTTCGCATAAACCGTCATGATGATACCATGCGCCTAACATTTTTCTATACTCCTAAATATAAGATATCGACAAATATTACGATACTAGAAGCTACAGCCCTAACGTAGTAACCGTCGGCCATACGTTCATTCACGAAAATGGAACGTAGGTATACACCATAGATATAGGAAGAACGCTCGCGCGCTTAGTAGATAGGCCATACCTACAGATTAGGCGTGTATACCTATGTTCCATTTTCATGAATGAACGTATGGCCGACGGTTACTACGTTAGGGCTGTAGCTTCTAGTATCGTAATATTTGTCGATATCTTATATTTAGGAGTATAGAAAAATGCTAGGCGCATGGTATCATCATGACGGTTTATGCGAAGAAAATAACAATAAAAATATTATAAGCATTTTTTATTTAAATATTGTCGATGTGACAGCTTATCGCATTGTGTACGATCGTGGTGTCTAAACCTGATGTCTAGAAAAGTCTGAATTACACATTTAATTAAAAGAAACTTGTGATTAGTGCTATGTGTTGCATCAGAATCGGCAAAAATATTTTTCATGTCATAAAATTCACACATAAATTTAAATATATATAAGTAATAACTTTCTCTTGTTTGTCAGGTGCATTTTAATTATTTTTTCTGTTTTTGTGATATGTGTATGTTTACCACGCTCGATGAGGCGTATATAAGGCCTCCTCTTGATTTTTTGTAAATGAGGCTCTTCACGTCTTCTTCTCCGAGCAGTAATGATGCAAAACCTCGCATTTAATTTTTTTAATAAAACTCCTTGTGATTCAGCCAGCTTTGTATTGCGTGATACTCTCTGTATACGCATCAATATTTGTTTTAACACAAATCTTCGGCGATCTCCATTTTTGGCGGGCTGTGGCCGAGCGACTGCGAAGTAAGGAAATAATAATAACCGTAGGCCGACAAATTTGTAGGTATGCAGAGGTTAATCTCTCTAACTTAAGGAACTTAACTGAGTTAGATTGTTGATTTTCCAAACAGTGAGTTATCTGTACCAGCTATTAGTTAATTTGTACTATTACAGACAGCGGCCAGTGTTGAGTGTCCCTGCAGCTTCAACGAATTACAGACGCGGTGGGTTTCTTATTCGCAGTCTAAAAAAGTTTAACGAGGTCTCGGTATCTTTGGACATAGATTTGTTCTGTACAAGCACGAACACAATTAAAAGACGCATGGGTGACAAGTTCTTTGGCGAAGGCGCTAGTAGCCGTCGCAGAACTCAGTCAGTGTAATGACACCAGCTGCAGACTATTCTTGGGCTTTGTTCTATATCTTCTACCTAGATTATTATTATTTAGTTATTTTCCATTAAAACTGTTACCTGTATTTTTAATTTTGCATCGTAAGAATCTTCGTATTTTTTTATTTTTTTTGTTGTTGTTAGTCAATTTAATTTACTAGCATTCGTAATAAATAAGTAAATATATAATAAGTGTGGGTTTGTAATTACCAATATGTCTACACACTTTAATCAAGATATTAATGTTATTAGTCTGTAAGCCTTCCTAAAATAAATAAATAAATAAATTATGTGAAAAAAGAGTATTTTCGTCGACAAATCATTTGTTGGAGTACATCACTATCATGCTTCTTGTAGTTTCGTGTAGAGTAAAGTAATGAATGAGTGTAACAAATCATTCATGGATTGTGCCAAAACTCGGCACGCTGTCAAATCTATACACTCATTTTCCAAAATGAGAAATAACTTAAATGTTTTGTCTCTTATTTACAGGCAAAACTGTATATTAGAAAAAAAGAGACAAAGTGATGTTTCATGGTCTGTCTCATGTTTGCCTCATATATGTATAACTAAAATTTGTATATGTTGAATAGGGCCACCCTGTGGTATACACGCCTAATCTGTAGGTATGGCCTATCTACTAAGCGCGCGAGCGTTCTTCCTATATCTATGGCACTGACAGACTGCTGGATCAGATTTGAGAAGTCAGTTACTATGAACGTAACATATCTTGTATAAAATATCATTGTTAAGTAGTAAGTCCTTAAATTGTTTACTCACAAATTGTGGGCCATTATCCATATAAATGGTTTTGCATACCCCGTGGACTAGGAAAACATTCTTTTCTATGAATCTCGCGACTGCAACGCCTGTAGCCATCCGTATAGGACTCAACATGACATATTTGCTAAAGTAGTCCGAGACCACAATCAAGTGAACATTTCCCTTGCTGGAAGTAGGAAATGGACCCAGTAGGTCAACAGAGATGGCCTCAAACGGTCTAGACACCCGCTTTGGATTACCCATGAGGCCAGGACGAGATATGTTCACAGGTTTGTACTGCTTACATGTCTCGCATTTGCCTACATATTCCTTAACGCTCTCGTACATCTTAGGCCAATAATAGTTGAGAGCGAGGCGTTTATGGGTTTTCCATACGCCACCATGGGCACTGAGTATGTCGTCATGGTACTTGGTGAGCAGGGGCAACCTGTCCTCCAACGGTACCACCAGCTTCCAATCAAAATCAGAGGTCAGAGAGTATTTATTTTTTGATAATCTGAAAAGACGGTTGTCACGTATGTCAAAGTTGGGAAAATGCCTAGGGTTCTTCTTCACACTGTTCAGAGTGTGGAAATACCAAGAGTCCTTAGTAACGCTGGTGTCGATTGTGTCAATTTGAATTCGTGAAAGAGCATCAGGTACCACATGGTCCTTACCCTTTCGATGTTCTATATCGAAGTCAAACTGACTCAACCTCATGCTCCAGCGCGCAAGGCGGCCTGTCGGATTCTTCAGTTTGTGGAACCACAGGAGTGAGGCGTGGTCAGTAACCACAGTGCATTTCTGTCCTTCCACGTACTGCCTGAACTGTTCCAAAGCAAAGATCACAGCCAGGAGTTCTCGCTCAGTGGTACTGTAGTTGACTTCGTTCTTGTTGAGTGAACGACTACAATATGCGACAGGGTGCTCCACTCCCTCATGTGTCTGCGTCAGTACAGCAGCCACAGAGAAGGATGACGCGTCGCTGAGAATCCTAAAAGGTAATGAGTAATCAGGCATTTTCAAAATAGGAGCGGTGACCAAAGCGGCTTTCAGCAGATTGAAAGACTCTTCAGCTTCACGCGACCACTCAAAATTTATATTCTTAGAAGTTAATTTACATAAGGGTTTACTAATCTTAGAAAAATTATTCACGAAACGCCGATACCACCCAGCCATACCCAGGAATCTTTTCACCTCCTTAGCGTTGGAAGGTGTAGGATAGTTGAGAATGACATCAACTTTACCTGGGTCTGTCCGCAGGCCATGCTTGTCGACAAAATACCCGAGGTACTTCAATTCGCTACGACAGAACTGCGATTTTCGCATGTTGATCGTGAGACCCGCATCCTTAAGGCGCTGATAGACTCTATTTAAGAGGTCCACATGCTCCTCAAAGGTGCTGGCCACAACGATTATGTCGTCTTGAAAGGAGAACACTCGGTTATCGAACTCTGGGCCAAATAGACGGTCCATGAGGCGTTGCATCGAGGCGGAAGCACCTACAAGTCCAAAGCACATCACGTTGTAGTGAAAAAGACCTCGCCTGGGGACAGTGAAGGCGGTCTTCTCGGCGGATTGGGGCGAATCAAACGGAATCTGCCAATACGCCGCACTTAAATCAATAGAAGACAAATATTTTGCATTATTGAGATGGTCTAAAATTTGGTTGATATAAGGTAACGGATACGCATCGCTTTTAGATACAGAATTGAGCTTCCGAGAATCAAGGCACAATCTCAGGTCTCCGTTCGCTTTCTCCACCATCACCACTGGTGAGTTCCATGCGGACTGAGACGGGGTCACTACTCCCATCTCCAGCATCCGATCTAGTTCCTCTTCCAGGGCTTTCTGCTTCAGGGGAGAGAGCGGGTAATACCGTTGCTTGATTGGCTTACTGTCACCCGTATCTATAGAATGATGCGCCAGAGATGTTCGACCTAGACCCACCTTGTCCGTGTTGATGGTATCAAATTTCTCAATAATGCTGTTAATTACCCGCTTCTGATCAGCGGTTAAATTGTTGTAATCCTCTAGACCACTGTTAAGAGACAGAGATTCTACTGGATTACAGTCACTAAAGTTGGAAAGATTGATATTCTGAGAGATCAATCTATCCCCTAATTGAAATTGTTGCCAAAAGTCTACTCCAAATATCATAGCAGTAGTGATTTCTGGAACAACATAGAACTTAATAACTCTGACAGCAGAATTATATTCAATAGGCAGAGAGATACAGCCCAGACATGGCAAATGAGAGCCATCTGCTGTAGTTAAACTAAAGCTAGGGCTGATGCTTCCAAGCTCAAACCCTAATTCCAAGAAAGTGTGGTGCGCTCCCTTACCCAGTACTGAGCAAGCTGCACCCGAATCAAGTAAACCTAGAACATTTAAGTTCAGGATCCTAACAACTAAATACGGTCTTATATCATTATCCCGTTTGGTAAACAGGACCCTATCAGAGAATGCATCAGACAGAGAAGCTCGCTCCGAACCGAATGGTGATCTTTTAATAAGGCCCTGACTTACTCGTTTTTTTGGCTTGGCATTACACTTCGGACACTCAGGCGATCTGACTCCCTTCTGTCCACACCGGAAGCACACCAATTCCCTTGACTGTGTACAGCCATATGCAGTGTGGCCGACTTCACCACAGCGGAAGCATCCTCGTTCGCTTGAGGTCGTAGGACCGGCCACGGCAGAGACCTGCTGGGAAGTTTTATGCACAGTTTTATTCTTAAAATGGTGTAAGTCCGAGGTGATCCCAAACTTATCTAACGCTGGTTCCTGGAATGCCTCCGCCCTAGCACGCGCAAGTTCTAGGCGCTTCCCCAATCGCTTCAGGTCGATTATCGAGTTTACCTCGTGAAGAGCCAATTCCTTCATATAATCGGGCCTAATATTATGCATGAATGTCCAGTTGTTCCTCACTGGGCATTTTGCACGTTAATCTCGAGAACATGGCCTGCATCGTAGAGATGTAGATGCCTAATGTTTCAGATCGGGCCTGTGTACGCTGCCTAATTTCATTTCTGAGACGATAATCGTAGTCGGGAAGGTCGAAAGTCTCCCTCAGCTCCTCCAACATGCCCTCATACGAGGTAAAGTTATCCTTGTTGGTGCGGAACCAAGATAAAGCCGGACCGTCCAATAGGTCAGAGAAAGCTGTGAGGATTTTATCCTTGGTGACTTCCCGAGCACACCTAAGCTCTTCCAGTCTCTCAATGAATACACGTACACACGCAGAGCCATCAAATTTTATATTAAAAGAGTTTAAATTTACGGGTCTATCCCTTATTACTAAATTACCACTAATTGTGTCGGAACTAGGCGCGTCACGTCGCCTCGAACGGTCCCCTCCCACCACAGGCGAGGTGTAACCTACGCGGTCACGATGAATAGGTTCAGTCTCTCTATCCGAACCCTCAGAGTCAGAGTCAGTATCTGATTCAGCCACAGACAAAATTTTAACCAAGCGGCCACGGATATCTAAAAGATCTGGACAGTCTATACCACACCTAGCTAACCTAGTGAGAAGGTAGTTCGCCCTCACTGCAACCCTAGTCCGACAATTACTATTTGAAACGACTTCACCTGAAGAGAGTGTCCCTTCCAGCTCGAGAACTTTAGGCTCACAGACAGCCAACTCAGAGGCGGCAACAGCAGGTACAGTGGCGATGGCCTTAATGCTGCCACGCCGGACAAGCCGCAATGCAGTGCGCAGCTCACTCCGCAGGCCAACAACCGTCGCGTCCGGATCCGCTGTAACCCCCATGGCAGACAGTTCATTAAAAAGTTCATCTTTTTAAGGTAGTTAATACACTTCTGTAATTGGGCCATAGTGGTCCAAGATTCAGTTTTTTATCAAAAACAATTAACAGAAATGGAGATTCAACTCACAACAGGTTTACAAATTATAAATGTAGGTTAAATGAAATTTCCACAGAGACAAAATCAACTAATATTAACAGATAAGTCACTAAGTATGCTTCCTCTAGGTCACAATTTGTGCGGTAGCTACAAAAATCTAATATTTTAGAATAGAGAAACTATATTAACTAACTTTAAGAATAGCTTTGTCCAAGAAATATGACACCAGGTATACTTTCTTTAGATTAATAAATTAGGAGGTAGTTACAAAAAATTTACTACTGGAAAAGACTATTATGTTACTTGATTTTGGGTAAATATTATAGAATCACCCAGATAAATATCTTCATAATACTGGCTCAGCAACCCAATGAAGTGAATACCAGATGTTCAAATTATAGTTGAAGTTACAGAAATTTTCTTTTTATAAATTACAAGTGATGTAGGTATTCAGCAAAAATGTTAAAAAGTTAACTACAAATCTACTCAAGTCTATACAGTACAAAGCAGCTATGTATTTTTACTTACTACTTACTATTACATAGGTATAAACCCAAAAACCATGAATGCTAGACACAGAAATTTCTAGACTAAAAGTTTGACACAGTACAATTACAATGTGAACAGACTACAATAAATATATATGTTTGTACAACACAGAAGCAACTAAATAGGAGGAAAAAAAAAAAGAAAAAGAAAAAAATCTAGTTTTGCCAAAAATATGTTTCCAAACTTACCGAAAGATGTGCAGTTTAAAATTTTGATGGTTTTAGAATTTAGGTCTCAATGGTTTTTCTTGCCACTGGGATGATGGTACGATTGGCTGAAAAACACAAAGAGGGTAAGTATTACATGCGTAACTGCAGCCGCACAACCAATTAGCGTCTTGGGTAGTGTCAGACGGAGGGTAGTGTTTCCTCCAAAGCGAACCCTCCAGACACCCACACACAGCGCACCCACAGAGAACAGAGTTAGCCCCACGTTGGGCGCCAATTTGTAACCGCTGAACGTGTCAGACGGACTACTCACCGGTTGACCCAGCAGAGATATGCACGAGCTCTATGGGATCCCAGGGCGCCTTTTGACAGAGGAGAAAAGTGTGCGTGCGTGTGGGAGACCAGGGAGACTTCAGAGAAAACCACTATTACCTCTGTTGTACATACATATATTACAGAGAGATAAAATTATACATAAGAAGATTACAGACAATAGAGTTACAGAGAGATATACAAAGATGAGTATGTCTTCACCAGCTGCACCACGGTGACCTGCTTGCAGTAGGTAGCCAGAGTGTTACGGCTAGTAGGTGTAGTACACGTCGGTCAACCCACCGTTGACACAGTTATTTCTTGCAGAGTGAAGTTATATAGATATATAGGAAAGTTACATAAATTTTAATAAAGAAAAAGGGAATACGTGACCCCGGTTGTCGGCCTGCTCGGCGTCTGCGCACGTCTCTTGCCGCAATCTCGACCAGCCAAGGTGCTTCACGTTTAGGTTACAGGCTTGCGCCGACAGCGGTTGGGAACTCGACCACAGAACACGCTGAGATGGAATTTGAGGACCAAGGTGTCCTCTAATCCCGAACTAGGAACCCAAAAAATGGGCAACACGAATTTAATTAAGTACAAAGTATTTTCCAAGACACAACAATACAAACGTTCAGGTCACAATGCAGAAAGTAAAAAAGATGCTGTATGTGGCCGCGTCCTTGATTTTATACCCCTCTTCGTAGACATTTCTAGAATGTCGAGAAGAGGGGACGTTAGATAAATCAAAACTCCAACATCACCGCGAAACAACCGACAAAAGTCGAGACATCACTCTGCTGGACATATGTGACAGCAAACTTAACACCCGAACTTAGCTACGCTTCACTGCGTCGTCACTGCAATTTCTGAACGAAAGAAATTTGAACCACTTCAATTTAAATGAGGAAATTTAATTTTATCCTAATTAGGATAGCCTATAATTAAACAATTAATTTTCCCATCTAGGTGCTATGTATATTTCTAATTCATATAGTTAAATAAAAAAATCGAACGCCATCTTGTGCTAGCTAGCACAAAAGTTCTTACACCGCGGCACCGACTAACTGATGTGAGTCCCACTGAGATCGCCACAGGTGGCGCTAGTAGTAATCAAATTACAGTAGATAAAATCTAATGTTACAATATCACCAGTTTTATTTTTCACGATCAGTACCACCACGGTCCGCATCATAGCTGGAGGTAGATATGAATGTCCTAGACATAGGGAATAAAACATAGCCAGAACCCTTGGAAGATGGACGCCAGCATATCTAAGATGCTCGATACTCAAGTCATCATGGCCAGGAGACTTGCCTCGCATCATGCCAGAGATAGATAACCTATCCAACATCTTTGGCTGTAAACCTTACCCTAAGCTCCTGCCCACGAATCACACCCACAGGTCCCGACCGTGATGGCCCCAAAGGTGAATTCGTGAAATGGTTTTTAAACATTTCTTCGATATTTTTTTAATCAGTCATGCCAACAACACTCACCGGCAAGCCCGGCCTTCTGTTTACTTTATTAGTAGACTTCCAAAAACTATGAAAATCATGTTTGGCG
Source organism: Eilema sororculum (assembly GCA_914829495.1). Taxonomy (NCBI): domain Eukaryota; kingdom Metazoa; phylum Arthropoda; class Insecta; order Lepidoptera; family Erebidae; genus Eilema; species Eilema sororculum. Next base: position 18,260,701 of record OU618536.1, read on the forward strand.
TGATGCGTTACTAGAATGTCCATTTTAAGTTGATCACTGTTATTTTGACACCACTTTGACCGGCTTTTAAAGATTTTCCGACTTTCTTTCTCACTCCAAACACGACCCGACCTTGGTCTGCCATACCATATCCATGACTGTAACTTTTATTTATGTTTAAATTAAATCTTTTGTCTCAACGACCATCATCAGTGGTAGCTGTTTTAGTTATGGTCATTGGGAATGAACCACACAGACTACCAAATTGGACTAAAATAGACTCTGGAATTTTCTATATTCTTCATACTGATTCTGTTCCAGAAAAATGTTCAATATCCAGTGGCACCAAGCTATAGGTAAGCTGGTGAGAGGCAAAGATTACCTGATGGATATGTATGAGGGTGCCACAGCAGCCTTCGCGAAGAGAGACGAGTACTCCAATAGACTCGAGGTCCTGAAGTGGAAAGGGCTTTTCCAGCTGAATAAAGACATTGCAGTATGTATTTCTATGGATTGTTATAGACCAACCACGTACGCTGTACCTCGCTGTATGTTGGAGAACGAGGTAAAACAGAAAGAGCATTAGGTTAGCGGTATCTCACTCGCTCTCATCTAATTTATCATTTAATACTTTCTTATTCTTTCTTTTCCTTGTTCCTCGATACGCCGCGTGTTCCTAGGTCGTACAGTCGGGTCGCGGGCATACTATTGTTTTCATTACAGAAATATCCAAATTTGAATATTAATGTCGCTACTGGTCACGAACGAGGTCTTCACCTCGGAAACCAGGGTTCGCTTACTTCTCATCCTTTTTAGCTTAGTTGTTATTATCTTTTATGGTTGCGACTGCCCTTTAATGTTTCAGCTGCGAAAATACTTCATCAGAGCCTCGTTCGTTAATCAGTTGTGTGCCGGCTAATAGGTGAGGTAAAACTGAAGATCTTGGTTAGAGGCCCCAAACACCAGAGTAGATAATGTCAGAGTTATTCGTTAGTGGTCAAAGGTAGGTACTTGTATTAATACTGTCCAAATTTCAGATTTTTAATTTTCACTTAAAAACTGAAAAATTGAATGGTGAACTTCCACTTCGTGAAGTATTTAAGTATGGAAGCAAATGGAAAGCTGTTGCTGTTGCAAAGGCGTAGGTATATCTATACCTTATAATAGCAGATGCGCCTACTGCCGTCAATGGGACACTTTTTGCAGACTCTTTGGGCCTACTATAAATTCTTAACGTGATGATAATTTAGCTTACAATAGTTAATTCTGTGCCTATCTCCAGGATATGCAATATTACGAAGGCGATATAAACTACTTTGCCAGACTAGAAGAATTCCTACGAGTCAAGAGTTCGACTAGAGTTTGTGAGGCTGATGAGAAAGAGCAGATGGAATTAGAGAAAGAAATAGCCAGGTGTGAGCAGGCGATAGCTAAATACGATGAAATGCTGCAAGAAATTTTTGTGAGTTTTGACTCTTCAACACTTTCTCCATTATCTTATTACTGAACAAGTGGAGTCACACGGGCCACACCCCAAAGCAGCATGCATTCACACATCAAAATAGCCAAGAAACATTTTTCTTAACCAGAGATGTCAAGAAGTTTGACTGTTTTTTAGCTTGTTTGCTGTCTTATCTGCACGGAAGATATCGAAGATCAGCCAAACTATGCAGACCCCAGATTCCAAGGTGAAAGCTTTGGATGCCACTGGGATTAACGCTAGGATGATAAGAAGACCTTTGGGCAGCTGGGGTGCAAGGGGTTTGAGCCCGACATAACCGGCTCCGGCGAGGGAGGTATCCGAGAGGATTTCCGCACGAAAAAAAAACACAGAAATAGGATTATGAAGAAGACACAATAGTGGTCAATACATATTGACTCTTATCGTTTTAGGTTGTAATGTTTCAAAGCGTAGGAAAGTGCAAGAGCCACAGTTAAACCCGAAAGGCTACCGATAAAATTGTCTTGACCCTTAACCCTTATCTATTCTGTGCCTTAACTATATATGATGTCTAATAAATATTTCTATAGGACTTTGCCGAAATGGACAGTGCATCAGAAGTGATAAAGCCCTTCCGAGACAACGAGACAAAGAATTTATCTTTGTTCATATTTCTGTGTGACGTGCTGCAACAGACCATTTTTATTAGGAAAGAGCTGGAAATTACGAGGCAAAGGATCGGTGAGTTCATCCTTTTTAAGCATTTATTGAATTATTACTTCATTTGGCATATCTAGACAGCAGATTTTGATTAAGTACCTATTTCGAATAGTCACCCTTCAGTTCACAGATGGCCGCGATGGCGACTCGCACCCGGGTCGTGTGTATCCGCGAACAGTTTTGCGAAAACCGATATGCACAACTGTCGTCACCCGTCGTTGCGACACGGATTTAGTCGCCATGTTTGACGTTTTGCGTGTTGGGACGTTATTCGTGTCCTCTATTCCCATTTGTCCTGTTGAGTTGTTCTGTTCACAGGACTAGTGGGACATTTTATTCCCATTAGTTCTGTTGATAAATAAATACACCTTTTTATACGTACAATAAATAGTGGTGGAAATGAGCCTACGCGTATACAAGTATTATAATAATTTATTCTGTTCTGTCAGGGCATAGACATTTTAAATGAAGATATAATAATATAATTAATATTACCTACCTATATTTCAGATGTTCATTTAAAATGACCTTGGTGTACTACCATCACTACTTAGTTATATATGGTGTGTTTATTTATGAACAGAACTAATGGGAATAAAAAGTCCCACTAGTCCTGTCAACAGGACAAATGGGAATAATCGATCCGTGTTGGTCTTTTTGCAAGATTGGACGTTTTGCTTGTTCGACATTATGCGAAAGGATTTGAACAAGTACCTAATTGAGACATTAGCTGCCAGCTGCCAGATGCAATCATACTTTCTTGAGCGTCAAGATTGCGCAGTAGAGTTCTATAACGTATGATCGTGCGGGTATATCGTTTGAAATGCAAAGTGCACATGATAGATGATATGTGATTGCGCGTGATAGATATTTATATTGTAGCTACGGGGAACTTCGGGTTCGTCTTCAATGAGTAGTACTAATTTGATATTTTACAGAAATACGTTAATAACGAAATAAAAAATGGTATACATGGGTCGTCGTATCACACGTATATATAGGAACGATTAAAATGTTATAGTGGGGGGCAATCGATGTCGGGTGTCGACCAATTGTACGCTAGTTCCTTAAGCCGCCGTCACGTTCGCCGTCTTCAAATGCTGATAGATGGCGCTGCGAGTGTAGTTTGCGTCGACATACCGCCCGCCTTGGAAGCACCGCTTCCAACGATTGAGGCATCTTGCCTCACAATTTCTCGCTGTACAGGATCCAGGGGAAGAGGACATATTTTTGAGAACGTCCTCCGAATCGTCCCAGCTGCTGTGCGGATCTCTGCGACTCGTGAGACACCATCAGCGCCAGGAAACACCTTCGCTACGCGTCCTAACCGCCATTTCAGTGGTGGCAGGTTATCCTCCTTGATCAGGACTAAGCTATCAAGCTCGATATCCTGCTGGTGAGACTTCCACTTCGTCCTTTGCTGCAATTCGGAGACATATTCTTTCGACCACCGCCGCCAAAAGTGCTGACGTAGCTGTTCAATGAGGTGGTATCGGTTCAGTCGTGACGTCTGGGCATCTGTGAGGTCATCGTGCGCTGGAGCAGTCAACGGCCGGCCGATAAGAAAATGACCAGGAGTCAGTGGGTTGTAGTCATTAGGATCTGTGGGCAGAGGGGACATAGGGCGGGAATTGAGGACGGATTCAATTTGTGCTAAAACCGTGCTCAACTCCTCATAAGTAAGTTTCGCGTTACCTACTACACGTCATAAATGATATTTACATGACCTTATCTCACTTTCCCACAGACCTCCAAAATGGGGTGAATATAGTGGAATGAAATTAAATTTAATTCCATTATTTGATGAATAATCGATTATTGGTTTTGAATTTTTCTCTAAAATTGTATAAAACTCCTTCTCGGCTCCGACAAAGTTTTTACCATTATCAGAATAAATTTTTTTTTTTTTTTTTTTTTTCATTACGATGTAACTGAATGGTTACCTCATAACAATTACAATCTAGCCTTGTGGCTAATAAGTAATTTAAATATAACTTAATTTGATAAAAATACATAAGTATAAAGAATGTGTCCATTGGCACTTTTCTTATAGTCTCTAGTTATAATTATAGAAAGTCACGCTGTTCTTGTGTTCTTTAAGGATAGCACTATCTGCACTACGTTACACTAATTTCACTAAACTAACTCAAAAGGCTTGGTCCTTTTCAGTCTCCTTACTATGTCCGTGGTGTCAAGGAGCTGGATAGCCTCGACATTCACATGTTGTAGAAGTCTTTGTTCATGTGCTTCGGCGTATTTTTTTATAACTTTGGTTACGAAGTCCACTCGTAAGTCCCGGTGGATGTCCTCATTTCTAATATACCAGGGAGCGTTTACTATACTCCGAAGTACTTTGTTCTGAAATCTTTGGATTATATCAACATTGGTGCGTTTTGTACAGCCCCAAAGCTGTATACCGTACGCCCATACAGGCATAAGTACTTGTTTGTACAGAAGTACTTTGTTGTACACTGATAAAGCTGAATGTCTGCCGAGTAGCCAGTACATATTCTTGTAGCGAAGATCTAATTCCTGGCGTTTCTTTTTGACGTGAGCCTTCCAGCGAAGCTTTGCGTCCAGCGTCATACCCAGGTATTTTGCCGTATTTTCATATGGTATTATACGACCGTTAATATACACCGGTGTATAATTAGGTCTTTGATTTGTGAAGTCTATATGAATCGATTTGGACTCGTTTAGTTTAATGCGCCATTTTTTTGTCCAATCAGAGATAGAGTTGACAGCGGTTTGTACTTCCTCTACGGCTTTTTTGTGAGTGACACCTGTAGCCATGATGGCTGTGTCATCTGCGAAGGTTGCAATAATGTTGTTTCCGATTTCTGGGATATCACAGGTGTACAATAGATACAGGACAGGGCCAAGAACACTTCCCTGTGGGACTCCAGCTTTTATTTGTTTGACATCAGAGTAAGCATTTTCTTGTCTCACTCTAAATGTCCTTTCTGTTAAGTAGGATTCTAAAATATCTGCGAATTGCTTTGGAAGCATTTTCCTTAACTTATACATAAGACCTTTATGCCAAACCTTGTCAAATGCTTGTGCTACATCCAGAAACACTGTACAACAGACTTTCTTTTCTTCTAAGGTTTTTTCTATAACGTTGGTAATTCTATGTACTTGCTCTATTGTAGAGTGTTTTTCTCTGAAGCCGAATTGGTAATTGGGAATCAGTTTTCTATCTTCTATAATAGGCTTTAAACGTCTTAGAAGTAGCTTTTCAAATAGTTTTGAAATAATTGGCAACAGTGATATCGGTCTGTATGATGAAATTTCTAGAGGAGATTTTCCTGGTTTGGGGATCATTATGACTTCAGCAACTTTCCAGATACTAGGCACATGTTTTAGTCGGAAAGTGGCATTGATGAGGGTTGTGAGTTTTACTATGGCTTTACGTGGTAGATTTTGAAGAAGTTCACCGGTGATAAGATCGTATCCAGGTGATTTCTTTTTGGTCAAGTTATTGATCATATTTTTGACTTCTTTTGGGGTGACTAGTTGTATTTTCAAGTCATCATGGGAAGTGTCAGTAAATGCTATGTTATCAGAACTTTCCTCATCGTTGGTTTGAAAAAGTTGTTCTAAATGTTCTGCAAATATGGTAGCTTTCTGTTCATTACTCCTAGCCCATGTTCCATCTATTTTTTTATGGGTGAGGCATGGACAATAGGCTTTTTCAATCTTTTAGTGGCTTTCCATAATGAGTATTCTGTTTTCTCACTACTTGATAATTGTCTAAGGTAGTCTTTTGTAGCTTCATCATGATAGTCTTGTATTGCTTTGCTTAGTTTTTTTGTAAGTCTGTTTAGTTTAGTTTTATCAGGGGGATATCTAGTTCGTTGCCATTCTTGTCTCTGAACTCTCTTAATGGCTATCAGATTTCTTATTTCTAATGGATATATGTGGCTCGCGACTTTTCTTTTCAAGACTGGTGTATTTTCCCAAGCGCAGCGTTGGATGTCTATCACAAATTTTGACACTTCTTCATCTAACTGCTGTTTAGTTTTGAGTGGGACTCTAAGGTCAATAGTGTTTTCTAGGTCAAGTTTGAAGCTCTCCCAATCTGTGTTTTTATTTACTAGGATTGGATTATTTTCTCTCTGAATTGCTGTTTCACTTAAGGTTAATATAATGGGAGAATGATCAGAATTCATATCAAATCCCTCCTGTATGTTAAGAAATGTGGCTGACAGATTCTTGTAAATGAAAAAGTCGATCAGATCGGGAATTCTATGGAGATCAGTAGGCCAGTAAGTTGGTTTGCCTGTTGAAATAGAATTGGAGTTGATTTCTCTGATAGCACTAAGCAATTCCCTCCCTTTAGTGTTGGTTAAACGGGATCCCCAGTACGTATTTTTTGCATTGAAGTCTCCTCCTAATATAAATGTGTTGCCAAGACTTTGCAATAAGGTTCTGTACTGCTCTAATTTAAGAGCATACTTTGGCGGGCAGTATATAGCTGCTACTGTAATGTGATGAAGTTTGGTTCTGATTCTAACAGCTACAGATTGTATGAATTCTTCTTCATATTTATGTTCTAGGTAATGGTAAATGTTTTCTTTAATTATAAGGCTGCTTCCCCCTCTTGCATTGTTGACAGGGTGCAGTGCATGATATGTTTTATAACCGTTAAAGTGAATATACGATTCTCTTGTGAAGTGAGACTCCGATATGAGGCACACATCAATTTCTTCTGTTGCAAGGACTACCTGTAGCTCATTTCGATGATTTAGGAGGCCATTTGCATTCCACGCCATAATTTTTAGTGTATGCTTCATTTTTGTACTGTATGATGTAGTTGTGTAGCACTATTTTCTAGGTTTTTCAACCTTTGATCATAAGAGGTTAACATTTGCAATATTTTGCATATATTTTCATTTGTATTAAAGTCTCCTGGCTTGGATGGTTGTGGACCATTTACCGGTGGATGTGACTGATCTGCTTTCGTTACTTGTGCATAGGACACATTTTGTTGAGTAAAACGTATTGAGTGGTTTTTCTTAGCAATAGGGGCCTGGATGGCAGGTGCAATAACTTTTTTTTTCATAGATTTATTTTTCAGCTGTTGCAGTTCTTTAGCTACCATACACCCCCTATAGTTAGCAGGGTGGGGCTCACCGCAGTGAACACATTTGGGTTTTGCTGCTATTGACTTATTGCAGTCTTTAGTCAAGTGTTTGCCAGTGCACTTTACACATCTCGGTTCTTTAGAGCAGTATTTCTGTGTATGGCCATATGCTTGACATCTTTTACACTGTGGTATTAGTTTGGATGTTTTTAAAGGTTGTACTTCTACTTTACAGCCTAGTATGGTCTTAATTCTATAGATATTTTCTATATCTTCGTCTTTTTCAAACGATAGTGTGAACATATTTAGAGGTTCTTTGGTCCTCCAACTATATTTATTTACGGCTTCTTGGATTTTGAAACCTTTAGCTTGTAGTTCTTCCACTATTCTGTTTGGTAAACATGATGAATGTAGGTTTTTTGCTATGACCTTAATCGGTCTATCCTGCTTGTTCTCATATGAATGCCACAGACAATTCTGTTCTAATAATAGCTTCGTAATCGCTCTATAGGAGTCTCCGTCCTTGGCGTTTACTTTGACGGTGTTTCCGCTCATCATTTTCACCATGAAAGAGTCTTTGTTTGAACAAGTCAGAAGTAGATCATAAAATTGCTGATAGTTTTTGATTTCCTCCACTATGACTGGAGGTGGTGGGGGTATTTTTTTTATATTGATTTTGTCGGCCTTTGTACTGACCTGGGATTCAATGACGCTTACGTCTTGCGATTTTGGAGATAGAGAAGTGTTTAACTTCCTTTTCTTTCTACTTTTCTGTCGTACCCACTCTGTTTCTCTGGCAAGATCCTCTTCGTCAGTCTTATATTCGACTGTTTTCTGAGGCTCATGGTTCGCAGAATGTTCCTTCTCTAGGGGTACATTCTTTTGTTCCTGTAAGGCTTTTAGCTGTTGTTGTAATGCTTCTATTTGACTACTGAGGTCTTTAACTAAATGCTGTAGTTCTAGACGCTCATTCTGTTCCTCTTTGTACCGGTTGTACAACTGATGTTCGAGTTCAGTCTTGAGGACTACTTTGGTTGGAGAGCCCATAATTGAAAACAAGTTATAATTATAAAACTATAACTTACCACAAATTCGCACTATTATGCATGATTTACTTACGACTGTAAGTAGGTCATCGCGACGCGCGACCGTCGTGAGGTCAAGACACTTAACATGCGCCGGCGGCGGCGTAGGCTGCTGCGCCAGCACTTTTACACGAGCGCGGACTTGTGCAAGAGCGTACGTGACGCGACCGTTTTCGCTAGAAGTCAATAGACTACTGAATAAATAGATTCAGGTTTACCTCTCCTACTAATGAATCGTTTTAAAGCTAATATAAAGTCTTCTGTAGATAGACTAGAAACAAGTTCCAAATGAACAGCACGAGTCAGAAAACACACGAATAGACATATGTACGCTTTTGTAAGTCGTGCCCCTCTTCCTCTTTTATTGAGCACATAAATCGGGCCTCCAAAATCCATACCTGTTCGAATAAAGGGAAATCCAGAATCCAATCTTTCGCATGGTGTTAAAGTTTTACCCTTGATTCTCGCACAAGTAACACATTCACGCACTATTTTACGAACTGGGTTTCTACCACCCAGCGGCCACCAGCATTCACGTAATGTTGACAAAAGTAGTTGAGGTCCACAGTGAAGTAAGCGTTTGTGTTCGCTGCGCACTAAAAGAGCAGTGAAATGATGTTTACCGCACAACAATATCGGGTGTTTCTTTTCGTAGCAAAAATCAGACGAGTTAGATAATCTACCACCGGCCCTAATCAATTTATCTGGATCTAGAAATACATTAAGACCAGAAATGTAATTATTATGTTTACTATTCGTGTTAATTTGAATGTTATTTAATAATTTACTGTAGGTGTCAGGAAAAGATTGCACCTGCGCCAGCCGAACGAGTATCACTTGCGACGCGCTCAACTCCGTTGCTGATAACAAACCGGTTTCTTGTTTTGAACGCCTCGGCTGCAATTTACAAATGAATCGCAACACATATGCAACTATACGTTTGAGTTTCGTGAATGACGAATATTTATTGAATTGAATGAAGTCGCTAGTAGAACTACTAATTAAATTAATGGTTTGTGCTTTTAATTCGGGTAACTTATTAAGATCAATTGATTCATTACGAAATTTAATATTTGAAAAATCATGAAAATTATCTTTTAGATAGGACGGACCATCCCACCATAAGTTACTATCGACCAACAAATCGAGAGATAGACCCCTCGACAACATATCAGCCGGGTTATCTATGCCACTGACATGTAACCAATCCGCGTCATCAGTAAGCTCATTGATCTCGGCTACTCGATTTTGGACGAATGTTTTCAACAAATGTGGAGACATACGCAGCCATCCCATGACGATCGTCGAGTCAGTCCAAAAGAATACACGAGTAAAAGTTAATCGCAATGAATCGATAATCCTTTTATAAAGTCTGGCCCCCACCAGCGCGCCGCACAACTCCAACCTAGGTATACTGAGTGACTTAAGTGGTGCAACCTTACTTTTTGCGCACAATAGCCTAACAGTAACGGTAGATGTATTGTTGTAGGATCGTATATACGCACAACTACCGTACGCATTTTGTGATGCGTCAGTGAACACGTGCAGCTCCTTATATTGAACGTTATCGCTTATCGCATGACGAGGAATACGTATGTTTTGTAAACAACCTAATGTACTAATAAAGCTGTTCCAAGTCTCCGCTAAATCTTGTGACACAGGTGAATCCCACCCCAATTTGTCAAGCCATAATTTTTGTATCAATATCTTAGCTATTATAACTACTGGCGAGAGTAGACCTAATGGGTCATAAATCTGCGAAATAATCGATAACATTACTCGTTTAGTTATTTTAGTAGTACCGCTACTATCACAATCAATTTTTGTGGTAAAATGTAATTCATCACGATCGCTCTGCCAACCTATACCTAGCGTTTTATTTTGCGTATGTTCCCCGACAAAAGCATAAACAGAAGCAGCTTTAGAGACGTCCGTATTGAACGTCCATTTACGGAGTGGAAAACACCCTGACTGTAAGACCTGAGACGTCTTCTCGCATATAGCTAATAACTCCTGATAGTCGTCATGTCCCGTACACAAATCGTCAACGAAAAAATCCTGTTTAATTACTCTGGCTATGACGTCATCCTCACACTCCAATGCTAACTGCCGTATACAGCGCATACTTAGGTATGGTGCCGATGCAGTTCCGTACGTTACAGTGTTTAGTTGAAATATGCCTAAAGGATCTACAGGTTTCTCGCGCCATAGTACAAGCTGCAAAGGTCGCTGATCCGATTGAATTAAAATCTGCCTGAACATCTTTTCCACGTCAGCACAAGCCACGAACTTGTACTGTCTAAACCTTAACAGTATGGATAAGATGTCATTTTGCAATGCTGGACCCGGACACTGAATATCGTTGAGCGATTTATTCGAAGTTGTCACAGCACTGGCATCAAAAACAACGCGTAACTTCGTAGTAGAACTACTTTCCTTAAACACACCGTGATGTGGAAGAAAGTAGTTAGGTTCCTCGATTTTGTCGATCCGACTCATATGACCTAAAGCCAAGTACTCACTCATAAAGTCAGAGTACATACGTTTATAGTCAGACAAACGTTCTAGTTTACGTTCAAGAGAAAGAAACCTATTTTTTGCTACATTGTATGAGTCACCCAAAACGTCAGGCGATTCTTTTAAAGGGATGCGAACAGAAAATCTACCCTCGGACTCGCGTTTAGTTGTGGTAGTGAATACTTTCTCACAAAATTGTTCATCTTTAGTGAGAAGATTATTTATTTGAGGAACATTCTCTATCTCCCAAAAACGTTTGAGTTGATCATCTAACCCCAAGGTTTGATTAAAATTGCATTGAACGTGATGATCTTTGTCATCATAACTCTTTTGTGAGTTCATAGGACCCGAAAGCAACCATCCTAACTTCGAATTCTGAAGGAATGGTTCGTCTACCAATCGGATTTTATTTCCATCTATTATCTCCCAAAACAAGTCCGCGCCTATCAATATATCTATATCTGAAGGTATATTGAAGGTAGGATCTGCTAAGTTTATATTATTCGGAATACGGAATAGGCATTAATGTGTGTCGTGGGTAAACTGGATGTTATACGCTGCAGGACGAAACATTTTACCGTTGTAGAATAATTGTTTAATTTAGAACGCATAAGTAATTCGCATGAATAATTTGACTGTGTCACTGAGTGTGCGACACCTGAAATTTGTATGGTGGACTGTATCAAAGGCGCATTGATTCGTTTTTGTAACTTATCCGAAATAAAACAGTGTTGACTACCACTGTCCAACAGCGCTCGGGCTGTATGAAAACGTTTATTACTATCGGCTATCAACACCAACGCCGTACACAACAAAACCGACTGGAACGCGCTGCCGCCGCCGCACAGTGGTCCGGATTTGAAAAATGAGTGACTTAGGGATCAACTTCCTCTTTTTGAATTTTTCTTTATGGCAATGGATAGATCTTATTAACCCTAATAACAATTGTTCTAGGTAATTTTCTTAATGCTTATGGTTTGGGTAAAAAAAAATATTTTCAGTTTTCTTTGTATGGAACGGGTCATAATGAGTTAAATTTCTCTCAAGTCTTTAGCGATCCGGCTTTCAAACCTTTTTTTTCTCATTTCTTGTCCTATTTTCTATAATGTAACACTATTAACATGAACCTAAACTTGCAATTCTGCCAGATAAAGGGATCGAAAAAAGTGTAAAGTATTGAATTTTGCTATGCTAAATTTTTAATTTTTTTACATTCCTGTGGCCTATATTTTGTTTATGAGCCCCACTAAGATTTTTAAGACCAAGCTTACTTCACCTGCTAGGCTGTACACAATGTACACCTGCTGATTGATAGACTAGATACTGCCAAACATTGTAAAGATTTACATAGAATTTTTACATACGTTCAAGTATAAAATAGTAAGATTACGAAATTTAGCAATAACATATATCTAAATTGATGCAACCCTGGTATATTTTTACAAAAAATACTTCATTTATGCATTATTATTCCTATTTGATGTCATTCTTTAATTATTGTCATAATCACTTCAACCCTAAACAGAATCTTGATATAACCAATATAACTAATTAAGTCATTGCTACTTTTCACAATATCCAATAAACATTGTGATATTGCCTAAGCCTCACCGGTTTCACTTCATAGCATTTACAATTCGTTATGTTAATATCTGAACATTAGAACTTCAAAACTATAATACTATATAGGTATGTGGGTAGATCAAAATAATGAGCAATACCAGTTCAATATTTTACGCCAAAAGTTTGGGAGAAATAAGATTTAGATTTTTTAAAGGGTCAAATACATATCAGATTAAATCACAGAAAGGTGAAAATGGCAAATTAAGATTAAGCGAATACAGTAAAATTATTTGGAGCGTCAAAATAGCTTTACTTAGCTTGGTAAATATATAAATGACATAATTTACTAAATAAAATACATGAAGTTACGTGGATGGTGCTAGCTAGAGTGTAAATTTAGACAAATATCTAAATCTTATTCTCCCATAAAGTTTGGGGTAAAATTTAGAACTAGTATTGTGCAAAATGATGATCTACCGAGATCCTACAATATGAATATTATAATGCTCAAGATTCGCAATTGGCTCATAAAAAGACAGTGTTTTTAAATTTACTATTTGTGTTCGTTTATTGGCACTGCTTCTTACTTAGTGATCATTTAATGTTTTATTAATTATGGGGAGTTTAGTTAATAATTTGGATTTATTTGTCATCTTAAGAGATGAGTTGAAATCGTTTACGGACAGTAAAAACGTTTTTTCTGACGTTTACCTACAACAGCTATTAAATATTGAATATAATATTGTTTTCCGAAAAAATTGCCAGAGGTTTTGCTCAAATGTAGGTACTAAATGGGAACAATCGAGTCGCACTTTAGCCCCATTTATCAGAAGAAATGAGAAGTGGTTAGAATTCAATAAATTGGCCTAAAGGATTAATTCGGCTATCAGTGAATCCTGAATTAGAAGATGAAATTGATAATGTTGAAAATCTGCCACCATCAATACCAGAAGCACACTGAAAATGTTTTGATGAATAAAGATTAAGATAGAAACGAAAAAGTTTAGCGCGATTAAATCTTAATATAAATAGAATAAATTAAATCGTTGTCGCCAGAAGATCAAAAATTAGTTAAAATAAACACCTTGAAATCTAATGGAAATTAAGATATTGGAAAAATAATGGATCATTTGCTCAGTTACCCAGAAGATTAAGAAAAAGTCAAAGATTGTTTAAGAGAGAGTAAAGGAAAAGATCGTACATATTTACCCGAGAAAGCGCTGGCTTTAGCAGTTTCACTAAAGTTATCTAAGTGGTAATATATGAACCTCAGAAATTCTGCCCGCGAAGATGGCTCTGATTTGTATCCCTCTTATCATAAACTATTGGAAGCAAAATTAAAGTGTTATCCAGAGTAGGAAGACATTATAATAACCGAAGATGGAGTTTCTTTTAAACTGCAAGCTTTACTCAATTTGACGAGATCTAGACTTTTGGAAACGGTTAATTTTCATTTGGACTTTTTTGCGATTACGTTCTGACCTAATTAACTTAATTGGATTCTGACATAGGTATTTATCTATTTTATAAATTTTGACATAGTTTTAATATTTTGTATTCCTTTGGCGGATCATAGCTTAGACTAATATAACGTATATTCTATTACCTATACTTCACGAAATAAATGAATTTGAATTGAATTAGATAAGTTATTCATAATAATAAGGTATAGGTAGAATTCTATGTAGAATTTTACAATGTTTGGCAGTATCTAGTCTATTAATCAGCAGGTGTACATTGTGTACAGCCTAGCAGGTGAAGTAAGCTTGGTCTTAAACATCTTAGTGGGGCCCCATAAACAAAATATAAATTTTACAATGTTTGGCAGTATCTAGTCTATCAATCAGCATGTGTACATTGTGTACAGCCTAGCAGGTGAAGTAAGCTTGGTCTTAAAAATCTTAGTGGGGCCCCGTAAACAAAATAAAGGCCACAGGAACGTAAAAAAATTTAAAACTTAGCATAGCAAAATTCAATATTTTTCACTTTTTTCGATCCCTTTATCTGGTAGAATTGCAAGTTTAGGTACATGTTAATAGTGTTACATTATAGCAAATAGGACAAGGAATGAGAAAAAAAAGGTTTGAAAGCCGGATCGCTAAAGACTTGGGAGAAATTGAACTCATTATGACCCGTTCCATACAAAGAAAACTGAAAATACATTTTTTTTACCCAAACCATAAGCATTAAGAAAATTACCTAGAACAATTGTTATTAGGGTTAATAAGATCTATCCATTGCCATAAAGAAAAATTCGAAAAGAGAAAGTTGATCCCTAAGTCACTCATTTTTCAAATCCGGACCACTGTGCGCCGGTACATTTATCTACACTACCATGGTAGGTACCTATAGATAGGGAATGCAACGCGGTCGACGACGACGCGCTCAGCTGATCAGCTGACGTTATTGCTATCCGATGTTAGGTGAAGCAGTGAGTTATGTTTATTTTGGCATTGTTTATAGGGACCGAAAGTGCAATCGGTAATTGAGTGACCGGAACGCAAACAATTCCTACATATCTGTTTCTCGTCTACGATTTTGATTCTATCTTTAACAGTCAAATTCAAAAATTTAAAACACGCATAAATTGCATGCGTACCGTTACAAAGAGAACACTTAATAGCTTTATTTCTCGGTACATTTTTTGCTGCTACGGAATTATCAGCTGACACGTAGCTATGTGTATGTGTAGATGTATTGTGCTTTTGTGAAGTACCCTTTGTTTCACTCGATGCCGAATGTGATTTATTTTGCGACTTAGTTTGATTGGAACTTATTGAATCCAACATATCTGCCTTTTTTTTAAGAAATGAAAGAATATCGTTTAACTTTAACTTTTTATCGGAATTAGTATGAATCGTTCCCTTTTCGATCTCCCACTCGCGCTCAGTAGCAGAATCGAGCTTTGATTGAACTAGGAAGATAATCAACGTATCCCATGTTTGAGTGGGTCCGCCTAGAGATGTAAGTGAGCGCATATTTCGCAAAACGGTATCTATTAGCTTCCTAATTTGTGAAGATACTTCTAGTTTTATTGATGTCATATTAAACAATGCTTTTATATGATTTTGAACTAATAGCCTAGTATTATGAAACCTGTTCTCCAATAACTCCCATGCGTGAATATAGTTTCTAGGCGTAAATTCAAAGGAACTAATTACCTCTAAAGCTGTACCTGTCAATGAAGAACGCAAATAATGAAATTTCTGGATTTCGCCTAAGTCTGAACAGTTATGGATCATTGTTACGTATGCATGTTTAAACTCAAGCCAATCATCAAACCTTCCACTGAAAGTGGGTAGTTTTATTTCAGGTAAGGAGCGAAAACCGTTAATCTTAGGAACATTTGAACACTTGTTTCCAGTTTCTTCATTTTCGATCAAACCTTCAGCAATTGCCAAGGAAGAAAAATACATAGTTTCATATGACTGAACGTATTCACTGTTAGAATTGATATCTGAATCTGAACTTAATAACTCAATTTTGCTTTGAATTTCGTTAAATATTTTGAAATGATCTTGAGCTGCCTGCAATCTAAACTTAATTTCTCTTATTTGTTGTTTAGATGGACAGGTATCTTGAAACGAATCGAGATATTTTTGAAAAAGTGTTATTCTACCCTTCAAGTTTCCACGCTGTCGCCTAAGACCAGAAAGCTCATCGTCATCAACTCGCTTTTTTGTAGGGGAAGCTGGTAGACTTTTTGAAGGGACAGTTAATGTACTTTCACCACCCATCTTAAAGGCCTATGACAAAGAATAAGATAAGGTACTCACGGTTTTGATGCACTGGTATTTGTAACGGTCGCCACGCGATATCTTCCTGTAAGTAATGAAAACGACACGATTTTAGCACAAACGAATAACGGGAAAGGAGTAGACGGGATCGAAGACCTGACTGTTAACTGAGGTGCTGATTCTGATTTGCTTTCGTCACGATGACTCGTACTTTTTCTGCAATGGACGCCAATGGATTCTTCTACACAGCAAAAGCAGCAAATCCGGTTCGTAGGGCCAATATTGTAGCTACGGGGATCTTCGGGTTCGTCTTCAATGAGTAGTACTAATTTGATATTTTACAGAAATACGTTTATTAACGAAATAAAAAATGGTATACATGGGTCGTCGTATCACACGTATATATAGGAACGATTAAAATGTTATAGTGGGGGGCAATCGATGCCGGGTGTCGACCAATTGTACGCTAGTTCCTTAAGCCGCCGTCACGTTCGCCGTCTTCAAACGCTGATAGAGGGCGCTGCGAGTGTAGTTTGCGTCGACAGATATGTTGAGCATATTTACTAACATTCACAATTTGCAATTAATTTGTACTTCGAGAGCGAAGTACTTGGTCAGTATGGCCGTGATAGATGTTTATATAATATGTTGAGCATATTTACTAACAGTCACAATTTGCAATTAATTGTACTTCGAGAGCGAAGTACTTGTCAGTATGGCCGTGATAGATATTTATATAATATGTTGAACATATTTATTTTATTGACGAGTCACAATTTGCAATTAATTGAACTTCGAGAGCAAAGTTCTTATCAGCATGGTCGTGATAGATATATTAATTATAATGTATAGATTATGTGACCAATTTATAGATAATATATTACGATGAAATATAATTGAATAATTTTAGAACCATTTTATAAACTATTTTTATAAGTGGGTAGGTGAAAATCATTCGATGCAATGTGACGTATCAAATGATATAAAAAGGAGACACCGAATGAAATCGGGGCAGTTTATCCCGAGGCGTCGAAGTGT
Source organism: Eilema sororculum (assembly GCA_914829495.1). Classification (NCBI taxonomy): domain Eukaryota; kingdom Metazoa; phylum Arthropoda; class Insecta; order Lepidoptera; family Erebidae; genus Eilema; species Eilema sororculum. The sequence continues at coordinate 18,277,867 of OU618536.1, forward strand.
AAGGTACGATATAATTCTGATACGTTTATACTGTTTACTGTGTAATATTATTGTGCTGTAACTATTTGACCATATCGTGTTGGGTACGTAAGATGTACTTACTTAATCTATAATTGTTGTTATAATTTGGTAATATCTGCAGATAGAGATATTATGATTGTTGTTGTCTGTCCAGTAGATGCAAATATTGATTACTGGATCATGCTCTTCACGGGTATGATATAAATTATTATGCAAAGTATGTTATATTGTGCCTCAAGATATCGATATGGTTGGATATGGTGCCTGTAATGATATTACTTGATGAGATCTATTATGTATTAATTGGCTACAAGCCTGATAACCTTTTAGACAAGAGTCTAATATTCTTATATTGTGTAACTATTATAGTAATGTTTGGTTATAAGCCTAGATTGTCATTATGAATTGTTATAGAAAGACTATATCATGGTTGGAAGGCAGACAGGTTTTCTTGTTAGTTCTTTCCTGTCTATAAAAGCCTTTTGGGAACTAACGTAGTGTAAAAGAATAAAAGAGAACGATATAGTCATGATTGTTGTTTTATTAATCGTATGACACAACTAAGTATTCCTCTTTGTATAATATTTGTATTTCCCTGGTACAGATCAATTAGTTAAACTTGGTTTCTAGGATATAGAACTGGACCATAGTGAACCTCTAGCACTATAAAGTATTTGTGGTTGCTACGCAAGATCCTGACATATTCTAATGTTTATCTATATATCTATATTCTAATATATACATACTTGCAGATTGAGTTTCATTTAATAGATATACTCGTACATAGTTAGATTGACAAATTAAGAGATACACTGTTAGATTCACTTTACTACTTTCACATCTAACACATATTTCTGTTAGATTATGTTTATATTTATGTTAATCTAACACGCGCGCACGACAGTTCAGAGAGAAACGCTGCGCGCACATTTTTTCCCACTTTTTCTCCCAAAATCGCGTGGCTTGCGTGTGTGAATTCTACCGCGCAACCTTGACGCTGCCATAACAAGTGACATCTTGCGACCCGCTTTTTAACACGCAAATGCTGTATTCCCTCGAAATAGACCGTGCGTGCCGTTGCTTTATTGTCATAGCTCCCAGTCGCGAAATATATTGCGATATTTCGCGAGTTGCGATACAGGTTTTGTTTCGATAAAACGCGACTTAAGTATTTCGTCACTTTCTAATTGCATAATCTGTGAAGGGCCCCAGACTACGAGTATACTCATCATTGATTCAGTGTTGCTATATCCCAAAACATTCGGTTCTTACTACTACAAATAAAGAACGTCGCTTCGCTTTTTCCTGCAATAATTAACAGCGTATTTACATTGCTTCCTTTAAGTGGATGCTTACGAATCGAAAGAAGCTTTGAAGGACAAGCAGATAAGACAAATCCTAGAGTTGAAGAGAGAGCTAGGGGAACAACGGCGACGCACCCAGCACCAGCGAGATCTGAATCTTGCTGCAGAAGACAAGTTCAACAAGTTGATTACCGGCATACAGGACCTGGTCAGGTACATCCTACTATTATAAATGTAAAACTTTGAACTTAGGATGTTTGTTATTTAATTACGCTCTTATGGCTAAACGGGAAGATTTGAAACAGATATAGATTTCATGGTGTTTTTATGAAAATTCGGGATTTCACGCGATAATATATTAGAGTCAGAAATAACATAGACCGTTTGAACTAGTTCCTTGAAGTTTTTTATGAACCTGGTATGTAATGTAAAAAGTATTAAGTTTACAGAAATTCTGATGCCCTAATAGAAGTTTCTGCGCAGCCTAGACTGCATTGAAAAAGTACAGTTCTTACCCGTCTGCCGAAAGAAGGAATTTTTATGAGCGAAAATTTAACAAATAAGTTTGAATGAATTTTTTTTTTTATAGCATTTATAATGCTAACTGTTAAGTTCGAAAAACATTGGAAAAAATGAAATGCTCAAGTGAGACTCGAACTCACGACCTTTCGCTTACAGGGCGACTGCTCTGCCAACTGAGCTATTGAGCACCACTTGAATCATTCCAAATTTTCCTTCTCTTTATATCCGTCTATAAGGGCGACGGTGCAGCCATCTACCAACATTCTTACGAACTGTTGGAAACAATGAATGATTTTTCAACCATTTTTAAACATTGAATTTTGATGACTGCGCCCAAATATTTGAATGATTTTTTTTTAACTGTTAAGTTCGAAAAACATTGGAAAAAATGAAATGCTCAAGTGAGACTCGAACTCACGACCTTTCGCTTACAGGGCGATATAAAGAGAAGGAAAATTTGGAATCCAAATCCAATCCAATGTTTTTCGAACTTAACAGTTAGCATAATAAATGCTATAAAAAAAAAAAAAAAACATTCAAATATTTGGGCGCAGTCATCAAAATTCAATGTTTAAAAATGGTTGAAAAATCATTCATTGTTTCCAACAGTTCGTAAGAATGTTGGTAGATGGCTGCACCGTCGCCCTTATAGACGGATATAAAGAGAAGGAAAATTTGGAATGATTCAAGTGGTGCTCAATAGCTCAGTTGGCAGAGCAGTCGCCCTGTAAGCGAAAGGTCGTGAGTTCGAGTCTCACTTGAGCATTTCATTTTTTCCATTTTTTTCGAATTTAACAAATAAGCTTGAATTATTTGCTTTTCAGTTGTATTTTTACTTCGCAATCGGGTTTTTTGTTATTCTGTGATGTTGCGTGTCCACGTCCCCTAGTAGCCTATTCTCGGGATAAAAGTGACCTATGTGTTATTATTCCAGACTATACTATCTCTGTGCCAAGTTCCATTCAAATCGATTTGGTAGTTTTTAATAAAAGTCATCCATCCATCCAATCAAACTTTCATATTACAATAAGTAAGATTTTAGTAATTTTTTTCTAGATTATCTAACTGTGACGTCACACCGTTCTTGAAGCTCTTGGGCAAAAGATACGTCACAAAGTACAATGTGCACAAATATCTCAAAACCCTCGAGTTAGAAGTGAAAAGTATTGTGCATGTCGTTGGAGCTGTCAAGGTAAGGAACGATATCGTAACTTTATCTCTTGCTCGTCTTCATTTTGTGCCCCGAGCCCGAAAAACACGCACACACAAAGAGATTCACAGTGGGCAGACGATCAATCGTAATGCCCCGTTCTCTCGATATGTTTATGTTACGAATACGAATATTTTTCCTACTCGGGGCACTGTTCCTTAGCCGTGCCTTTCAGTCCAGTATGCGTCCATCGGTGACAAACAGACAAGATTTCCAAAAAAAAATATATTTTCATGTGGTTATTTATGACTATTCGGGACTTCACGCGAAAAAAAATTATGAGTTACTTTTGCCGACGTATAACCATGAGTTTACACCGCGATAGTTTAAAAATAATATTATATTTTCGTATTCAGTAACACAAGTTTTTTTTTTATACTACTTAGGTGGCCGACAAGCACACGGCCAACCTGATGGAAAGTGGTTACCGTGGCTTATGGACGTATGCGACTCCAGGGGCGTTACACTCATGCTGCCTTACCTGAAGAAACCTTCTAATGCCCTTCTTGAAGAACCCATATTGTAGTCGCTTGGGAAAACCACGGCAGGGAGTTCATTCCTCTCGTTAAGCGTGCGTGGGTTGAAGTTCCTTTTATACCGCACCTATATATGCCTATATTGCGCACCGTTTTCGGGCGCAATATGTGGGGATGAATTCCCTGCGTATGGCGAGCGGCGCGATGACAGAATGTAGCTGTGGGCATCATGTCAAACAATTCAACAAACATTTCTTTAAAATAGTCTCCAATGTACTAACACAACTATTTTATAATTACCTATACCGCGGTAGCCTAGTGGTATGGGTAATGGACTGCTGAGACGAGGTCTCGGGTTCGATCCCAGGTTTACCATGGCACACACCAATGACTTTTCGATGCTTTTCGAAGTTATGTGTGTATTTATCGCTGGTTTATAAGTGCCCGGTTAATGGCAATAGGCTCGCCACCTATTTATATACATTACGTTATACATTGGGACCTAAACATAAACTGGCGAAACGTGGGTGCTAGCACCTCTGCCTACCCCTTCGGGGCATACGGGCGTGAGTTTATGTTATGTTATGCTATTTAATAGTAATAGAGATGAATATTTCAGCCACCAGTGCCAACGCCACCCAAAGGCCATAAGGGCCCACACAAGGCCCCCAAGAAAATAGTTGCCGACCCCCATGTGGAGATCATTAAACCAAATAAGATAGAAAAACTGGTGAACTATCTACCATGTGCTTAGTGAGTCGTCATCATATTTGCCTTAGTCTGGAATGGAATTTTCAACATCCAGAACAGAACTTGAAACCGTAACTAGTCCCTAGGATTAAGGGGGATGGCAGCAGGGGCATGTAAATACCCAGCAATCTCACATACCTTTTGGACCGCTATTTTCATCTGCAATGCCTGGTTACAGAATTTTAAGCCTTCTGAACACCCTACAATCTATTAGAGCTCCGGGTCAATCAAGATGTAGAACATCTAATTTGGCTTATCTTAGCTTTCTAAGAGGCAACTGCTCTCTCAACCGCAAGACAGGGGGGAAGCTTGCTTCTGCTTGTAAGTACTTCGCGAATGAATCTTGAAAAAGTGCCCGCGAGATGGCCTTTATAATTGTACTTTTACCAAAAATCTTATTTGACGGAATGTGGTACCCGCGTGATGGCCTTTATAATTGTACTTTTACCAAAAATCTTATTTGACGAAATGTGGTACCCGCGTGATGGCCTATATAATTGTACTTTTACCAAAAATAATATTTGCCGAAATGTGGGCATTAACACAACTCTATCACCAACCCCTTCAGATATGTACAGGCGTGAGTGGTAAAGTTTTATAAACCTGTTTACGTTGTAGTTGCGTCGAGGAATACATCATGAACCTGGTGTACGAGACCCCAGCTGTTCCGGCCGATGAGGAGTATCTCCAGGGAATCCTTCATCTTAATGAACCGAACACCAAGTTTGGAATATATACTTTGACTATAGAGGGGTAAGGTATAAATGGACCACCTAAATTAATGACGCTACGGAAGGTGCGGTCAAAGCCGCCGAGTTTTGGGCTGAGCGTATCTAGATATTTAAATTGTTGCCATTGACACGAAGAAGAAGACCGCATTATTAGTATTTATGAACAAAAATAAAATCCATATTTGTGCAAACTATACATATGTGTGCATGGGCGCACCTTTTTTGCGTGCGGAAAGCACGCAAAAAAGGGAAGGTGCGCCCCTTATGGGCTTAACTTTATCTTTAGAGCTACGATATGATGAGCGTAGGTTGGACTCGCGACTAAAACCGCAAGGTATTTCATGATATCGGCAAGGCATATGCCCTAAATGCCCAAGGCGACTAAATGGCGACTGTAGACCGACCTTCTGTACCTACTGATTAGTTTGCGGTTATTTTTGTTGTGATCACGAGTGTCAAGTTCATTCAGGGTAGAAGATGTTTTCGGTGTTTATTGTGAATTCATTAAACAGGGATTTATTTTCCAGCCGACGTCATCTAAAGCCAGATAAGATTTCGGAAAATTAACCTTTGGAAAGTTCAATACTGACTACAATCCTCGCAAAAAAGGACGCGAAGAAATTTATATTCTACTCAATTGAAGCTTGTGATTTGTTCGAATATTTATTTGTTAATTTAATTCTAAGAGCATAGATGTGAAGGAAAAAAAGCTCTGCTGATAAGAAATGTTATTTTAGGCAATTATTTTGATTTAAGTACCTATTTAAGATTTTAATGAAGACTAGTATGTTAGAAGTATTATGGAATATACCTAAATATAAGAATGTATTCACTGGTATTTTATTTTCATTTCTATAATTTTATTCCTTTGCGCTATGTATGTCTAATACGCAGTACACCTAGCTCGCGTTATGACTAGTCAAAAGGATAAGTAGGCATAATGCTAGTTAGGCCTACTTCGATATAGGTCAGAACAGAGGAAGACAAAAAGAGTCATAGACCTATTGCATTACAGTTCAATAGCGAGGAAAGGAAGGCCATCAGAGAGTAAAACACTAGTCCTTTAAAAATGATGCTTAAATTGAAACCTAAATTTAAATGAATGACCAGTAAACAGCATACATACATCGCACATTTATTACACACACATTTATTTATCATTTTAATTATGTAATTTATGAAAATGACCTTTAGACGTAACGCGAGCTAGGTGAACTGAGATTTAGGCATTTGTCGAAAAAGTCCTTAGGCGAAATTGGCAAACAGCGCTATAGGTATACGACCACTCAGGCTAAAAGCTATTGAAAATGACATTTAGACATAACGCGATCTAGGTGAACTGCGTATTAGACATACATAGCCATAAGGATTTTATTAGATAATTACTGGCAAGTCTGATCCTTTGTAGCTCTTTCTTGGGAAACATCAAATTCGGAGCGCTAAGAAATATCACGCCCAGATGCAGCCGCCATTAATCGGTTTTGATCGTTCATTCAACGAAATTGATGTCTGAATCCATGAACCCCGTACAGTCAGGATTACAATTGCAAAAGAATATAGATGCCACTTACATGCAGTAATTTTTAAACATTTCTTGGCATGCTCAATGATAGAGGGATGGAATCCTAGAATGCATGAAAGAGGATACTAAGCTCTGCTGCTTATGCTGTGAGACGGATTAGGCAGTTGACTGATGTAGCTACTGCTAGGCTCGTATACTTTAGTTACTTCCATAGCTTGATGTCCTATGGAATACTACTTTGGGGAAATACAGCAGATTTAGAAACTATATTTATATTGCAAAAGAGGGTAATTCGTGCCATTTATTGCTTAGGCAAGAGAGACTCCCTCAGGGAAAGATTTAAGGATATTGACATTTTAACTGTAGCTTCCCAATATTTATTTGAAAACATAATGTATGTCAGGAAAAATATAATATATCTCGTTACACAAAAGTAAGTGACATTACAGACAGAAATCTGCGTAACAAACAGACTTCTACTTCCATGTGATTCTTTTAAGGGGTTAGTGATTCTTTTAAGGGGGATGGTATACGTTTTTATAACAAACTGCCAGAATCGATCCTTGGTATGCCTGAAGATAAATTCAAAACCTTTGTAAAGACCACCTTATCCAAAAAGGCATACTATAGGATAGTGATTACTTGAAAGATAAAAATGTCTGGCTTGAGCATGGTGCAGGCCCCTCGTAAAATGCATAATTACAGCATGGTACTGTATTAGTTACGTGACTTATTTGTTACAGTAACTTTGTTTTAATTCTTAATTATAAAGAGTTTTATATACTTGTTGACATTTAGCTTTAAGGAGTCATTCATCAACTCGCGGGCAATAAACTTGCGGGAAACCGCGAGTTGGCAACTTTCAATTTTTGATTATTTTCCTGTCGTCAACTCGCGCGATTGTCAAAATTGACGTATTTGTGTACAGTCAGTTACGAAAACTTTGTAATAAATTTAATATAGTTTGGTACCTATTTAAAATGTAGGTACTTTATAAGATATTTTAGGCTATGTTATAGAATATAGTATAATAGAAGAAGTTTGTAAGTGAAAAAAGAAAAGTGAGTGACTGTCCTGGTATGGACATACTACGAAAAAGGATCAAAGTAATATCACAGAATCCATACTAATATTATAAATGTGAAAGTAACTCTGTCTGTCTGTCTGTCTGTATTTTACGCTTTGACGCCTAAACCACTGAACCGATTTGGATGGACCTTGAGAAAGGACATAGGCTATGTTTGGTCGCGATAACCAACTTCCACGCGGGCGGAGCCGCGAGCAAAAGCTAGCGTACAAAATGGAAGCTCACACCCCCGCGCAGATTTCATTTCCTTACCCCACACGTTGGAATCAGAAAAATCCATCTTTAATTATTATGTAATCGATTAGAATAATTAATAGATCAGTTATAAATTTTAGCAGAGTAGATACCATTTTTTGATCGATTTGCACATTTTCAAATGTTAGTTCAATATAATAACAAAACAGTCAACGTTCGATCTTGAAAAGTGTGTATCGAGAATACCATTGTAGACATTTGGGAGATTAGATCGGGATTAGATTTCCGACGACTGGCACCCAAATTGAAGAACAGCTGCCGCTTTGTGGCGGCTGCTGCCCAACACGAGGGGGCCCTGACATGACTCCTGCAGGAGACTCTATGCGGGATTCGTGCGGTCCATGTCCCTATGTGGGTGCCCGATATGGGCGGAGACCCTGACAGTCTACAATGCGCGTCTCATGGGTGGGCCGCAGCGTGCAATGGCCAGTAGGGCCATTAGGGGGTACCGCACGATATCCTTAGAGGCGGCGATTCTCCTTGCCGGATCCCTACCGTGGAACCTGGATGCGAGAGCCCTTGCGATGCTATATCGGTATCCAAAGGAGGCGCGGAAGCAGGGATGGGAACCCGAGCCTGAAGAAATTCGGGCCATGATGTCCCAGCTCCACCAGGACATGGTAGCTGAGTGGGAGCTACGACTTGGGCAACCAAGCGCAGGGCACGCCGTAATATTGGCGATAAGACCCATCATAGAGGAATGGCTAGAGAGGCCACATGGCAGCTTCTCGTACCGGCTGACGCAGGTGATTAACGGAGTTACCTGTGTCGGATCCGGAAGGAGCCTACGTCCGAGTGCCATCCCTGTGATGCGAGCGAGGACACAGAGCTGCACATGCTGACCGAGTGCCCGGCGTGGGACACGCCGAGGCGGGTCCTAGTGGCAGCTCTGGGGGTAGGAGTCCTCACACTCGCCACATTGCTCACAGCGATGGTACGCTGTGTGAACGCTTGGGGTGCGGCCGCCTCTTGCTGCGAGCAAGTAATACTCGAGAAGGAGGTGGTCGGCTGGGTCCGGACTAGACTCCGGGCCCAGGAAGCCCGCGAAGAGCGAAGGCGAACCCGACGTCGGAGTTCGCATAACGATTTCCGTCCTCCAAGAGCGATGGCCTGGAGGTGACCGGTGGAGCCACCTGTCACCCTAGCAGATGCAGACCGCAGCAGCGGCGCAAAGTGCGCCTCCCCGTACCCGGGGCTAGATGGGGACACTACCCCCACAACCCGAAGGGAGCCATCTCGAATGAGATGGTCTTGGGTCTGCCAGGGTGCGAGAGATATGCTTTCGGAAATCTCACCTCCGGCAACCAAGGACCCAAAACGGCGTGTGTTTTGGTCGGTTTGAGTCCGACATAACCGCCTCCACCGGCTCCGTGAGTTCCTCCACAATACATAAAATACACAAAAATACTTCCACATTTTTACTAGACGAAATCTCAAATGTATAAAAAATTATTTTGCATTATTACATTTTACCCCTAGTGTTATCCTATTTTGGTCTTATCAATATTTAAGCTTAATTTTCATTAGTTTAAAATGTAAATTTGTCTTATTATTTTATTATATAGTCTAAATTTTATTGTAGAAATTTAATCACCACAAGAAAAAGACGATATTACTACGGCGTTTAATTCATATGACATCGTTGTCATAACCAAAACAAATAGCATGTATTATGCATCATTGGCCGTCTCCCCCTCACCTCATTTTGAACGTCTATATTGAAATCTAAGATAAATTAATATTAAAAAAGTAAACAGTTACTTTAACCAATGCGGGTGTATAAATGCACGAGTATAAAAGTTGGTTTCTATGAAATTTTTGGTTGCGATCCATTTTTCTGACTGTACTTTAATATTCACGCGAGTTGACGACAGCAAAATAAAATAAAATTCAAAAATGCCAACCCGCGGTTTCACGCAAGTTTATTGCCCGCGAGTTGATGAATGACCCGCTTTAAGAAAATAAAAATTGTAAATTGACGTCCAAAAATGCCGCAGTGGAGTTTGTTGCGCCGTTTCTTCTCCACCAGCGCCTTGGAAGCGGTGGTAAACTTACATTAAGTAGAATTAAAATTGACGTCAATAAGAAACAATTTTATTGTTCTATATTGAAAAATAAATGACTGACTATTCCCAGTAATGAGTGATATCTTTATTTGGAATGCAATCCCAATCGCATCCCAAACAGTCCGCAACATCAGCTTTTTCAATCCTCTTTCATATCTTGAGTTCCCTCAATCCTGAACAGAAAAAGCCAGGGCCTCTTCCACAATCAGCAAGTGTTTCAGCTTACAGGAGAGATTGGTTTGAACTTCGACGGCTTGAACCCCATAGATCTATAACGCATAATACCAGATTCGCAAAACACCACCTTTACGCAAAACGCGTAATTCGAAATCTTGGTGAGCCCCAATTACCTGTACATCATAGATATCATGTCCCATCCGGAACCGTAATCCCATGTAGACTCTTTATGATTGAAGGTTTAAAATAAATATCCATTACTATTTCAGTCCTTTCTTTTATTGCAATGCTAATGATATTACATCTAATTATTATTAAATTCACTTCAAATCCAATCTATTGTAATAAAACGGTGTGTATAATAAACTATGGGAGTGATCAATCCTTCTTCGCACTGCGGAACGGGTGCCGTTTCCTGAAACCAAAATAATTAATGGTGTAAAACAGTGGATGTTGAGATCCTTTAGAAAGAAATCCTACCTGTGACTGTTTCTGCGGCTAGCAGAAATCAATTTGTCGAAATAGCAATATGCAAGAAGAGCAATGTGCAAGAAAAGCAATATGCAAGAGAAGCAATATGCAAGGAAACTAAAATGCCAGGAATGCTAAACTCCAGAAAACCAAAATGCCAGACATGTAATGATGCAAAAAAGCGTGTTATCGATCAATATTATGTAGTTTCAAGATGAAAGTTTATGTATTTAAATGGTTAAGTCGTTTATCCCCACTATGGTGTAGAAGGTTAGGTTGCCTGTGATATTCAGGGTGTATTTTTGAAACGGGGCAGTAAAGGCAGCTACCTTAACCGTCGTAGTTATAGCAAAATGTTCTTAAGAGACCTTCCCTAACTTTTTGAGATATTTAGAACTGCATTCACAGATTTTAGAAAAATCGTACAGTCAACAAGGAAAATGCTAGAAGTCCAAAAAATTTACCATTTTTATTGCTAACTGTACGATTTGTCCAAAATCTGTGAATGCTGTTCAATCTGAAATTTAAATATCTAAAAACTCAGAGAGAAGGAACTCAATCTAACCACACTGGAAGAGAGAAGGAAGAGAGGAGACATCATAGAAATGTACAAAATCCTTAGCAAACATTACAATGTATCAAACATCGAAAACATCTACACCATGAACTCCAACAAACATCTAAGAGGACACTCACTGAAACTAAGTAAGCCTCGGTGTGCCAGCAACCCTAGGTATAACTTCCTGCCAAACCGCGTGGTGCAAATGTGGAACTCCCTACCGGAAAGTATAATAAGTGCTCCTAACGTGAACATTTTTAAAATAGACTGGACAAACATTATGCAATTTTAAAAACACAAGTGCAGTGATATACACGCATCAGCTTAGGCTGCTAGTGTATAATTTATAATAATAATTTATAATAATAATGTCTCCTGGAACTACAACGGTTAAGGTACCTTTACTGCCTCGTTTCAAAAATACACCCTGTATTGACTTCGTGTTTTACTCCTGGTTTTTATGATCAATACTCACGATGGTATAGTGAGGGTGAATATCTCGAACTTAGTGTTGACATCTTCCAGATGGAAGAACGCCTCGACCTCCTCTCTGCTTGCTGGCACTGCAGGGGTCTCGAATACTTGGTTCATCATGTAGTCCTCAACACAGCTGTCAATAAAACAGTTTGTTATGGAGATCATCCAACATGAAAACTTTCTAAATAAAATTGTGGGCCATCCGTCAAAAGACAAAAACCACCCAGAAAGCTAATTCTGATAATAATAATGTGGCGATACCACAAGTACCCAGCGCCATCTAGCGACAGCAAGCCGAACTACTACGTCACTACGAATCCTGCATCGCGAAAGTGAAGTTCGCGCGCTGGTATAATACGCTCTGGCTGATATTGTCTAGTCTCCTAAAATATCCAATATGCTAAAGAGTCTAGTGTCTTATTACGTCCAGTCCCATAATGTCTAGTGTCTTATAATGACAAGTATCCAAACATGTTTAGTGTCTTATTACGTCCAGTCCCATAATGTCTAGTATATCAGAATGACTACATTATGTCCAGCGTAAAACAATATCACACAATATTTTTATATTTTTTTAATCGTGCCAGAACTCGAAAATTCAAAAGCGAAATTCCAAAAACGCCCAATATATTCCTATTCATATATGCATTACTAAAATAATCGAAATATTACGACCACAAATTAAAAAATACGCAAGTAAAAATATGTAAGTAGTGGTTTGTAATTGCAAGCAATTTCATTTAAGCCAGGTGTTGTTTTCATTTTATTAAAATTACGATGAAATAGAAAAACTTTTGTTTTAAGTTATTGTAACTCTTAGGGGGTGGTTTGTCAATCCACTTGCTGCGCATTAGTTCGGAAGTTATGCACGTATCTACCTACCTACATATATTACCGCGATTAAAATAAATATAAATAGGGATTTGAGAAAGGTCCAAAATCAATAGTTAGACCTTTTTGTAAGTAGACCTTTTGACACTAGACGTTTTAGAAAACTGGGCATTGTGAGACACTTGACATTTTAGGAAAAGGACCTTTTAACACTGCACGTTTTAGAATACTGGGCATTGTGAGACTAGACGTAATAGGACACTAGACTCTTTGGGATATTGGACATTTTGGGAGAGTAGACAATGTCAGCCATATATATACAACATCCCAACGACATTCGTTGGGCCGCGGCCCGCCAGGCGTGATCACCTTGCCTGGTCGGAGGATCCTCCCTTTGTGTTGGAGGAACATCACACCTCGTTCCTCCACAATAATAACTCCCAAATGTCAAAAACGATTGAGATGTTGGATCTTGAAAATGTGAAAAAATAGAGAATACCGATAATGACATTAGATCGAGACTGGCTTTTTATTAGATTTCTATTACGAGAATTGACCGTCAGGGTTGTTGCCTTGGTCTTGAAACTTACTAAGCGCAGGGCTGGTAAGGCACCATCTTCTCAATCCTGTTCGGCCGGAGCGTTTCCACGTGGGGGTCTGCGACTAACTTTGTCACGGCTTCTGGTGCTCCCTTACGGCCTTTAGGAGTCGGGGCTGGTGGCTGGAGATAACAAGTACATTTTAAGTAAATAATTATTTTTTGGTGGTAACTGCGTGGAAAAGAAATGAAATGAAAAGAAATGCGTGCGTTGCGAAGTATGTGTGGATTGACCTTGAGAGATAGAGTGAGAAATAGCGGGATAAGAGAGCGATGTGGAGTGGTAGAAGATGTAGTGATGAGAATTGAGAGAGGAATGTTAAGATGGTTCGGTCATGTTGAGAGAATGAATGAAAGAAGACTAACGAAATGGGTGTATGAGGCGAGTGTGGAGGGTACCGTCGGAAGGGGAAGACCTAGGCGCACATACCTGGACCAAATTGAGGCAGTATTAGAAAAGGGGCAGGTCAGGAGTACCCTAAACCGACGAGCATGCATGAAGAATGTAGTGAGAGTGAATGAAGCGAGAGTAGTATGTCAGGATCTTAACAAACAGGCGTGATTTTATGTATGTATGTATGTATGTAAACATACAACCCATGAAAAATGCCCTCTTGACGGCAATAGGCTCGCCCTTATTTACATGGGATCGGCACTAAGCCCGGAGTCCACTCTCGTTTATCCTGGCTGCTTATAATTTTTTTTTAAACCACTTAGGTGGCAGACAAGTACACTTTTGGCTATGCACACTATATGATAACTTTTGGCTAATTCTATGCTATAGCCTTCGCTAACTCAGTTGGGTAATGATTAACAAGCTGGCATCGTGTAAATACGAAGTCCCCCGTCCCCCTTTATGGTAAACTAGCTTTTACCCGCAGCGCCCGCCCGCGTAGATGTCGGTTATCGCGGCCAAACATAGCCTATGTTCTTTCTCGTGATCTAATCTACCCCTATACCAAATTTCATCAAAATCGGTTCAGTGGTTTAGGCGTGATAGCGTAAAATACAGACAGACAGACAGAGAGTTACACAGAGTTACTTTCACATTTATAATATTAGTATGGACACCTTGACAGCTCCGTATGCCACTTCGATTAGGCTTTTGATTTCTATTTCGAGGATGCTGAGGAACTTCTTCACATTCCATCTCGTCACCTCCTTGTGATTGCCGAGGAGTGAGAACAATGGAGTGATCTCGCATCGCGCTATCCTGAAGATATATCATAATATTTAAGACAATCTTGTCCACGGCCCAGCATAGTCTGTGTCCAAAAATCGTATCTCAAATTGTCATTTTTGGACTCTACGTTTGAGAAGTTCTGTCACACACAATAATACGACAAAAGCGAGTTGACATGACTTACGCTTAGCACCGTACCTTTTTAAAACAACGCGTATTTGTCAGGTATTACATTCATTCGTCTTTCGCTTTGCTAAGTATAGCTATACGATATATTGCATGGAAAACCACCTATTGATTTACTCGAGAGTTAATTCTAGAATAGTTATTCCTCTGTAAATTTAGATTTGGTCGAATCCACCCTTAGTAGAATAAAATGATGAAATTATGAGACTCATAAAAAATGGTTGAAAAATCATTCATTTCGTCACAGTCGCCCTTAAAGACGGATATAAAGAGAAGAAAAATTTGAAGTGATTCAGGTGCGGCTCAATGGCTCAGTTGGAAGAGCATTACCCCTGTAAGGGAAAGGTCGTGGGTTCAAGTCCCACTTGAGTGCTTCATTTTTCCCGATGTATTTGGAATTAAAAATTAGTATAATAAATGCTATTAAAATTTCATTCATACTCATACGTATTTTGCCGGTTATGACAGTCGTCAACGTATGTCAATCTCATACATTGATCAACTTATTCTATTTAACAAACGTATTGCCACTTATCTAGAGATGATAATACCTGACGAGGTCATCAATGCCCTTAAGCACCCTGTAGAAAGTCGTATCAGCGACATTATTCTGTTCAGACTTCTGCTGAGTCCGCATTCGCTGCTCGGCCAGCTCCGCCGTGAGAGCCACGATTCTTTTGTCTTGAGTGTCCGCGCGACCTACGTTTATATCCGTTTGGTCCACTGGAATTAAGAAATATTTCGATAGTATAGGTGCCGCCAAACTTAGAAACAAATGTTATAGTAAGTATTATTATCTTACTAAAGTACAGTCAACGAAGCGAGAGAAAAAAGGTAAACAAAGTTTCAGCGGTTCCAAACATTTATCACTTCAAGCGCATTCCAGACAGGAATGAAATTGCTCATAAGATGGCGGATCTGACAGTTTAGAACTACGAACTACGCATCGATAGCTCGCTAGTTATCGCAACTTAACTCAGTAAAGGTCGGTTTGTTTACCTATTTTCTCTCGTCTCGTTGGCTTCAGCTAGTTCCAGCTTTTCATAGGAACCCAATCGGGGGATAAAAATTCCGGATCATAATCTATTATTGTTCCAAATTTCAGCTAGATCCGTTTAGCCGCTAGAGCATAATTGAATATTTGCTATCCAAATATCTTCACATAAATTTTCACATTCAATATTAGGTCCTAGGATACGAATAGGATTGGATTGGATAGTAGATAAGAAATAGAATAAACAAACGGTCTCAACTACTCTATAAATTTATCAAACGGAACGAATATGCGCAGGGCTAAGGAACAACATCTATTAAACCGAAGCAAGCCGTATCAAATAAAAGACAGTGACAGGGATGGCTGATAGAAGCGAAAAATTAGCCAACATATTTAGATCAGATACGACGCGATATGTCACGAGTCAATTGTTTTTTCCCACCTGAAAAATTTTCAACGCGCCTAAAAAGGTTTTCCATTCAAAAACCAAGTACCTCCTAAAAAAAACAAAAAGAAAAAGTTTAAAAACTTACAAATTTTTTGCCTAGCAATATCGAGTTCTCTCTTCAGCATGATGCATTCTTGCAACACTTCGAGCAGCAGAGTGAAGATCGAGAAATTACTTATCTCTGTATTCTTGAACTTATTTATGACCGTAGGTACACTGCTCGTTTCGGCAAATGCCTAGAATTATTCTTCGTTATGTATTCATGTACAATCAACACAGAAGATACAGTTGCACCTTTAGTTGTTAAAAGTGCAACCGCATCATCTTTGTCGATTGTACATTTCCTGAAGTTATTTCCAATATCGTGATGTGTAGAAATATATAAGAGAATAAGGACATTTGTTTTTTTTTTATGAAAGTACATGTCAATTTGACTTCACCTCGCCTGATGGTATGCTAAAAGCAGAGTATTGGAAAGCGGGTCACCATTATAAACATTTACCATGTTAACAATGGTGGTACTCAGCTTGACGCTGCTGAAGAGCTTAATTTAGTCACCTAGGTGATGTCGCGAGGTAGGTATGAAAGTAATCAAAGAATGTACAAGGTATCAAAGAATGTACAAGAGATCAAAGAATGTACAAGAAGAATGTACAAGAGATCAAAGAATGTTCAAGAGATCAAATAATGTATATATGATCAAAACTAAATGTATATATGAATGGACAATACAGTATACCAACCAATATTTCATCGATCAGCGCGTCATATCTGGCAATCTCCTCCTCGCACCTGGCTATCTCTTCTAGCCTCTTTACCTCCTCAATTTCTTCAGCTTCACAGATTCTGACGGAACCCTTAACTCGTAGGTACTCTTCTAGTTTGGCTAGATGATTGAGCTCCCCCTCGTATGCTTGCATTTCCTAAAAACGAAACAACAAAATTAGTCATAGCCACTGACAGTGTGGGCCTCATTTTTCTTCATCTTAGCGTTAATCCCAGTCCCATGTGAAGCTTTCAGCTTGTAGTCCACTTATGACAAAAAAACATTATTGTTCGAAGGCGCACAGCTATACAATAAAATACCTAACCATATCAAAAAGGCGTATATACACACCCTTTAGGTTTACTTTTGAATGTATGTGAGTACATACTGTGCAATAAATGTGTGTTGTGTTGACATCCCAGCTCGCCAGATGCAAATGTTAATACTATTTTAATACCTAACCATATCAAAAAGGCGTATGTACACACCCTCTAGGTTTACTTATGAATGTATGTGTATAAGTACGTACTGTGCAATAAATGTGTTGTGTTGACATCCCAGCTCGCCAGATGCAAATGTTAATACCATTTTTAAGTAATATCACAATGTATCTCATTTTAAGCGAACTATTGTTGTTCTTATGAAAAATAAAGTTCTTTAAACCGAGTCTGGGAGCGGATTTGGTTAAACTTCGATATTTTCTGTGAAGCGATTGTTATCTGATCTCCACAACATAAAGGCGATATTGAAGCATTGCAGCTAGACTAGTTGTTGAAGTTTTGAGGGCTCCAACTACCCGCAACGACTGCCATAGATGTTCCTATGGCAACCGGGGCCGACGGCTTAATGTGCTCTCCGAGGAACGACCAGACTAATGCAAATACCCATATTCACGCATACGACACGGGGATCGAACCCGCACCTTTTGCGTAGCGGCCGCGTTCACTACGGCACGAAGGCTGTCAGTGTGGATCTCATTACTCGCTTGAATTCACGCGACTATATTAGTCGGTCATGGCTAATATTATCCTAGAAACGAAGCATGTAACTCTAACGACACGAAAGATAAAAAGAAAAATGTCAAAAACGTCTTATTTTGCTCGGTGAGGCATCCACGAATTTAATAACACTAGGATCGCGAGGTGGAAGGTACATTTCTGCTTGCAGTTAGATTTTTTTGTTCTTCTACAGGGCTCCGGTATGACATTAACGGGATGTTATGACATTTTTACGCACGGAGTCAGGCTGTCATCAAAAAACAGCAGGAAAGTCCCAGAAAAAGTTAAACTGTCTTGGAATCAGCATCGAAATTAATCAGGATTAAATGGGAAAAAATTCCGATTTGGGATTTTATGTGTTGTAACATAACATAACATAACATAACATAAACTCACGCCTGTATGCCCCGAAGGGGTAGGCAGAGGTGCTAGCACCCACATTTCGCCAGTTTATGTTTAGGTCCCAATGTAATAGGTGGCGAGCCTATTGCCACTAACCGGGCACTTATATACCTGCGATAAATACACACATAACTTCGAAAAGCATCGAAAAGTCATTGGTGTGTGCCATGGAAAACCTGGGATCGAACCCGAGACCTCGGCTCAGCAGTCCATTACCCATACCACTAGGCTACCGCAGATATTATATACTACTTACCGAAATATCCCTGTTAAGTTGAAAAAGTCCTTGCCATTTCACGGCCTCAAGCTTCCTACAACACTCATCCCTTTCGCCGAAAACCGCAGTGGCAATCTCGAAGATGTCCATAAGGTACTCCTTGCCTTTTAACAGCTTGCCTATGGTTCGGTTCCATAGGATATTGAAATCATTTCTGAAAGATTTACATTGTGAATGTGATTGAATTTTATTTGTAACTCTAGTGGACTCGTCGCGGATACGCACGGCGAAACTTCTTGTCTGTTTATATACAAAGTAATATGCAAAACAGCTGGGCTGATTTTGATAGGGTCTTTACTGTAGATTGCTGATATTATTAGGCGTACCTTTACCTATATGCTCGAAAATATATTGGACTAGTTTTTCCCCGCAGTTTCGCACGCACGGATGTCGGTTATCGCGACAAAACATTTCTCAAAAGACGTAGGTGTACTAAGTTTCATGACTTTGAAAATGACGAACTTTCCATACAAACGTTTAACACCTATTGTACCCTCTTGGTAGTTAGATTTAGTAAAACGCTGATACACGTGTTCTTTTATTTCTTAATTATATGAAATTTAATGTATCTAGCCCTGAAAATGACGGACTTTCGTACAAATTTCCATCCCTTATTTAACCTCTTTAGTAGCAGAATTTCCAAAAATCCTTTCTTAGTGGATGCTTTCATCATAAAATGCATGTACTGTTAAAAAATCAAGTTTGTAGGTCCAGCGGTTAAGGCTCTGCGTTGATGAATCAGTCAGTCAGTCGGGACAAGTAATTTCATATGTATAAATAGATTTAGACAGATTAAAACCCTAATCTTGGTTCTTATGGATGACGTCATGGCCACACCTAGTCTAATATAAAATTCTCGTGTCACAGTTTTCGTTGCCATACTCCTCCGAAACGGCTTGACCGATTTTGATGAAATTTTTTGTGCTTATTCGGTATCTATGAGAATCGGCCAACATCTATTTTTCATCCCCCTAAATGGTGCAGCGGGAACGGGATCTGACGCCACGAGGGTAGGAAAAAATTGGCGGTACGAAGTTCGCCGGGACAGCTAGTATAATATAAAGTTGACACAAATTTACATTGAGGTATTCACTCTTTCACTCACCTCTCCACGAGCAGTCTGTGTATCTCTTCCCTTATCTTCTTATTCTCAGAATTAACCATACAGAACCTCTTGGTGGCCAAGTCGAGTCGATTCTCCATGCGCCGTAGACGATTGTTTGCGTTCTCTAACATTGCTAGCTCCTGCGGGGTTTAATTGGGTATTATTTTTATTTTTTATAATATCTTCTTTTTAAAATATCGCGTTCCATGATATAAAATAAATGTTAACGGGAATTAACGCGATGATGAGTAAGCTTGTGTTCCTCTGTGTAACTGTCAAACGCTCTAAAGCTACGCCACGGAGACCTTCATCAGTGTTAAGGAGTTTAGAATTCCCATTTTTTCTTCCCAGAGTGGTCGACACAGTACACCCAGCCACAGCCAACACAACGACTAAGGGATAGGGTTGTTTAACACCAGACAGATATATACAGCCCAGACTCAGCCTCAGATATAAGCTCGAGTCAACAATAGTGCACGGAAGTTTTGGCAATAGGCTCACCCCCTATAACATGGGACAGACTACAATTATTGGTGAAATGTGGGCGATAATTCGCCTCTGCCTAACTCTCCGTGGATAAAGGCGTAGGTATGTATTTATGGATAATTTTGCTTCAGTGCCTTTCAATAAACCTGTTCTCCAACAAAAACTTAAAGAATACAGGGATAACTAACATCCGATTCTGTAGGAACTCTCTTAAGAAGATCTGCAAGACTTTTGCCGGCGAGATAGTTGAGGCACTCCAGCTCCGCCTGCTGGGCTCGCTCGTCTCTCAGCTCAGAGTTCAAGGATTCATACTCCGTTATATTTTTTTTTATATGCTTCTGTATACTAGCGTCACGTTTACCGTGCTGGCCTTTTGTTGCGAGCTGGAAAATATTTAATTTTAGTTTTTTTTTTATGTCGGACACGTCAATTTGACTTCACCTCTCCTGATGTTAAGCTAAAGGCAAAGTCTCGAAAAGAGGGTCACCATCGTAAACATGTACCATGTTAACAGTGGTAACACTCAGCTTTTCACGCCCCGCTTAAAGGACCCGGGACTATAGGAAGAACGAAACACGTGCTCTATAGCATTTTTAGTATAGATGTTAGATGAAATTATATATTGGAGTGGTGTATACCACTTAGGTGAGGGGTCAGACAAGCATTCGGCCCGCCTGATGAAAAGTGTTTACAAGGCCTATGGACGTTTATCACCAAGGGAGTCAAACTCGTGCGGCCGACCCTGTACGCACAGAGAGTTTCTGTGCCGTCAGTGCAGAAAACAAAGCATGACATGCTTTTGGTCTTCCTAACAGCACAAAACTCTCCAGTGCGTTCTGGCTACCCTACAAAAGTAAGTTCTAACCAAAACATTAGGAATCCAATTGAAAATTAATTTCCCTTCAATGAGCAATATTTAGAAAATCCACAATATCAAGTGAAATGTGATTATTTTATTACTATACCTCGTGCCAAATGGATAGAGAATAAAGTTAACTGAATAGATCTTGAGAGTGAGACCAGTTTGGACCGGTTACTTAGGGCCGGCGCCCAGTGCCGGCATCGGCAAGCATGAGGATTTGTATTTGTCGAATAACAATAGATCTTATTAGTATAGATGTAAGGTTGAACTTTAATTGCTAACCATAACGCTGCAGAATGCCGACAATAGTCGACGATCGTCATTGAAATTTCAATTTTATGATGATAGTGATAAGATCTATTATGCTTGGCCAAAAAAAATCCTGAAGCTCGCCGATGCCGATAATGGGCGCCGGCCCTTAGGGGTTGTAAACATTTTTTCATACTGGAGCGAAACTGACAGCAAAGCCACGTGGCGCTGCAGTCATATAACTTTTTTAAACGTTAGATTTGTTTCTGTTCTCAAAATTTTAATACAACCATTATTCTCAATACGGTCTATAGTTGATGCCAGCGATTAACTACTCATGTTGGTTATTGCGATTTTTGGTTGAATCTAAGGTTCTACTCCACCAATTGTAATCAAACAAACGTAAGATTCTAAGGCCAGTATTCTAGAATGACACTCAGCCTGAATCTCGATTTATCTGAGGACAGATTGTAGGTATAGGCAATATGTCAAACTATCAATCTGTCTATACAATCTATCATCAGATAAATCGTGATTCAGGCTGAGTGTCATTCTAGAATACGGGCCTTAGTCTTTCCATTCTAAGTATGTACATAAGATTCTAACCCTTTTTCTTTGAACCATGCCTTGGATTCTGAACACCTGAATACATTGGCTCCCTGTTAATGAATTTGACAGTAGTAAAACTCACAGATATACACAGTAGGGTCTCCTTCATCTCATGCTTGAGGATCCCCATCTGTTTCTCCTGCGGCGCCAGCTGCGGTACACCTCCAGCTCGCTTCTCGACGCTACACATTGGTGCCAGATTTTGAAACTGAAAATTGGGCGAAAATGATTTAGTAGTTTGCAGTTTTAATGTAGTTTACCGTAGAAAACTCATTTGTGTAATGTCAAAACCTAGTAAGGGACATGAGACAAATTCTAAATTGGTAAACAGTACATTAAACTAAATAGTTAATCTTCTGTCTGCACCTACCTCAAAGTATCTCTGCATCACCCTAAGGTTGACTGTTAGATAATGCCTTTGGCATTAAGTCCGCCTTTGTACAAACTTATGTGCATAAAGTTTAAAAAAAAAAAAAAAAAAAAAGGAGATACCGTTGCACCTTCACATACCTACATCTTTATATGAAAAGTGCAACCGTATCTCTTTGTTAACAGTGCATACATATATATGTTCACGCCTAGTCGTCTCGGGACAGAGACCTCATCAACCTGCCGGTTTCGAGTGATTGGAACCTACCGTCTTAACTAAAAGCTCTAAAACCTAGTAAGTACACGACCTGTGTACTTACTAGATTACGAGTACGTCTATTATCCATATTCATATCCATACTAATATTATAAATGCGAAAGTAACTCTGTCTGTCTGTCTGTCTGTATGTTACTCTTTCACGCCTCAACCGCTGAACCGATTTTGATGAAATTTGGTACATGGTTAGATTAGACCTTGAGATAGGACATAGGCTATGTTTGGTCGCGATAACCGACATCCACGTGGGCAGAGCCGCGGGCAAAAGCTAGTTATTTATAAGCCTTCATTTACATATTTGGACATTGGGAAACCAATCCAATACAGCTATCATAAGTTACATTATACCAATCACGGGTGTACGGGGATGCATCATTGGATGATCAGTCCTTTTGTACTATCTGAGGACAAATTTAATCGGTTCAGGCGGGATTCAAACCCGTAAGGCAGAATGGTCTGATCACTGAGCTACCGAATCATGCCTGGATCTATGCAATATTTTCTTGTAGCTTTTTCTTTGAGGTAATGGTGGAGCCATCTACAGACACTCTTTTCTCTCTATACTCTTCTCTCTCTACACTACACTACTTGATTTGAATATTTCGCATACTAAATGCATTAAAACATATTTTCCTTCAATTTCTGCTATTTGTTCAAAAACTGCTGGAAAAAGTCGTTCTTTGCATAATGCAGATCTGTTTAATACAACGCACCATTTTTGACGTGACAACGTCTTATAATTCGATGGAGCCAGCTACACGCACGAAAAAACATGACGTCATGCGGCGTTACCTCTGACTGAGGCGTTCCATTTAAGGCTTGAAGTGCAAGCGAGAGCGTGGAACGAGCGACAAATCAAACAAATAAAATACCATTCCATCCAATGATATTACAAGTTTACTTGTAATATCATTGATTCCATCAGTATTTTCTTATGACGTTGTCACGTTCAACTATCGTCAGTAAACCGACTTTACAGACAACCGATTTTTTCCAGCAAAGTGTTCCTTACTAGCTTTTTCAAATAACATAGCTTACAGAATATTCTTACCGTTCTCTGGGCATTGCTGAGCTCCGCCTCCGGATCAACCGCTTTCTGTTCAACTTGAGCAGGCATTGTGTTCACAAATTAATATCACAACAACGTACAGCTCTTATAAAATAAATATATTATAAAATAATAACAAACTTATGTAAACGTTAATCTCACAAAGTAGGATATTATAAACTGACAGCAAGCATCGAAACTAGAACTAATAATGACGTTGTTTTGGTATTTGAAATATCATAGATTTATTCTTCTTCTGTTGGGTGCCAGTCTCTGCTGTGTTAGAAACTTATGCTCTCGATTTTTCCAATTGAGTATTGAAGTCATAAACTTATTAGAATTATATAAGCTTCATTGTCTTCACAGGTTGTATTAGGTATAGTTCCCGTGGAGGGTCAGACCGTAAGGGATCGCCCTGGGTTAGCCGGGATGCAAGATATATGTCGATGACAACCTCACCTGCGGCCTAGCACCACGACCCTCAGTCGGCGTGCGGTTTTAGTCGGTTCGAGTCCGACATAACCTCGCCTTCCGGCTCCGGTGGTGGAGGTATCCGAGGGGATTTCCGCACTTTACTGTTGTTTTTTCCGAACAATGTTTTTCCCAAGCGACTACAATATGGGGTTCTTCAAGATGGGCAATAGAAGGTTTCTTCAGGGTAGGCAGCAAAAAAAAACGGTTTTGGACAAAATCCAGAACATCCAAAACCCTTGTTCAATGTAAACCTTTGAGTATGCCGTAAGTCAAAACCGGTCAGGTTCAATATAATAAATACTGTGGAAATTACAAGTGTTCTCAATATGACATGTGTATCTACATCTACGTAAGTATTACGCTTTTGTCTTTCGTTCGTGTTTCGTGCTGTCTCGTAGTTTTAATGTACCTAGGTATATTTCATGGTAATCCTCTAGTAGTTCTTGCATATTTACGTACGTTTCTATAACTAGAGCAGTTTTGTCATCTTAAGTAATTTATTTTATAGAATCTGACAATGTATACCCAAGAAATAGGATACAGGTAAGTCGCGCGCGCGTATTTTCATTCCCAATACTCATGTTATAAGAACATTAAATAATAAAAGAAATGTATACGGTTTAAACTCATTCTTTATTTATTATTTAATATTAATTCCATAAACATTATTATTATTTATTTATAATTATATTATCTAGTCACTATTAAGATCTTATAAGTTACGATTGTTAAGTACTTATGAAATGTGTTTATTAAGTACACTTGCACTAAACAAAGGAAGTTATTAGTGTTAAATGTACAGTATCTAAAGATTCTAAAGCATTTATTATTTCATAATATTATCACGGATATTTATTCTAATATACAGTATAAGGATAATAGGAGTATATTTGTATAGTACGCTGTCTGTTTATATTTAATTGCCTTTAAAATCTATTTCTCTAGCACAATCGGTCATTTTTAAATATTAAAAATGAGATTATATTTGTAAAGAGACAAATATATTCAAAGTTTAAAAAATAAAAAAACGAAATGGAAAATTGAAATTTTAATAAAAAGAGAACCGAGCAAAATTAAAATAATAAATCCCAAGAATCGTAGCATATGGAATGACTAAGAAGTTATACTCGCCACAGCAATGTTTGTGCTAAAATATTTAAAAAAATATACAACTCTATTGTTTAAAAATTGAAAAAAGAAATAAATATCGAATAAGCAAAAATTATACAAAAAACAATATATTTTAATTCAATAATTAGTTCAGTCTTAAAAATAAATTAAGTTTATTATTTTATCAATTTGATTTATTACATATAAATGACATTTATAAAAAATAAATTGGATACAATATTAATTCGTGCACAGTGTGTAAACATACATTATAATATATTGCTGTTATTTTAAACTACAACTTTTGCATTATCCATTTTGCATTGATTAGAAAACAGAGAGTAGGTATAGAGTAGAGTGTTGCCATATGAAATAAACGGAATTAATCTAAGAGCTTAATAGACATCGAGGAATGAATATGAGTAAAAATGTCTTTAGGAAAACTATTAATATTATGTAATACTAAATTATTAAAGGATATTTTCTTCGACCTTATTCTGTTTACAATTCCGAAAATCCGAATCTAAATTTCCACGATTCCGTTATGATTCGTTTAAATAGATTTTTTCATAAACATTCCAAATTATATTTTATTTTCATCGAAATTTAAATCAATGTTAAATTTATTTCGGTTCCTTAAAAATAATAGCTGGGTACACTAGTGTATATTTCAAATATTTTCAGTGAAAGAAGACTGTTCAATAAGATGCCAAAAATATATAATGCTGATAAAATTATATACATCAAGTATCTAATAAGAAATATAAAAATCCATACGAGAAGTTATTTATATAATGAGTAGTATTGATATGTACTTGAGCATATTTATTGATATTATATAATGCCAGTATGATATAATTTCGATGATGCGATAATATATTGTTGGAAAATGCAAACATCATGCATGAGATATATATTTTTAAACATAAATAAAATCACCATGTTACTTTTGTAAAGCCGGCACATTTTATTCTTGAACTGTCATAATTAAAAAAAAGAAAGATATTACTACACTAGCTAGGAATAATCAATGCTACGAGTTAGTGTCTAGATATAATTGTCTTTTAATAATTATACCTACATATTGCAATCTTGCGATAAATAGAAACGCAACGTAGGAAGGTATTTTTTGTTTCATCCAACTTGTAGCGAGATAATACCTTATGAAAAGAGATAGATATACAAGTATCGATTGCTTCGATAAAATTTATTTTATCATTTATATATTCGATAGTAAGTTGTTCTGATCACATAACGTAGTGATATCTAGTTTTTTCAAAGCCAGTATAGGAATATATTTCTTCATTACACTGCCACGGGTTTCCATAATCAATGATAATGTGATAATATCACTTCTATATTATATATTAAGGCTGTATTGCAAAATATATATTTATTTGATAAAATTGACATTTTACATTATATATAAAGGCACTTTAAAAGGCCAGGTACTTTTAAGGCACAATTTTTAAGTACCAACTACAATATTATTGCAAAACAATTCAAAATACCTATAATCTTAATTAAGTGATATTTTGCTAATATTCGTGGATAAAAACTACACACAAATGATACTAAATTCCACCAGATCATGTTTAATTCGTGTCTTTTTGGTTATTATTGACATTGCCCGGAAAAGTCGAATAACTTTAGAAGTTAATTATACAGGAAGGTCACAAGTTATAAAGTCGAAGCAAAATCTTATGTTTCAACGCTATCGCAAAGCAAAAAAATGTTTATACATACTATTTTGCTTTGATTATACCTTATGCCTTATACCTTTTTGTGTATAACTCACGCCTTAAGATCTGTGAACGTTCAATTTCACCTGTATGATCTCTCGTTGGTGTGAACGGTGAGCTGTTAATTTCACAATATTGAAATTATATAATATGAGCCGTTTTATTTTAGTAATAACCAAACAAACAAAGGTTTATTTGGTGATTTCGCATTTTAGCCGTCTATGAGGTAGCCTAAAATATGATACTGTTCTGACAGCTATTTTAGAAGTTTGTCACCTTACAGATACAGTTTTTGTAAGGTGGCAAATGACTATGGATTTGGCTGAAATTCTATAAACGCTTGCCATTCTAGGGATTTTACAAAAATCTAGTATTTTTACAAACATTCTTGTAAACCATTTGATGTGCATCGTATCTGGGATTTAATTTCACTATAATAATTTACTAAAGAGTAATTATTACAAAATATTATGGGCAATGTATGTATTCTCCGGGTAAAGTCAACTTCGCACATCGGTGTGAGTTCTACTAAATTGAATAACATTATTAATAATGTAAATAATATGGCTATTAAATGTTTAATCTATAACTATTATTCGGCCTGTTTTACCACATTTTAATAAATTATTATTTATTTATGGAAACTGAGTTATACTAAATAAGTTTTTATATTGAACAAATAAATGCGAAAATAAATTCCAAATATTTTGCTAATACATTAGTTACATTACACACTAATTTATTTAATTAAACATGTAAGTAGGTATGTGAGAATTCTAATACCTATCTTCAATTTCCTTCAGAACCTTTCATTTTACTGTTTTCCTTTGATTATTACTCATTATAGTGACTTTATAGAAAAGAATGAGTCCGTAATAGTGACTTGATGTGAATTCGAGAGCTTTAACATGACATTTTAAACTGTTCGAGTTCTGAACGAGAAAGAAGGAATATCTCACTCAGCCAGCTCGAGCATAGCTACTGAGTCAGGGCAAAAGATCTTGAAAAAAATTCTCCTATCTACTAATAAAGCCATTTCTGTCTGTCTCTGCATGGTTCGTGCTTAGTATAACTCAGTTTCCTAAAACATAAATACTTGTATCAATTTATTAAAAATTCTACCTAACATCAGTGGCTAAAACAGGCGGTAAATCTAATTTTACACTTAGGTGCACCAAACAATTCACTTGTAGTGATTTACGTATTTAAGTACCAACTATACAAATACATAGTTTACGTAATCTCAATAATTAAAACGTTATTTACAATAAAGCAATGGGTAGGTTAGGTTACAAAATGGCTGACGTATTACAAAATGGCGGATTATTTACATGACAGTTAGTATTACATATAATGTCGTTTATTAAATAGTTACATCGTTTACTCGTAAAATAACAGACAAAAGATATTATATTCTCTTGGATTTATGTCTGTTCTTATATAATCTGTTGTACTAAATCCGCTCTATTTATTTATAAATGCCTTAGGTATGCCAAACCAGCCATTTTACAGTGAAAAATTAAAAAAACCACAATATAAGATTAAAAATAAAATGTAAACTAACTATTAACAATCTAACTATGATGCTAACTATCACTGCGATAGTGTAAAAATCACACGGTTTATAAAATAAAATTGTAACATAACCTAGAAATATTGTAATCGCAAACGCATCTGCGCGGTAAACCAAAATGGCGGTCGCGAGAAATAATTTCGGCAAGCTTTTGTACAACATTATTGAAAGTAGACTGCAGGCAGCTGGTAATATTGATGAATAGTAATTTTTAATGATTATTAAGTACAGAATCGTTATGGTTTTGTGGTCTATGGCTTGATAGAGGGTCACCAAGAGTTGTGTACAGCAGATCACCGGTGAAAAAATCCAAGCAGCCGCGAAGCTCTGGTCGGGGCAGGCTGCTCCGGCAGCTTGCGGCGCTTCTCCTGCGTGGTGAGCTTGTGTTTCATCTGTTCGTCGATGAGTTCCTGCATATCCATCTGGAATAGTAACACGGTTTATTTATCAGTATTCTGTTAGTGCTTTAAATAGGGTATATTTTTTTGGAACAATAATATGGATATACGAGACCAAGACCAACGTACAAGATTACTAACATGTGGAGGATGATATCCACAGAAATATTTCCATTTACAGACGATATGGTTTAATCCCAAGGAGCCTCTCAGTTCATCTTGAAAGGTGCGGGATTAGTAGGATATAGATGATGGTCTAAATACAAAAAGTGGTCTTGCAGAACATTGCCCGAATATTCCGGCGGCTCTTTTACCAATTAAACTAACGTCCCGGATGACTGCGGGCCACCCCGCTAGGACTATCTGTTTATCCCTAGCTCTGAAGGAGGCATGATGCAGCTGCAGTAAAAATATATTGAGGGTTCAGATCATACCTGCCACTGTTCCAGTTGTTGTCCAAGGTCTACCTTCTGTCGGACAGCTTCGTATAGTTGACTGTTTGCCTGCATCAGCTCAACTCTTGTCTTCGCCAAAGCCACCTGGAATACACGAAAAAATGATTTTGTATAAAAAATTGCATTTTAGCTACTCGATCGACAATTCGTATCAATTTTTGTTCCGTGTTGTCAGTCTTGTGGTACTTATATATAAAATTCCCGTGTCGCGGTGTTTGTAGTTAAACTCCCCCGAAACGGCTTGACCGATTCTCATGAAATATTGTGTGCATATTGAGTAGGTCTGATCGGACAACATCTATTTTTCATCCCCCTAAATGTTAAGGGTCGTCCAACCCAATTTTTTTTTGTTTTTTGATGCAGCATTAGAAAATACATACAAGCCTAAATTTTCAACCCAAAAATGTTTCCTAGAAATAATATACATGGCAAAACTTCGTTTGCCGGGTCAGCTAGTATGTATATAGAACCAATTAACTTCTAGGATAAAGATATAAAAACAGTTCAGTACCTCGGCAGCTTTCTTTCTCTCCATAGCTTCGTCTCTTTCTTGGCGAGCCTTAGTAACGGCTTCGTCGTTTTGCAGACTGCTGTAGTTAGCGTCGTTGAGGAGCTTGTCGCGCTCTTCAGCAGCAGCGCGAAGTTCGACTTCAGCGACTGATAACTGCAAAATTAAACGGCTGTTGTCAATTTGAGAACTTGGAAGGTTGGAAAAAGGGAAAGAAATCAAATGTTTGTTCAGGCATAATCGAGTTAGAAAAATAAATAAGTGCGTCTTGGAATCGCACACGAAGGGTACCATACCATTATCTAGCCCCCCTTAAAATCACATTTATTGTAAGGGAGTCTGTTGTAAAACCCCGAGGCTTTTAGTAAAGGGAGCTCTCCGTTAATGAAAGCCCCGGGAGTTTTAGTATTTGTTGTTTTAGCGGCAACAGAAACACATCAGACATCACATGCGAAAATGTCAACTGTCTAGCAAACATACGTACAGATGGGCAGTAGAGTCTTTCACTTTTGGATTTTAACTTTTGGGTACGAAACCCTAAAAGAGGGGTTGATTGGAGATGGTGGATGACTCAATGGACTGCGACAGTCGAAAGCTAAGTATCAAAGATTTTCGGCAATCTCACCTCCGGCTACCAAAGACCCAAGACGGCGTGCGTTTTAGTCGGTTCGAGTCCGACATAACCACCTCCACCGGCTCCGTGGGGATTTTTCACACGATAAAAAAGTGTCAAAGATTTCCGATGGAAAATTGCTGTTTATATTTTGATTTCAAATTGTAATTCAACTGGGCTAATAGTGTATTAGTTCATATTATGATACATTCACATAATATTATCAGGCTTTCCAGCTCTTCATTTACTCTTGGGAAAGTGAAGTCTTGTTATATCCCGCAATAAATTAGCTCAAAAGTAACTCAGAAAGTTTTTTTTTATGATTAAAATTTCATACACATAAGAAAAACAATAGCATCGTCACAATCCTACACACAATGAAATGATGTTTTCTCCGAAAATCCCACGGTACATTTCCGCAATAACCGATACTTCCGCGAATTACCCGGATTAAATAAAAGCACTATTGTTTCGTCTGGCTCGGTGCGAGTGAAATAACTTCATTGTCATTTGGCAGGTGCAGTTTTTTATGTCATTTAATTTTAATATAGTGCACCATCATTACCATCTTTGTATCTATCTGTACCTATGTATGTTTATCCGTATTCTAGATCTCATTACTTATGATAGTCTAGCTTATGCTTACTTTGGGTCTCGAAAAGGATGTGTACAATATCGTAGAAGTATTGATTATAAAACATACCTACCAATCAAATTATTTCTTACCTTTTGAAAGTCAGTTGAAAACAGAAAAAATATTATGACGTATTATTTTATAGAAACGTCATTCGGTAACATAATAATTATGTTCCCTTATGTTGATGTAATTTCTTAAATTCTTCTTTCTTTTTCTTTCTTTCTTAATTTAATTCTTAAAATGTTCCCTTATGTTTAGGTTTACTTAATTATTAAGTAAACCTAAACACATTACATCAAATATTTATAATTATATATGATAATTATTACTGAAGAACATAACATCTTAATTAGTTCCCGCCATTATAGAACCATAGAGCTCGTAAATCTTTTTTAAAAATCATGTAAGTACTGCACCATAGAGCGAATATTATTATTGTTTTAATTATGTATTAAGGTTATTTCTCACATTACCAACTCTATGATCTACCATAAACGCGTGAGTAACACGCAATGACCCACTTTCTTTTTTTAATAGAGATATTGTTATAGATACGAATTATTTTGCGATATTTTCATGTAGTTGTTATTCAAGGTTGTTATTTTTAGTGGTGGTGAGCAGAGCCTTCACGAATTTTCCCGATAAATTTCGAATTTAAAAATTCATAATAAATGCTATAAAAATTTCATTCAAATTGCCTAGCTACCATACGTCAGGGTAGAAATTGGAATGAACTTTTGCAGGAGGTAGAAGTTGTTATTATTATAATTATTTTATCTTGTGAGTACAGTTTTGTACGTACTCATTATGGAAGCACTCAAATATTTGGGCAGAGTCATCAAAAATAAATGTTTAAAAATGGTTGATAAATCATTCATTGGTTCCAACAGTTCGTAAGAAAGTTGCTAGATGGCTCCACCGTCGCCCTTAAAGACGATATAAAGAGAAGGGAAATTTGAAGTGATTCAGGTGTGGCTCAATAGCTCAGTTGGAAGAGCATTCCCCCTGGGTTCAAGTCCCACTTGAGCATTTCATTTTTCACGATGTATTCGAGTATCATATTTAGTTATGATCAACCACATTTGTAGCTGAATTTATACTTATTATAAAGTTTGAACCTGCTATTCTCTGGAACTATATGTGGGTCTACGCGTCTTTAGCATCTAATAGCTCTGTTTTTTGGAAAAGGTAGGTCATAATGCCATAACGGACGGAGCGGCTCCAAAAAGAAAAACATATGAAAAAGATGCGGGCAGTTTGATAATGTGACGCAGTGGAATATAACCCAGCATTGCAGGTAAATCCTTGAGGCACAGCTAGTGAATAATATAATCTTGAATTTAAGGATTGAAGCATCAGTAGCTTAGTGGTTAAGTAGTGGACCTAACGATTGGTCCTGGCTTCGAATCCTGCCCATTACACCACCGACGTGAACCCACTCCTAACACAAGCAATTTAGCTTAGCTGGAGGGGTTAGAGGGAATATTAGTAATTTCGGTTCTAATATTCTTTCAAAAAATAAAACTAGATTTACCTGAATGGTTACTAAACAATTACAATCTAGCCTTGAGACTAATAAGTAATTTATATTCAACGTAATTTAACAAAAACTATGAAACAAATGTGTCCACTAGCACTTTTTATGATCCATTTATCCGTCTGGAAATCCCCAAAGGGTTAAGCAGAGGTGTATTAGCACCCACTTTTCGCCAATAATGATTTTCAGTCCCAAGATGAAATAGGGGGCGAGTCTATTGCCGTCTACCGGGCCTCTTGTCTTGGGCTGTATGTTTACTGTCGGATGGAGAATAACTATCCTTTAGTCGCCTCTGGCCTGGGGGTGACTGGTGGAGCCGCCTATCACCCTAGCAGAAGCAGGTGGCAGGCAAAGTGCGCCTCCCCCCGTATCCGGGGCTAGATGGGGACACCGAGGTCCAACAACCCGAAGGGGACCATATCGAAAGAGATGGTCCTGGGTCTGCCGCGGTGCGAGAGATATGCTTTCGGCAATCTCACCTCCGGCAACCAAGGACCCAGGACGGCGTGTGTTTTGGTCGGTTCGAGTCCGACATAACCGCCTTCACCGGCTCCGTGGGGGTTGTATCCGTGGGGATTTTGCGCGCGATAAAATAAAAATCCCTTAGTCGCCTTTTATGATACCCTCAGGAAGAGCTGGGGTGGTCCTATTCTACTCCACCGGGAACCAACATAACAAATTGAAATAAATAAATAAATAAATATTCGAATGAATTTTTTATAGCATTTATTATGCTAACTTTTAAGTTCGAAAAACATTGGAAAAAATGAAATGCTCAATTTTTTCCAATGTTTTTCGAACTTAAAAGTTAGCATAATAAATGCTATAAAAAATTCATTCAAATATTTGGGCGCAGTCATCAAAATTCAATGTATAAAAATGGTTGAAAAATCATTCATTGTTTCCAACAGTTCGTAAGAATGTTGGTAGATGGCTGCACCGTCGCCCTTATGGACAGATATAAAGAGAAGGAAAATTTGGAATGATTCAAGTGGTGCTCAATAGCTCAGTTGGCAGAGCAGTCCCCCTGTAAGGGAAAGGTCGTGAGTTCGAGTCTCACTTGAGCATTTCATTTTTTCCAATGTTTTTCGAAAATAAATATTCCACAACATTCCACACAACGCCATCTAGACCCATGGTAAGCTTTTATAGCTTGTGTTATGGAATCTAGAATGCGGATAAACATACTTGTATACTTTTTTTTTGTAAATACATACTACGGTTGCCTGTAAGAGATTGCCTCAGAGCGATAACGCCGCCAATTGTGTACCACATAAGTTGTACCTTTTATTTATTGTAAATATCCTTGGTGAGCAATAAAGAATTTTTTATTTTATTTATTTTATTATTTATAATACATAGAAAGACCCAGACCAATGCAATAGCCATATTCATGCATACAAATATTTGCACTGAGCGGGAATCAACCCGCGCCCCCTGCGTGGCAGTCGCGTGCACTACCACCACACCACAGAGGCTTTGAACTTGGCGTGAAAGCGTAATTCAACTAAATCTAAGCGCTGTTCCCGTTTGCGTCGAAAGCTTTCAACTCAGGGTCCGGGATTCTCTTATTCGAATGGAGTGACTGCCGCCCGATCTCCAAACCCCGAAAGGAAACCTGAGTCATAGCTTCCTCTGTCAATCAGTAAAACAATATCGTTTTTTTATAGCATTTAGTAAGATGACTTTTTAGGTTCGAAAGAAAGTTGGTAGATGGCTCCACCGTCTCCCTTAAAGACGGATATAAAGAGAAGGGAAATTTGGAGTGATTCCGGTGTGGCTCAATAGCTCAGTTGGAAGAGCATTCGCCCTGTATTCGCGCTTGAGCGCTTCGTTTTCCCGATATATTTCGAACTAGCTTTTTCCCGCGGCTCCGCCCGCGTGGATGTCTGTTATCGCGACAAAACATACCTAGCCTATGTCCTTTCTCATGATCTAGTCTACCCCTATACCAAATTTCATCAAAATCGGTTCAGCGGTTTAGGCGTGAAAGCGTAACATACAGACAGACAGACAGACAGACAGAGTTACTTTCGCATTTATAATATTAGTATGGATATCGTCCTGCATCCATACACAACCCAAGAGTTTTCGACTTTGACCAAATAATTCAATTTTTGTATTCGTTTAATTTCCACCTACTTAAATGGTAAATGAAATAATGTTATAAAAAACTGTTTCCTGCAGAGTGAGTGCTTGTGCTAAGGTCATTGGCACCACTGACGGTTGCCACGTCAGGCAGGTCACGCTATGCGGCGAGGTTAGTCTAGATCGAGCTCAGATTGCCTCCTTCGTTACTTTTTATTTTTAAAACGTTTATTTCGTAAGAGGTTTTATTTCTGAGTGAGTTATGTTTTTAATTCGCTGTTGTTAGCTTGTTTTAAATTATAAGTATGTATTATAGTTGTTGTTTGTATTGTTTGTATTCAATTTAGATGTAGGTACAGCATCCGATCGATCTTAATGAACAAAATACTCAAAATGATCTTAATTATCTGCGGTAGCCTAGTGGTATGGGTAATGGACTGCTGATACGAGGTCTCAGGGTCGATCCCAGGTTTACCATGGCACACACCAATGACTTTTCGATGCTTTTCGAAGTTATGTGTGTATTTGTCGCAGGTTTATAAGTGCCCGGTTAATGGCAATAGGCTCGCCACCTATTACATTGGGACCTAAACATAAACTGGCGAAATGTGGGTGCTAGCACCTCTGCCTACCCCTTCGGGGAATACAGGCGTGAGTTTATGTTATGTTATGTATGTTATGAAAATATTATAGAGCCCATTTAGAACCGGCACACACTACTCTATCGGCATTGATAATGAAAAGGATACTTCGGCATTATCCCTAAGGACATTATGCAAGCCAAAGAGTAGTTTCCGTGCTGACAGATGCAGAAGAATGCAGAAAGATCCTTTTCCTCGCCAATGCCGCTAATGTGCGCCAGCCCTTAGTAACTCAAACACTATTTTTCAAAATCTGATAATTATTATCTACTTCTAACGTTGCCTATACTTGCATTGTACCTCAATCGATATCACCTATTTGTTGTGAAGGTCAGATGGCAGTCGTTTCACGGAAAATGCCGAAAATATCCAAGCACTTCCAGTCAAGTCACCTAGGTATTCAAATTACTAGTTCAAACGTATTAATCAGAGTTTAAACAGCTTCCGTATGTGTGTTACAGTGCTAGAAGTGATGCTTTAGTAAATGAAAGAACTAAAAACACAACAATTCAGTCTATGTTCGTTTGAAAGTGTGTTTACCTTATGCAATTAGACAATATTTATGTCTTTAGTGAATTTAAGTACGCATTTACGCGTTATGAAACGACAGCCTCTGTGGCGTGGCGGTAGTGGACGCGACTGCTACGCAGGAGGCGAGGTTTTGATCCCCGCTCAGTGAAAATATTTGTATGTATAAATATGGCTATTTGCATTGGTCTGGGTGTTTCTATATAATATGTATGTATTTACAAAAAAAGTATGTTTATCCGCATTCTAGATTCATAATACAAGCTAGTTAAGCTTACCATGGATATAGATAGCGTTGTGTAGAATGTTGTGGAATATTTATTATTTATTTATTAAGCTAACATAGACATCTTATTTCACGGGTTAAGTACCGATGACGGAGTTATATGACTGTTTATTTATAAAGGTACAGTCAGCGTCACATCGATTTTGACGTCTCAAAATAATCTTAATGCCATGATTTACTTCCCTTTCTGTTGATGGATTGTTCTGACATTTGGTACACACCATGGAGAAGGAATATTCTGCCTTCCGTGGTAGGTACACACCTTTATTGCGGACGATAGTACAGTTCAAATCCATACTAATATAACTAACTCTGTCTCTCTGTCTGCCTGTCTGTATGTTACGCTTTCACGCCTAAACCACTGAACCGACTTTGATGAAATTTGGTATAGGGGTAGATTAGACTATGAGAAAGGACATAGCCTATGTTTGGTCGCGATAACCGACATTCACACGGGCGTAGCCGCAGGCAAAGGCTAGTCAAAACATAAAACAGTTAAAGTATTAAGATTATTTTGAGTACTTAACAAGTTTTGTGTAAGATACACCAAAATACCTTTTCTGTACTGTAGAAATATCTTTATTCGAAAGGTCGACGGCCTTTCAAAACAGCCCACTGTTTCCTTACTACTCCTAAAAACCTCAACTTACTCAATTTGACATCTCCTATTCTGTATATCTGTGTTTTCAATCTCCTAATAACGTCACCTGTGTCCAAATCCTTTTACAAAACAAGAACAAGTTCGTTTATTGTTTTGAGAAGACTCGTTATTGCCTAAAGTAGAGGCTATATGGCTATAATGGTTTGACGTAGGTGTATGCTACACACTTATCAAGGAAATCTAGGTTTGGTATCATGGATTTGAAGTTTGGATACAAGTTAATAATAACGGTTTGAAAAACAGCTTTGAATATTCCTGAAACCGCTTGGGAAGAGGGTGACATCCCGCTACATACGTTGTTTGATATTATGTAATAGGAAATTATAAAAGCAGAACTCAACTCCTGAGACAACCCAGAACAAATTATCCTGGCGCTGACTAATATCTACAAGAAGATCTGACTCATATAGATGTGGGGCTATGGCATAGAAGACTAAGAAGAAGAAGAGATGTACCTACAGTTGACATGACACTACAGATGTACACTACACAGTGTTGATGATAAGTGTACAGATTTTTACAAACAACTGTATGTGAAGAGGTGTATCAATCAATTAGCCCACCACAGTCCACTGTTGGAAACAGGCTCTCCCAATGTGCGCCATTTCGGTTGATCATCCAACTTCCGCATCCAGTCTGTTCCAGATGTATAGGTACTTATCTTCTTTACACTAGTTATCCACTAGTTTGCCCAATATAACTTAATTATAGTAACACTAAACTAAGCTATTCTAATTCTATAATAAAACTATATATTTGAATGATTTTTTTATAGCATTTAGTGTGCTAACTTTAAAAAGATCATTCTTTAGTTCCAACAGTTCGTAAGAAAGTTGGTAGATGGTTCCACCATCGCCCTTGAAGACGGATATATAGAGAAGGGAAATTTGAAGTGATTCAAGTGTGGCTCAATATATCAGTTGGAAGATCATTCCCCCTGTAAGGGAAAGGTCGTGGGTTCAAGTCCCACTTGAGCATTTAATTTTACCCGATGTATTCGAAAACTATACATATATAGTTTTATTATAGAATTTGAATAGTTTAGTTTATAACAACAATCGATTTAGTTTATAACGAGTATCAATTAATAAACAAATCTGTAGAGCTCAGCCTTTTTGCTTATGACACCTACTCAATGTACCGAATGAAAAAATTAAAAATATTACTACGCAAAAAACGTAGTCTAAGAAGCCTTTTAGTAGTTTAAATAGAAAAAATATTAATTACGTAAGCGAATACTGCAAATAAGCAAAGCGGGGTGACGCAACGAGGTAATGTTTCGTGACGGTTGCTGACGCAAAATGCAATGCGTTGCACTACGGATCGTAGCCTACTGAATATTACCTAGCTAAATCTATTATTTTTGGACTACATTAGAGCTTATTATTAATAGGATCACTTCATTGCAAAGACCTTATTCTTAGAAATGCGTGTAGGTATCAAGTTGAAAGTACCAGCCTCCGTGGCGTGGCGGTAGTGCACGCGACTGCCACGCAGGAGGCGCGGATTCGATTCCCGCTCAGTGCAAATATTTGTATGCATGAATATGGCTATTTGCATTGGTCTGGGTGTTTTTATATATAACATGTAGGTATCTATTTACAAAAAAAAAGTATATAAGTATATTTATCCGCATTCTAGATTCCATAACACAAGCTATAAAAAGCTTACCATGGGTCTAGATAGCGTTGTGTAGAATGTTGCGGAATATTTATTTATTATTCATACCAAATACTCAGGTCTGCAAAGCCTTGAAGCTGTCAATACATACATATAATCACGCCTTTATCCCCAGACGGTTAGGCAGAGGTGAATTAACACCCTCATTTTACCAATCATTGTATTCGGTCCCACGTAATAGGGGGTGAGCCTATTGTCGTATTCCGGGCACAATTGTTGACTCGAGCCTATATGTGAGGCTGTGTCTGGGCTGTATATATCTGTCTGATGTTAAGGCTGTCAATAAATCAAACTTATAAATCTTCTGACTCGCACTTTTCGTCCTCACTCCGCCTGACCGGTTTTTTTTATTTATAAATAAGGCAGTAAATAAGCATACGGGGTAGCTAAGGATACTCCCTGTGAAGGCTTGCAACATTAGAAAAAATTTGCAGCGCCTGACATCCATAGACTCTTTGTAAGGCCAGATGCTAGAAAAATGCTACAAAGACCCAGAGGCTCCTTAACAAAAGAACCTTCAGGATTAGATTACAAGTAAATCATAGGTTCTTTCCTGCTTGTAAACTGTGATGTTTTTAAAACATAGACTATTTGGAAATTTTCTTTTTTGTATCATTACTTGTGTAGCATGTGGGAAAATGATAACTTTGTCTATGGAGAAGTGACCGTATGTACCCTGCATTGAAATTAATATTCAATGTACTAAAAGGATATGTTGAACCAATTTGATCGCAAAAAGAAAGGTAAAGATTCTCAAATTGACATTTTCCTAAGATTTTGTATCACAATATTTTCGAAAATTATTACTCCAGGCCTTTAAATCTTAACCGTATTAGAAAAATTGGAAGGTGTCATGGCGTCGCGCGCCAATTCAGTTTGGCTTCCTAAGCTTATCTAACTAAAACAGTACTTAACGTTTTTATTATCGAAAATCCAATTAAATGCGTCATATTCGCACATTTTCGCAAACTAATATCATTAGAGAGTAGGAAACCACTTAAATTCTCCACAAGATAATCCTTGTTAGACTATTATAGGATCACGTTTCACTAATTCCTTCAACCTTGACTTTTAACGTTAAGAATTATTGATCAATGACTTCTTGGTAGGTATATTAGTTACAAATAAATGATAGTATTTATATTGTATTTATTCGTTAGTTATTAGTTAATTAAAACATAAAATTGTGTCAAACTTCCTGGGTGTGGAGGGAAATTCAAATTTTGAATTTGGAACAGGATGCAGAAACTATAGACAAATGAATTTTATTAAAGTATTTTCACACCAATTGGGTACAGCCATTACGCGCCTTTTTCGTAATATTATAATCTGCGTGACAGCTACAAAAATTAGTGGTCGGGTTGTGGTCGCAAGTCTAGTATAGTATTCATAGAAGCCATTGAGGTCGTCGATTTGATGACCACCATTTTAGTTTTAATTTGTTATCTATTATGGTGGTCCTCATTCCAGAAACTACGCATAAACTACAAATTATCTTGACATAACCATAATCGCAAACTTATGCCACCACCAAAGAGGTAACAAAGTAACAAGCCTAGATCTAAATCCATAACTCATCAACACCACGAAACAGTTTTCCGTGCAGCTATCAAAACCGAATCGATTTACTATTAAATCGATTTCAATCGGCTTAACGGTCCAAACGGTATTTCAATTTAACCGTGTAACTGACGCACTGCTAACGAAAGCTTTAACTGTATCGTGAAATCGACAACTTATCTGTGGAGCTATGGGGCTGTGACGTAACAACACGTATATTATTGCCACAGACCAAATAATCTCACAGAAGGTGCAATACTATGTTGGTTCACGGTGGAGTAGAAGAGGCTACCTCAATTTTTTCCTCGATGTTATAAAAGATACTAAGACATAGAATTTCACTAGGTGTTCTTCATCCGACAGAAAACATAAAGCTCATGACAAAATGCCAGAATTAGCGAAATGTGGGTGTTAAGTGTTAATACACCTCGGCCTACCCCTTCCAATAAATTCAAATAAATGGTAGAAAGGTAAGCCAGGATTCCTAAAAAATATAGCCGCACCAGAGCTCTCTTGCATTGCATCTGCGATGTCTTGGAAATGAAGGATGCAGCGGATACAAGAGTTCTTCACGCGATTCTTACAATGATTCTGCACATCTACTGTGACACACAGCTCCTGTTAGTGTCATTCCAGCAAGGGCTACTATACAAGGACATGCCTAGAAATGGTTTTATAGAGCTACCCCTTCTACCTAATCACCACTTCAGGGTATTTTCTGACGTTTAAGAATTTCAATGGTCGGCACTTACCTTAGAAGACAAATCCGCAATAATTTCATTCTTTTCATCGATCTGCCTCTCTCTCTCGAGCGCCCTGCGCGCGTGTGCGGCGATGGAGTCTCTCACTCGCGATCCTTCGAGTGCCGCGTACGCAGCCACTGCGTCGGCGCAGGCGGCGGCCAGCGCGCCCCGCCGGAGCGTCTCTCCCTCGTCGCCGTCCAGGGACGTGAGGGACAGGTCTGAGTGTAAACCTGAGAACAAGAATACTGCAATTTAATTTAAGCGGTTCAAACGGACGTTGTATGGAAATAGAAAGTATATTAGAGTTGAAATGAATCCTTAGTGTAAAGTAAAGCCAACGAGACGAGAGAAAAAGGATAAAAAAGCGACCATTACTGCGTTATGTTGCGATATCTAGCGATTATTTTATCTGTCCTGGTCGCACGTTTCACACGTACGCGACAATGGCCGAACGATAGCTGTCGTTGCGTGTTTCGTAGTACAGGAAAGCTGTCAGCACAGCGGTTCTAAACTGTCAAATCCGCTATCTTATGAGCAATTTCATTCCTGTCTGGAATGCGCTTGAAGTGATAAATGTTTGGAACCGCTGAAACTTTGTTTACCTTTTTTCTCTCGCTTCGTTGGCTTTACTTTAGTTCTTGTTAACATTAATCATCACCACCCTTTTAAAGTCCTTCGCAGTTAGCTACATCTGAAGCTCTTACATCAGATCCCAGGGTCAGCCTATCCTTTCGATTTGGCATTTGGTAGCTTCTGAAGTTGACCCTTAAAAATACATTGAGAGGATAACTTGCACCAGAGGCTGGAACGGCGTCTAAATCCTCTAAGTCCTTACTCATTTTATGGTTTTTGTTCGTTTCTAAGAACCACCTTGACGTTTAATAAAGGAACATAAGATGACTTTTACCTACTTATTCCTGTTGTTCCAATTGATCTAGATTGAGTTAGATAAATAAAAATAATGACATATTTTTTAAATGCCAGGGGACTCATTCAAATAGTCTAAAATATTCCAAAACTGTTGGGACTCTCACAATAGCGCGTGTTCGAAATTCGAATGACATCATACACGTCATGTTTCCACGAAGGAGCGTGGTACGCCATGACACCACAGGGCACAGAACAGATAATAGCGCAGTGTTGATAAATAAAATATGAGAATATCGCGATTTTTAAACCTATCTACCTAATATAATATTACATTATTCTCTCCATTAGACTCTTGTACGATTTTTTCGTATCAGGAATGTTATTACCGCGGTTCTAATGAAATTTTACTCCCGCAAATTTTTCAAATGTGGAATGGCGTTTTTTTAAAGATGGATACGCATCTTTAAAAATCCATAAGATGTTTAATTTTTTGAGCACGATTGTGACACAATTTATAATGCATATATCCAACGTAAATTGAAACATATACTTATGGATAAAAAGTAATCGAGCATGAAGTGCTATAGAAAGCAACACAACTCTTTAGTTTCAATTTAAAAAAAAACGCTCAATATAAAACTTCATTTAAGTTCTTTATGTATAATCAGATTTATAATATTATAACTTTTATTTTTTAAATAGATACATAGTATGTAGATGCTTTATTAAAATATAACGTCATCAAATAATTAATTAAAATTGTTAATTTCGCAACGAAAACCAAGAAATAAAAAGTTCATTCGACTTATCGAAACAACAAATGATTTGAAATCAGAATACGAACTTAAAACGCGCCTTAATGACTAATCCAACGCAATATTACCACCATTATCAACAAAATAAACGTGACTGAATATATTTATGTATTTCTTTCATACATCATAATAGATAATATTTCCGTAAATTAATCCAGGAACGAATTTCGAAGGTCGCTTTATTGTCTGCACAGTGTATACACCTGAACTGACTCACAGTCACTGTACAGGCAAACTGCAGAAGGTCAAGTACATCAATGTTGAGAAATGCTCCTCGTTTTATTTAGCAAGGTGGTACAAGGTCGTACAACAAAGACCGGACGGTAAAACCGTCTAGTACTTGATAACTATTGCTATTGCACTGATGGTTCACTTCGGTTACAACCGTTTTTTTTTTAAGTAGATACTCGGGCATCACTATTCTGTGAACGGTCAGCGGGTTAAGTTACCTAGGTGCGGTTGCCACTTGGTGATTTTTTATCTGACCGCTTTTTTTTCTTTGAAAGGCACTTTATAAGTCAGTCCTGGCTGTTAATAGTGAGTGTCATGGTCAAGATGAAGGTTTATATAAGCAACACGAACAATTACGATGCTCTGAAAAGATGGTACAGTCCGGATCCTGAGCTACAGTATTCTCAGTTTTCTACGATTGTATACCTCTATGTATACAGGGTGTAATCGTTAAGTGTATCCAGGCGATTATTCTGTAACTATTACAGATATCAAAAAAAAAATTGACATTAAACACTCCGGGAGTGTTTAATGTCAAAATTTTAGATACCTCTCGTTTGATTTAAAAAAGTTATTGATGTCATTTTACTCATTAGGTAACGTGCTTTCGATATCAGTTTAAAGTTTTTTGATATCTGTAATAGTTACAGAATAATCGCCTGGACACACTTAACGATTACACCCTGTATATGACCCCTTCAGAAGTGGTTATTTCTGCCTTTCACAGATTGAAAATAGGTTTTATGAACACAAAAGACAAATTATATAATTTCAGTCAAGTCACGCTTAATTTGTAAAATGACCTCCGACAAGGAGAGAGGTTAATTTGTCCTAGATACCTGAATAAAATAAATTAGCTGTATCATGAGCATAATTTTGCCTTAATAATATTTAAGTCCGGGTATCATTGAAATCTATTATCGTGTGCAATATCAGAGGATATCGCTTGCACATTACCGATCCGGTAAAGACTGAATGCATTTGCTGTTTGAATGCATGCAAAAACTGAACGACAGGGCCATCTTTTGTAGACCAGGGTTTTCTCTTGAAGACTTCCAAGTCAGGGTTTTGGGGATGTGCTGTGAGCAACAGCTAGTACTTATTGATTTTCAGATAGATAATCAGCCAGATATTTTCACCTGTTTAAGCAGGATATGGGAAAAAACATGCAAACATCCAAATGTCTTAATAAACTTTAACACTTATAACATTAGTAACACACTTCATACATATTTTATAACAAGCCAAGTGTATTATGAAGTAGTTGATGAATTTATAAGCAATCGAGAACACGTATAACCTTTCTGATGTCATATTACTACGCCAATATACTGATGAGTTCATCGTTACCTAACATAACAAGATTGATGAAGATTATAGTCATTATTATATTTATTTTAAATATCTTCAACTATGACTTCATGTTCGTTAAGTGTTCTGCTCAAATCCTATGAATCATATCTTTGAGATTATTTCACTTTTTTGACACTAAACCAACTTATACCTAGTTCATTAATACATATGAGTCATTTTAATTTTTCAATCAGAATTATACAAATTCATTGAATGGCTAATGATGGGATGCCTAAAGTTACAGTCTCTTTCTCTTCTTTTTTATTTTTAATTTCTTTTTTCAACTTTATTGTACAGTCAGTATTTTAATTAGCATATTATTGAATTTGTGTAATTGAAATGGGTAATAATACTTTTTACACACTACACAGATTTTGTCGGCTTCGTTTCTACGATAGCTGGACGGATTTGGATACAGTTATTTTGTTTGAATTGTCTTTTTCACTCTCAAAATCTCACGTATGTTTGATCACAATCGATTGAGTGGAAAATATATAACCAAAAGTCGCAATAACCGATACATCCACGCGGGTAGAGCCGTGGGCATCAGCTAGTTATGTTATCAAATAAACCAACAAGTAGTTCCAAGGTTTTTTGGACCACATTCTGAAGGTCGTTACAGAGTGAAACTTCTGCATTACACTTCATGCGTCGCCTGCCCTATAAAGCAGTCACGCGATCCGTGGTTACGTTACCTGGTTATTTATGTTATTCCGTGTAGCAACCCTGTCGTGGACCGTTTATTTGACTTTAGCTACTTTTATGATTAAGGTTTTGTTTACACTGCTACTAAGGTATGTATGTATGACCCACCAGATGATAATTTGCTCACTGGACAGTGAAAAAGAAACAAAAAAAAATAGCAAATGAATAAAAAAACTCGGGAATATTATATTCTCAAGATTTTAGTCCTTTACATTTGCTATTGTCTAATACAAGACATTTCTTAGGACTTTTCTTAGATAGTCGAAATTTTCATATACATACGTCCTAGGGCCAGAGCTCAGTTGGTCATGGTAGTTCTACTGCAACTAAATAGTCGCAGTATTCCGGTCGATCGGACTAGCAATTGGACTACTGAGGC
The DNA here is from genome assembly GCA_914829495.1 of Eilema sororculum. Classification (NCBI taxonomy): domain Eukaryota; kingdom Metazoa; phylum Arthropoda; class Insecta; order Lepidoptera; family Erebidae; genus Eilema; species Eilema sororculum. The sequence continues at coordinate 18,322,770 of OU618536.1, forward strand.
AAAAGGATTAGGAGGAAAGGACTAGGAAGGGCCTGGTCGCGGGTGGAAGTTTGACTTGTCCTGGATGTTGTGTGAAAAGGCCACAGATATAACATAAACTCACGCCTATATTCCTCAAAGGGGTAGGCAGAGGTGCTAGCACCCAAATTTCGCCAGTTTCACAGTCGCCAGCCACAAACATAATATATTCATAAAATATATACATATTCATAAATTACAATTCGTAACATTATTAGGAAATAAAAACCTAGAAGACCCACCTGAATCGTCGTCATGTCCAGTATTAAGCTGCAGTGCCAATGTCCTCAGCTGTTTGTACACCTGCACAGCTTCACTCCTCAGCCAGCCGTCGTCCTGGTCCTCCTCCGGTTCAGATTCCATCTCCGCGTGCAATGACCTGGCGGTGTCTGTCGTGTCGATGGGATCTGGAGCGCCGATCCTCTCGGCTAGTGTATCGTGGGATCTTTGCAAGCGTTCCAGTTCCTTCAATGTATTGTGGTATAGGTGTTCCTGTGGAAGACAAACGTTTCATATTAACTTGAGAATAATTATTTGAATGAAATTTTTATAGCATTTATTATGCTAACTTCTTAAGTTCGAAATACATCGGGAAAAAGAAGCGCTCAAGTGGAACTTGAACCCACGACCTTTCCTTTACAGGGGAAATTTGAAATGATTCAGGTGTGACTCAATAGCTCAGTTGTAAGAGCATTCGAAATTGGTCCAGGCGTTGTTGAGTTATGCGCTTACCAACACATTTAGCGATTCATTTTTATGTTATAGATTATGTAACAAGGAAAGCTAATTATTCAACCTACATTATACATGTTATCTATAAAAACTATAACATCATCTAATGATTCCATCGATCTTGGCGTATCTATAGTTCTGCCTACACCACACAAAACATCATTAGTAGATTTCATATCGTCATACAAAGGGGTCTAATACTGATGGCCGTCAGAACTGCGGTTGCCCAATTCGTAAAACCTTCGGAGCTTCGAAACAAAATTGGTTTTTAATTACCAACCATTGTTCTATTGGATGGACGGATGTTCAAAAGTGAAAGGAATTACTTCGATATGAGATAAATAATAAAATAAGTAAAGGATAATGACGTGATATCCATAGTGAAGAGTTTGTTATTTTGGACGCGCTAATCTCTGAAGCTGCATTACTATTTGGAAATTTCAGTTGCATGAATTCAGTCGTAGTAAATCCGTCGCCTTAAAGACGTATAAGATGGGAAATTTGAATTACATCGGGCGTGTCTCGGTAGCCGAATTGGTCAAGGCATTCCACCTGTAAGGGAAAGACTGCGGGTTCGAGTCCCGCCCGAGATGATTCTTCTTTTTCCCTATGTATTCGAATTCCAGTTGCATTTGATAGCCTAGTCTTTGGCTTTACATAAAGCCGAAAGCTGAGTAATGAGAAAAAAAGGTATTGATAAACAGATGTACAAACAGACGAAAGAAAGAAAGAAAACTCATTTATTGAGAATCAGTACCTACACAAAATACACAAAAAAACTATATATGACAGAGAAAGAATAACACTAAAAGGACTAAGTGACGTATGCTGACAAGAAGTCTGACAAGTAATCTAAATGTCAGTGTCATTCAAGCTGTCAGTCAACGAATTGATCCTAGGGTCCCATTTTTATTTCTTGATGTACGGAACCCTACAAACTATGAGAGCGACGGAGGTACGTAGGAAATGCATCGATTCAACAAAGTACAAGCTTTGATGCAAACAGGATTAAGGCTATGATGATGATAAAGATATTAAATAAAGAGCTCGAAAAGAAACGTAAAAACAATTAATGGTAAGATAAGAAACCGCGTATTTCCTGTTAAGAAATAATTTGGTCCACTCCATCTCTTCCCATGCGGTGTCGTACAAGGCGACTAAGAGATAGAGCTGTTTAACATCAGACAAATATATACAGCCCAGACTGCAGATATAGGCTCGAGTCAACAATACTGCCCGGAATATTATGGCAATAGGCTGACCCCCTATTACATGGGACCGACTACAATTTATTGGTGTAATGTGGGTGTTAACTCACATCTGCCTAACCCTCCGTGGATAAAGGCGTGATTATTTGTATGATTGTATGTAAGATGGTAATGGTTTTGTAAAAAACTACACCAAATTATGAAAAAAAAACCTTGATAAAGAGCTGAAAAAGGCTATCGACGATAATAAATATAAGGAAATTGCTTCATTTGTACTAAATCGCGGAAACATTATACCGTACATATAGTTTCCAGTTAATTAAACATCAGTGCATACATATATACATACACTCGCGCCTTAGGTTCGAATCCTGGCCATTACACTACCGACTTGAACCCACTCCTAGCACAAGCAATTTAGCTTAGTTGGAGGGGTTAGACGGAATATTAGTAATTCCGGTTGTTAATATTCTTAATATTCTATTCCTTTCAATCAGACAGATATATACCTACAGCCCAGATATATACCTACAGCCCAGACTCAGCCTCAGATGCATGGCTCGAGCCAACCATAGTGCCCGAAATGCGGCAATAAGTTCACCCCCTATTACTTTTGACCGAATACAATGATTGGTAAAATGTGGGTGTTAATTCACCTCTGTCCAACCCTCCGGGGATAAAGGTGTGATTGTATATATGTATGTAATTCCCCACAGGGGTAGGCAGGGGTGTATTAAATAAAATAAATAAATATTCCACAACATTCTACACAACGCTATCTAGACCCATGGTAAGCTTTTATAGCTTGTGTTATGGAATCTAGAATGCGGATAAACATACTTATATACTTTTTTTTTTTGTAAATACATACATATTATACATAGAAACACCCAGACCAATGCAAATAGCCATATTCATGCATACAAATATTTGCAATATTTGCGTGGCAGTCGCGTGCACTACCGCCACGCCACAGAGGCTGTCAATTATTAACCTTATTATTATTATAATATTTTGCCAACTAAGATTTACGGTTCCACGCAAAGAGGGCGAGCCTATTGCCATCACTTTGTCAAAGGCTGTATGTTTACTGTCGGACGGAGGACATTCCAGTCGCCTGTTACGACACCTATGGGAAAAGATGGTGTAACTATATTCTACTCCACCGGGAAGGCGGGAACCAACACCGCAACAGGGCGTTAAGAAATACATTCACAATATTTCGAAAAACTACCTACTTTTTGCATTTTCACAATAAACCTTGTGTTTGAAAGATATTGATGATGAGTTTAATATATTGTAAATGTTATTGTGACCTTCGTTATAACTAACTACTGGTTTTAAAGTATTGTAACATCTCATAATGACATATCTTTCATAACTAATGATGACTGAAGTAGGTACTCGTATGTAAGTACATAAAAATGTACATTATGTCTTTGAGACAATGAAAGGGTTCTCATAATATCAATTGAGATAACACTCAATAACTTTAAATCTATTGTACATTGTAGTAGTAAGTGATTTAATATGCGCTGTGCATAATAAAACATATTTTCTTTTCTTTCTATATTCCATTCTATCAATAGTTTATTTCTATTGTTAGAACTCAAATAATCTTTGAATGAATTTTACAGCATTAAGTATGCTACCTATACAAATCGAATACATAGGGAAAAATTAATCTTCTCGGGCGGGACTCGAACCCGCAGTCTTTCCCTTACAGGGGGAATGCCTTGACCAATTCGGCTACCGAGACACGCCCGATGTGATTCAAATTTCTCTTCTATTTATCCGTTCTTACGGCGACGGTGGAGTCATCTACCGATCTTCTTACGAACTATCGGAACCAATGAATTATGTTACAATCATTTTTAAACATTGATTTCTGATAACTCCGCCCAAATACAGCCTCTGTGGCGTGGCTGCCACGCAGAGGGGCGCGGGTTCGATTCCCGCTCAGTGCAAATATTTGTATGCATGAATATGGCTATTTGCATTGGTCTGGGTGTTTCTACGTATAATATGTATATATTTACAAAAAAAAAAAAAAAATAAGTATGTTTATCCGCATTCTAAATTCCATAACACAAGCTATAAAAGCTTACTATGGTTCTAGAAAGCGTTGTGTAGAATGTAGTGGAATATTTATTTATATTTATTGATTTATTTATAAATACTTGAAGGAATTTTACAGCATTAAGTATGCTAACTATACAATTTAAGTTTAAGTTATATATACAAATAGTTATATTCAAACTAGCTGTCCCGGCGAACTTCGTACCGCCAATTTTTCCCGCCCTCGTGGCGTCAGATCCCGTTCCCGCTGCACCATTTAGGGGGATGAAAAATAGATGTTGGCCGATTCTCATAGATACCGGATAAGCACAAAAAATTTCATCAAAATCGGTCAAGCCGTTTCGGAGGAGTATGGCAACGAAAACTGTGACACGAGAATTTTATATATATTAGATAATCGTTATTCCCGATTGCGCTTGAGCTTTTTACCTCGGAGCTAGATGTCTACCTACCCGTTTTCCTTTTTGGTGTGTCTTATATAGCCATCGATAAATTCATCAATTAGCCAATTGTAGTCTACCACTGAACATAGACCTCTCCCAATATTGTGAGGCTATGGCCTACTGTCTCCACGCAGACAAACAGAAATACTTACGTATAGTAAAATGAAACGATGGTGAAATGATAGTTCATACACTTTTTTATATGGATGGAGGGCATAAGCTTAACAGAAAGGATGACAATGAAAGAGTACTAAATAGGGTGCAAGAGGGAAGCTCTTTATTGAGAATGACAGCCTCCGTGGCGTGGCGGTACTGAACGCGACTGCCACGCAGGAGGCGCGGGTTCGATTCCCGCTCAGTGCAAATATTTGTATGCATGAATATGGCTATTTGCATTGGTCTGGGTGTTTCTATGTATAATATGTATGTATTTACAAAAAAAATGTATTTAAGTATGCTTATCCGCATTCTAGATTCCATAACACAAGCTAGTTAAACTATGCTTACCATGGGTCTAGATAGCGTTGAGTAAAATGTTGGGAAATATTTATTTATTTATTAATAATCGAAAACCGAAGAGGAAAGATGATTGACCACCTGATAAGACATGACTTGTTCTTAAAAAACATCAAAGAGGGGAAGGTAAGAAGCAAAAAGTGGAAGAGGTAGGCCAAGAGGAACATTTATGGCACAGATAAAGGAAAAGATACAAGTCAGGATTGGCGGAGCAGAGAGAAGAGTGGCGATTACTCCACCGATAAGAGCGTAGCTCTTAAGTTACAGAGAGAGAGAGATATATACTTTTTTTAATTGATTAACCTGTCTATTTGAACCAAAGTCGCAACATTTAAATCAATATTGATGAATTTATCCTCAGAAACAATTATGTTCCGGTGGCTTCAAAAGAATGATAATTGAAGTAGTTAACCAATTATGTAAAAACCATATGCAAATTGCAATCACTGTTATAATCAACAATGTCCAAACCGGTATCTTCTCTGTCATGATTAGCAATCAAAGATTCTTCGATTACAACATCTTTTTAGCACACTTCTGCCTACCCGTTTGGCGATTTGCAGATGTGAATATATGTATGTATTTATGTTTAACCGAGTTCAGAAAAAAATAGACTTTAAACTCGGATATTTAGTTTATATTTTACTAGCCGACGCGGCGAACTTCATACCGCCAATTATTTTGCACCGGCGTAACGTCAAATCCCGTTCCCGCTGTACCCTCTACTATATTAAGCATGTATTATACACATAAACGTTCCTCTTGATTCACTCTATCTATTAAAAGAAACCGCATCAAAATCCGAACCATAGTTTAAAAGATATAAGCATACATAGGGACGGACAGACGCGGAAAGCGATTTTCTTTAAACCACAGTATAACGAGTGATCTTACAGTAGTTCATACCCCGTCCCCCACCACTCCCCTGCCCCCGCACGATTGCTCTGTCTAGACGGCTTCGTTGACAGACTGTATGTAGTATGAATCGTTAGACTGTGTTTATACTATGTAGTGATATTTGACTTTGGTGGCAGACAAACACGGTCCACCTTATGGAAAGTGGTTACCGTGACCTATGAACGTGTGCAACCATCTCACGTTGGGGTGCTGGTTGGGTAACCTCCACGTTGGCCTTTCCGTTTCTTCCCCCTTTGGACCGCGGTCCTGGGGAGCGGAAGCGGGAGGGCTGGTGCACCCTGGACAACGGCTAACAGACTCCCACCTTGGGAGTTCTGTTGGCCGTTGACAAATAACCCATCGGCGGACCCCACTGAGGTGGGGTCGTGGGATGACGGGCCTGTAAGGCCCGTGGTCGTCCGCGTCTCTCCCAGTATCCCTCTGCTTTCAGAGGAGACAGGCGAGAGACGCTTAGACAACCCAGGCGGGAGTGGCCCTGTCAGGGGCCGCTCGTGGGCCCTCCACATGTCCCTCTGTTTGCAGAGGACGTAGTGGAGGGCGCTCTAGGGCGGACGGGTTCTCCACCTTTGGCTTCGTCCAGAGGTGGGGAACATGGTCTGATGCAGACCACCGTGCGGCCAAACCGTAAGCCTGACCTAGGTCAGGAACGGTGGCCTCTAGTGGGCTACGAGGAAGACAACCTCTATAAAAAATTACCCCCAGGGGCGGACGGACTCGGTCTGGTGCAGACCCCGTTCGGCCCGGCCGTAACCCTGAACGGACAGGACCGGTGGATCTTCGGATCCGCGAGGAGTTAACCTCTATAAAAATCCCCAATCCTAAGCTCTGACGCCTGGCGATGGGATGAGTGGCTGGAGGGAGTCCAGTCCCAAGGGCGTCAATGTCGGAGGACACAAAACTCAAAAAAACACATGCAATGAGTAAAAATACCGATAAATCTACCCAGGAGGGTCCCAGCCTAGCTGGGGAGTCCCTCCCGTTGCCAGTCGGCAACGGCAGTCCCTCAGCGTATTCTGGGGGGGACAACCATTGCCTGAGCCCGGCGCCGAGCTCTAAATCCGGCCCCAACTATAACAGTAGCGCGGAGGTCGCGCTACACATGGACGATGCGGCGTCCGTATCAGCGGCGGCGGTGACGTCAGAGGAATCTGGCGTCACCACCGAAGAAAACAGGCAGGCGTTGCCTGGGTTGCAGACGAGGTCTGCAGCCAAAAAGCGAAAGGGGAGGAAAAAGGTTCCCCTGCCGCGGGTGGCCGAGCTTGATGAGACATTCATCCCACCCAGCGGCACGAGCAGTAGTGAAGAGGAGCGGGAGCACAAAGTCCAGGCCACTGGCCGCGAAAGGGCCAGGAGGAGCGGTGGAGAGGCCGCCCGCCCCCCTCGGGACTCCTCCCCGTGGGTTGGATCCAACCCGGGGATGGATGTGCCGTTGGTCCCGGCCAACTGCAGAAGGACCATGATCCTTGGCCATCGGCTTGGCCGGATGATGATGGCGGGGCAGGGGGAGTCTCCGACTCCCGAGCAGGCCGCAATGCTCGGGGTCGTGCAGCAAATCGTTGCCGCCAGCAAGGGCCTGGCCGAGCAGGTGGCCGAGCAGACAAAGAGGGAGGCCGAGGCCCAAAAACAGGAGGCAGAGTCCCGGCGCCAGCTCGAGAGGGTCACAGCGGAGCTGGAGGCCCTCAAAAGGCGTGTCGAGCACCTGACCGAGTTACCGGGGGTGACAACTCGGTCGATGCGGAAGGCGCAACTGGAGCGGTCGGCGCACTCGGCGCCGGTGGGGCGGCCGGTGCAGTCGGAGCGGCCAGCGCAAACTGCGCAGTCGCCGCGGCAACCGGTGCAGCCGCCGACTCGACCGGCAGAGCCGGCGTCGTTGGCCGATTGTATGGCGGCCATACGCGCTGAGATGGTGGCACAGGAGGAGCGCACCAACCGGCGGCTGGAGGCGATCCTGGACATCGCCCGCCGTCCTCCTCTCGCGACGCCAGCCGGGTACGCCGCCGCAGTGAGAGGCGGCACTGCCTCCCCGGTGGCGGCGGCGGCCCCGTCGGTGCCAGCTCGCCGCCCCCCTTCAGGACCTCCGGGTCCCGCACAGGGCGCCCAGGTCACCCAGGGCAAGGGTAAGGGGAGGGGCAAGGGTAAGGGGAAGAAGTCCCCAGCCCTGGCCTCAGCCCCGCCCCCAGCCCGGGCTTCAGTTCCGGCCCGGGCTCTGGCTCCGGCCCCATCAGGGGGCTGGGAGGTAGCTGGAGCCAATAAACAGAGACGGAGCGCGGCCAAAAAAGCAGCCAAATTGGCCAGAAGGGCCAAGGCTGCCACGATGGCAACAGCGCCGAGGAGGCTCCGCGTCCCTCGATCGACGGCCGTCGTCATCACACTGACGGCGGAAGCGTCGGAGAGAGGTGTGGAGTACGCCCAGGTAGTAAGGCAGGCAAGGGCCTGCATCGACCTGGGAGCCCTCGAGATCCCGGATCTGGTGTGCAAGCCCACGCGCACCGGAGCTCGGATCTTCGAGGTCCCCGGCGCTACCAGCGGCCCTAAAGCCGACGCCTTAGCGGCTAGGCTCAGGGAGACGCTGGACGTAGCTGACGTCCGGGTGTCCAGGCCCAACAAGTGCGCAGAAGTGCGCATATCGGGTCTGGACGACTCCATCACGGCCGAGGAGCTTAGGCTCGCCGTGGTGGAGGCCGGAGGCTGTCCTCAGGACACAGTGAGGGTCGGAGCAATACGCTTCGGCCGTCGTGGACTGGGGGCAGCAGTTGTCGGCTGCCCCATCGTGGCAGCCCAAAAGGTTGCCGATGGGCGGAGCCTCCTCATCGGAGGCTTCCAGAAGGTGCAGGTACGGCTCCTGCAGGCCCGACCGGCACGGTGCTTCCGGTGCCTGTCGGTGGGCCACGTGGGGGTGCAGTGCACGGCGGAGGTAACGGTCAGTGACCGTTGCTTCCGCTGTGGCCAACCCGGTCATAAGGCCGGTAATTGCGAAGCTCCGTTGCACTGCATCAGGTGTGCAGCGGAGGGCAAGCCGGCCGACCACAGGGTTGGCGCCAAGGCCTGCACCGCGGGGAGGCCGAAGCCTGGAGGCAGGCGCTCCGTCTCCGGTTCGCGGCAGGGCGTGGAGATGGGCGTTCCATAATGGATCCTCAGCTCCGCGTCCTGCAGGCAAATGCGAACCACTGTGTCGATGCTCAGGCACTTCTGCTCCAGAGCATGGCACAGTGGGGCATTAATGTCGCCGCTGTCGCCGAGCCGTACATTCACCGGTTTCTCGGGCCTGCCTGGGAAATCGACCTGGACGGATCGGTGGCACTGGTGCACAACGCTGCTGCCGGCAGCCCCCCCCTTGTTGTCGTGACAAGGGGGCATGGCTGCATGGCGGCACTTATGGGGGAGATAGCGGTCGTGGCAGTATACTTCTCGCCGAACCGAGACCTAGTTGAGTACCAGCAGTGGCTGGATCAGCTGGGCGTCGTCGTCAATACCTGTTACCCTCACCCGGTTCTGGTGCTCGGGGACTTTAACGCCTGGTCTCTGAACTGGGGTTCCCGATGCACTAGACCGAGGGGCAGGGCAGTGGAGAGCTGGGCTGATAGTTTCAGCCTAGTTCTTCTGAATCGCGGGGCCGTCGCCACGTGCGTGAAGAGACGGGGCGACTCAATTGTGGACCTTTCGTTCGCGAGCGCCCCGCTCTCAGGCCGTGTGCAGAGCTGGCGTGTCCTTGAGGAGGTGGAGACAGCGTCGGATCATCTATACATTCGGTTCGACGTCTCTCCCCCCGCGGGCGCCGCGCCGGTTACACCGGCTCCACGCGAGCCACGTTGGGTGCTTGAGCAACTGGATCGGGAGGTCCTCCTGGAGGCCGCCATCGTACAGGCCTGGGCCTCTGCGCCGGACAGGCCTGTCGACATAGACGATGAGGCGGCGTGGTTCCGGGAGGCCATGACACGTGTCTGCGACGCGGCTATGCCTAGGGCTCCGCCCTATAATCCGAGGCGTCAGGTCTACTGGTGGTCAGCGGACATCGCGAGGCTGCGACAGGCCTCCGTGATCGCTTTCCGCCGGTGGACCAGATTCCGAAGGAGGCGTAGCCGCCCCGCAGATACGGAGCCCCGAGAGGCGGAGCTTCATGCGGGGTACAGGGAGGCCAGAAAGGCCCTCCGAGTGGCGATAAGGCAGTCGAAGGCTGCAGCTCATAAAGAGCTGCTGGAGACGCTGGAGCGGGACCCATGGGGGCGGCCTTACCTTATGGTAAGGGGCAAGCTGCGCCCCCGGGCCCCACCGTTAACCCGGTGTCTCCAGCCGGAGCTGCTCGGAGGAGTCGTTGGCTCCCTGTTCCCAGCGCGGGCGGTGGAACATATTCCACCGCAGATGACTCCGCCACCTAGGTCGCCTATGGCACCCAACGTGGATGACGACGACGTGCCCGAGGTCACTTGGGTAGAGCTAGAGCTGGCGGTGCTAAGGCTTAAGGCCAAGAACACCGCCCCGGGACCCGACGGCATTCCAGGCCGAGCGTGGGTCCTAGCTCTAGGCGAAGAAGACGCTCTCGAGCCCCGACTGAGAGGGTTTCTCAGCGCATGTTTGGAGCGAGGCCAGTTTCCGAAGTTGTGGAAGACGGGGAAACTGGTCCTCATCCGAAAGGTGGGACGCCCGGCGGACTCACCGTCCGCCTACAGGCCGATAGTGTTGCTCGACGAGGTGTGCAAGCTCTTTGAAAGAGTGATTGCAAAGCGCCTCGTCGAGCACCTATCCAGAGTGGGGCCTGACCTGGCGGAAGGCCAGTATGGCTTCCGCCGGAGGCGCTCCACCGTGGATGCCATCATGCGCGTGGGGACTCTGGTGAAGGACGCCATCGCTCGGGGCGAGGTGGTGCTGGCGGTGTCACTGGACATCGCCAACGCGTTTAACACCCTGCCCTGGAGCTGCATTAGGGAGGCGCTCGTGTATCACGAGGTGCCTCCCTACCTTCGCCGCATAGTCGGGGCGTATCTGTCGGAGAGAGCAGTCGTCTACCCAAGTGCGACCGGGCTCGGTCGGCGAGAGATGTCGTGCGGTGTTCCGCAGGGATCGGTCCTGGGACCGCTACTGTGGAACATCGGTTACGACTGGGTGCTTCGCGGTGAGTTCGCAGACGGTGCCGCCGTCACTTGTTATGCGGACGACACGCTGGTGACGGCGTGCGGGGCTACATACCGCGAAGCGACCCTGAAGGCCACGACCGCGGTTGCCCAAGTCGTGGAGCGGATTCGGCGGCTGGGTCTCGAGGTGGCTCTGCATAAAACCGAGGCCATGTTCTTTCATGGGCCTCGGCGCGTGCCCCCGGAGGATTCCAGCCTCATAGTGGGAGACATTTCTATCGGCATCAAGGCCCAGATGAAATATCTGGGGCTCGTGCTTGACGGCCGGTGGAACTTCGGGGAGCATCTCCGAAGACTGGCCCCCAAATTGAAGGACACAGCTGCCGCTTTGGGGCGGCTACTGCCCAACATGAGGGGGCCGGATGACTCCTGCAGGAGACTCTATGCGGGAGTCGTGCGGTCCATGGCCCTATATGGGTGCCCAATATGGGCGGACACCCTGACGGTCCACAATGCGCGTCTGCTGCGTGGACCGCAGCGTGCAATGGCCAGCAGGGCCATTAGGGGGTACCGCACGATATCCTTCGAGGCGGCGAGTCTCCTTGCCGGATCCCTACCGTGGAACCTGGATGCGAGAGCCCTTTCGATGCTATATCGGTATCGTAAGGAGGCGCGGGAGCAGGGACGGGAACCCGAGCCCGAAGAAATTCGGGCCGTGAGGTCTCAGCTCCACAGGGACATGGTAGCGGAATGGGAGCTACGACTTGGGCGACCAAGCGCAGGGCACGTCGTGATAGCGGCGGTAAGACCCATCATGGAGGAATGGCTAGAGAGGCCACACGGCAGCCTCTCGTACCGGCTGACGCAGGTGATTACCGGACACGGGTGTTTCGGGAGTTACCTGTGTCGGATCCGGAAGGAGCCAACGTCCGAGTGCCATCACTGTGATGCGAGCGAGGACACAGAGCTGCACACGCTGACCGAGTGCCCGGCGTGGGACACGCCGAGGCGGGTCCTAGTGGCGGCTCTAGGGGTGGGAGTCCTCACACTCGTCACATTGCTCACAGCGATGGTACGATGCGCAAACGCTTGGGGTGCGGCCGCCTCCTTCTGCGAGCAAGTAATGCTCGAGAAGGAGGCGGCCGGTCGGGTCCGGACCAGACTCCGGGCCCGGGAAGCCCGTGCAGAGCGAAGGCGAACCGGACGTCGGAGGTCGCAGAACGACCTCCGTCCTCCATGAGCGCTGGCCTGGGGGTGACCGGTGGAGCCGCCTGTCACCCTAGCAGAAGCAGGCCGCGGCGGCGGCGCAAAGTGCGCCTCCCCGTAACCGGGGCTAGATGGGGACATTTTGGTCCCCACAACCCGAAGGGGGCCATCTCGAAAGAGATGGTCCTGGGTCTGTCGGGGTGCGAGAGATATGCTTTTGGCAATCTCACCTCCGGCAACCAAGGACCCAAGATGGCGTGCGTTTTAGTCGGTTCGAGTCCGACATAATCACCTCCACCGGCTCTGTGGAGGTGGTATCCGTGGGGATTTATCGCACGATAAAAAAAAAAAAAAAAAAAAAAAAAAACCATCTCACGTTGCCGACAAAAAACCTTCTATGGACCTTCTTGAAGAACCCTGTATTATAGTCGTTATGTAACTAAAATACCGTGATAACTCCCGGTGGAGTAGAATAGGGCCACCCCATCTATTCCTATGGGTGCCATAAAAGGCGACTAAGGGATGGGAGCTGTTCTCCATCTGACACTACCGACAGCGATGGTACGATGCGCAAACGCTTGGGGTGCGGCCGCCTCCTTCTGCGAGCAAGTAATGCTCGAGAAGGAGGCGGCCGGTCGGGTCCGGACCAGACTCCGAGCCCGGGAAGCCCGTGCAGAGCGAAGGCGAACCGGACGTCGGAGGTCGCAGAACGACCTCCGTCCTCCATGAGCGCTGGCCTGGGGCTGACCGGTGGAGCCGCCTGTTACCCTAGCAGAAGCAGGCCGCGGCGGCGGCGCAAAGTGCTCCTCCCCGTAACCGGGGCTAGATTGGGACATTGCGGTTCCCATGGGCCCACCGGCTCTGTGGGGGTGGTATCCGTGGGGATTTATCACACGATAAAAAAAAAATCCGACACTACCGACATGAACCCACTCCTAACACAAGCTATTTACCTTCACTGGAGGGGTTAGATCAAAGAGTCTGTAAGGGATGGCCTTGGGTCAGCCGGAGTGCGAGGGATATGTCAAGGACAAGCTCACCTCCGGCCTAGCACTACGATCCACAGTCGGTGTGCGGTTTTAGTCGATTCGTGTCCGACAAAACCTCCCCTTCCGGCTCCGGCAGGGGGGGTATCCGAGAGGATTTCCGCACGAAAAAAAAAGGAGGGGTTAGAGGGAATATTAGTAACTAGCTTTTGCCCGCGGCTCCGCTCACGTGGATGTCGGTTATCGCGACCAAACATAATCTATGTGCTTTCTCAAGGTCTTATCTACTCTTATACCAAATTTCATCAAAATCGGTTCAGTGGTTTAGGTGTGATAGCGTAACATACAGACAGACAGACAGAGTTACTTTCGCATTTATAATATTAGTATGGAAGTATGGATTTCAGTTCTAATATTATTAAAAAAAAACAGTAAACATGACTAAGTGCCCGATTGGCGACAATAGGTTCGCCTCTATTACGTGGGACTAAAAATTGGCAAAATTGGTAAAATGTGGGTTATAATACACCCCTTTTTTGTATTAATTTTATAGTAATTAGTATGCTAACTATACAAATCGAATACATGTGGAAAATGAATCTTCTCGGGCGGTACTCGAACTCGCGATCTTTCCCTTACAGGGAGAAATCCTTGACCAACTCGGCTACCGAGACACGCCCGATGTGATTCAAATTTCTCTTATTTTTATCAGTCTTTACACACCTCTGCCTACTCCTCAGGGCATTTACAGGTGTGAGTATATGTATCTTACCTGTTCCTTTAACTGCCTTTCCAGGGCTACAATCCTGTCGTTGGCTTCCTCTAGTTGCTGCATCAGATTCTCCTTGTCCTGCAGTGACCCCATCAACCTCCTCTCCAGGTCTGACCTTTTGTCCGTCACTAACGCCAGCTCTGCTTTTAAGGATTCCAGACTTTGTACATGGTCCTGTTGGAAAAAATATTAGGATTAGTGTGTTTAAAACTTCATGAGGGGGGGGGGGATATGCTAAAATGTTGGGCTACCTTCCAATGCAGAAGTTCTCCTGCCAAAAATTTCTCCCATATTATTTTGTTTTTGCTGGTGAGTGGCCTTTATCAGATACTAGCGGAATCGGCGGACTTCGTACCGCCAATTTTTTTACCGCCCGCGTGGTGTCCGATTCCTTTCCCGCTGCACCCTCAACTATATTAAGCATGTATTATACATATAAACCTTCTTCTCGAATTACTCTATCTATTAAAAGAAACCGCATCAAAATCTGTAGCGTAGTTTTGAAGATATAAGCATACATAGGGACAAAGGGACGCGGAAAGCGACTTTGCTTTACACTATGTAGTGATTTTTATGAAGAGTAATTAGCTAGGTTCATTAGAAGGCGGGTTGTTTCTAGCCAGATGGACTAATATCCTGGAAGAGGTAGTCGGGATACAGAAGTATCCATGCAGTGTATTCCATATTATCGAACATTTCCACCGGCTTACTTTTTGAAATTTTTCACCCTTCGTCACTAAGAACCAGCCATACTCTGGTGCTGCTAGAGTTTATTTACAACTTATTATCCGGTGGACCTTTTATTTATTTATAATACTTTATGCACAACATAGGCGGACTTAATACCACAGGCACTGTCTACCAGTCAACCAAAGGTGGTGCAGAGAAAGACTCCATGTCACCTAGTAGACATCCAAAAAACCTGTCAAAAGCTGAAGAGCTAGATTCATTTATGCTTTACAGATTCGTTAAAATAAATATAGATACTGAAACAAATTACACATTTGATATGCACACAAGAATTTTTAAATTGAATTACAAATTTGACATGGATCATGTTTTGGAATTGTTGAGTGATTGCAGCTAAAATACGGACGTTTTTTTTTATCTAGTACACGTCAATCTGACTTCACTTGGCCTGATGGTAAGCTGAAAGCAAATTCTCACGAAAGAGGGTTACCATTACAGACCTCCAAAATGTTACAGCAGTGGCATTCAGCGTGACGGCCTCATCAAATACTTTTTAACGCCCCGCTTAAAAGACCCTTAAGGTAAGGAGCTTAAAAGGTGGGTTCTATGCTTTGGGACAACTTCTTTTTCAGTTTTGTCTGTAACTTGACTGGATCCCGCCTTTTTTTTTTTTTTTTTTTTTTATACTGGACACGTCAATTTGACTTCACCTCGCCTGATGTTAAGCTAAAGGCAAAGTCTCGGAAAGAGGGTCACCATCGTAAACATTTACCATGTTAACAGTGGTGGCACTCAGCTTGACGGCCTCATTAGATGCCTTTTCACGCCCCGCTTAGAGGACCCAGTGTAGGATGGGAGGAGACAGGACTGATGGTAAACTAAAGGCACAGTTTTCGAGAAAGAGAGTCACTTTTACAGACACTCACAATGGTATAAATGGTTGCCCTCTGCTTGACGCCCTCAATAGAAAGTTTTGCACGGCCCGCTTAACGAACTCGGAGCTTATTTTTGAAATTTCGGGTCTTTATAATACTACTTAGGTGGCAGACAAGCATATCTACGGGCCACCTGGTGGAAAGCGGTTATCGTGATCTATGGACGTGTGCAATATCAGGGGCGTTGCCAACCCTAACCCTGTCGATCTGTCACTAGACTGGATCCCGCCTGATGATAATCTAAAGTCCATAAATAAATTTATCTTACTTGTAAACTTGTTTTCCTTATCGAGCACTGGTCTTTTAGTCCTTCCAACTGTGCCAGCAGCTGCTGTTCTATGGCTGAGGACTCCTTCAGCTGAGCTGTTAACCTGGAGTTCTGGGCTGTGAGCTCCGCGATGAGACTGGCTTTTTCTTCATCACGCTGTAGACAAAAGATATAATATATGAAAGAACAAATAAAAGTATTTTTAAGAGTACAATAACAGGAATAAAAAGTTAGTTAATGAATAATTAACTTAATTATTAAGAAAACAAAAAACTCGTCTGCAAAGTAAAAATACAATTCGACGAATTAAAAGACACCTTGCATGTCAAAATCCGTCAAGTCGTACCGGTAGAGGTCGGGTACCTAAATAATTTTGGACGAGGTAAATTGGAAACATTGGTCTCTGCCTACCGCATTGAAAAAGAGATGTGATTGAAAAAGATGTATGTCATTTTGCAGATAGTTATCATTCTTATGGAACTTACGCGTAAATACAAGGTTAATATGATTGTCACACTCATTCGTGCAACCATTAAAAAGCGGAAAATAACATTTCGGTACACTCTGAAAGATTATAACCGTGACAAATTGTAATTTGAAGAAACTTCATCGTGTGTAGAATACAAATTAATTATTGTAAATTCAAAGCATTCGCAATGGTTTGTATAATAAAATATGGCCTATTGCACTTGTTCCAGCCACCCCTCCCTCCTAGTGGGAATTAAGTATACTACTTTTGGGGAGGAAGGGGGTTTGAAATTCCTCCATCACAATGGTGTGCTACGGCGAAAATAGGTGTAAGAATTTTGATAGCGCGATACAGAATCAGTAGGGAACAGCTCAGCAGAATTTCGCTAATTGACGCTAGACTTATCATTGTGGTCTTAGCACTTTCTCGGTTGGAGCTTGGAGCCTAGGGACCGTTTACTCCTTCTCTTCCTGCGTCAGAGCACCGGAACTTTGTCCGTCATCAACTGGCGCTTTTTTTTGAAGAATATTAGAACCGAAGTTACTAATATTCCCTCTAACCCCTCCAACTAAGCTAAATTGCTTGTGCTAGAAGTGGGTTTACATCGGTAGTGTAATGGCCAGGATTCGAACCCGGGACTTCTCGATCGTAAGACCGACTCCTAAACCACTCAGCTACCGACGCTTCCAGCTTGCAAGTGTCAAAGGACACAGCACAAAAGTCTTCATGGGACCCCAGCCCCATGCAACAGGATATTTGCGTATTAGGTATTAATTCTTCATATGATCACACCTCAAATGGCAAATTCCATTAATCGAATACATAGGGAAAAAGAAGAATCATCTCGGGCGGGACTCGAACCCGCAGTCTTTCCCTTACAGGGGCGGCTACCGAGACACGCCCGATGTGATTCAAATTTCCCATTTTATACGTCTTTAAGGCGACATTTAGTTAAAGATATCGGTGAACATACTTAAAAAAAATATATTATGTATACAGATGAATTGAGGATCTCGTCCTTTTTCGAAGTCGGTTAAAAAAGGCTACTGAATCCACCATGGCCCAGTGCACTTGCGACGCCTCTAACCGTCAGAAATGGAAGCACATCGCCAGAAGAGCTACCCTCAGAAATGATATCGACCCAACGAACACGCCACCATGTACCTCGTCAGCGCAACCACGACCACTCTGACAAGAGTGTCTGGCTGAGAAGAAGAAGATTAAAACTCTATATCAAATCAATCTATAAACTTATTTTTACATAATTAGTTTTATACACTTATCTACTTAATTAATTATGTAACTATCTGAGATAAATATTACTCGTTGGTGGACAATCCAACAGCCGTAACTTATGACTAATCGTACACATTTACCGATACTGCAATCAAATATTTAACCATGCCCCAAACTACATTGTTCAGCATTAACCGTGAATAATCACTCTAATAAGTGTAGCTCCACCAGATAAACTTGCTATGCTAAACTAGACTCTTTCACTTTAAGTTAGAGGTTGTTATGTCGTGAAAATAATTTGCGAAACAGTTTTTGCTAAGAAGTTTTGGAAGGACGTCAAATGGCGTGACGTCTTACGACATTGTCTCTTGCAGCTTAACTAGCTTTACGTGTTTTGGCTTTACAGCTAATAATATGAAGATTTAGATCTTGTTGCTATAAAAACGTAAAATATTTTATAAGAAATCTAGTGTACCTACTTTAATCAAGCCACATCTATATGAACACAACATTTAAACTGTTTATACTGGAGATTGATGGCGCTTGGTGGAATCTGCTACACATATTGAATAACACACTTGTACTTTTGTGTTTCACGTAAACCAATGTAAACCTTTGAGAATGCCCTAAGGCGAAACCGGTCAGGTCTAGAACTGTAATAAATTAAACTCAGTGGAAAAGTACAACATTTAAAGTTGGTTTGTATAGACTTGAAAAAGTTCATTCTAATTCTGCATTGGTTAAAATTTTGACAAGACTAGCTTCAGAAACGGTTCTAAGCTATTTATTTTGCACGGCGTTAGACGGTGCTGCAAATGCCTTATAGGATTTTTACGAATTTATTCTCAGGAGAATCCGGGGCCCAAGCTGTTAGTAATCATAATAGATTCGAAAAAATAGAGTTTGAGTTCAGAATGTTCACTGTGGCAGAAATTCAGAATATTTCAGAATCATAAATTTACATAAAAGTGTTTCTAAACCATCAAGCGTACGTTTATTTTAAAACAAAAGAACAAAACAATAGTTAATGTTCTACGTAAATGAAAACTGTTAAAACGAACCGAAATGTGTAAACAGCATTATATTTGTATATATTTATCATTATTTTCTAGATTACTTTCAGAACTAGCAAAGTAATATTTTATTTAGACATCTTCCGCTTCGATATTACATAATGCGTATATATTTTCAAGACGCATAGTCATTCCATTCTTTCGTATTAACAAAGATGACAAACGTCTCTAGACGTTAGAACGATGCATCTTTTGTAACAATATGCTAGATGATATGCACATGTAAGATGAAATAATCGATTCGCTTATTTAATATGTGATTACGACGAAGCTCATAAATAAATCCTTTAAGCTTGTCATCAAATACTTAGACATGGCATAAACCGCCAACTCATGCTATTACGATTACTAATCGATTCCAAAATAAACATTTCACCTCCGTTTTTATGATATCAGTTAAAACTTTACTATCGGCGTCTAATGACGTTTATTGCAGGGTTATAATTATGACTCATTGGAGGACTTTATGGCGTGTACAATCGTCCACATCGAAGGACCGATGACCGACGGAGCAAAGAATTCCTAGAGTGAAAACCTTAAATCGGCAAACAAAAGGTCGGGGACCCCTCAGCAAGACGGCCTGGCGACCTGATAAAGGTAATAGGTATAGACTGAATGTCGTAGACGAAGAATCGGATGATGTGACCCACATATGTTCAGTGAATAGATCGATACACCAATCACACAATTAACAATAAGGTTGAGTTTCACCACTCCATCACATCCGAAGGGGATCGTAATAAGCGATTAACGGAAAAAATACGCAGACGATGGCGTGGAAACATTAGGTCAAAGCCTACCATCAATGTAAAAGGCTTATGTCCGGCAATGAAATGCGATAGGCCAATTGATTGATCGCAAAGACTCAAGGAGAGAACAGGGTACTATCGATCCGGCTCATTCCTGGTGCCAAGGCTGGCCATCGCAATTCAGCGTAGAAATGCGGCGAGCGTGATGGGCACTTTTGCACCGGGTACGGTCAGGGACAGACTGTTTAATTAGTTTTGACTTCATATATTGTAAGCTTTTGACTGTACGAATATAATTTGTAATCTTAATGGGATAAAGAATCTAAAAGAGGAAAAATAAAGATTAATTGATTGAGCCTTGAAAGGTAAGTTGGATGCTTATTTAACTATCGTTCCAACTTCTATCTTAAAGATTCTGGCTGGATTCCATGGATGGGTAAGTAGTAGATACTTAAGTTGATCATCTTCATGCTTCCGAGGGCGTGACAATGTCGGTTCCGGTGTTGTCATCAGAGTAATAGGCGTTAAGCTAGGGGCCTTTACAGGCTTAGGGGCATTACCTACTGTTTTGACATAAAAAACCGACGAATTGAAAACCTTCCTCTTTTTTGAAGGCGGTTAATGACAGCTTCTGTGGCGTGGCGGTAGTGAATGCGACTACGCAGGAGGCACGGGTTCGATCCCCGTTCAGTGCGAATATTTGTATGCATGAATATGGCTATTTGCATTGCTCTGGGTGTTTCTATGTATGATAATTATGTATGTATTTACAAAAAATAGCTAAGTGTATTAGCTTATCCGGGATCTAGATAGCGTGTAGAATGTTGTGGAATATTTATTTTTATTATTTATTTTACATAAAACTGAAGAAATTTTACCAGAAAACTTCCTGGAAACAATAGTAGGAGCTTCAGTGTCTACAATGACGACATAAATAGAAAAGGACTTGCTTTCAGAAGTCTACTGTTTCCTATTTTTAACCCCCGACGCAAAAACGACGGGGTGTTATAAGTTTGACGTGTCTGTGTGTGTGTGTGTGTGTGTGTGTGTGTGTGTGTGTGTGTGTCTGTCTGTGGCATCGTAGCACCTAAACGGATGAACCGATTTGGATTTAGTTTTTTTTGTTTGAAAGGTATATTAGACGGGAGTGTTCTTAGCCATGTTTGAAAAAAATCGGTCCAAGATGGCCGCCACCACAACATGTTGGAATACAAATGTCTTTAGAATTCCCTCAATATGGGTATCAAATGAAAGAGCTTGACTAGTAGATCAATTTAAAAAGTATAAAATAAAAATTAAATTAAAAATTTAAAAAACCCCCGTCACAAAAACACCAAAAAGTTGAAAATAAATGAATAAATTTTAATTCAACGGTTGCCATGTCAGGGGACCTTACGATATAAAGGAGTACTTAACCAGTTACGGTCCCCCGACATGGCAACCGTTGAATTAAAATTTATTCATTTATTTTCAACTTTTTGGTGTTTTTGTGACGGGGGTTTTTTAAATTTTTATCTTTAATGCATTCCTCCACATTTTTTACTTGGCTCTACAAACACCTTTGAGATCTAAGCCAACCACATGTGCAAGATAAATAATGCCCCTAACATACAAGGCTCTGGTGCAGGTTTTCCTCTTAGGATGAGTAGTTCAGACGGCAGTCGATTCTGGAAAAGCTAACATGCCAATCCAATGCCATTGGCAATTCAGCAATTACACACTCGTCTTCATAGCATTTATCCCCTCTGCATCCATTATCTTTACCTCAGAGCCCGAAGTCTAGTAATTAGCAATAATATAATTTGCTATCTTGAGCGATTTTAAGCCAATATTGCATTTCCGAACGCCTTGCACGCACGACTGCGTACGCGCATCTTGCAGTTCATATACAGAGATAAGTGTTATTATTTCAGTTTTACAGCTACAACATCATCAAAAATCTTCATAAATCATTAAATTGCATTCAAACAGCATCATATTTATCTATTACCCAATTCTCACCGGCTGGCTGATCACACAAGTAGGTACGTAATTGCAGAGGATGCTTGGACGGAAGACCAGGCATCCTGACAGGAAGGTGCCGAAGGTCGACAGCATTAGAGTCAATGCCATGGATACGAGTCTTTTGTAACATGTTTGTGACAATTTTGGGACAAACAAAGGTGAAATTTTTCGCATGTTTTATTGTGGTATCCGCATTACTGGAAAGAGATTTTGATCAGGCTGCTAACAGTGCTAATGTTATTTTATTATCTACATCTACAGTGATTTCCTGGTTGCCTCCGAGGCTTTCATCTCGAACCCTTGGGTTGGCTTACACTTAAGTAGGCATCATTTAGATTGATTAAATGAATGCTTAGACAGGATTTCAAGCCGCGATCACCCCCTTAGAGCTACTGCACAAGCTCCTTTTTTTTTTCGTGCGAAAATCACCTCGGATACCCCCCCTGCCGGAGCCGGACGGGGAGGTTATGTCGGACTCGAACCGACTAAAACCGCACGCCGACTGTGGGTCGTGGTGCGAGGCCGGAGGTGAGGTTGTCATCGACATATCCCTCGCACCCCGGTTGACCCAGGGCCATCCCTTACGGTTTGGCCCTCCTCGGGGCTGAACAAGCTCCTAGACAACCGTATTTTTAGAGGTTCATAAAAAACGGAACCCTGTTACTAAGACTTCGTTGTCTGTCTGTTACCAGGCTATACCGCATGAGCTGTGAGTAGCTAGAGCAAGTCTTACTCGCACTCCTCTCCGTGAGCAAGTCTTACTCGCACTTGACTGGTTTTTCACTTGTTTTGATTTTCTTCCCGAGTTTGGGAGGCTAGGCGGTATTGGCTCAGATTAATCATCACCATCAGGACCAAGAAAATGTTGAGATCTCCTATCCATTCTTATTTAGCATTCTTTCAAAGATCGAACGATTCCCCGAATATTGTATGGCAACGCGGATATCTATTGCGCCCGTTATTATCTGATATATACTAATAAAAAAATATCGATACTAACAATTAATTAACAAAAACGCACAACTCATAATGAAAGTGCTCGACAGAAACAGGTGTGCCTCTAATAGCTAATTGTCCCTGAAAGCTACAGGGTGTAACCGATGACGCTAGATTCGGAGAATTACGTAATTCATACTGTAATGTCATGGTGTCCTTGACTTTAATTAAACATAAGGTTACGTTTGTCGCCATTGTGATCGATATTTTCTTTTTCATTGAATGAAAATGTCGAAATACTTTTATTTATTTGGGTGTACTGCTAAATACGATACTCTGCCTGAGTCTGCTTCTTGCCTTTCATGTATAACACACGCCTTAGTCATGAATGAAAAAGTTACTTCTAGTCAATAAACCATATTATGGTTCTGCTAGCTTTTGCCCGCGGCTCCACCAGCCGGGACGTCAGTTATCGCGACCAAACATAGCATAGGCGTTAATCTAGGGTGTCAGCTAACTCCATACCAATTTTTGTTAAAATCGCTTCAGCCGTTTAGACGTGAAGGAGTAACAAATATCCATTCATCCATCCACAGCCTCCGTGGTGTGGTGGCAGTGAACCCGACTGCCACGCAGGAGGCGCGGGTTCGATTCTCGCTCAGTACAAACATTTGTATGCATGAATATGGCTATTTGCATTGGTCTGGGTGTTTTTATGTATAATATGTATGTATTTACAAAAAAAAATGTATTTAAGTATGTTAATCCGAATTCTAGATTCCATAACACAAGCTAGTTAAGCTATGCTTACCATGGGTCTAGATAGCGTTGTGTAGAATGTTGGGAAGTATTTATTTATTTATTTATTATTTATTTACATACTGTTTAAATTGATTTAGATTCGAAAAGTTGAATTAGACGGGAATTAAACCTCTAAGAGAATGGTCGTGAGTTCCAGTCCCATTATGAGCTTTCACTTTTCCAAAGCAACAAAGCAAAAGCAAAGGAACCGCGTGGTTCCCGACAGAATAGAATTTGGGCCATCCATCTCTTCCCAAGCGGTGTCATATAAGGCGACTAAGGGATAGGGCTGTTTAACATCAGATACAAACCAGACTAAGCGTCAAATGCATGACTCGAGTTAACAATAGTGCGGAATACGGCTATAGGCTCAACTCCTATTACGTGGAAGCGAATAAAATGACTGGTGAAATGTGGGTGATAAGTGACCTCTGCCTAACCCTCTGGGGATAAAGACGTGATTACATGTATGTATGTATGTACTTATTTCAAATCGATTTTTTTTAAATATCTCCAATGTCAACACTGACAGACTTTACAATTATACATATAATAGTATAGATAGATAAATCTTTATTGTACACCAGTAATACAGTAAATTTATGGACAATGCATGACATTTTTTTATGCTTTAGGGAGGCAATCGAGCAGACGGATCGCCCGATGGTAAGCGATCACCGCCGCCCATAGACATCAGCAACACCAGAGGAGGCACAAGTGCGTTGCCTTCCTTTTAAAAGAGAGTACGCTCTTTTCTTGAAGGTTTGAAGGTTGTAATGGTTCGGTACATTTGCGGCCCTATCGCTAAGAGCGATCTCTTACAGATAGATATTTATAAAGATGAGTACTAAGCTAATGCCATTTGAATGAGCCTTATTCAATTTTATGTATCGTGACGTATGCCACGTCTCGTGACGTAGTCTGACAGACGTGTCTACACTCGCGCTGACATCGTCTGATTGCAGATGCTCTGACCTTCTTGACCTTGGCTGCGAACGTTCTAATCGCGTTAACCTCGCTTTCTTTTATCGACTTGACAAGTTAATTTGATACTATGCGGCCCTAGTCCGAAGAAAATGTCTCGGTCACGATTGTATTGGGTGAGGTGATTCACTATGTTGAGTGAATATTACTTAGAACTATAAGTACTTTTGGCGGCTTTTTGTAAAACATATTTAAGATTTTTCGCCTAATAATAAGGCATCCTAGTCATACCGGGTGTAAGGAAAACACTCCCGAAGCCGAAGGAAAAAGTACGTGTTTGGCGCTATTAGTTTTTATTGCACAGATGTTTTTTTATGAAGTTATCTTTTCATTTAGCTTTACTAACACGATTAAGCTCTAATAATGCTCTAAATAAACGGTATAAAAATAAAAAATATTTTTATTATCAAATCGATTGTTTTATGCCAATGTGTTATGTACCTGGAGTACTACTAGGGGCCTTCGGCTTCTGAAGCATTCCCCTTGCACCCGCTATCATACTTACCCTTACTAAAAATAAATACACAAGGTATACATTTTTTTTTACCGTGAGCGAAAATCCTTCATGGATGTTATGCCGGACTCCTACTGTCTAAAAACCCTCACGGTAACGCCCCCTATGGCCTGTGGTTGGGAGCCCCGGGTAAGCCCTCGGAAGGATGTCCCAGGACTCCCATCAGACCTACGGCTACAATTTGCGACCTCTTTTAGGGGTGGTTCGGGTGCTATATGAATACACTAGCTGTGCCCGCGACTTCGTCCGCGTGGAATGTACTTAATAAAAAAAATTTTTGTTTTTTTTTAGCCTAACTTACTCCTTATTACATAAGCTATCTGCCAGTGAAAGTCCCGGCCAAATCGGTCCAGCCGTTCCAGAGATTAGCCAAAACAAACAGACAGACAGACAGACAGACAGACAGACAGACAAAAAATTTAAAAATATATATTTTGGTATGTGTACCGTATATACATTCATATGCATGTAGTAGAAAGCGGTTATTTTAATATTACAAACAGACACTCCAATTTTATTTATTTGTATAGATGTATAGATACGTCGCAGCTAAATAGTTTAATCAGCCATTCAACAACAGCCTAAACTTTTACTTAAAAGCTCCGTTCGAAGAGCTTCCTGAATGATAGGCAATGAAATATATTATTACTGCATAACTAATTACTACTTTCAAAAGATAAATCAATACTAAAGATTGATCTGTGAAACGTTTATCTCGCGTCAAAAGATTACCGGGTAACTTATAGAATTCAATCGCAAGTCGTGCCTTACTCAACATTGTATATGCGGTACGTGCTAATGCTATGTAATCATTACAAGATTACAGTCCCATGTTACTTAAGGCTTTCTTCACATTAAGGTAATATTAGACGTTTGTAATAATTATCACTGGTTTATTCATGGATCTACTGGCATATATATATGGTTTTCTGAACAGTGTGTCAAGAGACCTTTATGCAGATATTAGCTTCTATAAAAGAACTAATTGTTGCTCGTGGCTCCGCACGCGTGGATGTCACTTATCGCTAAATTAAGATGTAAGCTATCCTATCTTTCAAGTTGGATCAAACTGCACACGGTGTGCAAATTTGATTAAAATCGGTTAAGTAGTTTAGGAGTCCATCGCGGACAAACAACGTGACACGTAATTTATATATAACATGATGATTATATCAGGCCCCTCTAGACAAAAAGCAACTAGGTTGCCGGCGTATGGTAGAAATGTATGCAATTTGACGTTTATGACATTTGTTGACCTTGTATAGAGGGGCGGGCCAGACAGGTAGGAAAATCGTTGAAGGATTTGATACAAACTTTTGAATTGTAATTTTTTTGAAAATTACGCTTTTCTGTAATTTAAAGTATCGCATAGGTCATAAAGTTCGCTAGATTGTGATATTGGAATGGATCTGTATATGTATTTGTGACTTAGTTTGTTACTCCAGCGAACAAAAACGTGTATCAATCTCACACTATAATAAAACAACAACATAATATCTACTTTTGTTCTGGTAATTGACATCGCTAAGAAAAAAACTAACTTAAAGTTTATGCAAGAGAAGTCACAGTAACAGCTAATGTTATACAAAAGGTTGAACAGCACATAAATAACGTTAATGGCTACCAAAAAATAGTGAAGGACATCACCTTACAGCCCTCGCGTATAATAGGATTACGAGCGGTACACTAATCTGCAACACGTTTTAGTAACAAAAGAGTAAGGTTTCGGATAAGTTGAGGCACCACTGCATGCGTGGAATTTGGAACATGTGAGCTTAATTGTGTGGCAAAAGAAAGAGTCACCGAACTGCGTGGTTCTCGATGAAATATTTAGCACCATAATCGGGTGACATCTGAGCAATGAACGTGTTGTCCTTTGTAGGAAAGGTATGGAACTAATTGGAAGAACTTATCAGAACATTCACCATGGCAGAGATTTGGACATGGGTATTATGATAGGTATAAAAGAAATATAAAGATGAGGGAAATGGATGAGAGAAGAGGTAAACAGATCACAGGCTCTAAAGTGGAAGCGTTAGTTGCGAATGAGATAAACTTAAACGCATTGTGCAACAAAAATGTTTGTTATAATTTATGATTCGTATAAAAACCATAGGACATTTTTGTAACAAATGTATCTACTAATAATGAATGAATGAATCGTGTTTATCGTGAAAAGCTCCTAGCTCCTCCAAAGACGGGAATTGACCGTGTATTTTAGTTACTAATTTATTTCAGAGCTGCAGTGAAATTTGGTTCTAAATTTTACCAAAATAAAGACATTTTTTTAAAGACCTTTAGTACTTAGTTACAGATTGGATATTAATCTAGTGTTAGAGTTAATTAAAGGTGAAATTTTACGTGAAACTGAAAATCATAGTTAACGACAGGTGGGTGTTAGTACCCCTCTGCCTAACCCTTCGCGGAATTATGGATGTATATGTACTTATTACTTAATTCTCTCTTATAAATATAATTTATACATCGTATGAGTACTCGGCCCGGTGGATGAGACGAAAAGAAAAGCAATCTCCAAACGAGAAATTGAAAGAAATAATATCGACAACATGTTGGGGAGCCAATTATTTTTAATTATGTGGAAAAAGTGCGGGACATTTTGCACACATTTGTACATCATGTTATGAAAAGCTAAGATACCACCACAATAATAATTTAAAGCGTCGGTAGCTTAGTGGTTAAGGAGTCGGCCTTACAATCGAGAGGTCCCGGGTTCGAATCCTGGCCATTACACTACCGATGTGAACCTACTCATAGCATAAGCAAATTAGCTTAGTTGGAGGGGTTAGAGGGAATATTAATAACTTCGGTTCTAATATTCTTTAAAAAAATAAACCAAGATCATTTTATCTAGCTCGCTATCACTGGTACCGTACCCTACCTTGAAAGAGCGGTACCATTGGTCGGTAATGTGCATTTTCAATGTTAATCTCATCTGAACAGAGCCTGGTCACAAAGCGTTGTGCCAAATGTAGGGTCAAGGTGTGCAGTTATTGTTTAAAACACCATTTAGTGCTCACAATACAACAATGACGTGTTTGAGTACTGTATTGAAAGATTTAGGTCTTTGGAATTTGGTTTGGTTTCGTAATCTAGAGTTTCGTTTGATAGATATTTGCACAGAGACTTAGATTAGATTAGATTAAATAAATCTTTTTTGTACACCTACAAGTAACAAAATTAAAAATTTTGAAAAAACCCCTACAAAAAAATAATAATTCAAAAAATGTTTACTGCAGCGCCCCCTAGTGGGTTGTCACCGTAACATCTATCTAAGAACATGCACCAATCAAACCCAAGCCAATAATTGAAAAGTGCATCAAAATCGGACTAGTATTTTTACCCGACTACGGCGAAGCCAAAAGGAGGGTTATGATTTTGACAGGCTATGTATGTATGTATGTATGTATGTATGTATGTATGTATGTATGTATGTATGTATGTATGTATGTATGTATGTATGTTCATTTGTTCCCTCATAGCTCCTCAACTACTAATTAGAACTGGACAAATGAGGTATCATTACAAGCGGCTTTATCGTCCGATGGTTATAGGCTATATGACGTGTCACTCAATCTTGTGTGGCGCCCTCTAGCGCGCATAAGATACTGTGTTGAAAAATAAAATTTGAGATAAATATGCCGTGTTTGGTATCAAATGAAAGGGCTTAATAAGCACATTTCAAATATGTATAAATTATTAGCTTTACCTTGCCCCAAAATAATATAAATAAAAAATAAAGTTGAAAACTAAAACCCGACTACCGAAAAATCACGCTCTGAAAAGTAACAAACAAGAAAATATCAAGGATAGCCGTGGTCGTATGCCACTTACTCTGGTAAAACAATATATTCTAGGGAAAAGTGGCATACGACCACGGCTATCCTTGATATTTTCTTGTTTGTTACTTTTAGAGCGTGATTTTTCGGTAGTCGGGTTTTAGTTTTCAACTTTTTGGAGAAAATTGGCAACATTGATTTACATTAAAAATGCTTGCGGCAGCGCCCCCTGTTGAGTTGTCATTGTTACACCTATCTTAGAACATGCTCCAACTGCTGAACCCAAAACTGAAAACTGCATCAAAATTGGATTGGTAGTTTCGGAGAAAATGGCAATATGGATTTGCACAAACAAACACAAACACCCTCTCACCCCAAAGTCCCCAAACGCATATACCGTCTCCGTTGCGTCGTGGGTTTTTTTTTTTATACAGCACACGTCAATTTGACTTCACCTCGCCTGATGTTAAGCTAAAGGCGAAGTCTCGGAAAGAGGGTCACCATCGGAAACATGTACCATGTTAACAGTGGTGGCACTCAGCTTGACGGCCTCATTAGATGCCTTTTCACGCCCCGCTTAAAGGACCCGGGACTGTAGGAAGAGGGAAACACGTGAGCTGGCAGGGAGTTCCAGGTCTTAATGGTGCGACATAGGAATGAGTCACAGGGTAATAATAATACAGTAAATGAAAGGACAATGTAGGTCTGTATGAAATATGTACAAAAGGCTGCCTTATCGCTAAGAGCGATCTCTTACAGGTAACCTTTTCCTCTGCCAAGAAACCTCTTCTTCTTCATCCTAGCGCTAATCCCAGTCTTCCACCTTTCACCTCGGAGTCTGCGGTCTACTTTACCAGTCTAACTGCAGATTTAGCTGAACTTCAATATTTTTACCCGACTGCGCGACGCAAAGGAGGGTAATGTGTTTATCAGTCTATGTATGTATATATGTATGTTTGTTTCTATGTGGCGTTCTAGAGACCAAATGCATGAGCCGATTTTGATAATTCATACGTGAATCGATTCGTCTTAACCTTGCGAGTGTTTTATCATTTTTCATTTTAAATAATAGTTTAGGATATATAACGATTTAAAGTTGTTTAACAAAACATTCATTCTCGCTAATTTTCTTAGTTATTGATTTAAGTTTTTATTTCAAGTATAAACGATGTGTAAATTACAAAAAGATATACATATCATAACTAAAAAGAATAAAATAAAACAAATGATTAAAAAATAAAAAACCCGACTGCCACTGAAAAGACCGAAATAAGTTTGATAGCAGGCGGTACCCATTTGCCAATCATAAACCGAAAGAAAATTAATGGGTACCGCCTGATATCAAACTTATTTCGGTCTTTTCAGTGGCAGTCGGGTTTTTTATTTTTTAATCATTTGTTTTTTCGTAAAGCGATTGTAATCTGGCCATATCAATTGCAGTTAGAGCAGTTGTTGGACTTTTTAAGGCTCCAACTACCCATAACGACTGCAATAGATGTTTGTATTAGCTGGGATCGAATCCGTACCTCCTAATGATGATGATTATGGGTACCTACTGTCGTAGTAGATAACACATGATTAACTGACAATATTAACAACGTATTCCGTAATTTCATATCTACTTAGAAACTAATTTACACTAACGTTCTAAGATTAAGCGCTAAGTGAAGGCCTGGCTTTGAACACCTGCACTACCTAATAGCTAATGCATTATATATAATGATATTGCAATTTGTGCATAATGTCATTCGATTATTTGTCAACGTGTCATGATGAGGCTTTTTGTCATTGAGGATGAAAGGAAACGGAGCTGTTCGAAATGGATTAGTGTATGAGGACTACGCGAGGTACATACATACATAGAATATAATCTATTTCTATAATTTCCTCTCCGGGGTAGGCACAGACAACAGCCCGCCATTTGCCTTAGTATTAAAACTTTCATGGACGTTTTTGTGTCAAAACGTTATAAGATTAGGTCTCCTTCTGAGACTACGAGGTGAATCAAATAAAGTAAAAGTTCACTATTCCCTATGCCCTCTCGTTCAGAGACATACTCGCAGCTATGGTGCAAAATGTGGGCTGTCGCAGAGTTCTTCTGCGAGCTCAGGAGAGCCTGAGGTTTTGAGTGATTGGTAATTTTCATCAAGCCGAATTGTGACTTACAATTTTTTTTTGTTCTAACGAGTATTAAAGAAAGTGGTTTCTTTCCATACCTTAACAGGATTTATAACTGTTGTAATATTGAAGTCTCAATGCTATGAAGATGATTCTGATACAATTAGCGAGACACGCCCTATGTGATTCAATCCTTAAAGACGGATAAAAATAGAAGGGAAATTTGAATCACATAGGGGCATGTCTCGGTAGCCGAGTTGGTCATGGCATTCCCCCTGTAAGGGAAAGATCGCGGGTTCGAGTTCCGCCCGAGAAGTTTCATTTTTTCCTATGTATTCGATTCCTATGTGAGATCGAATACATAGGCGACGTGGCGTCATCTACCGATTTTCCGATAGTTCGTAAGAAAATCGGTAGATGACGCCACGTCGCCTTAAAGACGTATTTAAGATGGGAAATTTGAATCATATCAGGCGTGTCTCGGTAGCTGAATTCGTCAGGCATTCCCCCTGTAAGGGAAAGACTGCGGGTTCGAGTCCCACCCGAGAAGATTCTTTTTCCCTATGTATTCGATTTGTATAGTTAGCATACTTAATGCTGTAAAAATTCCTTCAATCGTATGTGAGAATCAGATTATTTACCATTATATACAAATATGTTTCTTGCTTGTAGAAAGCAAAGCAATGCGTCACAGACAATCAATTGTAACTTGTTTGTGTATTCACAAGGCGATCGATTCGTTCCTGCCCTGCATAATACCACATCTATGACATTTGCGCAATAATCTTCAAATGTTACCCACGTAATGGATGGCTTGCATCAAATATCTGCTCATGAATGCTTAATTATGTAGTTTTAGAATGACTGCGCTTATTTACTTAAGCGTAACATTAGGCCTATAGTAAAACGTATATCTGATGTTACATTCGTATGAAACGATCACATTTTAACATGTCTATGTATAAGTAACACTTTTTTTCACATTGGTGTACAATAAAGTATCTATCTAAAATCTATCTATGTAAAATCTGCGGTAGCCTAGTGGTATGGGTAATGGACTGCTGAGACGAGGTCTTGGGTTCGATCCCAGGTTTACCATGACACACACCAATGACTTTTCGATGCTTTTCGAAGTTATGTGTGTATTTATCGCAGGTTTATAAGTGCCCGGTTAATGGCAATTGGCTCGCCACCTATTACATTGGGACCTAAACATAAACTGGCGAAATGTGGGTGCTAGCACCTCTGCCTACCCCTTCGGGGAATACAGGCGTGAGTTTATGTTATGTAATGTTATGTATTGTATTGTATTGTAACATTTTTATCCTTTAAGCAACTTTGGTTAAAAATATTGTTTGGAGAAATTTGAAAATGAAGTAATTTTAAGTTTTTGTGTTTCAAGCGGGCCCGAAGTTTCGGATAACATTTCATGGATGCATGGTATTTCAATGTTTTAGTACACTGATACATGTGGAACAACTAAATATATCAACTATTAGTTATAGTTGTTCCATGGTTACTTGCTTTACTATTGTATGTTTGTGTTTATTGGAGTTGGAACCCTCAAAGGTCCAACAACTGGTCAACAGCTGCAATGCTTCGATATCGCCTTTGGGTTGTGGAGATCACATGGCAATGATTCACAGAAAATATCGAAGTTTAGCCAAATCCGCAGTTAGACTGGTCCAACGCTAAGGAGAAAATGGATTTTAATTTGCGAAAAAACACCTAACTCATAATTTCTTTAATTCAGAATCCATAAATTTTCGCGAACAAATCAGCGATAATTAATGATGCGTCATACATAAACAACTATTCGACGTCATAGTACACTTATTTGCATAGTTGCAATTGTGTAAAATGTGGTCGGATGCTTTCTTGTACCTGATGTTCATTATGTGTTCCATTGTTGCAAGTTGCAAGTTTGAAACCTTAGTCACTTTGGCGTTTGCTGGCTTGCACCCGTGGTTTACCCAATAGTTCCATAAAGTGGAGACGTATATAAGGATCTACAAGGTTACTTTTATGACCAGAACTAGGAGTTTTCGTATTATGAGCCCTCGTCGGTAGCTTAGTAGTAGTTGAGCTTACGATCAAGAAGTTACCCCAAACGAATCCTCGCCATTACTTACACTACCGACATGAATCTAGCCCTAACACAAGCCATTTAGTTTATAGTTTATTTCGAGACTTCACCTACCATTACCATTTAGTTTAGTTGCGAAGGTTTAAGTAGTTTTGAGAAGAATTTGCTCCCTTATTACATGGGACTGACTACAATTATTGGTGAAATGTGGGTGTTAATTCACCTCTACCTAACCCTTCGGGGATAAAGGCATGATGTACGTACGTATGTCTTTTAAAAAATCTAGGAGTGTCCACCGACTGACCTGTTTGACGGAGGTATCCCTCGAGCCGATCTTGGTGGTGAGCTCTTTGATGTCGTTCTGCAACTCGAGCAGCCTCGCTTCATATTCTCCTTCTGTGGTGTCCAGTCGCCGCCGCAGCAAATGCTTCTCTTGTTTCAATTCCTGGAAAGAGGAGAATCACAATTAGAAGGAGAACTCCTTTGTACGTCTTTTTGATAAGGCGACTAAGTTCATTTTTGCGCCGAGGGTTAAAGAATACATGTAAGGGATATCTTTACAGGTATTCTTTGAACTCTACGCAAAAATGACAGGGTGTTATAAGTTAGACGTGTGTATGTGCGCTTGTGTCTGTCTGTGGAATTGTAGCTCCCGAATGAATATTCCGATTTCGATTTAGCTTTTTTTTGGTACATTAGTCGGGAGTGATCTTAGCTATGTTTGATGAAAATCGGTCAAAGATGGTCACCGCTAGAAAATTATGGATTTTATATATTTTAGTAGTACTCCCCTCAGTCTGACTGACAACCTGAAAAAAGTAACTAGGGTATGCAAGGATCGGGTGCTACTTCGGTGCGAAACAACCCATTCAAAAGAAGCTCTAGGGCAATTTCAGATCGCGGATGTAAACCGCTTATGTTTTGAAACAACCTACGACCCGCTATGGGAGAGGCCTGTATCCAGCAGTGGATAACGATGAGTTAATTGATTGATTATTAGAACTAATGAACATAATTAGATTAAGTACACTCAACGGTTTAATTAAATCGGAGAGAATTTCAACAAAAAGTTAGTATTTCCGCGACGGAAGACGCTGCGAGCTAGTTCCGTCATTTTGTTTCCCATCCATTGTTTTAGATGCGCAATGTGGCATTAGAAAGCATAGTTTACGGTTTATCACATTAAACACATCAATTAGGTACTAGATGGGAAATATTTGATTAAAAGGAAGGAAAGCAGTGAGATCTCAGACCTTTTTAAGACCATTTGCGACTTAATGGATCTATCTATAGCACTATTTACCTCCTACCCACCTAAGTAATATGGATTTACAATTGATTATACAGCCTCCGTGGCGTAGCGTAAGTGAACGCGGCTGCTACGCACAGGAGGCGCGGTCCCCCCGCTCTGTGCAAATATTTGTATGCATAAATATGAGTATTTGCATTGGTCTGGTCGTGCCTCGGAGAGCACGTTAAGCCGTCGGTCCCGGTTGCCATACGAACATCCATAACAGTCGTTACGGGTAGTTGGTGCCCACAAAAGTCCAACCACTGGTCTAGCTGCAATGTTTCGATATCGCTATTGGGTTGTGGAGACCAGATGGCAATTGCTTCACAGAAAATATCGAAGTTTAGGCAAATCCGTAGTTAGACTGGTAAATCGGACCCCAGACTCCAAGCTAAAAGTTGCGTATGAATATGGATTTTGAATTTACGAAAAAACACCTAAATCATAATACCTTTAATTCAGAATCAATAAAATTTCGCGAACAAAGCAGCGATAATTAATGATGCGTCATACATATTTGTCAACTAGATTCAAAAACAACTATTCGACGTCATAACACACTTATTTGGATAGTTGCAATTGTGTAAATATGTCATAGAAATTCTTTGAATATGGTTCGAATATTAATATAATATTTTCACCTTTTAAAAATGTGAAAAATACTATAATGATTAAAACAGTGGGTTTCTACCATCAAAATTTGGGGGATCTCTAGTGTGGACTCTCTTTTGTGGGATGGGGGTCAGACGGCAATCGCCCCCGTAAAAGCGAAGATAAATCAAATCAAGAACGAGATTAGATCCAGGCTCTGATACTTAATAGCCATACATGATACGAGAATTCGTTACGTTCACAATGGTATCATGAGCCATTTAAACTAACCCGATAATCGATCTATAAAAGTTATGCAGTTTTCAGATTATTTGGTGGTCACATTTGTGATACCACCAGGTCTAACGCTGTGGTGATGATGATGATTTATTCTCCCCTAATTGCCCGTGTCGGCGTAACATGTTAATTTCCTCCATATATTCCTGTCCTTTCGTTGCCATACCCTTTTCACGCTTTCTTGGGCCCACCTCTACTCCTAAAGCTACGCTGTTGATTCATACATCCATCCATATACTAACGTCTATAAATCCCCAAAAAGTACAAGTGTTCTCAATATGTGAGTACGATAATCCTCTGCAAGTAAACTCAGTATCACAACAAGAGCAAGTACATTTGACCTAGTTTCTCCTTAGTACACGAATTTGCGTTTTTTCGAAACTTTACAGTGATAGCGCCCACATAAATTCGCTTTCAGTATCATTGGTGTGACAAGACACTCTCACTGGCAATTTGTTCAATGAAATAGATAGCGAATGTTTATTTATACAAGTAAAAGTATATTCCATCATTGAGTAACAAGAGTTATGGCGACGCGACACCGGTACATGATGAATATTCCATTTATACGCACTAAATAATTTAGCGACCGTTGGACGGAAGGAATGTCAAACGAAAGAGTACAGGAAAGAAGGTCTATATTGGAAATAATCGAGAGCCGAAGAGGAAAGATTGACCACCTGATAAGACACGACAGATTATTAAAAAATATCATAGAAGGGAAGGTAGAAGGAAAGAGAAGAAGAGGTAGACTAAGAGTTTATGGCACAGATAAAGGAAAGGATACAAGTCGCATCGTATCAAGAGGTCAAAAGATTGGCGAAGGAGAGAGAAGGATAGCGATTACTCCACCGACAAGAGCGCAGCTCTTAAAGTTATAGAGAGAGACTTTCATTATGAGTATTGCCTAAGAGTGGAACGGTTTACCTAACTGTTTCCAGAAAGCTATAACCTGGGAGTCTTCAAAACTAGAGTGAACAGGTTACTTCCAAGTAAGCGTGCTCCCCCTTCGGCCACATCTTAACTTTGTATTAGGTGAGATTGTGGTTTAAACGCTTGCCCTTTACGTCAAACCCCGTCAATGTGCCCAATTACAAATGGCAATGACTGCGGCTGGTATACCTATTCCCAATCACGTTTGAGTAAAAACTTCTGACCTTGACAGGAGGGAAAGACTCCAGAAACGTTGACTAAGGGTTACGCTGGGTAAAGGATAGTACACATGTCAATAATCTCATTGCCCGGAATTCTGAAAACCGTGGGAAATGGAAGAGTAAAAGTTTAAAAGCGCTTCTTTATGATATTAATTGGATTAGTAGAATCAAAGGGATTAGAGTTTTAATGAACATTTAAGGTTATATAACAGTCGCTGGTGATACTACTCTTAAGCCCTCTTCCTCAATAAATTTGAAGAACTAGCATTGATGATAGTTATTACATGAGATCAGTATCCCTAGCATGAACAACTTAATCGTATAGTAAGCGTATTAAGAGAATGAAGCACTGCGATTGGCTGCCTGCTTACTATGAACCTGTGTGTGTGTAAAGCCGACCAATCGCAATGCTCCGTTTTCTCAATACGCTTGCTATTACGACAGTTGTTCGTCCTAGGGGTACAGCGATAA
The DNA here is from genome assembly GCA_914829495.1 of Eilema sororculum. Lineage (NCBI taxonomy): Eukaryota > Metazoa > Arthropoda > Insecta > Lepidoptera > Erebidae > Eilema > Eilema sororculum. The sequence continues at coordinate 18,359,181 of OU618536.1, forward strand.
AAAGCTTGTTAGAAGCAACTTAGAAAGTGGTTTTACAGAATGATTTATTAAATTTCCATTGTTTCTTGCCGTTTTATGATGGCACAAAAGGTCGAGTTGATGTTTTAATGATGATATCATTTGTAAACGGCAGGTTACGATGGTAATCATCGTTAATCTTTATAGCTGTTTATATAAACACTGCGGTAGAGTGTGGCCGAGACATCTGTCTTGCGATCGATGGAAATATATATTTTTTCTAGCATCGGAGTTCCGTGACTGAAAAACATACAACCGAATTGAGAACCTCCTAATTTATAGACGTCGGTTAAGTAGTGCAATAGTCGAATCCAGTGTATCCCAAGAGTTAACTCACGATCCGACGCAGTACTCGTTCATTATAATGAAATACCGCGGCGTCTTATTGTTTACAACAATCAATCGTTTATTACACTCGGATTTTTTTTTTAAATTCTCTATGCCTTCAGAGAGTTAGAAATAGAAACCTTGTGTTGGGTCATGAACGCGAAACATTAAAATAACTGGGTCAAGGTACAAATAAAGTTTGAGAAACGCTAGTCAAATCCATTCTGGTGGTCTGGTTCTAGGACACATATCATGGACGTAAGTCGCGAAAGAAACAAGGTCCTTACGCGCGCGGAGTGTTTTGTAATCTATAAGAAAGTCGGGTTATTTACACTATTTATAACTCAAGAACGGCTGTACCGATTTGGCTGACAATTGGTGGAGATGTTGCTTAGAACCAGGTGACGGACATAGGATAGCTTTCATCCCGTTCGACCTTTATTTTGCGTTGAGTTGCGGTCACGAGATCTGTATTTATGTGACCCTACCATCGTTACAGAACAATTATTTGCATAAATTACTAGGCTCACAGACTCTTTAAGGAACTTTAACTGGGTCGCGGAAACAGGAGCAGTGTGTTCTATACCTTTCTATTCCGAACTTAATAGTCGCGGGCAAAAGCTAGTAATCTATGTTTGGTAAATTTGAGCTCGTCCACCACAATAGCACACCGTGCTATCTTCAAAATACAATACAAGAAACGTGTTCTGCATAAAGTACATTTTAGCTCCAAGATATATGTCCCTAGGCATACCAAGTGAACCGGTGGAGCCGCCTGTCACCCTAGCAGAAGCAGGCCGCGGTGGCGGCGCAAAATGCGACTCCCCGTAACCGGGGCAAGATGGGGACACTGTGGTCCCTACAACCCGAAGGGGGCCATCTCGATAGAGATGGTCCTGGGTCTGCCGGGGTGCGAGAGATATGCTTTTGGCAATCTCACCTCCGGCAACCAAGGACCCAAGACGGCGTGCGTTTTGGTCGGTTCGAGTCCGACATAACCGCCTCCACCGGCTCCGTGGGGGTGGTATCCGTGGGGATTTTTCGCACGATAAAAAAAAAAAAGGCATACCAAGTAAAGACAAAACTTCTCATATCAACAACAATCTTCTTACAATTCGGGAGCATTTAAAAATTATCTTGTCTCCTAACTTTAACTTAGCTTAACAATACATTTCGTATGTTTAATTACGGTGCGAAGAAATTAGAAATTTCATGGAAATAGGGTTATCGAAAGTTATTGTTGAAATTCAGTGACCTGGTTTGTCGCTGTCAACTTATGTGAACTCCTGAACCATACTAAGACCTTCTATGATTGACATAAACTGGGGCATTTTCTCATACATAAGACTACACACTTAGATCATATTAGCGGAAAGTAGCGGAGCGGTTAGCGATAATAGTAATATAGTGCTCCCAATTCTGTTGTTACATGTCTAAACTTAAATTTCTCTAAAAAAATCTAATTGCATCTCTTTCTTTCATGATCAGATAAAAAAGTACAGATGATTTTATTTAAGTTAAGACCTGCCAAATTAAGACAGTGCCTTGTTGGTGCGTAGTAAGTTAAGTCGCATGTTCGTAGATGTGAACTAAAATTGAAGGGTTTATCCACTTAGTTAAGGCGCCGACTTAATTTGACAGGTGTGTACTAAAATAAATCATCTGTCCTTTTCTATCTGATAATGAAATAAACAGATGCAATTAGAAAATTTTAGAGAATTTTAAGTTTAGAGATGTAACAACAGAATTAGCAGCAGTATTTTCGATTCAAATAGTCACGTTTTGTCTATTTTGGATTTCGACATTTTTTTTTTACTAGCTGAAGTCCCCCGCGCCAAGGGTGATAGAAACATATCTATTTCTGGGATATAAGTAGTTTCCTATGACCTATGTGACTGTCATACTGAATTTCGAAGTTCAAAATAGCGATGAACTGTAGCCCTAAAGTACCGAAACGCGACTCACGGTAGTGCAAAAGTGCGCCACATCGATAATCTTATTTTCGAATGATTTCCACCGCGAAGCACGGTAGTGCGATGCGAATACAGGTCCTATTTATTTTTAAGGGTATCCATGTAATAATGTTTTCTATTTGTTTAAAATGTCTCCTCCCTATGCTAAGAGTACTAGGAATATCTTAACAGAAGAACCCAAGAGCAATTTTCAATCTGGTAACTTCTGAACCTTATGATCGAACGTAGTAAACGCGGAAATAAGTACTAAGCTTTACTTATCGCCCCGCTAAACGCTCTGTCTCACAAACACCGCAGCCTAATATGAACTTTTACTCGAACAATGTAACCTTAAAAAAACCGTTTCTTTCAACTTGTGAGTGATGGTGAAAATAGTATTGTCTAGCATGACAAGACGCCATTGTTATTCAAGCCATCCGATTTTGTTGTTATTGGCGTTTTTATTCATAATCTAATTGCGAGAGTGGCGGACTGGATTAAATATCACCTCGACATTGTAATTTTTGATAGTACTTAAAGATGAGCACTTCATTTTTGTCTGTTCGCCATTTTTTATTAATATTGTCAACTTTGAGACAGTGAAATGGATTTGGATGAAAAGCTGAACGGATCTGAATGAAATTTGATACAGACATGGGCTATTAGTCTGAAATAATAATATACTATAGGCTACTTTTTATTTATTTAATTATTATATACTTTATTGTACGCCAATTACAATATTAATAGTATGGAAATTAGGAACACAAGAGCAGTACATCCATTGGTTCTTGTGGGTCACTGGCACGAGATCAATATCCTATGCAGATGTAGCATAGCATTTGTGTAACATAATCAAGTATCAAAATTAAAAATATGGTTCTGTGCTAGTTTTTTCTGTTCTGTGGTTCTGTGTCTCAACGGTTTCAAAATGTCTGCTTTATTTAGACTTATCTTATACGTAAAAAGATTATTACAAAAATAAACTTAACTAAACTATTTCATCAAGGATTTCTTATTTTGTCACACAGACAAAAAATTATGCAATAGTAATTCTTAGTCTAGGACATTAAACATTATAATGGCAGCTTAAGAGAGAATGGTATATTTCCTGTCTACGCTGACACAGGCGCCAAGACTACCGCCTGACCTCTCAACCCTGTGCAGAATGCCTGCAGCCACAGATATCTTGTACCTCGACCTTCTGTTTGTAAATAGACCAAAAATATGCCCGCTGAGTTTCTTGCTGGAGTCGTCTCAGGTCTGGGCCGCGTTTCGAACCGGTGGTCCATTTGCTAAACTAGTATTTAATATTTATTTTATATTAACGTTTTGTAAGTTCCAATTTAATGGTCTATGCAGAATAAATGATTTTTGACTTTGAACTTTTTTAGGTTTACCCGTTCAAAAGTCAGGTTGGCTTTGTCCTGAAAGTTTTTGTTTTTAAATCTTTAAAGGTATGATTCTGAAGACGACCGCATACAACAACTGCAGATGCATTCAGCACAAAAATTACATACATTACTTGTTAAACTTCGATACTGATAAAGGGGATTATTGAGAAGTCGCAATAAATTACGCTTATCTGCTGCGTGTATCTGCAATTGTCGTATGCCTGTTGTATGTAATTTTATGTACCTTCGCATCGAAAGTGTCGAAGCGATATGTTTCAGACAGAACTCTCTACAAAACCGAAGGAAACCGTTCTTAACCGACCTCCTCTCTTCCCCACGAGTCAAATCAAAACCTTACATTATGTCACACTGCTTACCTACATGAGAAGGAGCTGTTCTGTGGAATGAGCACATAGTCGCAGTTGGTCGCAGCGATATGAATACATTGTTGATTTCCAAAATGTCTGCGCAATTGTTGCATGCAGATTTTGCTGTGAATCAACTCATTTCCACAGCGATAAGTAATACTTGCTTAAACGAAGACACAGAATAGATAATAGTACTAGACGGAGTCTTCAAACACCTCCTTGGTATTTTTTTAATGTTTAATCTGTCTATTTGACTGCGCCTTGCCTAATGGTGAGCTGAGATGAAGTCCACAACATAAAGGCTGTCACTAGAATGGTGGTATCTACCCAGAACAGATGTCTTTTCACGCCCCACTTAAAGAATAAAGGATTGTAGGAAAAAGGCAAGTAAGACGAAGAAAGACGGTGAGCAGGGTAGGCAGAGCTCACTGGAGAGTTCTTGTGCTGTCAGTAGGAAGACCAAAGGCTGGTCCTGCTTTGTCTTCTGCACTGACGGCACAGAAACTTTCTCTTCTTACAGGGTAGGCAGTACGAGTGTGAGTCCCCTGGTGTTGCATACGTCCATAGCTTACGGTAACCGGCTACGGCTTAAATTGCTAATAATATTTAATAATTAACTTCCTAAAAATATTACTTTGCGGACATTGATGTGGGTTGTGCCTTTACCTAACAGACATATTTACTGGAAACCTATAATATCAATTTAACATTTAACAGTTATGCATTAAAGCATAACTGTTAAATGTTCCAATAAATAAATAAATAATCACTTTCCATCAGGTGGGCCGTGTGCTTGTCTGCCACCTAAGTTGTATAAGAAATACATGCGTGGGGAATACGCTTAAGACAGGTGTTTCATAAGACGTTGGATCGCTCAAGAACTCTATATCAACAGTTCCTTTGCAAAAAAAGATTTATCGAAAAAAAAAATCTTCATTGTAGATACCTACTGGTTGTAGTTTTGAAGGTCTAAAAGATGTCCATTTTTGCCCGCCGAAGGAATGAGGGTAATATTTTTCGAGACTATGTATGTATGTATCAAAATTTTTATGTAGGGTAAAACTGCTATCAAACTTATTTCGATCATTTCAATGACTGCATGAATGCTTATTTTTTTTTAATCATTTGTTAATACTTTTAATTTGTGCGATCATAAAAATAAGGTCGTAGTTCTATTCAGTGATAGGATCATTATCACCATTATCTTTATAAATAAGGCTAAATTACACAATCCTATCATCCACTCCACTTCTCAAAACGTCCAACATTATTCACTACCACACATCTCAACTCCCGACCGTATCAATGAAGGTTTAAATGTACAAATTAATAAAAAAAAAACTTTAACTAAGTATGTTAGTTAGTAGGTAGTTATATTTCCTGGCCATTCATTACGCCAAGGGCCTTGACTTTTATGTTCAAAGATGACTTTCAAGATACGAAACTCCAATGCCAAAGCGAATTTGCAACATTTGTTGACAAATTATGTACTTTACTCTTGTACGGCATAGCGGTAGAGCACTCGACTACTACGGAGAGGGCGCGCGTTCGATTCCCGCATGCAATTTTTGTATGCGTGTTTATAAATTTGCATAGGTCTCGCTATTTCTATGTATAATTTTGTATGTTTCTAGAAAAAAATATCTAAATATATTTATCGGCATTCTATTGCCCATAAATAATAATAATAATGTGCGATATTTCCGCCGGTCCTCCGCCTTCCGCATCCAGTCTGTCCCAGCCACCTTTTTCAGGTCGTCAGTCCATCTGGCGAGGGGGCGTCCTACTTTCCGTTTAGCTTCTCATGGTCTTCACGTTTGGACTCGTCTGCTCAAACGGCAGTCGGTTCTTTGGTAGATGAGGCCAGCCCACTGCCATTTACTTAAAGCTTTTACGCATTTATAGCTTATTCTGCGAGCTGTGTCGGTAACTTCAGTTGACAGGATGACCTCGTTTCGAATTTTACCCTTCAAGGAAACTCCAAGCATAACTCGCTCCATAGCCCGCTGAGCGACTTTCAGGTCTTACGTGGAAAATAAATCGAGTTAATATAAGTTTTCACTGATACTCTTTCTATGTACAAATAGCGCCGATACCCTTAATATCCATTAATCTAAACTTTCACGTTTAAGTAAGTAAGATTATAATGAAACATAAAATTTCTTTTGTTGTTGAACAATTTAGTGTTTTATGAGCGTATATAAATGCATTTAGGCTCGCTATTCGCAGCAATACACTTTCATCTCAAGAACTAGGCGGTCTACATACCAACACAAACAGTGCTACTGGGTTAAAGGCCATCTTAGATTACAATCGGATTCTATCGATTAAAAAGATGCGGCGTAAGTTGCGAGAAATGGCGGAGAAAATATTGGGATACTGCATCTGTATAGCGATGAGAAACATCTAGAGTTAGACTATTAACAGCCTCAAATATTTCATGTCCGTTGATTAAAAGCCTTATTTGATCAACAAAATAATATTCTTATTCTCGATCTGTCAAAATTTAAAATGTCAAAAACGGTTACATTGTGAACGTTTTTAAATACTAGACATTAACTGAGGCGCGTTCGCAATTAAAACTTAGTACTTAAAGGAAGAAAAAGCCAGGAAAGATACGTTATTTTATTTCGTATTACGCCTTATCCATGCCGTATCGTTTCTGTTAATCCACACCTAATGAACGAAAGCATGAACGGAAGAATGAACGAAAGAATGATTTTCTTTGTCTTGTTTGTCAGTCTGAAGGAAAGTTTTAGGTACTTTAATTCTATGCATATTTTACTTGTTGATTTTAACACAAGAGGCAGGGGCTGTGAGAAAAGAGTAACTCAGTAGTACTCACGGTCACTCTTCTCTAATTATCAAATTCGTAGCTATTTGTGGGATTAACCTTAATCACCTGCCGCGAAGCCCTGCATTGAACCAAGTCGAAGAAATCACTTCATTCTATTGTAAGTTTACGTGAATGTTACATATTGAAATAAAACTATGTTTAATAATTTGATGTTATTTTATTAGCAGATTTCCATGGTCATAATCATTACTTGTTAAATAAAGACTGCATCAGACCCATTGTAACCATTTAAAAATATGCTTGAATGAATTTTACAGCATTAAGTATGCTAACTATACAAATCGAATACATAGGGAAAAATAAATATTTTCGGGTGGGATTCGAATCCGCAGTCTTTCCCTTACAGGGGGAATGCCTTGACCAATTCGGCTACCGAGACACGCCCGATGTGATTCAAATTTCCCTTCTATTTATCCGTTCTTACGGCGACGACGGTGGAGTCATCTACCGAAGTTCTTACGAACTAGATAGAGAATAAAAATAAAAGGTAAATTTGAATCACATCGGGCGTGTCTGATTTCTTAAAGTTTTGACAAGCCGTTGTATAAACCCAAATGCATTTATACATATTTAATAACCCGAAATTCCCCAGAAAACGGGAGGCAAAGTCTCATAATTTGGCCGAATGCTATCAGGGTGTAGGATCTACACAATTTGACCGTGCGAAGCAGGGATGGCTCATTATATTAATAATAATAATAATAATAAATAATAATATGCATCGTGATGTAGTCAACGTAGATACCGGGCTAACCCCGCTCGGTTTGGCTAAAGAGAACTGGCGCAGGCCTACAATAGTTGGCACTGACAGCCGCAGGGAGGTATGGCAGAGTAAGGAGCTACATGGCAGGTTCTATCGGGCCCTCCACAGGCCCGAAGTAGACCTACTGGCATCCGTGTCCTGGCTACGTTTCAGTGACCTTTTTGGGGAAACTGAAGGTTTTGTCTGTGCAATTGCAGACGAAGTTATCAAGACGAATAACTATCGGAAGTATATCATGAGGGATGGCACAATTGATATTTGTCGAGCGTGTCACCAACCTGGTGAATCCCTCAGGCATATTACTTCCGGTTGTTCTCGTCTTGCTAACGGCGAGTACTTGCACAGACATAATCAAGTAGCCAGGATAATCCATCAGCGACTTGCTCTGAAATACAACCTTGTGGAAGTTGAGGTACCGTACTATAGGTATGTTCCTGAGCCAGTTCTAGAAAATAGTCATATCACATTGTACTGGGATCGATCTATCATCACTGATAGGACTGTTGTAGCTAACAAGCCTGACATTGTGGTGATAGACCGATCCGAACGCCGAGCATTGATTGTTGATGTCACCATTCCTCATGACGAGAATCTCGTGAAAGCTGAGAAAGATAAACAAGTTAAGTACTTGGACTTGGCTCACGAGGTTGTCGACATGTGGAATGTTGACTCAGCAATCATTGTACCGATAGTCGTATCAGTCAACGGACTGATAGCAAAGAGCCTCGACCAACATCTAAAGAGGCTCGGGTTGGATGGTTGGGTCAAGGGCCAGATGCAGAAGGCAGTACTCCTTGATACGGCGCGCATCGTGAGGAAGTGCCTTTCTCTGGAGCCCTAACCACCGGTAGCTTGGTCCCTGTATCCGATACCGGTGGAGCACTATTTTTTATATTTTTAAATATATGTTTTATTTTTTTATATATGTATTTAAAAATGTAATTAATAAGTTTAATAATGAAATAAAGAGAATAATAATAATATACGTCTTTATTGTACACCAAGGATATAACAATAGGTACATTGAGAGATACATATTAGGTGGTAAGTACAGATGGCGGCCTTATCGCTCTGCGGCAATTTCTTACAGGCAACCATAGAATGGAGAAAAATAGGAGAAAAATGTTTGGGCAGTTTGGTGTACATATAAATAAGAAGAGAAAACAATAATAATGAAAAAGAAAACGCATAATCATAGTAGCTACCGGTGTAATCTCTAATCTTGGGTTTCAATGACGAGATCGTTGACTTTAGATCAATGCCTGAAGGTCTTCAAGTCGCTTAATCGTGGTAATGCATCTGTACAATAGAACCGGAAATATTATCTACTTATTTGATTATGCATGGGAAAGGAAAACACCGAGACCCTCGGGGTCATGGCACCTGCAGCCGCTACACCAGACACTCTGGCGCAGCCTTCCTGTCAACTTGGAGAAACAGTCGTTCCCATTAATCTTATAAGCCAAGTCAAAAGGAGGAGAAGGAGCTCTGGCTCCAAGGTAAAAACTTCGGATGCAACTGAGTACAGGCGCGGGTTCGATCCCCGCTCAGTGCAAATATTTGTATACATGAATATGGCTATTTTCATTGGTTTGGGTGTTTCTATGTATAATATGTATGTATTAAAAAAAAGTATCTAAGTATCCGCATTCTAGATTCCATAACACAAGCTAATTAAGCTTACCATGGGTCTAGATAGCGTTGTGTAGAATGTTGTGGAAATTATTTATTATTATAAGATGATGATGACGACTATTGATGCTGGTGTACCGTAATGTAATGAGGATAATATTACTCCCATTAGCGTTCATGAAACTTGATTAAGATTGAAAATAGTAACACGCACAGACGGGACTTGAACCCGTGACTTTTGATTGGAATGGTTAGCATACTAATTGCTTTAAAATTTCAACAAACTTACAAAAAAAGTTAATTATCAGTAGACAAAACTCGTGAAGTATTTAAGGATAGAAGCAGAAGCGGGTATTGTCTCTTACCCCGGACGGAAATAGGTGTGAGCATAAATGTATGCATGTGTTACTAACCTGACCCGTCCCGACTTCGCCAGAGAAAATTTCGTATTCCATATTTGATAGTGACCTAAATGACGAACTATCCATTTAAACGTTTATGATCTATTTTACCCTCTTAGTAGTCAAATTTGTGAAAAACGCTGATACTCGTGTTCATTTATTTCTTAAAAGACACAGGTTTATGAAATTTAGTGCACCTAGCTCTGAAAATGATGGACTTACATACAAACCTCCATCCCTTATTTTACCCCTTTAGTTGCAGAATTTCCAAAAATCCTTTCTTAGTGGATGCTTACATCATAAAATGCATCTACTGTCAGAATTTCACGTTTGTAGGTCCAGCGTTTTAGGCTCTGTGTTTATGAATCAGGCCGTCAGTCAGTCGGGACAAGTAATTTTATATGTATAGATGTTTTTCACGCTATTCTGTTAAACCTAAAATTCTATCTGAGTATTCTATTCCTATACCTTGGGCCTGATAACGAAGGTCATCTCAAACACTTGAGCAATGGCTTCCGCAAAAACAACACATTGTTTTATTTCAACAGTCAGTGCGCTTACATTTGATTCGGGTAACTGTTTTGTACACTGTGGGAAGCAGATTACCAATCATTGTCTGCTATTGGTAATTGATATTACAATAAAAGTAATGGGATTGTTGTCTGAGTGATGTAGAACAGACTGGAATAGCATGGGAAGTAGGGTCGCCAAAAAATTAAACTAACGCAGTCTACTGTTCGACATACGCGTCTCCAAATGTGTGGCACAGCACTGGATCCTCCGCCTTCTGCATCAAGTCTATTCCAATTGCGTTTTACAAGTCGTCAACTCAGAGATGGGGCTGATCACAATAGTATACTCATTCCCTTCTTTGTGAGATGTAAAATTCACACCTTTTCGTTGCCTTAGGTATAGGACTTTATACGCCTTCCTCCTTATATCCTTTGCCTTTTCTGTATAACATACGCGTAATGCAAATTCATCGTCCATGTATGTATCTTATAACTTCTTGCGTAATAAAAACAGGTTAATATATTCCTTAAAACAAAGAACGATATTAGCTAACAAATACTTCATTCATTCATTCAGTTTTTCAGCCACACGGCAGTGAACACAACACAGCTCACAAAACAAAGTATATTTTCTCATAATTCTCATGATTTCACTGTTACCGCGAATGACAATAATTTACCTTTATACTACAATTAATTAGCGTAGCAACACATATGAGAAACTTGCTCAATACTGTATAAAAAGCTCGTTAGCAAACATTATGTCAATCGTTGAGTTTCTTAATGCGTTTTTTTGGTAGTTTATTTGTAATATCACCTTTTTAGCATGTACCTACGTGAGTCGTAATACAGATCTGAATCATATCCGAATCCCCACTTCCGTGTACATTGCTGAGGTAAATAATGTTTATGGTAGATAAAGATAGGTGCACAGACAAGAAACAGTCAAGTCAGTGTGCGGCCTTATCAAAGAAATTATTTGAGTAGCTGATATAATGATGTAGTCCATTTAGAGCACTTAGCTGAATACCACCTCAGCTGAGCGAATAGCACATAGAATAGTCCACGAAGAGCACCTATCAAAATTAATGGCAGGTGCTAATGCGTGGATATCAATTTAATTTTGTTACTTTCAAATAACAAACGAATTTTATGAAACGATTGACTGAACTGAAGATGAAAACGGTCTGTTTGAATGAATGTAAATGCTATGTGCACAACTGAATATAATAAGTACTTGCAATGTACTTGTTGCCAGTTCACGTTTTCTGATAACTGTTATCATTCATTTCATTCATTCTAATCTTCAGTTTTATCTGATTTCAAAAATAGTGTTATCCAGATAAAATAAGACAAGCGAATCACCCTGATATTGTTGTAATCTGAGGATAACGTCAGCTTATCAGCTATCTTTTTTTTTGGCTACTAGTTCTGTGGAAGCATGGTAGTTGCAAAACTTCCTATCTCTCCTAAAGTCATCATCATCTGATCGCCAATCGTGGTTGCATTTGGAATCTAGGATTCAATTACCCCCAGCCCGAGCAGAAAGTCTTCACCAGAACTTGTGCACTTGGGCTCCAAAGGTCATATAGAAGAAAATTCAGTGTTACACAAAAATTTTCTTTGGCAACCCTGGCAGTGAGAGACTATTGGCACGCATTCTAGAATTAACCTCTCCTGCCGAGACCTGCGGAAACGGCGCTCCGAAGAAATTATTTTATATGCCTCATAAGTAGCAGACAAGCACACGGTCCACCTGATGCAAAGCCACCCTAAGCACCCTAGGCACATGTGCAACACCAGGGCGTCAGTATTTAGAGCATACCTATTGAACTTAACTATTGCAAACTCAATTCTGTCTCAATTTCTATCCAGATTACCATCAGATAATCACTGTGCAAGCAGCAAAACACTAACCGGACACATTTGTTTCAAGATAAGGCAAGAAACATCAAGTTACGAAACAAATAGAATTGCAAAATGGAATTGCAACGACAATAAAGGTTTTGTGCAATATACGCTTGAATATAGTGTTCTGTGTGGGTAAGCATGGGTATTTAGAACGTGTTATCGATGCTGGAATGGGAAAAAATGATTTCATAATGTATGTACATATTTCCTTAGTATTAGTGGAAAGTTAGACGGCTGTCGATTCTATAAAAGCCTTAAAAGTATGTAATATCATTGCTTATAAGGCTGCCCGCCCACGTCCAATAATCGGTATAAAAGGGTGGTCTTATCACGGTCTGCGATTTCTTCCTTTTTGTTCCGTGCGGAAATCCCCTCGGATATTTCCCCCGCCGCGCCGGAGCCGGAAGGGGAGGTTATGTTAGACTCGAACCGACTAAAACAAAACGCCGACTGTGAGTCGAAGTGCTAGGCCGGGGGTGAGGTTGTCTTCGACATATCCTTCGCACCACGGCTGACCCCTTGCGGTCTGGCCCTCCTTGGGCAGGCCCCTGACACATTAGGCTTCCATCATTGGCACAAGGGCCGTCACTACAGGCAAATATGTAATCCCTAGGGTTAACAATTATTATGGCGATCGAACGTTAAGCAAACGGGTTCCATATGTGCTGAACAGTTTGCCTGTGAACATCAGGTGGGAGACAAATAAAAGTAAATTTAAAAGACTGACAAAGAAATTTCTATTGAATAATATTAAATAATATCAGCCCATATATACCACTGTACAAATAAATAAACCAATAATTATGTTCCTATCACAGAGACTCAACTGAGTTCACAGACAAACTGTTCAAAACAGTTTTGTGAACCAATAGTAAATGCAATACGTATCAATTGTATGATTAGTAAATAAATAAAATAAAATAATAATTACACGGTAGGTTTTGCTGTCAGTTTTAGAACAGTCACGGCCGTGACGATACGACGATAGGTCAATCGTCTAATGCGGTGACTGACGGTTGAATGAAGTATTTTTGTTCTAAACATCAATCAACCGTGTTTCATGATTGATGGCATGGACGCCCTTCATAGGACATCGGAAAAAGTGGGAACACTTCTGTTTACCCCTTCAGGCATTTATAGGCGTGAATGTATGTATGTATGTATGTTAATGCGTATAAATATAATATATCTGTCTGTGGTTATAAGTAAATGCAAGTACATTGATATAACGGATGCAATATTTTAATAAGTAACACAACAGTCAGACATTTATATAGATACAGGATATCCTTTATTTGTTGTATCCTGACAAAATCAATAAGATACATATAAATATCTTACTGAATTTGCAACAGAATTTATAATTTACAAGACGTACATATTCAATACGAGCGCAATTCACTTCGGACTGTCAACTCGAATTTTGCAACAAAGCTGCTTTAGGATAAAATTGTATTGTTCTGCATTAATTAGAAGCGATGTCGTGTCGGGGGACACCAACTGGTAAAGTATTCCGTCATATTATCGCAATGATCCAAGGTCCCCTGATATGACAACGATTGAATTAAAGTAGACCTACTTAGTAAAGTTAAAAGGCTAACCAACACAATTTATTTTCTACTTTCTGGAGGTTTTTTGTTTGAGAGAATGAATGAAAGAAGATTAACGAAACAGGTGTATGAGGCGAGTGTGGAAGGGGAAGACCTAGGCGCACATACCTGGACTGAATCGGGGAAGTGTTAGAAAAGGGACATGTCAGGAGTACCATAAACCGACGAGCATGCATGAAGAATGTAATGAGAGTGAATGAAGCAAGAGTATGTCAGGATCGTAGCAAACGGAGATCCGTGATCTCTGCCTACCCCTATGGGATTTGAATTGATACACATTTTGAGGGAGTCGAGCTGAATCTCGTATGTCGCAAGACCGAAAATGTTGCAGTCGAATGCTCCATGTCTATATCATGTCATTTAGCATCTGAAGAGCATCTTGTGCCCGTTTCCATGCGTATTTAGTTTCCGCAATACAAGTTACTAAATGTTCATTATTGACCATGATACTTTATGTTTTTTGACACGCTTTATTTAACATGACCCCTGTAAGTAAGTTTGCAATTCATTCGCTACCGGACTTCCGATAAATTTGAGTGTTACAAGATGTATTATGAAGCGATGACTGTAGAAATAATTTAAATCCTTACTAATTTTATAAATGTGAAAGTAACTCTCTGTCTATCTGTCTGTCTATCTCTCATGTATAGGCTTCTACGCGTAAACCACTGATCATTTAGAGTTTGGGAAAGGATACCTATAAGCTTCGTTTGTTCGCGACAACAGATATGCATGTGGGCAGAGCCATGGTCACCAGCTAGTTGTAAAAAAAGTATTTGGAAGCCATAATTTCGTAAGTGCTAATAAAGTATTGACTCACTCGCATTATTTGATATCGATATCGATTGATTGAATTTTATCTATATGTACCGGGCAGTGCTTCTCATTAGAGAAATAAATTATCTCTTAACGTAATTAATTCACTTGTCCTCTGTACTATATATTAATAGAATAGAATTTGATTACTTAAAGAAAAAAAAAGTGGCAACATTGACTGCTTCAGGCACCCCCTGTAGTTTACTATGATTAAAAATGATACATAATGATATGTTATAGTGGTTTTTTAATAAGTTTATCGTAATTTTCGTAATTTACTGTATTAAAGGGTGTTCCATTTCATACAGCATAGGATTGCATAAGCCCCATATTGTAGTCGCTTGGAAAAACCGCGGCATGGAGATTATTCCACAGAAAGATAAAAGTAAGAGTCGCTTCGACTTCCCCCATTCGGTGCAGTACCCAGTAACCAAACACTCAGACATGTAATGGGATAAATACATTGAAGCATCTCCTGATAGCACAACTAGTTGTGCGATCAAGTTGGTCTATGGGTCGACAAACGGCTTATTCTATCCTGTCCTACCTTCTTTTTTTTCGTACGGATACCTGTCCCGCTGGAGCTGGAAGGGGAGATTATGTCGGACTCAAACCGACTAAAACCACACGCCAACTGAGGGTCGTAAGTGCTAGACCGAAGGTGAGGTTGTCTTCCACATATCTCTCGCACACCGGCTGACCCCGCGCCATCCCTTACGGTCTAGCCCTCATCGGGACGGGAGACAACAGTGTCCCCGACTCGCCACCGGACGGGGAGGCGCGCTCCTCAGCGCCTTTCCATTCACACTAGGCATATGTTTAACATCTATCATTATGATGAAACTTTGAAAACCTACGTCAATATGCCCGTGAAAGTGTCTGAGAAACAAACAAATACTAATTCTTATATAAACCTACAAGGTTGTATGAACAGGCTTATACATGCGAATAGTATTATCCTTTTAATCTTGGTGTGAAATCTGAGCCGAATGGCCCACTGTGCTCGCGAGTTTCACACCGCTCGCGACGAGTTGACATGATTAGAGATTGCTTAGATAAATTTGTCAACAGTAACTGCCCTCTTAGACAAATGGCAACTCGTTGGCCGGTGTATCGTAGAATAGAATGACGAATGTATAGGATTTGACGTTTATGACATTCGTCAACGCATACCTAGTAAAGTCAACGAGACGAGAGAAAAAAGGTAAACAAAGCGACCATTACTGAGTTACGTAGCGATAACTCGCGATTATTTTCTCTGTCCTTGTCGCACATATCACACGTACGCGACAATAGCGGAGCGACAGCTGTCGTTGCGTGTTTTGTAGTACAGGAAAGCATTCAGCACAGTGGTTCTAAACTGTCAGATCCGTCATGTTATGAGCAATTTCATTCCTGTCTGGAACGCGCTTGAAGTGATACGTAGTCGTTTTCAGGTAAATAAGTTTGGAACCGCTGAAACATTGTTTACCTTTTTTGTCTCGCTTCGTTGGTTTTACTTTTATATCATAACCGTCAAATCCCATTCATTAGTCTACAAAACGTCGGCCAACGGATTGCCACTTATCTACAGGGGCTGCTTGAATGTTATTTTCATTATAGCATGCTAGCTGACCCGGCGAACTTCGTACCGCCATTTTTTTTCCGCCCGCGTGCCGTCAGTACCCGTTCCCGTTGCACCCTCTTCTATATTAAGCGTGTATTATATATATAAACCTTCCTCTTGAATCACTTTATCAATTAAAAAAAACCGCTTCAAAATCCGTTGCGTAGTTTTAAATATTTAAGCATACATAGGGACGGACTGATAGCAAAAGTGACTCTGTTTTATACTATGTAGTGAAACTGAACTGTTCAATTTTTAATCATTGGTAGAAGAGATTTGAAAAGAAGTCAAGCAGTAAAAATGTGAGTGCGAAGTGTAAGTTTTGTTTTTCTTTTTATACCGGACACATCAATTTGACTTCACTTCGCCTGATGTTAAGCTAAAGGCAAAGTCTCGGAAAGAGGGTCACCATCGTAACACATAACATATACCATGTTAACAGTGGTGGCACTCAGCTTGACGGCCTCATTACATGCCTATTCACGCCCCGCTTAAAGGACCCGGGACTGTAGGAAGAAGAAACACGTGAGCTTTTCACTCGCTAGCGAGTAAATGTGAGGGAGAGCGTTTAAAATTCAGACTTGTTATCTTCTATAACAATGATTTTTCGTTAGTTATGTGGCATTAACAATAAAAGTTATGGATGAAATAAATTATTATCACGTTTCACTCAATGAGTGTGTTCTACGCCTATACTGGAAGCGGAATTCTAAGAGGATTACGTGGTACGCAGCATTGAACTTACACAACCAATCCTTTTACAATTCACAATATAAGTAGATAACTAGATACAAAATAAGATCAATGTCTGAAGTTTACGCGAATATTAGGGACACTTGGAAATAAAACTATTTTAATGGTTTCCAGCGCTATTTATTTTGTATTAAGCATTTTATTATTGACGGACTGATCCCGATTTGAGTTGCTTTTCAGGAGCCATAGTGACGGGGTGACTAAAATCGTCAATGTCTAATATTTGGGAGTGTCAGTTAAATATCTCAAAGTAGGTATTCCGAATAAACTCTTATCGTGTTTTACTTTTACCTTGAGTTTCGTTAAGCGAATTAGTGGATCCGAATCCACTTACATTATTGTCTAATAATATAATAACAAAAAATAAATCGCGACAAAATTCTTCAAAAACAGTTTTATTTCAATTGTCGTAACTGGTATTTACGTAAATATTTGTGTTGCACTCATTGATATACAAAAATGTATATCAATGAGGTTGCACTACGCAGGAATTGCGTAAGCGACGAGAAACGTGCAAAAATAATATAAGCATTTAAAAGAATTCATCGGAATAGGCACTCGCAATGATACGGGCTACACGCAGCTGTAATCTTTCAAAAGAAGGTCAAAAGGGCAGAGGGAGGCAGTTTAGAACAGAGTTATTTTAATTATTTGATTTACGACAGCAAATAGGGCCATCGACACGAAAGAACAAGAAGAATCTAATAAAATCAAAATCAAAACTATCTTTGTTGTTTTTAAAAATGAGAAAAGTATCCCTACCTAGCCTTGAATGATAAGCATTATGAAATGAGGGTGAAACAAGACTGTACCTACCCTTCGAGTAGGATGTTTGTGTTGTTTGGAGTGTACTGAGCCCTACCAAGACTTTCGGGGTCAAACCGATATCACCTGCACCTGCTGATTGATAGACGAGGCTCTGACGCAGGCTTACCTCTCGTGGCAGATAGTTCAGACAGCAGTTGTTCCCATAAAAGCCGTATAAACCAAATCTATAGGGAAGGAGCAAGCAGCGGGCAGCCCCAAGGCTCTGAGGTGATAGCCGGAAATAATGCGTATTGAGTCAGACCCCTGATAAGGGAGATGTCGGTAAAATTTTGATTAAACCATTCATTTTGATCGAGTTATCCATATCTGTACACAATTACTGCTGAATGTTAACGGACGATCGATTTGTTATGATAACAATAAAGTTATATCAATAATACAATCGGAAGGTCACACAAATGACACATTGCCATGAAACCGTTGCCATAGATAACATCGAGATTTATTACTTATTATCCTTGTATTTACAGTACTTTTGCCGACATTTTAGTTGTTTTTCAGCAGTCATTGATATTGAAAACTGAGATGGTAATCGATTATAGTTCTACAATAACAATAACGAGAATTAACGCGATCATGGTATAAGTACATACGCACCTTTGATTCCATTTTGAACAGTCAGCCTGTGACCACGGCCGGGTTCATCCACCGATATGTTCTTACGAACTATTGGAACCAATAAATGATGTTACAATCATTTTTAAACATTGAGATTCTTTTTTCCGTATGTATTTGATTTCTATAGTCCCATACGCTTGTCTGTTAGGGGTAGCAACTTTTATGAGTGACTGTAGACCTGTATATTTTTTTAAAAGAGCATTCAACAACTTTCAATTTCATTCGAGAAAAGATATTTCTATGACAATCGTAAGCAATCCTCCTCATTGTGCCGCGAGTCCAGTCTAACCTGTGGTTCATTGTCAGATGCGCTTTCACCAGACGTCTGCCTTTTGAACTTTATGACGTAACTGGTGATGTTGCAGACTAGGTACTTAGAATTCATGTTTCTTGTATATTTTCAACGGATTTCTAAAAAAGGATGTGTGTCTAGAAAGCATCGGTTGTCTAGAAAGTAGCGTACTATCCTCGATAACATTACTTCTTACCATCAGGGATACAGTTTCGATTTATGTAGTCATAATCAATTAGCCTATTTCAATCTACCGCTGGACATATGCCTCTATAGGCGACATTGCTTCCGATAGTTCTGATCCTCAGCTCTCCACCTCAAGTCGATCCCAGTCACCTTTTTCAAGTTATAATAGGTATACTAGTTGACCCGGCGAACTTCGTACCGCCAATTTTTTTCCGCCCGCGTGGTGTCAGATCCCGTTCCCGCTGCACCCTCTACTATATTAAGGTTATATTATACACATAAACCTTCCTCTTGAATTACTCTATCTATTAAAAGAAACCGAATTAAAATCCGTAGCGTAGTTTTAAAGATATAAGCATACATAGGGACGGGCAGACGCGGAAAGCGACTTTGCTTTATACTATGTAGTGATGACGTTGGTATTTTTTTTTATACCACTTAGGTGGCAGACAAGCACACGGCCCACCTGATGGAAAGTGGTTACCGCGGCCTATGGACGTATGCAACACCATGGGCGTTACACTCGCGCTGCCTACCCTAAATAAGTTTTAATTAAAAATAAATAGTTGTTAATGAAAACAAATCAAACTATGCTTAATTCTGAAGGTTAAATAATCCCAAGAAATCGTAGCCAGGTTTTCTTTTGACAGGTTATACAGATATTTCCTAAAGTTTACGCGAATGTCACTCATTGAAATAAAACCACTTTTTACACATTCTATCGCGATATATTTGTTATGGTCACCGAAACGTCTGTTTAAAAATAAATAATAACAAATATATCGCCATAGAATCCGTAGAAAGTGGTTTTATTTCAACAGATTATACAGAATATACCCTAGTTTTTTTTGTTACACGTTTTTTTCTTTGTTATCATTAGATAATTTTTGCGTAATTGCATTGAGTGAGATTAAATCGTCAATTTACAATACATTTGACCGATTACATTATTGGACAATACATTTGACCAAGATTGGCCGAACTTCAACAATTGATTTGTCAGATTGATTAGACGGATTGATATTATATTGCATCGTGCGTAACGCGTATCAAATCAACTCTAGAATATCCCACGCACATTGGATAATACGATTACTAAACACTGTTACGTTTGCAAAACGTCGTCATCAATATGATGAGTTACGAAGTTGCGATCTACTTCACTTCAAACTGAATAGAATCTTACTAGTTAGGTACTAACGTAGATGGCAAAGTTTGGATGGATATAGGGATGTTTGTTAGTCAGTTGCACCAAAACAGCACAAAGGATTTGTATGACATTTGGCCACATAAATGTATTTTTGGGATTTACAATAAAATTAAATTACTTAATCTACCTACGATGCCGCGTCCCCGGGCTAGACATAATTATTGCACCCGGTGCATAGCTTAATTTGCTATCCTTTAACCTGTAGGCACTGGTCCTGAACACCTTTTATATTTTGCAATTTAGGTCCAAGATATTTAGATGAATCGAGCTTTATACTTTTGACATTATTTAAATATCAGATCATTGCTTGTGAATGAATTTTTATAGCATTAATTATGCTAACTTTAAAGTTCGAAAAACATCGGAAAAAATGAAATGAGGAATTTAATTTCCCCATTTCATTTTTTTCAGCGGAATTTCCCCCTTACAGGGGGCATGCTCTTCCAACTGAGCTATTGAGCCACACCTGAACCACTTCAAATTTTCCTTCTCTTTATATCCGTCTTCAAGGGCGACGGTGGAGCCATCTACCAACATCTTACGAACTGTTGGAAACAATGAATGATTTTTCAACCATTATTAAACATTGAATTTGGATGACTCCGCCCAAACATTTGAATGATTTTTTATAGCATTTATTATGCTAACTTTAAAGTTCAAGTTCAAAGTTCAAGGTTAAAGAGAAGGAAAATTTGAAATGATTCAGGTGTGGCTCAATAGCTCAGTTGGAAGAGTATTCGCCCTGTAAGGGAAAGGTAGTGAGTTCGAGTCTCACTCTCACTTTTTCGAATCAGATAATTGCTCTTCAGTCAACTCTAAGTAAAAACAACGATAGACCACGTGTAGCAGTTAGCAGTGATAGGAAATTCGAACATACAAAGTGACGCAAGAGTGTAACGAAATATTAACATTATAATTGTTCACGAATTAAAGTAAAAGTGTTAAATCAATGTATTCCGCTTTCTTAATGCCAAGTAATGATTGTTATAACACAGTCATGTATCATGGCCGTCGAAGAGAAATGTGTATATGATATTAATTGTGTTAGATGTTAATTAGATTTTGATAGTCATCAGAGTATGGTCAGCAATGAAAGTAGTTTTTATATACTACTAATAAAAGCCTGTCATCGCTATTTCGCCATTGCTGTAAAGTTGTTCAGTATAAAACGTAACGCGATTGTTTACACACGTTTAGTCGCGTTTGGTCTAATTGTCAAAAACCGGAAAAAATCGCGCGCTCCCCCATTAGCCTTCTAACCTAACCTATCCAAGTCGTTTTTAGACAATTGGACCAAACGTGACTGGACTGTTTACACACAGTCGAGATAGAATACACCTTTTCATATAAAGTTATATGAAAAGTGCATACTTATGATTCGTATATACTTATCAATTTATTTGTATAACGTGATAGATTACATACGCGCACATACCTGGACCAAATCGGGGAAGTGTTAGAAAAGGGGCAGGTCAGGATTACCCTAAACCGACGAGCATGCATGAAGAATGAAAGTGAATGAAGCGAGAGTAGTATGTCAGGATCGTCGCAAATGGAGATCTGTGATCTCTGTCTACGCCTATGGGAAATAGACGTGATTTTATGTATGTATGTACCTATGTATGATAGATTATTTGTCAGAATTTGGTGTCCCTAGTTTTCATGTTAATGTAATTTACACTTCGTTTATTTCATCCTTTTCTGATTTCAAAAGTTTCTTTTTTTTGTTCCAATAGATAAACCTACATGGGACCAATATACAAGTATAATAAAGGCGTTAATCCTTGAACTGAACTAGTTGAAGTTAACCATATTCTAGCGAACGTGATGAGGGTGTAATATGCTGTCTGCCTACCCCTCCTGGATACACAGGCGTGATTTTATATACTCGTAATAGTCACGCAAATAAAGAGTTAGTATAATTATTGAGGGAAAGTCGAGAAACGTTGTATTTTCCAAGATCGTAGTATAAGATCGTTATTTTATCCGCAACTCTATGATTTATAAGTCAAGATAAAGGCCTTGTTCGACCGACAGCGTAGCGTGAATAACACGTTTGTGGTGCTGTTATGTTGTTTTGATATGGTTTAGAGAAATTATTATTACAGATTTAGAGTAATTCTAAACCTGACCGGTTTCGCCTTACGGCATTCTCAAAGGATTAACATCAATGTAAACCTTTCAGAATGCCGTAAGGCGAAACCGATCAGGTTCAGAATTAAAATAAACTCAGTGGAAAAGTACAAGTGTGTTATTAAATACTCGCTTTTGCCCGCGGCTCCGCTCGCGTGGATGTCGGTTATCGCGACCAAACATAGCCTATGTCCTTTCTCAAGGTCTAATCTACCCTTATACCAAATTTCTTCAAAATCGGTTCCGTGGTTTAGGCGTGAAAGCGTCCCATACAGACAGACAGACAGACAGACATAGTTACTTTCGCATTTATAATATTAAGTATGGATGTGTTGTAGATTCCACCAAGTGCCATCAATCTCCAGTATAAACAGTCTTCAGTTTAGAACACATTCAAGTCGAAATTGTATTATAAGCGTCTTGCGATACGTTGTGGTGTCCCTTTGCCGACACAATGGATGTTGTAATCCAACAGCGACTACCACGATTGACCCTAATTGTCATACCACAAGGTATTCACGTACTGTTTTATTTCTCACGTACGAATTTAAAACGTGTTTTGTGGGAAATTGTGGGAAAAGTTATAAGGTAAAAGGGTGTTATACTTTCAAAGAAAAGTCGATCTAAATGACAAGGTAGACAATTTACAGTTATGTGATTTTCCTATCAAGTTTTGTCGTCGTTCATACCTCTTTGGGCAGGACAAGTTCATTGCCACCAAGTTATAGTTTTTCTCAGACATACTGTTATTGACAATTTTATATAAAAAGAGATGAAACTCTGTAAGGCCTTAAACAGCTAGATATGCAAGGCATGTCCTGGATTTGAACCCAAGGAATACTTAGCAGTCTATTTGAAATAAAATTTGCTACAGATCTGAAATTTGGATCATGTATATTGGTTTCTTATTAAACTCTGCCTACTCTTTATTAGTTGAGGTGCAATAAACAACCATATTTGCCTGTTATGACATAACACTTGCAAATTGTAAATGACAGCGTAATCGAAAAAATACGATTCATGCCAAAAGTAATCCAAATAAATCAATTTAAAAATAATAATAAAGTACAAAAAACTTGCGTTTTCATCAAAATTAATGTAAGATGATACAATATACAATACATATACATCATATTGCATTATTCATTTGTTGTGTGATTTGTTAGTAATGTCATCATCATGATAAGTACCTACTTGTCGACACTACTAGGCTCAAAAATTAAAGTTGGCGGAATGTGGGTGTTAATACACCTCTGCTTACCCCTCCAGGAATTTACAGGCGTAAGTGTATATATGTATGTATGTATCAGAAAGATGTTGACGAACAAAGTACTCAAAATGATCTTAATTTCGTTTTTAAACCCCTTCCAGTTGACCGATTGTTCTGATATTTGGTACACCCCTATAGTTCGGACAATAATACCATAAAAATCAATAAAACAGTTTGAGATGCTGTTAATACGAGAGTTTGAGATCATTTTGAGACTTCGTCGTCAAGATATTTATGACGCTGACTGTACTACATAAATAGTCCCGCCATTTTTCCGTAAGGTAGACTGGGACAACATCCTTTCCACTTGCTAGGATATGCATGCCAGGATATGCGCGTAAACATTCTAAACACCATCTTTTCCCGGCTGTATAAAAAGTTCCCATTTTAACCCCCTCATTCCGAAAGCCACACCGGTACTAGCCCCCTGTGTATAGGCTATTCATACCCATTTACTTTGCCCGCAATATAACAAATCGGTAACAAAACAGAGAATACGAAAAAACCGACTTACGTAAGTCCGGTAAAAAGGATGGTCTTAGATGAATTACCTGCAAACATAAAATAACAAAATTAATTATACATTAATATAACATTTCAACTCTGTTCTACCATAATAAGGTCGGCAGTACAAGTGTCGTATACGCAAGTTCATAGGCCGTGGTAACCACTTTCCATCAGGTGGCCCGCCTAAGCGGTATAAAAAATATATAAAAAAATCGAACGTAAGTATAAACATTTTTAATGACATGAAGCCCACAGCTACATTCTATCATCGCACCGCTCGCCATGGGCAGGGAATTTATCCCGAAAACGGTGCGCACCGTGCGGTATGAAAGGAACTTCATCCCACCCACGCTCAAGCTGTGGAATGAACTCCCTGCCGTGGTTTTCCTAAGCGACTACAATATGGGGTTCTTCAAGAAGGGCATTAGAAGGTTTCTTCAGGGTAAGCAGCACGAATGTAACGCCCCTGGTGTTGCAGACGTCCATAGACCGCGGTAACCACTTTCTATCAGGTGGGCCGTGTGCTTGTCTGCCACCTAAGTGGTATAAAAAAAGATGAAATGTCAAAATGACGTGAAACTTCATGTGCTGTTTGTAATTTATTGTAATATACAGTATTTTGCATATTGCATAATACAGCTCATTTGCATTATCATTAGAAACACAGTTAGCAACAAATATTCAGAGTCAATTGACTTACATAGCCTAAAATAACAATTACATACGATATTATTATAATATAATATACTTATTAATTATAATCATAAATATATACTAACTAAATGTACAATATATACAAAAATGAAAAAAAAAAACAGATGTGGAAAAGACGGTAAATTTAGGCATCGTAGAATTCCTCCCCAATATTATTATACTATCTAATACCGCAAACTAGAAGAGTTTGCTGGCTTACCAGCACACGCTAATTTAAGATTTTTTAAATTTATTTTGTTCATATTGTTTAAAACAAGCAGAACGAACAGTCCTTCCGTCTGTTTTGATCAACTTTGACCAACCTGTGCAACAGACAAAAATATCAAACTAAAGATTAAAAATGATAAAAATTTCCCTATGTATTCGATTTGTATAGTTAGCATACTTAATGCTGTAAAAAAAAAAATTCCTTCAATTGTTTGGGCGCAGTTATCAAAAAAAATCAATGTTTAAAAATGATTGTAACATCATTCATTGATTCCGATAGTTCGTAAGAAAATCGGTAGATGACGCCACGTCGCCTTAAAGACGTATGAGATGGGAAATTTGAATCATATCGGGCGTGTCTCGGTAGCCGAATTGGTCAGGCATTCCCCCTGTAAGGGAAAGACTGCGGGTTCGAGTCCCGCCCGAGAAGATTCTTTTTCCCTATGTATTCGATTTGTATAGTTAGCATACTTAATGCTGTAAAAATTCCTTCAATTGTTTGGGCGCAGTTATCAAAAAAATCAATGTTTAAAAATGATTGTAACATCATTCATTGATTCCGATAGTTCGTAAGAAAATCGGTAGATGACGCCACGTCGCCTTAAAGACGTATGAGATGGGAAATTTGAATCATATCGGGCGTGTCTCGGTAGCCGAATTGGTCAGGCATTCCCCCTGTAAGGGAAAGACTGCGGGTTCGAGTCCCGCCCGAGAAGATTCTTTTTCCCTATGTATTCGATTTGTATAGTTAGCATACTTAATGCTGTAAAAATTCCTTCAATTGTTTGGGCGCAGTTATCAAAAAAATCAATGTTTAAAAATGATTGTAACATCATTCATTGATTCCGATAGTTCGTAAGAAAATCGGTAGATGACGCCACGTCGCCTTAAAGACGTATGAGATGGGAAATTTGAATCATATCGGGCGTGTCTCGGTAGCCGAATTGGTCAGGCATTCCCCCTGTAAGGGAAAGACTGCGGGTTCGAGTCCCGCCCGAGAAGATTCTTTTTCCCTATGTATTCGAAAATAAGAATTGTTTGTAAAAACAGACACTTCAATTTTATTAACTTAAATTGCTAACTGAGTTGGTGCTCTCGGAAGCTTACTTCATCTTTTTCGACCTTCAAAATGATATATTTTTTCACGCTAATCTCGAACTCACATTAACAAATGATACATTTAAATTACTCCGAGCATTACCGTATTTTCCGACCGGAACCGTTACAGTGCTTACTAACCATCAAACGCTATTATGAAACAAAAAACGCCCTTGAAGGAACAAAGAACAATATCGCATTAATGGGTTAAACATCGGTTATTTAAATTTGGAACGTTTACTTTTTTTGTGAATGAGCTGAGATTTTTTTGGTGTTGGAATTGCAATTAAGACGGCCATTATGGGTTTGGAATTGCAATTACTTAAGTACTATGGCTATTATGGGTTCACACCATACTCAGTATAACACTGCCGTGAACCCACTTCAAGTCAGTTTGCGTAGTTGAGAGGAGTTTATAAGAATTTCTGCAAGGAAATAAAGCTTATTAGCAATTATCTAACATCTCTGGAAAGGGTAAAAAGTACACCCTTGTCCAGGGCTAGTAAAAAACCCAATTCCTTTTAGGTTTTTTAGAATTATTCGAGAAGAACGCAAAGATCTTTTAACCTACATAATCTTAATTAAAGAATACATAGACAGAGTACACTTTTACAGTCACAATTCAGTAAGCTAAATTTTAGATTGCACTAATTACCTACTTGCTCGAATCAAGAATCGATTCAATATAAAATCGATTCAGTCAAACTAAAGCCCACTCATACTTACCACGAAGCAAACGACGTGCTCATAACAATTTTATTCTTTCTATTAGCTTTTGCCTGCGGCTGCGCCCTCGGGGATGTCGGTTCCCAGCAAATATTCCAAAAACCATCCTTGAACTTCAACGAACATTAAAAAAAGAATTGGCCAAATTGGTCCAGGCGTTGTTGAGTTATGCGCTTACCAACACATTTAGCGATTCATTTTTATATTATAGATTTAAAAACACAAAAACATCGTGCATTCGTATTAGATAAAGGGTTTTATTTCTGAGCGTGCAATGTGTAATTCGATATTTTTGTCAGGAAATCCTCAATAACATCACGAAGTTACGAAACATACCCGGTAGACGGTATTAGGCTCACGTTTTATTATTTGCACTAAAACATGGTTGAGTTATTCACAACATTGGGAGTTCTGAGGCCACTACCCCTGAATGCTTCTTCTGTATGCACTTACCTCAATGTATCTCTGCATCATCCTAAGGTTGACTGTTAGATAATGCCTTTGGCATTAAGTAAGTCCGCCTTTGTACAAATTTTATGTGCATAAAAATAAAAAATAAAAACTACTTAAAGTTGGGATAGTAGGCCGATGGAAATACGTGAAAAAAGAACTAAATATTTAAAAAAACACCCTCAGTTACCTCTTTCATATATACAGGCTGAGTGTAAATTAAATTTACAAAAAAAATTGCAAACGTATTGCTAACACAGTCTTCTTTAGCGCAAATAACTACTTTACTTTTTAACATGCATAATGATTTTATTTGCATGATAAATACCTCAAAAAGGCGGCATCCACCTACCATGTCCTAAATGACGCAACGTTACACAAAAATACCGTTTTTGTAACGTCTTCTTTAACAGTTAGTTAATATAACGCGTTTCAGAATTTGTTCCCAGCACGAGCCGAGATTAAGGCAACTGTTTTAGTACGATTACTGTTTCCTCGTGACTCGAGGCTGCAATCTAGAGATTAAAACTGTACGATATCACAGAATCTAGTAGTCTCTGCCTTGTTTAAGATGATCAGTGAGATTTTCTTGCAAGTACGTTACGTCAGAATACGATCTCGTTATCAAATTGCACGATTACGATTTAATTATGTGATTGGATTTCTTCCTTGTGAAGAATGTAGTGTGGTTTTTGTCAGTTGAATTCCGATGTAGCTGTTTTACTTTTAAGTGGCATTATGCTTCATTTACCATAACAAAGTATTTGTTTAAAAATTAAAGTTGTGATTCGCACGTGGCTGCAAAATTGGACACGGTTCCGATCTCCTTAGGATTCATACATACATACATATACTCACGCCTGTTAATCCCCGAAGGGGTAGGCAGAGGTGTTAACACCCACGTTTCATCAACTATGATTTTCGGTCCTACGTAATAGGGGTGAGCCTATTGCCGTCTAGCAGGCACTTTGTCTTGGGCTGTATGTTTACTGTCGGATGGATAACAGCCCTATCCCTTAGTCGCCTTTTACCCCCACAGGAAGAGCTGGGGTGGTTCTATTCTACTTCACCAGAAACCAACACTACAAATCCTTAGGGTTCCCTCTTTTATTAAGTATCCCTCATCTAACCCTACTAAATCCGAAGCCCAAGGTTAAGTGATTCATTTTTCTCGTCTCAAATGTTTGAAGAAAAGCTTACGACAGTGTGTTGCACCAACTAGTAGATAATGTTGGCTTAATCTCCGAATATTTTAGTAGGACCTTCAAAACGATAAAGCATACCTCGAAACATCTGGAAGTTCTGGTAAAACTGATATGTCGATTTCAGATCGAAATCTTGAAATTCAATATCGCGTATAACCATTTCACCAGAAGTGCGCACTCAATACGTGCTCGTTTCGTCGTTCTGGCTCTGAAGCATAGCCGATAACGTGTTATCGTACGAAAGAGAACAATCACCAATAACTCTGTATTGTTACATATCGTGATTGTCAACATTCGATATTTGTAACCTTCGAAACATTGAAATGTAAACATCTGAGATGTAAGTATAAACGCAGAGGAGTTAAAACAAAATATTATACTATAAAGAATGCAATATTTACACACCCTTTGTAATTAACATCATTTTGTACATTTTAAGAAATACGAGGGCTAAAAAAGTTACAAGAAATACGATGTTGCTTTTATTCTAAGATTTGAGTCGATCTACACGCTCCGTCGCTGTATATCATATTCTCAAAAGACCACATTCGTAAAAGATCATATTCGCAAAACATGATATTCGCAAAATATGATATTCTCTTAATATCATATTCTGACAACATCATAGTAGCAAAATATGACATTCGTGAAACATGATAAACGCAAAAGACTCTATTCTGAGTACAGTCAGATAAACAACAAACACACCACACTTCTGTTGTTTTAGAGAAATTAAACATTTGGGTCTGCCGGGGTGCGAGGGATATGTCGATGACAACCTCACCTCCGGCCTAGCATCACGACCCACAGTCGGCGTACTGTTTTAGTCGGTTCGAGTCTGACATAACCTCCCCTTCCGGCTCCGGCAGGGGGGTATCCGAGGGGATTTCCACACGAAAAAAAAAAGAGAAACTAAACATTTATTATTATGAAATAGAATATTAATTCATATTAAAAATAAACAAACTAGATAAAATCGTCTGCGAATATTTAATGTCATTAACAGAAAAACTAAAAAACAATATATATCGTATAAAAAATTCCTTCAAATATTTGGAAGGAGTAAACGAAAATCCGTGTTTAAAAATGATTGTAAAATCATTCATTGGTTCCGATAGTTCGTAAGAACATCGATAGATAATTCCTCCGTCGTCGCCTTATAGACGGATGAATATAGAAGGGAAATTTGAGGCACATCGGGTGTGTCTCGGTAGCCGTAAGGTAAGGTAAAGATCGCGGGTGCAATAACATAATAAATCACACCTGATATATATATACTGTCTTTATTATTCAAAGGAAAATACATGGTCAGCCAGTATCATATATAGAAATAAAATTAATTACCTTTAGATTTTTTCCCTGATGTTACTTTTAGATTAAAAATGTGGTAATTTGAGAATATGATATTATAGCGAATATGGTATCTTACGAATATAATATTTTGCTAATAAGATGTTGTCAGAATATGATATTATGAGAATATCATATTTTGCGAATATCATGTTTTGCGAATATGATGTTTTACGAATGTGGTCTTTTGAGAATATGATATACACCGACGGAGCGGATCTACATTATGTAGTAGGGGTAGTAAATCATGTATATATTTATGTACAGTCAACATCAGAAATATCTTGACTACAAAGTATCAAAAGCAAATCAAACTTACTTTATTAATTTAAACTGTATTATTGACCGAAATGAAGGTGTTTATACAATCCGTCAACAGAAAGTGGGAAAAACAAGGAATTAAGATTACTTTGAGAACGTTGTCCATCAACATCTTTCTGTTGCTGACTGTACAGTTAGATAAACCAAAGCACAGCCTGATGTTTACAGCTGGAAGGACCTATATACCTGCTTAAATTTAATAACCTTAATACAGATATAAAAATAGAGAAAACAATTATTGAACAAAGTTTAACTTGGAAAGCCGAATATCAAATTCTAATTACTGTTTATACTGGAGATTGATGGCACTTGGTAGAATCTGCTACACATATTGAATAACACATTTGTATTTTTCTACTGCGTTTATTTGTGAATTAGAATACTTAAAACATCAATGTAAACCTTTGAGAATGCCGTAAGGCGAAACCGGTCAGGTTTAGAATTAAACTCAGTGGAAAAGTACAAGTGTGTTATTCAATATAGATTTTAATTAATTTTAAATACACATCGATTTAAAACTTCACACACTAAGTCGAGTGTTTACCTAAAGATAAGCAGCGAATCACTTTAATAGTGATTATATAGAAAACTATCATTATCTTAAGTTAAAACTTTCTTATCCGGTGCTTAGGGACCGTGTGCATCCGGAGGCTAGGCCACTTATTATACCTACAGCGAAAACTAGCTTGATTCTAATGTCTAGTGAAATTAGTTATAAACAAAATAATTCAATATAAAAACAACAACTCACTTAAGTAGAAGTCATAGTTTTTGAACTATTTCGGGACTTATCGCGATAAGAAGAGGAAAACCGCACCCGCCTGACGGTCTGGCACTTCTCGAGGACCCTAGTTCCAGTCAATTTATTATTACGTACTAGCTGTTGCCCGTGGCTTCTCCCGCGTGGAATTATGAACCCGTTCCCGGTAACGTAGGTTACTTTAAACGTACCTAACCTACGTTTTTTCCGAACTGTAAATAATAATCTATCTCTGTGCCAAATTTCAGTCATAGCTGTTCAGTCATTAGATTGTGGTTCAGTGGTGAAGGGTCCCAACAACACGATTCCTGCTGACTTGCTCTAGTCAAGAGAAGTCGTGGTAGATAATGTTTACATTTATACTCCAACATTTCCACCGGCTTGCCCTTGAAAATTTTCATCCTTCGCCGCTGTTGTGGTTGAATAACAAACATTCATACATCTTCATAAACTTTCACATTTTTATAGTAAGGACTTACTTACAAAATATTATCACACCTCTTTCCTAATGAGGAATGCAGAGACCATAATAAGTATTTCCACTTCCTAAAATCCCGGCACACTTCTTTTACTTTTAGAATTACCATCTACAGTAAAATTAAAGTGTAAAAAAAATGAACCTGGAACCTCACGCACATCAGTTGCTAAGGGGCCAGTGCCAATGAATGACGTAAGTTGTAACCGTGGCTGTAACGTTATCGCGAGTCACGACTCTGGTTACGGACATTGACGCCGCGTCGTAATTACGTGTCGGGTCGCGTTGTCATAACCGTGTCACTAAT
This sequence comes from Eilema sororculum, assembly GCA_914829495.1. Taxonomy (NCBI): domain Eukaryota; kingdom Metazoa; phylum Arthropoda; class Insecta; order Lepidoptera; family Erebidae; genus Eilema; species Eilema sororculum. Next base: position 18,390,758 of record OU618536.1, read on the forward strand.
AGAAATTATACGTGCCGATTTGTTCCTGTATTTGGTGTAAGATTAAGTGTACAATGTTTTTTTTTTTTTTTTTTTTTTATCGTGCGATAAATCCCCACGGATACCACCTCCACAGAGCCGGTGGAGGTGATTATGTCGGACTCGAACCGACTAAAACGCACGCCATCTTGGGTCCTTGGTTGCCGGAGGTGAGATTGCCAAAAGCATATCTCTCGCACCCCGACAGACCCAGGACCATCTCTTTGGAGATGGCCCCCTTCGGGTTGTGGGGACCAAAATGTCCCCATCTAGCCCCGGTTACGGGGAGGCGCACTTTGCGCCGCCGCCGCGGCCTGCTTCTGCTAGGGTGACAGGCGGCTCCACCGGTCACCCCCAGGCCAGCGCGCTCATGGAGGTCGTTCTGCGACCTCCGACGTCCGGTTCGCCTTCGCTCTGCACGGGCTTCCCGGGCCCGGAGTCTGGTCCGGACCCGACCGGCCGCCTCCTTCTCGAGCATTACTTGCTCGCAGAAGGAGGCGGCCGCACCCCAAGCGTTTGCGCATCGTACCATCGCTGTGAGCAATGTGACGAGTGTGAGGACTCCCACCCCTAGAGCCGCCACTAGGACCCGCCTCGGCGTGTCCCACGCCGGGCACTCGGTCAGCGTGTGCAGCTCTGTGTCCTCGCTCACATCACAGTGATGGCACTCGGACGTTGGCTCCTTCCGGATCCGACACAGGTAACTCCCGAAACACCCGTGTCCGGTAATCACCTGCGTCAGCCGGTACGAGAGGCTGCCGTGTGGCCTCTCTAGCCATTCCTCCATGATGGGTCTTACCGCCGCTATCACGGCGTGCCCTAAGTGTACAATGTTGCGTGTTCGATTCCCTTTTTTTTACCGTGGGGGAAAATCCTTCATGGATGTTATGCCGGACTCCTACCGACTAAAAACCCCCACGGTAACGCCCAGCAGCCTATGGTTGGGAGCCCCGGGTAAGCCCTCGGAAGGATGTCCCAGGACTCCCATCAGACCTACGGCTACAATGTGGCCTCGCCTAGGGGGTGGTTCGGGTTGTTGGTAGGTTGGTGGCTTTCATCCCGGGAACCAGGAGTCCGCTTTCTTTCATTTCATCGGCTTATTTTAGTTATCATTGGCTGATATTTGACCTTCCAACACTGAGATGAAAAGCTTGGGAAATATAGGGGTTAATCAATCAATCAATTATTACTCTATAGCAGTCCACCGTTGGACATATGCCTCTCCCATTATGTTACTTACCCCTTCGGGAATTACCCCGTAGGTTGATGTTGATACTTTTGATGTTGTACGCGTTTATAAGTTATTCTAATCGCTTACCGCCTGCTGCACCGTTCGCTTGTTTGCCACCTTAGTAGTACAACAAAAAGCTAAATTGTATTATAAATACGACTTTGGCAATGAAATTATGTCCTAGAATTATTGTCTAAGTATCTTGTCTGATGTAATCTGATATAATATACTCCATGCGACATGCAACGATGCGATCGGCTAACTAAACGTCATTTAGCATAAATTAATCGTAGGGAATCATGTATGACTGTCAACTATTTTTATTAACTCGTAGCTCGTGCGGGCTCGCAAGGAAAAAAACTTATTCAATTCAAACGTCCACACTGCTAGCACATGGGTTCTGGATGAATAGTCTCAAGAATCAAGAAACAATCAATAAATTTCATTTATTCAGTTTAGGCACATAAAGAGCACATAAGTACGTCAAAATTTTACAATTAGTGTCATGTCAAGAGTAATTTAAAATAAATCATTTGACAATTATTTTTTCGCTGGTTCGGTAGGTTGGTTCTACTCAGTAAACTCGATTATCCTCCTTTTTTAAATAGGCTTTTATTTATAACAAATCTATACAGTGCGAGTCTGTAAAGTAAATCTTTTCACTAAACGGGAATCACACTTGTGACTACTGAAGTACTAGGTAGTCATATCATCTACCTCCACAGCAGGTCATCTGATAAAAACTATCAACAACAATCACTTTCTCCGCCAAAACAAAAATAACAACAAAACATATTCAAAAAAATCCACCATCTTTTTTGTTAATAAGAGAAAATACTCGACCAAATATAACCAACCAATTTGACAGCTGCCCTTCAAATATTCTGACAAAAAGTGTTGAATATCACACTCTAATAGTTCGCACAGCCTTCGTTAATATGTAGGTCAGCTGTGCGGAGTGTGCGGCTATACGGCAAGTGGACTTTGATAGACACCGGCAAATTGATGCCACATGACAGCGAAACACAGAAAGTCAGCTTATAGATTTAAATCAGGAAAACTGGGGGCGTCCCAACATTTTTTTTCTTGATAGCATCTATGGTATGGCCTGAGTGAAAGCAGCCGTTACACAGGAGATGCTTGTTCGAACCCCCATATTTGCACTAGTCTGGTCATGACTCGAAGAGCACTTTAAGCAGTCAGTCCCGGTTGCCATTCGAACATCTATGGCAATCGTTACGAGTTGGAGCGCTAAAAAATCAACAACTGATCTAAATCCAATGCTCCGATATCACCTTTGGGTTCTGGAGGTTAGATAGCAGTCGCTTCACGGAAAATATCGAAGTTCAGCCAAATCCGCAGTTAGATTGGTAAAGTCCCAAACTCCGAGGTGAACGCTTCGGTCCTCCAGTAAAAGTTTTTCGAGGTATATGATTACATCAATTTTTGAATAAACTCTATAAATCAACAAACAAACAAATTCACATTCTATTTTTGAATAGCAGCAAGTATGTATCCATGTACTCTCAGTAGGTACACGAGTTCAGTTCGCACTAAACGAGGAAAAAAGAAAAGAGTTAAGAGCCCTTATTCACGCTTCATTAATAGTAGATGATCGATCGAAAGACATCATTTTTAATATTAATTGATATCCAATCAGACTAATGGCCTATGAAAAGTTGAACGTAGTCCAATTTCACTTTGATTGAACACTATTGTTCATTTTCGATCAGCCTAATTATCAAAGTAGCCATCAATTTAGTTCCACATAACTTTGATCGTATCAACATTGATTAATTCATTATATAAGTGAAGTACCTACCGTACTTACTTGTAATTTTTATTTGTGACAATGTATTTACTTCAAAAAGAAATTATATAGGGTGTATTTACCTATGCAACCATGTTTTGTCTGCATCCATGTAACCATGTTTTATCGACCATGTTTAGTTCAATATAATGGAGAGTGAGTACAAAAATAGAGAGTAATTTCCATATGGGAGTGAAACCATTTCCAGGCACTCCTAAGACCCTATAAGAATCAAAACTGAGTTCACAGACAAACTGTTCAAAACAGTTTTGTGAACCAATAGTAAATGCGATACTTATAAATTGTATGCTTAGTAAATAAATAAATAAAAAAAGGTATTTCGCGTAAACCTATTGCCATCATTCCGTCACTTCTGTCACATTCTTTAAAAAATATAAAAATTGCCTTACGAAAACCAACCCTTGACTTTAATAAAACTAAGCCTGAATCGTAAAATAGAATCAGAAACCTAATGTTCAACCGCCTTATTTGCTACAGACGTAATCATATTACTAAATCCTCCAGTAAATCCAACTTAACCTACTGTTATTTCTTGCATATGTCATTGTTGTTTGCAAGTAACTGGTAGTAAGCCCTAGAACAACTTTTATAACATTGCAGTGGATGTTTGGCGTCCGAACACGGTTTTTATTAGTCTGTGGTATCTGTATAACAGTACAAACTGTGGTATCCGCCGGATATTTCATTTATACTTACTTATATGGCAATACTAGAGTATCGAGTTCTGTGGCCTGGTTTAGTGCTTATTTTTATCTGGTCATGGTGAAGACTGGTGACGTTCCTCTTGAAGCTTGATAGACTGTAATCTCTCGCGTAAAAGTCAAGATCAGAAGAAAAAAGTGTAGGAACTCCAAAATGAGAAATGTGATTAAAACCAAAATTGAATTAGATTTGAATTATACGTATTTTATATTTTGTTTCTTTTTTATTTTATCTAGAATTCATCAGATTTTATGAGCACATAGGCACTTTTATAATACTACACACCTGCAGCTTCCAACCAATAAAAAGTTCGAGGAAATAGCCTTAGGTAGTTCGAGGAAATAGTATAGGTCTTGTTCTGACTGTGTGAAAGTAGTTTACATAGGGAGAGGAATACCAAAGGACATAGGTATTTCTTTCCTAGTCCACCTTTTTATGATTTAATCTTTATTTTCACCCTCCGGCCACTTGGGTACTAGCCTAATACCATATGGATTGAGAATAAAGTATGTTGACCGAGTTGACCTTGTGACCAGTTTAGACCGGTTACTCAGGGGTTGTAAACATTTTTCACACTGTAGCGAAACCGACTGCGGCGCCCACGGGACCCATTATTTTTGTTACACAAAAATCACTCCTTATAATATGATATTTGTACTGCTAACTTTATTCTCAGTCGTTCTGGCACGGCCTATAGTAGTAACATCGCATCGATCTCATGGCCTATAGCCTACAGGCCATGAGATCGATGCGAAATGATTAGTCTTCATTATAACAAGCACGATGTCAAGGTTAGTATTGAAAGGCTTATTTAGCGCTACCTTATAAAGATGTATAAGAATTGGAGCAAGTTGTTAAATTAATAAATAAATATCAACATTCTACACAACGCTATCTAGACCTGGAAAGCATAGCTTAACTAGCTTGTGTTATGGAATCTAGAATGCGGATAAACATACTTAGATACTTTTTAACAGCTAATAGTTAGTAAAATCAGGGTTTAAGAGATCCGACGACTGTCACTATCACTACCCATAAGTCAAAGTGAATAAAAAAAAGTAAGGAAGAGAAAGAACGGCGCCCCGGATTCCAGATGCGCCATCACTATATACCTATAGGAGTTGGTCTTATTCCCAAGATTCATCAGTGGATGTTTCACATCAGAAAGATTACAAAGACGACTTATATTGTTACCTCTTAAGTGATTTTTGTCGTTGAGTTTAATGAACAAACAGCTGTATCACACTATCATAATAGCACAACTAAATGTAATAGCTGTATAATCGCGAACACAATTATGTTGTAGCGTATAAAAGGATAAATACAGAAGCAATTATGGAAATTGTGGCTAATGTTCTGTAATTGTCTGTACCTGTGCCTAACTACGTAGGGTACGGAGTGAAGGGTTGACCTTAAGAATACATTCACTTTTAAGAGGGTGTTTTAAGCAATTTAATATGTTTAAATTGGGTTATTTCATTTACAGTATGTATGTAAGACACACATTCTCTTACACAAAAACACACACATACTTACCTGAATAAGTATATTATGGGCCGCCTTATTTGATTCCGTAGGTGCCGTAGATAATAAGGGATTACCTTAATCCAAGAAGAGCACCTATCAAGATTTTTGGCAGATGCTATTCGTGGATACTATTTTTTTTTACAATATATTGTCCACGAACAGCACCTAGGTCGTTACCTAGTATTTTATCCACGTTTTTATCCACGAATAGCATCTGCCAAAAATCATTTTTTAATTAATTAAAATGCTAAATTTAAAAAACTTCTACAAGTTCCTATCAATATAATAAAGCTAAAGAGTTTTTGTCGTTGAATGTGTTAATTTTAAGCACTAAAGATTCGAATAGAAAAAATATGTGATTGTTGATTGTGTTAAATAGTCCGTTAATCGAGGATGGTTATATTATAAGACAATTTAATCATTACGCTACTACTAAAAGGAGTGGAGCAGTAATCATACTTAAATGTCAACAAATCCGGCATATTCTCATACGTTATTTGAAAGTTAATGAGCATATGGCTTATTAAATTAAGAATGGTAAAACAGCGGTAAATATTGCGTCGGTTCTTATTTTATAGTTTTCATTTATTTTTAATTATCCACCCAACCAATAATGGTAACTGATTTGACTATTAAATTTTATGACGTCACTAAATCTTCTACCTTATAACTTATCGTCTTGACGTTTAGTAAGAAGTAACTAATTTGGCTATATAGACAGTAGTAAGTAAGAGGTGATACGGGGGATACTCTTCTGACTGTACACGTGAGAATTGCGAGGGCACTGAACGATCTGACATTTACTTTTACAATAAAATGACATTTAATACGGTCACCTGTCTCAATTGTGACCTATAAGGTATACGTTCGCTAAAAGGGCACAATGATAAATGCGTAGTGTACGAATAGAGTGCTGTTCAAGCAATTAAGTGGATGACAGACCAGCTTATAGGTCATCTGATAGTTCAGTAGCCTCGCGTTGGGAATGTCAACACCTGGCTGTCACTACGAGTCACAAGGTGTCTCAATGATAAGACATTTTGCAGGGCTGTTCTTCTAGACAAGTGGTAATACGTTTATAAAATAGAATAAATTGATAAATGTGTAGAATTGGCATTCCCCCCGGCCGAGGTGGGCCCGACCGTAAGGGATGGCCCTGGGTCAGCCGGGGTGCGACGTATATGTCGAAGACAACCTCACCTCTGGCCTTGCACCACGACCCTCAGTCGGCGTGCGCTTTTAGTCGGTTCGAGTCCGACATAACCTCCACCGCCGTGGCCTGCTTCTGCTGGGGTGACAGGTGGCTCCACCCGTCACCCCCAGGCCCGCGCTCATGGGGGACGGAGGTCTGTCTGGGCCCTCCGACGCCCGAGTTGCTTGCGCACGCGAGCGGTGCGATCTTCGAGTCTCTCTCGTTCGCGCCACCGCTCCCGTTCCGCCGTCTCCTTCACGACCATTACTTGCTCGCAGATTCATCAATATTGTGGTTCCTAGCTTGACTTCTTTGACAGAAGCTTTTTCACGTTCCGCTTGAAGAACCCATGATCAGTAGGTTTACAATAAGCACATCACTAACTGGCTCCTGTCTTGTGTATCTTGTCTAATACTAACAGAAATGTAATAACAAGGTGATTAACAAGAGCATATCGAGAGCACTTCCACCTTCAGCACAATAGCATCTAAATAAACAATAGTTTCTCAACCATCTTCTGTTTCCATTCATATTTGACGTAATGACAGCACAATGTCCATCAACCAAAACAGACGTCAGAAAGAGACATAACAACGATCCTCTCACTCAACCCACTGAAGAATCCATCACACCAGACAGCTGTTCTTCTATAAGCTTTAATTTTATTGTGTTAAGGTTAATTTTGGCTCAGCAGCTTTGAAAACTTGACAAGACAATACGTAAATGTGGGGCAAGCGAAAGTCTTCAAGATGACAAAAAATGATGGTAGATGTAATAAGTCTAATTCTATTATTATTCGGGAGTCAACACAAGGTCAGCTGTAATTGAGGCAACTGTATTGTGGAATATGAATTTTTTTTTTTAATTTATGCCTTTGTTTTGTAACAAACTTCAAAAGAATGAGGGGATTCTTTATTTAAAACTTAAAATTGTGTTATTCGGTTCCAATTATAGTCTTTTAGAAAGAAGCATCTTAGGCAAGCCAAGGATGTCTTTGATCCTCAACAACACTTCAGTGTCACCTGTGTCACTAACAATGATGGCCAGGATACAGGAAAACTGATACCTAATATAATAGGTTTTCATCTATTTTCTTCATAGTTTTAATATGAGCATAAACAATGTGCTGACGTTTCAGGAGAACAATAATTATGACTATTATTTTGTAGCTGGAAGAATTTTGAAATACAATGGATTCCATTGTCATTTAAAAACCAAGCGAAATAATCCTTAAGAATATAATAAATGCGAAAGTCAGTCTGTTCTTCTTTCAAATAACAATGGATGAAAAAATTTAGTTGACAACTACAACGAGTTATGTAGAAAGCTGAAAGGATTTTCTGATATTTTCTAGAGGAAAATAAGAGCAGGAATGTTCTATTCCTACTTTTCTTTTTCTTTTTTTTTTGTTTTAAAAGAATATTAGAACCGAAGTTACTAATATTTCCTCTAACCCTTCCAACTAAGCTAAATTGCTTGTGCTAGGGGTGGGTTCACGTCGGTAGTGTAATGGCCAGGATTCGAACCCGGGACCTCTCGATCTTAAGGCCGACTCCTTAACTACTAAGCTTACAAAGTTTTTAACTGGTTACCTACCAGGGGGCCACGACTCACATACATGTGCATCTTGTACTCCATGTGGCGAATTATAGGAGACCAGTAGGTACGTCGTCGTTTTTACGCCGGGAAGCCTGTTCATCGGGTTATTCTCAGTGGTAATACTGTCTAGTCTTACCAGTAATACTATTGGGAATATTCATCCCATTAGTAGAACTTTATAAACTCAATAGAACTTCTAATAAAACCACAGACATCTGGATTGCAGTAACGGGATCATTATTTTCACGCTACATTGGGTAACAGTAACCAAATATCAATCAATTAGGTTATTATAGTCCACTGTTAGACATATACCTACCTCACCCAATGTGGTGTATTGCACATCTCGCCCAAAACTGGCCCGCGGGCGAAATGTCTACTTTTTAAAATGTGCGTGGGTATATTTTGTCAGCCTCCTTGGCGTGGTGGTAGTGAACGCAACTGCCACAAAGGAGGCGCGGCTTCAATCCCCGCTCAGTGCAAATTTTTGTATGCATGAATATGGCTATTTGCATTGGTATGGGTGTTTGTTTCTTAATATTATGTATGTATTTACAAAAAATATAAATAAGTATGTTTATCCGCATTCTAGATTCCATAACACAAGCTAATTAAGCACCATGGGTCTAGATAGCGTTGTGTAAAATGTTGTGGAATATTTATTTATTTATATTGGCCAGGATCAGTTTAATAGAAAGGGCCAGTTTTGCGCCCGATCCTCCGACCTTCCGCATCCAGTCTATCTAACCACCTTTTTCTGTTCGTCAGTCCATCTAGAGGCGTCCCACTTTCTGTTCAATCATCATCAACATACCTTCTCTCACCTAAACAGGCAATAGCAACACAATTTCCCATATGGTCATACACCCATCCTACAATGCCCATAAGACAAACACGTGTCTTTTGGTCCGCCATTTTCGCAGTGTTTGCGAACAACCTCGTTTGCATGAGTCATTCGGACGTAAACAACATTTCGGAACAGACATATTAATTTGTTGAAAAGCAGGTCAGGCCGCACGGCCAATCGATTCGATATCACTCTACCGTTATTAACTACATACAGCTACTATACTTAGCTGGATTTAAAAATTCTATTTTAAAATCAATGTTAAATACGGTGCAGAGTATAGTTGCTAGAACCAAGCGTTTCAGTGACTCATTCTTATGCCGCACCACCAAGACCTGGAACTCCCTGCCAGCTCACGTGTTTCCTTCTTCCTACAGTCCCGGGTCCTTTATGCGGGGCGTGAATAGGCATCTGATGAGGCTGTCAAGCTGAATGCCACCACTGTTAACATGGTACATATTTACGATGGTGACCCTCTTGGTGTGTCCTATATATCCGAGGAGGGCCAGACCGTAAGGGATGGCCCTGGGTCAGCCGGGTCGATGACAACCTCACCTCCGGCCTAGCACAACGACACTCAGTCGGCGTGCGGTTTTGGTTCGAGTCCGACATAACCTCCCCTTCCGGCTCCGGCGAGGGAGGTATCCGAGAGAATTTCCGCACGAAAAAAAAGGTGTATCCTATATAAAAAAGGAGGTTCTTGAAGAAGGTCATTAGAGAGTTTTTATAAGGCCGCTAGTGCGAGTGTGACGACTCTGGTTGCGCACGTCCATAGGTTGCGATAACCGCTTCTCATCATGTGGACTGTATGCTTATCTGCAACCAAAATTGTATAAAAAAGACGTCTCTTCGTGAAGATTTTGCGTATATCGAACCCACAGGTGTAAAGTTTACATATATTGAGAACACTTGTACTTTTCCTTGCTCTTTGGAAAAGTACAAGTGTTCTCAATATGTATAACAATGAATTCCACTAAGTGCCATCAATCAACAGTATAAATAGTATGTAAGTTTTACCTTTTTCCTTTTCTGTCTCCTAATATCACGGTAACTCTTCGTGAGCATTATCATACTGTTACATTCCACTTTATATGGGTAGGAGGTTCCTAAAGGCCGGTGACGTAATTATATTTAAAAACAAAATGGGATATGGGTTTTTCTTCTTCAGGCTTTCCTCCCAACAGACGGCAGTCACTCTCATAAAAGCTGTATAAGCCATAAGTATAATAGGTAGAAGACACTTTTAAAAAACCTCTCGAATTATTTCAAATTAAAATAAAAAAGCTATTAAGTACTAATTAATTCTAAGTGATGCTTACACGCTCTAAGGGTTTTAAAACGTCTTTTTTTTAATGTCGACATTTTTGTTGACGCTGTCGTGACGCTGGAGAGGTCACTGTACGCGACTGTACACTGTTAGTTCGTTTACCTTCATGAGACGGATTCTGTGCGAGAGCCTACCGTGTAGCGATAAATAGTGGCCACGCTAATTTTCACGCTCAGAGCATAGAATGATATAGATGCGTCTTTTGTTGTGTAAATAATAATTATAATTGCGTACAGCCAGGCTAGTACCTATTCAGTATTTATTCATTATGCGGTGGCCTAGTGGTATGGGTAATGGACTGCTGAGACGAGGTCTCAGTTTCGATCCCAGGTTTATCATGGCACACACCAATGACTTTTCGCTGCTTTTCAAAGTTATGTGTGTATTTATCGCAAGTTTATGGCAATAGGCTCGCCGCCTATTACATTGGGACCTAAACATAAACTGGCGAAATGTGGGTGCTAGCACCTCTGCCTACCCCTTCGAAGAATACAGGCGTGAGTTTATGTTATGTTATCATTAAGATTACTATACTCGAAGTCGCTTGGATAATCATAGGTTTATAAGTGTTAATATAAACGCAACTTGTTGCCCGCGGCTCCACCCGCATGAATGTCGGTTATCGTGATTAAACATAGCCTATGTGTCCTTTCTCTAGTTATACCTATGAAATTGTAACAGACAGATACGCGGCAGTCGCATATAAATGAATCTTGATAGTTATTTGTTTATTCAATGGTAGATATTTTCCCTGAAATGTGTTCTATAAGGAGAAACTAAACTTGGACAGTACATTGATGTTCTATTTGACGAGGCTGTTGAGACTCTTGAGAGTTCAACTGTATTGCCAGAGGTCAAAAGTTCATTGCCCGATCTGTGCAAATATTAGCATGCATGAATATTTATATTTACATTGCTGTGGGTGTTTTGTGCATAACTTAAGTATTTTATAATTATGTTTATCTGTTCGATTACATGAGGAAAAATGAATTGCTCAGGTGGGGCTTGAACCCTTACAGGGGGAATGCTCTTCAATCATCATCAACATACCTTCTCTCACCTAAACACGCAATAAAGCAATACAGTTTCCCATATGGCCATACACTCATTCTAGAGCCAATAAGACAAACACGTGTCTTTCGGTCCGCCATTTTCGCAGCACAACCTCGTTTGCATGTGTCATTCGGACGTAAACAACGTTTCGGAATAGACATATTAATTTGTTGAAAAGCAGGTTATCAGGAGTAGTAGTAGAGTAAAGTTAGCATAATAAAATGCTGTAAATACATACATATTATATACAGAAAAGTTCTTAGGCCACGGTAACCTGCACCTTCTCCTTCCTCTTAGCGTTACTCCCAGTCACTTCCGAAGCTCCTACCTCAGTCAGTATCTGTGGTCCGCTTTTTCCACCCTAACTGCGAGTTTCGCTGTTCTACGATATTTTTCATGAAGCGACTGCCATCTAATTTTTGTTTTTCTCGTGCGGAAATACCCCCCTGCCGGAGCCGGAAGGGGAGGTTATGTCGGACTCGAACCGACTAAAACCGAACGCCGACTGTGGGTCGTGGTTCTAGGCCGGAGGTCTTCACGTACAATGGCCCAAAAAGAGAGGCTAAGTGCGGAAAAAAAAGAGTCCCCTATCCTAGGCCGGAGGTAAGGTTGTCATCGACATATCCCTCGCACCCCGGCTGACCCAGGGCCATCCCTTACGGTCTAACTCTCCTCGGGAGGGGGGATAACGGTGTCCCCGAACTGCCATCTTATCTACACAAACCATTGAAGATATTTAAGTCTGTCACCTAATTTGGAATACAAAAATATAGAATGTCCATTCGGAATATTTGAAACCGTTTCGTTCAGAAATTAGGCACGTGTGGTACTTTGATATCGCGTGTTCATTGACAATAACACTTTCGATTTTGTTATCGTTCGGTGTTACCGTTTAGTTGGTGTGTTGTCCCGAGCGGAGTTGGAAACGGTAAAATAATATATTGACGGGTTTTATTCAATGTGTTATAGAAAAAACTCGGCGAAATTACTTGATGATGATGCACTACTGAAAGTTAGGCAGTGATTAGAGTTCACAGAAAAGTTTCTAAAGATATTGGATCTGTAGAAACTTGAATAATATAAAAAAATCTTTTGATCGGTTCTTCTCTTACAGGGAGAATGCTTTGACCACTAACCAGGGCCTCGATTCTACTAAAGCAAAACTATTGTCAAGCCACAGAGATTGCAAAAAGCGGCAATACATTATAGACTTTAAAGCGATGCATTGAAAGTTCAATATTAAATAACTGTTAGCAGAGTGAATAAAAGAGTGTAATGAAACTTTTGTCATTTAATTTTGGACCTTAGTGTATAGAAATAAAGTCTAAACTTTAATGCCGCTTTTTGCAATCTCTGTGGTTTGACAATAGTTTAGCTTTAGTAGAATCGAGGTCCAGATCTCGCCCGGGCTACTAACATTCTTACGAACATATCATACTAAATGCTTAAAAATTTCATTCTACTGTAGAAACTTTCTTATGTGCGATTTCAATCAATCAATTATTTAGCTTATTACAGTCCACAGCTGGACATGGTCCTCTCCCAATTTTGAGCTATTTATTTTAAGTAAATACCCAACCATCAGCAATGATCAAGTCAGGATCAATTAAACTGTACATCATTTGTGGTTGTGTCATTAAGTTTTACGTTATTTTGTTACAAAATGATATTTTTTTAATTCAAAGGATAATAAGTCTAAATAAATCTCATTTAAATGGGGTAATCCGGCAAAACAAAGGATTATTTTGGATTGTCAAATTTCGCAGACAGAAAACAAAATTTTAATAACAACAAATTCGACTCCATTGTTTTGTAATTATTCGTATAGCCCGTCAAGAAAGTCGTGAAAATTGAGGGTGGCGCTGCTGCGCTTAATCTGGTATCCCTGTCACACTACAACTGAACAGTCTTGATCTGTTGTTTTTTATGGTATACAGCAGTGCATATTTCATTATGATAATTAATAAATAAAGGTAAAAAAAGTCACAGTACTTTTTTTTTCACTTATTATACCTTAATAAGTGAAAAAAAAAGTACTGTGACATTTTATACAACTTTAAAATTGCCTGAAGTTTTTATAGTGTAGGTACTTTCTTCTTCACTGTGTAAAAAAATGTACCTTTTACCGAATTGGTAAAGGAATTGGCTGAATACATAGTCATACATTGAAATCAACGAGTGATTTGGTTTGGAAGTCGTAGAGTGTTGTCAATACATACAAGGAAAATTATTAATTCCTCAAGTATTCATTCCTTGTATAAATTTTTTTAAACCACTTAGGTGGCAGATAAGCACACGGTCCACCTGATTTACATGTGTCAACATGAACTTGAAGCCTAATAAAACTTACAGCGTAACGATTTAGGAGCATAGATATGGCGTGGCGGTAGTGCACGCGACTGCCACGCAGGAGGCGCGGGTTCGATTCCCGCTCAGTGCAAATATTTGTATGCATGAATATGGCTATTTGCATTGGTCTGGGTATTTCTATGTATAATATGTATGTATTTACAAAAAAAGAAGTATATAAGTATTAAAAGAGCAGTCGCCCTGTAAGCGAAAGGTCGTGAGTTCGAGTCTCACTTGAGCATTTCATTTTTTCCAATGTTTTTCGAACTTAACAGTTAGCATAATAAATGCTATAAAAAATTCATTCAAGTATATAAGTATGTTTATCCGCATCCTAGATTCCATAACACAAGCTATAAAAGCTTACCATGGGTCTAGATAGCGTTGAAAAAAAAAAAAAAATGTTAAATTTGGTGCGCGTGATCAGAAACCCCCATTCGGTGCAACCTGTACAACGGCGACGGCAATGCTTCTCTGCTCTCTCTTCCTCAGCAAAAGGGAGACGCTAACCTTTACTGTAATTAGGGCCGCAGTGGGAGTAGCCCTATAGGCTCGCTACGGGTCCCTGTGACTAGTAGAAGACATAGAGGTGAGGACCTCATGCTTCCCACACCCAAGAGAGCCATCTTAAAACCGTATATCACCAAAGGTTACTGGGTTTCGAGGGAAATGCCTTATTTCTTTAACACCCAAAGAAAAAAAACGGGACCCTATCACTAAGGTCTGCCATGAACTGTAATAGCTAGACAGTCGAATTTTTCACGATATATAGTAATAAAAAATTAAAACAATTATCTTTTATAATAATAATTTATTGGTATGAGTATTGAACACCCGAAATGCTGTTTGAAACTCCATGTGTAATTAATTTATCTTCGATAGTTTACGACTCACTGGAAATATCATCATACTGAAATGATATGTCTTGAAATGTACTTTTCAAAATCTGAAACAAATACAAACGTACTGGATAAATATAGCTGTATTTATACCCAGTGTATTTTTTATTAGTCTGGGCCTGAGCGCTTAATACAAACTACCTAGATCAAGATTGTTCAAAAACGTCAAAGTGATGTACAGTAAGCTTCAGAGAAAAGGAACCCCCCTTGAGAATAAAACCATTATCAAGGGGGGTTCCTTTTCTCTGAAGCTTACTGTACTATGATTTGTTATAATCGTAGGTTAATGACATAATCACAACAAATGAAAACAATGTTTTGAAACACAAAATATTCACGTAAATTATATAATTTTCAATAGATTACACTGCCCATACCTTGTTTAACATTAAAGTATATGTACGTACTAGTTAATTTAGCATTTTGGCCATCAAAATCGTCAAAGTCGGAAAGCAGCTTGCCGGCTTGAACTTCTGCCGTGTTTCATACTATATCCCTGAAATACTTTGAACACGACACGTTTCGCACAACTATTATTCACATATCAATTCATTTTTACACTCAAAACTGTTATCCGTTGAACAGTAATTAAATACACGTAAATAATATACGAAACATATCCGACGTAGCAAGAAATTGACAACTGATTACTCAGTTTGGCAGTTATCGAGTGTTGCAAGTACAAGGAAAAATTTTAGTTCCTCCAACATTAATTTCACGACTTTCTTGACGCACTATAACTATTTCTTTACACTATTACCATTATTTTAAAATACGAACAGTTTTGAAATAACAACTTAACTATTTGTTTAACATATATTCAAAAAAATAAATGTATTCGTTTACAAACCAGATATTTTCCGACGGTGATGTCATAATGGCATTGTGTGAGATCCTTTTCGCCATGTTTGCACGATTTCTCAGGTTAGTCATCCTTAGTAAGGTGACCATACGTGTTGATTTGAACAGGACTGTCTCGCATAAAGGCCTAGAAATGTTCGCGTCTCGAACTCTTTTCAGTGACTCCAAGTTCTCGAACTCTTTTCGGAAAATCCGGAGTTCGAATTATGAACTATTTTTTGTGTCTGTAATGGTGATCCTCTTTCCTGAGACTGTGTCTTCAGTTTTCTATCAAGTGAGGTATTGTGTCCTATATAAAAAAGCCATTTTTTTAATGAAACTGAAAATTAAAAGTGGTTTCACGCAGGTCGTGTAATGACAAAGTTTCGAACTCAGGACCTCTTAATCTTAACTCCTTAACCCGTAAGCTACCTATGCTATTCTCAAATGTCTAAAATATTTTTTACAATAAATAGATAAAACCTTTCATACCTGCTGTAGGTGTCATAAGAGGGCGATTAAGGACTATTCTTCATCCGACAGTAAACATACAAACCATGATTAAGTGCCTGCTTAGCGGCAATAGGCTCACCCCCTATTCCAAGGGATCGAAAATAATAAGTTCGCAAAATGTGGATATTTATACACCTCGGCCTACCCCTTCGAAGATTTATAGGGTTGAGTATAATATGTATGTATGTATTTAATATCCTACTAATATGTCGACAGTCCTGTCCTACTAACTTACTAAAATAAATGAAGTCGGTGAAAATGTTTGGATGTCTGTTAGTCAATCATACTCAAACGGCTGAACGGATGTTCGTAAATTCCATCGAGTAGCCTAGTGGTATGGGTAATGGACTGCTGAGACGAGGTCTCGGGTTCGATCCCAGGTTTACCATGGCACACACCAATGACTTTTCGATGCTTTCGAAGTTATGTGTGTATTTATCGCAGGTTTATAAGTGCCCGGTTAATGGCAATAGGCTCGCCACCTATTACATTGGGACCTAAACATAAACTGGCGAAATGTGGGTGCAAGCACCTCTGCCTACCCCTTCGGGGAATACAGGCGTGAGTTTATGTTATGTTATTGTCTTGTCGCCTCCATAAATAGATGGTCACATTAGTCATAAGATGGGAAACCGGTTCTGAAATTATCTTGTTTACCTTTAGTCATATTTTACTGATTGCATACAGGTAATATCTATAAAAGCTTACATATCATAGCAGTGGTTAAGGTCTTAATAACTGGTCTATGACTCAGGTGTACCTACTATCTAACTAGAGTATCTCTAGGCCGTGCCAGATCGATTGAGAACAAGGTAATGATTTTTGTGTATTGCAATTGACTCACCGGGTAGGACATTTCCCCACCTACTTACTTACTTACTTCCAGCGGGTGACGCCGTCGACCGGACGGGTGATCTGCCCTCTTTGTGGGCCATTTCACCCAGATCCCCTGTGCCACCCTTGGGGAGGCCAAGGGGGCGTCCGGCAATCACGGCGCTCCGTCGAACCTACCTGTTTCTTTGCAGAATCTTACGATCTGTTCCACCTTCAGATCCTCAAGGTCTGGTGTTTCTAATGTGTTCGTCCCCATATTTTCCCCACCTAACAGAAAACGAACAACCTATGAAGAAGTGCTCTCAGTGAGGCTGAAATATAAGGAACCACCACGTACCCATTCTGGGATAGGTATACAATCAAGCAATGGACATAGGCCTCTCTCAATACTGGGAAGCTTTGGCCTTTTTGACCCACGTGTCGCCAACTACGATTTTCGGTCTCACGTAATAGGAGGCGAGCCTATTACCGTCTAGCGGGGCACTTTTTTTTTATATATATAGGACACGTCAATTTGACTTCACCTCGCCTGATGTTAAGCTAAAGGCGAAGTCTCGGAAAGAGGGTCACCATCGGAAACATGTACCATGTTAACAGTGGTGGCACTCAGCTTGACGGCCTCATTAGATGCCTTTTCACCCCCGCTTAAAGGACCCGGGACTGTAGGAAGAGGGAAACACGTGAGCTGGCAGGGAGTTCCAGGTCTTAATGGTGCGACATAGAAACGCTTGGTTCTAGCAGGTATACTCTGCACCGTAAATGAATGGCATCTTAGCCCTGCACGTGTCGTCCTGTGTAGGAAAGGAGAGGGTGGGACTAATTGGAAGAGCTCGTCAGAACATTCATTGTCTTGGGCTGTATGTTTACTGTCGGATGGGGAACAACTATATCCCTTAGTCGCTTTTTACGACACCCACAGAAAGAGCTGGGGAAGTTCTTCACGATATTCCCCAATGTGAACATGATAAAAAAACGTAACAAGATGAAATAAAGACGTTATTAGATCACACAGAAACGGAATACCAGCGCACGCGCACCTACCTGCGCTACAGTCGGCTAACAATATATTACAATTATATATTGTAATTAACCAAGTTTTATTATATTATATCTGTATTTTAATAATTGTAGCCGCTTTCGAGGAGTCTTTTGCATAAATTTATCATTAGAACTCTGAATTATTTGAACAATTTATAACAATTTGAGTGTTTTTTATACAAACCTTGTATTGCGAAAAGCCTTGCGCACATAACGTATGAAACGTTAAAATTTAGTTTATTAAGTTATTGCGAGTCAATCATCACGGTATTTGTGTTTCGAAATGAGACGTTATCACTCTAATAATATTTCAGAACAAATATGTGGATACTTAAAATCAATATAGAAAGAAAAAATATTGTGATGAGTTCAGGCGGGATTTGAATCTGCGATCCTTCTCTTACAGGGAGAATGCTTTTGACCACTAAGCTACCAGACCCACGCCTGAGCTAATCAGAATCTTTCTTCTTTATAACTATCCATCTATGAGGCTTGATGAGGAGGTCAGAGAGAAAAGAGAAGAAAAAAAAAACATGTGCATACTTAGTTACATTTTTTGTAAATAGATACCTACTCTATACATGGAACATCCAGACAAATGGAAAATTTGTAAGTAGGTGTTTTTCAACGTGCGCAAAATCCCCATGGATAAAACCGGATCCATGGATTACAAACTTAAGGCCTCGAATGTGACCAGGACTAACGCAAGAACTAATGACGTATCAAAAAATACACTGATCAAGAATCAAACCCTATTACTTTGCTACTATTCTATCTGATTCAGCAGTCGAACGCTGTGATGGCACATCCCCAAGGTATATGTATGAAAGAAAATGCAACCAAAATATTCAAGTATCGTATATTCTCCTTGCAGGGCAAATATTAACGTTTATGTCAACAATATGGTAGATTACATAAACACGTAAATTTGTAAGGTTAAGGCTTGTCGTTTGAGGTTACACCACGACTTATTATATTACACAAAAAATAAACAATGTAACAATTCCAATAAAGTAATAACTGTGACTAATATATTAAATAACGTAAACTTTACATTGATATCGGTGCCTGGGAAAAAAAGGTTTTAGCTTGTCTGTGGTATAATGTTGACATAATAATGTCATCATTGTGACATTAACACGCACTTTATGTTATAAAAAGTAAATATTATTGTTTATGATTGACTAAAAGTTCAGTACAAAAGTTTTCCAAGCGACTAGAATATGGGGTTCTTCAAGAAGAGCATTAGGAGGTTCTTACAGGTGCGGATGACAGGTGGAGCCGCTTGTCACCCCAGCAGAAGCAGGCCACAAATATATGATTTACATTGAAATGCAAACTTCCAATGGAAATTGGTTTGAACGAAATACGTCATAAACCGCAATTTTCGCCTTTCGTTCAGTTAACTCAAAAATAATCAAAAACTTTTATATTATGTTACTTGATGCTACGGATGCACAGGTGAGACATGGGTTCAAATTACCATCGAATCTTGCCTTTTACAAATTTCTTTGTTTGCAATAACCTATCACGAACTAGAAAGTTGGATGTCGTATATTTAAGTATGCTCTATGCTGCCTGCATGATCTATTGTCATTGACATTGCATCAGGGCTGCCCCTTGTGTTTTCTAGGCCTTGAAATTTTCTATAATGTTCTTTCCATCGATTCCTATCTACCTTTGTTACATTTGATAATCAAATTCTTTAGGCTGGTTTTATCGTTACGCGTTTCGGCAGCGCCGTTGGAGCGCGTGCGTTCAGAGATATATGGGAGTAGAAGTTGCGTTTTAGTGTCGCGCGCTTGGGCAGCGCCGTTTAATAAACGCGCGATGTTCGACGGCGCTGTCCAAACGCGCGCTGCTCATTCGCTTCAAAGGCCAGTGTGCGTTTTAGTGTGACGCTGTTGAGACGCGCCGTCGTAGGTATAATTGTGTAAGAAATGAATTACATTGATACGGCACGACACGACTGTCTCACAGCAGCGGAACGCGTGCTAATAATCTCGTTTTATAGTGCACCGCTGTTCAAACGCGTGCTGTTAACAGCGCGCTGCTCAACGGCGCGCCTAGCGGCGTGACGATAAAACCAGCCTTAGTTATGGTGTCCTAGAAGGCTACTAAGGGATAGGGTACCGCTTGAAGGTAATAGGTTTCGCCCCTTTATTAAGTGGGACCGAAAATTATAGTTGGCGAAAAGTGGGTATTAATACACCTCTGCCTACCCCTTCGATTTACAGTGCTATAACTACTTCCATACGTATAAAAACTAGTCTTTACACATAATACAGGGTGAAAAATTTTCATGCCCTCTGGACGAAAAGTACCCGAAATACTGGAGATAAAGAATTTCACTGATAGGCAACATTCCTTTATTTTTAAAAAGAAACAAAACTGCATTCAAAGATTTTCGGAAACACGCTTGACGTACCCGGTAATCGAACCGACTAAAACCCGAAAAAATCGCATTCTGTATTTTTATGACTTCAATCGATAGTGGCAAAAATAAAGATCAAATCTGTTTAACAAACATAGTCATTTAAATGAAAGGAAATCCTTGAAATTCAAACTTCTAACTGTATATGCTATTTCTCTGCTACTCAGAGGTTTGCTGGTAGAGAACTCATTTTTAGCTGTCAAGTTGAAATTTTCACAGATGATATTGTATTCCTGCTATAACAACAAATACTAAAAACAGTGAAATAAATATTTAAGTTGGTAAAAGGATAGTTGTGTTCGCCTTTGTACATGTTTCGTGTTTTTTTTTGTTGTGTATAAACTCTGTATTGTTTGCGTGCAATAAAGAATTAAAAATAAGAATTAGTTCTATTAAAAATTGTCTATAGTGAACACGGGACAGCCCTAGCGAACACATTAGGCGCTGGTTTAATTTAACATATTATACCGTTCCTAGTGCGTGTGGCAGCGATCTCTAAGTTGCTAATGACACATAATGGCTTCTAGATTAAGTATTTTAGTCGTTATATTGCTATAAAATGCTCACAATTTCTTAAATTTATCTGTATGAAATCCGACAGTTATGTGTGACGGTCTTTATGGCATGCGGTGGGTTACAGTCATTATTTTGTGACTCTTTACATAACTCGGTTGGAGTCGGCTTTAACTCTAACTACGGGATTTAGACTTCTCGATATTTACCGTGAAGTAATTGCCATTGACCTCAACAAGACACTGGATAATATCGAAGTTTTGTAGTTAAACAGGTTGTTGGATGTATGATTTGAGATTGACATGGTCACTGATTTGAGATTGACAAGTTAGTCTTTTAAATCCATACTAATATTATAAATGCGAAAGTAACTCTGTCTGTCTATCCGTCTGTATGTTATGCTTTCATGCCTAAACCGCTGAACCGATTTTGATGATTGCTACATGGGTAGATTAGACCTTGAGAAAGGACATGGCTATGTTTGGTCGCGATAACCGAAATCCACACAAGCGGAGCCGCGGGTAAAAGCTAGTAATAAATATTTTCTTCTATCGAAATTTTCATTTCTTTAGTCTCCGCACTATGCGATTGATATTCGTAGGTGTGCTTCGTGGTATAGGAAATTAATTATTTTAATTTTTTATTTGAAAGCCCACCTATGGGTGTGCTAAGTGGAATACTTTAGGTGTGCTTCGGCTGGGTGTGCTATAATTGGGTGTGCTTCACGGAACACCTCATTTACATTCATAGTATCACACTCGCCGGAATATTTACCATGTTTTTATACTTTTCGAGAATCCGATCCTCGAAAAGTATAACAAACATGGTAAGTAAATATCCCGGCGAGTGTTTTACTATGAAGGTTGTTGGATTTTTATGATAAACCACTACCCTTAAGCAATGCCACAGACATTGGAAGGCCTACTGGTTAAGGTCCTAAGTACCTAGTCATAGATAATAAAATTTTATCTAAAGAAATCGACCCCATGATACTGTCGGAAGTATACGCAAATTGTCACTAATTGAAATTAAAATACTTAAATCGCGATAGAATCCGTAAAAATTGGTTTTCATTTCAATAAATCGATCCCAATTTTTATGACAGCTAATTCAATCGTACACATATCGTCATCGTACAGTAATCGTGTCGTATAAAACTAGTTATAGCATCCAAACGGAATGCTATTTTACTCGGCCTACTTAGAAAGAAGGCCGATCGAATTCGCGGAACTTCCGACTATACCTGATATGAATAGCTGAAACTAATGTGATGGATTACGGAGTTAGATTCGACACGACAATCAATCATTCTTTTGGAAGGTGATCGCCTTTTATTTTGCGTGCTTTCCCCCTCTTTTTAATGACTAAAACTGCACGTGGTCTTGGGTCTTCAGTTCTGCCGCGCTTATGAAAAACGCATTAAGTACCTTTTTGCAACATCCGAGAAAAAGGCGTTTAAAGTTTTTTTTATTATTTTACCTATATCTCCGGAACTAAGTTAGCTATTGATGTGCATCTTGGACTAAGAGGTGCAGCAGAGTGAAAGGTACACTTTCCTTTTTATAATAATGATTAAAAAGTTAACATTAAATTAATAATTTAAAAAAATTACTTATTGTTAGCAATTATTATGGTTTTATCCTAGTAACACTAATCATGAACGCATTAAGTACACTACTTAATGCAGTTTTGCTTAGCGGGTCATTATAATACCCTTTACAATAGAATGTTTTCACATAGACTAATATTAAGTGCATTAGCTATTAAATATGATTAATGAGTATATTATGTTCAGCAAATACTCTAAATTTATAAAGTTTGCAAATTAATGGGATGATTATTTAATTCTGGTCTGAAAGAATACAATAATTGCATAAAAAGTCTTTATTTCTTCAAACACACTTAAAAATACAAAAATCACTTTAACACAGCCACGTCTATTTATCATTAGGTTTTTTTTTAACCGTGGGGGAAAATCCTTCATGGATGTTATGCCGGACTCCTACCGACTAAAAACACCCACGGTAGCGCCTAGCAGCCTATGGTTGGGAGCCCCGGGTAAGCCCTCGGAAGTCCCAGGACTCCCATCAGACCTACGGCTACAATTGCCGCCTCTTCTAGGGGGTGGTTCGGGTGCTATCCCGCGTCTATGGGGGGGTTTTTGGGTGTCATCCCGCTTCTTGGGGGGGGGGGGGGGGCGTCACGCTGCCGTCATGGGCCTGCTTCTGTAAAGACGGTGAGCAGCCAACTCACCGTCCTCAGGCCCCCTGTCATGGCGGCCGATGGTCTTCGGCGAAGTCACGTCAGCGGCGCCAAAGCCGCCGACTGCGGAACTCGGGTGGGAGAGTTTTCTCCCGCTCCCGCCCCGCTGCCTCTTTCACGAGCATGACCTGCTCACAGAAAGAGGCAGCGCAGTCCCACTTACTCCCGCTGGAGACCATAGCTCGCACCATGGTCGTCTCGAGCGAGAGAGTGCCCGCGCCCAGACCCACCACGAGGACCTGGCGCTGTTGCGCCCACGCCGTGCACTCCACCAGCGTGTGGAGCGCCTCGCAGTGCTGACACTCGGCCGTGGTTTCCCGGTGTCTTCGCCACAGGTACCTACCGAAGCTACCATGCCCGGTAAGTATCTGTGACAACCGGTAGGAGAGAGCACCATGTCTCCTCTCCAGCCACTCGTCCATGACCGGTCTGACGGCCGCGATTGTGGCAAATCCCCCCTTTGGTTGCCCAAGTCGCACCTTCCATGTCTCCACGGTTTCATGGTAAAGCTGGGACCGCTGAGCCTCGCTTTCTCGAGACGCAGGCCATTGGCCCCGCTCCAGCGCCTCCTTGCGCCATATAAATAGAGACGCAAGGGCTCTCGCTTCCAGGTCCCATGGAGGGATTCCGGCTAGGAGACATGCCGCCTCACCTGAGATCGTGCGGTATCCCCTTATCACCCTGACGGCCATCGCTCTCTGTGGGCTCAGTAATCTAGCCACATTACTGGCCGTCAGGTTCTCTGCCCATACGGGGGCCCTGTATAGGGCCATACTTCGCACGATCTCCAGGTACAGTCTCCTGCAGGGAGCGTTGGGTCCCCTGATGTTGGGCATCAGCCGCGCGAGTGCGGCTCCTTCTTTCTTCTCCCTTTCTTTCTTTGGTAATTCCTCGCGGTGACATTTTACTAGGAAATTCTGGGAATGTCTTGTTTTTTTTTATTTTTGCCTGAAGGAAATCTAAGGTCTTCCAATCACCAGAATAATTATCTTTAAATTTAAGTACATATTCTCCTTTCTCGGCTTTAACAGATATTATATCCTTTAGATACACTCTGGGTTGTTGCTATTATTCTTAGCACTTACTTATTTTAATACTACACAATTGCTTACAATAAACGCACTAACTGATAGTTGATGCATTTATGTTTAGCGCGAAAGGTCATTGTAGAACTGAAGTATGCACTAACTGTACGTGATGCGTTTTTAGTAAGTAAAATATTATTTATAACTATGTTAATGCGTTTAAGAGTACTGAAAAAGCGGGTTTTTATTAGGAATATTGAAATGGTATGTATGGGAAAGTAATAGAGCTCGTTTTTCTGATTCCGAATATCTATATAACTCAGTATCACAAAAAATCGTACATAATGCGTTTTTCGTAAGCGCGGCAGAGTTGCCGAAAGTGAGGTAGCCATTGACATATATCTCGCACCTCAGCCGATCTAGGGTAATAACCGGTTAGGTGATGGCCCCTTCGGGTGCGGGATCCATGATATCCCGATATCCATGGTAAGAAAAGGCTCGGAAAACAGTAGAAGGGAACTCCTGAGACCACTTGAAAAAAGGTGCTCTGTGGTAAAAGGAAATAATGATGAAATTAAGTTTACCATAATCGCAGTACCTAACTTTCCTAAGAGAAATCCAGCCAAACAAATTTTATAAGAATTATAGCTTTTGCCCGCGGCTTCACCCGCGTGGATGTCGGCTATCGCGACCAAACATAGCCTATGTCCTTTCTCATGGTCTAATCTACCCCAATACCAAATTTCATCAAAATCGGTTCAGTGGTTTAGGCGTGAAAGCGTAACATACAGACAGACAGGCAGACAGAGTTAATTTCGCATTTATAATATTAGTGTGAATTCTAAAACATATAGAGAGTTATATTCGAAACTACTTAGCTAAGTCAGACATCAAACCGACACCTTCACTGCATATCAATATTAGAAACATCGACAATGCATCGTGCATTTGAATTCGAATCGACTCTATAAATAATTTTAATGCATCGTAGTGCACTCAGCGACGCCATATGCATTCGTTATTTGGAACAGATATTGAATCAAACCACTTGTACTGTTCCATAATACTTATTACTAGCCTAAACCCGCGGTTTCACTCGGATAAGTTCTGATAACGTGGAAATATCGGGATAATACCTATCTTACTCAGGGACAGTGTTAGCTTTCTACTAGTGATTTTTTTTTTGAATCGGTCCAGTAGTTTAAGAGATATCGATTATAAACAAACCAATCTTTCCTCTTCATGTTATTAGTAGGTATGGGCTAACCCTGATCGGTTTCGCCTCACGATACTGTGGTTATAAACTGCACGTAACTTTCCCAAAATACATACTAATAAATATGTATTGTAAACGCGACAGTAACTCTGTCTTTCACGTTTTCAGTGGGTTCAAATAATTTCAGTGGATAAGGTCCACTGAAAGTATTTTGATGAAAGATATTAAGAATAGACGTATATAGGTGAAAGGAACTTCATCCCACGCATGACCAAGCTGTGGAGAACTCCCTGCCGTGGTTTTCCCAAGCGACTACAATATGGGGTTCTTCAAGAAGGGCATTAGAAGGTTTTTCAAGGTAAGCAGCACGAGTGTAACGCCCCTGGTGTTGCATACGTCCATAGGCCGCGGTAACCATTTTCGATCAGGTGGGCCGTGTGCTTGTCTGCCACCTAAACGGTATTAAAAAAAATTTGGATTTTGTTTGGTTGCGATAACCGACATCCTTGCCAGTAGAATCGCGTTCAAAGCACAAGATGACCAAACAATAAAATACATTCTCTAAAGTCTCATTCTCGTCACCGCTCCTTTAAACTATCAGTTTAAGGTCATAAAGGCAGTATTCCGTAAGCAGATGACTAAGCCACTGATGTCACTGGCCAGTGAGTCAAGAGGCTGAGCCGGACCTGACTAACAATGAGGTCTGTAAAGTCAGACGTTATGTCGGAACGGTTTCGCTTTTCTTAAAGAGTTTGTTGGAGTTTACTTTGAAGATAAATTGTAATAGATTAAGGCCTAAAAGACAAATATGCTAAGTGCTAAAGTTTGCACGTTCAAATTTGAACACTAAACTGATGAGATAAAAGACATGTAGAGTTTGTTGGAGGTTACTTTGAAGATAATTTGAGAGATTCAGGTCTAGAAGACAAATGTGATAAATGCAAAATATTGCACGTTCAAATTTGGACTCTAAACTGACGGGATAAAAGACATGTTTGTCTTGTAGACCAGACCATATAAGCTCCATCGTCATGCCCGGTTCTGTTCAAAGCTTGCACTTTGAAGTTCGGGGTCTGCCTCACAACTCGTCCATTATTTGTTTTCTTTTACGAGACAACTGCCGTCTATATCCCCAACGCTAAGAAGAAAACTTGTGCCAGGCCCTTGGATTTTGGTGTGGCTCTATACATAAGAAAAAAAACCTTTTTTAGTAAAGTTAGGTACAGTCAGCATCAGAAAGATGTTGACGAACAGAGTACTCAAAATAATCTTAATTTCCTTTTTTGACCCCCTTCCAGTTGACCGATTGTTCTGATCCTTTAGTTTGGATAATAATACAATTTAAATCAATAAAACAGTTTGATTTGCTCTTAATACGAGACTTTTAAGATCATTTTGAGAATTCGTCGTCAAGATATTTATGACGCTGACTGTACATAAAAATGTCTCGAAAATTGATTAAACAATTCACAGTAGACTTAAGCTAAACTTAGGGTCTGATCAAAACAGAACCGTGTGGCACAATAAATATACCTAATATGTTCTAGCGTTTATCTTAGAATTTCTAGTGCACTTATGGTACATTCGACCAAATACGAGTAAAGATTATTCCTAGAATAAATAGCAAATATCACCCACATAGATATATTATCAAACATTGAAAACATCTACACCATGAACTCCAACGAACATCTAAGAGGCCACTCACTGAAACTAAGTAAGCCTCGGTGTGCCAGCAACCCTAGGTATAACTTCCTGCCAAACCGCGTGGTGCAAATGTGGAACTCCCTACCGGAAAGTGTAATAAGTGCTCCTAACGTGAACATTTTTAAAAATAGACTGGACAAACATTATGCAATTTTAAAAACACAAGTGCAGTGATATACACTCATCAGCTTAGGCTGCTAGTGTATTAATTTATAATAATAATAATAGGCTGTTTAGCCTAGTGGTATGGGTAATGGACTGCTGAGACGAGGTCTCGGGTTCGATCCCAGGTTGACCATGGCACACACCAATGACTTTTCGATGCTTTTCGAAGTTATGTGTGTATTTATCGCAGGCAATTTCATTACCTATTACATTGGGACCTAAACATAAACTGGCGAAATGTGGGTGCTATCACCTCTGCCTACCCCTTCGGGGAATACGGGCGTGAATTTATGTGATGTTATGTAATGTTTATTCTAAGAATGAACTTTACTGGCGTTTGGTTCAATCCGCCCTTAGTGAAGTAATTTAGGTATATCGCAAAAGTTCTATTGTAAAAAATTGTTCTATTGCCATGTTGTCTTCATAGGAACTGCCGCACCGAGAGGGTACGTAGTGGTTTCTTTATTATACCACAATGGATTTCCGCCCCTCCTAATTCTTTTGCCAACCATCTGTCTCACAATCTGTCAATTGCTCCCGTTGCTCCCGTAAAAACGTCTAATTTCTCCCCGAGTCCTATTTTTATCAGATGCAAGTTTTATAAAAAAAAAATACTTCCTTCCGCTAAAGACAGCTGTTTCACCAACAAAAATTGTGTTTTGATAAAAAATGCGCCACCGGGGATTTGAACTATGAACCTTCTAGATACAGCAGCTGTTTGTATTAAAATATGGTTTTGTTCTATAAATAGTTAATGAAAAAAATTTGGCATTATTTGAAAAATATATTGCCCGTGGATGAAGCTTAATACATAGGTAGATTTTGTTATACTATCATGGTTTTCAGGTGGAACTAATTGTTTTAATGGCAAAAGTATCCATGTATTAGTTAAGCAGTTCAATATCCAGGATGGCCAAGTCCCAGAACAATGCCAATAGACTTATTCATGCTCAAATATCTTTACTTACATAGTATAAAACAAAGTCACTTTTCATGTCTACCCCTATGTATGCTTATTATATCTTTAAAACTGCGCAACGGATTTCAATGCTGTTTCTTTTAATAGATAGAGTAATTCAAGAAGGTTTATATATGTATAAGACATGCTTAAAATAGTTGAGACTGCATTGAAATTTGCCGGGTGGTCGGTTATGGGCGTAATACGAGTTTTGATGTATTTTATATCACCGGCCACAGCCGTAGTGCCATATTATGAGGGTAACAATTTACGTCTCTCGACGAACTGTCCATCAGAATCAAACCTCGTGAGTGTATCCTCTGACATAGTCAGAACTCTACCGCCCCGCCACATAGATCATCTTCCACCCTTTAACCGAATAGCACATAAGTCCAGCAGTATGAAGTTCACCGGGTCAGCTATTCACATTAAACAGGAATCAAACCGCTAACTTCTGACAGCCCAAACACTCTACTGCCACGACACACAGATCGTATTCCACCCTTTAACCGAATAGCACTTACCTCAAATTACTTCCGTAAATATTAACACTAAAAAGCTTCGATAAACACTTCATACCCACACCGGAAGATAACTCGACACTCGAGTGTGTGCCGGAAGTCTGAGGGTTGAGAAATGAGTGCTTTTATCTTAATTGGCTCCAGAACAATACAGATTGAAGATGCTGGGAGGATAAACAGCCATTCGATGGATCTATTTCAGAGTCTATTAATTCATTGATGTGTAACTACACCATGTTTGTGAATAGATCACAAAAGCCCACTGAGTTACATGCCGGAGTCTTCTCAGGCCGCGTTTCGCATGGATGGTATATCATTTGCGAAACTAGTCTATAATAGTTTCTATTTTGACGTTTTGTAAGTAACATTTAATCTTTACATTATTATAAAATTACTTGTCCCGACTACTGTCAAAATTTCAAGTTTGTAGGTCCAGCGGTTTTATGTCTTAAGCTTAGCTTAAGCTTTTGCCCGCGGCTCTGCCCGCGTGGATGTCGGTTATCGCGGCCAAACATAGCCTATGTCCTTTTTCATGGTTTAATCTTCCCCTGTACCAAATTTCATCAAAATCGGCGTGAAAGCGTAACATACAGACAAACAGACAGAGTTACTTTCGCATTTATAATATTAGTATTGGATTACTCAATAGAGCGTCAATTATACATTGTTACTCAAAGACCTTACGAGACGATTTATTCTCTAATTATGTCGAACAAAGACCTACCGATTACTTGTATGGCAACAGTGTAATTATTACCTCATGTTAATATGACAGGCGCAAACAATTGATCATTACATTATACACCACAGATTATATTATGTTACGTCTTATTAAAATAGAGCGTGGGTAAAAATCCTTTAAGATAAATGTTTTGTTATTGTGCATGTAATAAGTAGAGCACAAAAATTAAAAACATGATTATCATCGAATTTAATTTGGAATTGTTGAATCAGAACCAAAAAAGTCCTGTCCCAGTTTAAAAAAAAAACAAGTCTTTATTTAGAACAAAACAATTAAAAATAGGATCTATGATAGCTTATTCTAAATTTCAGAATAAATTGAAGAATTCTACTCCTGGGACTTTCGACGCATCAGGTAATAAAGTTGTGGATAACATGAGTTTGGAGGAGAGACGTATTTCTATTTCTTATTGACACCGCAATACCTAGATACTTGAACAAAAAGTAAAGAAAATCGATTGACAAATAGAAAATAACAAGGTTTCTGAAGGAGTTGTTAGATAGATAGATAGATAAATCTTTATTGTGCACCAGTAATACTTTTCTTTTGGTACCAGTAAGACTTTTACTTCAATTTGTCGACACAAAACGCAGATAAAAAAATGCATGAACTCATCGGCACACTAATACATGTTGTACTCATACTATGTGCATCAACAAAACATGTCTGCCAACAAAAAAATATCAAAAGACATTTACTTACTGTACATCAACCGTTATGTCCTCACTTGAGCACAAATTAGAAAAAAATACGCATCTACAGCTGCCATCTCACGTGACGGGTACACAAGGTGTATCTTGATGTGTTTAACAAAGAAATGAGATCACTACAGCTGCTTAAAGGGCAAGATGTAACATACTTTACTCTCTATAATAGTTCCATAACTTAGTAAGAATGTTACAAAACTAGTAAATGGTAAAGTGGTCGTTCTCAGAAGAAATGTGTTGGTTACACCGGGACAGAGCGCCACGCTCTCATTTAATATTAATATGCTATCTTTGGAGACCATCGATATATAGATTGCTGGAAATTTCTCTTCCTTTTCTTTTTTTATACCACTTAGGTGGAAGACAAGCAAACGTCCCACCTTATGAAAAGTGATTACCGTTGCCGTAGCCAATGGACGTGGTATGTGGACGACTATCAGGCGGCGAGGTGAAGTCAAATTGAGGTCCCCTTTTATTAAAAAAAAAACAACGTTATGACGATGAAACATTGAAGGTGTCACTCACACGTTGCCCTACAGAGAGGCACAGAAACAGAGAATGGATCACTGGAAAGTTTTTGTTCTGTCAATGGGAAGACTGAAAGCTTTTCCTGCTTTGTCTTCTACAGTGATGTTACAGATTCTCTTTGTGCACAGGGACGGCAGCCCAAATGTGACTCCCCTGATGTTGCACCACTTTCCATCAGGCAAGCCGTGTGTTATAAAAACAGATTACACCTCCTAACGCGACCCTACGGGCAATGCCGTCATTATACTATGCTTGTATAATTTTTTAATTATTGTTGAAGTTTTTTCTTACGCTTATATTAAAATCAAACTAGTTAAAACACAATGTACTGAAATCAACTGGGGCCTGACTAACTATTACTTACGTCAAAAATTTATTTCAATTAAATTCTTGGTAGCATTTCAATATGCTACATACATAATTCATACTGAGTATATCTCATTATTCGTAGGAGCGTCGCTGTAAATCCTTTGTAACTTAAAATGCTACAAATAATATAGATGCTTTTTAGGCACAGTGATTTACTGTGTGTTTGACATGAAACAAAGTAGCGACATCTATATTACAATGTTTTAGTGAACACGACAGAGACGAATTTGGAAGGGACAAAATATTGTATTCTAAATTTTCATGTATTTATTTTGATATTGGTATAATTAAGTACTGACCTCATTCCTGACAGTTTAGTTGTTATATTTGTTCCTTTTCATTCCCGATTCCCTAGTACATTTAGTGGCAACAGCGAATCATTGACAAGAAGAGGTATAATAGGATAAGCTTATGGGATATCAAATGCGTGCCAGTTTATTAGTGTGTAGGATGGCTGGTTTAAGGTATGGTACAAAATACGACGTATAAAACAATGCACAACGTGATGATATTATAACCTATATAATATCCTCGATAAACGGGCTATTTAACCCAAAAATGTTTTTTTTTGTAATTCGACTCGGTAATTACCTACTGAGATTAGCACGCTCAACCAAATATTCACTTCATAAGAAATCATTAACTTATTTGAAATCTGTTGTATTATCCTAATTTCCCTCAACCTATGGGAATCGATACTCAGGATAAAAAGTAACCTATGTAATATACTAAACTAAAATCTATCCCTGCGCCAAATTTCAGCCAAATCTTTAGAGCCGTTCGAGTATGAATGAGTGACAAACATGTAAACATCTTTATTAACTTTCACATTTTTAATATTAGGAAGATATATTATGTTTTTTTTTCGACCATGAAGAAACCTTATAATGCCCTTCTTGAAGAACCCAATATTGTAGACGCTTGGGAAAACCTCACCAGGGAGTTTATTCCACAGCTTTCTATAGTTTGCTAAAATTCTGCAACAGTAATTCAAGTAGATGGATAGATAGATAGATAGATAGATAATTATTTATTGTACACCTACAGATTTACAGTAGGTCATGTAAATAATGCGCATCTATACAGTATAATGTACAATGGGCGGCCTTATAGCCTTTATTCAAGTAGGTAACCGCCCAAGTCCGCTCCTGCCACCCTTTTATAAATCAAGACATAGGCCTGTCCAACATTTGTAATTTGCCGAGGACAAACTATTTAATTGTATGCAAATCGAGTTATCAACTTCGAATACTAATATCGAAGCATTCTTACTAAAAATACTTTAGTACGTCTATGGTCAAGTAAGATTTGTAATGAATTGTAGAATAAAATATTGCGTAGGTCGGGTGACTGAGAAAAAAACACCTGGTAAATTACCCGTAAGACGGTAATAGGCTGGCTCCCTATTACGTGGAACCGAAATTCAAAGTTGGCGAAACATGGATGTTTATACACCTCTGCCTACCCTTCCGGGGACTTAAAAGACCTTTGGAGACCAGCCATCCTCATCTGTTGTTATTAACGGATTAAACCCTGGCGTAGGCTTTGTTAGTGTAGGTGGTAGCCTCTAGTCTCAGCTCCCGCATAAACCTTTTTTTTCGTGCGCAAATCCCGCACTAAATCACCACGCCGACTGAGGGTCGTGGTGCTAGGCAGGAGGTGAGGTTGTCTTCGACATATCCCTCGCACCCCAGCTGACCCAAGGCCATCCCTTACGGTCTGGCCCTCCTAGGGAGGGGAGACAAAGGCGTTCCCGACCCGCCCCCGGAATGGGGAGGCGCGCTCCTTAGCGCGCCGCCGCCGTGGCCTGCTTCTGCTGGGGTGGCAGGCGGCTTCACCCGTCACGCCCAGGCCCGCGCTCATGGGGACGGAGGTCAGTCTGTGCCCTCCGACGCCCGAGTTCCCAGCGCACGTGGGTGGCGCGATCCGCGAGTCTCTCTCCCTCGCACTAAGATAACCCAAATCAAGAGAACGATTTCCTACAATACTCGTGCGGAAATTCCTTAAGATAGTCCCATTGATAACCGGGACCAATGCTGTGATAATAACAGCCGATGATAGCCAGATTGACGTCGAGATTGTATTTGTTAGCTATAGATACCTACAGGAAAATGAATCGTACCTAATGAGCATTCGAAAGGCCATCAATTTCTGAATAAACAAACAATGCATCAACAATAACTAACTGAATAGCAGGGAAATCCTGTGAAGAGCCTTCGTTATCCTCAAGGAAGATTCAGGTAGCCATTGTTTGAACATCAGTCAGGCTGCATCGTTGCAGGAAAAAATCTATTGTCTTTGTTAATCAGTCGCAGATATGTACATCACCCGGTCTAAGCGTCGGTAGCTTAGTGGTGAAGGAGTGAGCCTTCGAGAGGTCCCGTGTTCGAATTCTGGCCATTACACTATCGACGTGAACCTACTCCTAGCACAAGCAATGTAGCTTAGTTGGAGGGGTTAGAGGGAATATTAGTAATTTCGGTTCTAATAGCGACTGAAACACAGACAATATCGAAGTTTAGCCAAATCCGCAGTTAGATTGGTAAAGCGGACCCTTTTTTTTTTTCGTGCGGAAATCCCCTCGGATACCCCCCCTACCGGAGCCGGAAGGGGAGGTTATGTCGGACTCGAACCAACTAAAACCGCACGCCGACTGTGGGTCTTGGTGCTAGGCCGGAGGTGAGGTTGTCATAGACATATCCCTCGCACCCCGGCTGACCCAGGGCCATCCCTTACGGTCTGGCCCTCCTCAGGAGGGGGGACAACGGTGTCCCCAACTCGCCCCCGGAATGGGGAGGCGCGCTGTACAGTGCGCCGCCGTGGCCTGCTTCTGCTGGGGTGACAGGCGTCCACCCGTCACCCCCAGGCCCGCGCTCATGGGGGACGGAGGTCAGTCAGTGCCCTGGTAAAGCGGAGCCTAGACTCCAAGGTGAAAAGCTTCGGATGCTACTGGGATTAACGCTAAGATGGAGAGGAATAAGAATAGCGACTGTTATGAATGGCCACCCATTCTAAGATTGACCTAGCTGCCACTGCTTCACTACATACTATAAAGCAAAGTCGCTTTCGGTTTCGATTTCTTTAATAGATAGAGTAATTCAAGAAG
The DNA here is from genome assembly GCA_914829495.1 of Eilema sororculum. NCBI lineage: Eukaryota > Metazoa > Arthropoda > Insecta > Lepidoptera > Erebidae > Eilema > Eilema sororculum. The sequence continues at coordinate 18,424,811 of OU618536.1, forward strand.
TAGGTTTATATGTATAATACATCTACACTAATATTATAAAGAGGAAAGATTTGTACCTATTTTTGTATGTTTGTAATGAATAGGCTCAAAAAGTACTGGGCTGATTTAAAAAATTCTTTCACCAATAGAATGCTACATTCTTCCAATTTGACATAGGCTACATTTCATTTTGAAAAAAATTAGGGATCCTTGGTAAAATTTGAACAATGTAACCAAAGGTGTAGAAAAGTGAGTCTTAAAATGTCTTTCGTCGAATGCGCTGCCGAAACTATAAATAATTGTCTACCCCGTGCGAAGCCGGGACGGGCTGCTATGCTTAATATAGTAGAAGGTGCAGCTGGAAGGGGTTCAGACGCCACGCAGACAGAAAGAAATTGGCTGCACGAAGTTCCCCGGGTCAGCAAGTTTAATATAACTCTTTTTATGCAAGCCTTAAGGCCGCTGCTTAAAATTTTGCAATGAATTGTGAATGAGCGATCATTTATTTGAATAGGACCCAATTAACTCAAGGATTGAGAAACTGCCTTTTATCGCCAAAAATATACAAATAGTGATACAATACAGAAGTGTATTGTAGGTGCCTATTAACCTCTGCCTAGAGCTGAATAAACGCACACATTTTACCAATTTTTGTATTCGACACCATTCTTTTTTATAAACCATTCAATTGGCAGACAAGCACACGGCCCACATAATCGAGTTTACTGAGTTTCTGGCTAGTATCTTCTCAGTAGAACCAATCTACCGAACCAGCGAAAGAATCATTTTCAAATGATTTACATATTTTATTTATTATTCTTGACATTCCATTCATCAATGTAATATTATGACGTCCATATGTGCTCTTTATTTGCCTAAACTGAATAAATGAAATTGATTCTTTGATTCTTTGACATAATGTAGAGTGGTTATCGTGGCCAATGGACGCATGAAACATCAGAGACTTCCGATCCTGTAAGACCTTCTAATACCCTGAAGAACCCCATATTGTAGTCGCTTGAAAAAAAAACCATGGCAGGGAGTTCATTCCACAGCTTAAGCGTGCGAGGGATGAGGTTCCTTTCATATCTGACTGTATAAGTACTTGAATGATTTTTTTATAGCAGAGATCCGGTTCTTAGCATTCCATGGATTCACCATGCGGTCGCCGGGTCCATGGCGTGGTACAGAGAGGAACACTGTGACGGCGCCTGGGACTTGCGACCCAGGTGTAGGTTTAGGGTGGCTAACTTTAATGTTCGAAAAACATCGGAAAAAATTAAATGCTCAAGTGAGACTTGAAGCTGTTAAGCTTGGTACTGTTTCAAATCACGTATGTATGATTGGCGAGTTAAGTGAAAAAGTGGAGTATATGCCATTTTCCACAATTTTTGTTTGGTTATACAAGGTGTATTTTTGAAACTGATTTTGATTTATAATCTATTTGTATACAGGGTGTATTTTTGAAACGGGCAGTAAAAGCAGGTACCTTAACCATTGCAGTCACAGAAAAATGTTCTTAGGAGACCTTCCCTAACTTTTTGAGATTTTTTGAACTGCATTCACAGATTTTGGAAAAATCGTACAGTCAGCAAGGAAAATGCTAGAAGACCAAAAAATATTTTTTGGTGTCAATTGTTCTTGTGGTGATTCTAAGGTCTCCTAAGAACATTTTGCTTTAACTATGACGGTTAAGGCTACCTGCCTTTACTGTCCCGTTTTAAAAATACACCCTATAGGTATACAAATAGATTACAAATCAATATACACAATATTGTAACTCATTAACTAAGAAAGATTATTTCAATTATTTCAACACAATCCAATCCGTTAACACATTAAAAAATAATTATCGCTGATTAAATTCGCTACAGGTTACCCTTATAAGCAGATACCTTTCTTAACTCTTGGTTCATTCACAAATTGCCTCCAAAAGATTTCTAATTAGCGAAAAGGCCAGTTGAGCAACTGTGAAATGTATTTACTGCTATACAAATTGTGAATTAATTGTTTCTAGTTTTCAAAGTGAAGGAAAAATAACGTGAGGAAAAATAACGTGAGGAAAAATAACTGCATACCTCGGAGTTAGAATGTTCTAGATTCTAGGAGTTCTATAAAGTCTGTCAAATCACACTTAACCAATGCAGTGAGTATTGATTGTTTAACCCCCGACGCTGTCTGTGTGTGTCGGGGGACCTTGAATCGTTCGGATAATATAACGGAGTGCTTAACCAGTTAGAGTCCCCCGACATGGCAACCGTTGAATCAAAATTTTACTAGGTATATCAAAAGTTGAAAGGCAATTTATTTGCAACTTTTTGGAGGTGTTTTTTGTGACAGGGGTTTTTTTTAATTTTTAATTTATTTTTTTATCTGATTTGTTTCATACTAAATGGATATCGTCCCTAGAAATTGGCCTTATGATTGAGAAATCCGATTTCAAATTCTAGCTATGAACCCACTCTTAACATAAGTAATTGACCTTTGCTAGAGGGAATACTAATACTCTTTTTACATGTATTAACTTGTTACAGGGCGCAAGCATTTATCGTCATCAAACAAACATATTTTCAACCTCTGTTTTTTCTCATAATTTTTTAACACAAAATCCAATAACCCTGCTGCCCAATCCGGTAATCAAAGACTGACCAGCAAGGTAGGAAAATATATGTTATACGTGGTAATATTTTTTTACTTATTGTACAATAATAAGTAACACTATATCGATGGCATTGAAACCTCGCACTTGACAATTGTTATCAAATTCCAATAACACAAAAAATATGATTGTATCAAATCACAATATAAAGTCGATGTATCAACTATCATGAAATAGATATTATTGTCTATAAGAAATGTATTTGCTACTAAAATAAATTAAAATCTTTGAAAACTTCCGTCACTCACCATCCTCACTTAAACCCCCATAACTTTTAAATGACTCAACCGATTTTCATGAAACATGTCTAAGAACACTTGCACATAAGTCACCTTACATACAAAAAAAAACTGGATTGAAATCGCTTCATCTATTCGGGAGCTATGATGCTACAGAGAGACAGACATTACTTATAGCACCCCTCTCTTTGCGTCGGGGGTTTATAATTTTTTTTTTTGTATTTAAGGTGACTTATGTGCAAGTGTTCTTAGACATGATTGATCAAAATTAAAAATTAGTTGGATGGTTGGGTCAAAGGCCAGATGCAGAAGGCAGTACTCCTTGATACGGCGCGCATCGTGAGGAGGTTCCTTTCTCTTGAGCCCTAACCACCGGTAGCTTGGTCCCTGTATCCGATACCGGTGGAGTACTATTTTTTATATTTTTAAATATAGGTTTTATATTAATGAAATAAAGAGAAATAAAAATAATAATGATTCAAGCAGTCGCATCCAGTGAACTATTATTGCATTTGTTTTGAAATGAAACTACAATCAACCTGCCCACTGCCCAGGTGTCAATTAACAAAATGGTTAGTCATTTTTATAATTGCACCTGTCTTTACACAAGCATGTTCAACGTTCATTAAAACTGTTATAAATTAATGCCGCTACGAGAAACTTTAATAACAAATTACACACACATACTGCCATGAAAGCTACAATGAGTTTTCAGCAAATCATTATCGAATAAAACGTTAAAATGATCAAATAATAATAGGACAGATACAAACAAGTGAGTTTAATTGAAACAAATTGAGTTACTTGATGATTTTCTGAGGGTTCTACATAAAGTTGTGGAGTTTTGAGTAAAATTTTAAGTCCGTAGAGTAAGTTTTTCACTTTTAAGGTAAATAAAATTCATAAAACTAGCGCAATCGTCACCACACGAAACGCTGATGTCGTATGTCGTATTGTCAATTCACATTTGACACAGCGTGACTGGATTGGATCAGACCGGACTTTACCGGAGATAACGACGCGAATTCCAAGATTTTGCTCATGCAAAATTTTCTTTTCTATAGAAACGCCTAAAGAAGGGTTCTCTTCAAAAACAACAATATAAAAATTAAGTACGAACTATGATTTTGTTGCCAGCTGTTTCCCTGCTATGGTATGCTCATCAAGTCCTCTGTCGTGAGAAGGGTGATGACATCATACAGTTCAGCTTTGAGCAAAAGTAATAAACATTCATTTAACCCGAGGTTATGTCCTCTGAGCTAGGCGTATGTGATCTTTTTAAATCTCCATACATATAATTAACCCCCGACGCAAAAACGACGGGGTGTTATAAGTTTGACGTGTCTGTGTGTGTGTGTGTGTGTGTGTGTGTGTGTGTCTGTCTGTGGCATCGTAGCACTCAAACGGATGAACCGATTTGGATTTAGTTTTTTTTGTTTGAAAGGTATATTAGTCGGGAGTGTTCTTAGCTATGTTTGAAAAAAATCAGTCCAAGATGGCCGCCACCACAACATGTTGGAATACATATTTCTTTGTAATTCCCTCAATATGGGTATCAAATGAAAGAGCTTGACTAGTAGATCAATTTTATAAAGTATAAAATAAAAATTAAATTAAAAATTTAAAAAACCCCCGTCACAAAAAACACCAAAAAGTTGAAAATAAATGAATAAATTTTAATTCAACGGTTGCCATGTCGGGGGACCTTACGATATAAAGGAGTACTTAACCAGTTACGGTCCCCCGACATGGCAACCGTTGAATTAAAATTTATTCATTTATTTTCAACTTTTTGGTGTTTTTTGTGACGGGGGTTTTTTAAATTTTTATTTATACTCATGGCTTTCTCCCTCTTGCATGGGCCGAGACAGCAAACCAATCTATTTACGTCCTTATAAATTACTTATGTCGCTAAACCTTTCAGGCCAGCCCCATTTGCTATTTAATATTTAATTAGGGCGTTAAACTGTACTTAACTTACTAAATAATCAGCACTAGGTACCTACTGGCCACAAACAACAAAAAAAATCTAGTTTCCCGCGTTCGTTCGCGGCCATATTGGTCTAAAGGCCAAAGCCTGTTATTTTTTTTCTGTGATTGTACAATCAGCGTTTGGATACACAGCGGAAATTCTACGAATTCCACAAACTTTTTAATTATATGATTCTGCACCTATGTAAGTGCAATCAGCAAGTCAGAACCGAATTATTTCCCAATTTACAAAGCAAATAACTAACGTAAGTAGCAATTAAAAACTAAGATGCGCAACAAAGATGGATGCTGATGCCTATCACGATGTAGATTTTGTCAGATACCTTGGAGCCTTCAAATACTACGAAAATTTTTAAGAAAATCACTTTCATTTGAACTAAGTCATTACATCAATCTTTTTTTTTCCTATATTCAGACCATCAATTGACTTCAGCCCACTAGATGGTAAGAAGCTAGGGGTGGTGGGAATGATATTTTCCTCCATTCTATTAGGTTAAACTTAAAACTGAAGAAAGTTCCAGTGTATGTTTTTTAATTTTTATTGTAAGCAGATGGTTTTATCATGCGGATAATGTAACCCAGTGAAATATTTGATAATTAACTGAAAGATATCGAAAGATATCACAACGATCCCGAAATGGCTACGGAAAACCGTACTACCTACAATGCAAATAGGACTGTCCTACAGCTATACTATTATCTACATTGTAAAGTCATCAATGTGCAAGTTCAACCCTGGTGTTGAGTTGAGTTCGTAATCCATACACGGCTCATTTTCTATTGCGACCTACGCCGTATAAAATAAAAAAAAAAACCAGATACAATAATGGACGCAACATTTTCTTTTTTTTTCTTTTATAAGTTTGTGATACTTTTCCATTCAAATTACTTCTTCAAATAGTTATTTATTGTACTACAACAGATAAAATAATATCTAAATTATGTCCATAATAAAACCTAACAACTGAACTCCTTATTAGTGACGTAGTTCTTGTTATTTATACTCCGCCAGACGGCACAGATACGCTCTAGTTATGCCACAAAATATTATACTGAGTCGGTATTAAACATACTATTGTGTTATTTTATTATTGTTCGCTCTTCTTTCCTAGTGAATATAGTTGCAAAATAGTCCAAAATAGTTAATATTCATAGTTTTATAATAACTCACTCGCAACGTCGCAATAAGCATCGTAAGGAATCCCTCTTTGCTTACTAATTGATTTAGGCCGAGTAGAAATGATTCCTTTACCTGAAAACAAAAATAAAGAATATTAGATAGAGTACGTTTATCTATGAACATTTATCGTTTAGGCGGGAAATTATTTTGTGTTTTTATTTGTGCCAAACTTATTACAAAGAAGTACATAGCTGTATAATTTCAATTAAAATGAAATAATTACGAATTGCAGCATCAAAAATGGCGGGCTAATAGTTCAGAGGTAGAAAAATTTCAATCATTATTTTTGTATTTACCTAAATAGAATGTAGGAAGCGAAAACATTTAGTATCTGCCTATCCCATTGAGAAAGAGATTATGACACTAGGCGAGTCTGTATTCTGAGGGCTAGGGATAGTTATGTACCTAATGGATAAGCGATTCTTCACATTACCTACTTACTTGGTACTATATTAAACATAAATAAGGTTTATACTGCTGATTGATGGCACTTGGTGAAATTTGCTACACATATTGAGTAAGACAATTCGTACTTTTCCATTAAATTTTATTTCACTATACCTACATCATACCTTTGAGAATGCCGTGAGGCAAAACCGGTCAGGTGAAAAATAAAAATATAGTGGATAGTAATTTAATAGGTATCAATTACAATTTTAACATAACATAAACTCACGCCTGTATTCCCCGAAGGGGTAGGCAGAGGCTAGCACCCACATTTCGCCAGTTTATGTTTAGGTCCCAATGTAATAGGTGGCGAGCCTATTGCCATTAACCGGGCACTTATAAACCTGCGATAAATACACACATAACTTCGAAAAGCATCGAAAATTCATTGGTGTGTGCCATGGTAAACCTGGGATCGAACCTGAGACCTCGTCTCAGCAGTCCATTACCCATACCACTAGGCTACCGCGGTTTCAATTACAATTTTGACTCCTAGAAAGTCTAGAAATTTTGCTTCAGTATAGAATGTGCATAAAAAATGTAACTTAATCTGACAAAACTATCTCATATCATCTCAGTAATATCATATCTGATATTATAACCACTATCTGATGTTAGAAGTTCCTTTGCAATACCCACGTAATCAGATATTGTCGCCGATAACGCAGCACTGGTGCAATCACCGCGGTTTACCGCAACCCGTAAAATGACATAACCACAGATTTAGAACGCATTTCGTTTTATTAACCTAGGTTTCTAGGTTAATAAAACTAAACTAGGTTCTCATGTATCCAATTAATTTCATTAATAAAATTCAATATTAGAGTGAATTTCAGCAATATAGTCTCATAAATATAATTCTTGGACCTAAAATATGCTCAAAATGAAAAACAGACAGAGTTACTTTCGCGTTTATAATATTCAAATTCAAATTCAAAGTATTTATTCAAAATTGTGTAGCACTGCTACAGTTTTTGACGTCAGAACTTTATTAGTATGGAGTATGGGTGTGGATTACGACCTATTTAGTGATGAAGCTCATTAACACTGTAAACAGAATCGTTTCAATCAGTCCCTCTAGACAAGTATATCTTCCGTGAAGTTACATCTGACCTCCACAACCAATCGGCGATATCGAAGTCCTGTGATACTGAAGAATATTTGGACTTTCTGGAGTTCCAACTACCCATAACAACTGCCAGTCAAGTCAGTACAGTCAGTCAGAGTCACAACTCGACGGAAAGGTGCGACAAGTTTGTACATTGTACCAGTTTAATGATACTGGGATATTGGAAGGCTTGTGTGAACTAGCCAACCTGTGACGTTAAAGCTGCGCTCACGCAATCACAGTGTTGTGGTTAACCGAAACGCGTAAACTGACATAACAAAAGTTTACGGGTTTTTTAACGTAATTCATTATTCTTACGAGATATTGAAGACAGATTGAGGTCAAGTGTGACCTGTAAACTTCAGTCAGATCACTTCCTATGTTTGGTATCACCGACTTCGTCATAAAGGTAGGTGTTCGGTTCGTTGAAAACTTTATTTTTTGAATGTTTCCCAATTACTCCAAAACGCCTGCAGTGGAGTTAATTGGAACAAAAAATTTTTTGTTCAAAAGAGTTTTTGAATCCCAAGACCTTCGAGGCTCATCTAAGGTTACTGCACAGAGTAAATGAAAAAATAGCACTTTCATTAAATAAAGACGTAAGTGGGTGAAGGAGGTAACTGACGTTTTGAGATTTTTAATTTTTTGCGTTATTTGATGGTTATCTAATTTTTTTTTTTTTTTTTACACAAGACACGTCAATTTGACTTCACCTCGCCTGATGTTAAGCTAAAGGCAAAGTCTCGGAAAGAGGGTCACCATCGTAAACATTTACCATGTTAACAGTGGTGGCACTCAGCTTGACGGCCTCATTAGATGCCTTTTCACGCCCCGCTTAAAGGACCCGGGACTGTAGGAAGAAGGAAACACGTGAGCTGGCAGGGAATTCCAGGTCTTAGTGGTGCGGCATAGGAATGAATCACTGAAACGCTTGGTTCTAGCAGGTATACTCTGCACCGTAAATGGATGACATCTTAGCCCTGCACGTGTCGTCCTTGAATGAAAGGGGAGGGTGGGACTAATTGGAAGAGCTCGTCAGAACATTCACCATGGTAGAGACGGTAGAAAACTCTACCGCAACATCTCTACGCATCTGCAAAGGCTCGAGGGTGTTCGTGACCTCAGGATCCCCAATAATGCGGACCGCACGTCGCTGCAACCTGTCGAGAGCATCTAATAAGTACTTTGCGGAGCCGTCCCAGAGATGTGAGCAGTATTCCACGCAGGAACGAATTTGGGTCTTGTATAGAAGACACCGCTGCTCCGGCGTGAAAAAACGTCTCACTCTGTTCAGGACTCCGAGTTTACGCGAGGCTGATTTGATGATACTCTCGATATAGTTTTTGTTGTTCAGTTTGCAGCGAACATCCATACCGAGGATAGTGAGGTGATCCTGCAGTGGCAGTGGTGTGCTCTGAAGAGTGGGAAGGGGAAGGAAAGGAGATACTTTTGCTGTAAACGCACATGCCTGGGTCTTCTTGGCATTGAACTCGACCAGGTTCCTAGCGCCCCATTGAGAAATGTGGTCCAGGATCCGGTCCAGCTCAGTGACAAGAAGCTGCCTTTTTTCCGCGATATCAGACTGCTTGGCCGCAGGATGTGCGTAATAACTCCCGTGTAAGGTGCTGTCGTCTGCATAGCAGTGAATGTTTCCGTTACAGAGCATGTCATTGATATGCAGAAGAAAGAGAGTGGGAGATAAAACGGAACCCTGCGGCACGCCAGCATTTACCTGCAAGAACTCCGAAGCTCGTCCATCACAAAGGACGCGAATACGGCGCCCCTGCAGGAAGCTTGCAACCCAGTTACACAGTCTAGGAGGCAAGCCGAAGGCTGGTAGCTTGGAAAGAAGCGATTTGTGCCATACCCTATCGAAAGCTTTGGCGATGTCAAGACTAATTGCCAGTGACTCACCGTGCTTCTCCATAGCCTCACCCCAAAGGTGGGTCATGTACGCCAGAAGATCACCCGTTGACCGTTTCGGTCTGAAACCGTATTGCCGGTCACTAAGCAAGGAGTGATCCTCTAGGTGGCGCATGAGCTGTGTGTTAATTATGTGCTCGAACACCTTGCACAGCACTGAGGTGACGGCTATGGGTCGATAGTTGGCTGGGTCCGAGCGATCCCCCTTCTTGGGGATCGGCTGGACATTCGCCTCCTTCCAAGCCGAGGGCACTGTACCCGAACTGTAGGACAGTCGGTACAGCCGCGTTAGCATAGGAGATAACTCCGCTGCACATTTTTTAAGTACAACCGCTGGAATACCATCAGGACCACTGGCTTTCCGGACATCGAGTGATTGCAGTACTGCACGGACATCGCGTTGCCTGATACGTATATCAGGCATTGCGTGGTCACCAGTGGGCATTGTCCGTGGTTGCATACCACAATCATCGACTCGGGAGTTGGCCGCGAAGAGATTGACCAGCAAATTTGCTTTCTCTTGCGGCTCATGGGCCAGAGATCCATCCGGATTGCTCAGCGGGGGCAGCGAGGGCTGGCAGAAGTTGGCTTGCACGGCTTTGGCCAGTTGCCAGTAGCCACGGCTACCCGTGGGATGCGCCACTAGCTCTTGGCCCAGCCGTGCTATGCGCTGGGCATCCGCCCTGATGCATGCCCTCTTGCAGACCTTTGTGGCTCTGTTGTACGCCGCCTTGAAGTGACCCACGTTGGGATCGCGCGTGGCGCGCGCCCGCACCCAGGCGCGATACGCAAACTGTTTATGCTCAACAGCCTCCGCGCACTCGCGCCCGAACCACGGCCGCGCTCCGCGGACTCCGGTGACATCGGTGTATGGGATATAATATTCCATACCTAGACCGATCTCACCGGCGACGGCAGTAGCGCTCTCAGATGGGTTCTTACCCTCAAAGCAGCGTTCAACCCACGGGATGGACGCATAATACTCGCGCAATCCATCCCAGTCCGCTGACGAGTAGTGCCATAGCCGCCTCTTCCCCTGCACGGGTCGTGGGGGCGCTACAATGGGCACGGTGGAGCGGACCAGACAGTGGTCGGAGTTACCTAAAGCAGCAATCACCGAGACACTGTACTGGTCCGGGTGACTCGTCAACAGAAGGTCTAGCAGAGAGGGCTCTAGGCCGGACTCTCTTGGTATCCTCGTGACCTTGTGCACCAATTGAGTCAAGTCATGCGCCAGGGCAAATGCGTGAGTGGCTCTTCCCGCATGGTTTGTTATGGCGGAGCCCAACCAGATCTTGTGGTGGGCGTTAAAGTCCCCCAAAAACACCAATTCGGCGTTCGGAAACCGCTCCTGCGCATCATCTGCCGCCTGACTCAGGTATTCGAATAGTCGAGTTACGGTGTTTGTTTGTAGTTACTCTTCCGAAACGACTTATGAAATTTTGTGTGCATATTGGGTAGGTCTGAGAATCAGACACTATTTTTCATCCCCCCAAAGGTTAAGGTGCAGCGGGAACGGAATCTGACGCCATGAGGACAGGAAAAAATAGGCGGTTCGAAGTTCACCAGGTCAGCTTACTAGCTGTCCTGGTGAACTTCGACACCGACACTCGACTTTAAATAAAGAATACAAGCATCACCAACCCATCTCGTAAGAGGTGACTAACGATAAATACGCAGACTATATCACTGAAAACGAAAACTCTAAATAAAACCCTGTAGCAACTCGTTTATCTAGCGTAGAAACAGTGGCCAACGCCTCCCAACATTGAGAGAGGCCTGTGTAGGACAACTGACGGAATAAATTGCATTTACTCTTCCTTCCTTTATAATTACTGAAAGAGGTTGGGTGGTCTATTGTTAACCATAGCTAATGCAAAGCTTGAGTCTCTTCGACGCCAATTTTATGTACAAAAGAACAATAGCTAACTGTTTGGCACTGCAGATAATAGAATTTTATATAAGGGTAGCCAATAATTATTACTGTATCAACACCGTATTTATCTACTTTTTTTCCAGTAGCCATATTGGCGGCAAAAAATATTTTGTTCTGTCTAAGGGTCGGTACATATTTGACTGAATTTAGAACGAACTTATTTCCAACGAGTTTAGTCGGTAAAAAAAAGACCAGAACGATTGATGATGTTATACGAAAATAGAGAAAATATGTTATCAGGGGAAAATAATTGTCGTCAATAATATTACGATGTCAAAATTTTACCACTTTTTATGAGAGAAGTCATAGGTACTTTGTTTTCGTTCGCACTAACAGATTTTTTTATACTGCTGATCGAACTTAGTGGAAATTACTACACATATTGAATAAGACAATTGAACTTTTCCACAGTACCTAGTTTTTTTTTTTTTACCTGACCGGTTTCACCTTGGGTACGTAGCCACCTCACGACATTCTCAAAGGTTTATAACGATGGTTTTAATCTTACCAAGATAAGTTACGTTAACTTACTAAGTACCGTAATCGCTAGTACTTTAAAGGCAAGTTTCATTGCTTCACAGGTTTTAATTTTATCTCTTAAATATAAAACTGTTCTTTACGAGTTCATTATATTCTTGAAGTAATCAGTGATTATTTTTTATTGTATTATGTCTGTTACGAGTTATGAAAATAGACGTTTTAAATTGCCTGTAGTAAAACAGTTTGTAATTTATTTATACTTTCTTTTTAAATTTGATGATTGAATTGAAAGTCGAAATTAAAATTATTTGTTGCTATGCAAAAAGTATTCTACAAATTCTGTGAAGAGTGATTTCTGCGGATGAATAGTGTTGTAAGTGTGTGACCCTGGCAATGACGATAGGTCATCACTTCACTTCAGGCAGGCCGTTTAATGCTTGCGACCTTAGCAATAATAAAAATAAAAGTTACTTTTGAAACTGCATCTGTCAACCTTGTTCTTATTTCGAATAACTTGAAATGACAGTTAACAGTTGTGACAAACGAAGACCAGTATGACAGGACGTTACTAAACTTAGTTACGTAAAACCTGTGCTATTAAAAAACTTAATAGGTACTTGTCTCATGTTAATGCTTTGTATACGTCCATAATTTAAATACTTATGCACTCGTAAATAACATTACTGGACTAGATACTTGAATGCATTGCTCAGGTTACCGTGGTTGAATTGAACATACTATTTGCCACTAACTGTGAGTGACCGTTATGCATTTTTCTATATTTGAATTTTCGTTTATACCGAACCGACAATAGGCTATCAAATTTTTTAATTAGGGCTGTGATGGAGCTTCTTACCATACTTCATATTGGCCGATTGTTAGCCGATTGTAGTATAGCCACAGTTTGATTTTTGCTTATTGGATACCATACTGAACGTAACAGCGGTGTATCAGACACATTATTACATGCTACATTAATAGTAGAGTGACTATCAAGACAATTCAGTTTCTGTTAAATAAACTTCACAATTTTGGATCATTTATGAACAAGACATAGTATAATTTTGTATAATACTAATATCAAATTATTCAATATTATTAAGATCAAAACTTAATTACAATGATAAACTGATGTATTTATACCTTTTAACTTTCAGTTGAACTTTTTTAACTATAGGCAATTAACAACTATAAAATTGTGTATGTTTTCACACATATTGCTAGGTTAGTGCAAATAAATACTTGATGTATGATAATGAAATTGACATTGAGGATCACAACATAGAATAGCTCACAGTACGCTTCATCATAGTCGGCGGCTAACAATACGTTTTGTCTGAGCACGGCCTTACTAAAATTATATTGTTTAGACGTTGATGTTACAACTGTCTCCGTGTTTACAAGTTACAACATTGTCCATAAAATATGTCTTTTCTTTTTACGAACTTGTTCTAATCTTGTTCATAGTCGGCTCGCTAAGACCTTTTCTCAGTCTTTGTTCTTTTCATTAGCATGTTTACACTATAAGGTCAAAACGTTTATTATGGAAAATAAAGCTACAAATTTTGGAGTAATCCATCCGTTTCAGTCGGTCCACTCTTAGGCGAAAAAATACCCAAGTCAAGATATAAAGAGAGGGTCGATAATGGAAAAAAAATAGGTTAATACTTACCTAAAAAACTTCAAGAAAGTGAAAATTACTGGCTTCTATCGGCCTCTTTTCCATTTTTTATTTAGCTAATACGAATGACTGCCGTTTTATCCTCCGTATCAGCCTAGTATCTATAAGGATAAATAAAAATTTATTGCAATTCTGAGTCTCGCTAAAACTCGAGAACGGCTTAACCGATTTGGTTAATTTTAGTCTTTAAATGTTCGTGGAAGTCCCGGGAAGGTTTGAACGGTGAGAAAATATGGAGAAATAGCAAATAAAATACTAAAAAGTACAATTTTAGTTTTACATGCTTAATATAGTACCTACAGCGGGGATCTGTAGCCACGTGGACGGAAAAAAATTGTCGGTAAGAAGTTCGCCGGGTAACGTGACACAATATAGAGCCATTCCAAGATGCTATCAGGACTGTGGCACAGGACACTGCCGCTAATTCTTGAAACCGGACCGTATAGAACCTGTCTCGTACCTAAATGTGGCCTACAACAGGCTTGAGATCCCACTGATGACATTATTTCTGAGCAGATATACGTCGGTATGTTGTATTACATGTATTATTTTCTTGTTCTGCGAGTGATATAAATAAGATAAAAAATAAAATAAAATATTCTACATCATTTTACACCTACACAACGCTATCTAGACCCATGGTAAGCTTAACTAGCTTGTGTTATGGAATCTAGAATACGGATAAACATACTTAGATGCTTTTTCTTGTAAATACCTACATATTATACATAGAGACACCCAGACACTTCATGCATACAAATATTTGCACTGAGCAGGGATCGAACCTGCGCCTCCTGCGTGGCAGTCGCGTTCACTACCGCCACGCCACAGAGGCTGTCAAAAATAAAATTCTATGAATGGCTGACAACAGTAGCTCAGCAACAAAATCTTTTTTAATCCTTTGTTTGTTTCTTAAAAGTAGGTATGAATATAACAGACGAAAAAAATTAATGAAGTGCTTTATCAGATATGTTATCACCTGCACGTGGTGATTTGCATAACGCTGAAAAATGTATTCAGCATTCTAATATTTTATTTAATGTCGACGTGAACCGTACGAAATACAGATTACTGCAATCTGTATTTCATACGGTTTGTAACTGTGCTGCTGTGAGTTTTATTATCAAAACAAAATTTTCAGTTTGTTCATAGATAATTCGAAAATAATAACTTTTATGGGCTACACCGTAAAGCGAGTTCAGAGCCTACCATGAAAATGTCAATGACCCATTCTTAATTCTTTATTGCACACAAACAGTGCAGAGATCATACATAAAACATTTCACAGAACATGTACAAAGGCGAGCTTAACTCAAAATGAGTTCTCTACCAGCAAACCTTTGAGTCGCAGAGAAGTTATGGTCGTGAAGGGGGATGTGAAGTGTACATAAAAACAGATAAAAAAATGGAAAAAAAATAAAAAAAAAAGTGAACAAGAAAGTGTATTTAGACAGGTATATTATACACAATACACACATATTATAGCATACATAATTATATTCATAGATACATACACCCATCTTATCTTTTTTTATACCACTTAGGCAGCAGACACGGCCCACCTGATGAAAAGTGGTTGCTTATGGCGTGTGCAACAACAGTGGAGTACCACTAGTGCTGCCAACCCTGTAAGCACAGAGAGCTTCTGTGCCGTCTAAATAGAAGACAAAGCAGGACAAGCCTTTGATCTTCCCACTGACAGCATAAAAACTCTCCAGTGAGCTCTGGCTACCCTACTCACAGTCGGGAACACAATACGAGGTTATTATGGCCGCGGTATTCTGTTGAGTGGAGGTTCTTCTCCAGTCGGACTGCTCAATTGGGTGTCCTACGGGACTCCTTAGTAGATAGAACTCGGATAATCGGTACCTACCGATTATCCTATGCCAGTTATAAAGATTACGAGCATCTCTGCCTATACCTATGGGAATGCGACATGAAACCATAATTATTAAGTATGTAAACTCTAATAGACAAGACATAATAATTACATTGCGTATTCCAGCTGTTTCAAAACCGACAAGTGATTCTGAACATGTTAATAATAATAATATCTTACAATGGGTGTAATCTTTCGCACCTTGTAAAATAACATGACGTATTCGTGTAAAAGTTGCATAAGAGATATGAATCTCAATAACATACACAATAACATAGAATGACCTATACAAATCGAATACATGGGCAAAAATTAAAATTCTCGGGCGGGACTCGAGCCCGCGATCTTTCCCTTGGAATGCCTTGACCAACTCGGCTACCGAGACATGCCCGATGTGATTCAAGTTTTCCTTTTAATTATCTGTCTTTATGACCCGAGAAGTTTCACTTTTGTAACAGCACAACGGTGGTATCGAAGGGTAAAAAAATTACCCACCGTGCCACCAGGAGTAGGGTCAGTGGTACCGTGGATCAGAAGGGATTTTTCCCTTTGTATTCGATTTGTATATTTAGCATACTTAATGCTGTACAATTCATTCAAGAATGACCTATACCTTGGAAAACCACATCTACTTATTTAAGGAGCCCAAAACTAAAGTAGTCGAATGAAATTTTTAAGCTTTATTATGCTAATCGAATCTTAATCGACCAAAGCAATCGTTTAGGGTTTTTCACACTGACGTTTGACGCAGCGATTTCTCGGCGGGGTAAATTCGCGAACTACCCACGAACACCAACCCAACTAGCAAAAATATGTCGTGTAGTAGTCGCGGCAACGCAAATTATTCAGCATTTTGGCTCCTAATAGAAGTCGTATAAACGTAATGAAAACGTTTATACAACGCGATTTGGGCCCATTTTATTCAGCAATTCAGTCACATAGACATCGTATAAAGGTAACGGAGTGACTGTTACAAGCTTAAGTTGCGCTATAACTGTAACTTATATGACTTTTATGTTACGTTAGTTTGTTAAATTAAGCAAGTGCGTCGTGTTGTGTTTTAAAAATTATAAAAAATTATAAGTACAATTTATTTAGCAGACATGTTAATTTGTAGGTTGCACCAAATGTAGATTCGTAAACTCACGCATAGGTTTGCAAAGTATTGCGAAGGTAAGTTTTCTGATGAAATATACTAGGTTTTATCATAAATATTTAACGCCCCCCTTCAATTCTTAGTAATATGAATATAATAACAAATATTTTTTATATCAACATTCATTTGTACACCATTTTTACTGCTAACAGGTCGTATAATAGCTTCTTATACAGCAAATTAGCAGTATAAGCACCATGATTATATTTTAGGGTTCTTTAGACCTTCCTAAAAAGTTTTCTAAAAAAGATCTTTTGTTTATTTATTTATTCAATCAACCACTTATTGTACACAAGAAAACTAAGACAAGTGATAATTGAGCAGTACAATTAATTATACGACACTTGGCACTAGGCTTGTAATAGTCGTATGAATGCAACTTATACAACATAATAGCAGTATAAAAGCAACGATGTGGCTTTTATTCGACTGTGTCATAAGAAAGTTATATAATGTGCTTTTACTCGACGAAATAGTAACATAAGGGTCGTATACTAGCGACTTATACAGCAAATCTTATACGACACTTTGGTCATATAAGTATGCAGAGTAAACGTTTACTCAGCATCATTATGTGACCGAAATGCTGAATAACTAAAATGCTATATAAGATGCTTTTATACGACACGTGCTGAATAATTCACACTTACTCGACTTTTATATCACCGAATAGCTGAATAAACTCAACCTTATAAGACTAATTTGCTTGTTGGGAATTAGGCTTGTTGGTCAAGATTATTGCGCATAAGTCTACAAATCCCAGATATAACACAGTGTATTACGGATTTTAAAGAGCAGACATATTCAACCATTAAACAATTTAGATAATATCCCTAAGTGAAGACCTATGTAAAACACTTAACCGCACAAATAAATATATTATACATACGTAAGATAAATACTTGTGCACAATGTAAAAACGCACGATAGATTAAGAAACCATGTAAAATAACTGTACAACGATTATTCAATAAATTCGATTTGATTTGATTTGAACTCCGAGGGGACTAAGCTAGGTAGCTAGACACAAAGATAAAATAAAAATGCCCTGCGATACGAAATTACCGCAAGTTATGCCGCGATTTCGTTGCGAACACGTTGTGAATGAAACTCGTTGAATGTGTAAGATGCCTTAAAGGTGGACAACCTGAACTAGATTAACTGCCACCCTCACCCACGATTTTCCTATCATGATGCCCTTATTTACACGGTAGAAACACACGCATCACCCACGTCAGTGACCCCATGTAATAAGTACAAGCGCACAATAACGTATTGCGACACATAATTGCTCTGTTTCGACGCACGAGGAAGTGAAACAGATATTAAGCGTGTATGTTGCGTTAAATTTCCCACAATGCGAGGGACGGCAAGAAATACACAATGGCAATGTTAAAAATTTGGTTGGACCTGCCAATAAAGTAATTAAGTCCACGTAGATCTGAGACAAATGTTACTTTATATACCACCTCACTATCTTCACGTACAATGGCCCAAGAAGAGAGGCTATGTGCGGAAAAAAAAGAGTCCCCTATCCTATCCTACCACCTCACTATTAAGCATACATACTTAAAAATATTTACGCATGTAAACCCTCGAAGGGGTAGGCAGAGGTATACACAACACACTACATTTCGCTTACCTCTCGGTCCTACGTAACAGGGGGTCTATTGCCGTCAGAGCGGTCATGTGCTGAATGTTTACTGTCGAACCTAAATATTATATAACTCTATTATTTTATTATATTATTTCACCCTATATACATACCCTTCAAGGGGTAAACAGAGTCTTTATTTTATTTAGACAACGTCTATATGTAAATGAAGTCAGAATAGTAAAAGCCTTCATAGTGAATACCAACAATGTTAAAATGGGGTCTTCAGTTTGACGTCCTTGATTTTCACGCGTTTCTAGGACAATGGAAACACGCAAAGGCTTCGTAATTTATGGTGTGACAAAGAGAAGGGTGTAAGCATTTTATTTTTTTAATTTGGAGTCTGAGATCCGCTTAAATATGATGCGGTATGTTTTTTTTTTTGGCTATATTGGGAGTGATAGCCGGACTTCCTAGTCTAAGTTGTTGTTAGTGGCGGTCCACTGATAAAATTGTTCAGGTTTTTTGCCACCATTTAGGTGGTGGCACCTTGTTTCCTTCGGACGTGTAAAAGGGCATCACACTCGCGCTGCCTACCCTGTAAAAACCTTAACCTTCTTGAAGAACCCCATATTAATAACAATCATCTAACAAAACTTTTTTTTAGAGAATCTTAGAACCGAAGTTACTAATATTCCCTCTAACCCCCTCCAGGTAAGCTAAATTGCTTGTGTTAGGAGTGGGTTCACGTCAGTAGTGTAATGGCCAGGATTCGAACCCGGGACCTCTCGATCGTAAGGCCGACTCCTTAACCATTAAGCTACCGACTATGTTATGTTGTTAGCACAGATATCCGTGGTTGTAGCACAAATATCCGTGGTTGTTAGTAATTAGATCTACTTATTTATTTATTTTATTTATTATATACTTTATTGTACGCCAATTACATTATTAATAGTATGGAAATTAGGAACACAAGAGCAGTACAAAGGGCGGCCTTATCACTTTACGCAATTTCTGCCAGGCAACCTTTGGATGAAAATGTATGTTGGTTGGAGTACTTAACTGGTAGTTGTTGGCGTTCAATTATATATTTATATCATATACCTAAACATTTATATAAATATACACACATACATAAAATATATATACATTTCTACATACAATATAATTTTTTTAAAATATATAGGTACATAAACATCTACATACTTAAACAGATATAATAGTACACTATGTTAGACGTGACACACTGGACAAGTAGTGCTCCCTGACCATTCCTTTAAACTTCACCAATGTCTGAGCTCGTCTTATTTCCACTGGCAGTTCATTCCACAGGCGAACAGCTGTGACGGTAAAAAAATTGTCGAAGAAATTATATCCCCAATGTTGATTGAAATATCCGCCTTCACTCCTGAAAACACTGTTTATCATAATTTCATCATCGTTAGTTGGGAAATGTACTAGTTTTTCCGTATTTACGGATCGCAGCATTGTGGGAAAAAGTAAATTATAATGAGTCAGTTATGAGATCATGTTGTGTGTTAACATAAGTACAGTCAACAACAACGTAGATAATAATTTACTATGACCATCGAAGATATTCTGTGACCTGTGACTATCCATTCAATTCGTATAATATCGTACGAATACCGAAATACCAAATTAATTAACGGGCTTTGTCATGGATAAACGGCATAAATAAATAAGAGGAATATTCTAAAAATCATAACACATAGGATAAGTTATCAAGACTAGAAATAAGATCGATACAAGACAAATTTAGCTTCATTTTATTTGAAAAAAATTGCACTCAATATGCAATGAAATAAGAAAATTGTAACACTACAATGGGCTGCATTTTTTCATAAAGATTTTTTTGAAGATAGCAAAATGGAACTAACTTAAATAATTAACTTACACCATTCAATCAAACATATTTATGATGTCATACTTCGTTATCGACAATATGGATACATTAGATTAGTCGGTGTTTAGATGAATAATTAAAAAATAATAAAAACGAAAACGCGCTGATTTTAACTACTTTAATTACCTAACCTCTAATCTGATGTTGGTGTACAATAAAGAGTTGTCTATCTAAGTATCTATCTATTGTAGTAAAGCTCAGTCTAAGTTCTTATATCAACTTACTAGAAAATCTACCCAGAAGTTAATTGTAAAAAATTTAGTTCATTTAACATGAAACGAGATATTGATATTACCTTTTTTTTCATCAATGGAGACAATATACGATCGTGTTACATCCATTGTGGTCACGGTTTGACAGCTCATTGACGTACAATATTACCTCGGTAGATTCCGTCATTTAATATATTTAGCTATAACATTTTTCTACATGTCTGTACAGTCCCATAACGTTGACTGTATGTAACTGTACCGAATTCAATTATTTTGTGTGTGTTTAGGTAACTTCTCTGAATCAATTACATATATTCAAAAGATGAATCACTTTCATACTGAGTAGCGTTTTGTTATACTTAGTTCTGGTAGGTACCTATGTATGAGTTAAAACATGCCGGCTACAGGTAGAACCTTTTTAGGATACCAACAACGTGTGGTGACGGATAAAAAATATAAGTATCACCACCCAATTTCATCCGAAGGGTATCGTCAAACGACAAACCGAAAAATACGCTGACAATATTACTGCGAGAGATAGAAAATCCATACTAATATTATAAATGCGAAAGTAACTCTGTCTGTCTGTCTGTCTGTCTGTATGTTACGCTTTCACGCCTAAACCACTTAACCGATTTTGATGAAATTTGGTATAGGCATAGATTGGACCTTGAGAAAGGACATAGGCTATGTTTGGTCGCGATAACCGACTTCCACGCGGGTGGAGCCGCGGGCAAAAGCTAGTTTGAAATAAAACCCTGTACCAACCAATCCGTCTAGGCAGTGCGGAATAAGAACAGTAGACCAAAGCCTCCCCCTCCCAACATTGGGAGAGGCCTATGTCCGACAGTGGACTACGAGTGGCTTGACTGAACTGATTGATTGATTGATGGAGTGTATAACACATAAAGAGATGGTTATCTGTATGAATTACGTTTGGATTGCAAAAATGAATACAATCGTTTTAATTTGTCCTCGACAGATACTGAGCTACTGTGAAATCTATTTAGGTACCTCCTATTTTTTTTGGCAAATATTTATACCACAGTTTAATGGTGTATTGTTTTTTTTTTAAATCTATTTACGCACACGCTATTTTCTAAATACAAAATGAAGTAAAAAAACCTTTCATTGACATGACTCATAAGTTATTAAGCCCGATTCACAATGGAAACCTTCACTCGGCCTTGTATTTATCGACATTATACATTTAGTGGCAGTTAAGTATAACTTTAGACGGAATCAAGTTAATCCATAAACTATAAAGGATGCATTTTTTGTCGTAATTTATGAAGCCATTCGCAATTATTGGAATTGAAATCCGTGATGTGGTACAATCACTCGTCCTTGCTAAAGTTAGCCGCCACCATTACGGAAGGTAACTTTAGCAATTCTTTTTTAACTAAGTATTTATTAGTAAACGTTTATTAAACACATCACAACACACTGAATCATCATTTAAAACATAGGTAAATAAAAACATAACACCTGGCAACAAAAAAAAAAGATAAGCACAGAAAATAAACATAAAACATAACATAAACTCACGCCTGTATACCCCGAAGGGGTAGGCAGAGGTGCTAGCACCCACATTTCGCCAGTTTATGTTTAGGTCCCAATGTAATAGGTGGCGAGCCTATTGCCAATAACCGGGCACTTATAAACCTGCGATAAATACACACATAACTTCGAAAAACATCGTAAAGTCATTGGTGTGATGGCACACACCAATGACTTTTAACGGTAAAGCTGGGATCGAACCCGAGACCTCGTCTCAGCACGTCGCCTTAAAGACGTATAAAATGGGAAATTTGAATCATATCGGGCGTGTCTCGGTAGCCGAATTGGTCAGGCATTCCCCCTGTAAGGGAAAGACTGCGGGTTCGAGTCCCGCCCGAAAAGATTCTTTTTTTCTATGTATTCGATCTGTATAGTTAGCATACTTAATGCTGTAAAAAATCCTTCAACTCGTCTCAGCAGTCTATTACCCATACCACTAGGCTACCGCAGATTTTGAAAATAAAAATAACCTGCAATAATAGCAAGGCGTAATTATATACAGGGTGGTTTTATAGTCGTTTTGGATAAAAAGAATTTGGGCTCAGTTTCGAAAGCAAAATCATCTAGAAGTATCAAAAAAAATTCTTTCGCTATTCGCATACATTATCAAAAAAAAAATTCAAAATTCGCCAAATTAATACTTCCAGATGACTTTGCTATCGTGCCCAAATTCTTTTTTTCCGAAACAACTATTAAATCACCCAGTATAGTACATAGACAAAACGCACTTAAGAGCCAAGGATCTGTTCTCCTACATAGGGATTGGTTTATTTAACTCTTCAACCCAAGAAGAAAGCGGAAAGCCTGTGCCAAAGGTATACCGATTTAAGATTTGGGTGAAGCCACTTTGGGAACCTTCAAGCAACCAATTAGCTTATTGCAATCCATTACTCGACATAGACCTCTCCCAATGTGCGCCATTGCTCCCAATCCTCCGTCTTCCGCATCCTTAGCTACATTTTCAGGTCGTCAGTCCATCTCCCTGCCCTCACGTGTTTCCTTCTTCCTACAGTCCCGGGTCCTTTAAGCGGGGCGTGAAAAGTCATCTGATGAGGTCGTCAAGCTGAGTGCCACCACTGTTAACATGGTACATGTTTACGATGGTGACCCTCTTTCCGAGATGTGGCCTTTAGCTTAACATCAGGCGAGGTGAAGTCAAATTGACGTGTCCTTTATAAAAATAAACTGGCTCCACTCTATGACTCCCATACTCCAACGGCCATTCGGGAACTATGCTGCTTAAAAATTTGGCAGGAGATGTTAGTTAAACTATTTTCTGGAAGCCATGGGATGTACTTTATACAGTCTTCAGAAAAACTAGGTAACTAGAACTGCATCTTCACAATCGCGGTTAATCTTTTACAGGTAATATTTTCCAAACAATACGTCGAAATAAAGCGATCGAAGACAATAAGTCATGCTCTCAATCGTAATCATGACTATTATCGCGTGCGTTCACCAAGAAATAGCAACTTTCATACATTCACATTATTACATGCGTACGCGCCTCATTCTTTATGCTTTTATGATTTTCGTAACAAAATTCCTATGTATCTCTGTGACAGTGTCGTTGAGAAAGTGTAATCTATGTGTCGGAGAGCAGAGTATATCATTGTGGTTATGGGAATGCCTTGTAATGATGGGGTTAGCGACTGTGAAGTCATATCAGTTTCTTTTTTAAACGTCAAAACGGTAAGTATATGAAATGACAAGGCATGACGTCACACCATGCTATTTTCAAATAATTGTACTGATATTATAAATGTGAAAGTATTTGAGATCACGCTCAAAGGGCTGAACAGATTTGATACATAACATAACATAAACTCACGCCTATATTCCCCGAAGGGGTAGGCAGAGGTGCTAGCACCCATATTTCGCCGGTTTATGTTTAGGTCCCAATGTAATAGGTGGCGAGCCTATTGCCATTAACCGGGCACTTATAAACCTGCGATAAATACACACATAACTTCGAAAAGCATCGAAAAGTCATTGGTGTGTGCCATGGTAAACCTGGGATCGAACCCGAGACCTCGTCTCAGCAGTCCATTACCCATACCACTAGGCTACCGCAGATTTGATACAGGTATCCAAAATCTCTATGATAGAAAACAAAGGCCTCATTGCACCTATCACTATCTGAGCTAGGCACACAAGAAGGTTACCGGCTAATCGTCTATGGAGGAAGTTGTAGTCAGTTATTCAATAAGTCCTTCAAGGTATAAAGTATAGATACTTTCAGCTTCCCGGCGTTTTGGTGTAATTACGCCTTCCGTGAATAAAGGTAAACATATAATAAACGATTTAAAAAAACTGCAGTCAAATTGGTATTCGAAAAATGTCAACATGTATAACTCGTTCGTGCAATTTCCTGAAGCGCGTCAACAATTTAATTGCTCCCTAATTCTTAAGGATTCTGACACCACAGGTTTCGGCTACTTCTCAGCAGCAATAGTCGAGGGGTTAAAAAGTAGTTTTATTTCAAAAACCAACTTTTGTCATTGACTGTACCTACCTGCCACCTCTCTGGTAGGTAAGCAAACTTTACACTTCGGGATTCTGTTTGGCATTAATTTTTACGTCAATTCCTTAAAGTTTACCCTTAACTGTTCTATCATGGGGACTGGTATACCAAGGTTGCGTGTTATTTTGTTCCCCTTTTGAACCAGAATAGGATACCACCATGCAATGCTTTTCAATAAGTTATTTAGGGGTATACATCGGGGACTTGAGTACCACTAATTTCACAATTAGGTAAATAGGACTTTATACATATTGTACAGTATATTCGTAAGTATTCGCCTGATTGGCGGTGCATTGACCGCAACACGCAAGCAAATTACATTAAGTAACAAAAATGAGGCTCTTTGTTGTAGAACACATTTGTTTTATTTGCTAAAAGTGCGAAATATGAGAGTTTGTTTGAATAAATGCTTACTGAGGTAACACTAAAAGTGCATACAAGAAACAATATTTTTGTAATTCTAACCAATATTAAATACGAGAGTCAGTTTATTTATTTGTCTTTTTGTTACGAAACGGCTCAATTGATTTGGCTAATTTATGTAAGTATACAGGTAAATGACCTAATTTTGGCTTATTCCACTTTTCCCCGTTGACAATCCCCGTTGATGGGGATTATTGAACTTTTTGTTCATTATTTCCCGTTGACGCATAATTTTTGAATTCTATTAGTACTAAAAAGTTCCATAATTCCCATTAGGTACGCTAAAAATAAAATAGGTACTATAAATGTATCATCTAGGTACTGTTTTAATGGGGATTATTGAACTTTTGAATTGTAATAGAATGTATCATGATGGGGATTACTGAACTAAAAAGTTCACTAATCCCCATTATTTAAAAATTTTGTGTCTACGGGGAATAGTGAGCAAAAGTTCAATAATCCCCATCAACGGGGAT
Source organism: Eilema sororculum (assembly GCA_914829495.1). NCBI lineage: Eukaryota > Metazoa > Arthropoda > Insecta > Lepidoptera > Erebidae > Eilema > Eilema sororculum. The sequence continues at coordinate 18,450,186 of OU618536.1, forward strand.
TGTCAACGGCGAAAAGTGGAATAAGCCCTAGTTTTGTATAGCATGCAGTAATTACCTATAATTATTTGTGACATTTGATTTGTAACTAACTTAATGTAATATCTGTAGCTAGTAACAGTGTTAACAAATGTTGGTATATCATAATAAATAAATAAAATAAATAAAAATGACGGGTTGTCTCTGCTTACCCCAGAAGGATGGATCGATTTGGCTAGTTTACATACTGGTTAAAAGACCGAGAATCAGACATGGATAAGAATTCCACACAGGCACAATTACGCGCATATTTAGCTTAGAGTAAGTATGAACAAGATGATTCATCATTATTGAGCTAAGAGCTCAAATTAATTAGAGCAGACCGTTAAAAATTAGATACTTCCACTGTTTACCTATAACGGCTTCCTTAGTCAACTTCAAATTAAGGGCTATGTATCCATACGACCTCATCCTATAACAAAAACATCCATATGACCTCAATTTTAAGACCCATTTATAGATGATGTCCAAACTTTGAGGTAAGCACCTATATTCAAATTTGGAACTTTTTTTGAAATCTATTCTTCTATTTTCAAAATCTCTGCGTTCGCGCCATAATCCGTTCTCAATTTAAAAAATCTATTGACAAAATACCGTTACCATGGCACTACACACCCAACGCCATGGTTCCCATACGAGTACGACCAGTGGCATAGAAAACCCGACCTGTATCTGAATGGCGGATGAAATAAAAACGTTATCGCGATTTGCGATCACAAAGGCATAGTCCGATGACCTCGGATGAGGTTTTGGGTTTTTTTGAAGCTTAGTCATTGACATTGTAGAGATAAAATTGTATGAGTGTTTCAATTACTAAATTAACGTAAACCTGTTTGTCAGCAAACTTAAAAAAACATTAATTTATTTGCATAATGCTTTTAGTAAAAGTTATAATTCAAGTTAAAGTTATATATAAGTCATTTATTTTATGTTTTGTTTCTTTTATTTATCACTAGCTTTTGCCCGCGGCTCCGCCCGCGTGGATGTCGGTTATCGCGACCAAACATAGCCTATGTCCTTTCACAAGGTCTAACCTATCCCTATACCAAATTTCATCAAAATCGGTTCAGTGGTTTAGGCGTGAAAGCGTAACATACAGACAGACAGACAGAAAGACAGACAGAGTTACTTTCGCATTTATAATATTAGTATGGATTTAGCATTGGTCCATTTTTAAATTATCGTATGTACCTAAGGATAGTGACCTCTCTAATGACAGAAAGTTTCTGAAGTAGTATGTAAGGATAGAGACCTCTCCTTCTCTTTAAGGAATAAGGAACGGAGCTCCTTTTCATATTAAGTTTTACAGGAACTACTACCATCTGTCTTCCTAATCCCCAGAGAAAAATCTACACAAGAACCTCATCCGTCAATGAGTAGGTAAATGTGTACTGGCTTACAGTTCCGGGCTCCAAAAATCGCAAATATATTGTCATAGTATTGACGATAGATTTTTATGAATAATCTAGAAAAAACAGCAGCATAAAAGAGATTCAAGTTCTTTAACCGTGTTTCTCATGCTATGTGCACTATCAGGCGATCAGCAATGTTCGTTCGACTCGAAGGTTCACAGCCATTGTTCGAGGCTGACCTTAAAAAGAGTTTATAGTGGAAACCGTTCCAAATTTGAATTATGAATAGTTCTGAAACGTGTGGCATAGATTAGATTTTTTTAATTGTGGATGGCAAGGGCACTTTGCATATTCGGTTCATATAGTTAAGGCGACAATTTTATTTGCTATTTTTTTGGAATTTTAATAAGTTGGTAGACGTATGCTTAAAGGAAGCTATTACTTACAGGTGTCGTCATAACTGCTTACAACACCTGAGAGAAATGTCACTAAAGTTGACTGCAATGCCGGATATTACGCAGATAATAAATAAAATTAATCTTATCCATAATACATTCAAAGATAGTCGTTACAACTCGTGCGAGTTAACATGGCACCTGGCTCGGGGCTTTACGCGGGGGAGCGGGAGGCGTGTGCGCTGACGCTACTAGCCTCGCACGGCGAGAGCGGGGTCGCGCGCGGGGAAGCGGGAGGAGGGTGTCGTCGAGGCAGGTGCCATGTTAACTCGCACGAGCTATACAAGATTTGATATATCATTATTTTATTTGACAAGGCATAAGATTTAAAAAATTGCAAACGAAAATTCAGCGACAAAAAACAATCTTTGTTTATTATTCTCATTTTGTACACTACGCTACGTTTAGTTGCCGGCATTTATCTTGACCCCAAACACGTTATAAAATGAGCTTATAGTATCGTAAAGCCTTGTTGTAAAAAGGGATTTTTGGAAATTCTGCTACTAAAGGGTAAAATAAGGGATGGAAGTTTGTATGAAAGTCCGTCATTTTCATAGCTTGATGCACTAAGTAAATTTCATAAACTTGTGTCTTTTAAGAAATAAATGAACACGTGTATCAGCGTTTTTCAAAATTTAACTACTAGGAGGGTAAAATAGGTGATAAACGTTTGTATGGAAAGTTCATTCGTTCGTTTTCAAAGTTAGAAGCAAGAAACTTCGTACACCTACGTCTTTTGAGAAATGTTTTGTCGCGATAACCGCGACATCCACGCGGGCGGTGCCGCGGGCAAAAGCTAGTCAATAGATACACTTCAATAAAATATTCATAGGAAAATTTAGGCAGGCTTTTACATTAATGAGAAACACTAACTAAAGTTACTGTAAAAGTATTGATTAGTCCAAATATAGAAATGACAGTATGTCCCGAAGGTCATCGTGTTTGATTGCTTGACGTCATTACTAACCATCGCCATCAATCGTTAATATACCGTAATTTACTGGCCTTAAACTAATAAAGGTAAGTGGACTGTTGGGAAGGGACAATTTATTGTTTTTTTTTTGTTCTCCATCTGACAGTTAACAAAGCCATGGTAAAACTCCCGCTTGACGGTAAATATCTCGCCCCCTATTACGTGGGACCGTAAACTTTGTGAAATGTGGGTGTGATTACACCTCTGCCTATCCCTTCGTGGATTTATAGACGTACGTATACATGATTACTTATTTTTTTACAAGCGTTTGTGGAGATTATTTGGGGAAACAGAAGGTATATTTGAAGGATTATTAGTTAGGTACACCGAAATTACTAAACCCTCCAGCTAGGAACCAAGGACCCAAGACGGCGTGCGTTTTGGTCGGTTCGAGTCCGACATAACCGCCTCCACCGACTCCGTGGGGGTGGTATCCGTGGGGATTTTTCGCACGATAAAAAACCCCTCCAAATAAGCTAAATTGCTTGTGTTAAGAGTGGGTTCATATTGGCAGGGTAGCAGCCAGGATTTTAATCCAGGATCTCTCGATCGTAAGGTCGACTCCTTATCCATTAAACTACCGATGATTCAGGTATACCAAAATTATGTATACCTGTTTATTAATATTTTAATCTTAAGGGATTAAAATAATATACCAATTATTAAAAACGCAAAAAAGTCTATCTACCGTATAACCAGATACAAGCAATTTCGAATCTAATTCCGAATGAGTTAAGAATGATTATCGATTAACGAATTCCCAGGTGTAATAAGCCCGGAGTAAACCCTTGCGTGTTTGTTTATTGAGCCTTACGCTATTTTACATTAAACGAAGTGAATCGAAAGGAAATCTATTGTAATTACACTTCTTAGTGCGAGAATTACAATTTTTTAAACAAAGACAAGTACATGGCCCAGCTACCGGATGGGCAGTGGTTTTCGTGGCCTAAGGACGTGAGCAACTCCATGGAGTCACACATGTACTGCCGACGCTGTAAAAACCTTCTAATGCCCTTCTTGAATAACCCCATGTTATAGTCGCTTAAGAAAACCAAAGCAAGGAGACCTTACTTTATTTACCCAATCAACATGACATAACATCATAACATAAACTCACGCCTGTATTCCCCGAAGGGGTAGGCAGAAGTGCTAGCACCCACATATCGCCAGTTTATGTTTAGGTCCCAATGTAATAGGTGGCGAGCCTATAGCCATTAGCCGGGCACTTATAAACCTGCGATAAATACACACATAACTTCGAAAAGCATCGAAAAGTCATTGGTGTGTGCCATGGTAAACCTGGGATCGAACCCGAGACCACGTCTCAGCAGTCCATTACCCATACCACTAGGCTATGATTTCAAATTAGATTTCTCTACCTACTCTAAGAGTAGATTTCTCCAATATTAGTAAACCTAGTTTATATTGAACTGAATGCAGTAACAGTTATCCAGATCAATCAACCTGAAGTCAGTCGTCAAAGAATGCCGGATAAAGATGAAGTGAATGTCTTTGAAACACCACTTATAATTTTTATTATACGTCAACCGCCATATATCTGTAATTGCATAATACCAGCAATCGAATTATGACATGCTTCTATGATCATGTTGTGTAGAAATTCCATTACCTATTGTTGCAGAAACAAATTTAATGTATATATGGACGTAAGTACAACGTGCGTTCATGATATTATTGTTCAATATTTTAAATGCAGGTAATGACGATGCGATTGCTACGTAATTTCAGAAGGTCAGTTTCAAATACGACCTCGTTTCGTTGTATTATTGGCTGAATGTTAGCTATTTGCACTACTATATTATCGAAAATTAAGCGATGTGCACTGCAAATAGTTTTTTTTATGCATATTGTATGACTCCGATTTCATAGTGTTTAAATTTTCGAACGGAATTTGAAATGAAGTTTAAAAAGTCATGCATTCCAATTTTAAATATTTAAAAATACTTACAATTTGATACAAAATGGCCGCAGTGTAATAAATAATAGGATTAGTTTAGGTTAATTAATTAGTTCTATGAACATTTTTCATCATAGCAAATCAACCGTGAGTTACTTGCGGCAATGGATTGACAGCATCTAATGTTATGATGAAATATTAGAGGAAATGAAGTTAAAATTAAAACCCTTCCTTGAATTGCCAATAAGTTCTATGTGGTTACCTATCTTAATCCCGAATTTTAATATTCCGAATATCATAATCCAGAAAACGTTTGGCCTTTTATTCATAATCCCGGTTTTCCAAATTCCGAAGTTTTATTTGCCATATAATCGCAACTCCTAATTTCATTTTCCTATTTATTCATTTGTACGACGTTTTATAATCCAGACGAACGAATTCCAGACACACGAAATCTAAATGCACAAAATCCAGATGACCGTAATCCATATGCACGAAAGCCGAATTTTTAAAACACAAATTTTTGAAATGCAGTTTATTGATATCCAGACAAACAAAAACAAACACAAAGACAGACAAACAAACAAACCTAACCTACTGAGTCGAATTTTTCTAGCACTCGCCGGCCGCTGCCGCGGCACGCTCGCTTCGCTCGCTCGGCTCGTGCGGGGGTCGCAGTTCTAACCTAACCTAACCTAATGAGTCGAATTTGACACTTAAACCTATCTGTTATAGGCAACTAATACAATAAATTTACTGACTGGCAATTGAAAATTTGGTAATAGTTTATTTGGAAAATGGTACGATGGGAAACAAAAAAAAATATTCTGAGAATCTGGTATAACTATATTTGGATTATGACACTATGGAAAACAAAAAAATACTATTTGAAAATTTGGTTTTAGTGCACCTGGAAATTGATTCATCTGGGAAATGAAAAACGGAATTATAGAAAGTTGTCATTCATTACATCTGTCTTTTAAAAGTTCTACCAACCGTTTTCGGGGTTTTAAGATTTGGGTAACAGAAATTCGATATTTCAATAGGTTACCGTTCTATGTAGTAGGCGTAGGTACCAGCTTTTTAGAACGGGGTCGGAATTTTATGGGTGAGGTGGGAATGGAAATAAATACGGAACACAGAGACTAGAAGATGTGCTAATTGACACCTGTCCTTATTCATAACCTCCTTTTTGTATCATCATCAATAAGTATGACAGCTACAAAGAGTTGCCTTTTCGTTGATAATCGTAAGACGGTTATTCGATACTCTATTTTTTGTTGCGTAGTCAGTTTTTCTTTAGTCTTAAAACTTAAGTTTAACGTCAATGTAATTTAGGTAGGTATGTATATTGTCGACATTACAAATAAATCACTACAAAACTAGTTTCTCGAATTAATTCGAAGGTTTATTATATTTTTTTATGTGCTGCATTTAAATATTACAGTAGTTACTTGAAAAATGCTAAGTGCATTTTTACCAGTGCGATATAATATCAAATAATGAGTCAGATCTTGTAAATGTGACCATTGACACGTTTTACTTAATGCACACCTTTCTTACCTTCAAGTTAATATAATGTTATTTAAACTTCGATTATTGTTAGTTTTATTTCAGTGACTGTTTTTATTGCTTAAAATAAAATGTATGCCAATACGCCTACTACATATTTTCGGAGGTGACCATTCGCACACCATTACATTAACTTAGTGCGAATCGCCTACAGAAAAAAATATAAGGAGTCGATTCGCACTTTTTGTACTAGTTCAATTCATGCGAATCGTCCAATAAGCCATTTTTGCTTCTAATTGAAAAACTTGTGTCAACACAAGTCTTTTGATCTAAATTTCGTAAAACTATTTTTCATGACCGATATTGCATATTTCTAGCTAAATATAGACAGAGTCACCACTTTCCCAGTGGGATACGTAAAGACATCTTTCCACGTGCTACAATCCTGGTGTTCATTCCGTTCTTCCATAATAATTGATTTCATATATTATGCTTGCCGTTTCCGGTACACTTGACATGTACTTTTTTTTAAATGCCTTCGATTTGATTGACATAATAATAAAAATTGTTTATTAAGTTCGAAAAACATTGGAAATAATGAAATGCTCAAGTGAGACTCGAAGTGACACCGTCGCCTTTATAGACGAATATAAAGAGAAGGAAACTTTGGAATGATTCAAGTGTGGCTCAATAGCTCAGTTGGAAGAGCAGTCCCCCTGTAAGAGAAAGGTCGTGAGTTCGAGTCTCACTTGAGCATTTCATTTTTTCCAGTTTTTTTCGAACTTAAAAGTTAGCATAATAAATGCTATAAAAAATTCATTCAAATTGTTTATTAACTCAAGAAATCAGGTATGTATACCAGTGGTCTTAAAACTAAGGCAATTGATTTTCACGCTTCAGTACTACGCTGGTTCCCAAACTAAGCCAAAGCTTGTATTTTTGGGAGTCAGTACGTATGTCTAGGTCGACCCTACGGAGTTACGCATTCACCCTCGCTTCTTAAATATATTTCGTCAATCTTCTTTCATCCATTCTTTCCACGTGTTTGAACTATCTAAGCATCCCGTAAATATAATGTAAAAGATCGTCAATTACAAATTTATTCAAATAAAATAATAAATTATCTGTAGTTTAGATTATCGTATAAAAACTAACCGTAATACACAGTTAGCGCTAACACCTTGCCCTCATATAGTACCAGCCAGATGTTCCGTTCTGGGCCACCGGCCACCGCTTACAACCCTAACAGCTGTTTCCTCCATATGTTTCTAAACTTTTTCTATGTATGAATTTTTGGCAATGCACTTAAGATTGAAGTGGTCATTATACATTTTACCAATGTAGATTTTATCTTTATTTCATGGCTATTGTTTAAAGTACTTAAATCTCTAAAATGAATTTGAACTCGCACACTAAGAGTTCCTTACTTATTTTTTCTGTTTTTAGTATTTCTTGTTGTAGCGGCAAAAGAAATTTTAACTGTGTACTATCACAGTTCAACTGGTGAGAGACAGCGGAGTCTTAATAATAGTTCTGTTTTTACCCTTTGGATATGAAATCCTAAAGCGATGTATTGGGTTTTTTTAAAGTAAATTTAATCAAAGGTTCCTATTTCTTTTTAAACTTGGACTACTCTGTCACGATTTTTTTAAAACAGATACTTAAAGAGTCGAACGATTCGTATTTTTTTTGTTTTTTTTTTTTGTTTTATTAAAATTAAATATGCAAATTTAAATTTAGAATGTGCTGACCTTATGTATGGTCTAAAAAGTTTCATTATGAATATGAAGCATTCTTATGCACATAGTTTTATGTAACTGCATTTCATACTATGGAATTACATTACTTATACATGTTTAACCTCAAAATTATTGCAAAAATACGTGATGACATTGTCTCTCACGGCCATCTTTACTACCTTTGAAGATGAAATAATACGTGTGCCTAAACAATACATAATAGAATCAAATGACCGGGTCATAGACAACAGAACATAGAAAGGAACATCTACATTGTCTTACGTAAAATATGATGAGATTATGAGACATGTTTGTGAAACAATTTATTAAAATTTTATGACAGCAATTTGACAGTTTTAGTGTGTGTGTTGTGTGTAACAGTAATACTTTACAATAATTAGCAGATATCATATTTCAAAATATAATAGACTGACTAAAAATCCGACTATGTACCAAAAGTGGTGTGGACCAAAAGACTTTAGTTGTAGCTACCAAGGTCAGGTTTTGAAAATATAGATATTTTAGAACTGTTATACTTACCTACCTATTTGTACTTAAGATACCCACTGTGTTTTATATTTTTCTTTCTTTCTTTCTATTTTACGAAGAGTATTAAATACAATGCCATAAACTCAACCTCTGAGAATTTATTACAGAAAAAATGATACTTGTTTAAAGTTTTATAGTTTTTCCTTTTGACACAATCAACAATCAATGTAATGGTTAAAGCCGATTACCGAACTAGGTATATGAATGGACATCTTTACCGATAATTATACTTTTTTTGATTTTCCAAAAGTAATAATCAAACACAATAATAACAAATATCAGAAAATTATAAATATGGCGCGATTATAACGGTTTATAACTATCATTGTGTGGGCCATACAATGATGATAATGATAGGTCTATGACTCTACGGCCATCGACGTGAAACGACAGGAAGGCTGACATATCAGGTGTACGCGAAACTGTAATATCTATCTGAGAGTGTACAGTCAGCATCAGAAAGATGTTGACGAACAGAGTACTCAAAAAGATTTTCCCCACCTTCCAGTTGACCGATTGTTCTAATATTCGGAACACATCTTTAGTTCAATAATGCCATATAAACCAATAAAACAGTTTGATTAGCTCTTAATACGATAGTGACGCTGACTGTACCGATCTATTGTATAAAATATCTATAGATAACGCGAATTAAATAACTATAATTCTGCGATTCTTTAAGAATTAATTTTCGATGACATTCGAGTTGCCAGCAAAAAATGCGGTGGAGCGAAAACAGATTACAACTATCTCTCCTCCGCTTTGATTTATAATATAATCTGTGGTTGATCTGGACTGCCCTGGATGGATGGCGCTATAAAACTTGCTCTACAATACTGTATATTCGATATTTAAAAATATGATACTACCTAAACAAAAACCATTCACATTATTTTTAAGAGTTCATTCACAGTTTAGACAGGGAAGTTAAATTATGTAACGCTAGGGCCTTCGAATGCCGGCCTCCTTTAAAGACATCTGAGGTGCATTTTTTTTATAATACAGGGTGGTCATTGGCACAAAAAATTGGCCCATTTTTTCGCATTCAAAATGCATTCCATGATGCCCTCTGCTACACAAGTAAGTCGTTCACTTTACTTACCCTGAACCACAGTACAGTAACACTGTATCGGCTGTTGAAATCGATTAATGAATTGAATATTTTATATTGTGTGTGTGTGTGTGTGTGTGTGTGAGCGTGCAAGTGTGTGTGCGTGCGTGTGTGCATACTTCTCATTTGGTCAGAGGACTTTTCCCTTTAGAAAGAGACTGAACTTTTCTGATCAAACTTATTGGTATAGGTTTCACTGAATTTCATCGTAGGTATTTAATTTACGCTTCTATAATGGCTTCTGTATTCTGTCTCCCTGATGGCTCCATCTCTATTGGAATCGGCTTTCCAGTCTAACTGTGATGTATATAAATTCAACTAGCTGACTCGGCGAACTTCGTACCGCCAATTTTTTTCCGCCCGCGTTGCGTCAGATCCCGCTGCACCCTCCACTATATTAAGCATGTATTATACATATAAACCTTCCTCTTGAATTACTCTATCTATTAAAAAAACTGCATCGAAATCCGTAGCGTAGTTTTAAAGATATAAGCATACATAGGGACATAGGGACGCGGAAAGCGACCGTGCTTTAAACAAATAGTTTCCATAATTTAGTTAGGTTTAGTGATTTTCCATAATAACCTAATTTAATGATAAATCTAATAATTCAAAAATAATCTCTAACATCAACACACTGGCTAATGGTTTACATTTTCATAGTTTAAGGACGTTTGTTATAAACATATTTCTTATTGTAATTAACAGTTTTAATTGTTATGTTTTCTAATTAACTGACCGTAATTGGTGTGTTATATGGTTAGTATTCATTCGATCTATTAATAATGTTAGCTGTGAAGAACTGAATAAACTTTGCATTAAATCAGATAAATAAATTAATAACTAACTTTTAAACTCTCGCGTTCCATGATATACAATAACGATAACGGGAATTCAGCCACAGGAAACAAGGAATGCCTGTTTCCCCCCAGATGTAACCTGGTCGACACGTCAGGCAAATTAAAGGTACGTATGCACCTATACCATGATCGCGTATATTAATTCCCGTTATTGTTATTGTATAAATTAATATACTTCCGAAGAAATATTTGAAAAAAATATGCTCCTCCGTGTCCATTTCACATCATATTTCACTAACGAGCGACGCGTCCTTGTTAAATATTAATAATTTTCCATAAAGTTACCATAGACAAGTATTGATGTTTCAGTATGGGGGACAGCTCAAGGTTCTTTAAAACGTAGTATTCATAGTTACTTATTTATAAGACTAATAAAGGGTGAATAATATTTTTACGGTCGAGTGCCGCCAAGAAAAAAATAACATTGTAAGTAAATGGTCCAAAAATTGATACATACATAAATAAAAATATTGTTTAATTACTATCCGTTCATTAAATTAGAGCCCTATAAATCGCTAAAAAAAATTAGCACATCCCAAATTATTAAAAAAATATTCGGGAGATCTTTGTGCTCTATTTTCATCAAAAGAACTACAATAAGTAGGTATAATGAAATGCAAATACCTATATTACATTAAATTTCAAGATGTAAGTGCGAAAATACGATAGATTTCACGGCGAGGTCATGTGGGTATAACGCGGTGAAAATGAAACGCTTGTTCCGAATAGTGATGGGAATGGGGAACAAAAAGAAATTGATTACGCTGCTGCGGTTATACTAAAAATATATAATTTTAAACATATATTTATTGACCTTGGTAAAACCTATAAAACGGTCAAGATTCCTAAATTCAAGTCTAGAAATTTCTAGCTTCCAGGTGACAGTTCACAGCTAACAAGTAGTGTGTAAGTATGGGGCTAAAATGTAATGCATGAGCGAAAAATTAATTGTTTATCAAAGAGAACAATGACTAATATACGCAGCTACTTATTATTCAAGGGAATTCAGACACGAACTGAGCAGGAAATATAAAAATGTGTTATTTAAAATGATAAATGTGGCCAACTTCAGTCTCTGTTTATTTCTTTACTGAGTTATAAAATATTGAACAATACTTTATCTCCCTCTATCGTGCGTGTACATTTATGGTAGAAAGAGAGATAGTTAATTAAATATTTAAAGATTTAAAAAATAAATTAAGGTAGTGTGCGAATCGCCTACAGAAAACAAATATTAAAAGGAGTCAATTCGCACGTTTATTAATTCTTCTTCTTTTATTTTTATGTACTTACTGAATTATTTCGGATTAAGAATCTGAACGTATCATGTGACAGTAATTGAGTCATTCTTACAAGCTAAACATAGATAGACATAGAAATAGACGGTCTAATCGTCTATTCCCAGTTATCGCCACTGGCTTTGTCGCCACTGCTGATAAATGGGAAAAATATTCTCGACTGTTACCAGTGATGACGATTGACACATACTTTCCCAGTTGTAGCTACTAGCTTTGTCGCCAGTGGTGACAAATGGTAAAAAAACATCCCCATTGTTACCAGTGGGGACAAACGACACAAAAATATTCTCAAATGTCTTCTGCCAGGCAGGACATACACAAATAGAAGTAAACATACATAGTGTAATCAATACCATATTATTATTATTCGTTATTTTAAATTACAGTTGTTAACAAAGGTAAGGTAATGTAATATGGTTTTGACATATTTCACAATTTCACATAAATTTTAACCGGGTTTTATTTATTAAATTAAGTATTTGCCGTTGAATATGTCAGAAGACAGTGACTTTGTTTGTATAGACAGGGGTCGAGGCAAAGTCATATTATGTGCTGGTTACCAGTACTATAAAAACAAAAATTATGCCAACGGCTCTTTCCTGTGGAAGTGCTCCAAATATCGAAAACTTAAATGTCCAGTAGGCCTACTGTGAGTTTTTACACGAGAGTCGTATACGTACACGAGAGTCGTTTTGGGACCACGATCTGCCCTATTCCTCATTCCCCTTCATAACCACGGGTAGACATAATAATACGATGTTATAATCCCCAAGAGGACACTGCGTTACTTATAATACTCAGCAGGTGTACCGGCTAGAGAATAGACCTATGTATGTACATAATCGATCAAATTTCCAAACCAATTAGGTACAAGCAAATACATACCATTATCGTTATATATCCTGGACATTTAAGTTTTCGATATTTGGAGCACTTCCACAGGAAAGAGCCGTTGGCATAATTTTTGTTTTTATAGTACTGGTAACCAGCACATAATATGACTTTGCCTCGACCCCTGTCTATACAAACAAAGTCACTGTCTTCTGACATATTCAACGGCAAATACTTAATTTAATAAATAAAACCCGGTTAAAATTTATGTGAAATTGTGAAATATGTCAAAACCATATTACATTACCTTACCTTTGTTAACAACTGTAATTTAAAATAACGAATAATAATAATATGGTATTGATTACACTATGTATGTTTACTTCTATTTGTGTATGTCCTGCCTGGCAGACGACATTTGAGACTATTTTTGTGTCGTTTGTCCCCACTGGTAACAATGGGGATGTTTTTTTACCATTTGTCACCACTGGCGACAAAGCTAGTAGCTACAACTGGGAAAGTATGTGTCAATCGTCATCACTGGTAACAGTCGAGAATATTTTTCCCATTTATCAGCAGTGGCGACAAAGCCAGTGGCGATAACTGGGAATAGACGAAATAATATAATTACAATACACTTTTGAACTATTCAGCCATTCTTTATTAAATTTAAACATAATGTAATATACAAAGACTAATAAATTCACTATAATAATAATTTGCTTTAAGGTCGAGCTTATCTTTATTCGGATATACACATTATAAAAATCAAAGCTATGAATTTAAATGTTCCAAAAACGCTATTAACAACTTGGATTTGACATTTGAACAACACACCCACGGTGTGATGACTACTGATGACCGAATGTTCCTTCTATAGATATTATTAATGATTCATCAACTACAATGATGATACCAGTTTTCTAATTTAAATGTTAAATTAATAACAAAGTTTAGGAAACAAGATACTTTTATAGTGATACTATATTTTAGTTATGTGTGGGAGGTGTCCATTTCTTAAATATTTTGCTTTGTCCAGTTATTTTACTATTAGGTAGCTCAAAATTGTGTATCATTTCTTTTTATTTCTAAAATATAATATGTAGAATTCAAGGCCATTTCGACTAATGAAAAGCATAACATACATAACATAAACTCACGCCCGTATTCCCCGAAGGGGTAGGCACCCACGTTTCGCTGTTGTTGTTGCAAAATCAATCTTGATCGGTCAAAATTAATATCGAAAACTGTATTCTCCTGATACAATTTTCAAGAAATAACATAGACAGGATCACAATGATCCTGTTTAACGTAAGAGCGAGCTAAAACTAATGAATAGGTATATTTTTTTACGAGAATTAGCCTTAATTTCATTAAAATCGTGAACGATTTTGACATTTGAAGGATTGCAAGTATATGAGACTTTTTAGTCGGAGAATAAAATTGTCCTTCGGTGAAACAAACAATGTTTTTAACAGTAATATATTCCGAAACTATATATTGACTTACTATTTTAACAGTAGGTACCTATTAATACTTCTAAATTAGTATAAGTAAAGAAACATATTTATTACAATTGGGTATTCTACTGACTAGTCAAATTAGCTACTTTTTACTAAACGTCAAAACGATAAGTTAAAAGGTAACTTGTATGAAAAAACAATTAGTGACGTCATAAAATGTAATAGTCAAATTAGTTAATATTAAGAGGAGGAGGAAGGAGTGAAAACCGACCCCAAATGCCCAGAGTGCATGGAGGCCGAGGAGACCAGCCTCCACCTGCTTGCCAAATGCCCCATGTACTCAAGAGCAAGATGGGAAAATATGGGGACGGACACATTAGAAACACCAGACCTTGAGGATCTGAAGGTGGAACAGATCGTAAGATTCTGCAAAGAAACAGGTAGGTTCGACGGAGCGCCGTGATTGCCGGACGCCCCCTTGGCCTCCCCAAGGGTGGCACAGGGGATCTGGGTGAAATGGCCCACAAAGAGGGCAGATCACCCGTCCGGTCGACGGCGTCCCCCGTTGGAAGTAAGTAAGTAAGTAGTTACTATTAAAGGTTGGGTGGATGATTAAAAATAAATAAAAGCTATAAAATAAGAACCGATGCAATTTTTACCGCTCTTTTACATTCATAATTTAATAAGCTCGGTTAGATAATTTATTTTAACTATAAGATAATACCCAATTCTTGTCTTGTTTTATCGCGGGTAGTCTTGCAACATGGCGCGTCCCTATCACGCGTCTACACGCGATCCGCCTTTCCTGATTAACAATAGTTATTAACTCACACGCTACGTACGCGTTTACAACATTTAGTTATATAAGCTGGCTTATTTGTTTCTAATGCAATAAAAACAGAAGCCCAATTAGCTATTCTCCTGATAAAAATCTATTCGAAATTCAATTTCGATCTGTCAAAATCAAATGAAACTGTTTTTGAAATTTCATTTGATTTTGACATTGATATCGTGATCGTTTTTAACACGCTTTTATTATCTTGACTTGTAACTATGTATGTAAGAAAATCCTGGAATCTTAATTTGACCCACTTTCCGGTCTTCGATTAGGATGAAATTTTGCACACGCTCTTAGTTCTGATGACAATACATGACTAGCTAAGAAACGTCATTATGGCGTATTATAAATCCAATATGGTGGCCTTCCCAAGGTGGTGGACTGGCTGCTTGAAATCCACCCAGATGGTATGGTTCAAATGAAAGGGTTTGCTGTCAGAAATACGGAAAAATAGTTACGTGACTTAAATCCATTATGGCGGACGTCCAAGATGGCGGACAGGCTATTCGAAATATACCACCATGATATGGGTATAAATGAAAGGGTTTGCTGCATAGGATACGAAAAAAATAATCACTTGACCTAAATTTTTAGTGCGTTCTAAAAGCGTGTTTTTAATTAATATTATATCGAGGATTAATTTGGAGGTATACCTAAGGCTCCTCCGCCACTCCCGACGTACAATAAAATCCCGCACTGTTCGGTATATTGTGACATTACTGGAGTCAAGATATGTATACTTATGCTAATAACTAAGGCTATCTTTCGTACCGTTTGGAAGTACCAAGTGGTCTATACACTGCTAAGGAGTACTGATATACTTAAATAATAGAGATTAAGAAGTGTTTCTAGACCATGAAAAATTTGTATCCCGTTCCAAATTCAAAATTTATTCCCGCCTAACCCAAGAATCATGCCAAATTTTTGTTCTAAACAGCTTAACGTTAATCCCAGTCGCATCCAAAGCTTTCAGCTGGGAGTCTGGTGTCAGCTTTACCAGTCTGCGAATTTGGCTGGAATTCGATATTTTCCGTGAAGCGACTGCCACATGACCTCCACAACCTAAAGGCGATATCGAAGTATTGCGAGTTAGACCAGTTGTTGGACTTTTGAAGGCTCCAACTAGCCGTAACGACTGCCATAGATGTTCGTATGGCAACCGGGTCCGACGGCTTAACGTGCTCTCCGAGGCACGGCCAGATCAATGCAAATACCCATATTCATGCATACAAATATTTGCACTGAGCGGGGATCGAACTGATCGATTACACAGCCTCTGTGGCGTTGCGGCCGCGTTCACTACCGCTACGCCACAGAGGCTGTCTAAACAGTTTTATCTAATATACATCAAAGTCATTGTTTAACATTTTATTAACACACAAGCATGATAGAAAGAGACACAAAATCTTCAATGTACATAATTGTGTGAAACAGCAAGAGTTTGACTAAATCGAAAGTTACTTATTATACATAGACGTATAAAATACGAAGTCAACACTAAATAAGTTATTATTATATTATAAGCACTTATAATTCAGCACGTTATATAACTCTGCTCGTGGGCTGCGCACGCGCATCTCTAACATATCTGACGAATCTAAACATGGGATTTAACTTGTCAAAAAAGACTGGGTATCAGTGGCAAAGGGTGAAAATACGGGATCTGACGCCACGCGGGCGGAAAAAATTGGCGGTACGAAGTTTGCTGGGTCAGCTAGTTTAGATATAAATGAAGTCACAAACCAGTTGGGGGTTCGAATCCCGTTCTGTGCAAATATATGAATGCATGAAAGTCTATTTGCATTGGTCTGGGTCTGGTTATTTCTATGTATAATTTATAAATGCATGTATTTACAAAAAAATCTGAGTAAATACCTATGTTTATATACATTCTGGAATCCATATAACATGCTCTGCTTATTTTGGGTCTTAATGAGACTGTGTAGAATATCCCAGAATATTAGTACTGTTACTGTTCGCTTTATAATTTTTTTTTATTAATTGGGTATTCTACTGACTACTCAAATTCAAATAAAAAACTCAAATAAAAAACTCAAAAGATGCAATCTTTCAGCCACAATACGCTGACTAAGACCACAATCCAGCAATGGTACCACTTGGGTGGCTTCTGCAGGCGAAGTATCCATACGTTTCAGAAAAAAAGACTTTGTTTCAGACGTCCCAAAATCACAGTAAACAAATAAAGGAAAAAGAAGAAGAAAAAGTTTCAATATGAACGCTAATTTTTAATTGCAAAGGTGCGCCAGGGCCTTTTATATTTCACGATTTAGGTCCAAGGTGCCTATTCATATGGCAATGTCCTATCCGAGCCTTATATGCTTCCTCTCTGAAGAGTTTCGTTTTGATAGCTCATTATTATATCTCTAATATATGAAATCTCTAATATATGGCCTTAAATGATTACACATCTAACTAAAACCTACAATAAGGCGTCATTTAAACTGCGAGTTTCTCGCACGTTCGAGTCTTTAGAGTCGTACGCGATAATCACTAACAATAATCGCCCTGTCAAAGTGTTTACACGCTCAATTCTCGCAAACGATTATGATAAACGAGTTTCGCAAGTGACATTTTCACCTTATGCTCATTGCTTTAAGATTCTGTTTAGTCCGACAGAATCAATATTCAATTGCGAGACGATTCTTGCCAGGCGAGGACGAGCGAGCGACTATCGCTTCTGCGATGCAATTTTTTTTCTCTCTTTCCGAGAATCATATATTCGAGGCGATAAACTCTCCTCGTCTAAACGAGCCTTGAAGGCCCTATACTGATTGTATCATAAGTATCATCACTCTCTAGAACGCTTCATAAACTTCATAAAACATTTATTTTATGTAAAGTACATGCCCAATACATGTAAGGTACACTTAAATATGCAAACGTTTTCCTAGTGATTAAATCTACCTTACGATTGAGAAATCCGTTCATAAAAACCTTTAATAAGGTATTATTTCATATGCGTGGCATTAGGTAAGTACAGCGTTACCTTTTTCGTATAAAATATACTACGATACGTATTTAATTATAGTCAGGTATAAATTAACTTTTTTTTTCTTTAAAAATAATATTAGAACCGAAATTACTAATATTCCCTCTAACTTAACTCCTCCAGCTCAGCTTAATTGCTTGTGTTAGGAGTGGGTTCATGTCGATAGGTGAAAAATTGTGTAATAAAAAAAGGTTATTAGGTATAACGTTCGTAGATGAATATCTAAATGATAACAATGCAATGCATAGTCGACCTAATCGTTTGGTAGCCAGGACACAATATAAATTTTGTTGCACATTAAAGTATGTTTTAAAAAAAATTACCTAATTCTAATACAGTTCACTGATTTTCTTGCTGGTATCTTCTCAGTAAAACCAGCATACCGAACCAGCGAAAGAATCGTTTTCCAGTGATTTATCTTATTTAATATTTTTAAAAAGGACACGTCAACTTGACTGGATCCGGGACTGTAGGAAGAAGGAAACGCGTGAGCTGGCAGGGAGTTCCAGGTCTTGCTGCTTGACAGCTTTTTCAACTATTGTCGCATGGGGCATCGATCCCACAGCTCGACGCAGTGATCATAGACGTGGCTACCAATTATACCGCTGCACCATCCGTGCAGTCAGTACTATTGATGCACGATCGAGCCCATAGCCAGTACAATAATGATTGATTTAATTGCACGTTACATGAGAAACTTAAACCGATAATTGGCATCATCATTATCGCGTTATATTAATTACAAGGTTGCTGATTATCTTCACGCGGAGGTAGCTAGGTACTAGCTGAATGAACTCAAATTAAGTTTTGCATCTTTTTTTATACCACATAGGGCAGATAAGCACACGGCCCAGATGATAGAAAGTGGTTTCCATGGCCTATGGAAGTGTGCAACACCAAGGGTGTTACACTCGTGCTGCTGACCCTGTAATCTGTACCGTCAATGCAGAAGACAAATACAAAAACTCTACGACATTAGATCGAGGATTAAATCGATTAAAAAGTACTAAAGGCTTAATTTTGAAGACTTGTAATTCGTAATTACAATGCCTCGAATTCGCCCTCTTTTAAATAAAATCACCCTTTTTAATATTTTGTGAGATCAAATTTTGAACATCTTTTTAAGGAGAATTTGTCTTCTGGAATGGCACAATTATCCCCCAGCGTGTCTTACTAGACCATCTATTCCACTGCAATTCCTTGTGGTACCCATTTAGAGATCTAGGTACGTGGAATTCACCGGTGTTATAAAACTGTAATATTTGGCGCAAACTGAAGTAGTAATTGAGCCGGCGTTTTATTACACATTGTGGTTACGTGTTTGTTATTTTATGCCTTTGTTGGTTCATGCGTCACCTGATGCCCGTACCGCTACTTTCTACTTCTCCTTTTACTTTAGTTTTAACCGATTTTAATATGTAGAGGTTATTAATCATCGTAATAGTTCTTTTACAAGCTTCCTAAAATCGCTTGTAAATTCGTTTGTCTAGACCAAAGCAAATTACCACTTTTGTAAAGGGGCTGGTTATCCAAACAGTGAACTCACCCGGCGACGAGCTCTTCAGAGAATGTTGAAATATGGATGTTTATTTACCACTGCCTAATCCTTCCAGAATAAGAGGCGTGATTATACTTAGCGTATGTACAGAAATAATTGGAAACGTCTATTAGTAGTAGTTTTAATTTATTAATCAATTAAACATACACAGTCAATTCATTAATACGTGAATTAAGTATACTTAACGGTTATGTATATCGATTAGAAATTTATATGTACGTAATCAATAACTCGCTTTATAATTAAACTAGCTTTTGCCCACGACTTCGTCCGCGTTAAGTTCGGAATAGAAAGGTATAAGACACACTGTTTCTATGAACCTGGTACTTCATACAAATGTACGAATGTCACAGAAATACTGATCCCGTGACCGCGACGCTCAGGAACCTACACCCGGGATAAAATAAAGGTCGAACGGGATGAAAAGTATCCTATATCCGTCTCTTGGTTCCTAGCTACATTTCCACCAATTTTCAGCCAAATCGGTACAGCCGTTTTTGAGTTACAAATAGTGTAACTAACACGACTTTCTGTAATAAATATAGATTAAGTACTGCAATAATATTATTATATACCACGGGATATGTTTTGGACCTAAGTCATAAAACAAACGAGACCCTGGCGCGCGCGGTTTGTTTAGCAATAATCTATGTTTAATGAATTTGAGGTCGTTTACCGCAGTAGCACCCCATGCTATTCTCACAAGACATTCCCGGTTGCCATACGAACATCTATGGCAGTCCTTACGGGTAGTTGGAGCCCTAAAAAGTCTTACAGCTGATCTAACTGCAATGCTTCGATATCGCCCTTAGGTTGTGGAGGTCAGATGGCAATCGCTTCACAGAAAATATCGAATTTTAGCCAAATCCACAGTTATACTGGTAAAGTCGACCTCAGACTCCAAGTTGAAAGGCTTCGGATGTGACTGGGATTACAGCTAGGTTGAATAAAGAAGATTGGAGTGCCTGGATGGTTTAAATTCGATGGGACCCAAGTTTAATGTAATAGGCAGGCAAACGAGCAGACGGATCGCCTGATAGTAAGCGATCACCGTCGCCCATGGACACCCGCAACACCAGATGAGTCACAAGTGCGTTGCCTTCCTTTCAATAGAGGTAGCTTTTCTTGAAGGTTTGAAGGTCGTATTGCTTCGGAAATACCGCTGGCGACAGTTCATTCTACAGCATTTCTTTTTACTGTCTTTTCCTCCGGCCTAGCACCAAGACCCACAGTCGGCGTGCGGTTTTAGTCGGTTCGAGTGCGACATAACCTCCCCTTCCGGCTCCGGCAGGGGGGGTATCCGAGGGGATTTCCGCACGAAAAAAAAAGAAAAAATCAAGGGAGCGAAAAAGGGATGGAAGCGATACAGTTATAATATAATAAGTACTCAGTTAATCTAAATCAATTGTCTCACGAGATGTTTATCAAACAACATTGTTTGTTGTAAGTACTGACAATCTAATAGCATACTTTATAGGTATGTCAAAATATAACAATTAACGATATAGCCACTTCTATTTATAGGTCGACAATTAACCTACATACACATTATGTGATGGTAGAACACTTGACTACTATGTCAATGGTCACAGGTTCAATACCCGATCAGTACATTATATGAATGTGTACATGTGTTCAAAATGATCTTAATGCTTTGGTTTTCCTCCTCTTTCTGTTGATTGACTTCGGACAATAATACAATTTAAATTAATACAATAGCACAGAATAGATATTAGACAGTTTGATTTGTTCAAACCTCGTACCGCCAATTTTTTTCAGCCCACATCCCGTTCCCGCTGCACCTTCTACTATATTAAGTATGTTTTATACACATAAACCTTGAATTACTCTATCTATTGAAAGAAACCGCATCAAAATCAGTAGCGTAGTTTTAAAGATATGAGCGTACCTACATAGAGACGGATAGACGCGGAAAGCTTTATAACTTTGCTTTATACTAGCTAGTTCCAAACACTTATAAAGTACTTGTTCTAAGAAAAAAGTACCTTAGCAAGGCAAAACGTACAAAGAAGGCAAGATGAATATTTAAGAAAGAAAGAAAGAAAAATATTTTATTTTCGGTCCTCACAGTGTACAATTACAAATAATATTACTAAAATTACTTATGTATAATGTACAAATACTATATTTATTTTTACTATACCCTTCATGTATTCAATACTTAAATCAATTACGATGAGACGGTAATGTGTACAAGGAATTCCGCTTGATCTACGAGATTATACATTCAATGAAATATGCAGAAGATAGGAGAAATACAGCCATTTGCATAGGAATTTATTGTTCCGAAGTGTCCACGCGAGAGAAAACTATTGGCGGAAAATTTACAAACACTGTCTCTTCAAGAATAAGTATCTATAGAAAAACGTTTAATACAATCGGCGTTTCCGTTTTCAATTGACAGAAATAAAATTATATCGGATATGCGCACAAAAAAGTGAAACGTTTATGAACCCGTGAAAAAGATTGCAAGCTGATATAGTTTTTCCAAGTAAGTAATTATTTAAATTGTGTAAATAATTGTTTTTAAATAAAGTTGTTACAGTGATTCGTTCACCTTTTTTTTGCAGTCCCATTAAGATTTTCATTCTCCATCAAATCAAAGTCACGTGCAAGCCTGCAGCATACCGGCTTA
The DNA here is from genome assembly GCA_914829495.1 of Eilema sororculum. Lineage (NCBI taxonomy): Eukaryota > Metazoa > Arthropoda > Insecta > Lepidoptera > Erebidae > Eilema > Eilema sororculum. The sequence continues at coordinate 18,472,345 of OU618536.1, forward strand.
CAGGTATGATTTCCTGTCGATTAATGCCTAAGGTACTGATGCAGGATTTCCTCTCAGGGTAGAGGAGACAAATAAATTGTCATTTTAAGAAAAAAATTATGACATTTTTCATGAATTAGTCACTAATCACAATTCCAACGCACGTCTGACATTAGTACAATTTTATTATTGTCTGTCGGCATTGTTTGGGATAATTCAAAAAATTTTATTTGGCATAACATCATGAGTTTATCATTCTATTGTGATATTATATAGGTTGTATAGTAGGTATACTACTGTGACGTCATCTTGCTTAAAATATCTGCCGATCAAGTATAATCAATTAAACATAAACTCAAACCTGCAAAGTGCAGACAGTTTTCTTCTCTATTGCAAGTACTCAACTCAGCTGAATCCGTTTTCTCCAAATATTGACTCACATCAACATACCTGAGAACAATAATAAAAAAAATAAGTTACAATAATAACAAAACAGTATTTATACTAGTTAAACCACTTTACAAAAACTACCAACCCGTTTGGCCAATACTCTTACAACCCACATACGATTCTAAAAGCAGCCAGTCATAATCGACGCCATATTAGAAAAAATAAAATCCGGTACATGTATTTAAATGTCGAATAAAACTTGTCATACCATTTTTTATTCGTGTACCGATATTATCGATGATTAAGGCTACCAAAAGGAATTATAATAGAGACAAAATGACCTCGTAGCAGATAGTTTGATGTCCGCAACATTTACCGCAGTTAATTTTTGGTTACTTGTACCACAGATGATTATAATATAGTTATTGCCATACAACGTGGCAATACTGCCAGCCTTCTGGGAACGCTACCGTAAGAGGCATGCGATGCGAAGGAATTTCATGACACATTGTGATAATATTTCGCTATAATTTGTAAATAGCTATTTTAGTTTTATTTTAATTCAGATTGAATTACATACGCGTAAGTTCCTTTTTTTAATTACGATGTATTTACATAATTATAAGTAAATAAAGATACCTACATAATTAAACGGTCACGTTTTATATAGTTCTATACTTGTACAGACAGCGTCAAAAACATCTTGCCTACACAGTTTCAAAAAGATCTTATGATCAAGGTATTATGAGCAAATCAAACTGTTTTATTGATTTACTTAATTAAATTGCATTATTGTCCGAAGTAAAGGCGTGGACATGTATCAAATATCAGGACAATCCGTCAACAGGAAGAGGGGGAAACCATGGATTTAAGATCCTTTTGAGCACTTTGTTTATCAAGATCGATCTGATAATAAATAATAAATAATAATAAATAAATATTCCACAACATTCCACACAACGCTATCTAGACCCATGGTAAGCTTAGCTTAACTAGCTTGTGTTATGGAATCTAGAATGCGGATAAATATACTTAGATACTTTTTTTTTTGTTGTAAATACATACATACTATACATAGAAACACCCAGACCAATGCAAATAGCCATATTCATGCATACAAATATTTGCACTGAGCGGGAATCGAACCCGCGCCTCCTGCGTAGCAGTCGCGTGCACTACCGCCACGCCACGGAGGCTGCTGCTGTACAACAATTTTTAATATCAGATTATTGGTTTAACTTTCAACACCGTCCATGAACCACATAATATTGGTAATATCTATCTTCTATACTATTATATAAATAATTGTAAATTGGAAATGTTTGTTCGCAATGGAGAACCCCGCAAAAACTACTGAACGAATTTGAATGGGGGTTTTTTTTATTAGAAAGGTCTTGATCAGACTTAAAATTCAAAACAAACGTTAGATATAGGTTGCTGTGCGTCGCGGTCACGGTATCAGTATTTCTGTGACCCTGCTATTGTCAAGAAGTACCCGGCTCACGGAGATTTTAAGCGATTTTTATCTTGTTCGCGGGAAAAGGAGAGGTGTGTATTAAACCTTTCTATTTCGAACTTAACCTGGATGAAGTCGCGGGCAAAAGCTAGTTATTTATAAGTATAACGCTCTCGTGTGATGGTCGATAATGTTATCTGTATCGATTGTATGCCTCTCTAGATATTACAGAAACATCAAATAACATTATGCCATTGTTTGCCTTTTATAAGATTGTATGAAGCAGGTTACAATCAGAAATGATTCAGAGTTTATCTATGTTGTTCATCTAGGTATAACGCCCTCTATGGCGTAACGGTAACGCAATCGACTACTACACAGTGGCCGTGCGTTTGACTCTTGTCCAGTGCAAATATTTGTATGCATGAATAGGAACTTATTTCTTTGTATAAGAAATAGGCGCATTCTAGATAAAGTAAGGTTTGTTCCCATTTCCCAGGGATATCCTACCTGGCATATTTGGTTATCTGGTGGAACGGGAAGGAACATGGTGTGGTTTTAGTCGGATTAAGTCCGATATATTCACCTCACCGTTATTACTGGGAAGTCTATGAACGATAACAAAATTGGAAAAATAAATCTGTAATTTTTTTTTTTCAACTTACCAACCCTACGAATGCTGTCGGGTATATCAACCTCATAATCTCATTTCCATGCTAGGTCGTCGACACCCAATACTGTACATACAAAGTGCTAGTATTTGAACCGACAACTTCCAGCCCCACAACCTAAATAGTTTCTATACCGAATGTTACATTATTTATGGTGATATTTACTGGTCTTTGACCTGAAATATAACGTTAGGGAAACATTTTGTGTAACATACTAAGAGTTATTAACATATTGAGGCCCTTTCTTGCCTTGGAGAGCATGTGAGCGTCGATGCCGGTTGTCATACGAACGGTTGTGATAATTATTTATACTGCTGATTGATGGCACTTGGTGGAATTCATTGTTACCTTTGATAAATGTAAACCTTTGAGAATGCCGTAAGGCGAAACCGGTCAGCGTCGGTAACTTAGTGGTTAAGGAGTCGGCCTTACGATCGAGAGGTCCCGGGTTCGATCCTGGCCATTACACTACCAACGTGAACCCACTCCTAGCACAAGCAATTTAGCTTAGTTGGAGGGATTAGAGGGAATATTAGTAACTTCGGTTCTAATATTCTTTTTGTTAAAAAAAAAGAAAAGGTGTAATAGAATAAATACAGTGGAAAAAGTACAAGTGTTCTCAATATATGTAGCTGTGACAATTGTTACGGATAGTTGGAGCCCTATAAATTTCGACAAATGGTTTAATCGGTGGATTGTGAAGGTAAGATGGCGGTTTTTGGATTCGACCGTTTCATAGTCAATCTGGAAGCCCACCCCAACTGAATTAGAAAATTATTCTAAGAATTAATATATCGCTAACGGGAGTAACTCTCAGTACGGAATTTGAGAGCGAATACCCTTAAGGCTTGTGTTCACCGACAATAGATAAACTGTCGGTTTTGTAACTGACTGTTATTTATTTAACTTAGGTTTAACCATGTTGCGTCTTTTTGCTGTTCACCGGAACAATTCACACTCTGGTTAGTTAACCGAGCGTTTTTGAATGAATGAGTGAACAAAATGTATGCTTACAAATGTAGATGGATGCCAAAATGAAGAAATGACATTTACAGCTAATACGTTTTAATTTGGTTGTGGTGTAATATACGCTACCTAATTTGAAAGTAGTCAATTCACAATTGTTCATTATTTTGGTGTACAAGTATTTCTATATAACTTGGTAGGGTTACTAGGGTTTATGAATTTATGAACGCTTTGTCAGTTGGTAGAGTCAGTTTCATGTGGTGTTTTTGTTTGTTTTTTGCGCTTTTATGTCGAAGTTGGTCAAAGTTACTTAACTTTCACAAACTTTTATTACAATATAGATATAGATAAAAAACAAACAGCAAATTTTAGTAACACCGTAAAAAGCATGTAATGAAATTTAAACAGTATAATAGATAGGCGGACAGACGCGACTATAAATGCCCAAAAAGCCGAGAGGTTGGCCAAAATTAATGAACTTAAGAGCGTTTGTACAGAATGTCACAGGACACCTAACAACTTAATAATAAAAACATAGGTATTTCCTCCGTGATCATGGTGCGTGCAACAGCGCCGAAATATCGAATATTGTTTCGAGTTATTATAAATATCAATATAATATAATAACTCAAAACAATAAATGGTAAATATCCTGATATTTCTTATAGTAACTTAATTTCATGATAAAAAACATAAAAAGCCACAAAGTATTACAGTACTGAAGAATATTATAATAACAATAACCAACCATATTTTATTATAACCTATAAGACGTCTGTCAAAAATGTCGAACTTCAGTAAACCTTGGTTTAACTGCGGGCCTCGAGCTCAGTTAACTTTGACGGCAGATTAAAGTATTTAACTGACGTTTAGGCCATGGTGAACTCGAAATTTTACTTAATCGCCAGTTTTTATATTTAAACTGCTGATTAAGTGTTGGTGAACACGAGCCTAAACCGTAAACGTAAAGAGACTTAAACTCCAAAGAACTCCATGTAACCACAAATTCGACGACTTTTGTTCATGATTCGAGTAGACCCAAAGTTTCGGATACTTACTCCCTGTCTTCACATTTTGTTTTTTAAATATACGCAGTATCTTTAGGTTATGTAAGAACTAAACGTGAGCAGTGCAGAATCTTTCGATGATAAGTAGTATCATCTAACACCAGGTAATGCATCGTTTACCTTGTCTATAAATAAATCCAGCATGTCACGCTTTGATAAGAGACAGAATCGACGAGAAGGGATATTTTGTAAATGCCAAACTTGCTTGAGTGTCACCGACGCGTTCGCGACCATGACGGGTAGACCAGTCACCTTTTGTCGTCATTTCGGAGGGTGGACAGTTGTACAGTGCGCACTTAGGCTTTTTGTTTTAAAGTACCAATAATCTAGTCGTCCTCTTATTCATAAAGTTCAAATAATATCGGTACTTATTTGGTTTAGGATTGTTAGTTTATTACTATATATTAGACTATCTTTTGCCCGTGGCTCCGCCCGCGTGGATGTCGGTTATCGCGACCAAACATACCCCTATACAAAATTTCATCGAAATCGGTTCAGTGGTTTAGGCGCGAAAGCGTAACAAACAGACAGACAGACAGACAGAGTTACTTTCGCATTTATAATATTAGTATGGACTTAAACGCCAGGTAAAAAGTGTTTAACAATATCATTTTCTTCATTCGTTCCTAATATCCTAAATAAACTAACTAACCTATCAAATTAATGAGTCTCTACCTAGCTAAACTAGGTTAGACTAACCCAATTAACAAGTCCATAACATATTTCACTCCAAAAACAAAAAAAAATGACCTAACATAGGTACACATTTTCCCGATGTATTTCGATTTTAAAAGTTAGCATAATAAATGCTATAAAAATGTCATTCTAACATACTTACACAAGTTTAAAAAATATAAAACATTTCAAAACAAAATATTCCAAATTAACCTTCCAATGCTTGCCAGTCTCAAGCCGGTATTTGTAGAAGAAATTTAACTGCATAGCGTAGGGTTAACAATGTCAATGGTCAAAGGTGAGCACTAATGGCCACAGTGAAGGCTTAACCCTGTCCAAGGGAAGGCTCTGACATTAACTACGGTAGTATAGGGTTGATGTACATCGATTACCGCTAATGTTAAGTGTTTTTCTACCGATTGTGGTACTTTTGTTTGCTTGTATGCGTGTGTGTTCACAATTTTTGTGTATCAACTAGTAGGTCAGAATAGGCTTTTTTTTAGTTCAAAATTCGTATTGTAGATAATGTTAACTACACTGCGCTAGAACCATTTTTTAAATTATTTTTTTATAAGGGACACGTCAATTTGACTGCACCTCGCCTGATGCTAAGCTAAAGGCAAAGTCTCGGAAAGAGGGTCACCATCGTAAACATGTACAATGTTAACAGTGGTTGCACTCAGCTTGACGGCCTTATCAGATGCCTTTTCACGCCCCGCTTAAAGGACCCGGGACTGTTACTGTTAGTCAACTGATTTTTTTTTTTAGTTTTGTAGCTATTGGTGAATTACAGGGTTATTAATAAAAAATGGTACCTACTTAATCGTTACTTTTTTACCAAATTGACTAATGTGTTTAATGTTTATTAATTTTCAAAAAACCTATTCGAACGATTTTGATTTTCAATACCTTCTTATGTTATATGTACTATACTTATACTAATAATATTTCACAATGTTGCGCTAAAGTTTATTGTTGATTGTCGAAATAAAAGCGACCTTCCATAAAAAATAAACTAAGTATTTCACACGCTATAGTACCTACTTATCTAATATCTAAAGGTTTTTATTTTCCGTAGAAAATACAGTAAATTTCACAATGCTCAGACCTTCAGGTCTCTTATACCTGATACAGCACGATTTAAAGAAAAAGTCATACAATTCAAGTAAAATATCGGCTAATTTTGAACACGTGTCGTGTCCACCACACAGGTCGGTTACCTAATAGCTTCTAATTGGCAAACATAGACAACCGCGCTTATAGCGTTTTATGTTTTATCTGTGGTCGTACGTGCTAATTTTTTTTTAAATATTAACTTCACACGCCAAGGGTATTTGAATTTAGAACAATAGTTTGGTAGTGTACTATTTTATTACAATTGAAATATATTTTTATTTAAATCGTTTTTGTTAGATCTTCATTCCACAATATATTTATATAAAATACTTTTACCTTTAGTGTGTCTGTAAAACAATGTTCTGCATTCTTAGATATCATTATAACCCGTTAGAATGTAATCTTTGAGGCTTTGAATCTCAGATAAATGTTTTGCCATCTCCTAGGGCTGTCAATCCTGACATTCCAAACTATTATCACAACATAGTATAAAGCAAAGTCGCTTTCGGCGTCCCTATGTCCCTATGTATGCTTATATCTTCAAAACTACGCTACAGATTTCGATGCGGTTTCTTTTAATAGATAGAGTAATTCAAGAGGAAGGTTTATATGTACAATACATGCTTAATATAGTAGAGGGTGCAGCAGGAACGGGATCGAACGCAATGCGGGTGGGAAAAATTGGCGGTACGAAGTTTGCCGGGTCAGGTAGTTATAAATAAGAAAGTAATTTTACAGACAGATAGAATCTATAGGAAAATGAAATGACCTGAGCACAGGTTCCTGTTGATTGTAAAATATATGCATGCCAATGGTCTCTATCCTGGACAGGGGATACCGAAGATGGAGGATAAACCCCCGTCCTCCGGACCCCCGGGTTCAGCTCAGAGACCGGTGCATCCTCGCATGGAACTAGGTTAAGACAAGGTTTTATATGAGTCACAGGAACTAAATTACTATTCCACACCAACCTCGGCGGTGCTGAGCTAAGGACTTCTTTTTTTAAATATAGGACACGTCAATTTGACTTCACCTCCCCTGATGGTAAGCTAAAGTCTCGGAAAGAGGGTCACCATCAACATGTACCATATTAACAGTGGTGGCACTCAGCTTGATGGCCTCTTTAGATGCCTTTTCACGCCCCGCTTAAAGGACCCGGGACTGTAGGAAGAAGGAAACACGTGAGCTGGCAGGGAGTTCCAGGTCTTAGTGGTGCGGCATAGGAATGAGTCACTGAAACGCTTGGTTCTAGCAGGTCTACTGAACAAGTACTGGCATATAGATAAGTGTTTGACGTACGTAGATACAATAACCCTACGACGCACACACCAGACTATTTATGAAGGTATGTCAACTAATGACACTAATGACATTGCCCGTCTCATCGTTAGCTTTGACGCATCTGACGTTTAACTGCCGCCAGATGGCCACTTTCCTATAATTAAAGTGAATTATTTAACTGCGCTTATTAAATTAATAGTAAAAATGCTGTAAAAATTATAGCTGTTTTATTATTTAGAAGACTTTTAATATTCAATCGATTTGAAACTTGGTAATGCCATTTGCAGAAGCAAGCCACGGCGGCGGGCGATGCGCTAAGAAGTGCGCCTCCCCATTCCGGGGGCGAGTCGGGGACACCGTTGTCCCTCCTCCCGAGGAGGGCCAGAACATATGGGATGGCCCTGGGTCAGCCGGGGTGCGAGGGATATGTCGAAGACAACCTCACCCCCGGCCTAGCACCACGACCCACAGTCGGCGTGCGGTTTTAGTCAGTTCGAGTCGGACGTAACCTCCGCTTCCGGCTCCGGCGGGGGAGGTATCCGGGGGGATTTCCGCACGAAAAAAAAGGTAATGCCATGTGATATATGGACTTTAGGTTATACCTACCTACGGAACAATATAAATAATGGAATCTTCTAGTTCTACAACATCCTAGGTACTATATACCTATGTTGACTGACGCTATGTTGACTATCTCGAAGTGAACTTAATCACTCTGTTCCAGATTTCCCCAATTTTTTTTTAAATAGCATTTTATACAGCACTAGCTTTTGCCCGCGGCTCCGCTCGAGTGGATGTCGGTTCCCGGCAATTATTCGAATTTTTCTCAACGTACAAACCTTCCCTGGACTTCCACAAATAATTCAAGACCAAAATTAGCCAAATCGGTTCGTGCGTTCTGGAGTTATAGCGTCAGGAAGGAATACCCGACTTGTTTTTATATAGTAGATGAAATTGCGGTGGGATTCACGACTAACTCAGTTAGGTATGAGTTCTAGAATGTGGATATTCCTATTTTGATCATCACTATCATCATCATCACTAAATGTATAAAACAAAGTCGCTGTCGCTGTCTGTCCGTCCCTATGTATGCTTAAATCTTTAAAACTACGCAACGGATTTTGAAGTGGTTTTTTTAATAGATAGAGTGATTGAAGAGGAAGGTTTATATGTATAAGACATGCTTAATATATTAGAGGGCGCAATGGGAACCGCATCTGTCGCCACGCGGGCGGAAGAAAATTGGCGGCACAAATTTTGCCGGGTCAGCTAGTACTTAATAAAGACCTAGAATAACCCAGACCAATGCAAATATACATATTCACTCATACAAACATGAACACTGAGTGATAATCGAACCCGCAACCCTGACTTAGCAGCTTTCAACGCCACAGATGTAGTCGAAATCACATCGTTATGACGTCATCTTGCCTTCTAACCGAATTTGAACCATAAACGGACTTCTAAAAAACGAAACCGGTAACCTTGAGACGAGGTTCGACTAATGATGGTCATATTCTGCACCAGTCCGGTCCAGAAGTCAATGGGCAAGTCATTAGCGTTGGCTAAGCCGCAAGGCCGCGACCTCAATACACAACTCTCTCTTTGCCGCTTCTAATTGTAACGTCGTATTGAATTGTCTTAGCGATGGACAATAAATATTGTCAATTTATTGAATTAAATGGGCTAAGGCAGTTGAAATTGAATTGATTGCAATGAGTTGAATTGAATTGATTCGCACTAATTGCGTATTCTACTGCATAGACAAATTAGTTACTTTTAACTAAACGTCAAAACGATAAGTTACAACATAACTTGTATGAAAAAAGATTTAGTGACGTCATAAAATATAATAGTCAAATCAGTTACTAATAGTAACTATGTGGGTAGATGATTAAAAATAAAAAAAAACTATAAAATAAGAACCGACGCAATTGTTACCGCTCTTTTACCATTCTTAATTTAATAAGCTCGGTTATATAATTCATTCTAACTATAGGATAATATCCAATTCTTTATTATTTAAAAAAAAAATTAACAACTAAAATTACTAATATTTCCTCTAACCCCTCCAACTAAGTTAGGATTGCGTTCACGTGCGCACATGTGCGAAATGGAGACTCAAGCCTTCCTCAATGGAATATATCCATACATAGGTACAGTCAACATCAGAAATATCTTGACTATCTTAAAACTAAGATATTACGAGCAGATCAAACTATTTTATTATTATTATTGTATTATTATCCGTAAGCAAATATCAGAACCATCCGTTAACAGGACGTCAAATAAACCGCGATGTAAAGTCTATTGACGTGTAAATAAAAAAGGGCGTAAAACTAAGGAAATACGATAATTTTGAGCACTTTGTTCATTAACATCTTTTTGATGCTGACTGTAACTACTTTTTTTTTTCGTGCGGAAATCCCTTCGGATACCCCCTCGGACTGTAACTACTTGTCCCGACTGATTAATTCATCAACGTAGAGTCTTTTTTTTATCGTGCGACAAATCCCCACGGATACCACCCCCACGGAGCCGGTGGAGGCGGTTATGTCGGACTCGAACCGACTAAAACGCACTCGGTCTTGGGTCTTTGGTTGCCGAAGGTGAGATTGCCGAAAGCATATCTCTCGCACCCCTTTTTTTTTATTTTTATTTTTTCGTGCGGAAATCCCCTCGGATACTCCCCCTGTCGGAGCCGGAAGGGGAGGTTATGTCGGACTCGAACCGACTAAAACCGCACGCCGACTGTGGGTCTTGGTGCTAGGCCGGAGGTGAGGTTGTTATAGACATATCCCTCGCACCCCGGCTGACCCAGGGCCATCCCTTACGGTCTGGCCCTCCTCAGGAGGGGGGACAACGATGTCCCCAACTCGCCCCCGGAATGGGGAGGCGCGCTGTTTAGCGCGCCGCCGCCGTGACCTGGTTCTGCTGGGGTGACAGGCGACTCCACCCGTCACCCCCAGGCCCGCGCTCATGGGGGACGGAGGTCAGTCAGTGCCCTCCGACGCCCGAGTTGCCTGCGCGCGCGGGCGGCGCGATCCGCGAGTCTTTCTCGCTCGCGCCGCCTCTCCCGCTCCGCCGTCTCCTTCACGACCATTACCTGCTCGCTGAAGGAGACGCGGCAGACCCAGGACCATCTCTTTCGAGATGGCCCCCTTCGGGTTGTGGGGACCTCGGTGTCCCCATCTCATCATCGTAGAGCCTTAACCGTTGAACCTACAAACTTTAAATTTTGGCAGGTGACAACTTTTATAGTGTAAGCATATCCACTAACAAAAGATATTTGAAAGTTTTACTGCTAAGGGGTAAATTAGGGGATGGAAATTTGTATAGAAGACCGTCATTTTCTGATAGTCTCGTGGTATTTTTAATGTAAATACGAAGAGATTTCGTATACCTGCGTATAGTTAGAAATAAATTAACACGTGTATCTGCGTTTCTCAAGATTTCAGTGATTAAGGGGTAAAATAGGGGACAAACGGATGTATTGTTCGTTCTTTCACGAATTTATTCTCGGGTGAAGCCAGGACCTGGGGGTTTAGTTTATTGAATAAAAACTAACTACTTGACACTACAATGCGCAATTTGAGGAAAATATTATAATAACTGTGACTAGGACATCATTTTTGTTCTAAATTGTCTGTATCATAGAAGGTGATAAATAAATAAATATTCCACAACATTGTACACAACGCTATCTAGACCCATGGTAACTTTTATACCGTGTGATATGGAATCTAGAATGCGAATAAACATACTTATATACTTTTTTTTTGTAAATACATACATATTATACATAGAAACACACAGAGCAATGCATATAGCCATATTCATGCATACAGATATTTGCACTGAGCGGGCATAGAAGCTGCGCCTCCTGCGTGGCAGTCGCGTTCACTACCACCACGCCACAGAGGCTGTCATGATAACTGTGAGTGACTGGGACATAATTTTTGTTCTATATTGTCTGTATCATAGAAGGTGATACTCCTATGACACAACGATACACTCTTAACAACACAATAGTAATGAGATAACATTGTTATCTTCCTCATTTTAACAGAAGCACGCAGACGGTACATTACCATGTTGTATATTTATATAAATCTTCGCACATAACATTATAATTTAATTTTATGCTCAGCTTTAACGGTGAATGAAAAAGCCATTTGCATGTTTGAGATTTCTACATAATGTTTTTTAAAGTTCTATAAAAATCTGCACGAAACTGTCGAGATGAACTAAGTCCCATCTATTTTATACCGATGGAAGCCGCGTATCGTGAAATAGAACAGTTTTTATACCACTGGAGTAGCAAATTAGCACACGGTTGATGTTAAGTTTAGGCAATGTCAAACTATCAATCTGTTCTCATATAAATCGCGATTCAGGCCGAGTGCCATTCTAGAATACGAGCCTAGGAGTAATATACAGAAGTTATTGGTCAAACCCTTTGCTCCATGCCCGCCAGACTCCCAGATTCTTACAAAACAAACAAATAAACGGTCCTCAGTGCTCTTATTGTATTTACTCAATAGATAACTATACCTTTAGTTGAGACAATACAATACAATGCTGCATTCTCGCTTTTCTATTCAAACAAGAACAATGGTCGCTGCAGTATTTTGTAAATAAAATCGTTACTACTCCAGCCCTGTACTTATCTGTATTGATACTGAGATAAAGATACTTTAGTATGTAATAAATCCATACTTAATATTATAAATGCGAAAGTATGCGAAAGTGTCGGTAGCTTAGTGGTTAAGGAGTCGGCCTTACGATCAAGAGGTCCCGGGTTCGATCCTGGCCATTACACTACCGACGTGAACCCACTCCTAGCACAAGCGATTTAGCGTAGTTGGAGGGGTTAGAGGGAATATTAGTAACTTCGGTTCTAATATTCATTAAAAAAAAGCCCAGTCTGTCTGTATGTTACGCTTTCACGCCTAAACCACTGAACCGATTTTGATGAAATTTGGTATAGGGGTAGATCAGACCATGAGAAAGGACATAGGCTATGTTTGCTCGCGATAACCGACATCCACGCGGGCGGAGCCGCGGGCAAAGGCAAGTATTATAAATGCGAAAGTGACTCTGACTGTCTGTCTGTATGTTACGCTTTCACACCTAAACCACTGAACCGATTTTGATAAAATTTGGTATAGGGGTAGATCAGACCATGAGAAAGGACATAGGCTATGTTTGGTCGCGATAACCGACATCCACGCGAGCGGAGCCACGGGCAAAAGCTAGTAAGTTATACTGTTAAACTGACTTTTGCCTGCGGTTCCGCTCACGTGGTATTTTAATCCCGTTGCAACTTGTGGGAAAAAAAATCAAGTCTTCTAAAGTAGACTAGTAGCCTAATTGTGCATTATCCTATAGTTAAAATAAATTATCTAAACGAGCTTATTGAATTAAGAATGATTAAAGAGCGGTAAAAATTGCGTCGATTCTTATTTAATAGTTTTTATTTATTTTTATTCATCCACCCAACCTTTATTAGTATTTGACTATTCAATATTATGACGTCACTAAATCTTTTTTCATACAAGTTACCTTATAAGTTATAACTCAGCGAAGTTTTGACGTTTAGTAAAAAGTAATTAATTTGACTAGTCAGTAGAATACCCAATTTCTATTCTAGACAACAATACACAAGATAAACTAACAGAAATTGCACGCGTCTATAGTGGACCGAATGCTTGTCTACGACCAAGTGGTATCATCAGCATCATCATCTTCATATCAGCCACACGTAGTCCACTGCTGAACATGGCCTCCCATAGACTTCTAGAATGACCGATCTAATGCAGCCCGGATCCATACCCAGTGGTATAGAAATAATTTAAAAAAAAACAATCTATCCGTATAACCCTTCGTTTTGAACCAAATGAAAAAGGTATCACCATCGCTCTTACGCACACAAGCAAATTATTGACGATCAAGCTCATTAAACAATTTTGATATTTTACACAGATATGATGTGAATGAGTAGGTGACGCCATTTTCATTATAAACAAGTTATAACCAAACTAAAGTGATAACTGATAAAATAACAGAAATACCTGACAGATAATAATTACTTTGTAACTTCTGTAATTGTTGTGTCCATACATACATACACATGATAATTATGTATGTAAACAAACATAACATTACAGGCGAAGCTAGTAAACGCCGATGACATTACAAAAAGTGCCTTGTGTTTATTAAGATAGGTGTCAAAATTCATTAACTTCTCACTCTCATTTTTGCATCATCTTCCACTATCGAAATCCATCCCGTATCATTCAAGAACCACAGTAACACAATTTTTGTTCTAAATGGCTTATCCAAACACATATTGAGAACACTTGTACTTTTTCCACAGTATTTATTATATTGAATCTTTATTATATTGAATGAAAAATCTGCGGTAGCCTTGTGGTATGGGTAATAGACTGCTGAGACGAGGTCTCGGGTTCGATCCCAGGTTTACCATGGCACACACCAATGACTTTTCGATGCTTTTCGAAGTTATGTGTGTATTTATCGCAGGTTTATAAGTGCCCGGTTAATGGCAATAGGCTCGCCACCTATTACATTGGGACCTAAACATAAAACTGGCGAAATGTGGGTGCTAGCACCTCTGCCTACCCCTTCGGGGAATACAGGCGTGAGTTTATGTTATGTTATTATATTGAACCTGACCGGTTTCGCCTTACGGCATTCTCAAAGGTTTACATTTCGCAAAGGTTTTGGAACATCATAAGTACTGTGGAAAGAGTACAAGTGTTCTCAATATGTCTAACAATGACTTCCACCAATTGCTATTAATCAACAGTATATAAATAGTACAGAAGTCATTGTATTCTATCCGTGTGGTGACAGAGAAAGAATACAAATATCACCACCCCAACTCATCCGAAGGATATCGTAAGAGACAACTATCGGAAAAAATACGCAGATGATATCACTGCGAGAGAATGAAAACTTTAAATAAAACCCCTGTACCAATTACCACCCGTCTGGGAAAGGCCAAAGCCTCTCAATATTTGGAGAGGCCTATGTGCAGCAATGGACTGTGAAAGGCTAATTGGGTATTCTACTGACAAGTCAAATCAGTTACTTTTTACTAAACATCAAAACGATAAGTTATAAGGTACCTAACTTGTGTGAAAAAAGATAGTTACGTCAAAAAATTAATAGTCAAATCAGTTACTATTATAAATTGGGTGGATGATTAAAAATAAATAATTTACCGCTCTTTTACCATTCTTAATTTAATAAGATCGCTTAGATAATTGTATATAATGTGGCATGCCTTTGCATTTACTAGACTTTCGCACTAACGTGCATCGCGCTGGAATACATTCGAGTATGTGTGAATCGCTGTGGAATACTTTCGCACTATCGTGCTTCGCGGTGGAAGACATTCGAAATTATGATTATCGATGAGGCGCACTTTCGCACTACCGTGAGTCGCGTTTCGGTACTTTAGGGCTACAGTTCATCGCTATTTTGAACTTCGAAATTCAGTATGACAGTCAATTTTAACTATAGGATAATACCCAATTACAAACCCGTCTGGGAAAGGGAGAGGACTATGTCTAGCAACTGTGAAAGGCTTAATTAATTGATTGATTGAGAAGTCATAACGCAAACATAGGTGAAGTTAGTAAAAGCATATTAAAGTGTGTAATACTCGTAAGTGCCGATGCCGACGGCTATAGGAACAAATCTTAAGGTCAACCCGCTAACAGTGACCCACTCATCTCTCGACCTTAATCTTAGAAATAAAATGCTCGGCGATTATTGAGTTCATTTCGGATTGTTACTTCCGCGGAATTGATTACAATATTGTTTTCTTTATATTCATGGTTGTTTTTAACTAAAGGAATGGGCAGATTATACTACACTGTACAGGTACAAAATTTAATAAAATTCCTCAGGATCTGATTGACATGCCACTTAATAAATTTAAAATTGAAGTGAAAAAAGGTTATTATAAATTAGACGAATACTTAAATGATAAAGATGGTCATCCTAATCTCATCTCTTGCTCGCACTGTATAAATCTATATATATAAAAATGAATCCCTATTTCCCTTGGTCACGACATCACGCGTGAACGGCTAGACCGATTTCACTAATTCTTTTTTTGTTGTGTTCCTTATTGTTAGGAGAAGGTTCTTATGAAAGAAAAAATGAAGAAAATTGCGCGGAAAATTAGAAAATTTAAGAATACATAACCACCATTTAAAATAGCTGATCCGACATACGCCATGTCTAAATTTTGAATTTGGAATACGAATTAGAAAAAAATGTGTTTATTATTCTAATACTGCTGTATGATATTCTTCTATGTTAAATAGGCTCCATAGGTGTAAGTATGGGCCCCGGTGACCTATTAGTGTCGGGAGCCCCGTGGGCGTATGGGGACCGAATGGAAATGTTTTCCGTTTTCAAAATAATTAGGAGAATTTGGTACAGCTAATTGAATCTAATTTCTAAGGCGAAACGAAGTTTGCTGGGACAGCTAGTTTGTTATAAATAAAATCATATTAAAAAAAAGAAGGAAATCGAGTTCACTGAGTTTCTTGCTGGTATCTTCTTAGCAGAACCAACCTATCGAACCAGTGAAAGAATCATTTTCAAATGATTTATTGTTCCTGTGATTCTGTTCCTGACGTTCATATGTGCTCTTTATGTGCCTAAACTGAATAAATGAAATTGATTCTTTGATTCTTTGGGCACTTTGTTCCAGTTGTGGAGCTTGGTTAATGTAAAGTAAAGTAAAGTATCTCTTTATTGTGTACACCAAGGATAAAACATGATTGTGTTATTAGTAGATTCATTGCAGGTATAGACAACAGGCGGCCTTATCGCACAGTGGCAATCATACTTTCAACTGGCCCAAAAAGTTTTCAATTATTCTCAAACTTAAGGTCGCCATTCTAAATTATATTAATGAATCTTAGCAAATGCTATATAATGAGGTACTTAAAACAATATTAGGTCTAAAGGTCACTGAAGCTATAAGTTAATCCCCTTATCTCTTGACCTTTTAGTATTCGGAAGTGCTTAACTTAATTTCTCAACAAGAATTTGATGGTTCCAAGATTTAAAATTACAAATTACTTCCGCAGAAGTAATTATATATTTTTTTCATTCACAAGCCTAATTATCCTTGAATGGGTAGGCTAATGTGTATTATACATACGTCAAA
The DNA here is from genome assembly GCA_914829495.1 of Eilema sororculum. Taxonomy (NCBI): domain Eukaryota; kingdom Metazoa; phylum Arthropoda; class Insecta; order Lepidoptera; family Erebidae; genus Eilema; species Eilema sororculum. Next base: position 18,489,163 of record OU618536.1, read on the forward strand.
ATGTATTTAAGTAAATATCAACGTATTGCCGCCAACCGATGTACAAACGGCTTATGAAAGGTGGGACTACCTAGGTTGCTGGGATAGTTCCCTTTTTTTGGGTAAATTAACAGCATCACAATAATATATTTGCTTTAACTAGTATACATAATGAGGTTATAATTGTGTTCCTACGACATTTACCACAGCTTAGTAAAGTAGTTGTATTAGAGAGAAAAACCGAACAAATATTTGCACTGAGCGGGTATCGAACTCACATCCAACGATATGGTAGTGGAGCGTTTCACCACAACTATAGTGGTCTAATCCTATGTCCAGCAGTGGGCTACAAACAATAGGCTAACCGACCGATACTAGATACTTCTTCTTCGGCCTTACGGTACAGGATTCGAATCCTGTCCATTACAGTACCGACGTGAATCCGGTAGGAATGCTAGGAGTAGCACAAGCCAAACTTAGCTTAGTTGAAGGCGTTAGTCTTTTTAGTTAGCAACTAACTAAACAAAAGAAAAAGAAAGAAGAAAGAGAATATTTTTATTCTGCACACACAGAAAATGATAAAAAAAAATATCACGTCACACCTGTGCAGAATAACGGTCGTCTCTCAGCGTAAATGCTGTCTGCGTGGTAGTGCAGGCGGACAGCGCTGGTTTTCAGAGGCGGCCGCGAGTATGTTTTTTTTTTTTTTTTTTTATTTATTCATTAAACATTTACATAAAACTATAACAATATAAGCATACCATAAATCACAAAGATTTGTCCGGAATGCTAAGTTACAAAAGAGTTCTATAAGTTAAGGATAATAATGAGAAAGAATACAAAATAATGTGACTACATACACAAATCAAAACAAACTGATTTAAAAAACCTCGATCTTAAACAATGATACAATGAATGATGTTCAATCGCGCATTCGCACACGGCCAGAACCGCTCAGCTCAGTTTAGTTAGTCATTAAATTATTCACTTTACTTTGCGAAAAGGGGACAGCGCTATCTTACGGTCGTGCTGTTTCACCGCTAAGCGAGCGATAAGGAGCATAGCAGTCCCGGCCAGTGGCAAAACTCATGCTTCAATAGCCTATAGATAAATAAATGCATGCAGAACTTAGACCCATCTACAGGCTGCTCAAAAAGTATAATTTTAATTTGTTCTTAATGTTTTTCTTTGTGATGCTATTTTTTACAGATAAATCAATATCATTTAATAAGCGAGGAATTAAATAACGTGTTGTCCGTTTACCATAAACATTTGTAGACGTTATTGTTTTTAATTGTTCATTTCTAATTGTTTTAGTTAAAATTCTGTGGCTTATTTTTTCTTGTATATCCATATTAAAAAAATGTTCCTTAAGTAGCTCGTAATTAAATTTTGTATGAATCGGTAAAATTTTACAGTGCTTAAAAAGACCAAAATATTCATCAGCTTCATGTGACTCCTTCACCGTAGGCGAGACTATTCTTTTTAATATTCTAATTTGCATGTTTTGAATTTTATCAAGATAGGTCTTAAACGTTCTACCATAGCTTGTGATGCCGTAACTGACAACAGATTCTGCCAACGAATTGTATAACATTAGTAATATTTTATAAGGTATTCTGCTTCGTATTATAATTAAGTTTGCTAAAAATGCTCTGAGTTTGTCACACACTTTATTAACATGAGGATGCCAATTAAAATATCTATCGATTACCAAACCTAAGTATGTGTGATTATCAACTGTTTCGATGACAGGACAACTACACTTTTGTAGATTTTGATGGAAGCACATGTGGTTATGAGCCTTAAGCTTTTTATTTGTGTTAAAATGAGTTTTAAGGTATGGCGAGCGAATATGCATCAGCTTTGTTTTGTCGGCGTTAAGGACAAGCCTATTGTCGTGACACCATTTATTCAGACGGTCAAAATCAACCTGAAGTTTCTGAAGTGCCCTTTCAATGTCCTTGTCAGCTATTACTAAACATGTATCATCGGCGTATTGATAGGATGCACAGTGCCTCAGTACATTATTCATGTCGTTGACGTATGAGATAAAGTGTAGCGGTCCGATCACCGATCCCTGAGCTGTTCCCTCCGTGACCGGTAACACGTCACTCTTTGCCTCACCTATTCTAACATAATAGGACCTATTTTTTAGATAATTCTCGCACCAGTTTAAAATTGGGCCCCTAATGCCAGAGTCTTCAAGTTTGACAAGTAAATTGTTATGGTTCAATGTGTCAAATGCACGCGAGAAGTCAATAAAGAGGACCAGGACATGTTTACGGTCATTTAAGTGACAGTTAATTTCATCACAAAATTTGGAAAGTAACATTGATGTACTTTTAAGAGGTTGAAAACCATACTGGTTACTACTTATAATTTCATTTTTATGGTAAAATGAATGAATTTGATCACTAAGGTACCTTTCGATAATTTTATCTACGGATGATAGGAGTGAAATGGGTCGATAGTTAGATATATCATTTTGTTTCCCTTTCTTATGCACTGGTCTCACGCAACTTTGCTTTAGCTCGCTCGGGTATTTCCCGGCTTCGAAACTAACATTAATTAAGTGTGCAATAGATGCGGATACTTTCTTGGCTATATTTTTAACATCCAATATCTTAATACCATCGCCTCCCGCTGCCTTCCTGCTATTCAACCTAGAGATCAGCTTTTCTATTCTTATAGGTGTCGCTTTTTTAAAACGAAGCGAGACGTCGGCGGCTTTTCTGTATTCGTTTGGATCTAAAAGTTTAATCGGACAAGAAGGAAGGATTGCCCTGACAGCAAGTTGGAATTCTTGTGCAAATTTATTAGCAACAACTTCATGAGACTGATGACTGGAGTCGAAAGCTTTCGAAATTAATTCGTCTATCGATACACTGATTCTGCCACATATAGTATTTACGATTTGCCAAAGTTTCCGAGGATTTTTTATATTAGAGTTTATTTCGTTTTGATAGTATCTATTCCTACTATATTCAAGTGTTTTATGAAGTTTGTTCCTAATTTTATTGTACTCTAACCGAAGAGAACTGTTTGTTGGATCCTTTTTCCAACTACTAAAGAGTGCGTCCCTCCTATCAGCCATCTTTAACATATACTGCTTCACCCATGGTTGTTTGGTGAATTTTTTTGTGCGATGCGATTTAAATTTAACGGATTTTTTGTAGGCTAATGTAAATTTAGATTTTATGAATTCATAAGTTTTTTCAGGACAAGATATATCGTTTATACACGACCAATCAATTTTATTTAATTCCTCGTTCACAATTTTACTATCACAGTATGTCATTTTACAATTTTTCGTAACGTCTTGTATGCGATGCGTCGCCTCACAAGCCAATAGAATTACGCGATGATCCGCCAGAACTGTACCGACCGCGGCCGTGCACGGACTCAAAGAGGTTAACCTCGTAAAAAAGTGGTCTATACAAGACTTGGTTACTTTACCTAATCTCTTCTCAATTCTAGTATAGTCAGTTATACCTGCATTGAATCCGCGCTCGGATAGCATGTCGATGTACAGGCTTCTCATGGAGTTGTTGGTTTTTAGATCTATATTAGCATCGCCAACAATGATTGTGTTTGTGTTCGAGAATCCATCCAAAACCTGTGATAGTTCGGAAACAAAAGTATTTTCGTTTGTGCGCGGTGGTCTGTAAAATGCGCACAGTGTTATGAAAATTCTGTTCGCGGTTACTAAATTACCCGATAAATTCTCGAAACTTGTTGTGGTTTTAGTTTTTAGTTGAGTAAATTTAAGATAGTTTTTAACGTAGACTATAATGCCACCACCCTTTTGTTTAGAACGAAGTTCTGTGTGCATTTTATAGCCATCAATATTGTACAAACCACTTATTCTCGAGGAAATACCCACTTCAGTCAGAACAATAACATCGATAGGAATTTTACAAGAATGTAATATTAATAACAATTTAGGAAAATGTTTAATCATAGATCGAATGTTAACATGTAGGCAAAATAAATTTATTTGATTGAAGGGTAATTGACTTAAAAATGACGTAACAGTAGTACAATCGAAAATTTCCGAGGATGAGGTATCGCTATTGATATTCATTATATTAAGTAGGTAACTTTAAAAATGTAGCTAGGATAAGAGTAAAATAGGTAAATACGTAATTATTATTGAGTTAAGCTATCGATGTCCGCCATTGAACGAATAATGAATGGACGAGCTTTGTCATCGCTTTTTTTTACATAGATAACGCCAGCCTTACACCAAATGTACTTATAGATATCCTTTAGTTTTTGTTGGGCATTATACAAGAGTACTTTCGTGCGATAGGTTACAGCTTCGCGTATAAAGACTCGGCGCGTAGCCTGATCCTGTGACAATGTCGATAACAGACTACCTGCTGTCAGCTCCATACTCTTGGCAGAATTAATCCACTGAGTACGCACTGTTGCAGATTTTACTTCCACTAGGATATGCCCCGGTTGTGGACGATCCCTAGGTTTCGGCAGACGCCTGGCAGCCACAACGTCGACAGAATTTACCTTCAGTTTGTCCGCTACCTTGTTCACCACGTCCTTAATGTCCTGATTCGGAGTTTCCGGTATACCTGCAATCTCCAGAGTGCCAGACAGCATCTTTTGATCTACCTCGTTTACATGTTGTTCTAACGCTGCGATTCTCAACTCAAGATTCTTGTTCTTATTTAGCAACTCCGTATTTTTGTTGACGAGGGATTTTATGGTACCTTCTTGTTTTCTAACTATTTCTTCGAGGTCCGACATTTGGCCATTCATATGTTCAACAGCAGTCGTAAGGTCGCCTATTTCTGCCTTGATGATCCTCTGCGTCTCGCGAGAGATATTAGCAATTAATTTTTTTTCATTCAAGGTAGTGCATGAATGACCTAGAGTAGGTCCTTCTTCTTCATCAGAGCTGTCGTCAGCCGCTACAAAAAGAGAGGAACGCCTGGAGGCGTTACTTAGGCACTCCTGGCAACTCCATTCCAACCCATCTGAATTTCGAAGAGCCGCCAGCTGTTTGTTGGTTAGTTTGGAGCAGCTCGATGTTGAGTGTACAGTTTTATCACACCTACTACATACGAGACCTGGAGACTTCAGCGTAATATTTTTATTACACGTCGAACACTTTTTAGGAGCCATTTAAGAGATCACCAATGAGGGTAATTAAATAGATAATCGAGACCGAGAGAAAAACACGACCGATGCGTATGCAGTCACGTAAACTACCCTATGTATATGTATATGTATACAAAATACAATACAATACTTCTACTAAAAACTTGACCTAACCCAGTAATTAAACTCAAGATCACACACACACAGTCATAGCTAGCTATCCAAAATCAACAGATTAAAAATATATATCTCCCAATGTTGCCATTGCACAAAATGATACGATCAAAGAACCGGTCCATCAATCTCGCGCTCAATATATTGACCTCCGGACCGGTCACACATGTTACTATTACGATTACCTCAGCGGCCCGCTGCGGGACATTTCCTGCAAGATCACCGCTAATTCGTACCGGTTTTTTGATAATGACATTGATGGCGATGTTCATTTCTTTTACCTGATGAAATTGTGACGTTTAAGCCGAACGACATTTTATTAGGAAAATTCACTTTACGTTTTGTGAGGTCGGGTCGACCCCTGCCTTTTTGCTCCCTTACCGCGCCTTACACTCAGACTGAAAGAAGTCTGAGGCCTTACATAACTACTTGATGTGTCATTCGCTCTAGTTGAGCGAATGATATTCTTACTACGTATCCAATTACCATAGAAAAACCCTTTGTATTCTAAATAACCTTGAAAAATCCAAACAAGTGCTTCAACACTGAATTAAACCTTCATTTAGAAGGCAAATAAATGCAGCGACCATTGCACTGTTCCCGGCACAAACGAACGACCACCTAGCCACCATCTTGAAGACAATCGCACGATATTCCATTAACGGCAACTGCAGGTATAGAAATGAAATATGATGTATTGTTGTGCTATTTTAAAGCTTGCGGCCATTTGTAATTTAGAACAAGCCTTTTTGAATAAAGAACACAATCAGATAGGTACCACAAACGAGGTTCGACCTTCGTTTTTTTTCTCTAAGGCACGGTTATTCTATTTTAATCATTTACTCATTCGATAGTTTTATTATCTGTGATTTTAAAAGAGGATTTAAATAAGTTACTAAGCGGTATAGAAATATTTGGTAATTTAGTTATGATTCATTCTCCCTCATTCATTTTCGTTTATCCAGTCTGAGTTTGGGTGATCTTTTTCTGCATACGGTTTGTTAAACAAGTTAAGCACTTAATCTTACTATCATTTGCAACATCGCAAACGTTACCGACTAATTCTATCTTAAATTAATATCATGTGATATTAACTCTTACGTGTCAATAAGTTAGTTTTCTACAATTAAAACGTTTTAAAAATTAATTCCGTTATTATTTTAGAGATTTTATTATTTTTGAGACGTCAATGCAAGCACAACTAATATTTATTAGACAACAGAAAGGTGTGACGTCATACGTTATTATTTCATACAACTTTCAACAGCAGTTAGCTACTGTTTTAATGTTTATTAGACAGAAACTGATTTGATTACTATTACTGTTATAGCCTTTAAAGATTGCATGCAATTGGCTTTTACCCCAGCCATAATATCTGGCTTTTTTTTTTTTTTCGTGTGGAAATCCCCTCGGATACCCCCCCTGCCGGAGCCGGAAGGGGAGGTTATGTCGGACTCGAACCGACTAAAACCGCACGCCGACTGTGGGTCTTGGTGCTAGGCCGGAGGTGAGGTTGTTATAGACATATCCCTCGCACCCCGGCTGACCCAGCCATAATATCTGGCTGGTCTGCACTCTTAAGATTCGTTTGCTTCAATTGCCATTGATCCTTCAGTGGGTAAGTGTGGCTAGTCTTGAAGAAAAAATACTATACAATTTAATAGGTAAGGTAGGAACCAACCTTATTGTACCTAATGTATTTTTTCTGATTAGTTTTCTTTGGTCTTGTTAATCAGAAAGTCCGCGTGGATGTCGGTTATCGCGACCAAATATATTCTATGTCGTTTCTTAAGGTGTAATCTGCCCTTATACCAAATTTCAACAAAATCAGTTCAGTGGTTTAAGCGTCAAAGCGTAACATACAGACACACAGACAGAGTTCCTTTCGCATTTATAATATTAGTATGGATTTGAATGGTGGATTAATTGTTAAAGTTCTTCATTGAAAAGGACATTCAGTCTAAACTTTTTCTTAATAATAAAATAGGTTATTAATAGACTGATAGACTTTCACATTGTTGAGTCAAAATCTTAGGTACCTCTGCAATAAAATGTCTGACCTTTATTATCTAGATGCCGAAAACAAATATAAAAAAACTATGTCTTAAAAACGGCTTTGTTGATGATTCACTTAACGGCTTTCGAGTCAATGGCTAATAAAATCTTTGGATTTTGTCACGACCCCAGTGTTGTCCGTTGTCTTAACAGGTCCTCAATAGCACAGTACACCTAGCACGAAAGCGTATTAAGAGAATGAAGCATTGCGATTGGCCAGCTGCCTACTATAAAGCTGCGTGTGTGTGTGAAGCCGGCCAATTGCAATGCTCCGTTCTCACAATACAATTACGATAGTTGTTCGTGCTAGGGGTACAGGTGGAGGGTTACAGAGGGCAAGAGAGCAAATGCTAATGTGAAAATGTCTATTTTTTCAGTTTATTGCTATTAGTTTATTGGCGTGTCAATCTTTTTTAGGAGTAGTACTTGTCTTCAGGACGCGAAATCTTGTTAGTAGTTTGACCTTATCAGTATGAAAAGGAAAGTAATTCATCACCCCTGACTCATATCTTATCTATAACATAAACTGTTGTGAGTAACTGCGTCCCTCTGATAACAGTATAAATATTTTCATACGACATCATTATTGTGTTTTCACATCATTCTATTTTACCCGTAGAGAGTATGGGACAGGATCTGAAGCAGGAAATGGGTACGTACGTCCTGACTAAGAAACCGCAGTGAAACATTGTTACACTAGTGTTATGTTTCAGTGTTGAATACCTTACTAGGCTCGGATGACTCAGACGCGTGGAGGATCGACGACTTTCTCGGTGAAGTGTCAGTGTCGATACCTAATGAGATACGAGTTTAAAAATCGATTAAGCGCACGTAATTTTTAACCGATTTCAAAGTGGAGGGGATTCTCAATTCAACTAAAAGTAGTTAATTGTGTGTGACTGAAGATAATATCTAAATATATATAACTCAAAAGTGACTGAATGACATAGTGATCTATCAATGCACAGCCCAAACCACTAGACGGATCAGGCTGAAGTTTGGCATGCAGGTAGATGTTATGACGTAAGCATCCGCTAAGAAAGGATTTTGATTAATTCTGCTACTAAAGGGTTTACTCCTATATTAGCAGAATTTCCCAAAAATGACTAATGGATGGAAGTTTGTATGAAATTCCGTCATTTTCACTAAATTTCGCAATAAATTTCGTAAACCTGTGTCTTTTAAGAAATAAATGAACACGTGTATTCCAAAATTTTACTAGACTTTTGTATGGAAAGTTCGTCATTTTCAAAGTTAGAAGCATGAAACTTCATACACCTACGTCTTTTGAGAAATGTTTTGTCGCAATAACCGACATCCACGCGGGCGAAGCTAGTTTTTTCATATTAGTTCCTGGTTGCATCTGAGCAGACCTCAAAGCCCAGGGTTTGCTTACTACTTCTGCTCCGATTGGTTTGAATTATACGGCTTCTGAGAGACTCACTACTCTAAAAGGAAAATCTTTACCAGAGCCTCGCCTCGCCAGAAGTTCTACCGGCTTACAGCTGCTTTGACTTGCTCCAAAAGATTTTCGTGAAACCCCAATGATTTTCGTACGCCCCCAAAGATTTTCGTAGGGCCCCAAAACACCCACAGCATTCCAACTACTAGTAGTTATTAGATTATATTATTATTCTTGGCTTGCGACGCCCGAAGTTAAAGGAAGCAGTAATTATTTTTAATTAATAAAGCACCGATAACGATCGCCGAGGCCTTGTATCGCACACAAAAGAAATTGTACGCGTGCAAATGATCGTACGTTGTATAAGTGGTTTAGACTGCTCGTAGCGTTTGTGGTATAGTAAGCAACATATCATATCACGAAAATACTGGCCTAAAAGGAATAGTGGGCTGCACCTAATAACGAATTAAGTACGATCAGCATCAGATCTGTTTAGAAGCAAAGTACTCAAAATGATCTTAACACATTTTCAGTGCGCAAAATCCCAACGGATACATCTATACAGACTCAGGACCATCCTTAGTGGACTTTTTTAATTTGCTTTGTAAGTGCAATTTTATCATTCCCTTGCTGAGGTGGGATGAAAGTTACGTGTTGCACTCGAGTGCAAAGATTTTTCACCTCGTACTCGTTTGATTCCCTCACTAACGCTCAGGATTTTACTTTTTGATTACTCACTGCGATCGAAATTCAATTTTAGAATCCTTCGCTTGTTCAGTCCAGAAAAATGAGCACGCGGTTAAAAAGCAAGTGCACCCTTGAATAAAAAATAACTATTGTCAACGGTATAAGCCTATTAATAAACTTATTTCCATTACTATATACAGCTCATCTATTTCAATAGTTCAACACGTCTAGCTTATAACTTTGTAAGTCTCCGGTCTGGCCACGCCTAGTGGAGTTATTGACCCGGTTATTGCAGACAATAGCCACTTACTTGTATTACTTCTGTTTGTGTATTGAAGTAAGGCATTCGGAAAAAACGACAAAGAATAACTGCTCTAAATACTTTCGATAGCAGTGAAAGATAGCAAATAAAAGAAGACAGATTTGCGCAAAATGTTTGTGTAATCAGGTGTGAAGAGTGAGAGTGATATAACTTTGAAATCTGTAATTTTGAGTTGAATGTTTATATCGTGAAGATTTGGATGTTTGTTATTTAATCACGCTCTAACGGCTGAACGAATGTATTTGAAATTTGATACAACGGTGGATTTAAGTCTGGAATGACATTTTATCCTTGGGATAGGTTCTCACAAAAACGGGAACGGGATAATATGCGGAACCACAACTTATAATAGCTAAGTACAGAAATATAAGATGCTTATCATTTTCCGTGATTTCCCAGTTGCACTCAATGTTTAGCCATTTTGGAGCCCAGGTGACTGTTTATTATTTTTGATTTGTCGGCGTTTTGAGAACTCATTTATTGTGAGCGTCACGTTACATAAAATGTGTCAGGATTTAGTAGTAACAATAAGTAATTATAATAATATATTAATGGAAAAACTCAATTAAATGACAGCCAGCAGCCAATAGCGCTGCGAATCATAGGTAATATTGAACATCTTGATCTTCACAGCTTTCTGGCACACAAGCGTCAGCTGAGTGGAGTCTCTGGTTAATTTTTATCATCAACATTTATCATTCGACCCTCCAAACCCTGTGATAGAACCTCATCATTCAATGAGCACGTACACCGATTTGCAATAACGTTGGCATGGACGTTTCACCGATCTTCATGAATCATGATTTTATAGGTAATTTGTAGTATAATCGTGTAATTGCGTGAAAACGAAAGTATTAGTTATTTGTGTTAGTAATGAACAGCTATTATCGTTGTAACGAACGTTGGTTATCTTTATTTGAGTTACAATATTGCACCACTCAGTTATAGCAGTTTTGATTGCATCAAAATATGATTCACTCCGAAACATAAACTGGCGAAATGTGGGTGCTAGCACCTCTGCCTATCCCTTCCGGGAATACAGGCCTGATTTATGTTATGTTATGTTATGTAAAATATGATTCAGACTCAAAATCGTAAGAAATTGAGTTATATTTGTTTTTTTGTAGACCGCTGTTTGTTTTATCATTTCAAATGATGAAGCAATGTAATAAGATGTTTATTTAGAGATAAAATTGAAGAGATTATTCTAATACTATCTCAGTGACACAGCGGAAGCGGATGCGGGTTCGATTCATAGGTGAGGTCTTTTTTTAGTGTGGATGTCTTCACGGGTTCCTCTTCGCCGGAAACCTACGGGGTATGGGATCAAAAATATAGTTCAAAATAATGTGGCTAGGAGTTACACCTCTGCCGTACCTTTCGAGGACACTCAGGCGTGAGTATATATAGTACTACTTGGTAGAAGGAAACGAACAGACGGAGGCACCTGACCATGACGTTTCAAAATAACACTAAAAGTAGCGCTATCTCTTTTTGCCACGGACGACACACATAAGTGTGAATGAAGAAGTGAATGCATGTTCTACTTCAACTTTTTGCGGTCTGTCGACGTTTGATATAAGTAAACTTGGGTTTTTATAACATTTTATTCATATGTATGGACGAATGACTTGTGTGCATCTCTATAGAAAAGACATAACAATATTTACTTTATTTAAAAACTAAGTACATTAACTACGTAGGTACAAACCATAAAATGTAAATATTTAAAAAAAGAACGTAATCTAAGTACTACCTATTTATTGCCTTCGAAATTTAAAAAAAAGCCGCCATTTTAAAAAACTTCAAATATTTGAAAATAATTGCCACCACTTCAATGTTCTGCATTTAAAAAAACAATCCATTATTTGCCGCCAAATTTAAAATGTCTTCTGCATTTGACAACTAATTTGTAATTGCCGCCGTTTTAGTTAAAGTACTGACTGCTTTTATTACTTTGACATAACTGTTTGTGTACTCCGAGCCCAGAATAACACCTTCACATCCGGCGCTAGCGCTAGTCATAAAAGTGAGCTCAGGAGATGACTCCAACCTATTCCAGGATTTTTATTGGCAGGTGAGCTTTTTATACATTTATGACCTCCAGCATTAAGAACGTCAACCCACAGAATTTTTTTTTAATAATATTCTTTATGTAAGTAAGTATATGTAGTAGAAATTCACACTGTAATACATGTAAGTAGTAGAAACTAAGAAGAATTCGAAAAAAAAAAAAGCGCGCGATTGAGTGACCTATAAAGGGGGCTATTGACTGTATGTTTACTGTCAGATGGAGAACAGCCCTATCCCTTAACAACTACTAGCCTAGTCCGAACTAGGCTTTAGTCGCCTTCTACGACGCCCACGGGAAGAGAAGAAAAGACGGGATGGCTTTATTATAATCCACTGGGAACCAAAACAATAGTGTTTTAGGGCCGGCGGCGCCCAGTGCCGGCATCGGATTTGTATTTGTCGAATAACAATAGATCTTATTGTTATAGATATAAGGTTAAACTTTAATTGGTAACCATAACGCTGCAGAATGCCGATCGATGCCGACAATAGTCGACGATCGTCATTGAAAGTTCAATTTTATGATGATAGTAATAAGATCTATTTTGATTGGCCAAAAAAAAATCCTGGAGCTCGCCGATGCCGATAATGGGTGCCGGCCCTTAGTGATCAAATACTTAACTATCACGCTGTTTCACATGGTAGGTATGCAGATGAATTAAGTAGTTATACTTTTTTTTTATTGTGCTGAAAACCCCACGGATACCACCCACGGAGCCGGTGGAGGTGGTTATGTCGGACACAAACCAACCAAAACGCACGCCGTCTTGGGTCTTTGGTTGCCGGAGGTGAGATTGCCGAAAGCACATCTCTCGCACTCCGGCTACTTAATAAAAAAAATTCTACCAGGTTGAAAAATAATCTAAATATTAACTTACATCTGCCTCCATATCTTTCGCCGGAAAACTGCACGACCTCACAAATACCTAAACATTACAGCATCACGCATAGATAAAAGATATCTCGAGATATCCTGTACTATCGATATGTTGCGAACAATCGATGACAAGTACTCGATAACGAATTTGATTGACATGGTATTTCTCTATCAACCCTGTGTTATTATATGATAGAAAGAAAAATGGCGGGCTGGGCTCTTATCATGTTGATAATATTATTTTTATCAAGAATTGAGATGATTTTTTAACGTTACTAATATCCTCTAACTACGTGCTTATTTATTAGACACCATAATTGGCATTTAGATGGTTGACCGCTTAGTGGTAGATCGTCTAGCACTCGATTCTACTAAAGCTAAATCATTAGGGACCTGCAGTCACTGCCAAAAATGACATGAAATGTTAGACTTTATTTCTATACGCCTAAAATCCAAAATAAAATGAATACAGTTTCATTACACTTTTTTAATTACTCTACAAAAAGTCATTTAATTTTGAAGTTTATGTTCATCGCTTTAAAGCCTATTACTTAATGCATTTTTTACAGTGACGTTGGCACCACAATGGTTTGCCTTTAGCAGAATCGAGGCCCTGAGGAATTCCGTGCTTTTAGAGGGCACTTTGAAAGTGGGTCCTGAAATGACTGTCAATAGTCGTTAGGTCAAGCCTATATGGGTGACCTGAACAATCTGTTGGTAATTTGGTTCGCCACCATCCACTACCCATGTTGGAAGACAGTCTTTCCCAGCGGATGAAATCTAGTCTAAAAAACTAAGCGGATTCAGGATTCCGAAGTAAAGACCGTAACCGAGACCAATGTAAGCAAGATGATGAGAAAGAGAGACGTAAAAGAGCAAGCCTCATTTTCATACTTCAAAGTATACCTCAGGAGACGTATCTTGTACCTAAATCGCATAACAAACGAAGCCCATGTCCTTCCCAAAAACTGTAGTAAATCTCTGTACCAAATATCATCAAAATCGAGTGGTGCGCGCGGATTGTTCTGTAATCCATACTAACATTATAAATACTAATATTATAAATGCGAAAGTGACTATATCAGTCTGTCTGTCTGTCTGTATGTTACGCTTTCACGCCTAAACCACTGAACCGATTTTGATGAAATTTGGTATAGGGGCAGAAGAGACCATGAGAAAGGACATAGGCTATGTTTGGTCGTGATAACCAACATTCACGCGGGTAAAAGCTAGTGAAACTATATAGTAATAAAGTTTGGTGAATATAAGCTCATCCGCCGCTGTAGCACCCCGGGCTATCGTCAAAAGACATCCAAGAAATATGTACTGGGCGTATACAGCACATTTTAGGTCCAAGATATGTCACGAACAATATCTGTTTTGGACTCAACCTTGACTGGCACTCGGATGATGATGACCCATCTCGTTATAAATTTAAGACTCATCTAGACGAGGAGAGTTTATCGCATCGAATATACGATTCTCGAAACGATAGGCAAAGTTGCATCGTCTAAACGCTCGCAGAAGCGTTTGCGCTGTCTAGAGGACCCATCCTTTTCCATCCTTTGGGTACACGTAGACCATGGCTCCACGAGTCAGATCTATGTGTGCCTTTACCGTTCCCATACAGGAGATGCGGAGATAACTCGACTATTCGAATACCTGAGTCAGGCGGCAGATGATGCGCAGGAGCGGTTTCCGAACGCCGAATTGGTGTTTTTGGGGGACTTTAACGCCCACCACAAGATCTGGTTGGGCTCCGCCATAACAAACCATGCGGGAAGAGCCACTCACGCATTTGCCCTGGCGCATGACTTGACTCAATTGGTGCACAAGGTCACGAGGATACCAAGAGAGTCCGGCCTAGAGCCCTCTCTGCTAGACCTTCTGTTGACGAGTCACCCGGACCAGTACAGTGTCTCGGTGATTGCTGCTTTAGGTAACTCCGACCACTGTCTGGTCCGCTCCACCGTGCCCATTGTAGCGCCCCCACGACCCGTGCAGGGGAAGAGGCGGCTATGGCACTACTCGTCAGCGGACTGGGATGGATTGCGCGATTATTATGCGTCCATCCCGTGGGTTGAACGCTGCTTTGAGGGTAAGAACCCATCTGAGAGCGCTACTGCCGTCGCCGGTGAGATCGGTCTAGGTATGGAATATTATATCCCATACACCGATGTCACCGGAGTCCGCGGAGCGCGTCCGTGGTTCGGGCGCGAGTGCGCGGAGGCTGTTGAGCATAAACAGTTTGCGTACCGCGCCTGGGTGCGGGCGCGCGCCACGCGCGATCCCAACGTGGGTCACTTCAAGGCGGCGTACAACAGAGCCACAAAGGTCTGCAAGAGGGCATGCATCAGGGCGGATGCCCAGCGCATAGCACGGCTGGGCCAAGAGCTAGTGGCGCATCCCACGGGTAGCCGTGGCTACTGGCAACTGGCCAAAGCCGTGCAAGCCAACTTCTGCCAGCCCTCGCTGCCCCCGCTGAGCAATCCCGATGGATCTCTGGCCCATGAGCCGCAAGAGAAAGCAAATTTGCTGGTCAATCTCTTCGCGGCCAACTCCCGAGTCGATGATTGTGGTATGCAACCACGGACAATGCCCACTGGTGACCACGCAATGCCTGATATACGTATCAGGCAACGCGATGTCCGTGCAGTACTGCAATCACTCGATGTCCGGAAAGCCAGTGGTCCTGATGGTATTCCAGCGGTTGTACTTAAAAAATGTGCAGCGGAGTTATCTCCTATGCTAACGCGGCTGTACCGACTGTCCTACAGTTCGGGTACAGCGCCCTCGGCTTGGAAGGAGGCGAATGTCCAGCCGATCCCCAAGAAAGGGGATCGCTCGGACCCAGCCAACTATCGACCCATAGCCGTCACCTCAGTGCTGTGCAAGGTGTTCGAGCACATAATTAACACACAGCTCATGCGCCACCTAGAGGATCACTCCTTGCTTAGTGACCGGCAATACGGTTTCAGACCGAAACGGTCAACGGGTGATCTTCTGGCGTACATGACCCACCTTTGGGGTGAGGCTATGGAGAAGCACGGTGAGTCACTGGCAATTAGTCTTGACATCGCCAAAGCTTTCGATAGGGTATGGCACAAATCGCTTCTTTCCAAGCTACCAGCCTTCGGCCTGCCTCCTAGACTGTGTAACTGGGTTGCAAGCTTCCTGCAGGGGCGCCGTATTCGCGTCCTTTGTGATGGACGAGCTTCGGAGTTCTTGCAGGTAAATGCTGGCGTGCCGCAGGGTTCCGTTTTATCTCCCACTCTCTTTCTTCTGCATATCAATGACATGCTCTGTAACGGAAACATTCACTGCTATGCAGACGACAGCACCTTACACGGGAGTTATTACGCACATCCTGCGGCCAAGCAGTCTGATATCGCGGAAAAAAGGCAGCTTCTTGTCACTGAGCTGGACCGGATCCTGGACCACATTTCTCAATGGGGCGCTAGGAACCTGGTCGAGTTCAATGCCAAGAAGACCCAGGCATGTGCGTTTACAGCAAAGGTATCTCCTTTCCTTCCCCTTCCCACTCTTCAGAGCACACCACTGCCACTGCAGGATCACCTCACTATCCTCGGTATGGATGTTCGCTGCAAACTGAATAACAAAAACTATATCGAGAGTATCATCAAATCAGCCTCGCGTAAACTCGGAGTCCTGAACAGAGTGAGACGTTTTTTCACGCCGGAGCAGCGGTGTCTTCTATACAAGACCCAAATTCGTTCCTGCGTGGAATACTGCTCACATCTCTGGGACGGCTCCGCAAAGTACTTATTAGATGCTCTCGACAGGTTGCAGCGACGTGCGGTCCGCATTATTGGGGATCCTAAGGTCACGAACACCCTCGAGCCTTTGCAGATGCGTAGAGATGTAGCGTCTTTGGCAGTTTTCTACCGCCTCTACCATGGTGAATGTTCTGACGAGCTCTTCCAATTAGTCCCACCCTCCCCTTTCCTTCACAGGACGACACGTGCAGGGCTAAGATGTCATCCATTTACGGTGCAGAGTATACCTGCTAGAACCAAGCGTTTCAGTGATTCATTCCTATGCCGCACCACTAAGACCTGGAATTCCCTGCCAGCTCACGTGTTTCCTTCTTCCTACAGTCCCGGGTCCTTTAAGCGGGGCGTGAAAAGGCATCTAATGAGGCCGTCAAGCTGAGTGCCACCACTGTTAACATGGTAAATGTTTATGATGGTGACCCTCTTTCCGAGACTTTGCCTTTAGCTTAACATCAGGCGAGGTGAAGTCAAATTGACGTGTCCTGTGTAAAAAAAAAAAAAAAAAAAAAAAAAGAAGCAATAGTCGCTCGCTCGTCCTCGCTTGGCGGGAATCGCCTCGCAATTGAATATTGATGGTGTCGGTCTAAACCGAATTTTAAAGCAATGACATAAGGCATAATATGAAATGTCACTTGCGAACCTCGTATGATATAATCGTATACGAGAATTGAGTGTGTAAATAATTTGACAGGGCGATTATTACTAGTGTTTATCGCATACGACTATATCGGCACGAACGTGCGAGAAACTCTCACCGTCTAAATGACGCCTTACACGTGGAACTACGTCACTAAAAACCATAAAATCAGCATAACCAATCATGCCATGACCCAACAATCGCAGCATGTTTGCTTATCACATAAATCGTTCAATTATAAAGAATAGTGATTGAAAGTTTACGCAAATATTAAACACTAACTGTCGCCCACGGCCTCGCCCGTATGGTTGCCGTTTTATCCTGCATGACCAAACGTACCTAGCCCATGTCCTTCCCAAAAACTGGTCTTTCTCTGTTTCATCAAAATTAGGTGATTGAGGTGTGAAAGCTTAAAAATCCTCTGTGGCGTGGCGGTAGTGACGCGGCCGCTACGCAGGAGGCGCGGCTTCGATTCCCGCTCAGTGAAAATATTTGTGTGCATGAATATGGGTACTTGCATTGGTCTGGGTGTTTTCTATGTATAATATGTATGTATTTACAAAAAAAAAATAGTCTAAGTAGTTCCAAAACACAAGCTAGTTAAGCTTACCATGGGTCTTAGATAGCGTTGTGTAGAATGTTGTAAAATATTTATTATTTATTAAAGCATGTCATGTTTATCCTCATTACAGAACCTATTTTACATACTTATTAGGTAGGTACACGATTAGTCTAGACGCCGCTGCATTTATGTCTTAAAATATCACTCTTTTAGTCTTATCTAACAAGCAAACATAGAATCATGTAATTTGGGTCAGTTATTCTTGAGATTACAAACACGATACCTATGAAGATTTTTAAAACCTATCGCGAATATTTTACAAATTAATTTTCGCTTCCAGCTATTGTATACGAATCAACATTTCAAATTACCCTTCCTCTTGGCTGTCGGGTAAAAACAATAGTACTTTATTTGTAGAGATTGTTCGTTTTTATTTCCATTAATGGTACCTAAATAACAACTGAATATTAGGGAAACAATTACATTTATTAAATAGACACGTACGCAATACTACGGATACCACTATGTACCTGTTATTGTATCCGGTTATCGATTAGGAATAATAGGTATTTAGAATATTTAGATAATAAAAAATTCTAAATGAAAGGAATGATGAGAAAATTATATAAGTAGGTGATTTGATGTTATTAATGTTTTACTCCTGACGTTTTGGTTGCATTTTCAGTCTTTGTCTTTGTCTTTGTCACGGGGAGATTAAAGATATTGGTTTTCTCGTAGTTTTTATTTAAAATTATTTCCAGTTAAAAAATCTAGTAAATTCCGTTTAAAAAAATGAATTTTGTTAAAAACCAATGCTTATTAGTTTTAAATGTAGATACATATTCTTATTTTAATATTGAATATACTAACATTAACAATATTTTAAAAAAATAATGTCATTTCAAATGAAACTCCAGATAGACACAAATATTCGGTACACACTATGCTTATTAAACATCTCTAATGTATCAACTACTAAAACCTTATTACGTTAGTGAAATAATTTGTTTAAAAAAAACTAGTGATTAGACCACAGAATAAAAAATAGATCTACGTAGAATAGACATGAAAACATTATGGTATTGAATCCTGAACGTATTATACCTACCTACTGTTTAATCAGTTAATAAAAAGACAATAAATTATCACCGGAAATAATTCAAACTTTGCGTTTAATTTCCCCTAACACCTAATTATGTCTTCACTGTCATTCCATAGCAAAAAGTAAGGTTTCCTACGCTGAAGTTTCAGAGGGTAGTTAAAAAAAAGACGAACATTGTTTTGTTCCAAGCAGTCTCTAATACTGATGTATTTGGCATTATGACCAACTTTAAGATAGCTGTCATAATATAGTGTACCTGTTTCCTTGGCTGAAGAATGAGTAGATGAAAGTAAATTAAAGTATGAGGACCCTACGAAATGCATAGCCCTTATCACTCGAGATGATGTAAGGAATCCAACGATACCACATACACCAAAATTTATTGAGGCATTTACAAGTTACGGTGGAATAAGAAAGCTCACATTCACTCATAAACAATAAAAACTTTTGCACTAGTTTTTAGGCAATACTGTAAAAGAATACAACTAACCATATGTTTGCAAATTTAACAGTGCAAGCAAAATATAATATAATGACGTGTATCGAGCAAAAATAATATTTCTTAATACTTATTTAGCGAGTTTTAAACATATTTCAGAAGTATACCTGTGAGGCTAGCGAAGCGTAACTTTATTTTATGTAAAATCAACAGCTAGTTACGAAATAAAAGTACAACATATACTAATTGCATATGCTACGAGTATATCAAACAATACCACAGGTTAAAAAATAGAAATTAATATACCAAACGAAAGCGTCACAGTTAGTGGACGCCGAATTACGTTTCGTTTCAATAAAACAAATGAAATTCGTCCGCCAACGAAAGGACATAAACAAAGCACATAAATTGCACAACAGACTCGCCAGTCTTTAAAAAATAGACCAATTTACTAATGTTATATTTGAACCTTATAAGGATAACTATAAAGTCCGAATTTCTTTGGATCATATTGCGCACGACCGCAAACGTACTGGTGCAATAATCGCGTGCTCAAAACCCTAACAACAGCGAAACTGGTTAACTCACCTCTAATTTTCTGGAGTACTCTTCCGTGATGCGCTCCTGCTCCTTCTTCAGCTCCTCGTTTTTGTCGAGAAGAGCCTTCCCTAGCTCTGCTGCGAGGAGTAGATCCGACTCCTTTTGCTGCAGTTGGGACCATATGTCCTGCTCTTGACCTGCGTCCATTGTGGTGGTTTGCCTTGCAACCGACATCTCCCTTACATAGGCTTCTAGATCCTCATAAAAATGTTCGTCAGACAGACTCAGAGGTATTGGGGTAGTTCTAGTGGCGCTCTTACTGCGACTTCTTCTATGTCTGTTTATTGGTGTTGAAGGTCTTATGTCTCCGTTTCCAACGAATTCAGTTTCATCAGTTATAAAATTGGGTGATTTAGTGCGATCGGGGGGTTCCGGTTTATTATTTCTATTGCTACTTCTACTAATAATTGCGTAAAATTCACCGGCCATTTAATCTGACGAGTCTTTGCGCAAAATGTTAGTTACTTTAACTTTGCACTATTTTGGTGTAACTATTCTTTTTGAATATTTTGTCGATTGCCTCTTGGAGTTTGGTTGTTTTCGGGAGTTTTATTTTGAATATGTTCCTGTGTATCTCGAAATCCTTTTTTAATGCCATTATAACGTGTTGGAGTATCACAAAGGTAACATTTCCGGTTCACTGGCACACAAGCACGTCACTGCACTGTACAATATTATGTCGATACACTCGCGAACGGCGGACAGGCACACAGAAGTTGCCTCGACAACGGGGCGAACACAACAGACTGCCTCCGAAACCTTCGAGGTGAAACAGCCCGCGTCGGCCATAGATTATCTTAACTACCAGATACGAGATTAGGTAGAATATAACTTGAACAAAATGTTCAGTTTGTTCAGTTCAGTTTGTTTACTGTTTGTGAAGTATATAAACGTAACTAGACCAGTAAAAACTGAATAGGCTGAAATGATTTTCAATCATGATGTTTGGCCAAAATTAAAAAGGGGCTTTTATACCAAACTCGAAGCAAAAGAAAATGAATTACTTGTTGCAGTTGAAAATATTGTTATGGTTCACAATAAATACGACCTTATCGACTTCTGTTTCTTCAATCTCGACTTTATTGGATAGCTATATTTGAAAAAGAATGGTAGGTTATGGCATACATATTATATTACCGGCAAATATAATATAAAATATGATAAAAAATAGTTAATTCCCGTTATTATTATTGAATAAATATTCAATGGTACACTGACTCAGACCTAATTTATTAACATATTAATATAACTATGTAATGATCCCATTCTGACTTAATCTTTATTATAAATCTTTTGGTTTTATTAAGGTGTTCAGTAAATTCGTTTACTGCACTAACTATACAATAACGCAATCACATTATAAGGGCCTCGTTCACCATCTCTGATTAAAGTGTCAAGTAGGCTAATCGTAACTTAAAGTCCCCGGTAACTGAGTATTCGCATTTCACAATGTCCGAGTAGCACTACTCAACGGTTAAACCGACGATTAACTTACTCACTACTCCTTCTGCTGATTAAAAACTTTAACTGACGAGTAAGAGATCACCACATCTGTTTGCCATTTACGAGTTCTGTTGTTATATTGTTCTGTGTTCGGGTATCAACATAATATTTGTAAAAATAAACAAAAAATTGTATTTGTTCGAGTTAATTGATCAGCAATTAGATGAAATAGATCTAGAACATTCTATGTTGCGGCGATTACCAATTAAGGTGAGTGATATTTGGAACTAAACATTTTTAAATGTTTGGTTTTGTATCGAATTCTTTTCAATATCCAAAAACCACCAGTTGTACTTAAATTACAACAAATTATTGATACAAAAATAAGACGGGAATTGCTATAGGCGTTTCTAAATAGGAAATCACCGTTTGATGCTCTTTTGTACTCAAATTTTGTAAAACACATGTTCAGCAGATGTTAAACTTTTTTATGGTAAGACTGCTGTTTATGTTTATGTTTGACAAGACAAATGACATAAATGACGTAGAATTGAACGAATGAGTGTATGATTTTGCTAAGTCATTCAGTTAACTCCTAAGTTGTTACTCAAAGGATCGGTTTCGATTGTGAATCTGGCAAAAGATACTCGGAACTTTTAATTACCAGTTATCGTTAACTGAGAAGTTACTAATCAACGCTTTACTTATGGATGGTGAACGAGGCCCTAAATCATTTAACGTAATTGATCAATTAAGCAATAGCTCATCTTACCGAAAACATGTTTTTGAACCAAACTTCCACTAAAAACTTCCAACGTTTATTTACAGTACCTATTTAAGAAGTAAAAATCAACATCAGACATTCTGTTTAGACAAACAACATTACATCAAACAAAACGTATCTGTAATCTAATCTTTGATGCAAATCAACACGTGCGATAGAAAGAGCAAGCAGCATAATGTTTAAGTTAAATCTCTATGTGCGAGCGGGACAGGTATACATCATCAAGGTAATACAAAGAGAGTGGTCAAACAAAGTGTTGAAATTTATTTTTATTGTTGGTAAATCTCAGGAAGTGATCTCATAGTGATCCTATAAAAATTGTATTTAAATTAAAAATGGACTTAAAAAGTGAACCTTGATGGCTGGTATCAGGTATTGGAGTTCGGAAAGTAATATTTCGCCCGGGTTTCGAATATTATGTATATAACTATAAAAATAATATTTACGACTTATAAAATGCTCGATTCGCCCCGGTTTCGTGTGGTTTATAATCGGTTCCAAACTTCACACGCTCAGCAACTGGGTAGGTAATCTGAAAATTTACTGAAATTTTCACGAAAATGTTCACGCGCACACATCAACCTATAAATCTTTATACAGGTATATAGATGAGACACTGTAATATTTAAAAGAAAATCATCAACATAAAAACAGAAAATTAAAGTTAAAAATCATATAAATAAAAAACACTAACTGTAAAACTGAATATTGTGAAGCGTCGGTAGCTTAGTGGTTAAGGAGTCGGCCTTACGATCGAGAGGTCCCGAGTTCAATCCTGGTCATTACACTACCGACGACGTGAACCCACTCCTAACACCAACAATTTAGCTTAGTTGAAGGGGTTAGCGGGAATATTAGTAACTTCGATTCTAATATTCTTTGTACGAAATTATACGATAAAATTAATTTTAGATGATAATAAATAACACTTTTCTCATTGACTTCAACAGTCAATGAGAAAAGTACTTACCTACTTGTACACGTTGAAAAAACTGTAAAGGAAGGAGAATAAAAAATAATATCTGAGAATCTGTAACAGGGGAAATCGAGAAAACCCCGATTCCGATTGGATACCTAACTCTATAACATAAATTAAAAATTTAATAAACTTTTAACCGAAAAACATTGGAAAAAATGAAATGCTCAAGTGAGACTCGAACTCACGACCTTTCCCTTACAGGGGGACTGCTCTGCCAACTTGAGCACCACTTGAATCATTCCAAATTTTTCTTCTCTTTATATCGTATAAGGGCGACGGTGCAGCCATCTACCAACATTCTTACGAACTATTGGAAACAATGAATGATTTTTCAACCATTTTTAAACATTGAATTTTAAACATTGAAAAAATAAAAAAAAACTTTTAACCGGCTCAACCTATTTTCATCAAACATTTCTAAGAACACTCGCATATAACTTACCTTTAATACAAAAATAAATAAATTGAAATCGCTTCATCCGTTCGGGAGCATGATACCTTTTTTTTTTTTTTTTTTTTTTCGTGCGGAAATCCCCACGGATACCCCCCCTGCCGGAGCCGGAAGGGGAGGTTATGTCGGACTCGAACCGACTAAAACCGCACGCCGACTGTGGGTCTTGGTGCTAGGCCGGAGGTGAGGTTGTCAAGGACATATCCCTCGCACCCCGGCTGACCCAGGGCCATTCCTTACGGTCTGGCCCTCCTCAGGAGGGGGGACAACGGTGTCCCCAACTCGCCCCCGGAATGGGGAGGCGCGCTGTTCAGCGCGCCGCCACCGTGGCCTGCTTCTGCTGGGGTGACAGGCGGCTCCACCCGTCACCCCCAGGCCCGCGCTCATGGGGGACGGAGGTCAGTCAGTGCCCTCCGACGCCCGAGTTGCCTGCGTGCGCGGGCGGCGCGATCCGCGAGTCTTTCTCGCTCGCGCCGCCTCTCCCGCTCCGCCGTCTCCTTCACGACCATTACCTGCTCGCTGAAGGAGACGCCGGCCGCCCACGCGTCCGCGCAGCGGACCATTGCTGTGAGCAGGGTGGCGAGGGTGAGAACTCTCACTCCCAGGGCCGCCACTAGCTCCCGCCTCGGTTCGGCCCATGCCGGGCACTCGGTGAGCGTGTGCAGCCCCGTGTCCTCGCTCGCGTCGCAGTGATGGCACTCGGACGTTGGCTCCTTTTCGATCCGACACAGATATCTCCCGAAGCACCCGTGCCCGGTGATAATCTGCGTCAGTCGATACGAGAGGCTGCCATGTGGCCTCTCGAGCCATTCCCCCATGATGGGCCTTACCGCCTCTATGACGGCGTGCCCTGCGCGTCGTTGCTCAAGTCGTCGCTCCCACTCCGCCACCATGATCCCGTGGAGCCGGGACCTCTCGGCCCGAATGTCTTCGGGCTCGGGATCGAATCCCCGCTCCCGCGCCTCCTTACGGAACCGATACAGTGCCGCAAGGGATCTCGCTTCCAGGATCCACGGTGGCGATCCGGCTAGGAGACTCGCCGCTTCAAAGGATATCGTGCGGTACCCCCTAATGGCCCTGCAGGCCATCGTCTGCTGCGGTGCATGCAGCAGTTGCACGAACCTGGCCTGCAGGGCGTCCGCCCACACGGGGCACCCGTACAGGGCCATGGACCGCACGACACCCGCGTAGAGTCTCCTGCAGGAGTCCTCTGGGCCCCTCAAGTTGGGCAGCAGCCGCATCAGCGCGTTAGCTGACACCAACAGTTTGGGGCGCAGACTTCGGAAGTGCTCTCCGAAGTGCCACCGACCGTCCAGTACGAGCCCCAGGTATTTCAACCGGGGCTTGATGTCGATGGGAGTACCTCCTACTGTCAAGCTGGATCCCGGGGGTGGCCCGCGCCGAGGACCATGAAAGAACAAGGCCTCGGATTTGTGCAGAGCCACCTCGAGACCCAGCCGCCGGATCCGATCCACGACTTGAGCAACAGCGGTCGTGGCCCTCTGGGTCGCCTCGCGGTGTGTAGCGCCACTCACCGTCACTAGCGTGTCGTCCGCGTAGCACGTGACGGTGGCACCGAACGCGAGCTCACCGCGAAGCACCCAGTCGTATCCGATGTTCCACAGGAGCGGCCCCAGGACCGATCCCTGTGGGACACCGCACGACATCTCACGCCTACCGACGCCGGTCGCACTTGGGTAGATGACGGCCCTCTCCGTCAGGTACGCCCCGACTATGCGGCGGAGGTAGAGAGGCACATCGTGGTACACGAGCGCCTCCCTGATGCAACTCCAGGGCAAGGTGTTAAACGCGTTGGAGATGTCCAAAGACACCGCCAACATCACCTCGCCCCGGGCAACCGCATCCTCCGCCAGAGTCCTCACGCGCATGATGGCATCCACAGTGGAACGCCACCGGCGGAAGCCGTATTGCGTGTCCGCTAGGTCCGGCCCTACTCTAGAGAGGTGCTCGACGAGGCGCTTGGCAATCACTCTTTCGAAGAGCTTGCCCACCTCGTCGAGCAACACTATGGGCCGGTACCCGGACGGCTCGTCCGCCGGGCGTCCGTCCTTGCGGATGAGGACCAGTTTCCCCGTCTTCCACATCTTCGGAAACTGGCCCCGCTCCAAGCATGCGCTGAGGAACCCTCGCAGTCGGGGTTCGAGACCGTCTTCTCCTAGAGCTAGGACCCACGCACGGCCTGGAATGCCGTCGGGTCCCGGGGCGGTGTTCTTCTTGGCTCTAAGCCGTCGCACCGCCAGCTCTAGTTCTACCCAAGTGACCTCGGGCACGTCGTCATCAATAACCACGCCGGGCGCATCAGGCGACCGAGGTGGCGGAGTCATCTGCGGCGGAACGTGTTCCGCCCGCGCCGGGAACAGGGATGCCACCACTCCTCCAAGCAGAGCCGGCTCGAGAACCTGGGTCAGGGGAGGGGCCCGGGGGCGCAGCTTTCCTCTTACCAAGCGGTAAGGCCGCCCCCATGGGTCCCGCTCCAGTGTCTCCAGCAGCTCCCTATAGGAAGCTGCCTTGGACCGCTTGATCTCCGCTCGGAGGGCATTCCTGGCTTCCCTGTATCCCTCTTGCAACTCCGCCACTAGGGGATCTGTGTCTGCGGGGCGGCTACGCCTCCTACGGAGCCTGGCCCACCGGCGGTGCGCGATCACGCAGGCTTGACGCAGCCTCGCGATCTCCGCAGTCCACCAGTAGACCCGGCGCCTCGGACTATAGGCTGGAGCCCTAGACATACCCGCATCGCAGACAACAGTCATGGCCTCCCGGAACCACGCCGCCTCGTCATCGATGTCATCAGGCCTGTCCGGCACCATGGCCCAGGCCTGCACGGAGGCGGCTTCCAGGAGAGCATCCCTATTCAGTCCCCTAAGCACCCAGCGCGGCTCGCGTGGGGCCGGTGTGACCAGCGCATCACTCTCGGGAGGGGAGACATCAAACCGAACGTATCGGTGATCCGACAGTGTCTCCACCTCCACGACAACACGCCAGTCCCGCACACGTTGCGACAGCGAAGCGCTCGCGAATGAGAGATCGACGATCGAACTCGCCCCGCGCTCCGCCACCCAGAACGTGGCTTCGGCCCCGCGATTCTGGAGAACCAGACCGAGAGTAGCGGCCCAGCTCTCCAGAGCCCTACCTCTCGGGTTCGTGTGCCGGGACCCCCAAGCCTCAGACCAGGCATTGAAGTCCCCAAGCACAAGAACCGGGCGAGGGTGACAGGCATTGACGACGTCGGTCAGCCGCTCCAGCGACTGCCGATACTGCCCTATGCGTCGGTGTGATGCCGGCGTGAAGTAGACGGCCACGACCGCAATCTCCCCCACACGCGCCGCTACGATGCCATGCTCCCTTGCGATCACCACAAAGGGAGGGGCACCCGCAGCAGCGTTACGCACCAGTGCCGCCGATCCATCCAGGTCGACCACCCAGGCAGGCCCGGGGGGGCGGTGGGTGTACGGATCGGCGACAGCGGCGACGTGTATGGACCACTGTGCCATGCTCTGGAGCAGAAGTGCCTGAGCATCGACACCGTGGCCCACGTTCGCCTGCAGGATGCGGAGCTGGGGATCCATTATGGAACCATCTCCGCATCCCGCTGCGAACAGTTTGCGGAACGCCCGCCTCGTGGCTTCGGCTCCCCTCCGGTGCAGGCCTTACTACCAACCCGATGGTCGGCCGGTTTGCCCCCCGCTGCACACCTGAAACAGTGCAGCGGAGCCTCGCAACCACCGGCCCTATGACCGGGTTGGCCACAGCGGAAGCACCGGTCACCGACCGTCACCTCCGCCGTGCACTGCACCCCCACGTGCCCGACCGCCAGGCACCTAAAGCACCTGGCCGGTCGAGCCTGCAGGAGCTGAGCCCGCACCCCAACAACGCCGTCCACCACGAGGACCCGCCGATCGGCAGCCTTTTGAGCTGCTGCGATGGGGCAGCCGACAACTGCCGCCCCCTGTCCGCGACGGCCGTAGCGAATCGCTCCGACCTTAACCGCCTCCAGGGGGCAGCCCCCGGCCTCCGCCACGGTGGCCCGAATCTCTTCGGCCGTGATGGAGTCGTCCAGGCCCGAAATACGCAGTTCTGCGCACTTTGTGGGCCTGGACACCCGGACGTCGGCTGCGTCCAGCGTCTCCCTTAGCTGAGCCGCTATGGCATCAGCCTGGGGAGCGCTGGAAGCGCCAGGGACCGGGTATGAGGCGGGCACCCGTCCGGGTCTCCGTGACTCGGAGGGGCTTCGCCAGTTTAAGAGACCTCATATCTATGAGGCCTCTGGCCCGCCTCACCAGATCCGGGTATTGCACACCCCTCTCCGCAGCCTCCGGCGTCAACGTCAGGACGACGGCCGTTGTGCGGGGGATGCGCAACCTTCCCGGCGCTCCCTTCGCAGCAGCCTCAGCCTTTCTGGCCTTTTTGGCTGCCTTTCTTTTGGCGTTCCGCTTTTTCCTCGAGTCACCGACTACCTCCCAGCCCCCTGCCGGTGCGGAGCTTGTGGAGGCGATCGGGCCCGGAGCCGAGGTCGAGGCTGGAGCCAGGGCTGGGGATGGGGCTGGGGCAGAGGACGTCTTCCCCTTGCCCTTCCCCTTTCCCTTGCCCTTGGGCTGAGCGCCCTGCGCAGCAGCGGCAGCGGCAGCGGCCGGAGCGGATGGCACAGCGGATGGGCTGCTGGCCGACTCCTGTGGGGTCCGCGTCGCTACCGGGCGGCCCCTTTTGAGTGCTCCGGCATACCCACTCCCAGTCGGGGTCGCCAGGGGCGGACGGCGGATGGAGTCCATCACAGCTTCCAAGCAGCGCCGTGTGTGCTCCTCGTGGGCAGCCTGCCGCGCTTCCTGCGCAGCCTGAGCCGCCTCCATACGCTTTTCCATGGCGGCCAAAGTCGCCATGCAGGCCGCCAACGGGTCCGCGGGCCGGGCCGGTACAAGCACCGGCGACTGTGGCCGGACAGGCGCCAGCGGTGGCGACTCCGGCTGCACCACCGGTGCCTCCAGCCGCAGCGGCGACCTCGACCGCACCGGTGACCGCGCCGGCGAAGCCGGCCGAGCCGACGGTTTCGGCGCTGCCGGCTGCGCGACCGGCTTCCGCCGCGCCGACCGCGTGACGCGCCCCTCCGGCAGCCCGGCAACGACCTTCTGGAGATCGGCAAAGTCGGCCGCCATTTTGCCCATCTCCTTCCTGTATTCGGCCGCCTGCCGCTCCGAGGCCTCGATGAGCTCGACCTGCCGTCTGCCTAGCTGAGTCCGCTCGTTCCGCGAGTCAGCCAGCTCCGCTCTGAGCAGGCCGAACTCCTCAACAAGGCGCGTCGTCGCCCGTCGCAGCCGGACTTCCTCCGGCCCCATAGATCCAGCACGGGTCCCTATTACGTCCTCCAGGGCCTGCAGTACCTCCCTAGACGTAGGGTCGGTACGCGGCATGGGCGTGGGCGCCGCCGAGGTGGAGGGCCTCGGCGGCGCCACAGCATCTCTCAGGTCCGGGACCCGAGAGGAGGGCGTTTGGGGGATGGGCCTCTTGCCACCCCGCGTCTTCCCCCGGCCGACCATCGCAACCTTGGGCGGGGGGGAATCCTCACTGCCCTGGATGTTCTCCTCGTTGGAGGACGAGTCGGTCAAGGTGACTGCGTCCGACTCAGTCCTCGGTGGAGGAGGAACCTTCCTACCACCGTTCCTCCTCCGTGCAGATTTTCGGGTCTGCAGACCCACCGGGCTGTTCGCCCTGCTCTTCTCGGTGGCGGTGTCGAAATTTTCCGACACCGCCGCAGTTGGTGACGCGACCTCCGCGTCGTGGCGCTGCGCGACCTCCGCGCAGTCTGTTTCACTAGGTAGGGGGGGGTTTTTATGATTGATAGAAGAGTTCATAAGGTTCCCACGAGTATGAGACGAAAGGTTACACTTCCCGGGTGACGCTCTTTCCGAGAAGCGGGGTACTTACTGTGGAGGTCCCCTGGTGTCCACAGGTTTTAAACGACTTCGCTGTCGGGTTTTTAAGACTTTTCCTTGTCGCGGGCCGGCCAATTAAGGCAAGCCCCGCGGCCTCCAGGATACCGGCGTACCGAGTGTGGCTAGCACTCAGGTCGTTGTCGATATCTAGGAGGTTACGCGACGCGGGGGAGCAGCCAACTCTCCCAACACCGACGGTGGCACGAGTGCCTGTCAGCCCCTGCGCGAGCAGTGGGCCAACCCGTCCCTAGATCTCACGGAACCCTTGCCTCTCCCCTGTCCCCTCTGAGAGCAGAGGGATACTGGGAGCGACTAGCGGGAACCGGATCTCTCTCCGCGGGCCTTGAAGCCCCGCCACACCGCGACCCCGTCTGGGTCGGCTAGCCCTCAAAAGGGCTGTTTGAATGGAAGGAATCCTACGGATCCCTTCCCGCGGGCCTTGCAGGCCCGCCATACCACGACCCCCTCTGGGTCAGCTAGCCCTGAAAAGGGCTGTTTGAATGGAAGGAATCCTACGGATCCCTTCCCGCGGGCCTTGCAGGCCCGCCATCCCACGACCCCCTCTGGGTCAGCTAGCCCTCAAAAGGGCTGTTTGAATAGAAGGGATCCTACGGATCCCTTCCCGCGGGCCTTGCAGGCCCGCCATCCCACGACCTCCTCGTACAATGAGGTCGGCCGTTGGGTTATTCGTCAACGGCCAACAGAACTCCCAAGGTGGGAGTCTGTTAGCCGTTGTCCAGGATGCACCAGCCCCTCCGCTTCCGCTCCCCAGGACCGCAGTCCAAAGGGGGAAGAAACGGAAAGGCCAACGTGGAGGTTACCCAACCCGCACCCCCGGGAGCATGATACCACAGGCAGACAAGTCAAACTAAACACCCCTCTCTTTGCGTGGGGGTTTATAAAAAAGGTTGAGATACTCTGATCAACACTGAGCTACCTGACCTGAGTACGTTCTTGTAGAAAAAAAAAAATATAACTACCTATATCTTCTTCTTCTGGTAAATCTGTGAATAATCTGTATCTTCTGTAAATTCGTCAATCTATACACACACCAATTAATTATAGTATTATAACTACAAATATGATGACTAAATGTACAATATATACAAAAATGAGACAAAAAAACAGGGGTAGAAGAGATTGTAACTTTACGCATCGTAGAATTCCTCCCCATCGACCTCTAGCGGTACCGTGCCCAAAAGGCTGGCGGTATTACCCCGCTGAATAGCGCTAGCAATTCTTTGAACGAGGTAAAGGCCAGCCCTATGGCTACGGGAAGAGTCAATTAGACGCTTCACTATCTCTATTAAAGCGCGCGTGCACTTGGACCCCACGGACCCAACGTTTCGACTCCAAACGGCTTAAAAATTATAATTACCAGTTAAATTGGTATATTTGCGACGTTTGAGAGTCTCTGCTGATGCAGCAGCAGCGCATGCACAGTCCATCGTACTTGGAAGATGGGAAGGCGCCATGCTATGCTTATTACCTACCACCAATACTTCCTACCTCGACAAATACTTTTTCGTGACCCACTTTTGCAGGAAGATGGAAACGCGCCTGAGTAATGAATACCAATCCTTTATTGTGTAACTAATGAAGGAGGTAATAAACTGTTTGGCTGGGACTGACATTGTTTACATTACCAGCCCTATTCAGTAACACAATTATACTAGCTGACCCGTCCCGGCTTCACCCGGGAAAATTTCGTATTCTCGGATAACCTGACCTAAAGGACGAATTTTCCATACAATGTAAGACCATAATTTGTACCTGTTTTCGCAAATAAATATTTGTAGGTCCAGCGGTTTAGGCTCTGCGTTGATGAATCAGTCAGTCAATCAGTCGGGACAAGTAATTATATGTGTATAGATTAGTATATATAGATATAGATTAGTATATTCGTTTCTAATTCTATAAACATATAAAAAAATAGATTCTAATTCCAACATTGTGATTTCGATTCGATTAGAAAGAAAAGCGCAAAAATTATCTTTGGTGAATAGTATGATCTATTTAATGAATCACTCGTAGCATTGTTGTATTGTCAATTAGGTTTTGAAATTATTATTTTAGTGATAGTTGTCACCAAAACAGCGAGTTCCGACAACGATAGAATTGGCTAGAAGGATATGGAGGCCTCGCAGAGAAATCTATGAAGACAACGCATCATCATTGAAAACTAATGAAAAAAGCAATGGCCTGACTTATTTCAGTTTTTTTTTCTGGGTGCAACTACCTTCTGTCCCCCCAAGCCTGAAGAGAAAAGCCAAAGCCTCGTCCTTTAGCAAGTGTGCCGACTTACAAGTATTGTTGGTTTAAGTTTTAAAAATGTTGGTAAATCCCTATAAACCACTGTTGAGCTTACTAACACTACAAATACCCCCTACACAATAGAAAACACAACCTTATGACGTCACATTGTCAATATTATAGTAACAAAGCAACCATATCGATCCAACGGTACTGAAAACACCTGAAGAAACAAACCACACGGTGTTATTGAGGTGCTAACCTGCTTTTATTAAAAGGAAACAGTTATATTTGAGAAATATGAATTTGGCGGCCCCAACTGATGACATGGAGATGGAGAAGATAGCTGAGGATGAACTGTCTAAGTTACAAAGACAGGTAATTCTTTTAATTAATTGTTTTAATGTATCACATTCGTTCACGTGAGTTCGAGTCTCACTTGAGCATTTCATTTTTTCCAATGTTTTTCGAACTTAACAGGTAGCAAAATAAATGCTATAAAAAATTCATTCAAATGTTTTAATGTATCTAAGACTTCACCCAGGTTTCGCATCGAACAAAAATTCTGGTCATATGGGAGCTACATAATTAGGTTGTTGAAAGCCTCTGTGGCGTGGCGGTAGTGCACGCGACTGCCACGCAGGAGGCGCGGGTTCGATTCCCGCTCAGTGCAAATATTTGTATGCATGAATGCGGCTATTTTCATTGGTCTGGGTGTTTCTATGTATAATATGTATGTATTTACAAAAAAAAAGTTATAAGTATGTTTATCCGCATTCTAGATTCCATAACACACGCTATAAAAGCTTACCATGGGTCTAGATAGCGTTGTGTAGAATGTTGTGGAATATTTATTTATTCTACTGACTACTCAAATTAGTTAAGTACTTTTTACTAAATGTCAAAAAGATAAGTTTTAGGGTAACTTGTTATAGAAAGATTTAGTGACGTCATAAAATTTAATAGTCAAATCAGTTACTATTATAGATTTGGAAATAAATGAAAACTATAAAATAAGAACCGATGCAATTTTTACCGGTCTTTTACCATTCTTAATTTAATAAGCTCGGTTATATAATTTATTTTAACTATAGGATAACACCCAATTTTGCTACTACATACTAACATTCGGTTTCATATACTTACCTGAACTCGGCCAATTAAGTCGTTTCACTGTCGCTAGTACCAGTATCAGTTCCATCATGGAACTAATAATGTTATTTGTGATTCGATTCTATCGATCGATTAAAAACATCTGAAAATTATTTTAAGTTTTTTTTTAAATGAGAAATACCATACCATCACAATAGTTGATGGTCTACCAGCTAGCTAGAAGACAAACATACCTACTTAGCATATTTGTCTTCTTTACCGTCAATATAGGGTTCTAATTTAGAAATTTAGGAATGTTTACGGGACCATAATTTGTCAACATACAGGGTGAAAGATTTTCATGCTCCCTGGAGGGAAAGTAGTCGAAATAATGCGATAGAAAATTTCACTCAAATGGAACACTCCTTCATTTAAAAAACCGGCCAAGTGCGAGTCGGACTCGCCCATGAAGGGTTCCGTAGCAGCAAGTAACATAGTATAAAAGTTCTTGTATTATTTTTGAGTTAATTGAACGAAAGGCGAAAATTGCTGTTTATGACGAATTAAAAAAAACTACTCAGTAGATCTCGTTCAAACCAATTTTCGTTGGAAGTTTGCATGGCAAAGTATTATATATTTTTATATCATATATTTTTTTTTAGATTTATCATTCTCTTACTTAAGAAGTTTCGGAGAAAAGTGGCTGTGATATACGGACGGACAGACAGACAGACATGACGAATCTATAAGGGTTCCGTTTTTTGCCATTTGGCAACGGAACCCTAAAAACAATAGTGCATGCGAAGCTTTTCGGAAACTCGCTTGACACACCCGTAAAAATCGAACCGAACATACATTAATATTATACATAATTATACATAATATTATTAAGAATACGTAAGTACTTGCAAATTAAATAGGCGAACTCCCGCTCGCATCAAAACTCAAAACCCTCGTGGTTTAAGCGGGTGCGGTGGTTCAAAGTTTGTTATTCAATGTGATGTTATGGTTTGAACAGTAATAGAAATAAATATTGAACGTGCAAAATACTGTTTGTCTGACTATCGAAATACCAACAGCGGCAAGCATAGGTACTTAATAGGACTCATAGGCCAGCAGTCTTTGACTCACAAAGTCACTATGCGTGTAAAATGTGTCCGATTTGATGTACTTTGTGTGATTTCGCCCTATATTGTACTAACTACTTTTACTTAAGTGTAGGAAAATGGTCTAGTTGCTAACCAGAGCCGAGCTCCTGTCAGATAAACGCTGAACTTAACCGTATATATATATATATGCTGAGACGAGGTCTCGGGTTCGATCCCAGGTTACTATGGCACACACCAATGACCTTTCGATGCTTTTCGAAATTATGTGTGTATTTATCGCAGGTTTATAAGTGCCCGGTTAATGGCAATAGGCTCGCCACCTATTACATTGGGACCTAAACATAAACTGGCGAAATGTGGGTGCTAGCACCTCTGCCTACCCCTTCGGGGAATACAGGCGTGAGTTTATGTTATGATATGTTATGTTAATATATATATAATTATACATAGTATAAAGCAAAGTCGCTTTCTGCGTCCCTATGTCCCTATATATGCTTATATATCTTCAAAACTAAGCTACAGATTTTTATGCGGTTTCTTTTAATAGATAGACTGATTTAAGAGGAAAGTTTATATGTATAATACATGCATAATATTGTAGAGGAACACTGCTAAATTTAAAGGTTTCAAATGTCATGTCGTAAATAAGCACATTTTTTGCGCTTTTCTTGCGCTTACATTGCAAACGCTGGCTACACCTCACGAGATAAATAAAAATAATGTACTACAGTATTATGCAACTTAAAAAGGTCAATATAAAAGTCCGCAATGGTATAAGTCTATCACTTACGGATAACCCATAATAACCATTTTTATCCTTTACATTTTACAGAAAAAAAAAATGGCTTATTTACGAAGTGATTTTAAGCAATACAGCATTAATCCTTATCCAATTAAGTAGGTAGGTACCTTAAATACATTGTCCATTTAGTATATAGATCAATATGGCCCTTTATAGCATGTAATTTAAAAGAATATTTCCGAAGATATTACAGATTTAAAATCGCAGGGTCAAACTTTCAACGTTGCGGGCTTAGATTTGTGCGTTGAGTGTTTTTCTCATGGTCAATTATATGTCGCTCTTTCAAGAGTAACCTCTAAACAAAACATGTTTGTATTGTCTAATGATAAAAAAGCTGTAAACGTTGTTTATAACATTTTTTTTTTTTTTTTTTTCATTTTGTAGTTGGTAATTATATTTAGTATCAGTATTGCACCCGTGCGAAGCCGGGGCGGGTCGCTAGTAGTAGTATAAAGCAAAGTCGCTTTCCGCGTCTGTCCGTCCCTATGTATGCTTATGTCTTCAAAACTACGCTACAGATTATGATGCGGTTTCTTTTAATAGATAGAGTGATTCAAGAGGTAGGTTTATATGTATAATACATGCTGGATATAGTAGAGGGTGCAGCGGGAACGGAATCGGACGCCACGCGGGCGGTAAAAAATTGGCGGTACGAAACTTGCCGGGTCCGCTAGTAGTAGTATAAATCTCTATTTGCCTGAGACTGAGTGTTTCCATATTAAAACCCATTTTACAGGCTATGATAAGTTTTGAAGAGTTTTAAAAATGGAGGGTGGGTATTGGATGTGTAAAATATACTTTAAAGCTCACAGTAACCAAGGAAATAAAACGTTTTATTCGGTCGAGCCTTTTTAGAGGATGTCATCAACAAACATAAAACATGACGCAAAAATTTACCCAGCATTATGATAGGGGACTCTTTTACCCGCACTTAACCTCTTTTCTTGGGCCATTGTACGTGAAGAGTACTGGCTATTAACAGCCAGCCTAGCTCCGCCCAGAAGAGCAGAAGCTTACTGGGGTCTTCACAGGCTTCGAGGAGCAACCTCACTATGCCGAGGATTTGGCCACTGCCTCGCAGTCCAGTATTACGTAGGCGGCTATTTCCTCGGCGCCGAAACACCCCCTGCAAAGGTGGCTGTCCGTGGCACCGATGGTGCTTGTTAAGGGGACTGTAACCCGTTTGAAAATATACCTATATTTTTAGTTCTTTTTTGCCCAAATTTAAGAGATTTTCTTCCTGATTCCTTCTCTAGTTCAGAGTGATGGAGATAGACCGGTCAACAGTGATGACGAGCGTGCAGCCGACGCTACGGATGCAGAAAAACATCATCAATACCCTCAACAGTGACCTGGAGAAGATCATGATGGAGTTGAAGGTTTGTCTTAGTTTATTTACCACAAAAATACAACAAGCAACGATGTTTTGGATACAGAAAGTCTGCTTTGTTCAATGTATCTATATGAGTAATAGCACAGATAAGAGAATATAGTTCTATTGTAATAGTAAATACACACACATTTTGTTTTATCGTGCGTAAACTCCCCACGTTAGCACCCCCCTTCCCCTTCTCCGGAGCCGATGGAGGTGGTTATGTCGGACTCGAACCGACTAAAACGCACGCCGTCTTGGGTCTTTGGTTGCCGGATGTGAGCTTGCCGAAAGCATACTCGTATCTCTCGCACCCCGGCAGACCCAGGACCATCTCTTTCGAGATGGCCCCCTTCAGACAGTGGGGACCATGGTGTCCCCATCAAGCCCCGGGCATGGGGAGGTGCACTTTGCGCCGCCACCGCGGCCTGCTTCTGCTAGGGTGACAGACGGCTCCACCGATTACCCCCAGGCCAGCGCTCATGGAGGACGGAGTTCATTCTGCGACCTGCATATCATGGTATGGCATTGTATGTATGGTATGTTATGGCATGGTATGGTATGGTTTGGTTTGGTATATGATGATTAAAGAAGATAAACTGCACACGTACCTATATAGGTAGGTATTTATTCTTTCAGTTCACAAAAAGCACTTCAAACCTCCTAAAGAACTCTACAACAAGAGAGAAGCTGATAGCCCTTCTGAAGGAGCACGAGAAGTACGCGACAGAAGTAAAGGAACACAGGGGCACCATCAAAGAGCTGGACTTCTTGCTGAAGCAGGTGCAGAAGGAGATCAAGGCGCTCCGCTCGAAGGGTACGGGGAGTGATACGGTGAGTCCTTGCGACTGATACTTTGAGTCCTTGCGGGTGATAGCATGAGTCCTTTCTAATGATACCGTGAGTTCTTGCGCGTGATAGGGTATGTTCTTGGAAGTGATACGGTGAGTCCTCGCGAGTGATACCGTGAGTCCTTGCGAGTGATAGGGTGAGTTCTTGCGAGTGATACCGTGAATCCTTGCGAATGATACGGTGAGTACTTGCGAGTGATATCGTGTGTCCTTGCGAGTGATACGGAGAGTCCTTGCGAGTGATACGGTGAGTCCTTGCAAGTGATACGGTCCAAATATCCGGATTATGAAATGAAAATGTACTGTTTTCGAAGCTTTATGCTGGTAAGTATAAGCGTATAAGCATAAATCCCTAAAATGTACGTACCTATAAAAATAAATAATTAGAAAAGCCGAGCCAAATAACCGACTGTCTAAAAAAAATAACTATTAATTAGTTTTTAATTTTTTAATTATTATTTTTATCGTTATTTAAGTCAACATTATATGACTTAAATTGGAGAAAGTCAATACATACTCTGAACGAGGTTTGAACCTAGGATCGTCTTACCGAGATCTTACTGTATTTTTTAAAATTAAAAAGTAAATAATAATAGGCTTTTTCGGTTAATGAAAAACTGCTAATAACCTACATAATCTCATATTGTAGTGTATTAACCCCACACTAATAGGTACGGTATGAAAGTTACCGCGAATCCATATCCATACTATACTTACTAATATTATAAATGCGAAAGTAACTCTGTCTGTCTGTCTGTCTGTCTGTATGTTCCGCTTTCACGCCTTAACCACTGAACCGATTTTGATGAAATTTGGTATAGGGGTAGATTAGACCATGAGAAAAGACATAGGCTATGTTTGGTCGCGATAATCGACATCCACGCGGGCGGAGCCGCGGGCAAAAGCTAGTTGTAAATAATTTCGAAATAACACCAAAATTTTCAGAATAGGTATTATTTTAGTATAAAGAATTTTATTTTATAGAAGAGCACATCAATTTGACTTCACCTCGCCTGATGATAAGCTAAAGGCAACGTCTCGGAAAGAGGGTCACCATCGTAAAAATATACCATGTTAACAATGGTGGCACTCAGCTTGACGGCCTCATCAGATGCCTTTTCACGCCCCGCTTAAAGGACCCCGGACTGTAGGAAGAACGAAACACGTGAGCTGGCAGGGAGTTCCAGGTCTTAATACTGCGGTCTTAATGGCGCGATTGATACTGTATTGTTTATTTAAACATTTCGCTGTCAAATAAAGAAATTTTGGTGCGAGCACCTCTGCCTACCCCTTCGGGGAATTAGGCGTGAGTTTATGTTTATATATGTATGTATAAAGAAAATAGAAAAGGCGATGTGGCCAGGATCGTAGCAAGTGGAAAGATAATATCTCTACCTACCCTAGAGTGAAACAAGCGTTATTAAATTCGTCCCTTCTTTATACCACTCAGACAGCAAAAAAGCACAAGGCCCATTGAAATGGATGATGAAGTTGTTACTGTGGTCTCTTCTTCGTCCTAGCGCTGTCCCGGTTGACCCAAAAGATCTACCTCTTTGAGGCCCAGGGTCCCCTTTTCTACTCCTCGTAATCTTATATTTGGCATAGGGTAAAACCTATAGTTAAAATGAATTATCTAACCGAGCTTATTTAATTGACAAAGTTAAAAGAGCGGTAAAAATTGCATCGGTTTTTATTTTCTCTTTTTTATATAATTTTAATCATTAAACATTGAATTTTGATGACTGCGCCCAAATATTTGAATTAATTGTTTTTTTTATAGCATTTATTATGCTAACTTTTAAGTTCGAAAAACATTGGAAAAAATGAAATGCTCAAGTGAGACTCGAACTCACGACCTTTCCCTTACAGGGGGACTGCTCTTCCAACTGAGCTATCATCAAAATTCAATGTTTAAAAATGGTTGAAAATTCATTCATTGTTTCCAACAGTTCGTAAGTATGTTGGTAGATGGCTGCACCGTCGCCCTTATAGACGGATATAAAGAGAAGGAAAATTTGGAATGAGTCAAGTGTGGCTCAATAGCTCAGTTGGAAGAGCAGTCCCCCTGTAAGGGAAAGGTCGTGAGTTCGAGTCTCACTTGAGCATTAAATCTTTATTCATACAAGTTACCTTATATATAACTTATCGTTTTGACGTTTAGTAAAAAGTAACTAGTTTGACTAGTCAGTAGAATACCCAATTGCTCCGAGTTTCTAGCCTCAAAGGGTAAATGTCCTCCAGGTAAGACAGTCTTGTCATATTAGGTCCTTTTCTGAAAACTTACCGAGTACCTAGCTTTCGTATGGAAACTCCTACGCATAAATTAATTTCAATGAGCTATATTCGCCTAAACATCCGACAGTATTAACTGAAGATTGAAATGCTCTGTGAAGTAGAGTAGAGTAAGTAATCTCTTAACGGAGCATAAATAGATTTTTAGTACGACAATTTGGTCCTCAGCTATTTAGAAAGTATTTTAGTCGTGGTAACCCTTAACTCACGTAGACAGCGTGCAATCAAAGACATCTCAGATCACGTTTAACTTTTCAAAAAGCTATTAGTGTAGTTTACAATCAGCGTCATAAATATCTTGACGACGAACTCTCTTAATAAGAGTAAATCAAACTGTTTTATTGATTTATATAGTACTAGTTGTCCCGGCGAACTTCGTACCGCCAATTTTTTCCTACGCTCGTGGCGTCAGATCCCGTTCCCGCTGCACCATTTAGGGGGATGAAAAATAGATCTTGGCCGATTCTCAGACCTACTCAAAATGCTCACAAAATTTCATGAGAATCGTTCAAGCCGTTTCGGAGGAGTACGGGAACGAACATTGTGACACGAGAATTTTATATATAAGATTATTGTCCGAACTAAAGGTGTGTATGTATGTGTATGTATGTGTATATATATGTATGTATGTGTGTGTATCGCCTTTTTCTACTGCTGAGACGAGGTCTCGGGTTCGATCCCAGGTTTACCATGGCACACACCAATGACATTTCGATGCTTTTCGAAGTTATGTGTGTATTTATCGCAGGTTTA
Organism: Eilema sororculum; assembly: GCA_914829495.1. NCBI lineage: Eukaryota > Metazoa > Arthropoda > Insecta > Lepidoptera > Erebidae > Eilema > Eilema sororculum. The sequence goes on from OU618536.1 coordinate 18,529,113, forward strand.
TAAGTGCCCGGTTAATGGAAATAGGCTCGCCACCTATTACATTGGGACTCAAACATAAACTGGCGAAATGTGGGTGCTAGCACCTCTGCCTACCCCTTCGGGGACACAGGCGTGAGTTTATGTTATGTTATGTTATCTAAAGGTGTGTAGGTACCAAATATCAGAACAATCGGTCAACTGGAAGGAGGTAGAAAAACTAAATTAAGATCATTTTGAGTACTTTGTTCGTCAACATCTTTCTGACGCTGACTGTACCTGCTTGGGTATCAATTGACTAACAAAATATTACATCGATCACGCTGAACAATAGGCGATACTTATCTACTATTTAGCAACCATTCAAACAGTTTTTTGTCAAATCGACAATAATCAAAAAAGTGTATTGGATCACTTCATTACACAATATTGTTGATGCGCCTACCGAAGGCGGTTGTCGCCTTTGTGTAAGTAAATGACATTTCGACGCAGCCGCCTTTGGCACTTCGAAATCGCCTATTGAATTCAGAAGTTACCAATGATCTTATTAAACACGCACTAAAAATTACAAAATGTCGGCCATGTTGGATTTAAGTTCCGTGACTATTTTTTCATATTCTTGACAGCAAAGCCTTTCATTTGATACCCATATCATAGGGGTTCATTTCAAATAACCTGTCCGCCATCTTGGACGTCCGCCATATTGGATTTGTAAAGACGTTTCTTAGTATTGTCATCTGAACTCAGAGCGTATGCAAAATTTTATCCTAATCGAAGATCGGGAAGTGGGTCAAATTAAGATTCCAAGATTTTTTTACATACCTTCATAGTTACAAGTGAAGCTAAATAACAGCGTGTTAATTAATAATAATAAAATATATTAAAACCAAGGCCCAAGAAATGCTGGTTACAAATCGCAAATGAAAGCCACTGCAAATAAATAAGCCGATGGCATAAGAAAATTCCAAGGAGGGCCAGACTGTCAGGGATGGCCCTGGGTCAGCCGGGGTGCGGGGGATATGTCGAACACAACCTCACCTTTGTCCTAGCACTACGACTCACAGACGGCGTGCGGTTTTAGTCAGTTCGAGTCCGACAGAACCGGCTCCGGCGGGGGAGGCATCTGAGGGGATTTCCGAAAAAATAAGGCATCAAAATCTTATTTCTATCTATTAGGAAGTCTCCGGCTTCGGTATCGACTTATATTATACTAGCTGTTGCCCGCGGCTCTGCCCGCGTGGATGTTGGTTATCACTTAGTGTTGAGTCAACGCTATTGAGCATAAAGCCTGCATCTCTAAATCCTTCCTTTGGGGATGCCTACCTCATAGTAGCTTGAATGCAAAGTCTCAGCCCGATTGATTAAAAATTTACAAAGTTTCATACAAACTTTCATTCCCTATTTTATCCCCTTGAGGGTAGAATTAATCAAAATCCTTTCTTAGCAGATGCCTGCGTCATAACATCTACCTGCATGCCAAATTTCAGCCCGATCCGTCCAGTGGTGTGTGCTTTGAGTTATATATATTTAGATATAATTATAATTATAAGTAAAGCTCCTGTCTCCAGGACACGATTAACGCCATGAGTAACCAGATGATGATCAGCCAGCTCAAGAACCGGCTAGACACCGCAATGAAGAAGTTCAACACGGTGAACAGCGAGAACTACTCGCTGAGACTCGAGATAGACCGACTACTCCGTGACCGGTGAGTCTGAGTGTCCTTTAGTAACTGTAAAGCTAAATAACACGAAAACCAACACAAGGTGATTATATAGACGTTTCGGAAAAAAAAAATTGGGCAAAGTTTCAATAGCAAAATCATCTGGAAATATTACTGAAGTATCCCAGCGCTGGACAAGGGAATGGTGGAATAATACAGTAAGACGTCCGTTCGTTAGCTCGTTTATTCCGACTAAGTTTCTTATATACTACCTTACAATTAATCTATTAATATCTAATCATGACTACCTACACTACAGTCCTCCCCCCTAAATTTCTAGCACCCCAATTTCTTAAGTCTAACTATACTACTGAGAATACAAAATCACTATAGATACCCTAAACCATATTCGTAAACTTATAAATTATGCATATTCTAAAACTTATAACTAGGGGGCTTAACTAAACGACATTTCCGCGTTGGTCGAGGCTGGGGCGATACACGGGCGTCAGGCGACTGCGGGCTACTGCTTGGTGTAACGAATCGTTCGTTCCCGGCGTCGACACGCGTTGGAGTTGCTGGTTGAGAATGTGACGGTGCCGATACTACCACGCGCTCTGTAGTCCTTGGTGGACTTGACGCCGACGCTGCTTCCTCCTCCGCCTGTGCCTCCCCCTCCGCACCCACCGGGCAAACCAATGAACCTCTAGACCTACGCTTTAATTGATCTATGTGCCTATGTATTTCCTTTCCATTGTTATCCTTCACTTTATAGCTCGCTTTTCCTTCCGTACTGCTAACTACCCCTGGCAACCACTTGTCACCTTTCAAGTACTGTCTGTACCAAACCTCTTCTCCTACTGCCACACTCCTCTCTGAACCACCTGCTACCTCTACTTGACGAGCCTGAGCTCGTTTTACCACAGCCTCTCTATCTGGTTTTAATTTGTCTAACCGAGTCCGTAAATGTCTATTTGTTAAGATCATAGAAGGTGATTCACCCGTTGTACTATGTGGAGTATTCCTATAATGCATTAGAAATATATTCAAAGCTTTATCAATGTTAACCTTGTCGGATACCGCTTTTTTTATCACTCTTTTTAAAGTTCTTACAGCATTTTCTGCTGCCCCATTAGACGCGGGGTGATATGGTGCAGTGAAAACATGCTCAATTCCTCCAGTTTTCAAGAAACATTCAAATTCCTTGCTGGTAAAAGGAGGCCCGTTATCCGTTACTAATTGCCTAGGTAACCCCCATCTACTCCACAACTCTGTTAATTTATCGATAGTACCGATCGCGTTTGTACTAGCTACATTGAATACTTCAATCCATTTAGACGTCGCATCTACTATCACTAGATACAGTTTACCGTAAATGGGTCCCATAAAATCCACGTGCAAACGAGACCAGGGGCGAGTAGGCCATGGCCAGGGTCGCGGCTGGTGCGTCGGCGGCGCGTCCGCATGCGCCGCGCACACCGCGCACCCGCGGCACGCCGCCTCCACCGCCTCGTCGATACCCGGCCACCAGACATAGCTCCGCGCCATTGCTTTGGATTTTACTATCCCCATATGTGGTTCATGTAACAGGTCTAGAACCCGTGACCTACAACCCTCGGGTACTACCACGCGATGTCCCCACATGATGCAACCTAGTTCCTCATACAATTCCATTTTTCTGTTAAAATAAGGTCGCAATCCTTCTATATCACAGTTCTCTGGCCAACCGTCGCGTAAATAACCCAGTACCCTAGCTAGAATAGGATCTCTTTCTGTCAATTTTTTAATTACATTGTAATCTAACTGGAATGCATCTTGCGCATAATGAAAAAATGTTTGTTCCGGCATTCGTTGTATATTATTGACGTTCGGCGCCGCCGTCGGTAAGCGCGACAACCCATCGGCCCAATTCTCGTCGGTCCTAACGTATTCAATGTCAAACGTATACGCTGAGAGAATTATTGCCCACCGCTGCATCCTGCTGGCGGTCATAGAAGGTATTCCTTTATTGGGGCCAAAAATCGACACTAAGGGCTTGTGGTCGGTCCTTAAAGTAAATTTACGACCATATAAATACTGATGGAATTTATTAACGCCAAATATAATCGATAATGCCTCCCGATGTATTTGAGAATAATTTTTCTCTGCTTCATTAAGACTACGCGACGCGAACGCCACCGGTCTTTCCCCCCCCACGCCGGGCTGTGATAACACCGCTCCTACGCCCCGAGCGCTCGCATCACACGTTAGAATTAGTTGTTTACTCGGATCGTAATGCGCTAAAACATTCGCACTTGATAACAAGTTTTTCGTTGTCGTAAAGGCCCGTTCACACTGCAGACACCACTTCCACTCAATACCCTTTCTTAATAGATTATACAAAGGATATAATACTGAGCTTAAATTCCTGATAAACTTCCCAAAGAAATTAACCATACCTAAAAAGGCCCTTAATTCACTGACATTCTGAGGCCTTTCCATTTTTACAATAGCCTCAACTTTCGAATTATCTACCTTTACCCCGTCCTTAGACACAACGTATCCTAAATACGTCACTTCACTAGCTAAAAATACACATTTACTCTTTTTAAGTTTTAAGCCTTTCTTTTGCAACCTTGAAAATACCTCTTCCAAAGCCTTCAGGTGCTCGTTTATTGTTCGACCCCCAATTATTACGTCATCAAGAAATACCTGTACGTGGGGTATACCTTGCAAAATATTAGTCATTATTCTTTGGAATATTCCTACGCTAGAAGCCAAGCCAAAAACTAAACGGTTATATCGAAATAACCCTCTATGGGTATTAATTACCGTATACATCTTAGACTCGTCTAATTCTATCTGATTGTAGGCTTGTGACAAGTCTATTTTACTAAAATATTGGTCCCCGTTTAGGTTGACAAGTACGTCTTCTATCTTAGGCAAAGGAAAGCGATCTATAATAAGTGAAGGATTTACAGTGGATTTATAATCTGCACACAGCCTTAGGGTTCCGTCCGGCTTACTAACCGGTACCAATGGAGAGGCCCAGTCGGAGCAGTCGACTGGTTCGATGACGCCGTCGCGCAGCATCCTATCCAACTCTGCGTCGACACGCGCGCGCAGCGCGTACGGCAATGGGCGCGCGCGATGGAATACCGGCTCCGCTCCCGGTCGCAATTTTAGAGTCGCCTTGCCGCCAGTGTATCGACCCAACCCTCCGCCAAACAGCTCCTTATACCTGTCCAACACATTAGCGAATCTTAAATTACTAGATTTACAAGGTTCCATACTATGTATTTTTAAACAATCGCCAAAGGGGGGTATTTTAATTTTCAACTCTGCCAACCATTGCCGTCCAATTAACGAAGTAGTTCCCCCTTGCACAACAAATAGTTCTAAAACTTTTTTTTCAGTGCCGTAACAAACTTCAGGCATTATGATTCCTAAAGGTTTCATACATGTACCGTCATAAAATCTAAGTTTAATACCACTTTCTTCTAGAACTAAATGCGAAAAGTACTTCTTATAAGTTACGTTGTTAACGCATGACACTGCCGTACCCGTGTCGACTTCCATACCTAAACAATGACCTTCGATAACCACTGACACACTCACCGCCTTATAGTCATTCAAGCATAGCTGATGAAAATCAGCCTCCAGGTCGTCGTAGTCGTGGCCCTTCCTCGCCGCGTCGTCCTGAGCATCTCCGAAGTGAACGCCGGCCGGGGCGCTCCGCCCCGTCCCCACCGCCGCCGTCGGCGCCGTATCCCTATTCGGGCACACCCGGCGCAAATGTCCAATCCGCCGACACAAGCTGCATTCGTAGTTACGAAAACGACATCTCTCGTAACCATGATTTGTGGCACCACACCCGGGACAAAAAGTATTGTCCCCCCGTGCCGCCGCCGCCGCCCGGCCGTAGCCAGTCCCGCGGCCCGCTGAGCGTGCCCCTCGCTCGGCGCGCCCGCCGCGCGCCGCCGTACCCCGGCTCCTCCCGGCTGCACGTAGCGCGTGCACCGCTGCCACCCCGGCTCCCGCTGCACCTTCACCGCTGCCAACCAAAGATGTGGGTACATCGACAGCTGCCGAGTCACGTTCCGCCGCTTCTAATGACGTCGCGAGTTTCACTGCTCGTGAAAACGTCATGGAATCGTCCTCCGCAAATAACCGTTGCCGTATGAGGTCGCTCCGCACTCCACAAACGAACTGATCTCTCAGATTTTCAGTTAAATTGGCACCAAATTGACAGTCGCGTGTCAATTTTTTTAATTCAGCCACATAGGTAGCTATTTTTTCATCCGTTCCCTGTCTCCGCTGCCTAAAGCGATAGCGTTCCGCTAACGCCGACGGTGCCGGTTGCAAATGATTACGTAACATCTCCACGGCCTCACTGTATGTCAAACTCGATGGTTTCTTCGGGCTAGCTAAGTTCACTAATAGTTCGTATGCATTGTCACCCATAACCGCAATTAATGTCGCCAACTTCTTTTCCTCCTTAACATCATTTGCCGCAAAATACATATCTAGGCGGTCGACGTATGACGACCACACTCCCGTTTGCACATCGAAACTCGTCATCTTTCCGACCGTCATTTTTATTTTGCTCACCGTTTTTACTCGCACGCACGTAACACTAAAGGTCCGATATACTAGTCCACTATCGTCGCCACTGAAGTATCCCAGCGCTGGACAAGGGAATGGTGGAATAATACAGTAAGACGTCCGTTCGTTAGCTCGTTTATTCCGACTAAGTTTCTTATATACTACCTTACAATTAATCTATTAATATCTAATCATGACTACCTACACTACAATTACTATGGCGAAAAAAATCATCTGCGGTAGCCTAGTGGTATTGGTAATAGACTGCTGAGACGAGGTCTTGGGTTCGATCCTAGCTTTACCATGGCACACACCAATGACTTTTCGATGCTTTTCGAAGTTATGTGTGTATTTATCGCAGGTTTATAAGTGCCCGGTTAATGGCAATAGGCTCGCCACCTACCACCATTGGGACCTAAACATAAACTGGCGAAATGTGGGTGCTAGCACCTCTGCCTACCCCTTCGGGGAATACAGGCGTGAGTTTATGTTGTTACGAAAAAAATTTTTTTTGTTATCGTATGGGAATAATTTTTGAATGAATTTTTTATAGCATTTATTATGCTAACTTTTAAGTTCGAAAGTTCATTGTTTCCAACAGTACATAAGAGTGTTGGCAGATGGTTCCACCGTCGCCCTTAAAGACGGATATAAAGAGAAGGAAAATTTGTAATGATTGGTGTGGCTCAATAGCTCAGTTGGAAGAGCATTCCCCCTGTATGGGAATATTTTTATTTATTTTAAACTTTATGCACATAAATTTGTACAAAGGCGGACTTAATGCCAAAGGAATAATGTTCAGGTGAAAGGAAAAATGTATGGGAGTTGTAATTTTTTTTTTAAATCACCTTGTATAGTTATCGAACTTAAGAAAACTGTGCAGGAAATTTTAAAAAACTTTAAGGCTATTTCAGTATTCCACTCGGGCGGATGGAGTTGCTGTTAACAGCTAATTACCAAGTTCATTATACCTATATCGTGTATAGTTGTACAATAATTAAAAAATAAACACCTGCCAGCCCTGGAACTCCCTGCCAGCTCACGTGATTCCTTCTTCCTACAGTCCCTGTTCGTTTAAGCGGGGCATGAAAAGGCATCTGATGACGCCGTCAAGCTGAGTGCCACCACTGTTAACATGTTTACGATGGTGACCCTCTTTCCGGAACTTTGCTTTTAGCTTACCATCAGACGAAATGAAGTCAAATTGACGTGCCCTTTATAAAAAAACTAAAGTCACATACTGTCAAATGCGACACAATCCTTTTCTTTTTCTATCGAAGTTTCTATCCAAGTTTTGTCCAGTTAAAATAATACAGAAATTATACTCATTTATTTTTTGCCAGTATTCCAATAGACCCTTTAGCATTACACCTTAACATAAATTGATTAAATAATTCAATCAAATAAGTAAATATGATTTTAAAACCATCATCAGAAGCGCAGTAAGTCATGCAGTCTTCAACACGTACTTCCTTTGTCCCCTACCATCAGTTTTCCTACCAAAGCTTCGTGAACTCAACCTTGTAACGTTAGAAAGCGTGACGAAACTAATAAAGTTCTGGAGCCCACACACTAACTCTCTTTTAATTCGAGTGATGCTCTGATTCGTTCCAATCTACGCACTTGATAAGATGCCAAGGATAAGAATGGTAGCTTCTGTAAGCAAGTTAGTCAATCGTAGGTACGATTACTGCACAGAGAACATACTATGCAAGGTTACTTTTAAGTAACTGGCGTAACCGTGGTATGTACCTACTTGGAAAAGGTAGCTAGGCCTAAAAGTGATATCCGTGCCTAAAAGTTCTTTCTTTTCCTTGTCCTTCTTATTCCTTACTAGCTCACCCTGCACCCAGCGAACTTCGTACCGCCAATCTTTATCCGCCCGCGTGGCGTCCGATCCCGTTTCCGCTGCATTCTCTACCATATTAAGCATGTATTATGCATATAAACTTTCTTCCCTGATTACTTTATCTATTAAAAGAAACTATCTGCGGTAGCCTAGTGGTATGGGTACCTAATGGACTGCTGAGACGAGGTCTCGGGTTCGATCCCAGCTTTACATACCATGGCACACACCAATGGCTTTTCGATGCTTTTCGAAGTTATGTGTGTATTTATCGCAGGTTTATAAGTGCCCGGTTAATGGCAATAGGCTCGCCACCTATTACATTGGGACCTAAACATAAACTGGCGAAATGTGGGTGCTAGCACCTCTGCCTACCCCTTCGGGGAATACAGGCGTGAGTTTATGTTATGTTTATGTTATGATATTTCTTACGAAGATTCGTATATTATGATAATGCAGGTAGGTACTTCGAACAGCCTAGAGACGCCTTGGTTCCCGCACCCAAAATTCTAAAAGCATTAGGTATATTACGACCCATGGTCAGCTGGGGTGCGAAGGACTTGCTTTATAGGGTCATCTTGCACACTAGTAATTGCGACCGGAGGCGGCTGTTATACTTGATTCGAATCTTACATAACAACTCCTGTTGGCCGGTGGTAGGGGTATTTGTGAGGAATGTCAAAGTTAGTACAACACTCCATTCTATCTCTTAGTCGCCTTGCTTCAGTAGAATCCTACAGAGAGAATTAGTTTTTTTATGCCACTAATGGTACTTCGACCAAACGCGAGTAAGTTTATTCCTAGAATAAACAGCCAATTTCAGCCTCATATTAGCTGTTTATTCCAGGAATAAACTTTACTCGAGTTTGGTCGAACTGGCCCTTAGGTGGCAGACAAGTACACGGCCCACCTGATGGAAACTTTATTGTAGTCGCTTGAGAAAACCACAGCATAGAGTTCATTCCACAGTTTGAGCGTGCGCGGGATGAGGTTCTTTTCATACTGCACAGTTCGCAGAAAGGATGAATTCCCTGCGTATGGCGAGTGGTGCGATGATAGACAGTAGCTCTGGGTATCATGTGGAACAGTTCTTCTATTGGTAAGGCCATTTTTTTTAACGTGCGAAAAATCCCCGCGGATACCACCCCCGTCGGAGCCGGTGGAAGTGGTTATGTCGGACTCGAACAAACTACGCCGTCTTTGGGTCTTTGTTTACCGGAGGTGAGATTGCAGGAAATATATCTATCGCACCCCGGCAGACCCAGGACCATCTCTTGCGAGATGGCCCCCTTCAGGTTGTGGGGACCATAGTGTCGCCATCTAGCCCCGGGTACGGGGAGACGCACTTTGCGCCGCCGCCGCGGCCTGCTTCTGCTAGGGTGACAGGCGGCTCCATCGATCACCCCCAGGCCAGCGCTCATGGAGGACGGAGGTCGTTCTGCGACTTCCGACGTCCGGTTCGCCTTCGCTCTTCGCGGGCTTCCCGGGCCCGGAGTCTAGTCCGGACCCGACCGGCCGCCTCCTTCTCGAGCATTACTTGATCGCAGAAGGAGGCGGCGGCACCTCAAGCGTTCGCGCATCGTACCATCGCTCATTGGTAAGGCCATCATACTTTCTCTGTTTTCCAGCCAATTCTTCAACACCCTCTGGAAGAACCAGATCAAGCGGCTGATGGACGGCAAGGCCATGATCATTGAACTCCTGGAGCAAGCCATCACGACGTACGACCAGCGCGAGGAGTGGTGCTCCAAGCTCGACGCACTCAAGGATAAAGCGGCGCTCGACTATCGGAAACACTGCTTGGTAGATAAGCTTTTGTAACTTCAATTGAGAATGACAAGCTGAGCAATAATATCCAGGTCGATTTTAGGATGGGTGACCGTTCCTAACACATTGAGATCCCTTCTATTTAAAGCTAAACCCGCTAAACGGTCAGCCCCGTCAAATGTCGTAATTTTTAGGAATTAGAACATACAAAAGTTTAGTAAAAGGAAACCTTTGAGAATGCCGTAAGGCGAAACCGGTCAGGTTCAATATAATAATATTCTCAATATGTGTAAGAAAACAATGAATTCCATCAAACAACAGTGGAAATACGCTGAGTATGTTAACTTGGTCTAACTATAAAAAGAATTTCAGTACCCCTTCGATAGCCAAGGTTTTTATATAAAAATAAATGGCAGTGACAGTGGCTCCGCCCGCGTGGATGTCGGTTTTCGCGAACAAACATAGCCTATGTCCTTTCTCATGGTATAATCTACCCCTATACCAAATTTCATCAAAATCGGTTCCGTGGTTTAGGCGTGAAAGCGTAAAATACAGACAGACAGACAGACAGACAGACTGACAGACAGAGTTACTTTCGCATTTATAATATTAGTATGGATGGTTCTATCATATTATCATATCATATCATATTTATCGCAGGTTTATAAGTGCCCGGTTAATGGCAATAGGCTCGCCACCTATTACATTGGGACCTAAACATAAACTGGCGAAATGTGGGTGCTAGCACCTCTGCCTACCCCTTCGGGGAATACAGGCGTGAGTTTATGTATGTATGTTATGTTCTATCATAAATTTGAACCCGATAGTGATACTGATAGTGCAGTAACTATCGGTTAGTAAGTATCGGAAATTTTCAAATGCTCAAGGCGTGGCTCGGTAGCTCAATGGTTAGAGCATACTTTATAAGGGAGCGGTCACTAGTTCAAGTCCCGCCTGTGCATTCGCAAATTTATTTGAAAAGTGTTGTTCCGATTGGTTGCCTGTGTTGGTTCCCGGTGAAGTAGAGAAGTCCCCCCCCCCCCCCTCCCCCATCTTTTCCTGTGGGTGTCGGAGAACACGACAAAGGGATAGGGTTGTTTTCCATCCGACAGGAAATACGCTGCCCATGACTAAGTGCCCGCTTTACGACAATATACTTGCCCTCTAGTACATAGGACCGACTATCATACTTGGCGAAATATGGGTGTAAATACACCTCTGCCTACCCCTTTGGAGATTTACAGTAGGTATGTATATGTATGATTTGAATAGTTAGCATAATAATTGCTTTAAAAAATCACTATATTTGAACCTTTCTACCCTTTTCTTTTCTTTCTTTCTTTTCTTTCTTTCTTGTCTTTTCTTTCTGTTCTTTCTTTCTTTTATTTCTTTCTTTTCTTTCTTTCTTTTCTTTCTTTCTTTTCTTTCTTTGAAATGTGGGTGCTAGCACCTCTGCCTACCCCTTCGGGGAATACAGGCGTGAGTTTATGTATGTATGTTATGTTCTATCATAAATTTGAACCCGATAGTGATACTGATAGTGCAGTAACTATCGGTTAGTAAGTATCGGAAATTTTCAAATGCTCAAGGCGTGGCTCGGTAGCTCAATGGTTAGAGCATACTTTATAAGGGAGCGGTCACTAGTTCAAGTCCCGCCTGTGCATTCGCAAATTTATTTGAAAAGTGTTGTTCCGATTGGTTGCCTGTGTTGGTTCCCGGTGAAGTAGAGAAGTCCCCCCCCCCCCCTCCCCCATCTTTTCCTGTGGGTGTCGGAGAACACGACAAAGGGATAGGGTTGTTTTCCATCCGACAGGAAATACGCTGCCCATGACTAAGTGCCCGCTTTACGACAATATACTTGCCCTCTAGTACATAGGACCGACTATCATACTTGGCGAAATATGGGTGTAAATACACCTCTGCCTACCCCTTTGGAGATTTACAGTAGGTATGTATATGTATGATTTGAATAGTTAGCATAATAATTGCTTTAAAAAATCACTATATTTGAACCTTTCTACCCTTTTCTTTTCTTTCTTTCTTTTCTTTCTTTCTTGTCTTTTCTTTCTTTTCTTTCTTTCTTTTATTTCTTTCTTTTCTTTCTTTCTTTTCTTTCTTTCTTTTCTTTCTTTCTTTTCTTTCTTTCTTTCTTTCAGGAAGTCCGCGAACTCCAGCGGCAGTTGGACCACAGCCTGAAGCTGGAGGAGTTCCTCCGCACCAAGGGCACCGTGCGCCTCACCGCCGCCGACGCCAAGGCCGAGGCCAAGCGGCTGGAGGCGCAGGAGGAGGAGATGAGGATATACAACAACTACGTCAACATACTCGACGCTATACGGGTGAGGGTTGCAAGTAATGCTCGAGAAGGAGGCGGCCAGTCGGGTCCGGAGTAGACTCCGGGCCCGGGAAGCCCGCGTAGAGCGATGGCGAACCGGACGTCGGAGGTCGCAGAACGACCTCCGTCCTCCATGAGCGCTGGCCTGGGGGTGACCGGTGGAGCCGCCTGTCACCCTAGCAGAAGCAGACCGCGGCGGCCTCCCCGTAACCGGGGCTGGATGGGAACACCGAGGTCCCCCAACCCGAAAGGGGCCATCTCGAAAGAGATGGTCCTGGGTCTGCCGGGGTGCGAGAGATATGCTTTTGGCAATCTCACCTCCGGCAACCAAGGACCCAAGACGGCGTGCGTTTTAGTCGGTTCGAGTCCGACATAACCACCTCCACCGGCTCCGTGGGGGTGTTATCCGTGGGGATATATCGCACGATAAAAAAAGAATATGGGTGAGGGTTGTTTAACGAGTGTTAACATGCAAAACTACAAATGTCTGGTAATGCCATTTTTACCCGACTGCCGAAGAAAGGAGGGTAATGTTTTTCGAGACTATGTATGTATGTATGTCCATTTATTTGGCACAGCCTACAGCCTGAACAGCTTGACGGATTTGGACATGTGAGGTGTCATTTGATTCGTCGTGATTGTGTGAGTGACATCAGGTACATTAAAATTAAAAAAAAAAAAATGGTGGATTTTTGGCGCCAAAACGTAGGTTGTCAAAAATATTTTTGACTCAAACTTATGGAGTATGGTATCAAAATGAAGGAAATTAGAAGGAGATTACAAAAAGATAAACATGTCATATCCTAAAAGTATAAAATAAAACAAACGATTAAAAAATAAAAAAACGCGGCTGCCACTTAAAAGTTCGAAATAAGTTTGATAGCAGGCGGTACCCATTAATTTTCTTTCGGTTTAATATTGGCAAATGCGTACCGCCTGCTATCAAACTTATTTCGATCTTTTCAGTGGTAGTCGGGTATTTTATTTTTTACTAGCTGTCCCGGCGAACTTCGTACCGCCAATTTTTCCCTGCACCCGTGGCGTCAGATCCCGTTCCCGCTGCACCATTTAGGGGGATGAAAAATAGATGTTGGCCGATTCTCATAGATACCGGATAAGCACAAAAAATTTCATCAAAATCGGTCAAGCCGTTTCGGAGGAGTATGGCAACGAAAACTGTGACACGAGAATTTTATATTATTTTTTATTAATCTAATATACACGTAAATTTGACCACCTTGCCTCATGGTACTGAAGGCAAAGTCTCAGGAAAGAGGGCCACCATCACAGCCTCGTACTATGTTACAATGGCACTCAGCTTGACGGCCTCATCAGATGCTTTTTCATCTCCCGCTTAAAGGACCCGGGAGTGTAGGAAGATGGAAACACGTGAGCTGGTAGGGAATTCGTAATGGTACGGCCAAGGTAAGTCACCAAACTGCTTGGTTTGTGATGGAATATTCAAATGACGCCCTAAAATCGTGTGAATAGAAGAAGGAAAACTAGTATTCTTGCACCCTCTCGTGCTAAGCCAAAGATTTTTTGTTAGGACTAGTTAGGGGTGGGTTCACGTCGTCGGTAGTGTAATAGCCAAAATCTAAAGCTGGGACCTATCGAGACTGATTAACCACCGTCGGTAGCTTAGTGGTTAGGAAGTCGGCCTTTACGATCGAGAGGTCCCGGGTTCGAATCCTGGCCATTACACTACCGACGTGAAGCACAAGCCATTTGCCTTAGTTGGAAGGGTTAGAGGGAATATTGGGAATTTAAGTTCTAATAAGCTTTAAAAAAAAACTATGCTAACGATATTTCTCTTCCTTTAGGACTTCGCTGGAGAAGATGACGTAGACAAACTCATCCAGGAGTTCACTCGCCGTGAAGAAGAGAACTACGCTCTATTCAACTACATCAACGAAGTCAACACAGAGCTGAAGAACTTGAGTGACAGCGTCAAGATGCTCAAAGACAGTATCGGTACGTGTATCCCTGCCAGCCTCATCAACTATTTCCACTACTATGAAGAAGAAGAACTAAAAAATCTTTGAGACACGAGCCAATCTCAACAGCTATGTGGTGTATCTGGTGTACCAATGAATGAGGCTCTTTTTTTTTATCGAGCGATAAATCCCCACGGTGTCGGTGGAGGTGGTTATGTCGGACTCGAACCGACTAAAACGCACGCCGTCTTAGGTCCTTGGTTGCCGGAGGTGAGATTGCCCAAAGCATATCTCTCGCACCCCGGCAGACCCAGGACCATCTCTTTCGACATGGCTCCCTTCGGGTTGTGGGGACCTCGGTGTCCCCATCTAGCCCCGGTTACCGGGAGGCGCACTTTGCGCCGCCGAATGGATGAGGCTCTGATGCAGACTTTCCTTCAGGAATTGGAAGTCAACAGACCAATCAAGAACAAATCACAGATTTCGGGCTCCAAAATTTGTGAAGATGATGATGACTCTACATCATCTTAGCATTGTTCCCGGTTGCAACCGAAGCTTGCACATCGGTGCCTAGGGTCCGCTGACTCCCAATTCAATTTTGATTGCATCTGTAGTTTTTATTGAAGAGACTGCCATTCAACCTCCCAACCCTGAATGGATAGCCTGCACCAAAGTCTCATCCATCTATCAGCAGACGAAATAGTATTGGCCTCATAGGTATTTTTGGGATCCTGTACCCACACCCATTATTATTTCTTTAGGCATTTCTAGACGCACTTGTTCAATAAGTGGCTTGCTAAAATCCATTCAACAGAGGAAGAAAACGCCAAGCACCAAGCCAAGTTGTACAAGCAGCAGGACAGCATCGACTCCCTCAAGAGTACCTTGGAAGAGAAGAGACAAGCCAACGCGGATGCTCGCACCACCTGCGAGAAGAGTTCCCAAGTACTGGCCACTCTGCTGCAGCAGATCTACGCTCTGGCTCTGTAAGTGTACCTTCACTCCTGTAGATCTCCCTCCAGGGTAGGCAGAGACGACAGCCCACTGTCGACTCCCTGAAGAGTGTCTTGGAGAAGAGACAAGCCAATGCGGATGCTCGCACCACCAGCGAGAAGAGTTCCCAAGTACTGGCCACTCTACTGCAGTAGATCTACGCTCTGGCTCTGTAAGTATACCTTTACTCCTGTAGATCTCCCTCCAGGGTAGGCAGAGACATCAGCCCACAGTCGACTTCTGGAGGATTCCTTGGAGGAGAAGAGACAAGCGAACGTGTATGGATACATACTCACTCTTACTCCTTCATTGTAGACAGAGATGATGGCAGCGTGACGTGAGGGATTCACGGACGCCCCCCCCCCCCCTAAGAAACGGGATGACACCCTAAAACCCCCCCATAGGCGCGGGATAGCACCCGAACCACCTCCTAGGCGAGGCCGCAATTGTAGCCGTAGGTCTGATGGGAGTCCATGGACATCCTTCCGAGGGCTTACCCGGGGCTCCCAACCATAGGCTGCTGGGCGTTACCGTGGGGGTTTTTAGTCGGTAGGAGTCCGGCATAACATCCACGAAGGATTTTCCCCCACGGTTAAAAAAAAAGACCACTGGTATCCAATGCACCTTCTTGATCCATTTTTCAATATATCACCAGTTTTACAACATCGATCTTGACTAGTAGTCATAAAGATTACCCATCCCGGAATCTGTTGTCCTACTTCCCCTTTTCACAATTGCCAATTCTTTTGGTTTTGTGGTTATTTCTAACCTCATAACCCCAGAAGAAATATTGCACTAGAACCTTATCGGTTAATCAGTAAGTGTACCAGCAAACCGGCATGTAAAGTTGGCTTTGCCCTAAAGATCTTGGAGATGTATTTTTCTAATCCAGTAATAACATTTCTAGGTCTTCTGACTGTGACTCTCTACCGTTACTGAAGCTGTTGGGCAAGCCGTTCGAAATTAACGTCACAAACGCGCGGCTGTACATCAAGAGCTTGGAGAAGAAGATTCTGGAGATCATCGACGTTATACGAATAGATGAGGTGAGTGACCGGTTACTCAGGGGTTGTAAATATTTATCACACTGTAGCGAAACCGACTTTAAAAGAGTTCCGTATTTGCCGACTGCGGCTGTGAGGAGCTGCAGTGTTTTAAACTTTACGTAAATTTGTATTTGCTATCAAAACTTAATTTACAGCAAACTTTTAATAAAAACGGGGATTAACGCGATCATGGTAAAGGTTACACTAGCGTAAGCTGGTCGACGAAACGTCAGGCAAATCAAAGTTAATAGGTAGCGTTAATTCCCGTAATTATTATTGTATATCAAGGAACGTGCGAGTTTAAAAGTTAGTACAGCAAATTTTATTCACAATCGATCTGGCGGCCTTCAGTACCTAATATGTTTGTGTGGATAAATGAAAGAATCAATTAACAAATTAGAGAATGGATGAATGAATGAATGAATGAAATAATGAACTAGTGAATGAATGAATGAAATAATGAACTAGTGAATGAATTAATAAACGAAAGTGTGAGTGAATGAATGAATGAATAAACGAACTAATGAATATATGAACGAACGAATGCGTGAATGAATGAATGAACGAATGAATGAATGAATCAACGAACTAATGAATGTATGAACGATCGAATGCATGAATGAATGATTGAACGAATGAATAAATGAATAAAAAAACTAATGAATGTATGAACGATCGAATGCATGAATGAATGATTGAACGAATGAATAAATGAATAAACGAACTAATGAATGTATGAACGATCGAATGCATGAATGAATGAATGAACGAATGAATAAATGAATAAACGAACTAATGAATGTATGAACGATCGAATGCATGAATGAATGATTGAACGAATGAATGAATGAATGAATAAACAAACTAATGAATGAATGAACGAATGAATGATTGATAGAATGAATGAATGGTTGATCGAATGAATGAATGATAATTTTATACACACAATACGGTACATTATAGTTAGAATGGTATTCGGTGTGTGCAGGCCATCCAGCGCCAGTTGGACAGTAAAGAGCGAACGCCGCCCTCCTCGCGCCGCCGCCGCAAGGGGGCGCCCTCGCCGCGCGCTCCGCAGAGGCCCGCCGTCGCCGCACACGCATAACAGAGTCACATGCAGTCATGAAGGATGGATAGTAGAAACCTTGGAGTATAAGTGTTAACATCTCTACCACAGCTTCCCTTTGCAGAGCAAGCCGGCAGAAATCGTATCGTAGAGACACTTTTTTTTCGTGCGGAAATCCCCTTAGAGGTACTTCCACTTTGCCCCACCAAGCGTCCCCATACCCATTTAAAATTCCTGGTACATCGTCCCTACTAGGGTTGGTATCGCCGGAGCCGGACGGGGAGGTTACATCGGACTCGAACCAACTAAAACCGCACGCCGACTGTGGGTCGTGGTGCTAGGTCGGAGGTGAGGTTGTCTTCGATATATCCCTCGCACCCGGCTGTCAGGGACCCACGGTGCACTCACTGGTAGCAGGATAAAAGAAAAACACATATTAGTCACAAGATTACAACAGTAAGAGTGTTTGAAAAATAGTTTACTTTTAATACAATAAAACTGCTTCTAACCTAATTTATGTTTTTATACTTGCGATATTCGTTATCCTTCCTTCAAATCATCATCTTCTTGTGTTATTCCTGTTTACCTACACCGGACTTTCCTCTGAACCCTTTTATTTCGTGCGGAAATCCCCACAGATAGCTCCCCCGCCGGAGCCGGCAATACTAACCCGGCTAAACAAAGAGGACGTGAAAAAAAAAACAAAATGCGCTTGGCATTTCTATACATTGCGCAATGACTCTAATGAAATACAATATTAAAACAAATTGTAATGTTCAAATAACGCAAAACTATTCATGTAACATTACACAATATGAAATAATAAGTGAGTTTATTTGTCCTCTATTACGAAAAAAAACTAAATAGATTTGGCTGAAATTCTACATATATATAAATCTATGTCGATAAAATGCAAGTGTACTTAGATACATTTATCCTAGGAATCAGGATAGGTAAGTATTTTGAGGGCCTTATGAGCCTTACCAACAACCCTAGGGCCCAAACCAACCACACCTGCAAATTGTGGGAATCTCGCTCGATAAATACGTAAAGGTAATTCAGTGGGGTAATTTTCAGGGCTATTTATTTTTTAGGACTTTTCGATTTATATTATTTATCTATCATCACACTTCTACTCATGGGAGCGAGTAGTAGGTAATTAAATGTCAACAAATCCAATAGTTTCCCACATCTTAAAAGGGGGGTTCGGAGATTTGAAGTATGCGAGCGAAGCCAGGAGTGGTCAGGCTAGTTAAACGCCTGATAATAAAAATACTACATAATGTTGATAGTAATAAAATTCTACTAATAATATTTTGTCAGGCGCTGAATTTATTTCCACACACTCCGCCCCCGCTTGAATGTCTGTACTAGCTTTTGCCCGCGGCTCCGCCCGCGTGGAGTTTAGTTATCGCAACCAAACATGGCCTTCGGCTTAATGGATGTTAAGTGCACTAGTTTACTTGCAAATTAGTTTTTTCCTGTTTTTCGAAACTATTTAATAACTCTGGTGTTTATCAAGCAAATCAAATGTAATATTGTAACAAATTTAAACAAATTCAGTTACATTATTGGCAATGATATTTTATACAAGATATGTTACGTTCATAGTAACTGACACCTCAAATCTGATCCAGCAGTCTGTCAGTGCTGGTCACTGCACAATAGTTGACAATTAGCGTTAAAGTAGTACGAAAGATGGGATAAGCACGTGAGTAAAAAAGATAGCTATAATTCGGAATGATTCGGACGATTGCACTTCGGATCGCTCCGAAGCATAGATTATGATTTTGTTGAACAGAAGGGCTATTTCTTTGGTAGGCAAGAAATGAAATTCGATGAAAAAACAATACGTCATTATTTATTTCGGAAAATGATAATAATTCAAAAAGATAATTAGGAAACTTCTCGAAAATAAAACCATAGTGCCGTACTGACGTTATAATCAAAAATTAAACTCCTTCAAATAAATTTAATTTATTTCTTTTCTGCCTCTTAGAAAGTTTTTTATTTTGGGATTATTTTTATGAGCAGAATGAAGCCGAACAGTGGTATATTTGTTGTCAGTTATTTATATTCTTCCTGAGCAACGTTCCTTTTTTCGAAGTATATCTCTCAGTAGCTTCAAAATTATTGCTACAAATTCTGCTGCTTTTTGAAGGTGTCCAGTCAAACTCATTTCGTTGTTCTTTAACAATTGCAATCCATTCTTGAAGTCGAACTTTATTAGTCGGAAACCTTGAAAAAAAATTTAGGTTATTACAATTATTTAAAGGACAACAAATAAATAAAACAAAAATTTTGTTACTCAATTTTAAATAACAAATAAAACTGAACAGCAGGTCAAAATTATTACTTTAGTAGGCAGTAAACTGAAAATTACCCTATGTCGCATCTGTACTGATAATCTATGCAAGCAGTATTGTTGTGTCCTTGTCGTGCTCATATCAAAAAGTATTTCTGTCCTTTTCTTTGCCGCCATTATTTTAAAAATATTATTAAACCAATTTTATTGAAATACACTAAAAAATCGGTAATATTGTATGTACTTACATGTGATAGAAGGTCCTTCGTGTTTTATTGATTTTAGTGTCGTAATTTGTACATTTTTAAAAATACACGGTGGCATTTTTATTGCAATTTTATTATGCGCTTACATACGTGACAACTCGGCGTTTGCCAGACATATACTAAATGCGATACGCCCCAATTGGGACGTTTTCGCGTCTTCACCAGGCGCAATCTAATAACATATCTGCCTCTTTTTTGTATGTAATATCATTGATTATTGGTATTTTTTTGAAACATCTGCGTTCAGGCGTTTTCGAGATCTGGGAAATCCCAAAACGTTACCGCAGCAAAATCTTAAATAACTTAAAAACCACAACACACACAAATTTTGCTATTGGCTAACAATTGTTGCGCGGACGCGTGGGCGGCCGGCGTCTCCTTCAGCGAGCAGGTAAAGGTCGTGAAGGAGACGGCGGAGCGGGAGAGGCGGAGCGGGAGAGGCGGCGCGAGCGAGAAAGACTCGCGGATCGCGCCGCCCGCGCGCGCAGGCAACTCGGGCGTCGGAGGGCACTGACTGACCTCCGTCCCCCATGAGCGCGGGCCTGGGGGTGACGGGTGGAGCCGCCTGTCACCCCAGCAGAAGCAGGCCACAGCGGCGGCACGCTGAATAGCGTGCCTCCCCATTCCGGGGGCGAGTTGGGGACACCGTTGTCCCCCCTCCTGAGGAGGGCCAGACCGTAAGGGATGGCCCTGGGTCAGCCGGGGTGCGAGGGATATGTCTTTGACAACCTCACCTCCGGCCTAGCACCAAGACGGCGTGCGGTTTTAGTCGGTTCGAGTCCGACATAACCTCCCCTTCCGGCTCCGGCAGGGGGGGTATCCGGGGGATTACCGCACGAAAAAAAAAAAAAAGGCTAACAATTGTTACGTAACTTATGCTATCTGTTCCAGTATTTGGTTCCGGGCTAGGAAAAAACTTTTTGCTGGGGTAACGTTTCGATAATTACTGCAGCAAAATTTATTTTTCGCAAATATCTCTTAAACTACAATATGCACAAATTTTGCTATTTGCACACAAAAATCTTTCATAGCACACTAAAAATCTGATATACTTTCAACTCTCTAAAGCACAACATTTTGCTGGGGTAATGCACACTTTATAATATTAACTAGCTGACCCGGCGAACTTCGTACCGTCAATTTTTCCACCCGCGTGGCGTCCGATCCCATTCCCGCTGCACCCTCTACTATATTAAGCATTCCTCTTGAATTACTCTATCTGTTAAAAGAAACCGCAACAAAATCTGTTGCGTAGTTTTGAAGATATAAGCATACATAGGGACATAGGGACGCGGACGACAGCGACTTCACTTTATACTATTGTAGTGAAGTATGGAAGTATGGATGTCCTATGTTTTGTTGGTGTAGGTGTGTTTATGATTTAGGGTGATGCATTTGGCCACAATAAAACACGCAAAAAGCCTCCTAAACTTTATTTCGACGTATGTTACTCTAATATCCTAAACGGCAGTCCCCTGGCCACCACGCTGCTGGCTATCATGATATAGTTGGTAGACCCTCGCGCTCTGCAGATGGCTCGGAGTACATCTCGCTCTGGTACGAAGGGAGACTTCTGTTCCACGGTAGTTTCTAGAAGTCATTCGTAAATATCAGACACTTTATGGTGTACAGGAACTCAGAAGGTTTCACGGGTTTGCAGGTAAAGTTCAAGCCCTGAAGAATCTGGTGGGGTCTCAAAAATACCTAACATCTCTTTTAAAACGCTTTTATTAGCTTCACTTGTAACTATGAATGTAAGAAAATCTTGGAATCTTTATTTGACCCACTTCCCGGTCTTCTATTAGGATGAAATTTTGCACACGCTCTGAGTTCTGATGACAATACATGACTAGCTAAGAAACGTCATCACAAATCCAATATGGTGGCCTCCCTAATATTGCGGACTGGCTGTTGAAATCCTCCCCCATGATATGGGTATCAAATAAAAGGGTTTGCTGTCAGGAATACGAAAAAATTGTCACGTGACTTAAATCCAATGTGGCGAACGTCCAAGATGGCGGACAGGCTATTTTTTGTAATTTTTAATGCGTGCTAAATGCGTTCTTTTTTAGTTTTTAAATATTTTTTTTATACTACTGAAGTAGGTATGAACTGTCTGATGGTAAGGCTGGTATTGCTTAGAACATATAATATATCTTGGAATTATAATATGCTCAAATTGCACTCAATACGTGCATTATTGTACGTTGCTTGGGTGTGTTTTGAGGATAGCACGGGATACGTTTATACGATTTAGTTCCATGCTACGTGTTCCGAGATATAAAAGGTTAGTGGCCTATAAATGCTTTTTTCTTGATTGAAATACACGGGGCTACACTCGTCGGTCGTCGTATATGAAAGACTCGGAGAAATGAGGGTCTTCAGATGCCAGGGTATAAGGCAATTACCTCGCATCCCGTTAACACAGGTAAGTTTTAAAATAGCCCAAAATATACTTTAATTAATCCGATCACATTATGGAGTAGTATCTAATCGTAGTAGAATCTGCGGCAGCCTAGTGGTATGGGTAATGGACTGCTGAGACGAGGTCTCGGGATCGATCCCAGGTTTACCATGACACACACCAATGACTTTTCGAAGTTATGTGTGTATTTATCGCAGGTTTATAAGTGTCCGATTAATGGCAATAGGCTCGCCACCTATTACATTGTGACCTAAATATAAACTGGCGAAATGTGGGTGCTAGCACCTCTGCCTTCTGTCTCTGTATTCGGGGAATATAGGCGTAAGTTTATGTTATATTTTCTAATCGTAACTTACCTAATACGCCCTGGCTCCACTTGGTTTTGCCCACGCTTGGCCACGGCACGGTGACGTCAGACGGTACGCAGAGCGACATGAGCGTACTCACCACTTTGTCCACTTCCATGTCAGTCACCTCCCATAGCATGCCCACTACTGTTGGGCTAAAAAAAACATAAGTAAGTATGTATTTCATGATCACAGCTATTACATCTTTTACGATTTTAGTATTTTCAGCGACTTTTACCATCATAACGTTATTGTTTCTCTTTTTACGGGTAATATTTAAATGTGAAACTAAAGTAAAGCCAACGAGACGAGAGAAAAAAGGTAAACAAAGCGACCATTACTGAGTTACGTTGCGATAACTAGCGATTATTTTCTCTGTCCTTGTCGCACATGTCACACGTAGGCGACTATGGCCGAGCGACAGCTGTCGTTGCGTGATCCGTAGTACAGGAAAGCTGTCAGCACAGAGCGGTTCTAAACTGTCAGATCAGCCATCTTATGAGCAATTTCATGCCTGTCTGGAATGCGCTTGAAGTGATACCTACGTAATAATTTTCAAATAAAAATGTTTGGAACTGCCGAAACTTTGTTTACCTTTTTTCTCTCGCTTCGTTGGATTTACTTTAGTAGATTACCTAATTGCTCCAAGAGAACATTTTTTCTGTTCTAAGAACAAACTGTATTTTCAAATCCATAGTTCTTCGACTTCGTTAGTCGAAGAGGAGCTGAAAGATATGTATCTGCCGTCATGCTGAAGTATGCGTGATGATCAGAACGACGACATGACGAAGATACGGGACTATTTTTGTACACGTACCAGCCTGCGACATGTAGATGTAGATGTGCGGCTTGCGGTGGTGCCCGCGGCTCCACCTGCGACCGCCGCACGGAGCAGCACCCCGCCAGCAGCACTAGCGCGCGCCCCCCGGCTCCCTCTACTCCGGAGCCGCCTCCTGCCGCCAACTGGCAGCCGTCGCCGTGACCGCAGTACCTGCACCACACAACCATAGCTTAGTGGATTAGTAATTAAAAAGAATTGATATTAAGATCGAAAGAATCCAGGTTCTGACGGGTAACAGTCAAAACATGATTGAACTGTGAATATTCGACCTTTCGTATTTTTTGCATATTTTTTCCGTATTGTGTGTACACACATGTTTTGAACAAATAAAAGATATATAAGCACACGGGAGATACTTCAAGTCTTGGACATATTGGTGACCTTATTGTAAGTTTGCACTCACAATGCACGTGGGTAAACGGGCGAGGAGAAAGCACAACCAAATACACGAATCACAATATTTCCAATGACATCAATCGTTGAAGTATAGTGAACCTGGAGTAATAGCGTTCTACATGACACGCTAATGCTTGGTTGAGGGGCGAAGCGATTCCCCAGATATTCCGATAACGCCTGTGCGTCTCGCGCGCCGCACACACTGTCCGCCATTTTTTTCAACTCAAAAGTGACAGTTCGAAATTCGAATGTCGCCGCTCAACCATAAAGCACCAGTGTCCTGTATTACGCCAGAGTAAACCTCATTCACTCTAACCTCACAAAATTTATTAACGCGCCGTCAGATACTATTATTAAAAAAAACATGAACCCAAATTTAGATTAGGAGTAGGTATATTAAACTAAAAGTAATAATATACCTACTCGAAACATAAACCTTTTTTCTTCGAAATAATATTAGCAACAGAAATTACTAATATTCCCTCTAACCCCTCCAACTGAGCTAAATTGCTTGTGTTAGGAGTGGGTTCACATCGGCATATACGCAGAAATGATAGTGTAGTAATTTCTGTTGCTGTTTAACTATATCATTGTATAAGAGGTTGCAGCCGGAACGGGAGCGGACGCCACGCGGGTGGAAAATAATTGGCGGTACGAAATTTGTCGGGTCAGCTAGTACACTATAAAACTTACAGGAACATATCAGCGTCACTGATATACTTGATGAAGTCGGTAGGAGGCGGCGGTTCCCCTATATGTCCGCTCCACGTGTTGCACCAATACTTCACGAATGACGTCATCCGCTTCTCCATCCGATCGAGATTCTTCTCTGAAAAACAAATAATTTGTCTTGTAAGATTCGATACACGCATTTTACTCAATAAATGAGGTAGAAGATTTTTTCTATACAGAGGTCAATACCTCCGAGTCCGAAATTCGTTTTTTTTTTAATTGGACTTCTTCACCTCGACGAATGGCGACTTCACCTCGCCTGATGGTAAGCTAAAGGCAAAGTGTCGGAGAGAGGGTCACCATCGTAAACATGTACCATGTTAACAGTGGTGGCACTCAGCTTGACGGCCTCATCAGATGCCTTTTCACGCCCCGCTTAAAAGACCCGGGAGTGTTGGAAGAAGGGAACACGTGAGCTGGCAGAGAGATCCAGTTCCAGGTTTACAGCTTTTATGGAAGGAACTAGCGTCTGACTCCAAAACGTCGACAGGAAGCCATCTTGTCTGTCGATAAGCAGCACGAAAATCTTGGTGAAAAACACCCGGGATGGACGATTCGACTGTAAAAACTATTTGACTATTTTGCCCTATTGTGGCGTGGTGGTTGTGAACGCGACTGCCACGCAGGAGGCGCGGGTTCGATCCCCGCTCACTTCAAATATTTTTAGGCATGAATATGACTATTTGCGTTGGTATGGGTGTTTCTATGTATAATATGTATGTATTTACAAACAAAATGTTTTTTTTTGTTTTCTAGGACACGTCAATTTGACTTCACTACGTATGTTGTTCCACGAATTGACTAAGTTGTTTATCCGCATTCTAGATTCCATAACACAAGCTATTTAAGTTGACCATGGGTCTAGATAGCGCTGTGTAGAATTTTGAAAAAAAAATTGGTTCATGGTACAATAGGGCCAAAC
Organism: Eilema sororculum; assembly: GCA_914829495.1. Taxonomy (NCBI): domain Eukaryota; kingdom Metazoa; phylum Arthropoda; class Insecta; order Lepidoptera; family Erebidae; genus Eilema; species Eilema sororculum. Next base: position 18,554,557 of record OU618536.1, read on the forward strand.
CCATCTTCTCTTCCCGTGGCAACCATAGAAGGCGACTTAGAGATAGGAATGTTCTTCATGCGACAGTAAACATACAGCACATGACTTGCCCGCTTGCAGGTAATAAGTTCGCCCCCTATTAAATAGGACCGAAAATTATAGTTAGCGATGTGTGGATGTCTTTTTATCTTTTTTTTCAACATTCTACACAACGCTATCCAGACCCATGGTAAGCTTTTATAGCTTGTGTTTTGGAATCTGGAATGCGGATAAACATACTTATATACTTTTTTATTTGAATGATTTTTTTATAGCATTTATTATGCAAACTTTTAAGTTCGAAAAACATTGGAAAAAATGAAATGCTCAAGTGAGACTCGAACTCACGACCTTTCCCTTACAGGGGGACTGCTCTTCCAACTGAGCTATTGAGCCACACTTGAATCATTCCAAATTTTCCTTCTATTTATATCCGTCTATAAGGGCGACGGTGCAGCCATCTACCAACATTTTTACGAACTGTTGGAAACAATGAATGATTTTTCAACCATTTTTAAACATTGAATTTTGATTTTTTTTAGATTTTTTTTTTGTAAATACATACATATTATACATAGAAACACCCAGACCAATGCAAATAGCCATATTCATACATACAAATATTTGCACTGAGCGGGAATCGAACCCGCGCCTCCTGCATAGCAGTCGCGTGCACTACCGCCACGCCACAGAGGCTGTTGAGTGTTAAGACACCTGTATCTACCCCGTATTTAGAGCTGTGAATGTATGTGTATGTTTTAATATTAGCTTACCTGGATTAATAACGTATCTGCCGACCTCGCATTTGGTACTGAAGTACCCATCCTTGACATCTTTCTCGTGAATTTTGTACAGGTAATACAAAAAGTGTATGTTTTCTAATCTAGAAACTGGATGTTGGTTCAGAACAGGTAAGGTTTCCCATGGGAATGTGTCCAGCATCTGAAAAAGAAAGAATATGGGAATTTCAGTAAAAGTAAGTCCTTTTAGAAATAATAAAGACCTGTTTTTCATTTCACCCCTGAGAGGGTAAATTAGAGGGTGAAAGTTTGTATGACAAGTTTTACTGAGGAATGAAAATAAAGCTCAGCGAATCTTGTGCGGAAATCTGCGGTAGCCTAGTGGTATGGGTAATGGACTGCTGAGACGAGGTCTCGGGTTCGATTCCAGGTTTACCATGATACACACCAATGACTTTTCGATGCTTTTCGAAGTTAAGTGTGTATTTATCGCAGGTTTATAAGTGCCCGGTTAATGGCAATAGGCTCGCCACCTATTACATTGGGACCTAAACATAAACTGGCGAAATGTGGGTGCACCTCTGCCTACCCCTTCGAAGAACACAGGCGTGAGTTTATGTTATGATGAATCTTGTGCGTTTGCGGATGACTTAAAATACGTGGGACCAAAAATCAAGGTTGGCGAAATGTGGGTGTCAATACACCCCTGCCTACCCCTTCGGGGATTTACAGATGTGTAGTATGTTATATATTATAGAGCTTTTTATTACAATCTATTATGCAACCGCCAACCTACGTGGGTAACAAATGCCTGGCAATGGCACCCCCACCGGGTCCAGGTAGAAGGGGGTAGGCCCAAGAAGTTCTGGCTTAGCGTCGTGGAGGGTGACATGCGTGAAAACGGTCTCAGTCCCTTGGACGCCCAAGATCGTGCGAAGTGGAGGAGGAAGAGCCGGAAGGCGGACCCTGAGCTCCGAGGGCACCGTGGCCTCGGATGCAATCAGGACTAACGTCTTTATGTAGATGATGATGATGCTAGTTATATTTATAAAAAGGTTAATAATTAATTAATTACCTCATTGTATCCTAACGTGCGCCATAAGAGCTAAGGTAATCTAAAAATTGATATGTGTTAAGCTACTTTTTTGCTTACTATGCGTAGCCCTATCACTTGCCATAATCAATATAAGCATTTATACTTGACGAGTATACTTTCTTGTACTCAAACCATTAAAAATCCATTCATACTTACATCATCAACTATTAAAATAACTGGATGCCTTTTAGCCTTTTTTAAAGCAGCCCATTCATCGTTATCTTTGACTAACATAGCTGCCTGTGAAAAGGCCCTTATACCGTCAACCAAAGAGAAATGATGTATCTTCTCGAAACATTTCGACAAACATTTCAAACACAGTTCGTTCAAAAATCTGAACTCTTTTGTACAATTGCCACATTCGGAAATAAAAATTTGTCGAACGTCTTCAACGTTGCCGCATTCGGTCAATATTTTTCTGATACATGATTTTATTTGTTGTGATTGCAGCACTGGGCAGCATTCTATTAGATTGTAGAGTAGAATTTTCTGTTTTTGTGTTAGGCGCATGAAGCTGGAACGTAAGATTATTTCATTAATATCTAACTTACTACTAAATTCTTCTTGAAGGAGAGTGCGTTTTAAAAAGGGGCTTAACACACTCAGACTGTTGAATGATCTCTCTGGTGGGGTTTCACAAAGTGACTACAATATGGGGTTCTTCAAAAAGGGTATTACTTAAAAGATTCTTACAGGATCGGCAGCAATTTTACACACGTCCCATAGGCTACGGTAAGCACCTTCCATCAGGTGGGTGGTCAGCTTGCTCACCACCAAAGTGGTATAAAAATGGACATTTTTGGGACACAGCTAGATTCAGTTCATGAGAATATCTTTTAAACTTATTACATAGCACACCAAGATCTTTGGGGTTCAAGCCAGCCTCACCTGCTAATTGACGGACGAGTCTGGTGCAGGTATTTCGGCTTGGGTTCGGAGGTCAAACGGTAGTCGCTCCTGTAAAACCCAACCCTACTATGTCACGATAAGGAAGAGTGGGAGAGCAAACACACAGCTCCATAGCGCAAACTTTGAAAGCACCAGGATCGGTGCTCTGTTCAAGTAGAGTTTGGTGCCTTACCCCCAGTCGGAGATAGTGGAGTCAACTAGCTTGATGACTCTGTCCCTCAGAGAGGAGTCAATCAGTTTGCCCGTCAGCAAACAACTCCAACCGCCAAGCCATTCCTTGTCCATCACATTTATCACGCTCTGAAAAAAAAACTGTCAGGTGAAGACATGCTAGCTCTGGTAGCTTTACCACGCGTAGCCATCGTGGCCGTGACTGCTGGTCAGAGCCACACTGGCCCCAATGGCCAGGGCAGCGTAGCAAGTCTGGCGAGCGGGGTTATACCAACAAAAGTGGCTAGCGAGACAAACAGATCCATACTAATATTAAAAATGCGAAAGTAACTCTATCTGTCTGTCTGTATGTTACGCTTTCACGCCTAAACCACTGAAACGATTTTGATGAAATTTGGTATAGGGGTAGATTAGACCATGAGAAAGAACATAGGCTATGTTTGATCGCAATAACCGACATCCACGCGGGCGGAGCCGCGGGCAAAAGCTAGTATGTATTAAAAATGCGAAAGTAACTCTGTTTGACGCTTTCACGCCTAAACCACTGAACCGGTTTTGATGAAATTTGGTATAGGGGTAGATTTAACCATGAGGAAGGAAATAGGCTATGTTTGGTCGCGATAACCGACATCCACGCGAGCGGAGCCGCGGGCAAAAGTTAGTACGAATTATAATTTTCAAAAAAAAAGTGTTCAGTATCATTCAGCCAGCTTTGGCGTAGACTTTCTTACGAGATCGAATAAAATCGCCAAAGCATCAATAACTAAGTACAGAATAGCTCTTTAGATATGTTGTGTTAATCTACTTTCATTGTCGACTGTACGTGGAGATATACCTACATATTAAAGGTAATGAAATATAATCAGCAAACAGAATGTATCATACGATATAATGTCTCTGTAATTCAATGATTTTAGTCATTATCATACTTGGCAGACGGACTGAATGTTTGTTGTATGATGTCATTAATGCCTATATGGCCGTGGAACCATTACTCATTTATAAATTGACATAGCACAAGTTTCTAAACTCCTAATAGTTCAAAGTGTGAACTCGGGAGGGAAAACTTGCGTATAGGCAAAAGAAGAGAAGTGAAGGTCAACGATAAATATCCATCCATATACTCCCGTCTGTAGATCCTCGATGGGGTAGGCAGAGGAGTATTAGCACCCATGTTTCGCCAATTATGATTTTCGGTCCCTTGACGTAATAGGGGGCGATCCCAAGCCCGAGCAAAATGTGGCTTTTTTAGTTTTTTTTTTGTGGTTTTTGCGTCAAAAAATATAAAATTTCTAGCCTTTGCCCGCGGCTCCGCCCGCGTAGATATCGGTTATCGCGACCAAAACATAGCCTATATCCTTTCTCAAGGTCTAATCTACCCCAAATTGCATCAAAATCGGTTCAGTGGTCTAGTCATGAAAGCGTAACATACAAACAGACAGACATACTTTCGCATTTATAACGTTAGTATATATCCTCCATCTATACACACAACCGTCCTTCCTTACAAACCTGATTTGAAAATTACTTTTTTTTTATACCACTTGGGTGGCAGACAAGCACACGGGGCCCACCTGATGGAAAGTGGCTACCGCGGCCTATGGACGTATGCAACACCAGGGGCGTTACACTCGCGCTGCCTACCCTGAAGAAACCTTCTAATGCCCCTCTTGAAGAACCCCATATTGTAGTCGCTTGGGAAAACCATGGCAGGGAGTTCATTCCACAGCTTGAGCGTACGTGGGATGAAGTTTCTTTCATACCTCACGGTGCACACCGTTTTCGGATGCAATGTGTGGGGATGAATTCCCTGTCTATGGCGGGCGGTGCGATGATAGAATGTAGCTGTGGGCATCATGTCAAATAAATTCATCTGAGCACAAACCATTATATAGGCTACATTTGTCGTTGATGCCGTGTGGTTATCGGTGGAGTAGAATAGGACCACCCCAGATCTTCCTGTGGGTGTCGTAAAAGGCGACTAAGGGATAGGGCTGTTCTCCATTCGACAGTAAACATAAAGCCCAAGATAAAAGACCCACTAGATGGCTATAGGCTCGCTCCCTATTACGTCAGGACCGAAAATCATATATAGCGAAACGTGTGTGCGAATAGACCTCTGCTTACCCCTTCGGGGATTTACAGACGTGAGTATATGGATGGATGGAGGATTCCAACAAAGGGGTCTTTTTAGAACTGTTGATCTGGATACAATTGACAAATAAATAGATTATAGTCCAGAAAAGCACTATTATTACTTTTATCCCGAAAACTTTATGTTCGCGTCGCGGGGTCGCGATTTATATTTAATGCAAGTGGAGCCGCAGACAACAACTAGTCATATAGATATACCAGCTGTTGCCCGCGGCTCCACCCGTGTGGATGTCGGTTATCGCTTAGTGTTGAGTCAACGCTATTGAGCAAGTCAGTCAGTCACCTTTGAGTTTGTATATGTATATTTAGATATATGTACATACAGTTAAATTTCAACAGAGAATGCAGTTAAAGTCGCTAACTGAGGTAAAGAAACTGCGTAATTAGTGAGAGTATTGTGTAAAAGATTAACACAAATGATCTCACTCGACCTCGCTAAGATGCAGCATCTTGATATAAGATCGCTATGGATTCCCTCATTCCTCGATCTTTTCGCAAAATCAAGTAGTTATTTTTACAATTGATTAGAACGAACTTACAATAGGTACAACTTTAATACATACAATCAATACATAAGTAGGTATGAAGTTGTTATGAATGTCATCAAAACAGCCCGCTAAACAAAATCATATCATCGCTAAATCCGTTGAAACTTTATGAACAAACAATGATTCATCACCTCTTTATATGAGTCTGACCAAAATTCTATGTTAATATAATTACGTATTATAAAACGCCATATCGTTGTACAATCGTCAATAATATCTTGACGACGAAGTCTCAAAATGATCTTAAAACTCTCGTATTAAGAGCAAATCAAACTGTTTTATTGATATACTAGCTGATACCCGCGACTTCGTCCGCGTTTATTTCGGAATAGCTCAAACTCATTATCAAACATGGTGGAAGATTTTCATCCCAACTGGAACGGAAGTACTCCAAATACTGGAAATAGTGAATTTTACGCAAAGGAAAAATTCCTTTATTTTGAAAAAGAAACAAAACTGTATTCAAATCATTTCGAAAACTCGCTTGACATCTTCCACCTTGTATTTTTAAATTAAATATTATGAAGACAGTCTTTTGAGTGACTGACTTATAAATACAGGGCTAAACTACTGAAAACTACGAAAATTGACAGACTTCTTCTATGGGCTATTATCAAATATTACGGAAGGATTTTGAAAAATTTAACATTTTGCTGACGAAATCATTATCAAGTATGTGATGAACATTGTTATATGTGGACTTGGTAATGTTCACCAGTTTTAATGGTTTAAATATTCTTCCTTCCTCCCAAATTCTTAAAACATGCTGTCACCACTTACGAACTGAACTATGAATGAACAAATTAAAATAAGTACATCAAGTATCACACAAAATAGTTTCAAGAAAACCCGGTGCCTTGCACGCCCTGAGCAGTGAGCATTGGTTCTCTTCTTTGCCGAGCCAATGGTGGGTAGTTCCAGTTTTATGATAAATTCCATCGACCACAGTCACATCGTTGTTCATTGCTTTACACACGGGTAGAGAAGAGGGGCGCAGTGGGCAAGCGAGCAAATACAGCATTGACTGGAATGGGGTCATATAGCCTAATTTTGCTATATATTTCTTGTATTGGTAAGCTTGTTTCCAGCAGATAATGTAGATACTTCCAAATTGATACTGGAGTTGATGTCCACGTTACTGCATTTTTTCGGTCTGATGAAATTTACCGGAACGAAGTGTTTCTCTGCCCACATTCAGTCTCTTTTACATAATAGGAGCAGCGGTATCTTTTATATACCTAATACATAGGTTGGCTTCTCCTGGCGCACTGTTATCATTTCTGGGATAGATTTACGTATTTACAATTAGATACCTACTTATTAGACGGAATCGATAATATCACAGCGGCGTGCCTTGGTAGTCATCAGGTCACTAACATTGCATAAAGACGTTGTCTCTCTGGCTGTATTTTACCATTTCTACCGCACCACGGCGAGTGAAAGAGCCTGTTATGAGTCTTTCAACTAATCTCTCCTTCGTTCTGTCAGTAACATAAGGTAGAAATAATGCCACCTCGAACCAAGCTGTTCGGAAGTTCATTTCTTTATCAGGCGGTTAAGAGCTGTATTGCTCTGCCCACACATGTGTTTTCTTCTTTTTAGGATCCGGACTTTTTTTATATAGGACACGTCAATTTAACTCACCTGAAAGGCAAAGACTCGGAAATAGGGTCACCATTATAAACATCTACCATCTTAACAATGGTGGCACTCATCTTTATGGGATCATCAGAAGTCTTTTCACACCCCCCTTAAAGGACCCGGGACTGTAGGGAGAAGTAAATTGTGAGCTGGCAGAGATTGCAGGTCTTAATGGTGCGACATCTAAGCCTTGCATGCGTTGTCCAGTGTAGGAAAGGAGAGGGTGGAACTAATTGGAATAGCTCATCAGAACCTTCACCATGGTAGAGACGGTAATACGATAGGGACAACTATCTCCCAGAATACGTAATGTGTTTCAGAGAAAGTGCAACGATTTACTTCCTCCATGAGCGCGGCTTTGATGGTGATAGCTTAGGCTATATCCATCACCCTAGCCGAAGCAATCCCTGCTCTTCACGTTGAGACCGCCTATTTATGATAGGTAACCAAGGCAGGTATACTGGGGTAGCCAACCCCAGAATACCCCCAATGCCCCATTCCTCGGTAAAATTTTAATCGGTTTGATTCCAATATTGCGCTTACCCCGATGTGGTGGAATCGGTATCAATGGGGGATACCAGTTTCAGTTTTATGACTTCTCAGGCGGGTGGGACCACTGTTTTCATTCTCCGAAATGAAGAATTTTGTATAGATCTAAGAATATTAAATAATAAGTTCTACTATTACTGTCACACAGTTTAGTTTTATGTACTACCTATAGAATACTAAGCATAGAATTTATATTTTACTTCAAATAAAACTATAAATACAATAAAATACAACAAATACACAATAAAATAAAAAAGTTAAACAAAAGTAAATAAAAAACCATAAAAAAGGAAAATTAAATCTCAGATGGATTCGAACGCGACTCAGCTAAGTTATAAGTCCACCGCAGACGTATTGAGCCACAGTTACCATGAAGTTATAGTGTGAAATAGACGTTTACATATTATGTCATAAAAACATTCTGTCCCATTCCTTATTATAATAGCGTGATGATATTAATTATGAAAGCCAGGAGTCTTTTTACCGAACCAGCTGCTTACTAATTTGTTGGATTCGAAAGAAAATCGTTCGAGAACAATGTGAATTCTATCGAGACACTTGCTGTGCCGAAGATTCTGCAGTAACCTGACCTGACTTGGCTGAGATGTAGAACTCTGGCCTCTCGGAGTTCTTCAGATTCCTATGACCGAAATAATATCTTCTTGTTAGCATTGTTACTTCTTTATTGGTTCGATCTATTCACACAATCACAAATTGTTACCCGTTATATGCTATTATTGACATAACTTTTTTATTTATGAAGCGATTTCAATAAAACAAACACTAAATGTTAAGTGAAGCCTACCACAATATATTAGTGAAAACCGCAACCAAATCCGTTCAGCCGATTCTGAGATTAGCGTGCACAAACTCACAGACAAACAGAGAAACAGAGAAACAGAGAAACAGAGAAACAGAGAAACAGAGAAACAGAGAAACAGAGAAACAGAGAAACAGAGAAACAGAGAAACAGATAAACAGATAAACAGACAAACAGACAAAAATTCCAAAAAACGTTGATTTGGCTTCTATTACGTTTATAAAGTCCCCCTATAACAATTTTTCTCATTTCCTTTCCATGTACAGACATCGATCGTTTACAGATTTATTATATGTATAGATAAATAGTATTATTGTCCAAACTAAAGGTTTGTACCAAATATTAGAACAATCAGTCAACTGGAAAGGGTTAAAAAAAACGAAGTTAAGACCATTTTGACTACTTTATACGTCAACATGTTTCTGATGCTGACTGTACCCTAATTCTTAAGAATATTGCCTGATGGCGGCAAAATATTTCTTTTTAATATTCAGTCCATCAAGTAACGCCATCCATATACGGTGCAGAGTATATACCAGCTAGAACCAAGCGTTTCAGTGACTCATTCCTATGCCGCACCATTAAGACCTGGAACTCCCTGCCAGCTCACATGTTTCCTTCATCCTACAGTCGCGGGTCCTTTAAGCGGGGCGTGAAAAGGCATCTAATGAGGCCGTCAAGCTGAGTGCCACCACTGTTAACATGGTACATGTTTCCGATGGTGACCCTCTTTTCGAGACTTTGCCTTTGCTTAACATCAGGCGAGGTGAAGTCAAATTGACGTGTCCTATATAAAAAAAAAAGAACTGCACCCCACTGATGGTAAGGAGCTAGGATGAAGTCTAGAAGATGCAGGCCTCCATTTTAGAGGTTATTGATCCTTTAATGGTGGTCCCTAACTAGGCGGACTTGACAGATACTTTTTCACGCCCCGCTGACGAACCCGGGACTGTTGGACTGCCAGCTCTTTTACGTCTCCAGTAGCTAGCGATTCTATAAGGGGTTCTTCAAGAAAGTTTCCTCAGGGTAGGCAAAACGAGTGCCACGGTAACCAATTTCCATCCGGTGAGCCGTGTGCTTATCTACCACCATCATGCTTCATTCATGAAATGACGGGGTAAGAATACAAGTATCACCCACCACCCCATCGCATCCGAAAGGTGTCGTAATAGGCGACTAACGGAAAATACGCAGACGATATCACTGCGAGAGAAGGAACACTCGAAATAAAACCCTGTACCAACCCGTCTGACCAGCGTGGAACCAGTAAGCCAAAGCCTCCCATCATTGGGAGAGGCTTATGTCCAGCAGTGGACTGTGATATTGATTGATAACAGTACCTTCATTCGTAGATCGATGTCCTCGCGCCGGTTCCAGTAGTTCTGTACCAGTCTCTTGTTGTTCAAAAACTGTGCATTGTCTATAGTTTGGTAGTTCTCGTCCAGTAAAGAATATAGCTCGGTGAACAGAGGTTTTTCCCCTTCTGAAGTATTTGTAAAACAAACATAATTTTATGCACTTATTTCCTTTTTAACAAAATATAAAACTTTAAATAGGTACACGAAGTTCTTAGGTCTCCCAACTACCCGTAATGAATGCCAGAGATATTTGTATGGCAACCGGAATCCGGTATCCAAGGTTTGTGGTGTTCTCTGAGATATGGGAGAACGTTCTGTGTCAAGAATGGTTGCCAACGCTAAAACTGACCTGACTAGTATTCATTTTAGATTGGAACAAGTGAATGCTCAGACGGGACTTGAAGACTCGACTAGTCCAGACCACCGAGCCACGCCCACCTGAGCATAATTAAGTATACTTCTTTCTTCATCTTAGCGTTAATCACCGGGCACCGGGATCGGATGTTAGACAATTTGGGGCTCCCAACTACCCGCAACGACTGCTATTATAGATGTTCTTATGACAACCGGGACCGACGACGGCTTAACGTCCTCTCCGAGGCAAGACCAGATACCCATATTCATGCATACAAATATTTGCACTGAGCGGAGATCGAACCCGCACCTCCTTCACCGCCGCGTTCACTACCGCTGCTACGCCACGGAGGCTACCATAATTAAGAATACTAATTGCTATAAAATGGCTCAAACCCTTCTAAGGAAGCATGGCTTAACCAGCTTAATAGTTAGTGAAGATGATATATTTACAATACCTTTAGTGACATTGCTAGGTACATTCACAGTAATCGGTCCCATTCCTGTCTTCTCCAAGTAATCATTGGTGAACATACTAATGTATATGGAGTCCACCTCTGTCCTGTATTCCTTCAACGACATCAGATTCTCATTTGGATTGTACGGTACTGTTAATTGTACTACTGTCCATTCTAAAAATATAATTACAAGATAAAAAATCTGACTTTCTTTTTATTGTGAATATATTTAGTCCACCCATGCAGTGCTATATTATAATATATAGCACTGAGCAAAACTCAAACCACCTCTGACGTCTGTCTATTTGTACGTTGTAATCTCAAAGTGGCTGTATTGATTTTGATGAGATTATTACAGTAGATATATAAGACGTAACTGAGGCTGAAGCGTCGGTAGCTTAGTAATTAAAGAGTTGACCTTACGATCAAGAGCTTCCGGCTTCAATGCAATTACACTACAGACCTGAATCAACTCCTAACATAAGCAATTTAGCTTATTGGATGGGCCGGAGGGAACCATAATTATTAATCATTATTAATTTCCATGACTAATATTCTTTAAAAATAACAGTTTATGCAGACAGAGTCACAGGTACAGCCGGTATATAATATCATTATGTGAACAAATACCATTGGGTAGTTCCTTTAGAATCCGTTGAAAATTCTCTACATTATTCTCTTTGGTGAATCTCAGGTATTTCTTGTGAAACGGCAGCTCCTCCTCTATGGCATATGACTTCAGGGTCTCTGTCACACTGTCCATGTCTTGTGACAGCATGCTGTTCAGTTTTTGGTCTCTTTTTGATCTGAAGATATAAAAAATAAGTAATGTAACAAGATTCAATTACAAAATACACCTATCAAATTAAAAAAAACTTATAAAAACTCTTGGTGAGTCTAAAGGATGGGTTTTAATAAGTTTGACATGTCTATGTGTGTGTGTCTATCTGTGGCATTGTAGCTCCCAAACGGGTGAACCGATTTCACTCTAGTTTTTTTATAGGTAAGTGTATGATATTACAATATTATTATGATTTCGGAATTTTCAATTAAAGCAAGAAAAAAGCATCCCACCCAAAGAAGTGCTTCTTTTAGATGGGGACTTCACCCTAGCTTCTTATGATCCAGCAGGCTGAAGTCAATTGACAGGCTGTATTTCAAAAATAGTTAGGAATATCAATACTTACAAGGGATTTGCTTTGACAAGATCATTTATTGGTTTTATATAGCTTGTAATCTTGTGTAATTTGTTACCTGAAATAAAAGAAAAAATAAACAAAATAAATATTTTTTTTTATTATATTAAAGAGGTTAAGAGGTCTTGGGCCCTCTAAACTGGGCTTGGAGGGCCCAACTGGTAGACCCTGGAAGAAGCCTATACCTCAAGAGAGGGTTCTGGTGAAGACAACAAAAACCTACATTAAGCAAACTTGTACAAATCTAAACCAGAAATAAAAGGCATTTTTATTTTATTTTATTTATTTACAAAAGAAAATAATACAGCCCCTGACAAAGTGCCTGCTTGACAACAAAAGGGGTCACTCCCTATTAATTAAGTGGAACAATCATAGTAGGTATACCCTGCTTGCTCACTTAAATATTTGGTGTGTTTAGTACTCATTCTGTGTGCCCGGACTGTCTTAACATACCCAAATAATAAAAATAAAACATATAAAATACTTACCAGCAGCCTTCAGCTGTTCCTCTCTATACACAGCCATAGTTCTCAGTGAAGCTGAGGCGGCTTCACTCAAGTGGAAAGCACATCCCATGTCGTCATTATCGGCTAAACATTCTTCTGCCATCAATTTTCTACCACCTGCAAGAAAAATTGTCCATGAATGAATTTAGTAAAAAAGTTTTAGGCTTTATTATTTTGTTTTTAATTCTGTAGAGCCTTAATGAGGACATTTAAGACAAAGTTTTTGAAGAAAGTCTCAAAGCAAAGTTCTCTTGTGTAAATTTTAAGTAAATATTTGACGTTCATCAAATTCGAAGTTCTTTGCAGTTTTTCAAGTTAAATAAAGAATACCATTGGCAAACACACAGAGGCCATTCAAAAGAATTGAATTGAATAAAGAGAGAAAAACTTACTTTGATAGTTCGGTCCATTAGGAGTCGATGGCACATCGTTAACATACTTAAATAAAATATTCTTGAGAAGTGGCTTAGTAAACTTGATTTCATTTGTGAATACATCAAAATCTTCCATAATTTATAGGACTTATAACTTTCAAAAACTAAATTCAGTACTTTATCAGTTTGTTTTGAAAAATTCAAATTGGACATTACAGTTAGTTGGGTAAACAATTTATATTTTTTCATCTTACTCTTTCAGTTTTTACGATAATGACAAGGACTTCATATTCATAATGCTGAAGGTATCACTGTTTTTTGGTAATGGAATGTCGCGTTCAATGACATTGACAAACAAGTCGTCGGATTGGTACGTACCGCAGTAAGCAGCTGTAACACAGTAGTTTAATTATAAAAAATACAATAAAAAGTGATTTAATCATTTATAACAGTACCTAGTATAATGGAACGGCCAGACACGGGACGGGACATGTTATCGTTTCTCGTTCTTTAAGAATTTCTTGATTACAATTTCGGATAGGTATAATATGTAATGAAGTAAATAATAACAAATCAAACTAACTTAGATATAAAATGAAACAATCGTTTTCTTCGTTAGTGTAACAGTTCGAACATACCTACAATTGAGATTCTAAATACATAACATCACTACATAGTTTAAAAGCAAAGTCGCTTTCCGCGTCTGTCCGTCCCTATGTATGCTTAGGTATATCTTCAAAACTACGCTACAGATTTTGATGCGGTTTCTTCTAATAGATAGAGTAATTTAAGAAGAAAACTTATATTTTATTTTTATTTAATATAGTAGAGAGTGCCACGGTCGGAAAAAATTGGCGGTACGAAGTTCGCTGGGTCTGCTAGTAAGTACCTAATTAGTAAATTAGATATGACCAAATTAAAAAAAAAACATGCCGTTACCGGGGTACCGGCGCGATGCACTCCCAACTAGCAAAAATATGTCGTGTAGTAGTCGCGGCAACGCAAATTATTCAGCATTTTGGCTCCTAATAGAAGTCGTATAAACGTAATGAAAACGTTTATACAACGCGATTTGGGCCCATTTTATTCAGCAATTCAGTCACATAGACATCGTATAAAGGTAACTTTTTCAGTTACATCGTCACGTAATAATTGTCGCTGGAGTGACTGTTACAAGCTTGAGTTGCGCTATAACTGTAACTTATATGACTTTTATGTTACGTTTGTTTGTTAAATTAAGCAAGTGCGTCGTGTTGTGTTTTAAAAATTATAAAAAATTAAAAGTACAATTTATTTAGCAGACATGTTAATTTGTAGGTTGCACCAAATTTAGGTTCGTAAACTCACGCATAGGTTTGCAAAGTATTGCGAAGGTAAGTTTTCTGATGAAATATACTAGGTTTTATCATAAATATTTAACGCCCCCTTTAATTCTTAGTAATATGAATATAATAACAAATATTTTTTATATCAATATTCATTTGTACACCATTTTTACTGCTAACAGGTGGTATAATAGCTTCTTATACAGCAAATTAGCAGTATAAGCGCCATGATACCACACTGATTATATTTTAAAGTTCCTTAGACCTTCCTAAAAAGTTTTCTAAAAAAGATCTTTTGTTTATTTATTTATTCAATCAACCACTTATTGTACACAAGAAAACTAAGACAAGTGATAAGTGAGCAGTGCAAGCAATTATACGACACTTGGCACTAGGCTTGTAATAGTCGTATGAATGCAACTTATACAACATAATAGCAGTATAAAAGCAACGATGTAGCTTTTACTCGACTGTGTCACAAGAAAGCTATATAATGTGCTTTTTCTCGAAGAAATAGTAACATAAGCGTCGTATACAGGCGACTTATACAGCAAATCTTATACGACACTTTAGTCATATAAGCATGCAGAGTAAAAGTTTACTCAGCATCATTAAGTGACCGAAATGCTGAATAACTAAAATGCTATATAAGATGCTTTTATACGACACGTGCTGAATAATTCACACTTACTCGACTTTTATATCACCGAATAGCTGAATAAACTCAACCTTATTACACTAATTTGCTTGTTGGGCTCCCCCATTCCGGGGGGAAGATGGGACACGGTGGTTAACACAGAGAGCACCACACCCCACGAGTCGGTGTGTTATTTAGTCGGTTCGAGTCCAAGCCGATGTGACAACCGTGCCGTGGGGTTGTAATATTTTTAACTGCCGAGATGTAATTCAGTAAGTTCATTCATTCATCATTATACTTCTTCTTACTCTTACTTATTCTTCTCAGGAATCAACTTAATCAGCAATCAGTCAACTTTCTATTAGCCGTTTATCGTATAACGCGTACTACCTACATACATTACCTGCGTAGCTGCATAAGAATACTAATATCCGACGCCATTGATATTCGATAAGTATTTAATGAATTATTCAAAGAGCAACTTAGCGGCAATGGCACACCTATAGCAAGTATTCCTGCTCAATGCATCCTCCTAGTTGAACCAAAACTATGAAACTTTTTAAAGGCCGGTAGGTACAGTCGTACAGTCAATCACAAAAGTAGCAATTATAATTTATTGATTTTGCTAGTTGTTAAACCGTTCATGAATTATTAAACAAAACATGAAATTTTTCTTCGCACTCAAGAGATTATCTAAACTAGTTATAGGCAGGTAGGTAAATCAATTATTTTATTATAGTTATTAATTGATGTAAAAAAAAAGGTTTGTAAATATCTTAATGTCTAGTCTAGTCAATATTTGTCGTTGACTGTACGTCTGTACTTATTTTAACTATAGGTAGGTCACTAGGTCAAGGGTTTCGAGAGGTTAGTACCTATTTTAAATGGGAGGTTAAAATTCTACGACAATAGGCTCACCCCCATCGGCCCCATCACTTGAGACCGAATGTCATACTCATACATAGGTAATACTTATTTACTTATTTGTTAGGTGGCGAAATGTTGATGTTATGATAGGTACCTACCTACCTACGTCCTACACCTCTACTTACTTACTTACCAAATATAATTAAGTAGGTACATTTATTTAAAATAATAAATAAGTAGGTAGTCTTCTGAAAATTAGCCGCGCGGTTCCCGGCAGAATAGAATTTCGGCCACCCCCATCTCTTCCCATTCGGTGTCCTACAAGGCGAATAAGCGATATATGCCTGTTTAACATCATAGGTACAGCCCACACTCCGCCTCAGATGCATGGCACTAGTCAACAATAGTGCCCGGAATGCGGCAATAGGCTCTCCCCCTATTACATGGGACCGAATACAATGATTGGTGAACTGACCTATGACAGCGTTGCTAAAATGTATGGAATTTTTTTGTGATTTTCGGTATAGTGTTGAGTAAAATTACCGCGCGCGAACGTGTTTATTCACCTCTGCCTAACCCTCTCGGGATAAAGGCGTGATTACTTGTACGTATATAATGTAGAATATTAAACTTAGAACATTAAGTAAAACTTAAAAGTTAGAACAAAAAAAAATTAAAATGAAAAATTACAAAAACAATATTAAGTAGGTACTTAAGTACATCGAATTATTTCTTGATTTAAGTAGGTAAGTATACATATTAATGGAACTAAAGGTTGTTTGTAATTACTTGTTAGTGTTCAGAAAAAAAACTACTGAAGGCGACTGTATTACCTACCTGTAGTACCTACTACGTATTAAAATTAAGAAATTAACGTCAATTTGGAAAGTTATTTCACTATCTACTTGCCTACTTATTCCTATCTGTTTGGATAAAACATATTTGCATACACAAACAATTTATGCAATTTTGTGATAACACCGAACAGTTAGCTTGTTATTCAAAGACTACGTACAATAATGTGTATAAACTTAGATCGGATTGAACCAGTGAAAATAACTGCGACCATGCCGAACTTATCGTTTTCACAATTTTTTTTAACGAGGGTGGATTTTTTTAATAGTTCAAAAGTTCTATAAAAAAAACAAACTGCATTATACCTACCCACGGAGTCAATGAAGTAAATTGCGATATTCTGGTTATCAAAATGATAAATTGTTGTAAGATACTAAGGAAGCAAACATATACCTACACTGGGCCCCAGATAATATTTTGGTGAAACTGTTTTGAACGCTTGCAACACAAGAAGTTTCGCGCGTTGCTCATCTGCGGTAGAGGGGAAGGAAAATAACAGAATACGGCCTCGCATGTGCCTACACTTCTCGGCATAAGTAAACAATTTGTCGCATAGTAGATTATAATGCATACCTACAAGTATTACCGACTTCGTCTTCATCTTAGTTAGGTAGCGTTAACCCCAGTCGCATTGAACCTTTCATCTCGGAGTCTGGGGTCCCCTTTTTATAACTACGGAGTTGCCTGCACTTCGATATTTTCCGTGAAATGACTACTTACCACTGAATTCCACAACCCATTTGGCGCCGGCTCCGACCTAGAAACATGATTCCTTGACTTGCTATCGAGAGGATGCTGGACCCGCGTAGTCACACCAGTTTTCGAGAGAGGTCATCCTGACCTGACTAGACTCTCTAACGCGAGCTTTAATTTAGCTAGGCTGGAGGTGTTCCTGATATTGGTACCTAATTTTGGTAACTTAGTGTACCTAGTACCTACCTACTATTGAGTGGTACGAGGAATGACAATTCCTTATCGCGCCATTGGTGGAACAAGTTGGTTGCACGACTAGGTTAAAGGGATTATCTCACGACTCGTGACAGTTGTTGTACGCAGCGAATATCCTACCATACATACGCCTTTCACGCCAGTTACACCTTTTTCCCAGTGGGATAGGATAGGCAGAGACTAGTTTTCCACCAGAGTAATCTTAATTACAATCGTTAATATTGTGCGCGAGTCTCATTGTCATACAAAAAGTAGGTATTAATTGCGTAGGCTTAGCTACGTAATTAATGCAAGTCTGCGTCAGCGCTACTATTTTAATGTAACTCGCACACAAGAACTAGGTAACGTAAGGTGAATTGGAACATACGTCAATAAAAACCATTGTTTTTACAACTTTTTATTCTTATTAAACATAAACAATGCGCAAATTAGTTTACCGACAATTTGCCACATTACAATATTACCGACTTTCTCGTCGTAAGCAATTATACTCTTGGTAAGTAGGGTAAAATAAGTTTCTAAAGATTTTAAATTAAAAAATAACTGAACTTGGTTATGCTTATATTGACTAACAAAATGCTCCTTACAAATAGTAAAAAAAAAATACAGTGGCACTGATAACATTCTACAAGAAAATAAAAAAAAATGTAGAAGCACAGCTATTTAGTATATTGTGCAAGTATATATAAGGCACAAAATGTATAATGTAAAAACGCCGAGCAACAAATATGGCCGAATATATTTAAAAAATACAATTCATCATAAAAGTGCTCAATTATTTCATCTATATAAATTGATACACAGTGTGTTTCATAAAATTGAGTATCAACGGCGAATACTGACGGATATGCGTTGCATTTCTAAATGTTGACTTTGTTTACCGTATAAGTGTTATTTTCAAAATAAAGGATACAATACTGATGATTAATACGATGGAGTATTCGCACTGCATAACTACAACTTTGTCTAATGAGGCCTAACAAGAATGTATAATAGTCCATTAACTCTCTCAATACGTAACCACCATAGAAATTTGTATAAATTATCTAGTTTTAATTAATAGCTGCTTACAAAATTATCACGAATAAAAATTGCACTTGTTTTCGGCGTACTCTCACATCGAGTACGTACAGTAATCTAATTGTTAGGCCTCATGTAAACAAAGATAATAAGCTAAACTGTAAACACGCCGGTTGTGTAAAATATTAAAGTGAACATGCTGTATAAAATATAAAAAGAATATTTTATAGGAGAAATTTATCGTAAATAATGATATGATTTTGTTTTTAAATATTATGCTTTTGTTTGTTTATTTTATAACTATAAAAAAATCATCAAATGGAAGACTATTATTTCGCGGCATGTGTACCTATAGTATAGAGTCGAGCCAGTGGTATGTAAAAAAATAATACAGGATATAATAAGCAAGTTTGCTATAAGCAAAAAGCATTTAAAATATTATCACTTAATTTATAACACATTTTCTACTTATCCATAACACAATAATAAACTATTAGAATGAATTCAACATGTTTAGAATTACTTTTGTTAACGCGATGAAATAAACATCAATAGATTCTGAAATCTATTACTTAACTAGTTAGTGAGTCAGTGGAAGTTAATTCTGTAAAAATCTTTTATATCAAATGTGTTATAACAATCAACTAACTTCATCTAATTTTCGTGTTACAGAAATACTACTAAAGTTGTATAAAAACCTACTACTTGTTACATTAATTGAATATAAAGGCATTCGTCCGATATGACTTGAAGGCACAAATTTTCTAAAACAAAACGTTTTGAGACAACCTTCACGATTTCGGTTCCCCGTTAATTTGCATGTAACTACGTACAAAACGCGATCTACCGTATATCTAGACCACTACGACAAATGAACAGATAGAGTTATTTTCTCAAGCACCACCTCATACTACATAACATCTCGTTTAATAACATTAACCCTATACCAGTTTTATTATTTTAAAACGTGATTACTAATCTAATTATTAAATCTAACGATTTATAAATATTTTACAGTAATAAAAAAAAACTTTATTGTATACACCTATTATTGCCCTCTTCGATATAGTTTTAGTAGCTACTACTAAACAATATTTTAGCATATAAATAAATAAATAGGTATATACACATGACTTACTAAAGACAACGGAAAAACACTCGATCATATCGTCATTTGAAAGATGAAAAGATTATGCATGCTTATCAAAATTTATCTTATTTACAATTCAGAACAGATCGAGAAAAAAGGCCTTGAATCTATCACATTTAAGTTTGGGATACTTAACAGGCAATAGCCAACATAAAATAAATTACTATAAAACTTCTAAACAGCAAATACTGTCATTTCCAGTTAAAGGAATTAAGTAGCTGTTATTATGCGAATTACTCTTGTATTTATTCGAGTGTATGCGCTCGTCTCCGCTCAAATGAACATATAGCGTAGGCGTTTGCAGCACTTGAAATGGACGACCTCACAACATGCTTAATTTATTCCATCTCGCGCACTCGCGCCGCTATCGTACCCCCGCGAATCTAGTTCAAAGTAAATAAGTGATTTAACAGACGCGGGAGCCAACATAATTTCTTCAAACTTAAAAATATATAAAATGATCACATACATAACAGTTCTGAAACTAAAAATGTGGCACTCAGAAAAATTGAAATAGTGTCATCCTGAGTGTCATCAAGACATGTTATTTATGCCGACCCTTTTGCTCAAAGGGGATGCATCGAGGATTCTTTCGTTTGCTTTATCCTCCTCCCTGAAGTGAATTCGCGTAATCACAATATCGCCAGTGCTAAGAGTCTGTGAGCCAATCTCTAACTTCTTAGTTTCATTGAGATCATTGCACTTAACTTCGTCCAAAGGCGGATTATGGCATCTGCAACAACAACTTTTCCTATCTGGTTCTCCTAAGTTCAAAATTTGGCTTAGATTCGACCAGTCCTTGTTTTTGAGCAATGGCAGTGTTTGTTCCATTGTTTGTGAGAATCTATCATCTAGTTCTCCACTGAGAGGTGCAACAGCAGACAGAATTGCCTCAAGACGGTTTATTTTCTCAACCTTGTCCATGCTTGCATCTGACAATATTTCGTCCATCATTTGCATAGATTCTGTGAGGCTTGGGGGTTGTGTGGAGTGTGGGGATGATATAGGATCAGATGGGTTTGACTCTAAACTAGCCATCTCATTTTCTCTCTCATCATCTTCTGAATCAGAATCTTTCTCATGTCCAATGGCTTCCAACTTCTCCAATTTCTTGGATATTTTATGGCAACCTTTCAATTTCTCTTTTTCTTCTTCAGTGAGTTCAATGTATCTCAGCAACCTGATTTCTCTGTTACTAAGTACAATATTCTTCGTGGTCTCTGCCAATTTTTGTTTTAACTCACCAACTTCTGTGTTAATTTTTCTTTGCCTTTTTCTCAGTTTCACTTCTGTTGGCTGGATATGCATGAATACTTGCTCATTACTCAACTCTTCAAAAAGCTGTTGGTTCTCTGACTTTATATTGTTGGACATGTAAGCATAAATTGCTGAATTAACTAGTGATAATACATCTGAGGCAGCATAAATTATCATATCCTTTGTAAGAGGCCTCCGGGCCCAATACCGTTGATCTCTTCTGTAAACATTCTTCAGTTGTTCCTTCATGGGGTTCATAGGAGCATTATAAAGTTCACACAAGGCATTCAGACTTAGATTTTTGACTTTGTAGACAGGGACACCCTGTTGCTGTAATTGCAATACAGCGTGGGCTGCCTGTGTATCAAAAACATTTTTCAAAACAATCTCAAACTGATTATGCAAATTCACCGAGTCATTTCTGCAGTCATGTATAATTTTGACCACACTCTCACTCTCAAGCAACTCCTTAATCTTACCTTCAATAAGCATGCCCGGACAGGCCATTATATCTAGTATATACACTTCACCGTTCATTGTAGCAATTTGACATAAAGTCAGTACTCCTTTGAGGCCAAGATTTATGCCTTCACAGTCAAATGAAACAATGCTTTTTCCATTACGTTTAGGTACCATTATGCTCTCAATCAATGTGGCACATTCCCTTACATTAGCTATGACTGTTGTGCACTGGAGCACCTTTTGTCGCCAGGCTTCACCCATTAGATTACTTCTTAAACTTGGAGTTCCGTTTGTTTCTTCAGAACTTCGAGCATTCAAGTGATTATTAACCCTATCACGGACCATATTCTCCGCCAAATTCTTTATGACAATAGAATTGATTCTTTGCTTAAGAGTTTGATTTGCAATATTAGCTTGAGGACCTCTGGGAGATTCTGTGGGACTGAGTATTCTGTTTGCAGGGCTCATTTTGCCATCGGAAGGGGTTGGACTTACAACTGTGGGGGGAACGGGGGAGACAGGCTTTTCTTCCACAACCACCGGCTTTGGTGTATCAGTCTTTGCTTTATTAGCTTTTGCATTTAGATACATAACAGGTATTTTTGGTTTACTAATAAGTGTGACCAGGTTTGCCTGTACATGGAATGAGTCTGAAAATATCTTTAAGAAAGCGCTCAAATCAGCTGGAGATTTAAACATCTGATACCAATACTCTTGAGGGAAACGTGACACGATTAGGTGGAACAGCTGGTCAACCATGACGGGTCCCTTAGCTTCTATACACTGTGCAACATAATCTAACAATTGTTGGGCAGTGTCTGTATTAATATTAGCTACAGGTAAATTATGGAATTGTTCAGAATTAGTGTGTGCGTTACCTCTCCTGTGATTCTCACTGACTAGAACGACATTGTCATCGATGATCTGGAAGCTGTCCGGATGTTTCATGAGGAACTCCTTGAACTCCTTGATCCTCTGGCCGGAGATGTGACGCACCTGCGGGGAGGCTTGGCTTCTGTGACCGAGGAGGCTTTTGATCGGCACCTCAGTGCCCTCGCCGTACTGGATCATCTTGCTCGCGAAGTACTCCTTCGCTTCTTCGATGTAGTCGTTGTTAGATGACGCGCCAGCCCCGCTCGGATGCTTCTGGAACGTGTTGATATCAACATAGTCCCCGTCTATGCTGAACAACGCCGGGTATTGAGCCAGGAATTTTTTCAATCCTGACTGGGACCCGCCAGCGATCTGTCGCATCTCCTTGGTGAATCCTTTGGCACCAAACTGGCAGGAAAGATCGTGCAACGTGCGCGGCTCGCCTTTGTCGAGCAGGCGTTCCACAAAGAACAACAGAGTAAGGTTCCTAGCGAGCTCATATTCCATTGATTCCATTTCCCTGCAGTTGGTGCCAATGTGACTTACTTAAACTAAATTTTTTCTACGTATATGTGTCACCCACAACACCATGAAATTTTTCTTTTCTCTCCGCACCTGAACCATAGAGTATAGAAAAAGTGAAGTGATGTACTACCAAAACAAACTAGAAAAACGCATGACGTTGATGCAATATGTGCGTTCTAGAATATAAAAAATAATTTTAAATTGGTAGGCTATTGCATGCTTTAGATATAATGTAAACTTAATATTATAACATCAACTTGAAAATATAATATTACATTAGCATACAGCTTTTGCTGCTCATCAAAATAACGCTTAGGCCTAGCAGCAGTCATGAAAGTTCAAAGTTCCGTGTGAGAAGAATAATATTCAACAGACAGAATATTGTTTGCACGCTTCGTCAAATACTAATTATATAATTAATTAATGGTGACATTATAATTAACATACTTTCTTAAAACAGCATCAGAGAACAACACTTTTCATAGACCAAAATGTTGTTTTTCTAAATTGTGCTAACGGTACAAAAGCATATTCTAACTACCTACTATTACCTAGATTTAATAACTTACAAATACAAATAAAATATGAGACGAAATAATTATTTTAAATATAAAAATATTATTATATAAATTATGTACCAGAAATGCGATATAAATATTGGAACTCGATAAGTAAAAAGTAGTTCAGTACTTATTAATAAAGTTAATAACTTCCGAAGGTGAATCGTTACGATATCGTCCAAGGTCAATGTCAAGTAAAAAATATATAAGTTATGTATTTGAAGTTTATAAAATATAATATTGCGAAACACAATGTCAAGGTTTTTAACATCAAAAATGTCTACCCCATTCTAGCTCAATGCCGATTGCAGCGATTGTCGAAACGCGCTGTTGACATTTGTCAAGTTAGTGTCACCGAGATGTCACCATCGTCACCTAAGTGTCACTGTCAAGTGTCAATTAAGATTAGAGCCGATAGATTGTTTGCTGATATTTCTATTTAATTTTATTGTAATTTCTTATCATAAACTAGCTCCCGTAATTTTAAAGCAAAAGCAACTGCATTTGTTCCAAAAAGACCAATATCCGCTCATTGTGATAGTATAACACTATCACAGAATCATGGTAAGACAAATCAATTATTAAAAACACCCCCAATTAACTGCTGATGGAATTGATAAAAATAATGTTAAATTTAGGCGTTTACTGCTCCAAATTGTCATTACTAGTGGCCAGCAACATTCTCTGTTAACCAGTGTGATCATTTCTGTACATTACTTAAAATTCAAATTGATTTTGAGATAGATTTTCAATGTCTTATTGAAGGCATTCAGTTATAGTAAAATATAAGAGTAAATCAAGTAGAATCTATTAGACAAATTTAAGGTATGTTCACAAGTGAAGATATGAGGAAATAAAACCGAATTATTGTTTATATTAGTTAATAATGATACGTTGGTATAACAAAAAAACCTGCGGTAGCCTAGTGGTATGGGTAATGGACTGCTGAGACGAGGTCTCGGGTTCGATCCCAGGTTTACTATGGCACACACCAATAACTTTTCGATGCTTTTCGAAGTTATGTGTGTATTTATCGCAGGTTTATAAGTGCCCGGTTAATGGCAATAGGCCCGCCACCTATTACATTGGGACTTAAACATAAACTGGCGAAATGTGGGTGCTAGCACCTCTGCCTACCCCTTCGGGGAATACAGGCGTGAGTTTATGTTATGTTATGTTATGTTATAACAGAAGATAGAGTTTTATAGGCCTAATTCACCATTATGATATATTGATTATATCTCTGCAGTATACATGGAAATTAAAATGAAGAAGTATACTGAAGTAGTTATAACTTGCATGTAATATGAAGAAGCATACTTATATAGTTATGACTTTTTCTTAAACTCATTGTCACTAGTGTCATACCTACCATATTGGTTGAATCCATAAGGTGCAAATTTTGCTGTTTTGAAGTCTGTAGTCTGTGGTACCAAAAACTAAGTAAAATACAGGCATGTGCCATTGTAATTTTTTAGTCTTGGCATTTCATAAGACTCGGAAATGTTGTGACTTTAGAGAAAAGCATCATCGGTAGCCATCGCATGCTAGCTTTCAGGTGATGTTTGCTTGGGCTCTGTCAACAGCTCTGGCCTATTTGACTTGTTTTTTACTTTTGAAAAACGACCATTTTTTAATAATAAATGTATTGTTAAGGTTAAATTTTCATACGACAAATAGTTTTCAAGATATTTTATTTTGAAAATTATATTTTTCGCACTGCCCAAAAACGCTCCATACAAAATCATATGAAATTGTGACATCACACTTTGGTAGCATGTAGTGCGTGCGTATATGGAGTATGAGAGGATATTGTATTTATCTCGGTCTATGTTGCATTTACACATATATAGTTCATAATAAAAGTTATTTAAAATTTAATGAGGAATCTAAAAAGTGATATATTTGAATTAAACTTAATTGTTTATATTTAGACTTTTTTTTTAAATTTCAAATAGATCAATCAAAAATTTCAATAGAAATCATAGTTTCTGTTTAGTTAAGCCATTTTTTATTTTATTGGAAAGAATCGATAATCTAGGCAAATAGCCTATTGTGGTGGGGCCTGTCAATAGGATGAGAAGGAATAAATGAATCCTGAGTTAATGAGTAAAAAGTAATCATTACAATCAACAATATTGTATTTTCCAGCTGGTCCTAGTGCTTGGAGATCTCCACATTCCTCACCGCTGCAGCAGCTTGCCGGGCAAGTTCAAGAAACTGCTTTTACCGGGGCGAATACAACACATACTATGCACAGGCAACCTCTGCACAAAAGAGTCGTACGATTATCTGAAGACACTGGCCAGTGATGTGCACGTTGTCAGGGGTGACTTTGATGATGTGAGTAATATATTTCAGGTATAGTCTGTTCTGAAACAGACGAATGTTAAAAAAGTCCTGTGTAAAAAAAAATAAAAAAGTGGTTTACGTGTTGTTACCATCTCTGGTATGGGGCACCATCACCTAAAGAAAACTGAATGCAAGATAATTCTCCTTCATCAGTATTAAATAAGTAGCAAGCAGGTACTTCTTCAGTCAACCCAAGATGTGATGAGAAAATTAAGGCCTATTCATCACTACTTAGTATAAAGCAAAGTCGCTCTACGTGTCCCTTTGTCCCTGCTTATATCTTCAAAACTACACTACAGATTTTGATGCGGTTTCTTTTAATAGATAGATTGATTCAAGGGGAAGGTTTATATGTATAATACATGCTGGATATAGTAGAGAGTGCAGCGGGAACGGGATCAGACGCCACGCGGGCGGAAAAATATTGGCAGTACGAAGTTCGCCGGGTCAGCTCGTCTTAAATGTTTCACTTTTTCTAATGTTCTCGATTTCTTAGCATATGCTTTAAAAACCCCCACCCTCCCCTTTCCTTCACAGGACGACACGTGCAGGGCTAAGATGTCATCCATTTACGGTGCAGAGTATATCTGCTAGAACCAAGCGTTTCAGTGATTCATTCCTATGCCGCACCACTAAGACCTGGAATTCCCTGCCAGCTCACGTGTTTCCTTCTTCCTACAGTCCCGGGTCCTTTAAGCGGGGCGTGAAAAGGCATCTAACGAGGCCGTCAAGCTGAGTGCCACCACTGCTAACATGGTAAATGTTTACGATGGTGACCCTCTTTCCGAGACTTTGCCTTTAGCTTAACATCAGGCGAGGTGAAGTCAAATTGACGTGTCCTGTATAAAAAAAAAAAAAAGAAAATGATCATTTGAATATGTATACCTTTTCTTTTTTCTTTTTCCATCAGTTTTTTTGCATCTAAATTATGTACTATGGAGTTATAGGTTCCACTCTCTATCTGCTATTAACATTATGGGAGTCTTTGTCTATGGACCCACCTAGAGAGCAAAGTCTATGGCAGGCCTCATTTTTTTTTTAATAAAAGATCCGTCAATTCGACTTCACCTGATGGTAAGCTAAAAGCAAAGTCTCGGAAAGAGGGTTTGAAGGACCCGCGGACGCCCCGCTTAAAGGACCCGGGACTGTAGGAAGAAGGAACCACGTGAGCTTGCAGGGATTTCCAGGTCTTAATGTCTCATGTGTTAAGGTGTCTAAGGTTGGCTTTGCCCTGAAGGGAGACTTAAACCTAATTATAACCTCTCTTTCTAACCGCAAGATCATTATCACCTTACTCTTTCTTATTCCAGAACTCTACATACCCAGAACAAAAGGTCATAACTGTCGGCCAGTTCCGCATTGGCCTAGTACACGGTCACCAAGTTGTGCCGTGGGGTGATGAAGAATCTTTAGCGCTAGTCCAGAGACAGCTGGATGTGGACATTCTAATCTCGGGCCACACTCACAGGTTTGAGGCATATGAGCATGAGAATAAGTTCTATATCAACCCTGGATCGGCTACTGGTGCTTATAGCCCACTGTACAGGTAATTTATTTTTAATTAATTTGATATTTGGATCATCAGTGCTTATCATCAGCGGCAATTCTGGTTGCATCTAAAATTTGTACTTTTAAGATCGGGGTCTGCTCATTTACTGGTCCTTTGTGCGTGGCGGTAGTGCACGCGACTGCCACGCAGGAGGCGCGGGTTCGATTCCCGCTCAGTGCAAATATTTGTATGCATGAATATGGCTATTTGCATTGGTCTGGGTGTTTCTATGTATAATATGTATGTATGTACAAAAGAAAGGTATATAAGTATGTATTTCCGCATTTTAGATTCCATAACACAAGCTATAAAAGCTTACCATGGGTCTAGATAGCGATGTGTTGAATGTTGTAGAATATTTATATTTATTTATTTATTTATTTATTATTGATTAGAATTAAAATTTTATATACAATAACTTAGCAGCAGTGGCAAGGGGTTCCTAAAACCCAGCTTGCATTTGCAGAGATTTTTAAATTTGAGAGACTTGATTGAGACTTTTGAAAATTTTCACCATTTATAAGCAGAAATATACCTTCCGCTCGAGGTTCGAGAGGTTGGCATTGGCAGAGATGATGATAATACACGCCTAGTATATAAAAGCATGACTTTGTATTGTATTTGTCGCGCCAATGATGACTGATGAGTCCTTCCTAATGTCAACAAACTTGCAAATCCAACATACATCCATAGACAGCACGCACCAATCGCAGTGGTACGAGTATGAGCTTTTTACAACTAATGACCATTTCTTAACGCAAACACCTAAAAACTTTCCAAAATTTGGGAATGTAAGCTCCTTTCTCAACGGAAATTGATACAATCTTAAGAACGTACAATGAAGTAAAAAAAAAAACAAGACTGAATAACATCGTGAAAGGTTGTAGCAATGACATTGACCACCAAACGCGGCGGCCATGACAAATTAGGCACAGTTCCGCTGGTTGATTACGCTGATTTGGCTAATTTTATTACTTGTTTTAATTCTTTTTTTTTTCGTGCGGAAATCTCCTCGGATACCTCCCCTGCCGGAGCCGGAAGGGGAGGTTATGTCGGACTTGAACCGACTAACGCACGCCGACTGTGGGTCGTGGAGCCAGGCCGGCGGTGAGGTTGTCTTCGACATATCCCTCGCTCGATGTAGGCTGCGCTAGAGTGGGTACTGCCACACAATAGCTTATTTCCAACAAGTACAAAAATGGCGCTTTCGCTGCGTAAAAACTTGCTTGATTCGAATTTTATGAAGTAAATTAAATCCATAATCTAATCTTCAATAGAAACTTTACTATATATATTTGACGCTGCCGCACGTGCCAGCTGCTAGTACACCTCTCGGCATTGGGAGGTCCGATGGCAGTCCCGCCCATAAAGTATTATAGCTTGAACCAAGAGGAGAAAGAGTAAGGGACTTCAGGGTGACCTATGTTGGTTTTTTTATGGGTTAGGGAGGCAAATGAGCAGACGGATCGCCTGATGGTAAGCGATCACCGCCGCCCATGGAGACCCGCAGCACCAGAGGAGTCACAAGTGCGTTGCTTTCTTTTTAAAAGAGTGTACGCTCTTTTCTTGAAGGTTTGAAGTCAAGGTTTCCTTACTAAGGCATATCAGATTTCTCGGCCAGCCGCAGCCGACAACCTCTATGGTGCGAGTTCGATCCCCGCTCAATGCAAGTATTTGTATGCATGAATATGGGTATTTGCATTTGTCTGGTCGTGCCCCGGAGAGCACGTTAAGCCGTCGTCAGTCTCGGTTGCCATACGAACATCTATGGCAGTCGTTACGGGTAGTTGGAGCCCTAAAAATTCTAACAACTGGTCTAACTGCAATGATTCGATATAGCCTTTGGGTTGTGGAGGTCAGTTGCAGTCAGCCCCGAAAATATCGAAGTTTAGCCAAATCCGCAATTAGACTTGTAAAGCGGACCCCAGACTCCAAGTTGAAAAGCTTTGGATGAAGAAAAAGCAGATTCCTCGGCCACACAGGTCACCTGTGATCTCACCGAAGCCTGGGGGATTCCGCACATTAGGATAAAAGGAGCATCTACATTCAATTTCAATTCAATTTATATCTGAACAAAATCGTTTGTGCTGAAATTTCAATTATACTCCGTCCATTATATTATTGTATTTTAGACAGCTCACTGACAGTGGTCGGTATAACTTTGTTCTAGCGTCAACACCTGAAAATCCTAACAAAAATTAGGCGCCAATACGTCATTCTTCATTGACATCGTCACGTCAGCCAGAAAGCAATTTTAGGGATGTAGTTAGTCAATCGACAGTGTTTTTAATAACTTAAATACCTTTGTAATAACTTGAAAATGTCACAACAGAGGTTCTTAACTTTGTCGATATTTTAAATTTTCATGCAATCACTACTTTCATCTGTCTAAAATACAATAATATGATGGACGGGGTATAGTATAGAATATAAATAAATAATCCTCAACATTCTACACAACGCTATCTAGACCCATGGTAAGCATAGCTTAACTAGCTTGGAATGTGCTACTGCATGGAATCTAGAATGCGGATAAACATACTTAGATACTTTTTTTGTTTTTTATAAATACATACATATATTTGCACTGAGCGGGGATCGAACCCGCGCCGCCTGCGTAGCAGTCGCGTTCAAAAGCTCATATTTAAGTATTTATGACCGTAAAGATTATTTTGTTATTAAAACCGTAAATGGAATCGATTATAAACTTACAAAAATTGTATCCTCATGTTACGTCAATCTGCTAAAAAAGTTTAATATCTAATACCGGATCTTGAAACAAAATATAAAATGATCATTCCTTTCCTTAACACATCAGTTTGATATCGCTACATATCACAAAGAGGCAAGATGAACGACTTGCTTGTAATGTTACTTTGTGTTTCAATGTGTCAAAATATCCCGTCGGTACATGGTATGTGTTCCTCGCGAACACCCGAATATCGAACTGAAAATAGCAAACAATCCCAAGACAGTGCATTAAAATTATTTGTGTCAATACGTGAACAATATTATCGGAAGGAGAGAGATGGGTCCATGAATGAACCTGGGTACTATAGAACTGAACAAAACTCTTTGTTAGTTGTGAGAGATTGTGCTTCAAATGCTATCAGTGTGAACGGACTATGTGTTGAACGTCTTGATTGATTACTTGCCTAGGTACCTACTATTGTTTTGTACTGTGGGGTTTTTGGTGGGAAAGGACGCATCGCGGTATTATTTTATTTTCCGAAATTGGTGTGAATTCCAGTTTTTATGTATGAAAATGGTGGATTTTTAGCCATAATTTTAGCCACGTCATGGACAACGTACACACGTGTAGGAAAAGAATGATTTACCTATTTATTTAAAAAAAACCGTCATCATCATCATCATCATCACCATCTGCAACTCATCATCATTATATCATCCACAGTCATTTCAATGAAGAAACTAATTATAACTGATGAAAAGCCTATTTCGAAAGGAAGTAAAGAAATACCTAATAAATGTTTTGTACAGTAAGCTTCAGAGAAAAGGAACCCCCCTTGAGAATAAAACCATTATCAAGGGGGGTTCCTTTTCTCTGAAGCTTACTGTACAGTGTTTGATCGGTTCACTTTAAGCAACTGTAGCTCTAGCTTCTTTTTTTCGTGCGGAAATCCCCTCGGTTACCTCCCCTGCTGGAGCCGGAAGAGGAGGTTATGTCGGACTCGAACTGACTAAAACCGCACGCCGACTGTGGGTCCTGGTGCTAGGCCGGTGGTAAGGTTGACTTCGACATATCCCTCGCACCCCGGCTGACCCAGGGCCATCCCTTACGGTCTGGCCCTCCTCGAGACTGTAGCTCTACCATAACTTTAGACATGACACGTGGCAAAATGCGCAAACACGTCGTCATATAAAGCCTAGCGTCCACCTAACCGCACCGCACGCAACGCATAAAACTGATTTTTCACACTGCGTCCAGCTGATCCGCAGTGATCGCATCGCCTCCGCCACTCTCAGCAACCGGCCGTATTGCCGACGCCATTTCATTCGGATTTTCGTATTGAGCGCACGTGCGAAATTTGATAGTGTCGATAGGACGAGGATGATTGTCATATTGGAAATGGCGGAATGCGTCGCGGTGTGCGTCCACCAAGATCGGCATTCCGAATGACGTTATCGGCACACATCGCAGCGCCGGCATTGCGGGTGAGCAGATTCGTTGAATCCGTAGGATGCAGGCAGGTGGACGCATTTGTTCGACTTACTATACAAAACATAATAATCCGTTGCGTGCGTTGCGGGTAGGTGGACGCTAGGTTTTAAACGGATCAATCAGATGTCAGGGACTCGCGCTTGCGTTGTACGCGGACAAATATTTTTGCATTTACCTGAGTGAACCGATTAGCTATGTTTGATGAAAATGACGAATAACATACTTTGTCACAAAGCTTTCAATTCGGTTGAAATTAAAAAGTCTGGAGTACGGGTCCCAAATATTTACACTGCGCGGTAATCGAGCCTACGATTACTGATGTTACAAAATATTATATCTGTTACAGGAATGCGACCCCATCATTCGTGCTAATGGACATCCAGAGCTCCACAGTTGTCACATATGTGT
The DNA here is from genome assembly GCA_914829495.1 of Eilema sororculum. Taxonomy (NCBI): domain Eukaryota; kingdom Metazoa; phylum Arthropoda; class Insecta; order Lepidoptera; family Erebidae; genus Eilema; species Eilema sororculum. The sequence continues at coordinate 18,586,420 of OU618536.1, forward strand.
ACAAACTGCTCGGAGACGAAGTGAAGGTTGAAAGAATCGAATATAAGAAGGCATAGTGATCGCACAACGTAAAAGAAGCTCTATCAACTTAATATAAGATATATTTTCCACTGAATATTGTTTATATATAAATAGTTTACTTAATTGTAAGATATTGTATCGTTAATATACCTACTTATTATAATGCATGAAAGTAAGTAAAATTATGTATAGTAAAGTTTCGATTATTTGAAATAATTATGTAACTCCAAATACCTATGTCTTCTAAATAGAACATAACATTACATAAACTCACGCCTGTATTCCCGAAGGGGTAGGCAGAGGTGCTAGCACCCACATTTCGCCAGTTTATGTTTAGGTCCCAATGTAATAGGTGGCGAGCCTATTGCCATTAACCGGGCACTTATAAACCTGCGATAAATACACACATAACTTCGAAAAGCATAGAAAAGTCATTGGTGTGTGCCATGGTAAACCTGGGATCGAACGATCTTCTAAATAGGTATTCGGAGAACCGATGTGTTACACAAGTGCACAAAAAAGGGTATGTAATGTTTCATGGATTAAAATATGTATGAGTTTATATAAATATACCCACGCTTGTAAATCCCCCATGATATGAGGACTGAACTACTACCACCAAAGTCAAGATAAGTCAAATCAAAGAAGAGAGTAGAAGAACTAACTGGTCTCCAAAGGGCAAGCTTTAACGCCTCTAGTGTTGCATACGTCCATAGGCCGGTAACCACTTTCCATCAGGTGGGCGGTGTGCTTGTCTGCCACCTAAGTGGTATAAAAAAAAACCGGGTCTAATCCTACTAATATTATAAACGCGAAAGTTTGTTGGTATTTTTATTTTTTATTTTTTTTATACAGGACACGTCAATTTGACTTCACCTCGCCTGATGTTAAGCTAAAGGCAAAGTCTCGGAAAGAGGGTCACCATCGTAAACATTTACCATGTTAACAGTGGTGGCACTCAGCTTGACGGCCTCATTAGATGCCTTTTCACGCCCCGCTTAAAGGACCCAGGACTGTAGGAAGAAGGAAACACGTGAACTGGCAGGGAATTCCAGGCCTTAGTGGTGCGGCATAGGAATGGATGTTTGACACTCTTTCACGTCAAAACGGCTGGAGCGATTTCTATAAAATTTGGTATGGAGTTAGCTGATACCCTGGATAAACACATAAGCTATGTTTGGTTGCAATAACCGACATCCACGCGGGCGGAGCCGCGGGTAAAAGGTAGTGTTGTAATAATGGGTAATATTCATTCGATTAGAAATGGTTGACCAATAAGTGCGCTTCTCAAAAGCTTCTGCTTTCTCGTCAGTGAGATTCGCCATCGAATTTGTATATAAAAGAATAACAATGTAAGGTTCGCATAATCGAAACTGAAGTGTACTTCAATATGAAAATAATAGTAGTTTTATTTATAATATATCTACTTATTTACCTGATTTCCTATGAATTGAACTACTTATAATAAACCAAACTTGATAGAACAAAACATTTTGAGCGTCGGTAGTTTGGTGGTTAAGAGTCCAACTTACAATCGAGAGGTCCTGGGTTCTAATCCTGGCGATTACACTACCCAATGTGCGTGGTGAGACCGGGAGAATCGACTAATCATCGTCAGATTTGGTCAGTTTGCCGCCAGCGCTCACGACGGTATGTTGCTCGCTCTACATTCATGCTCTTTTTTATTTACCTTACTTTCTTACCTCCTAGGACGCAGTACGGCTACACTACTTTGATAGGTATGCCAATAATTATCGCCATAATTTCTACGACATCTAGCTGGTGTAGCCATGATTTACCGCCTAAATTATTGACATATTTCGTTAAATTATAGTGTAGTCACACCACTTCACCCAGTAATTTAGACGATAAATTATATGGCATAATTATTGCGGTAACAGCCCGGTAGAGGGTAAGGTAACCGTGGAATTATAAATATTATTTAAAATAAAAAACTTTCATGGCAAAGGTAGTATTGAATAAAAAAACCAGAATAAATAATAAATAAATATTCTAAAACATTCTATACAACGCAATACCTACACATATTGAAAACATTGTACTTTTTCCACAGTATTTATTGTTCGAAAAACATCGGAAAAAATGAAACGCTCAAGTGAGACTTGAACTCACGACCTTTCCCTTACAGGGGAATACTCTCCCAACTGAGCTATTGAGCGTCACTTGATGATGATTTATTTCAAATTTTCCTTCTCTTTATATCCGTCTTTAAGGGCGACGGTGGTGCCATCTACCAACATTCTTACGAACTGTTGGAAACAATGAATGATTTTTCAACCATTTTTAAACATTGAAATGCTATAAAAAAATTCAGTCAAGTATTTATTGTACTCAAAGGTTTACATTTACCAAAGGTTTTGGATATTGTAATACAATAAATACTGTGGAAAAAGTACAAGGTGTTCTCAATATCTGTAACAATGAATTCCACCGGCACTTGGAATTCATCAATAAAATAAAAAACAGTTTATATAGTAACGCAATACCTGTTTAATTTATTTATTACACGTATCACACGTCCATTTTCCATACACATATTGTCCATAAACACACGCATATATACAATATATATTACAGAACAAACCTCGAGTCCACAGATTCATCATCATCATCACTATCATCACTATCACTACATATTGTTACAAATGTGACGCAACATGACACAGCATCGGAACGATAAATTCGAACTTATTGTCAATAGCAGCTCTGACTGAGCGGTTTAGACAACGCCTGCTAAAACGATGGTCGACGGATCGAATCCCGGTGTCGCGATATGTGGTTTTTGTGATTTTCTAATTTATGTAAATGTAAATCTTTATTTGGTAAAGGTAACAGAAGATTCTATATTTAAAATCTTCTAGTTATTAGCAGAAAATTCTGGAAGAATGAAAATGAGAAACGAAATGAAGATCAAAAATATAGTTTAGCTCTTCTGGGAGATCATAGAAAATTCTAGAGAAATAATAAAATGAATATCGAAAAGACGATCGAAATTAAGGGTATAAAAGGAGCTGTCAGAGCCGTGAAGGGACAGTTAAGTTTGGGAGTTCAAAGTGAACAGAACAAAGAAGAAGAAGAAGGAAAAAGGAAGAAAAGTGGGAAAGCAGTGAAAAGTGCAAGTAAAGTGTAGTCGCGCTGTGAGTGTCGTGTAAGCGCAGTGATCGTGCGGTACAGTCGCGCTGTGAGTGTCGTGTTCAAGATTTGGCTGTTGGGTAGGGTCTGTAAATAAAGCGGTCTCACATACGAAGCTGTTTATTTCCAATCCCGTTACCCGTCGCCCGTAACAATATTATACCTAAAGCAAAGTCGCTTTCCGCATCTGTCTGTCCCTAGGTATTCTTTACGCAAAGGGTTTTAATGCGGTTTTTTTAATAGATAGATTGAATCAAGAGGAAGGTTTATAAGTATAGATGCTTAATATAGTATAGGCAGGGAATTCATCCCCACACATTGCATCCGAATACAGTGCGCACCGTGCGGTATGAAAGGAACTTCATCCCACGTACGCTCAAGTTGTGGAATGAACTCCCTGCCATGGTTTTCTCAAGCGACTACAACATGGGGTTCTTCTAGAGGGGCATTAGAAGGTTTCTTCAGGGTGGGCAGCGCGAGTGTAACGCTCCTGGTGTTGCATACGTCCATAGGCCGCGGTAACCACTTTCCATTATGTGGGTCGTGTGCTTGGGTTACAATCATCTCGTCTTAAACGCAACTGGTAGAAGTAGTATCTGGTCTGAAACGCAGCCGGTCTAAGTATTATCTCGTCTTAAATGCAACTTGTAGAAGTAGTATCTGGTCTGAAACGCAGCCGGTCTAAGTATTATCTCGTCTTAAACGCAACTGGTCTAAAATGCAGAAGATATGCAAAAAAATCCATCATTATATTAACAGACAATGGCTGTCCTTGGCAATGATTAGCTCTGCTCATGAAAAGCACCGCACAACAAATTACCTAGTGTTGAAGCATGGCATCTTAGATTAAATAGTCGAGTGCCCTCAAAGCCCACGTTTATTCAATTTTTGGAGAAATTACTACGAGAGGCGAAAATACAAGATATTTTAAAGCACAGTCAATAATAAAAAAATGCGAGATAAAATATTCAATGCTGAGTACTCGAAGTTATTGACTGCTTTTGAAAATGGATTAGTTACAGCATTCGATTGTCTAGAGAAAATATCGGAAGCAAGAAATAAAAAATATACATATAAACAATAGTGTAGAACAAAGATTTGTTTAAAGCAGTCTTCTCTTTTCTGTGCTTTAAAATATCTAGTATTTTCGCTTCTCGTAGTAATTTCTCCAAAAATTGAATAAACGTGGGCTTGGTGTTCTGTGGTTTAAAGTAAGGGACATTTTTAGTTGTACAGGGAGCATTTTTAGTTTTATAGTTTTCTATAGGATTTGATTATTCCTATGTTTTAAGGTAATAAAATACATAACTATTAATAGCTATTGCTCTTCTTTTATAATAATCGACAATGAGATACTATTTAACCCGTTTACCTCAAGTACAACTACGTTAGCACAACTGGTTGTGCCATTGGCATTTTAGACCAGTTGCGTTTCAGGCGACTTGTATTTTTCGACTAATTGATACTTAGACAAGCTGCGTTTTAGACCGGAAGCGTTTTAGACAAGGTGCGATTTAAACCCAGTGACCAGCTGCGTTTTAGACCAGTGGCTACTGCTACCAGTTGCGTTTAAGACGAGATGATTGTAACCCGTGTGCTTGTCTGCCACCTAAGTAGTATAATAAAATAGTAAAAGGTACAGCGGGAACGGAATCTGGCGACACGCTGGTGGCAAATAATTGACGGTATGAAGTTCACCGGGTCAGTTACTCTTAGAATAAATTAAACCAAGTTCTTATATTTTATGACCACATAGGTACCTACCATGCCATGCGATTTAGTAGGTTTATCATGCGCGCCGCCAAGGAGTGAAACATTTTGCCTTGCCAGAATCTGTGTTTCCGGATAGATAACTTGGAAGTCTTCAAGACTAGAGCGAATAGATTACCTACTTCTAGATGGTCAAGCGTGCTTCACCATCGACCACATCGTCACTTATAACAGGTGAGACAGTGGTCAAACGCGAGCCTATCAGCCATTTTTTTTAATAACTAAGTTATTACCCAGAGATCAAAAGCTCCAGGTAGGTACAGAAAGTTGGATTCCGAAAATGTTGAAATCCCAAAATGATGATTATTTTTACTTTCGCAAAATGTTGAATTGTTCGACGCCTTGTAATTTTTGGCCATCATAACTAAAACTAGTTTGACTACACCAAACAGTATCATCATCTTTGTTTTTTACCTTCATTATAATAATACCGGATCTTATGCTAAATATAAAATAGTTATTCGTTTCCTTAATACATCAGTTGGATATCGCTACGTATCACAAAGGTGTAAGATGAACGTCGCGTTTGTGTTTTTTCTTTGTGTTTCAATGTGTCATGACATTTATTGCCAGTTTGAGTTCGGAAGAGTGCGTTCAACATCGCCGGGATATGTGTTTACTGACAAAAGCAAGGAAACGCAAGAAAGTGAGGTACAACTGTCTGAATCCAGTCGTGACCGCTACTATCACAGAGACTTTGTACATGGGTTGAAAAATGAACCTGATTATCGCAAAGACTCCGGACAGGGATTCAACAATGAGCCTGATTACCGTAAAGACTCGGGACAGAGATTCAATAATGACCGCTATAAAGACTCTGAACAGGGGTTGAAGAATGAACCTGATTACCGTAAAGACTCGGGACAAAGTTTGAATAATGACCGCTATAAAGACTCTGTACAGGGGTTGAAGCATGAACCTGATTACCGTAAAGACTCGGGACAAAGTTTCAATAATGACCGCTATAAAGACTCTGTACAGGTGTTGAAGAATGAACCTGATTACCGTAAAGACTCGGGACAAAGTTTCAATAATGACCGCTATAAAGACTCTGTACGGGGGTTGAAAAATGAACCTGATTATCGTGAAGACTCTGAACAGAGATTCAGCAATGAACCTGATTACCGTAAAGACTCTGGACAGAGATACAATTATCGTGAAGAAAATGGACAGGAATTCAATAATGACCGCTATTATTATAAGCAATCTGGACAGAGATTCAACAATGAACCTGATTACCGTAAAGATTCTGTACAGAGATTCAACAATGAACCTGATTACCGTAAAGACTCTGGACAGAGATACAACAATGAACCTGATTACCGTAAAGAATCTGGACAGCAATTCAATAATGACCGCTATTATCATAGACACTCTGGACAGAGATTTATCGAAGAGCCTGATTATCGTGAAGACTATGGACAGCAATTCAATAATGACCGCTATTATCATAGACACTCTGGACAGAGTGAGGACAGTGAACCTGATTACCGTAGAGACTATAGACGGCAATTCAATAATGACCGCTATTATCATAGACACTCTGGACAGAGATTTAACAAAGAGCCTGATTATCGTGAAGACTATGGACAGCAATTCAATAATGACCGCTATTATCATAGACACTCTGGACAGAGATTCAACAATGAACCTGATTATCGTAGAGACTCTGGACAGCCATTCAATAGTGACCGCTATTATTATAGACACTCTGGACAGAGTTTCAATAATGAACCTGATTATCGTAAAGATTTTGGACAGGAGTTCAACAATGACCGCTATTATCCTAAACCTGATTATTGTAAAGAATTTATACAGTGGCTCAAGAATGAACTTAGTTATCGTTACGAATTTGGACACAGGTTCAATAATGAACCTGCTTATCGTAAAGTCTCTGGACAGGAATTGAAGAATGAACCTGATGATCGCGACGAATATGGTCAAGCGTTCAATAATGCTCCTGATTATGGTAAAAAATATGTACAGGGGTTCAATAATGAACCTGATACGAGACCTGAGGATCTATGGATTTATGGCTATCCAGGGTATAAAATTCCAGATATTCCGCAGTATCCAGAACAAAACAACTACTCCAGTCTATCAGGCGGAGATTGTCCTTCAAACCAGGCGAAAGTGAACGGACGATGTGTTCAGCGTATTGAATGATTACCTTTAAAGGCACACACCAATTGCACATACCTAACCTAATATAATTATTTTTAATGTTTTTAGTCCTGTACTTCATTTTTTTTCTTCTTTTCTTCTAAGTTTTAGAAGAAAAAAAGAAAAAAAATGTGAGACCCAGTAGAGCCTACACTACACTACACACACTACACCGAAAAGTTGTATGGGATCCCGCGTGGATGTCGGTTATCGCGACAAAATATAGCCTATGTCCTTTCTCAAGGTCTAATCTACCCCTATACCAAATTTCATCAAAATCGGTTCAGTGGTTTAGGCGTGAAAGCGTAACATACAGACAGACAGACAGACAGACAGACAGACAGAGTTACTTTCGCATTTATAATATTAGTATGGATAGTATGAATTAAATTATATAGGTACACTAGCTTTTGCCCGCGGCTCCGCCCGCGTGGATGTCGGTTATCGCGACAAAATATAGCCTATGTCCTTTCTCAAGTTCTACTCTACCCCAATATCAAATTTCATCAAAATCGGTTGAATAGTTTAGGCGTGAAAGCGTAACATACAGACAGACAGACAGAGTTACTTTCGCATTTATAATATTAGTATGGATTAAATTATATAGGTACACTAACTTTTGCCCGCGGCTGCGCCCGCGTGGATGTCGGTTATCGCGACCAAAAATAGCCTATGTCCTTTCTCAAGTTCTACTCTACCCCAATATCAAATTTCATCAAAATCGGTTGAATAGTTTAGGCGTGAAAGCGTAACATACAGACAGACAGAGTTACTTTCGCATTTATAATATTAGTATGGATTATATTCAAGTTTTTCCGTGTGGGGTGAGCTGAGTGTGGTGAACCAAGTGTGTGGTGGGGTTAAAACAAGTGCCCGTAGTCCACCAAGGTGAACTGTTAGGTGTACTACGGATCGGGCAGGAGACACAGCCCGTCGTCTGCTTCTGTCCTTTCACACATCACTAACTCCCCTCATTCCTCCCGAGGAAGGCTAGACTGTACAGGATGGCCCTGGCTCAGCCGGGGTGCGAGGGCTATGTCGATGACAACGCCACCTCCGGCCTAGCACCACGACCCACAGTCGGCGTGCGGTTTTAGTCGGTTCGAGCCCGACATAACCTCCCCTTCTGGCTCCGGCAGGGGGGGTATCCGAGGGGATATCCGCACGAAAAAAAAAGCTCCCCTCATTCTTACCTTCTTCCAAGTACTTAAGACCCTTAAGTCATTCTAAGTACTTATCTTACAATTCAATTACATCAGGGAGAATTAATTACTCAGGTGACGTTTGACCTTTCCCTTACAGGGGAAATGAAAAAAAAAAAAACAATGTTTAAAAATGGTTGAACAATCATTCATTGGTTCCGACAGTTCGTAGGTCGCCTTAAAAGACAGATATAAAGAGAAGGGAAATTTGAATTGATTCAGGTGTGGTTCAGTAGCTCAGTTGGAAGAGCATCCCCCTGTAAGGGAAATGTCGTTGGTTCAAGCCTCCCCTAAGCAATTCATTTTTCCTTATGTAATCGAATATTAAAGTTCCATGGACGTATGTCGTGACAGGTGCCTTTCTATTGAGGTGAAAATGTGTTTGCGTAATAATATCTAGTATTTCATTATTTTAATAATAATATCTAGTATTTCATTATTTGAAAATGAATAAATAGGTAGGTACTTACTGTGAAAAAAATACCAAATAGCTTTAAGTAGGTATTGAACATTTTTGTCTAGGTATTCCTAATTTATTTGCGATTAAAAGGCTTTTGATATGACATATCTAACAACGTTTGTTTTTTTTTCTATCTGGTAATTAGAAATCTCTGGTCTGGTTGTCTCACAGAGTACGATGAATGGGTCATGACGGAATCAAACCTGCACACAATGTCTCCCACATCGAACCTTTTGCTAAGCTCCCCTGGAGCTGGTTTACCCACAGAATACAGTTGTACTTATCAACCCCAGCAGGTCACGAAACCCCACTCCGAATGGTTATATCCTTTCCACTTTGATCTCATTCTCGACCAGCTTGTCACAATGGTGGAGCTTGGATGTCTATCAACAAAAATGAGGGAGTAGCAGTAGTATTCCTGTAACAGAAATAACAACACTGTTATTATAGGCAGAAGCAGAAAAGAATCCTGGAAACAAATTGAATAGTCGAAAATATCATCTAAATCCGTCTTAAAATTGATGTAAAAAGTAAGTATTTAGTATGTAATCCATACTAATATTATAAATGCGAAAGTAACTCTGTCTGTCTGTCTGTATATTACGCTTTCACGCCTAAACCACTGAACCGATTTTGATGAAATTTGGTATAGAGGTAGATTAGACCTTGAAAAAGGACATAGGCTATGTTTAGTCGCGATAACTGACATCCGCGCGGGCGAAGCCGCGGGCAAAAGCTAGTATAATAATAATAATAAATATTCCACAACATTCTGCACAACGCTATCTAGACCCGTGGAATCTAGATGCGGATAAACATACTTAGATATATTTTTTGTAAATACATACATGTTATACTTACATAGGAACACCCAGACCAATGCAAATAGCCATATTCAACAAACGAATATATGATTCGAATTTCGATTGGACGCGGAAGGATCGGACGAAATGGCACGCATTGGGAGAGTTTTATGACCACTGCGGTAGGCTAATTGATTACCTAAATTGATATAATGATGTAATATGAGGAAGGTACTTACGGAGGTAATCATGGAACTGGTTGAACACATCTTTCATTAACACGAGCCAGACCTGAAGCACAACCTTCCCCCTTTATAGAGGAGAGAGGATGGCCGCGATACCCAGCCCCATTGTTAACATTCTCAACAAATTTCTTCAGATAATAGAGCTCACGTATAGATTCAAACAATTTTTCACCACTTTCTGGATTTTCTGTGCTTTTTTCAACTATAAATAAAAATTCTAGTGTTGGCGGGCGCGACATTTCTAACTCTGATCGACAGTTTTTATGAGAAATTAAAACGCAAAGTAACAATACAAGTGCGGGTTTCATCTTGCACCTTTGTGATACGAAGCGATATTCAACTGATGCATAGAGGAAACGAATGGCGATTTTATATTTACCTCAAGATCCGGTATTGTAAAGTTTTTTACAGACTGACGTAAACAACAGCTTGCTTAGAAAATTGAGCATAATCTAACATAAAAAACTGAAGTTTATCTAGGAAGCTGAACTCATAATCAATTAGGTATCTACCTAAAAATTTACAAAACTAAATGATAAAATGGTTGTTTTAAGCAAACTATGGTTTTCCTTAATACTTACGCTACTAGTAGTTTCTCATGGTAATCTCCCTTCCCCTGTCTGATTTGTTGCGAGACTAGAAAATCTTTCATATTTTTTTTTTAAAGAATATTAGAACCGAAGTTACTAATATTCCCTCTAACCCTTCCAACTAAGCTAAAGTGCTAGGAGTGGGTTCACGTCGGTAGTGTAATGGCCAGGATCGAACCCGGGACTTCTCGAACGTAAGGCCGACTCCTTAACCACTTAGCTACCGCCGCTTGTAAGTAAGTAAGTAAGTAGGTATATTTTCTTCTACTTAAAATATAGCTACTCGGTAAGAAGTTGCATAATTGGTAGGTACTTATACTTACAGCATTGTATTACATTAAAGTTTGCACTTGGGAGCCTGGGTACAGTCAGGATCAAATCGATCTGCTGTTGCAGCAACGTTTGTGTTGACGATGCGCTTGAATTTTGTATTCTCAGTGTCTGTAGGCACATTAGCGCACTACGATGTAGGAACTACTCGACAACCTCAACGTTGATTCTCATTGGCCAATTCTCGAGGTTGATCTTGAATAATTTTGATCAACCAAGTGTTTAAAATGTTCTTAATTCTTTGGTTTTCGTTTTCCTCCCTTCTAGTTGATGGATTGCTCTGATATTATATAGATCTATACATATATTACTTACTTACGTATTAATTATAATTATTATCTATAATTTGATACCTTTAGTTCAGGCAATAGGTACCTAATACCTACAATTTGCTATTAATACCTTAGTCTCAGACTAAAACAATAGTTATTATTTTAGTCTGAGACCTTTTTAACGTCATTTTGAGACTTTGTACTCAAGATTAGTATTTCTAACGCTGACAATACCGCTATCCTAATTTTCATTTCCATGAATGGTTTATCTCATTCTTACGGGCGGGTTGTTTACATCCCTCCAACACCGAGAGGAGATTTTGCGTTAGAACCTCATTTACTACAGGCTAGCAAATGAGGTTATCTTTGACCTCTTACACGTGTGTGACCACATAGCACTAAATTAATGTTTCTTTCTTTCTTACAACTCTATAAAGGGAACTAACTTTTAAACTCTCACGTTCCATGATGTACAATAACAATAACGGGAATTAACGCGATCATGGTATAGGTACATACGTACCTTTGATTTGCCTGACGTTTCGACCAGGTTACACCGGCCGTAGCCACAGGCTAACTGGCTCCGTAGTGCACGCCCGCCGTCTTCGAGTCCGTGAGGTAGTAAGTTTTCAGGCAAATCAAATGTATACCAATACCAAGATCGCGTTAATTCCCGTTATTGTTATTCTATAAAGGGAAGCTCGCTCTACAAAACAAAAACAAGCCGATGAACCACAGACTACCTAAATATTTAGGTATTTGTCCTGACTCACACCAGACTGAAATAGTTAGGACTTTGCCAAATCATAAGCCGGGTACAGTCAGCATAGTAACACAGTCTAACGATTCATACTACATAAGATCACTCGTTATACTGTGATTGTAATATTTCTAACATAATCATTATACCTACAGCACAGATAACATCATTGCTATTCCATCCTACTACAATCATAAACAAAAACATCTTGAAGCCCCCACTACAATATTGCAATATAATCTTTCGGCTTTAAGACATAAAGCTTATAATTCCTCGTAGTGTTAACTGTGTTGTCTAGCGTGTTGTGTTTATAGTTAAAGCAAGGATGTAGTTCATTGACACGTTACGTTGTTGCCTATTATCTATTCTATGCCTAGAGCCAATACGGTTGCAATCGCGCCTTATCACCCTTTTATTATCTGTGGTTTATTATTATGTAGATAATATTTATTTTTGTTTTAATAATTAGGCAATCACAACACTATTAGGTCAAACTCCATGTTCTATAATGTTTAGAGAGAACCTTTCCTAAGATAATGAACGATATAAATGAATCAATCAATTACCCTATTGCACTCCACTGCTGGACATATGGTAAACATAGAATAAACATTACCAATTTAAAAATCCTCTCCTCTTCTCAAAGCGACTCGCGCCGTCGTCGTAGCTTAGTGGATAAGGACTGAGCTAAAGAAAGAAGTCCCGAGTTCGAATCTCGAATCTTTTTTATTATTATTTTTTTCCAGCGGAAATCCCCTCGGATACCTCCCTACCGGAGCCGGAAGGGGAGCTAGTAGGCGCGGCTCTGCCCGCGTGGAATTCGCATTATCACCAGGTGGTAGAGTCTTTGCTCCGGGCTCGTCTGAGTTGGGTGCCACCGCTTTACCTATTAATTCCGCTGCCATAACAACATTGCTTGTTTTCCGGATGGAAGAGTACGGTAGCCAGTGTAATTACTGTAGTCTCAAGGCTTAAGATCCCTACTCCTTGAAGTGGGATGGCGCCATAGTGTTGCTAGGAGTTTATTTTCAAAAGTAAATTCCTAACATTGCGATCAGTTATGGACGGCGATAGCCACTTTCCATCAGGTGCATCGTCTGTTCGTCCGTCCCATTTATGACATAAAATAAACGTGGAAGATGTTTATCGCGTGTAATTCATCTATAACGTTATTATGTGCTGTCCGCGACTCCATTCGAATGGATTTACAAAATATTTTCCCGAAGGAATGAGATAATTTCCTGCTATATTCCCAAAGGAAAGAGATATTTACTTCGATCCGTTGCTCTGTTTCGTCGTGAAAAAAGGAGAAACACAGGAAAACTCGGACTGGCTTCAGACTCGTCCATTTTTAAACGGAATACTTATATAAAATAACAATTAAAACGTTACAACAAAAAACTTCAACGAAAACAAGCCAAACTTAACAATAACACAAAGAAAACTATCAAAACGGCAAAATTCACTGATTACACTCCCACACGTAAAGGATGCTTGACGCTTACGTTTGCTACGTGTTGTGACAAATGTCGGGCATGTTATGCACGCACTTTAAAAATATCCTATTGTAAAACGTATTTCAACATTGACATGCTCTTTTTCATTTTGTCATGTTAAACTATTAAACTAATAAGGTTTAATGTTCTCAAGTATATTTATATTAATCTATGTTTGCAACCACTGCTTCTTTAGGTCTTTTATAATGTAAACTTTCTCACGATGATTAGTTTATGTGTATTAATTTATCTTTTTTGTTGTAGAAATTTAAAATATGGTATTTTATTATTGAAAATACAAATAAACTGTCACAATAATGTCTATTTAGAACTTAAAGATATACCTAAATTAAATATTATGCCATTTTTTATTAATATATTTTGCTTGCCACACATTAAAGTGTACGATAAAGAACCCAATTTTTCGTTCTTTCTAATGCTAAAAAAAAACAGACTATAGTTAATGTGCACATTAACGTTTCCGCACTCTAACGTTAACATATCCCAAAAAGTCCTAACACAAACAAGTCATAGGACGGTGTAGATCGGTTTATCTATTTAAATATACAAATTTTCATTTTTTCTCGCACGCGACTGCCACGCAGGAGGCGCGGGTTCGATTCCCGCTCAGTGCAAATATTTGTATGCATGAATATGGCTATTTGCATTGGTCTGGGTGTTTCTATGTATAATATGTATGTATTTACAAAAAAAAAGTATATTTATTTATTCGCATTCTAGATTCCATAACACAAGCTATAAAAGCTTACCATGGGTCTAGATAGCGTTGTGTAGAATGTTGTGGAATATTTATTATTATTATTTAAATACTTGGTAGGCGTACCTGACCCTAGGTCAGGTACCAAGTAAGGTCATATATTATATTATTATATCAGGTCATTATTTACCCTAATTAGATAATGATGTTAGTATTTTAATGTAAAAAATCGTTAGTAGTTAAACATTAACCTTCAGCAACTTTTAGAGACCAGTATAACTAGTTTCCCGCCCAAACGACGCATAGTTTGATTCAAATAAAAAACGTAAACAAACAAAAAAGTTAACGTAACTCTATGGTTACGTGCGTTCCAACATGTTTACAAACGGATCACTTAAAAAGTAAATAAGGAAAACTAAATCTATTTAATATCAGACAGACAAATTAGTCCATTACAAAAGATATATAATTAACCTAAATTATAGTAAGTAGTTTTGCTTTGGTGTACGTGGGGACGAGTGCGTACGGGCCGAACGACACGGTAGGTAAATTATCTACACTGTAGTGAAGCGATAAGGCTGAGTTATCCGTGCAGTCAATGGAATAACAATAGCTATTTAAGTCATCATTAGATTATTATTTTCCATTTTATGGTGATAAAATGTGTTGTTAAAGAGACGAACTATGGAGTAATTAAAGGTATAATAAATTATCTTACCGAGCTCATTAAATTAAGAATAGTAAAAGAGCGGTAAAAATTGCGTCGGTTCTTATTTTATAGTTTTTATTTATTTTTAATCACCCGCCCAACCTTTAATAGTAATCGATTTGATTAATAAATTTTATGACGTTAGACGTCACTAAATCTTTTTTCATACAAGTTACCTTTCTTATCGTTTTGACGTTTAGTAAATAGTAACTAATTTGAATAGTCAGTAGAATACTCAATTTATTCTTTATTTTCTCGCATCTTCTAACTAGTAAAAAAAAGGAGAGTAGTATAGGCAGAAAGTTCGTCCAAACCATAACTTAATAAGTAGGTGGCGCCCCATTCAAGCTGAACGCTCCTATTAGCCTAAATGTGCATTAGACGGCGGTGACTAGAAACCGCATGTAAGCCATGCAACATGCATCGAGACAGCTTAAATTTATTTGCAACATAAATATGAAGATGAAAACCCTCGAATGCCACCCAACCGGGAACAATGATGGTGGATATATGATGATGCTTTTGACGGAGCCCTTCTTCATTCTCTGAATCTTTTCCCAACTAAGATGGTCTCGACTTGCCGTCGAATCTTTCGTAAGGCGACTGCCATCTGACCTCCACCACTTGCTGATATCGAAGATCTATAGTTAGATTAATGACTAGTCAGACTTTTAAGGGCTCCAACTATACGTGTTGTTACGTATAGTTGGAGCCCTTAAAAGCCATAGATGTTTTTATGGTTACCGGCTTATCATACTCTCCGAGACATGGAAACATCCACGTAAATTCATACATACATACATACCTTTTTCTCAGATGGTTAGGCAGAGACAGTTTTTCACTTGCTACGATCCTGGCATAGATCTTTCGCTAAATAAATAAATTTATAAGTAAAAAATGCACATAAAGTCATGCATAAAAATATTTGCACAGAGCGGGAATCGAACCCGCACCCCGTGCGTAGCAATCGCGTGCACTACCACATCACAGAGGCTTTAAGTGTTTTGAACAAGCCTTTATAATATCCAAATTTAGTTCTAATCGCCTGCATCCTGCAGTCTATGTAGCTATCACGGGTCATATTAGCTAGAAGCCATCGAACAATGGATTCTAAACTTGATGAAATAGAGTAGAAAATTGTCTGAAGTTGAAGATTTAAAGAGAGTAAAGTGACTTGTCAATAGGTAATTGAAGCTGCTGCGTTTTTTATAATGTTTGTGAGAGTCATGGGAATTTTATTATTCTACCCAATAGTGGCGAAGGTCCAAAGGCAGACAGAGTCTTACTTTTTTACTACTACGATACTCCAGTCGGACGTCGGAGGTTTTCCGACCATCTAAAACCTCAGGAAGTAGGGTGCGAGCATCACAAAAATTGTTTCAGTTGGGTGGGATTAATATATTACAGGGGAAAATGTCAAAGGTAGATAGGTAAGTAAAAAATCTTCAAAAACTACAAAAAAGCTAGTGATATAATATAACTCAAGTTTATTCATAATTTATCAAAAACATGGTTCTGTATTTTGTACCTACATTTTGAGATATGCTCCTTTTATTTTAGGAAATGCTGTTTTTGAAAACGTACCTCAAGTGCTTAGTGTCGATTTTTCCATTCCTAAAATACGTCAACACTAGAAATAAAAGAATGTTATCTGCGGTAAAAGTGAAGTGACCAAATATAGTCGAGTCAAGTACCTAAGTAGTTACCTCCCTCCGGCCTAGCACGACGACCCACAGTCGGTGTGTGGTTTTAGTCGGTTCGAGTCCGACATAACCTCCCCTTCCGGCTCCGGCAGGGGAGGTAGGTATCCGAGGGGATTCCCGCACGAAAAAAAAAGTACCTATGTAGTTAAATTTTTGATTTAATTACTTAGGTACTTGCCTCGACGTATGCTTGACAACGAAAACTAACTTATTATACAGCGCTTCAATATAAAAATATACAATATACCAGGCCCTTAATAAAGGCCATATTGTTGCTGTTGACCATACATACCCCTCTCGCCCTTCCCACTCCCTCTAGGGCCCGAATAAAACCAGATACGCGTACAAAATTCAAACCAGTCCATTACGTATCGAGAAGTGCATCGCGCGGCCTATGCGTTCTACGGCAATGGTGATAAAAGTTTAAAAAAAAGTTTGTGACATTTTATATTTTTTAAAATTTGTTTTAGACAAGCCGTTAATATGGCGTTGTCCATTGTGAGGTTGGGACTGCGATCTGTGATCAATATTGAAAGAAATGCAGCTATTATGTCTATGACCAGTGTTTCAATGCAATATCAAGTAAGTAATAGGTATTTAATTTTTATTATAAAGTTAGGTGGTATGCCAATTAGATTGAAGGCATTTTAAAGAAATTAAATTACCTACACGTCCAGAGTGAAGCCGGTGAGCATTTATGAAAACAATAAATGTATAAAAGCAGAAGAAGTGAAATATTTTATTCTAGGGTAGGGTATTCTTAGCAAGTGGAATCATGTAGTCTCTGCGTACCCAATTGGAATATAGGTGCGGAATTTAATTAAGAAGTTAGATGTAGTGTCAATGACTCGGTGTGGGTGTCCGTTGCATTCTTGTTGCCTGGAGCGTAGCATCTAGCATCTCTACTTTAATGCAAGAATCGTTTTTGTTACACTTAGCATAGTTAAGATGTTCCCATAGATTTTTAAGCCTGAAAAATAATATTTGCATTGGAATATTAAGTTTGAGTGTTCCTATATATAATAATGTATGTAGCATTTACAAAAAAAACGTTAGTACATAACTAAGTTAATGTATCAGCATTCTAGATTTCATAACAGTTAGTTAAGCTATCCTTTCTTTAGGTAGCGCTGTGTAAAATGTCGTATTTTAAAAAGTATAAAATAAAAATCTCAGGGGTATCATCGATCGTTCCGATAATATGACGGAGTGGTTTACCAGTTAGGGTCCCCCGACATGACAACGCTTGAATCAAAATATTACAAAATATATCAAAATTAATATTTTCAACTTTTAAGAGGTGTTTTTTTGGTGTCGGGGGTGTTTAAAATTTTTAATTAATTTTTTAACAAATGCTAGAACTCATAATAATGGCTAGGTACCCTGGAGCAATTGACAGCTCATATCTCCATGTTAGTGCCTACTTAGAATTTAAATTTGAAAAACAATCGAAAAAATATAACAATTTTTTTTTCGTGTTCAAAGTGAATTCACATTTTGGTATTCTGGATACTTAGTTCAAATTCGTAACCTGATTTAACTACTTGGCTGACTAGGTCAAATTTTGTCGGTTACATTCAAAATAAAAGTCTACATTACCCTTTAATAATAAATTATGTAAGCTATAATTGCAATTAAAGCCAAGAATAAGGAAACTCAAAAGCCGAAAGGACATAGCGGGGTTATCTAAGACAGATAAGTTGAATGTCTTAAGTTGTAACATAATTAAGTTATTTACCTCTGACATACATAGATACGTAATTTTATTCGTGCACCTAGGTAACATGATATTGAAGTACCATTTTTTATTGGTAAATCTTATTTTTGGTTCAAATGCGATATTATGTTTACAATCAAACAGTTTAATATAAAACTTTTACATCCAGATACTTTTTATTCTTCATTTTACCCTATCAGGGGTAGGAAAAATTTACTAAAACTCTCAGGACAAATAATGCAAGATAGTTACATTGTGCATTTATGGTTATTAGGGAGAGGAGAGCTTATTTCTCTACGGGGTAGGCAGAAAGTACTTCCACCCTGAGATGCTGTTCACCACAGTGGCTAAATTTGGGCACTGTTACTTTACAGTGTCGACGGCTATGCCCAAAGCCTAGACACATGGAGCACTGCACGAGTGGAGATTGGTCTGCCACTCTGACAGGTTGTATGTCTATGTGCAGCGATCCTTGCTCCAGTGCTCTGCGCCAGATAGTGAGTGAAACTTGCAGGACTACGTTGGTAGTGAGCGGGTTCCTCGTTCCGACGGAACTTGACAGATACCCTATTTTGGGTCGCTTCCTAATCCCGGATCCTTTATTGTCATTAAAAACTTTTCATGCAACCCCGCCGGTTTATAACTTGTTGTCTGGAGTCCACTTAGCTAACTGCAGATTTGGCTGAACTCCCACAACCCAAAGGCAATACCGAAACATTGCACTTAGTTGTTATAATTTTTAGGACTCCAACTACCCGTACTCCAACTGCCATAGATGGTCAATATGTTCATATGGCAATCAGGACCGGCTTTACGTGCTCTCCGACGACCAGGCCAGACCAGAAGTATTGAATGCTTCTGGCCTTTTTTCAACACAAAATTGAGCAGACATTTTATATCCGTGCTATACGACCTGGAAATGCAAACCATGACCTATCAATTTTAATATCGGTCATAAAAAGCCCAATATGTATACGTTTTAATATTCCGGCTTTTAGAAAGGTAAATAAAACGTAAATAAAACAATAACTTGTTCCACCAGTTACCGTTAAGCAGTCCTTGCCAAGGGCCATAGTCCCTTCACGATTACTATTCAACTCGAGCGCATTTGTGAGTTAAATTAAATCGTTTATAACACTTGATACAAACAGCGACCTCGGATTAATGTCGATACAGTAACAAACCACCAAATATGTCAAGGGTAATATATCGGAAGCTATGCTGTTAGCAACAGAACTGATTGGTGCTACTGGAGGCTTAGATGGTAAAGGATAATGTCCTGTAAAACATCTTCATTACGTTAACCCCGTTCGCAGTCATCTATGAATTTAAGCGCAGCCTTTTTAACTCTTTTGTTAACAAAACGTATTAATCAGTGAATGAATTTTTAAATGACAACCTTTGACTCTAAAACAATTTCAATTAAATGTGTTTCGTATATTTGACATTTAAATACGCATCATCCACTGATATCCATAATTGGGTATTATCCTATGATTAAAGTAAATTATCTAAACGAGCTTATTAAATTAAGAATAGCAAAAGAGAGGTAATAATTGCGTCGGTTCTTACTTTATAGTTTTTGTTTACTTTTAATCATCCACCCAACCTATAATACTTAGTAACTGATTTAACTATTAAATTTTATGACGTCGACGTTTAGGTATACCTAACTTATTAGTTACTTTTTACCAAACGTCAAACGTTTGGTAAAAAATCACGCTCTAAAAGTAACAAACAAGAAAATAGCCGTGGTCGTATATGCCACTTTTCCCTAGAATGTATTGTTTTGTCAGAGTAAGTGGCATACGACCACGGCTATTTTCTTGTTTGTTACTTTTAGAGCGTGATTTTTCGGTAGTCGGGTTTTAGTTTTAAACTTTATTTTTTATTTATATTATTTTGGGGCAAGGTAAAGCTAATAATTTATACATATTTGAAATGTGCTTATTAAGCCCTTTCATTTGATACTAAACACGGCATATTTATCGCAAATTTATTTTTTAACATAGTACCTTATGGGCGCTAGAGGGCGCCACACAAGATTGAGTGACACGTCTTATAGCCTATAACCATCGGACGATCAAGCCGCTTGTAACGATACCTCATATGTCCAGTTCTAATCAGTAGTTGAGGTGCTATGAGGGAACAAATGAACATACATACATACATAGCCTGTCAAAATCATAACCCTCCTTTTGGCTTCGCCGTAGTCGGGTAAAAAGTAACTAATTTGACTATTTATAGTCAGTAGAATACCCAATTTCATTTTACTGTTATAAGCGCCTTCGCTGCGATAAGCGGGTGCGGGTCGCGGGCGTCCGCGTCGCGTGCTTATTTCACGTTATTTCAAGAGCAGCGCTGCGTGAGGCGGATACCCGTCGCACGCGGCGCGGGCAGTGGGGCACGCGACGCGGGCAGCGGGTCCGCGACGCGGGCAGCGGCGCACGCGTAGTGTGTACGCGATAGATGGGAATCTGTCACGGACGGCCGCGACGGAGCAGGCGGGCGCACGGCGCGGGCACACGCGCGCACGGGCGCCCACAGCCCACACCCGCGACCCGCAACCGCGGCCCGCACCCGCTTATCGCAGCGAAGGCGCTAAAGGCAATATATTCCAATTTTGTTCAATATAAAAATATGCAATTTGATATTTTTGACTTTATACCAACTATCTGAAATTGTATAATTAGATATTTTCGTAGGCATTTAGGCGGAACATGGAAGAGCATATTATTTAAATCTACCACCTATATTGAACGAAATAAAGTTGATAATTGATTATTGCATATTAGGTCTTCACCTCAGAGTCTGAGTACGCTAGTACTATTATCTATTCTGTGTCTAAGCTATCCCTATACCAAATTTCATCAAAATCGGTTCAATGGTTCAGGCGTAAAAGCGTTACATACAGACAGACAGACAGAAAGACAGACAGACAGACAGACAGACAGACAGACAGACAGAGTTACTTTCGCATTTATAATATTAGTATGGATAGATACAATATCCTCAGATAAATCGCGATTCAGGCTGAGTGTCATTCTAAAATACGGACCTAACTGTGATGCACTTCGATATTTTATATTGAGAACACAACTGTACTTTTTCCGCGACAGGTTTATTTCTTGAACCTGACTGGTTTCACCTTACTTTACGGCATTCTCAAAGGTCTACATTCAATATGTGTAACAATAAATTCCACCAAGTGCCATCAATTAACAGGAGGTATAAATAGCATAATGTCTTTTATTCCGGTTTAATCTATCTCTTATTTCATCAAAGGTAGGTCAGTGGTTTAGGCGTGAAAGCGTGATTAATACACAGACTGACAGCTGATAGAATTACTTTCGCGTTAATAATATTAACACAATGGAAGTGTTTGTTAGATTTTGATATTACTATGGATTTTTGGACCTTCAAAAATGTCCTCCATACAGAAATCGCGCCAACTAAACGTAACCAACTAAACGTGAATAACCAATAACGTCAAAGTGCTATTATGCTAATAGAGAGCACAGTTAAGAAATCATCTCGTGGGCCCTTTGCTAACCCACTATCGCGACACCATTTCCTCTATTTCAAATGTACACATGATTTTGTATTGCATAACCGCGTATTGCGTTGCTTGACGGCTGGTTACTGCCTGCTGCTGCCGGTCATTGACCTGTAGATAGGTAATAGTGTGGTATGGTGGTTAAAAAAATACAATCCAAAAAAAAAATTGGTGACGCAAAAAAACAAAAATAAAAAATATTTTGTCAATTTGGTTTGGTTTTTGTATTTTAATTTTATGGTAGTAACATGGCTATTTTTTTACTGAACTAACAACTTTCAACTTTAGTAGTAAGAACGGTAACTCAATTACCGGTGTTACCACTAGTAGTAAGATTGTTAGTAACACGCAATAAACGATATTTTTGACTTAAGAAAGCGTGAAGTCGTCTTCATGTGGAATAAATAAAGGCTTCTTATTATTAGGATTAATAACAATAAACCTAGCCTCAAAACAAGGCCCGTATTCTATAACGACGCTTGGTTCTAAATCTCGATTCACAATTTAGCTGAGGACAGTTAGTATACGATCGTCGATCACCTGAATCGCGTCATTCCTGAACAACGCTTAATTGTGAATCGACCCTCAAACTGACATAATAACTGTCACCAGCTGAATGACGTCTAGACGTCAGACTTGAATAGAGATTATTTTCATTTATGTTATCATGGATATTTTTGATGAAATTTATTACTATCAGGCAGTTTTTCCATATAATAGAAATAGGTTAATTCCAAGGCGACAGTTACGCGATGCGCAAGACCCGTACGCAATAGATGGAAATCAGTTCAAAATAAAATATCGGTTTTCAATCAAAATTGTGAAAAATAATTATAATATTGCTCCTGGTTAGGAGTGAGCCAGTTGAGCCTGACCAACGGGGATTCTCGTTATCCCCAGAGTTAGAAATTTTTGTGTGTCTAGGATTTAGGATTCTACGCCACAGGATCGTATCAAGTAAGTAAGCAGTGAGCACTGGACATAGTTTTATGTTATTTACTGCACTATGCAGGTTATGCAGGAAGGTTCTACAGTAATTTGCCGCCTAAGTGACAAACCCCTTTGTCTGATTATTATTGATAGTTCACCACAGATATGCAATGAGTCTGGCAGACAAGGCAAGGCAGAGTAAACAGTCCAGGGTAACGGTAGAGGGCAAAAGAAACTGACGCCAGACAACATCAGATTCTACCTCTAGTCGTAGCGGATATCTACTCCACTACACTCCACACAAATCCATACTTCCATACTAATATTATAAATGCGAAATGTAATGTAATGTCTGTCTATATGTTACGCTTTCACGCCTAAACCACTGAACCGATTTTGATGAAATTTGGTATAAGGGTAGATTAGGACATGAGAAAGGACATAGGCTATGTTTGGTCACGATAACCGACATCCACGCGGGCGGAGCCGTGGGGCAAAAGTTAGTAGTTTGATATTTTTGCTCTAACTAGTTAACTCTATATTTTGTTTGAAGTCAATATATTTTATCTTCACAGTTACTCTGTAGAAAATTACTGCACGTGTGCCAGCCAGCAGTGCCGAGGACTGTGGCTAAACTGTCATACAAACTAGCGACACAAAATAGAAGATATTTAAAATATCCCACGAATATGTCTGCACATAGTCATCAACAAAACCGGCGAGTGTAGAAGGGAAAGATTTATACCAGGATCGTGAACTGTAGTCTCTGCCTACCCCGTTGGGAAAAAGGCGTGACTGTATGTATGTATCGCCATCAATTTTGTAGAATTGGCCAAACGAGAGGTCTTCCTGGCTTGCAACGTGTAGATTTGTATATGGTACTATAGACTCCGCCTATATAAAATTGTTGTCACCATCAGGGGTTCAACACCATGAGGCTTACAGAAAGAGAAAACCTTATCCATACTTCCAACCCTACTTCATACTAATAATTATAAATGCGAAAATAACTCTGTCTGCATGTCTGTCTGTCTGTATGTATGTTAGCTTTCAAGCCTAAACCACTAAGCCGATTTTGATGAAATTTGGTATAGGGGTAGTTCGATAACCGTCATCTACGTGGGTGGAGCCTCGGGCAAAAGCTAGTTTTTCCATAAACGGACAAGTAAGGAACGATTTGCAGATCTGTTATATAGCTGTAATGCGTTGATGAAGCTGATGGCGATAATTATGAAGTTATTGACGACGGAGATGATACTGGATGATGATGATTAAGAACAAGATGATGATGTTTATGGTGACGTTGATAAAGCTGATGATGAAGAAGATAACAAAAAAAAATATTTTGACGATGACGATGGTAAAGCTAATGATGATGATGATGACGGCAGCATACAGAAATATAAAATCTTATTTTCCTATTAATTTTGCAAGTAAGTGACATTTTGCTGACTTATTGTGTAGCGATAATGCGTTGATGGAGCTGCTGATGATGATGGTGATGAAGATGACGAAGATTATAATGATGATGAAGATGTTGATGATGGTGATGATAGTTAAGACGAAGATGATGAGGATGACCTTGATCAAGCTGATGTTGAAGAAAGCGATGAGGATGATCTTTATGATGATGATGATTATCAATATGAAGAAGATGAGGATGATGCTTAAGTTGACGTTGATGATGAAAAAGCCGATAACATTTTGATGATGCTAATGATGATGCTTATGATGAAGCTAATGATGATGATGATGTGATCAAGATGATACTGATGCTGATGATGGTGGTGGTTGCAGTGATGAAAATGAATTATAGAGATAACATGACCTTACACGTAAAGATCAGCTTTTGACATGAAAAAGAAGGCATGGTCTACGTAAAATGAAGCACATTATATTATCTGAACAAGACAGAGCACTTTTGGTATTAGAAAAATAAGATTTCCTATTATTTCCCATCCCCTAGATTTTCAATACAGCAGGCAATCATACTCGTAAAATATAGATTGAACAACATTTTGGTCTGTTAAGATTAGCAAATAGTAATTAGAAATAAAATATAAATTTATTAGAAGTACAAATTAGTTTTATTCATTCTTATTTTCTATAATTTCCAATTTTCTTATAATTTTATTATGTTCATATTGTGTCTGCATCTCTTTTATCTCCTTTACCCTCACGCCTACGGTGGTGTTCGAACTTCTCTTTCTCATCCTCTAAATTATGTTCTGAGACGGTTGCGTTGTAGTAGTGTAGTTCAACCAACTAAATTTTTCTGCAACTGTTTGCTTTGTAGGTGTTTCTAGCTCCAGCTTTCCAGTTTTTATAAACCTGTTACTCCTGGTACAGCCACTCGTACTTGAACTAAACATTTTCACTACCTGGAGCCAAGCTCGTGTTTTTCGTGAAGCTTGGCTCCATCGGTTTTTGTAAACAATATACGTTTGTGAATTTGTTTGCTAGGTACTTATTATATACTAAATAGCAGTAAATTTTCAGCTGCCATGAAATTAGACGCTTGTAATCACCAAAGCACCGATTTCAATAAATACCAACTTTTATATCAACAATCAGACATGTCAGTTATCAGTCAACATGACAGCGAGGAAAATGCAGTATAAATAAAACGTCCTCAACTTTCATCCAATTGTTAGCACATAAATAGCATGCTTAATGGTCGGGTTATAATAAACACCCATAGATATTTTCATGTTCCCAGATAATAAAACATCAGGTTACGTGTGAGTTTGGTAGCCTTTTTATGTGGTGGTGCAAGAGATAGGAATAAGACAAGTTATAACATCTTAAATATCTGACCCAGAGTTTACAACATTTATTTATTTAACACGAGCATTTTAAAAGATGTTAACCCTTGGTGAAGGCGCCGGATAGATTGCAATGACTATGAAACATACTCGATAATCCTTTATTTTAATTATGAGATGGCTACATCCATGAAAACACGGTTCCTCTACTACCGTGTTCAGCACCTCTAGCCAAGTGGCAATTACGTTTGTATTAGATTCTTCAATGTATGGGATTGACAGGTATCGTCACTTCAATCCCATACATTCATCATTCTATTGCACAGTACGCAGGCCAACAAATTGCCACTTGTCTAGGGGAGCAGGTTATTCGATATAGAAGTGTGCAATACCAGGGGACCCATAAAGTTAATATATAACTGGGGGCACCAGACTCGTGCATTCGTGCTGCTGACCCTGTAAAATCTTATATATTATTGTAGGTACATCATATTGTAAATGTTTGGAAAAAAGAATGGATAAAAAATCTTCTTTCGTATCAATTTTTTCGTAGATAGTTATCAAACAAGATAAATTCTTTGTACGTAGCTGTCTGTCAAATATCTTTAAAACAGTGGATGAACCTGTAGGTACGTAGGTAGGTTTTACCCCTAAGAACCTGCTCCCGGATGCATTGCAACCGTTGCACGCCAGACAAGCCAGCCCTGCTAATATACGCGTAAGTAAAGCCAACAATTTCGTGAACTAAAGTGTAGGTCGCCTCTATATTCAATTTTGTCATATTGTCATTGATTTGCAATGAACATGAATAAAACCTTCCATAGTAGAACCTATTTTCGCCATTTATTTCACGCAATGGTTGTTTCCTATTTCACAATAAAAGTCGGAACAAACAAGGCAGACTCCGTCTTGATTGGACAAATAAGTTTAGACGTTCCGTTTTATATATATCACTTTACCACTTATTTGCCGTAAAATGCATTCAGTAAATTCTATTATTTTAAAACACAAGTTATAAGGCAAGTTTTGGGGGCTTCTCCCCAAAACTTTTCTTATCAAGTAGTTTCTGCCTAAATGATTCAAAATATTCCTCATTATTGATTATTTTCCAATTTCTATATTTTTTAAATTATGCGTAAAGCGGAACAAAATTGCCCATTAAATAAAGAATGTAAACGAGAACGGCTGATTTAAAATGTTGATTCTATTATCTATGCTCTATCTGAGACTCGATTCAGGCGAATTGTGTTTTAGTGCAGATTGTGAACTGCGTAAATAAAGATTCCCACTCAAGTAATGACTAGGCGATCTATGTTTAAATCCAGTTTGAGTGTCA
Organism: Eilema sororculum; assembly: GCA_914829495.1. Lineage (NCBI taxonomy): Eukaryota > Metazoa > Arthropoda > Insecta > Lepidoptera > Erebidae > Eilema > Eilema sororculum. Next base: position 18,613,119 of record OU618536.1, read on the forward strand.
TTCTAGAATACGGGCCTAAAGTCTCAGCAATAGCTAATAAACAATAATAGATATAAAAGACAGAAAATAATTTGACTAACAAAGTAGAAAAATGTCCCTTTCGGACTGCAATGACGCTTTGTAATTATTATTTTTTGTCCAATCCGGGATTCCAACATGGATCTGTTTAATGTGGATAGGTATATGCAGCAATCGCTCTAACTTCCGTTGACCTACCCAGGCAAACAGGCAACCTAGGCAGTTGATGGATAATAGTGCTATTGTGAGGTAATTGTGTTTTTATATGATAACTAGCTGACTCGTCCCGGCTTTGCCGCGGAAAATTTCGTATTCCATATTTGATAGTGACCTAAATGACGAACTTTCCATACAAACGTTTATCACCTATTTTACCCTCTTAGTAGTTAAATTTTGAAAAATGCTGTTAAACGTGTTCATTTATTTCTTAAAAGACACAGTTTTATGAAATTTAGTGCATCTAGCACTGAAAATGACGGACTTTCATACAAACTTCCATCTCTTATTTTACCCCTTTTGTAGTGGAATTTCCAAAAATCCTTTCTTAGTGGATGCTTACATCATGAAATGCATCTACTGTCGAAATATCAAGTTTGTAGGTCCAGCGGTTTAGGCTCTACGTTGATGAATCAGCCAGTCAGTCAGGACAAGTAATTTTATATGTATTGATGATTACGTGCCTTAAGGTCTACGCCGCGCTTCACACGTAGACTTTAATGAATAAAAAAGGTATAAAACCCTTTCATAAGTACCTGCTCTAGGTGTGTCTGTTTCAAACTGGTTTTGCCGGCACCCGGCCCTCGAATATCTGATACCTTATCCCTACTTCTAGTAAACATGTCACTCTGTCTGTTATAATATTTTTACATTATGTAGGTACGGATGACAGTGTAAGTAACTAAAGGCCTAAAATTAGGACGGGTCATGTACAGTCAGCATCAGAAATATATTGACGAAAAAAGTACTCAAAATTATCCTGGCAAGCAAATTTGCTTAGTTGTGGGGGTTAGAGGGAATATTTGTAATTTCGATTGTACTACATACATACAACATCAACATAAACTCACGCCCGTATTAGGCAGAGGTGCTAGCACTCACGTTTCGCCAGTTTATGTTTAAGTCCCAATCTAATAGGTGGCGAGCCTATTGCCATTAACCGGGCACTAATATGTGCGATAAATATTCGGTTTCCATTGTACTAATTCCTTGTATATATATAAAAAGTTTTTTTCTGAAATTCAACAAAGTATGTACTTACCAACTGAAATTAGTAAAATGTTTATTTTTAAAGTACCTACCTAAGTACTTGTAATCAATAATAATAATTTATAACATATTTGCTCGTAAAGTGGTTGTATAATTACACCAATTTCAATATCGTAATGTATCTCATTACGTGATTTATGTACACGGTACATAAATCACGCCTTTATCCTCAGAGGGTTAGGCAGAGGTGAATTAACACCCATATTTCACCAATCATTTTATTCCGTGCCACGTAATACGGTGTGAGCCTATTGCCGCATTCCGGGCACTATTATTGACTCGAGCCGTGCATCTCAGGCTGAGTCTGGTCTGTATATATCTGCCTAATGTTAAACAGCTCTACCTATCCCTTAGTCGACGACACCACATAGGAAGAGATAGGGTGGCCTGAAATCTACTCTGCCAGGAACTACGCGGCTAGAATATAATTATGAACGTATTTGTTAGATTCCTAGTAAATATTTATTCTACAATTGTTTAACTAGTCAAGCTCCAATCCAATAGAAAAGCAAGCGCCAGGTATTTTTTCATCAATGAGCAGATGCACCGGTTTGCGTGAGTTTGGTTTGGACGCCAAACCTCTTGGTCCTATACATCTAACGTATACTTTTACAGTGGTGTCATAAATACTCCAAATGAATATCATATCGACTACTGTGGCAATAGCACAAAGCGATAAGGAAACCCGTATACGGAACAGACTATCGTACGATGTTACTGTACGTATTAATCACGAGTTTGCAGACCGAGTGATAAATTAAACCAAAGCCTTATATTTAGGGTTGTACAGTCAACATCAATAGTAGCGTAGTATCTGAATTGTCCAAAAGAAATGTATTGCAAGATATATCACAATAGTCTGACAAAATCGCTTCGCAAAAGTGTTTGATACATTAATATTTTCATAATGCAAAAAAAACTATCTATCAAAAGTAAAGCAGTATCAGAAATTTTCAAAAGTACCTGAAATAAGAATAAAACTTTCTTCGAACCAAATCAAAATCAAATTTAAATATTGTGTTCTGCCTTTTGTTTTATGGATTGTCAAGAGTTGTCATGTTTACGGAATGTATAATGTTAGAACATGGTCATGTCCATTCGGGAATGTCTTCAGTGTATTATAGATAACTAGCTTTTGACCGCGGCTCCGCCCGCGTGGATGCATAGATAAGAATAAGTACTTTAAAAAGCGTGGATGTCGGTTATCGCGACCAAACATCCTTTCTCATAGTCTAATCTACCCCTATACCAAATTTCATCAAAATCCGTTCAGTGGTTTAGGCGTGGAACCGTAAAATACAGACAGACAGTCAGAGTTACTTTCGCATTTTCATACTCGGTTCTAAAGATGCCATTCAAAACCTTAACTTAAATTTTTTAACCTTTTCAGTATGCAAGTGGAAAGCTTTTTAGCTACATTGTTGTGGCTATTTCAAATTACCATTTTTTATATCATAGCATTGGTTGTGAAAATAAACTTTTACGTTAGATATGTGGTCTGTTAATTTTACCTAAGTCTATTAGCTACAATTTTCTAGGTAGGTATGGCCTATGTTGTTTTTTTACAATAATATACCGGTTGCGAAAATTAACACAGCGCTGCTGGCTCGTGGTAGAATAATCGACAAATCCCATCATAGAATCGTCGATAGTCGATTGCTGCGGGCTTGTCGACTAGTAAAGAATTAGAGAATAGCACTCTTTTATACCACTTAGGGGACAGTCAAGCGCACGGCCCACCTGATGGGAAGCGCTTACCGTGGCCTATAGACATGTGCAACACCAGGGGCGTCGCGCTGCCGACCCTGCTGCTCGCACATCGGTTCCGACTGGGTGCTTCACGGTGAGCTCGCGGACGGTGCCGCTGTCACGTGTTATGCGGACGATACGCTGGTGACGGCGTGAATCGATTCTGAAGGCCACGAACGCGGTCGCCCAAGTCGTGGAGCGGATTCGGCGGCTGGGTCTCGAGGTGGCTCTGCATAAAACCGAGGCCATGTTCTTTCATGGGCCTCGGCGCGTGCCACCGGAGGATTCCAGCCTCATAGTGGGAGACATTTCCATCGGCATCAAGCCACAGATGAAATATCTGGGGCTCGTGCTCGACGGCCCGTGGCCCCCAAATTGAAGGACACAGCTGCCGCTCTGGGGCGGCTGCTGCCCAACATGATGCCGGATGACTCCTGTAGGAGACTCTACGCGGGAGTCATGCGGTCCATGGCCCTATATGGGTGCCCAATATGGGCGGAGACCTTGTCGGTCCATAATGCACGTCTGCTGCATGGTCCGCAGCGTGCAATGGCCAGCAGGGCTATCAGGGGGTAACGCACGATATCCTTAGAGGCGGCGAGTCTCCTTGCCGGATCCCTACCATGGAACCTGGATGCGAGAGCCCTTTCGATGCTATATCGGTACCGAAAGGAGGCGCGCGAGCAGGGACGGGAACCCGAGCCCGAAGAAATTCGGGCCGTGAGGTCTCAGCTCCACAGGAACATGGTAGCGGAATGGGAGCTACGACTTGGGCGACCAAGCGCAGGGCACGCCGTAATAGCGGCGGTAAGACCCATCATGGAGGAGTAGCTAGAGAGGCCACACGGCAGCCTCTCGTACCGGCTGACGCAGGTGATTACCGCTGACGGCGTGCGTTTTAGTCGGTTCGATTCCGACATAACCACCTCCACCGGCCCCGTGGGGGTGGTATCCGTGGGAATTTATCGCACGATAAAAAAAAGAAAAAAAAACCCTGTTGCTCGCACTGCTGCTAATAATTGAATAAGGACCGGGTATACCACTTCCCTTTTTGTCTGACTATTTTGATATAATTAAATATCAGTCACTTTAGAAACACAATTTAGTTATGAGTATTGAAACAAATATGAATCAGCTTATTTTGAAAATAGTTCTTTGATTATTTTGAAACCTTAAAGCGAGTGATTAATATTGAAAAGAAGGATATCAGGTTATTGAAAAAAATTATAAAGTCAATACTTTTGGAACTCAGTTCTTGATCAGCTACTATTGACACTGACTGTACTTGTGCGATAATGTAATGTAAAAGGAACGTGTTTTTTTTTAATAAAGTTTTAAGATACTCCGTCTAAAAATGAACGATACTTTTAAAAATCTTAGCAAAGAGGTTTTATGTCAAGAAAGTGGTCAATATTTTATGAATAAAATTAACTTTGGGAAATAAAATATAACAAATAAACATTTAATTCTTTAATTTAATTAATTTTGAGAATAAATTACAACCATTTATCTCTAACAAAAACACAAAAATATTAATTTACTTTATTAGTAATACTGGCTGTTTTTGTACCTTTGCCTAAAAAAAAAAAAAACGTTGATGCGCGCGCATCGCTTATTTGTGGACAAGTAAAAATAATTCCGCGCTTTTTCTTTTCGCTGTATTGTTTTTATTTGAAAATCTCGTCAAGTATTGTAGTGATGAATTTATTAATTTGACACCGCCACAAGTCTTAAACGCGGCGAAAAAGGCTACCTAAGCCTCTTGCCTGAAAAATCGACCGATAGATACTTACAAGCCTTTTTATTAATTTCCTCGTAAATATGTTATAAAACGTCGTATGACATACGTGCGCTTTGAAAATTACAGCCTCTGCTTCCTTATAGCCCTCGCCGATGGCTCGGGCTAGTAATATCGCCTCGGCTGTAATTTTCAACTTACCGCACTTATATCATAATATTCATAATGTAAGTACTATTATTTATTCAAGCAGATGATAATGTCACTTGTGTAATAACAACTACGCACCTAAGTAAAAAATTTTTGTAAATTGGTTATGGTATTTTGTGGCATTACTTGCAACAACACAAGTAGGTAACAATTTGGGTCGCAATTTAATATAGAAGTGATCTCGAGCTGCACGTTTGAAACATTGAATTAATTTAATGTCATTCACTTTGATGCTGGTCTTGTAGGTATGCCGACAATCTGAATGCTGGAATTGAATTGAAAGTGGGAGAGGCCTATGTCCATCAATGGGCTGTGATAGCACAGAATAGGTGATATAACAGATAGGTGATAGCTACGGCCTCGCTAGTTTTTAGACCCGGCGAACTTCGTACCGCCAATTTTTTTCCACTCGCGTCAGATCCCGTTCCCGCTGTACCCTATACTAAATTAAGCATGTATTATACATATAAACCTTCCTCTTGAATGACTCTATCTATTAAAAGAAACCGCATTAAAATCTGTAGCGTAGTTTTAAAGATATAAGGCCGAAAGCTTGGAAAGTAGCGGACTGTGCCAGACTCTATCAAAGACTTTGGCGATATCAAGACTGATAGCCAATGATTCACCATGCCTCTGCCTCACCCCAGAGTTGCGTGACGTAAGCCAAAAGATCAGCCGTTGACCGCTTCGGTGTGAACCCGTACCTAGTACTATTATCTATTCTGTGCCCGTACTGTCGGTCATTAATTAGATGATTATTATAACCATTATTCGACGTATCAACGACGTGATTGATGTAATCAACGCATCTATTTATATTATGATTGGCAATTAATTAACTTGGATATCAGTTTTGTGATAGTGCTTGTAGTGTCCTATACATTTAGGTACTCAGACTGTAGGTACATTTTGTACTGTAAGTACTATATGAACAGTTGATTGATGGCACTTGGTGGAATTCATTGTTAGGTAGGTACACATATCGAGAACACTTGTACTTTTTCCACAGGTATTTATTCTATAGGAAGACGTTCGCGCTTCCTCTCTCTCGCACCAACTACGAACAACATTCGCCACTGTACCGCATGATGTCGTGTGAAAGAAATTCTTTTATAACCAGATTTACGGTAACTGAATTCACTTAATAATATGCGATCTACTTTTCTTTTTAATGTTAAAAAACGCATGTAATGTTCACGTCTAGAAGGACTTTACATCACTTCTCGACACATTGTTTAATATGTAATATCTATGCCATATGTAAAGTCCAGTTTCGTGAGCCATTAAAAAAAAAAAAATTACACCTGATTGATTTCGCCTTACAGCATTCTCAAAGGTTTAAATTTACCAAAGGTTTTGGATGTGAAACTTTGGTAAATGTAAACCTTTGAGAATGCCGTAAGCCGAAACCAGTCAGGTGTACCTAGGTAATAGAATAAATATCTAGGTAGTTAGGTACTGTGGAAAAGTACAAGTGTTCACAATATGTGTATATAAGTAAGTACTGTACCTATTTAGATACACTCAGCCCACTTATTCCATAACTACCAAGACATATCAGTTCGTAAATTGTCCATGAACTAAATTTGCAAACCGTCACAGCCGAGGCGACCGGATGATTGGTGCGCCCGGTGCCCGGTCAACTCAGCATTGATCACATCCACTGACAATCACTTAACTGGTTACCGACTGAACAATGATATTCATTTACTGTCAGACGGGAGAAATGAACCCGAAACTTATCACCTATGTTAGAATTGGTAGAACCAACGTATAAAAACTAACAGTCCTTACACATAATTATGGTAGAGCTATGTTCTTAGAGCATGAATGGGCTGACTTGCATGAACCTCGGCTAGGATTCTTCGGGAGCCAATATAGGTATGTAGGTAGTTGGTTTTAGTAGTTGTATGATGAAAGTATGAGCCCAATAGATTTCATTATGGTAAACTGGTAATTAATTACCTATACAAGGTGGAATTTTTTGACCAACGAATCAAAGAATCAATTTCAATTATTCAGTTTAGGCACATAAAGAGCACATATGAACGTGATGTCAATCACAGAAAAAATAAATAAAATAAATCATTGGAAAATTATTCTTTCGCTGGTTCGGTAGGTGGTTCTACTGAGAAGAGAGAGAGACCAGCAAGAAACTCAGTGAACTCGATTATCCTTCTATTTTTTTAAATATGCTTTTATTTATAGCAAATTTTTACAGTGCGAGCAAGAGATGAGATTAGGATGACCATGCATCTTTATCATTTAAGTAATCGTCTAATTTATAATAACCTTTTTTTATTAAGCAATTTTTCACTTGAATTTTAAATTTATTATACATAGACCGTACTTGAAGAGAAAGTACCTACATTAAATATTGCATAGACTCTGGCCAACAAAAGAGGGCGCAAAAAGTTGGCGCCAAATTAAAAAAACCAACACGTTGCAACACAGAATATCATTGAAATAACGAAATAACGGAGTCGATACTAGAATCTGTTTCCTATAAGGCATGCATGAAAACTAGCCTATTATGGTACAGGGCCAGAGTCTAGTCAGTGTTGTAACCTGTTCGTTTTTCAAATTTGGCGCCAACTTTTTGCGCCATCTTACATTGGCCAGAGTCTAGCGAATGTCACTAAAAGAAAACATTTGCTTATTTTTAAAAAGAAATAAAACTGCATTCAAGTATTGCCGCTTGCCAAATACCAAATGAGAACTGACCTCAAGTACTTAACATTTATAAATACGTAACAATTTAAACAGTCTGATTTTATAATAACAATCAAAATCCAGTTTGATAATATACGCACATACTTACGTGTAATGTTTATTAACAAAACTAATGATTAGTAAACAAAAACGATAAACAGGAAAACATCGTATTCTTAGTAATTTTGTGTTGACGACACGTTGGTAAATTTTGTTTGACCTCCAGTAGCACTTCATATTTTTACCCGACTACGGCGAAGCCAAAAGGAGGGTTATTACCCGATTACGGCGATTAGAACTGGACAAATGAGGTATCGTTACAAGTTACAAAAATAAAGTTTAAAACTAAAACCCGACTACCGAAAAATCATGGTCTAAAACGTAACAAACAAGAAAATATCAAGGATAGCCGTGGACGTATGCCACCTAACAAAACAATATATTCTAGGGAAAAGTGGCATAAGAGTGGTCGTATGCCAATATCAAGGATAGCCATGGGGCTATCCTTGATATTTTCTTGTTTGTTACTTTTTAGAGCGTGATTTTTTATATTCATGTCGTCTAACTGACTGCACCCGCCCGACGTTTAGCTCCAAAGAGCCTGATGGTAAGCTGGGGATTATTCCAAAGAATAGTGATCGTTAATTGAGATGCGGTCCCTAGAATAGCGGTCCCTACCTGCAAGGACCGCTTAAGGGACCCACGTGTATGACGTCTGTAGGAAGAAGGAAAGACGAGTGCTGATGAAGTATTCCATGACTCTATGGTGTAGCAAAGGAATGAGTCGCTGAACCGCTTCGTTCTTGATGGAATTATTTGCATTTTTTTGTTATTCTGTGTAGGAAAGTAGAGGGTGGGTTGCTTTTATAAGAAGCGATATAGTCAAAGTCAAAGTAAAAATATTTATTCAAAATTGTGTAGCACTACTACAGCTTTTTGACGTCAAATTCGGCTTAAAACTAAGTTTACCATCATATATCCAAATTTATGAGGCTAGGGTGAATGCACAACCTAGTAACGATTCACTTAGGCGTAACTAAATATGACAATCAATAAACTGATCAGTTGTGCTCTACTTTTATGTGACATCGTTATTATCAATAATCAGTAAAACCCACAGGTCTATTAGAGCAAGGGTATCGTATACATTCAACCAAATTGAAGATGCTATAACCACGGTTGCCCTACTTTTGTCTCTGTAATCAAGCTACGAAACAAAAAAAATCACATTGTAACCCATATACTTAATATAATTATACAAGCATAATAAGCATTTTGTAAAATCCGTTCTAAACCAACGCGTAAAACTACGAAGATTTTTGTGGTTATTTGTACAGGTATAAGTAGGTCGGGATTAGAAGGTCCTACAAACAAATATGGGCCAAGCTAAAATGCTACACATCAGATGAGGCTCTGACGTCGGCTTCCTTCTCGGGCTTGGGATGTCATCATAAGGCAGTCGCTTCCGTAAAAACTGACAACAAAAAAAAAGTGCACCCCAGGCCCCAAAGAATGAAATTTGAACGCAACTGGAAAATCGCAGTATTCATTTATTTAAAACAAACTAGCTATTGCCCGCGGCTCCGCCCGCGTGGATGTCACTTATCGCTAAATTAAAATCATACTTACATACATACATCAAACTGCACACGGTGTGCAAATTTGATTAAAATCTGTTAAGTAGTTTAGGAGTCCATCGCGGACAAACAACGTGACACGAAATTTATACCTTTAAATTAAGATTAAATGGACAGACCCAAAATGGTAGCAATAGATAAAAAAAATCCTATAATATAGCGGGCTAAACGATATTCAAGTTACGATCACACAAGTCACAATTGTGTATAGCATTGATGAGTTACATTGTCCGTCGTCCTTGCAACTGCAGTAGATATTTATAGACTGTCTGTGTGTGTGTCTGCGTATCAGCACGGTGGAAAAGTCTGCTTGACTTGTCTCGAAGATTCCAGCTCACAATTGGTAATTGACCTTATTTATATACTGATAAGGTAGCAAATAAACTCACGGTCTACTTGATAATAAAGGGTTGTGCGGTAAAGTTCATAAACTTTACAGTGTACAGAAATAGAATGGTGCAATGGGTTGTCTCCATGGGTCCTAACTAAGACGTTTAGGGCTAAATCCCCTGAAAGCCGGTATACCTAGTTGATTGATGGACAATGCTTTGGTGCTGGTTTTATGGAATAGGGAGGCAAACGAGCAGACGGATCACCTAATGGTAAGCGATCACCGCCGCCCATGAACACCCGCAATATCAGAGGAGTCACAAGTGCATTTCCTTCCTTTCAAAAGAGAGTACGCTCTTTTCTTGACGGTTTGAAGGTCGTATTGGTTCGGAAATACCGCTGGCGACAGTTCATTCCACAGTTTAGATGTGCGAGGCACAATTGTGCATTTCTCGAGAAATGCACAATTGTGGAGATGGGTTGATGATAATTTTATTCCCTTGTATTTTTTCTTTGTTACATGGTTGCTATTTAATTTGTGAAAATAAATCATGTCTATTTTTAATGGTTACATAACATGACCACAAGCATCACCCTACAATCGATCTAAGTTATCTACTTGGGTGCAAGTACGGCCGCCGCCGCGCTATCGACGCGAGAGCAACGACCGCATTATGCAGGTCGTGGCGCATGTGCGCAGCGGCGCCCGCGCATACATGTGACATTTGGCATTGCAGTTGATAGCGAATGTAGAGAGTATTTACTCGGTATAGGCAATAAAGGAGCGTATTAAATGAGAGACATTATAGACTTACATTATTTTATTTTTGTAACGTGATAAGATTTCCGAAGTATCGGGCAATCGGTGGGTAGGTAGGTATGTATTTATTTCGCAATCGAGACCGAAGACGGCATATTATTATGACTTTTCATTGAGGAGTCGAATGCCTTGCTCGAATCTGTGTTTCCGGATACTTATAACTTGGGTATCTTCAAGATTAGAGTGAATAGGTTAGGTACTTCTAGGGTTCTAGGCAATAGGTGATACACCTATCTATACATATATAAATAGGTACTTGTCCCGACTGACTGATTCATCAACGCAGAGCCTAAACCGCTGGACCTAGAAACTTGAAATTTTGACACTAGATGCATTTTATGATATAAGCATCCATTAAGAAAAGATTTTTGAAAATTCTGCTACTAAAGGGGTAAATAAGGGTTGGAAGTTTGTATGGAAGTCCGTCATTTTCAGAGCTAGATGCACTAAACTTCACGACTTAAGAAATAAATGAACACGTGTATCAGCGTTTCTCAAAATTTTACTAATAAGAGGGTAAAATAGGTGATAAAGTTTTGTATGGAAAGTTCGTCATTTAGGTCATATCTAATGCTGTACGAAATTTTCCCGGAAGCCGGGACGGGTCAGCTAGTCAGCCATACAAAAGTAAGAAATCCGAAGTAACCATGCTGCGAGGTTTTTCCTTTGTTTTTTGTACGGGCCAAAAGTTTCGGAAGTACATTTCACGATGTCCCCCCTAAGGAACCTCTTTAAAGGTTTGGGAAGTATGTAGCTATGTTTTATGATACCAAGCTGGTTTAACAAAACACGCAGTTTTTTTAACGCATCAATTCTCATAAGATATTTTTCTCTTTCAGCTATTCCACACAAAGCCGACATGCAACGGCACCATCTGCTACTTAACCGACCCTCGCGATTTCGAGCTGTCGGAACGCTACTCTTCGATGAAACGCAACTACAGCAAGCACCATGGCCGCCCTGAGGAGGACAGGCGGAAACGCTCTTATTCAGACTCTGATTCCGATACAGCTTCGGACACAGAGTGCAAAGGATATGATAGAGTGAGTATTAGAATGAATTTTTTTTATAGCATTTATTATGCTAACTGTTAAGTTCGAAAAACATTGGAAAAAATGAAATGCTCAAGTGAGACTCGAACTCACGACCTTTCGCTTACAGGGCGACTGCTGCTCAATAGCTCAGTTGGTAGAGCAGTCGCCCTGTAAGCGAAAGGTCGTGAGTTCGAGTCTCACTTGAGCATTTCATTTTTTCGAATGTTTTTCGAACTTAAGAGTGAGTATTAGTTTCATTGTAATCATTTATTAGAGAACTACAGCGCTTTAAGTAGAGGTAGGGCCAAGAAATGATTGATGGATTGAGTGAAAGAGGATAATAATATGGCAAAGAGGGAGTGTCGAATACATAGGCAAAAATTAAACTCTCGGGTGGGACTCGAACCCGCGATCTTTCCCTTACAGGGGGAATGCCTTGACTAACTCCACTACCGAGACTCGCCCGATGTGATTCAAATTTCCCTTCTATTTATCCGTATTTGAGGCATCTTTATGGGAAAGATCATGGGTTCGAGTACCGCCCGAGAATTTTCATTTTTCCCTATGTATTCGATTTGTATAGTTAGCATACTTAATGCTGTAAAATTCATTCAAAGAGGGAGTGACTGAGGAAATGACATCTCACAGGAATGTATGGAGGAGAATGACATGTCACGCCGAACCTAAATATCTGGGAGAAGGGCAGAGAGAGTGGAGATTTTAAAGGAAGAAAGGAGTGAGATGTTTCTGATCTAACACAAAAGGAATTAATATTAGTTCTACAAATACAAAAGGTTGAATAAATATATGCAGGAACTTGTGTTTGTGAGCCTTGTGGCTAATACCTGAATATCTGATTCCAGTCTCAATTCTGGCGTCGCAAGATGCGCACGGTGCACAATATTCTAGACGTGGACAAGGACGGCCTGATCTCGTACAACGACTTCCAACTCTTCGCCGAGAGGTTCAAGTCGCTGGGGCATCTCGACGAGAAGCAGGCTAAGGAGTTTACCAGTATTATTAAGGTATGTGGAGTATGTTGTTAGGGACTTTGTCTAAAAAAAATACTTAAACCTCGTTTAGTACCTACTTATAGAAACCAGTGTCTTTAAAACCAGGCCACATAGCTATGATTCCATATTAAAGACTATATAGAATGGAACACATCGAATCCCTCGGCACGTTACGCCGCCGTCGTCGTTGCCATACGAACATCTATCCAAACGGGGCCATCTCGAAAAAGATAGTCCTGCCTGGGTCTGCCGGGGTGCGAGAGATATGTTTTCTTGCAAACTCACCTCCGGCAACCAAAGACCCAAAGAAAGACGGTGTGCGTTTTAGTTGGTTCGAGTCCGGCATAATCACCTCCACCGGCTCCGGTTGGGGTTGGTATTCATGGGGATTTTTCGTACGTTAAAAAAACGAACATCTATGGCAGTCATTACGGGTAATTGGAGACCTAAAAAGTACAACAACTGGTCTAACTGCAACTTCGAAATCGCCAATGGGTTGTCGCTTGGATGAAGAAGACACTGAGGGTCGTAGTGCTAGGCCGGAGGTGAGGTTGTCTTCGACAGGGTTTTACCTTCCTCCTCAAAATCATGAACGACAAAATTGACTGTCCCGACTTACTCCAGAAAATATCTTTTAACTTACCAACCAAACCACTTCGCTTTAATCCACCTCTTCGCGTTCCTCTGGCTAAAACAAATTATCGACAGAATAGTTACTTGGTGCGAGCAAGCAGAAACTTTAATGAATTGTGTAAGCAGCACGACATTGATCCCTATTAATCAGTGTACCTTCCGCAAGAAGACTCTTAAGTCTTAACTTTTTTAGAAGTTCATAGGTAGTGCAGCATTTGTTACTGTGCTTTGTTCGTGTCTTATGTGTTGTGTTTATGCATGTTGCTTTCATTTAATTGATACTATACCGAGGCTATGAGTGAAAACTTTTAATTGGCTTTCAGATGTCTAATCTTCCTATTATCCTATTGTGTTAGCTGTAAGTTTTCCGTGTATTAATAAATAAATAAATATCCCTCGCACTCCGTCTGACTCAGGGCCATCGCTTTCGGTCTGGCCCTCCTCGGGTGGGGTGACAACGGTTTCCCAGACATGCCTCCGGAATGAGGAGCCGCCTCCGTGGCTAATACTATCCTTACTGTACTTCCAGAAAACGTGGGAGGAGCACTGGGGCTCGGAGCCGTACCACTTCGTGACGCAGGAGCAGTACCTGGAGGATATGCAGCACGTGTTCGAGGACCGCTCGCTCAAGAAGAGGGCGCTGACCTGGCTGCCCTACCTCTTTAAGGTATGCTATTGTTTCTTTTCGTGAGTTTCTATTATTTAGCAATACACTGGGCGATATTGACACAGATTCCCAAGTCCGCTGGTGGGTACCTTTTTTTGTGCGGATTTTTTTGCAGTGCCCGTGGTATGATAGTGATTGATAATTAGCAGAATCGGTGCCCTGGAAATGTACACGTCATTATCTAAAAGCAAAAAAAGCAAGCAATTTTGCGTTAACTCAACAAACATTACAAAATACAACCGAATTGGGAACCTCCTCTTTTTTAAGTTAGTTTGTAAAACAAATGATAAAAATTACAAACCCGACTAGGCAGTCGGGTTTTTAATTTTTTAATAAAAAAAAATATTTTATAACTTTCAGTTATGATATGAACTGTATATCTTTTTGTAATCTACTTATTTCCTTCATTTTTGATACCCTACTCGATAAGTTTGAGTCAAAAATATTTTTGACAACATACGTTTTGGCGCCAAAAATCCGGCAATTTGATTTTCTCGAAATTTTAATATACCTGGTGTCACTCACACAATCACGGTGAATCAAATGACACCTCACATGTCCAAATCCGTCAAGCCGTTCAGGCTGTAGGCCGTGCCAAATAATGGACATACATACATACATACATACATACATACATACATAGTCTCGAAAAACATTACCCTACATCCTTCCGCAGTCGGGTAAAAAGCATCGTATCCGTTCCTTTTCAAGATAATGTAATATTATAATAGTTAAATTAAAATAAAATGACACCCATGGATGATTGCAGGCGGTGGACAAAGACAGGTCAGGCTTTATTTCTGTGGTGGAGTTCAAGCTGTTCTTCAAGTGCCTCGGGCTGGACAACGAGCACGCCGCCGTCGCCTTCGCGGTCATCGACACTAACGGGGTAAGCAGAGGTCTCATAACCAAAGTAGTGGAACAAAAACCTCAAATCTGTCACAAAAAATCCTTAATAAAAAAGTTGAAAATGTGTTTGCCTTTGAACTATAATAGACCTAATGTAAAGCCAGCGAAGCGAGAGAAAAAAGGTAAACAATCTTTCGGCGGTTCCAAACTTGATTATTTGAAAATGATTACGTATCACTTCAAGCGCGTTCCAGACAGGAATGAAATTGCTCATAAGATGGTGGATCTGACAATTTAGAACCGCTGTGCTGACAGCTTTCCTGTACTATGAAATACGCAACGACAGCTGTCGCTCGGCCATAGTCGCGTACGTGTGATATGTGCGACAAAGACAGAGAATATAATCGCTAGTTATCGCAACGTAACTCAGTAAT
The DNA here is from genome assembly GCA_914829495.1 of Eilema sororculum. Classification (NCBI taxonomy): domain Eukaryota; kingdom Metazoa; phylum Arthropoda; class Insecta; order Lepidoptera; family Erebidae; genus Eilema; species Eilema sororculum. Next base: position 18,628,229 of record OU618536.1, read on the forward strand.
GGTCGCTTTGTTTACCTTTTTTCTTTCGTCTGGTTGGCTTTACTATAGTAATATTATGATTCAATCATTGCCATGTCGGGGGACCTTGAATCGTTCCGAAATATGACGAAGTGTTTTACCAGTTAGGTTAACTAATAATACATTATTTTTATAAATATTTTTACTGTAGGGATCCGTCAAGTATTTCGCTTTCTTAAAGGGTTCCGTAACGAAAAATATCGGTTATCTGTAAACTCGGTTTACTGACAATAGTTGAACGTGACAACGTCATAAGAAAATACTGATGGATTTTCTTACGACGTTGTCACGTTCAACTTCATTTTTCAAAAGAAAATTTTAATTTTATTTCTTTGATAGATATTTTGTATGGATATAGAGGAGGTAAATGGAAATCGGAATTGAATTGATCAAGTTACATTTATTTGTACGCATAAATACAATTATGTAATTTTTTTTATTTTTTTACAATGATGGAACGCCACACAGCGAGGTAACGCCACATGACGTCATGTTTTTTCGTGCTTGCAGCCGGCCCCATCGAAATAAAAGACGTTGTCACGTCAAAAGTTTGAGAACCGCTGGTCTAATTAATATTGTTTTCATTCCAGGATGGCAAGCTATCTCTCAAGGAGTTCGTGCACCTCGGCAAAGACTTTTTCTTCACGGAAGACGAAACTAGAGTGTCCAAAATGTTCTGGGGGCCGCTGATCGACTGAGTCATTGTAAAATTAACTTCAATCCTTAGAATATAAGAGTCATTTTTGACTGCTAAACTATTTTAGTGGGTCTGAATTGTGGATTCGTGTGTAGGTTATGTTAAAATACTGTAAACTGGGGTAACTGTGTGTTTACTAGGATAATTTTGGGACAATTTGAAATTAGATACTTTTAAAAGGAACGGGTAAAAAGAAACAAAACTCCATCCCATTCACACGCTGGAATGAACTCCCTGCGACTAAAATATGGGGTTCTTCAAGAAGGGTATTAGGTTTCTTCAGGGTAGGCAGCGCGAGTGTAACGCCCCTGGTGTTGCGTACGTCCATAGGCCGCGGTAATCACTTTCTATTAGGTGGGCCGTGTGCTTGTCTGCCACCTAAGTGGTATAAAAGTGAGAAAATGTCGATTTATATTATTGTTTATTAATAAATATTCCACAACATTCTACACAACGCTATCTAGACCCATGGTAAGCTTAACTAGCTTGTGTTATAGAATCTAGAATGCGGATAAACATACTTAGATACTTTTTTTTAAAATACATACATATTATACATAGAAACACCCAGACCAATGCAAGTAGCCATATTCATGCATACAAATATTTGCACTGAGCGGAGATCGAACCGCTATTTAGTTTTTACTTAGATAAAAATGCAAATTTCATATTGTCCTAAAGTTATCCTGTTTTCATTTATTACACAGTTTACAGTAATTTGTCTAATGAAGTTCATAATAACTACTATAATAAGGCATTCCTATTGTTTTTGATAATATTCATCGTTATAAATGAAACGTGTTGAATAAAATCTCGATTACTGCATAGTTTTACATTAAATAAAGAGTTTTTTGAAAACTTTGTTTATTATTTACTATACCTACTCCATTCGATTAAGTAACTTAACAAAACGTAAACAATATTTGAATACATAGGGAATAAATCTTCTCGGGCGTGTCTCGGTAGCCGAATTGGTCAAGGCATTCCCCCTGTAAGGAACAGACTGCGGGTTCGAGTCCCACCCGAGGAGATTTATTTTTCCCTATGTATTCGATTTGCACAGTTAGCATACTTATGGCTGTAAAATTCATTCAAGTAAACAATATTGACGAGTCTTTTTAATAATTATGTGTTATAGTATATAAAACGCATTGTATGAATGTTTTTCTGGTTAGAAATGAATATAAAGTGTAGGGGGTATTTATTTGGTATAGGAACTTTTTCATCCATACTAATATTATTAACTCGAAAGTAACTCTGTCTGTCTGTATGTTGCGCTTTCACGCCTAAACCACTGAACCGATTATCATAAAATTTGGTATTGGGGTAGATTAGACCTTGAGAAAGGACATAGGCTATGTTTTGTCGCGATAACCGATATCAACGCGGGCGGAGCCGCGGGCAAAAGCTATTAAATAATTATTTTTCATAATCTTTGTTTTTGAAGTAAAATTGTCATTGTCAATTGTCATTCATGTGCTGTGTCTTATAAAAATCCGAAATACTTTGATTTTAAAGTTAATATTGATTCGAAAAACATTGGAAAAAATGAAATGCTCAAGTGAGACTCGAACTCACGACCTTTCGCTTACAGGGCGACTGCTCTGCCAACTGAGCTATTGAGATTATCATATTTGTGGTTCCAATCTCATTGCCCCCTTAAGCCTAGTTCGGATTAGGTTAGTAATTTAGTAGAGTAGCGAGTAATTTAGTAGCTAATTATGTGCGAACTAATAAAAATTAGTCGAGTCGATCCATTTTATTCTATTTTATCGGGTGAGTAACCTCCCACCACGCATCCGTGCTCACTGGTTCACCGGCTAAACAAGCCACTACAACTACTAGCAACCGCTTTTTGCAATCTCTGTGGTTTGACCTTTGATTATATAATGTCTAGATAGAGCCTCGTCCTACCGTCAACGGAAATAAAACGAGTCAACCTGTGCAAACATGTGTGCGTGCGGCCCGTGTTTTACACGTTGCATTCGTGCTTCTGTGTGCGTAAATATGATACCAGCTACAAGGAAAATTTCCCAAAAAAATCACCTAGGTATATTTAAATTGTATTTTTTGACAGCCTCTGTAGCGTGACAGTAGTAAATGAGAATGGTATGCAAGGGGCATGGGTTCAATTCTCGCTTAGTGCATATATTTGTTTGCGTACATTTGACTAATTTGCATAGGTCTGGGTACTTTCCACGCGATTCCTTTCGATTTCGATTTCGATTTCGATCGCCATATTTCGACAGTTTTTATTTAATGTTTTTCGCGGGTTTTACGTTGTGACACCGAGCCGACGCGAACGTCACTGAGCTGCGCGTAAGTATTATGAGATTGAAAAAGCTGATATTTTTTGAGACGTTTGTACGCATTTGACACTCCATCTAGACATATAAATAATCAAAGGGTTTGACAATAGTTTTGCTTTAGTAGAATCGAGGCCCTGTTAGTTTAGTCGAGTTCATTAGTGGCCGCTGCCCGTTCATCATGCACAACTCCACTCACTTGTGCACTGCACTAAACCATTACGGTTTAGTACGGAACGAACGAACGATTTCTGTATAGTAGCGAGTAGTTTAGCCACTAAATTACACAATTCTACTAAATTACTAAACCAGTGCGAACTAGGCTTTTAGGGTGATAGGCAGCCGCACCTACCAAATACATAATACCTGGGGGTGACCGGTGGAGCCGACTGTCACCCTAGCAGAGGCAGGCCGCGGGGGCGGCGCAAAGTGCGCCTCCCCGTAACCGGGGCTAGATGGGGACACTGTGGTCCCCACAACCCGAAGGGGGCCATCTCGAAAGAGATGGTCCTGGGTCTGTCGGGGTGCGAGAGATATGCTTTTGGCAATCTCACCTCCGGCAACCAAGGACCCAAGACGGCGTGCGTTTTAGTCGGTTCGAGGCCGACATAACCACCTCCACCGGCTCCGTGGGGGTGGTATCCGTGGGGATTTATCGCACGATAAAAAAAAAAACCTACCAAATACATGGGAATGTAGGAAATAACAATTAATATATTCAATACTTAAAAAAAAAGCTAAGAAATATAGTATAAATCACGCATTTATTCATGAAACAAACAAAAAATAATGTCACTTTTAACAATCACAAGGAATCAATCTTACAACTTTTTATTAAATTATAAAAAAAAGAATAAATTTTAATTCACAAGAGTAGATAGAGGACAGCTAATGAGTTCTACACACAGAAATGTTTTTAGAATTTTCAGGCACTTAGGAATTTAGAATAAAACTAGTTTATTTCAATAGTAAATTCAAAATGAACACTCTTTTCTGGCCCCTTATTCTGAATGACAAACAGTTTCGCTGTTTATACTGGAGATTGATGGCACATGGTGGAATCTACTACACATATTGAATAATACACTTGTACTCATGCAATTCAATATTTTATATACATATTAATCATTTCGAAAGTGTTAGGCCAAACTTATAACTATTTCCCAAATTTTAGGGAAAATTTGTATACTGGTATACTGAATTTTAAAACTACCCACACATGAAAAATGCAAATGTCGTAGAGTTTGGTGATTGGAATATCCAAAACATCAATTTAAACCTTTGAGAATGCCGTAAGGCGAAACCGGCTCAGAAATAAAATTAAACTCTGTGGAAAAGTACAAGTGTATCCATACTTCCATACTAATATTATAAATGCGAAAGTAACTCTGTCTGTCTGTCTGTCTGTATGTTACGCTTTCACGCCTCAACCACTGAACAGATTTTGATGAAATTTGGTATAGGGGTAGATTAGACCATGAGAAAGGACATAGGCTATGTTTGGTCGCGATAACCGACATCCACGCGGGCGGAGCCGCGGGCAAAAGCTAGTTATTCAATATCCAGTTTCGTAAACACGCACCTTCATAAAAGCCAACTTGACACATTTAAGTTGGTCTACTTTTATGCCAGTTCTCTCTTCTATGTTAACCAATTGTAATCCACCGTCTTCTCACGTTACTGCGTTTGAAACTCTATGTCACTCAGAATAAGGGGCCTGTGTCAAATTAGAACTATAACCTCTTGCCAAATGGTTTGAGAACAAAGTTTGTTGACCTTTCGATAAGTTTGAACCGGTTATTCAGGGGTCGTAAACATTTTTCACACTGTAGCGAAATGAAATGCAGCGCCAAGTGTCACCCGCGTGAACTTTTGACACGTCAATTTGACTTCACCGCGCCTGATGGCAAGCTAAAGGCAAAGTCTAGGCAAGAGGGTCACCTTTATTTTTGTTACACAATAATCACTACTTATAATACTACATTTACTGCAAATTTTATTCTCAATAGATCTGGCACGATAGTGTGTCAGAATTAGCACGATAGTGTGTCAGAATTGGTTAGAAAATGTAAGAAAAAATTAAGAAATCCTAACAAAATAATATCACTTAGACGATGCTTAGTTGATCCTTGAGTAACTTCGCTTCTTCAATAAGCGTCGATATTTGAGTGGTTCTGAAAAAAAAGAGATTTTTAATTATCCAACGCAAGCTCTTGTAAAAGCCTTGATCAACCATATATGGAGGAAAAAGCGTAGGGTAGCAAGGTTAAGCAATACTTGGAAGGCTTGTCTTAAGATGGGTGACGGTTCTAAACACATTGATCCTTTCCGTGCTTTGAAATGCTTATCAAATACGTAGGGAAAATAAATCTTCTCGGGCGGGACTCGAACCCGCAGCCTTTCCCTTACAGGGGGAATGCCTTGACCAATTCGGCTACCGAAGCACGCCCGATGTGATTCAAATTTCCCTTCTATTTACCCGTTCTTAGGGCCTGTAAGGGAAAGACTGCGGGTTCGAGTCCCGCCCGAGAAGATTTATTTTTCCCTATGTATTTGATTTGTGTATAGTTAGCATACTTAAAGCTGTAAAATTCATTCAAGACTTTGAAGTGCTTGTTAAGCTGTCAGTTGAAGTTGCCATACCAACATCTATGGTCATTGCAGCTAGTTGCAGCCTTAAAAGTCTGACAACCTGGTACCTTCAGAGTTTCGAGAACCACTTATGGAGGTCATATGGCAGTCACTTCACGGAAAATAACAAATTCGACCGTTTCGTATTTAGACTGGAACTCAGCCCATAAAGCTGTGGAATGAACTCCTTGCTATGGTTTTCTCAAGCGACTACAATATGGGGTTTTTCAAGAAGGGTATTAGGTTTATAGTACTTTATAGTTTTATAATGCTTGTCTGCTACCTAAGTGATATAAAATCCAAAATATGGTAAAAAAATCTCTCTCTCTATCTCTCTTTCTCTCCCTCCCTATCTGTTTTCGATTTGTAACACGTCTTCTTTATGACTTATTTGTTAACTACACCGTATTGCCCTGGTTTTAGCACATTACTGTCCATCCCAAGGTTGCCTATTTTATCGTGCGCAAAATCCCCACGGAGCCGGTGGAGGCGGTTATGTCGGACTCGAACCGACTAAAACGCACGCCGTCTTGGGTCCTAGGTTGCCGGAGGTGAGATTGCCGAAAGCATATCTCTCGCACCCCGAGAGACCCAGGACCATCTCTTTGGAGATGGTCCCCTTCGAGATCCCAAGCTTGCCTGGAAGAAATAGTTTCCAGCGATAAGGCTGCCCATTGTACATTAAACTGTATACATGCTACCTACTGTTCTAATGTGATTTACATTAGAACAGTAGGTAGCATTATTGCTGTACTATAAAGAATTATGTATCTATCTATCTATATATCAATTTTTCCATTTTTTTGCCACCAGTGGTTGTCAAACGAGTTGGGAGTAAGGCTTGGAGGGTGATGATGATTATTTAGTTAAAAATCTTACTGTTGCTGCAGTATGGAGGAGATGGTATCGCTGTGGGACTTGCCGAGAGCGATGTCCTTCTTTTTGTACTCCTCCTGCCATTTCTGCATCTGGAAGGACAAAGGCTTTGTTACAATAGAAACACAATAATGGAGAATGTTCACTAATTTTGTATTCTAACTCATTATATTCGGTGTTGAAAATGAAAAATACATGTGAAAGAATTATTTTTATATTCTGAAAAGGCATCTGATGAGGCCGTCAAGCTAAGTGCCACCACTGTTAACATGGTACATGTTTACGATGGTGACCGTCTTTCCGAGACTTTGTCTTTGGCTTACCATCAGGCGAGGTTAAGTCAAAGCGACGTGACCATTATAAAAACAAATAATTTGAGACTTCGTTAATTTTTAACTTTCGCGTTCCATAATCTATATATATAAAAATGAACCCCTATTTCCCTTGGTCACGAGATGGCGCCTGAAAGGCTGGCCGATTTCGCTAATTCTTTTTTTGTTGTGTTCGTTATTGTTAGGAGATGGTTCTTATGAAAGAAAAAATGAAGAAAATTGCGCGGAAAATTAGAAACTTTAAGAATTCTTAACCACCATATAAAATAGCTGACCCGACATACGCCATGTCTTATTTTTGAATTTGGAATTCGAATTCGAAAAAAATGTGTTCATTAATCTAATACTTCTTTGATATTCTTCTATGTTATCTGACGTTTGACATAGAATTGACATACGAGCTGCAAATTTTCGTAACAGAATGCCATTTTTTCGTGTAAAGCAAACGATGGAAGGGAGTTGCAGATTTGCTTGGTCCGCGAAAATCTTTATGGTGGCTATTTTTTTATATATATCTTTTTTATTTTTATATATATCGCAGGTTTATAAGTGCCCGGTTAATGGCAATAGGCTCGCCCTATTACATTGGGACCTAAACATAAACTGGCGAAATGTGGGTGCTAGCACCTCTGCCTACCCCTTCTGGGAATACAGGCGTAAGTTTATAAAAAAAAAAGTATTTTTTTTAATGTAAGTCGTAAAATTGATGGTTCTTGGCATCCTTGAGCGTGGAGGTATATGGTTGAATGGGCTCCATAGGTATATGGGCTCCGTAGGTGTATGGGCCCCGGTGATCTATTTAAGTCGGGAGCTCCATGGGCGAAACGAAGTTTGCCGGGTCAGCTAGTATACAATAATAACGGGAATTAACGCGATCATGGTATAGGTACATACATTTGATTTGCCTGACGTTTTCGACCAGGTTACACCGGTCGTGGTCACAAGCTGACTGGCTCAGTAGTGCACACCCACCGTCTTCGAGGTTATGAGGTAGTAGGTTCTTCATCTACTCACAAATTCTCGATATTTTGTTTTCGCCATGTACCAAATCAAAGGTATGTACCTATACCATGATTGAGACTCCGTTATCTTTTTTCGTGCGGAAATCCCCTCGGATACCTCCCTTGCCGGAGTCGGAAGGGGAGGTTATGTTGGACTTGAACCGACTAAAACCGCACGCCGACTGTGGGTCGTGGTGCTAGGCCGGAGGTGAGGTTGTCTTCGACATATCCCTCGCACCCCGGCTGACCCAGGGCCATCCCTTAGAGTCTGGCCCCGACTCGTCCCCGGTGAGACTTCGTCATCAAGATATCTATGATGTTGACTGTATTTTTTATGGCTGTGCACCGACCTGCATAGTCTTGTCGTGTGCATACTCCCGCAGTTGTTGTATCTGGTCCCCGAGCGTCTCCCCACACCGTTTGTACTGTTGCAGCTCGTGCAGAAGTTCCCTCTCAGCCGGACTGGGGCTGGCGCGGGAACGGAGCTGACGGGTCACGGCCGAACACCTGGGGACACAGACTTCATGTACACGTGGATCTTATTGATACTAACTTCTTTATCTTGCGCAAAAACGAAGTTCGAGGCAACACTAAGGCATATCAAATATATAGGGAAAAAGAATCTTCTCGGGCGGGACTCGAACCCGCAATCTTTCCCTTACAGGGGGAATGCCTGACCAATTCGGCTACCGAGACACGCCCGATATGATTCAAATTTCCCATCTTATACGTCTTTAAGGCGACGTAGCATAGTTTGGTGTTGCCAGCGTAGAAAAAAGTCATTTAATGACATGGTACGAGTTTGAAAGGCGGTACGATACATTCGACGCAAGCCATGGGAACTATATCCGGAACTATGTGGGACCTGTTTAGTCGCGTCTGGTCCAATACGCTTTTGGTTCAATTGTCCAAACAGGACATAATCTCGGACTCTCTATCCTGTTTCTCGGTGGTTATAAAAAAATAACCACGAAGGCCTAATGCGGGTGCTCCACTCCGCTTCCGCATTATTTATTATTGGACCAAACGCGACTAAACTTGTGGGACCGTTCAGTCGTTAGAGCATGGCCGAATAACAAACACTACAACAAGTAGGATGGGATTTACCTATATTTGAGATCGTCTTGGTGTTTCTCAGCTAGTATGCACTTCTCTTTGAGCACTGCAGTCCGTAGTCGTACATCGTCCATTTCTTTCTGCAATTACAAAGTTACATCTAAGTTATGTTTAATATGCGCCACCTAAAAGAGGCGGCGGGCGGAAACGGGAGAGAACTCTCCCACCCGAGTTCACCGAAGACCATGGGCCTCCATGACCGGGTCCTGAGGACGGTGAGTGGGTTGCTCACCGTCCTTACAGAAGCAGGCCCATGACGGCAGCAGACTCACCCCCCCCCCCCCCCCCCTAAGAAGCGGGATGATACCCGAAAACCCCCATAGACGCGGGATAGCACCCGAACCACCCCCTAGACGAGGCCGCAATGTAGCCGTAGGTCTGATGGGAGTCCTGGGACATCTTTCCGAGGGCTTACCCGGGGCTCCCAACCATAGGCTGTTGGGCGTACGTGAGAGTTTTTAGTCGGTAGGAGACCGGCATAGCATCCATGAAGGAATTTCCCTCACGTTTAAAAAAAAAGTTATCTTTCATATAAAAATGAAAAAGTACACAGAAATATACAGTGCTAGTTTTTACCCACGGCTCCGCCCGCTTGGGTGTCGGTTATCGCGACCAAACATAGCCTATGTAAGGACATAGGCTAGACCTTGAGAAAGGCTCAAGGTCTCATCTACCTCTGTTCCAAATATCATCAAAATCGGTTCCGTGGTTTAGGCGTGAAAGCGTAACATACAGACAGACAGAGTAACTTTCGCATTTATATGCATATAAAAATATAGTATTTGTAACAAACCTGTAAGTCTTGCAACCATTCGTTATGTTGTGTCGATAAGGACCTTAGTGCGCTTAGTTTGCGACTGATCGCGTCTGAAGCGCGTTGCTGACGCGACATGTACTCGCCACGGAGTTTCAACGTCGCTTGGGTCAGAAACTGAAACAAATGTAGCTATACAATAACTGGAGGAGACATAACGGCTCAAATATTGAAAGGTTACAGGTTCATATTCCACTCAGAGTATTATCTTGAATGGTGGTTTTAACTTTTTGATACTAGCGCTTGTGTCTAAGTGCGCTCACTAAATAGTAAGTGAAGGTACCTTGGTGCGGTTGCTATTTGGATGGGGAACCGCTTGATGGTATTTTATCTAAGTGCTCCCGTGCGAAAGGGCACGTTATGACCTGAACAACTCTGTCCGTGGTTGACAACTGATAACTATGGATGGGAGGTAAGAATGCTGTCACTTTCAATAAATAAATAAATAAATATTCCACAACATTCTACACAACGCTGTCTAGACCCATGGTAAGCTTTTATAGCTTGTGTTATGGAATCTAGAATGCGGATAAATATACTTATATACTTTTTTTTTTGTAAATACACACATATTATACATAGGAACACCCAGACCAATGCAAATAGCCACACCCATGCATACAAATATTTGCACTGAGCGGGAATCGAACCCGCGCCTCTTGCGTAGCAGTCGCGTTCACTACCGCCACGCCACGGAGGCTGTCAAAACAACAATCATAGATAATATATTATATTTCTATACAGATGCACAATCAGGAACCAAAAACGGATACATTATTACTAGATGGCGACAATGCTTTGGCAAACTTTACCAATTTTTACTATTAAAAGTTAACTTATGAAGAACGAAAAATACAGTAAACATATTATTGAATATGACTGAATAAAACCATAACTATTCTTCTCTATATTGATTTTACAGTAATTTGTATAGTTATAGACAACATTGACTGTTGGACAAAATTATCACTAGATGGCGGTTTCCTAAATTATCACTTTAGTCACGAATCTTTACTCATTTTATTACTAACGAGTTTTGAATGCTTAAATGAGACTACTAATGCCATCTAATAGTTTTTGAGTTAAACTAAAGATATTTTCTTAGAGTTCGTACCCGATGCTCTCAATATAGCTCAGAATCTAAGCCAAGTCATATTTAAGTGAACTTTGAACTTCGAGATGAAGGTCTTGGATCCGGCCATTGAATAAGTCAAAATAAGTAAAAATATCTCGTACTTCTAAGCATTCCTTGGGGCTGGGTTCCTCTTTCTTGGCAGTATTGAGTATCGGCTGCGACACATCGCGTGTGAGGATCTCTTGAATTATCGATGTGAAGGACAGTTTTTGTCTCTGGAAATAAAATAAAAATTACTTTTCAAAGGACACCTGTGAAAAATATGGTGACAATCAGTTAAGAAATGTTCCCTCTAGATTTGAACCTTAGATCATATACTGTATAGACACAGTATTACTAACAAGAATTCATCGCAAAAAACGACGTGAAAACGCGTTTCGTCTGAATAAGCTGTGAATGAATGAATGTCAAACTGTGAATGTGTGCACATCATGAAATGTATGTATATGCCAACTTGTACCAAAGTAAAGTAAAGCCAACGAGACAAGAGAAAAAAGGTAAACAAAGCGACCATTACTAAGTTACGTTGCGATAACTAGCGATTATTTTCTCTGTCCTTGTCGCACATGTCACACGTACGCACGACAATGGCCGAGCGACAGCTGTTGTTGCGTGTTTCGTAGTACAAAAAAACTGTCAGCACAGCGGTTCTAAACTGTCAGATCCACCATCTTATGAGCAATTTCATTCCTTTTTTTTTAATGAATTTTTTTTTATAGCATTTATTATGCTAACTTTTAAGTTCGAAAAACATTGGAAAAAATGAAATGCTCAAGTGAGACTCGAACTCACGACCTTTCCCTTACAGGGGGACTGCTCTTCCAACTGAGCTATTAAGCACCACCTGAATCATTCCAAATTTTCCTTCTCTTTATATCCGTCTATAAGGGCGACGGTGCAGCCATCTACCAACATTCTTACGAACTGTTGGAAACAATGAATGATTTTTCAACCATTTTTAAACATTGAATTTTGATGACTGCGCCCAAATATTTGAATGAATTTTTTTATAGCATTTATTATGCTAACTTTTAAGTTCGAAAAACATTGGGAAAAATGAAATGCTCAAGTGAGACTCGAACTCACGACCTTTCCCTTCCTTTCATTCCTGTTTGAAATGCGTTTGAAAAATGTTTGGAACCACTGAAACTTTGTTTACCTTTTTTCTCTCGCTTCGTTGGCTTTACTTTATACGACGCGAAGCCAGGATTCTTGAGCTTACCTAGCGTCTAGATGTAGTTTGTATATAATCTAAGATCGGAACACAGACATGCAAAGATATGGATGAAAGCAATATCGTCCACCTTGTTGAAACGGAAAGTATTGACAAACCTCTTTCATAATACTTGTGAGGTCGTCCTGCTCCAACGCTGGGTTCTTCAACTGTAGTTCTTTGTACAACTGCTCTTCTAAACCGAAGGGCTCCAATGTTCTGTAAATTGATTAACAATTTTTAAATAGGGGTAGGGGGTTCTTCAAGAAGGGCATTAGAAGGGTTTGGACGGTAGGCCACGGTAACCACTTTCCATCAGGTATATAGGATATGCTTGTCTGCCACCTAAGTGGTATATAAAAAAAAATTGATAGCTAGATTTTCTGAGGCTAAATTATTAGAAGGTTTAAAAAAACGATTAAAGGTAAATTATATTTGGTATCACTTAGGCTTGGTCTACCGTTCAAAACAGTCGTGTTGCTCGTGTTACAAATTAAAAAGTGCAGTGTCTACGTAGCGGACGCCGCGCGCCGCCGCCACGATGATGCAATCGTCACTACAACTGCAAGGTAAAGTAAACAATTGTTAAGGCGAAGCTATCCACTATCATTAAAATGTCATCTAATACACCAATTAAGCTCAATACGGAGAATGAACATTTACTGTTCAAAGCTTACGCTGACGAAAAAGAAGAAAATGGTAATCTTCGCCAAATTATTCAAAAAATGCAGGCTCAAATTGATGAACTGCAAAAACAAATTATGAGTCTCACTCATGAAAGAGAAGCTACATCACGTAAAATCCAAGCCACTCCAAAAGAGAAAGAGAGTTCGACCCATTGCTCGGAATATTGTACAGACGAAGAAGATTTGGCAAAAGAAACCGAGTGGATACGGGTCAAAAGTAGAAAGAAAAGGAAAATGAGCTCGTCACTTACTCAAGCGGAAGAGCCCCAAAACACCGACTCAATACTTACCAAAAATGTTAGAACTAAGAAGGTTCCACCCCCTCCACCTATAATAGTAGATGGTATTGAAGACTATCAAAAATTTTTTGATACCATAGCAGCTAATCCTTATGGTGACGCATTTACCACTAAACTCATGAACGGTGAATGTGTCAAAATCAATGCCCACAATGAGGACTCATACAAATCCTTAAGAGACATAATAACCCAGAGTGGCCATTTGTGGCACTCTTATGAAAACAAGCAAGAAAGGCCTATAAGAGTAATGGTAAAAAATCTGCATTACACATGTAAGCCAGAAAGAATCATTGAAGACCTTCAAAACAAGTCTTTAAAAATATTAAACGCAGCTAACAAAATCAGCTGGAGGAAGAAAGAGCCCCTTAACATGTTCATGTTAACTTTTAGCAATGACGAGGATATCAGTAAAGTTTACGGCATAAAGTCCATATTAGGATGCAAAGTTGAAGTTCAGCCTATTAAAACATCTAAACTCGTACCTCAATGTAAAAGGTGTCAGGCGTATGGCCACACGCATAAATATTGTTCTAAGGAACCGCGATGCGTGAAATGCACCGGAAAACACCTCACTCGGGACTGCAATAAACCTGCAGAAGAGAAGCCAAAATGTGTGCACTGTGGTGAAGCCCATCCAGCTAACTACAGAGGATGCATAGTTGCCAAAGAAATGCAAAACATGAAAAACAAAACAATAAAAAATGCATCTGCATATACTCAGCAGCGAGTTGTCCCAAAGAAAGCAACAGCACGCCTTAGAAGTGAAAGAATAACTTACGCACAAGCCACTGCTAAACCAGATCACCCTATCAACAATGTGAATAACTCAAACCAATCACAAACTAACTTGTCAGAAAAATTGGACGAAATTATTAAAATAATGTCATCATTCGATGGCCGACTACAGAAATTAGAAAAGGGAGCCATGACTGGCCTAGCTAAAAAATCAAATAAAAAATGAATAACACACTCCGAATTATGGCATGGAATGCTAATGGACTACTTAACCATCAACAAGAACTCCAAGTAGTCCTAAATATCGAAAATATTGATATTTGTCTGGTGTCAGAAACTCACTTCACCAGGCAATGTCACATTACCTTTAAAGGTTATAAAGTATACCATGCATTACATCCTAGCAACAGTGCCAGTGGTGGCAGTGCAATAATAATAAAGGAAAATCTCTATCACCACGAAGAAATAAAGCATGAATATCCAGAAATACAAGCTGTATCAGTACGAGTCAAGTGTAACCTCTACCCTCTCACGATAGCTGCATTGTATTCTCCTCCAAGACACTCCATAAAAAAAGAAGAATATATAAACTTCTTAAGTCAACACGGGCAAAGATACATTGTGGGTGGTGATTTCAACGCCAAACATAAGCACTGGGGATCCAGACTTATTAACACCAAAGGCCGGGAATTATATAGAGCCATACAAGAGTTAAACTGTGAAGCTGTATCTACAGGCAAACCAACCTACTGGCCCACGGACCCTAACAGGATCCCAGACCTGATCGATTTTTTCATCTGTAAAAATATATCTAAAGGCGATTTTATTATAGAAGAAGGTCATGACATGAACTCGGACCATTCAGTAGAATAGTAATTCTACTAACATTAAGTAGACGTTTCCTGCATAATGAGAAACAACCCATATTAGTCAATAAGTATACTGACTGGGATAGTTTTAGACTAGACTTAGACAATAGAATAGAATTAAGAGTTCAGCTTAAAACCTCTGAACAACTAGACGCAGAAGTTTATCATAAATATACAACAGGAATATCATAAATATACAGAAGAAATTTATCATAAATATACAACAGGCAGCTTGGAATAACACTCCTGAGAAACCAAAATTGGTAAAACGATCGGTGTACCCAGCACACATAATGAATCTCATTAAGCTAAAACGAAGGCAACGGAGAAGGTGGCATTTAACGAGAAGCCCTCAAGATAAAGCTGAACTTAATAACTTAACTAAACGTCTCAAAAGGGAAATAATAACTTATAATAACTTGTTAACAAACAACTATCTACGCCAGTTAACAATTGACTGCAAGTCAGACCACTCGTTATGGAAAGTGACAAAGAACATAAAAAGACCCATCACACAAATTCCTCCTATAAGAGAAGAAAATGGGAAATGGGCTATTAGCAATCAACAAAAAGCTGACAGGTTCGCTCAGTACCTGGAGTTCATATTTCAACCCAACGTGGTAACATCGAACTCCGCTGAAATTATGAATTTTTCACCAAAAACGCAAAGTGACATCTCAGAAATAAAGCTCGCTACTCCAAAAGAAGTATCAAATACGATTAAATGCCATATAAATTCGAGGAAATCACCTGGCTACGACCTAATAACAGGTGAAATCCTACAAAATTTAAATCGCAAAGCAATTGTAAAACTGACCACGCATATCAATGCTGCATTTCGATTAAAGTATGTACCTGATCTGTGGAAAGTAGCTGAAATAATCATGATAGCAAAACCTGGGAAACCACCAGAGGAACCAACTTCATATAGACCAATATCTTTACTACCAAATAGCAAAACTTTTTGAGAAACTACTATTAAAAAGACTGAAACCAGTTATAGAAAATAGCAATCTTATCCCAGATCACCAGTTTGGCTTCAGAGATCAACATTCAACTATTGACCAGGTTCACAGGATTACTAATTATATCGAAACAGCCCTAGAAGAAAAGAAAGTATGCTCCACTATATTCCTTGATGTAGCACAAGCTTTTGAAAAAGTTTGGCACGAAGGTCTCATATATAAACTAAATGTTATGCTACCGAGACAGTATGCGGACATTCTTGAATCATACATATCAAACAGAGCATTTCGCATTCGTTACGGAGATGCTTACTCGGAAACAAAGCCCATCAATGCTGGCGTACCCCAAGGAAGTGTATTAGGTCCAATCTTGTACCTACTGTACACTAATGATATCCCAGTTACAGAAAATAATCCTATTGCCACTTTTGCCGATGACACGGCTATTATGGCGATAGGTAATACTCATGAAGAGGCAGTGGAAAAAGTCCAAATAGCGGTTAATCAAGTTCTAACCTAGACTAAAAAATGGCGAATTAGGCTAAACGAAAGCAAGTCGATTTACGTCGACTTCACCAATAAAAGATCACAACATTTTCCTGTATTTATTAATGGCCAACAAGTTCCATACTCTAATACAGCTAAATATCTTGGTATGACTCTTGACGCTAAGCTGCGCTGGAAAGAACACGTCAAGGAAAAGAGATCTGAATTGAAAATACGCTACCAGAAAATGTACTGGCTACTTGGAAGACACCCCCCGCTATCAGTACACAACAAAGTCCTATTATACAAACAGGTATTGATGCCAGTATGGACTTATGGTATCCAGCTCTGGGGCTGTACCAGTAAGAGCAATCGTCAGATCATACAACGATTCCAAAACAAAGTACTCAGGGACATAGTTAATGAACCCTGGTATATTCGGAACTGCGATCTACATCAAGACCTAAACATGGATGTTGTAGACCGAGTAATACAAAAATATGCAGAAGCCCACGAAAACAGACTTCATCATCATGTGAATGTCGAGGCTATCCAGCTTCTTGACATCACTAATATAGTAAGAAGACTGAAAAGGACGAAACCGTTCGAGTTAGTGTAGTGTTTTAACGACCAATAAACTTATGTAGTGATTAGTGCTGCTTACAAAGAACACATGAACAAAGTGTCTTCGCCTTAATAAAAACTAAGTAAGTGTTAATGGACGCATTCTTAGGTTATTGTTTACGTAGTAATTTAGGTGAAATTTGTTTACTAATTGGCCAACTAGGCTAGATCGTAATATAAATAAAGTATAAACTACTTTATTAGAAAAAAAAAAAAAATATTTGGTATAAAGTTTTGTGTTGTACAATTTCGCGTGTTGACGGATAAAGAATACAAGTATCATCACCCCACTTCATCCATAAGTTTTGGTAAGAGGCGACTAAATAACTTGAAACAAAACTGTAACTTTGGTGTTTTTTTTTAAATCTAGATGGGGTCCATACCTGGGTATATATCGGGAAATAGGTATATCTTCAACCTTAAATCCAAACTAATATTATACATGAAAAAATAACTCTGTCTGTATGTTACGCATTCACGCCTAAACTACTGAACCGATTTCAACGAAATTTGGTATAAGGGTAGATTAGACCTTGAGAAAGGACATAGGCTATGTTTGGTCGCGATAACCGACATCCACGCGGGCGGAGCCGCGGGCAAAAGCATGTATGCTATATACGCGCAGTACAGATCTCTCGGGTGGACGAGCTCAAATTCACCAATCATAAAATATTACATAACAATCCGCGCGAACAAGTGCAGTGCTTCGTTTGTCTCGCTATTAAGGTCTAAAGTACTTACTTAAAGTAAAGCCAACGAAGCGAGAGAAAAAAGGTAAACAAAGTTTCAGCGGTTCCAAACTTTTTCATTTGAAAATTATTACATATCACTACAAGCGCATTCTATACAGGAATGAAATTGTTCATAAGATGGCGGATCTGACAGTTTAGAACCGCTGTGCTGACAGCTTTCATGTACTACGAAACACGCAACGACAGCTGTCGCTCGGCCATTATCACGTACGTGTGACATGTGCGACAAGGACAGAGAAAATAATCGCTAGTTACCGCAACGTAACTCAGTAATAGTCACTTTGTTTACCTTTTTTCTTTCGTTATTGTGGTATAATTTTTTTGTGGATTATTTTTCCTTACTTATGGGGGTTGGGGGTTTCCTTACCTGGGCAGTAAGGTGGCGTCAGCACACAGCACCAGTAGGCGGGGCAGTGGGGGGGCCGTGAGCGCCACCCCGAGCGGCGGCTGCAGCTCCCCTCTCGCCGGCGCCGTACACACCAAGTGGCGGGCGGCGCTGCGAGCCCCGCACATCGACGATAGCACTGTCTCTGTGTCCGCTGTGCAATAAACATTACAATTATTTATTTATTATTATCCAACTGCTGCAATTTGCGACTACACCCCCGTGGAATTCTAAGATCCTTCCTGCAAGTAACAATAAGTTACCTATGTGTTATTTCAGATACAATATAAAATTATCTATATAAAGTAAAAAAAACATCGAAAGTAAAAATATTTTTTTTATTAACACACACACACACACACGCACGCACATACACACACACACACACACACACACACACACACACACACCCACACACACACACACACACACACACACACACACACACATATATACGCACACACTCACACACACATCCACACACAGACACACTAACACATACGCACACACACAGATATGGGATATATGGGATAGATAGTCTATAATAAAGGCTACTAAGAGAACAGAATCAAAATTTCAGACAAGCGAAACCGTGAGCAACAGGTAGTCGAAGGCAAAGGTAAAAATAGCTCGTTTTCTTTTAGTTCACAGAAGTCAAACATTGATGTATTCTCATAGACTAAGCAAATACCATGGAAAATAGCCAAGGATATGGACCCTATCAAGATCTGTAAAAGCCAAATTAATCTTCCTGGCAAGTTATAATATCTGTAGTTATGAGTAGGACAGAGGACTCCAGTTTCAAAGTGCTGGCTTTGGATGTAACTTAAGTTTTAAGCGTCGGTAGCTTAGTGGTTAAGGAGTCGGTCTTAAGATCAAAAGGTCCCAGGTTCGAATCCTGGCCATTACACTACCGACGTGAACCTACTACTAACACAAGCAATTTAAATTTCCCTCCTTATACGTCTTTAAGGCGACGTAGCGTCATCTACCGATTTTCTTACGAACTATCGGAATCAATGAATGATGTTACAATCATTTTTAAACATTGATTTTTTGATAACTGCACCCAATTGAAGTAATTTTTACAGCATTAAGTATGCTAACTATACAAATCGAATACATAGGGAAAAAGAATCTTCTCGGGCGGGACTCGAACCCGCAGTCTTTCCCTTACAGGAGGAATGCCTGACCAATTCGGCTACCGAGACACGCCCGATATGATTCAAATTTCCCTCCTTATACGTCTTTAAGGCGACGTAGCGTCATCTACCGATTTTCTTACGAACTATCGGAATCAATGAAGTCTCGCCCGAGAAGATTCTTTTTCCCTATGTATTCGATTTGTATAGTTAGCATACTTAATGCTGTAAAAATTACTTCAACAAGCAATTTAGCTTAGCTGGAGGGAATATTAGTAATTTCGGTTCTAATATTCTCATACATGGCGACTAAGGGATAGGGCTGTTTAACATCAGATATATACGCCCAGACTCAGCCTCAAATGTTCGAGGCCGAGGCCGAGGCTCGAGTTAACAATAGTGCCCGGAATACGGCAATAGGCTCACCCCCTATTACGTGGGACCGAATAAAATGACTGGTTAAATGTGGGTATTAAGTCACCTATGTCTAACCCCCCGGGGATAAAAGCGTGATTGTACCTATGTATGTATGTAATATACTTAAAAAAAAAAACAAAAAAAAACGTTGATGGTGAATAAAAAAATGATTAGGTTCACTCACCTTCATCAGCCATAACAAAGTCCACGAGATGTCCGAGCATGGGCAGCGTGATGGAATGCACGCCACCAGCATGCATGCATGCATACGTGTTCCGCGTGCACGGGAACAGGAGCACCGGGTACGAGTACTGCAGCGCGCTGTCCGGGTTCAGTACTATGTTTAATTCCACTGCCTCTATCACGTATAGTGCGTGGGTGTCGCCATCTTCTTTATCGGTGGGCTGGAGACATATAAAAACGTGTATTGGATGGACCAATCTATGCGAAAGTGGCGTGAAAGAAAGAAAGCGTCGGTAGCTTATTGGTTAAGGAGCCGGCCTTACGATCGAGAGGTTCCGGATTCGAATCCTGGCCATTACACTACCGACGTGAACCCACTCCTAGCACGAGCAATTTAGCTTAGTTGGAGGGGTTAGAGGGAATATTAGTAACTTCGTTTCTAATATTCTTTAAAAAAAAACTATGTGTTGCTTTTACGACTAAACTACTGAACCGATCTTGATGAAATTTTGGTACAGATATAGACTAGAGCTTGGGAAAGTAAAAGGTGACCCTTTAATGCGAAAAAAAGGGTTAAATTGTTCAAATAGGGTTATAAGTTTGTACAAAGTTCGTAATTTTTGAAGATAATTTAATGAAATTTGTTTATACTGTTGATTATTGGCACTTGGTGGATTCTGCTACACATGTTGAGAAAGTCACTTTGTACTTTACCACTATATTACACTATATATAGTGGAAAAGTACAAAGTGTCTTACTCAATATTAATGAAATTTGGTACACGATTAGTGCTTAGGAAAGGATATAACGTCGCGGTAATTGAAATCCATGCAGGCGGAGCTGCGGGCAACAGTTAGAATTATTATAAAGAGGTAAGGTTTGTGATGTTGTGATGATCATGGTATATACAATCAATGGGAAGTGTCATTAAACCTTGTTAGAATGGAAACTAGTGTCACGAAATTAGTTTGGGTACCGAAAAATTTATGACTTTTTGCTATTATCTAACTTAAACCTAACCGAATTAAATAATATGATAATACTTATCGAATATATAGGGAAAAATTCACACTCGGGACAAGGGCGGGACTAGAACTCGCGATCTTTCTCTTACAGGGGGAATGCCTTGTCTCGGTAGCCTATTAAGTAATTTTTCCCTATGTATTCGATTTGTATAGTTAGCATACTTATGGTACATTCCACCACACGCGAGTAAAGTTTATTCCTAGATTAAACAGGCAATATCACCCAAATATTGGCTGTTTATTCTCAGAATAAACTTTATTCGAGTTTGGTAAAACCGGCCCTTCACTACATAGTATAAAGCAAAGTCGTTTTCCGCGTCCCTATGTATGCTTATATCTTCAGAACTATGCTACAGATTTTGATGCGGTTTCTTTTTACCCGACTACGGCGAAGCCAAAAGGAGGGTTATGATTTTGACAGGCTATGTATGTATGTAAGTATGTATATATGTATGTATGTATGTTCATTTGTTCCCTCATAGCTCCTCAAATACTTATTAGAACTGGACAAATGAGGTATCGTTACAAGCGGCTTGATCGTCCGATGGTTATAGGCTATATGACGTGTCACCTAATCTTTTGTGGCACCCTCTGGCACTCATAAGGTATTGTATTAAAAAATAAATTTGAGATAAATATGCCGTGTTTGGTATCAAATGAAAGTGCTTCATGAGCCCATTTCAAATATGTATAAATTATTAGCTTTACCTTGCCTCAAAATAATTTAAATAAAAAATAAAGTTTAAACTAACACCCGACTACCGAAAAATCACGCTTTAAAAAGTGACAAACAAGAAAATATCAAGGATAGCCGTGGTCGTATGCCACTTACTCTAACAAAACAATATATTCTAGGGAAAAGTGGCTTACGACCACGGCTATCCTTGATATTTTCTTGTTTGTCACTTTTTAAAGCGTGATTTTTCGGTAGTCGGGTGTTATAATAGATAGAGTAATTCAAGAAGAAGGTTTATATGTATAATACATGCATACATGGATATAGTATATGGGTGAGAAGTTCTTTGGGGAAGGCGCTAATGGCCGTCGCAGAACTCAGTCAGTGTAATGACACCAGCTGCGGCCTATTCTTGGGCTTTGTTCTGTATCTTCTACCTACATTATTATTATTTATTTATTTTCCATTACAACTGTATTTTTTTACCTGTATTATTTACCTGTATTTTTAACTTTGCATCGTAACGAATCTTCGTATTTTTTTTGTTGCTGTTAATCAATTTATTGGACTAGCATTCGTAATAAGTAAATATATAATAAGTGTGGGCTTGTAATTAGCAATATGTCTACACACTTTAATCAAGATATTAATGTTATTATTCTGTAAGCCTTCCTAAAAGTAATAAATAAATAAATATAGTAGAGAGTAATCTGCGGTAGGCTAGTGGTATGGGTAATGGACTGCTGGGACGAGGTCTCGGGTTCGATCCCAGGTTTACCATGGCACACACCAATGACTTTTCGATGCTTTTCGATGCTTTTCGAAGTTATGTGTGTATTTATCGCAGGTTAATAAGTGCCCGGTCAATGGCAATAGGCTCGCCACCTATTACATATTAGAGGGTGGGTATTATATAGTAGAGGGTGCAGCGGGAACGGGATCGGACGCCACACGGCGAAATAAAAATTGGCGGTACGAAGTTCGCCGGATCAGGTAGTAATGTTATAAAATGAGGATACTTACATTAGGCAGTAACATACAATGGTAGAGCTGTGCGGAGCAAGTGGCCACCACCACCAAAGGCGGGGTGTCTCCACCACCCAGGGCCGTGATGGAGCAAGACTCAGAGCCATAGTTGTCGTCAGCAGGGGGATACATCGCCAGGGGGCCGGTCAGCTTGGCTTGTATTGGGCTGGAAATACAAGTATCGGAACTGTTGGGAGATATTGATTGATTTTCTTATTTTGCTATGATTTATGTTATGTATATGTATGCTAGTGTATGTGCTGCAGCTGCGAGAAATAAATGTATTTTCTTTCTTTCTTTCTTTCTTCTTCATTTATTTAGTTGCCTAATTTTTAAGTCGGAATAAATTAAGAAGAAATATTTGCAGTCATGTTTGTTATAAATAAGTATCTGTAACTGCCAACTTGTGTAACGAGTTCTAGAATGCACATAAATATACTTAGATAGTGGTGCTAATTCTGTTGTGTTTAAACTAACTAAAATACACTTAAAATATCTAAAATGTATTATACACCAAGATTGCATAGTCTTTTCGTAGAAAAAGATTATGATAATGTGTTTTTTTTTTTTTTTTTTTTTTTATCGTGCAATAAATCCCCACGGATACCACCTCCACAGAGCCGGTGGAGGTGATTATGTCGGACTCGAACCGACTAAAACGCACGCCATCTTGGGTCCTTGGTTGCCGGAGGTGAGATTGCCAAAAGCATATCTCTCGCACCCCGACAGACCCAGGACCATCTCTTTCGAGATGGCCCCCTTCGGGTTGTGGGGACCAAAATGTCCCCATCTAGCCCTGGTTACGGGGAGGCGCACTTTGCGCCGCCGCCGCGGCCTGCTTCTGCTAGGGTGACAGGCGGCTCCACCAGTCACCCCCAGGCCAGCGCTCATGGAGGACGGAGGTCGTTCTGCGACCTCCGACGTCCGGTTCGCCTTCGCTCTGCACGGGCTTCCCGGGCCCGGAGTCTGGTCCGGACCCGACCGGCCG
The DNA here is from genome assembly GCA_914829495.1 of Eilema sororculum. Taxonomy (NCBI): domain Eukaryota; kingdom Metazoa; phylum Arthropoda; class Insecta; order Lepidoptera; family Erebidae; genus Eilema; species Eilema sororculum. The sequence goes on from OU618536.1 coordinate 18,651,627, forward strand.
CCTCCTTCTCGAGCATTACTTGCTCGCAGAAGGAGGCGGCCGCACCCCAAGCGTTTGCGCATCGTACCATCGCTGTGAGCAATGTGACGAGTGTGAGGACTCCCACCCCTAGAGCCGCCACTAGGACCCGCCTCGGCGTGTCCCACGCCGGGCACTCGGTCAGCGTGTGCAGCTCTGTGTCCTCGCTCGCATCACAGTGATGGCACTCGGACGTTGGCTCCTTCCGGATCCGACACAGGTAACTCCCGAAACACCCGTGTCCGGTAATCACCTGCGTCAGCCGGTACGAGAGGCTGCCGTGTGGCCTCTCTAGCCATTCCTCCATGATGGGTCTTACCGCCGCTATAACGGCGTGCCCTGCGCTTGGTCGCCCAAGTCGTAGCTCCCATTCCGCTACCATGTCCCTGTGGAGCTGAGACCTCACGGCCCGAATTTCTTCGGGCTCGGGTTCCCGTCCCCGCTCCCGCGCCTCCTTACGATACCGATATAGCATCGAAAGGGCTCTCGCATCCAGGTTCCACGGTAGGGATCCGGCAAGGAGACTCGCCGCCTCGAAGGATATCGTGCGGTACCCCCTAATGGCCCTGCTGGCCATTGCACGCTGCGGTCCACGCAGCAGACGCGCATTGTGAACCGTCAGGGTGTCCGCCCATATTGGGCACCCATATAGGGCCATGGACCGCACGACTCCCGCATAGAGTCTCCTGCAGGAGTCATCCGGCCCCCTCATGTTGGGCAGCAGCCGCCCCAAAGCGGCAGCTGTGTCCTTCAATTTGGGGGCCAGTCTTCGGAGATGCTCCCCGAAGTTCCACCGGCCGTCAAGCACGAGCCCCAGATATTTCATCTGGGCCTTGATGCCGATAGAAATGTCTCCCACTATGAGGCTGGAATCCTCCGGTGGCACGCGCCGAGGTCCATGAAAGAACATGGCCTCGGTTTTATGCAGAGCCACCTCGAGACCCAGCCGCCGAATCCGCTCCACGACTTGGGCAACCGCGGTCGTGGCCTTCAGGGTCGCTTCGCGGTATGTAGCTCCGCACGCCGTCACCAGCGTGTCGTCCGCATAACAAGTGACGGCGGCACCGTCCGCGAACTCACCGCGAAGCACCCAGTCGTAACCGATGTTCCACAGTAGCGGTCCCAGGACCGATCCCTGCGGAACACCGCACGACATCTCTCGCCGACCGAGCCCGGTCGCACTTGGGTAGACGACTGCTCTCTCCGACAGATACGCCCCGACTATGCGGCGAAGATAGAGAGGCACCTCGTGATACACGAGCGCCTCCCTAATGCAGCTCCAGGGCAGGGTGTTAAACGCGTTGGCGATGTCCAGTGACACCGCCAGCACCACCTCGCCCCGAGCGACGGCGTCCTTCACCAGAGTCCCCACGCGCATGATGGCATCCACGGTGGAGCGCCTCCGGCGGAAGCCATACTGGCCATCCGCCAGGTCAGGCCCCACTCTGGATAGGTGCTCGACGAGGCGCTTTGCAATCACTCTTTCAAAAAGCTTGCACACCTCGTCGAGCAACACTATCGGCCTGTAGGCGGACGGTGAGTCCGCCGGGCGTCCCGCCTTTCGGATGAGGACCAGTTTCCCCGTCTTCCACAACTTCGGAAACTGGCCTCGCTCCAAACATGCGCTGAGAAACCCTCTCAGTCGGGGCTCGAGAGCGTCTTCTTCGCCTAGAGCTAGGACCCACGCTCGGCCTGGAATGCCGTCGGGTCCCGGGGCGGTGTTCTTGGCCTTAAGCCTTAGCACCGCCAGCTCTAGCTCTACCCAAGTGACCTCGGGCACGTCGTCGTCATCCACGTTGGGTGCCATAGGCGACCTAGGTGGCGGAGTCATCTGCGGTGGAATATGTTCCACCGCCCGCGCTGGGAACAGGGAGCCAACGACTCCTCCGAGCAGCTCCGGCTGGAGACACCGGGTTAACGGTGGGGCCCGGGGGCGCAGCTTGCCCCTTACCATAAGGTAAGGCCGCCCCCATGGGTCCCGCTCCAGCGTCTCCAGCAGCTCCTTACGAGCTGCAGCCTTCGACTGCCTTATCGCCACTCGGAGGGCCTTTCTGGCCTCCCTGTACCCCGCATGAAGCTCCGCCTCTCGGGGCTCCGTATCTGCGGGGCGGCTACGCCTCCTTCGGAATCTGGTCCACCGGCGGAAAGCGATCACGGAGGCCTGTCGCAGCCTCGCGATGTCCGCTGACCACCAGTAGACCTGACGCCTCGGATTATAGGGCGGAGCCCTAGGCATAGCCGCGTCGCAGACACGTGTCATGGCCTCCCGGAACCACGCCGCCTCATCGTCTATGTCGACAGGCCTGTCCGGCGCAGAGGCCCAGGCCTGTACGATGGCGGCCTCCAGGAGGACCTCCCGATCCAGTCGCTTAAGCACCCAACGTGGCTCGCGTGGAGCCGGTGTAACCGGCGTGGCACCCGCGGGGGGAGAGACGTCGAACCGAATGTATAGATGATCCGACGCTGTCTCCACCTCCTCAAGGACACGCCAGCTCTGCACACGGCCTGAGAGCGGGGCGCTCGCGAACGAAAGGTCCACAATTGAGTCGCCCCGTCTCTTCACGCACGTGGCGACGGCCCCGCGATTCAGAAGAACTAGGCTGAAACTATCAGCCCAGCTCTCCACTGCCCTGCCCCTCGGTCTAGTGCATCGGGAACCCCAGTTCAGAGACCAGGCGTTAAAGTCCCCGAGCACCAGAACCGGGTGAGGGTAACAGGTATTGACGACGACGCCCAGCTGATCCAGCCACTGCTGGTACTCAACTAGGTCTCGGTTCGGCGAGAAGTATACTGCCACGACCGCTATCTCCCCCATAAGTGCCGCCATGCAGCCATGCCCCCTTGTCACGACAACAAGGGGGGGGCTGCCGGCAGCAGCGTTGTGCACCAGTGCCACCGATCCGTCCAGGTCGATTTCCCAGGCAGGCCCGAGAAACCGGTGAATGTACGGCTCGGCGACAGCGGCGACATTAATGCCCCACTGTGCCATGCTCTGGAGCAGAAGTGCCTGAGCATCGACACAGTGGTTCGCATTTGCCTGCAGGACGCGGAGCTGAGGATCCATTATGGAACGCCCATCTCCACGCCCTGCCGCGAACCGGAGACGGAGCGCCTGCCTCCAGGCTTCGGCCTCCCCGCGATGCAGGCCTTGGCGCCAACCCTGTGGTCGGCCGGCTTGCCCTCCGCTGCACACCTGATGCAATGCAACGGAGCTTCGCAATTACCGGCCTTATGACCGGGTTGGCCACAGCGGAAGCAACGGTCACCGACTGTTACCTCCGCCGTGCACTGCACCCCCACGTGGCCCACCGACAGGCACCGGAAGCACCGTGCCGGTCGGGCCTGCAGGAGCCGTACCTGCACCTTCTGGAAGCCTCCGATGAGGAGGCTCCGCCCATCGGCAACCTTTTGGGCTGCCGCGATGGGGCAGCCGACAACTGCTGCCCCCAGTCCACGACGGCCGAAGCGTATTGCTCCGACCCTCACTGTGTCCTGAGGACAGCCTCCGGCCTCCACCACGGCGAGCCTAAGCTCCTCGGCCGTGATGGAGTCGTCCAGACCCGATATGCGCACTTCTGCGCACTTGTTGGGCCTGGACACCCGGACGTCAGCTACGTCCAGCGTCTCCCTGAGCCTAGCCGCTAAGGCGTCGGCTTTAGGGCCGCTGGTAGCGCCGGGGACCTCGAAGATCCGAGCTCCGGTGCGCGTGGGCTTGCACACCAGATCCGGGATCTCGAGGGCTCCCAGGTCGATGCAGGCCCTTGCCTGCCTCACTACCTGGGCGTACTCCACACCTCTCTCCGACGCTTCCGCCGTCAATGTGATGACGACGGCCGTCGATCGAGGGACGCGGAGCCTCCTCGGCGCTGTTGCCATCGTGGCAGCCTTGGCCCTTCTGGCCAATTTGGCTGCTTTTTTAGCGGCGCTCCGTCTCTGTTTATTTGCTCCGGCCACCTCCCAGCCCCCTAACGGGGCCGGAGCCAGAGCCCGGGCCGGGACTGAAGCCCGGGCTGGGGGCGGGGCTGAGGCCAGGGCTGGGGACTTCTTCCCCTTACCCTTGCCCCTCCCCTTACCCTTGCCCTGGGTGACCTGGGCGCCCTGTGCGGGACCCGGAGGTCCTGGAGGGGGGCGGCGAGCTGGCACTGACGGGGCCGCCGCCGCCGCCGGGGAGGCAGTGCCGCCTCTCACTGCGGCGGCGTACCCGGCTGGCGTCGCGAGAGGAGGACGGCGGGCGATGTCCAGGATCGCCTCCAGCCGCCGGTTGGTGCGCTCCTCCTGCGCCACCATCTTAGCGCGTATGGCCGCCATACAATCGGCCAACGACGCCGGCTCTGCCGGTCGAGTCGGCGGCTGCACCGGTTGCCGCGGCGACTGCGCAGTTTGCGCTGGCCGCTCCGACTGCACCGGCCGCCCCACCGGTGCTGAGTGCGCCGACCGCTCCAGTTGCGCCTTCCGCATCGACCGAGTTGTCACCCCCGGTAACTCGGTCAGGTGCTCGACCCGCCTTTTGAGGGCCTCCAGCTCCGCTGTGACCCTCTCGAGCTGGCGCCGGGACTCTGCCTCCTGTTTTTGGGCCTCGGCCTCCCTCGTCGCCTGCTCGGCCACCTGCTCAGCCAGGCCCTTGCTGGCGGCAACGATTTGCTGCACGACCCCGAGCATTGCGGCCTGCTCGGGAGTCGGGGACTCCCCCTGCCCCGCCATCATCATCCGGCCAAGCCGATGGCCAAGGATCATGGTCCTTCTGCAGTTGGCCGGGACCAACGGCACATCCATCCCCGGGTTGGATCCAACCCACGGGGAGGAGTCCCGAGGGGGGCGGGCGGCCTCTCCACCGCTCCTCCTGGCCCTTTCGCGGCCAGTGGCCTGGACTTTGTGCTCCCGCTCCTCTTCACTACTGCTCGTGCCGCTGGGTGGGATGAATGTCTCATCAAGCTCGGCCACCCGGGGCAGGGGAACCTTTTTCCTCCCCTTTCGCTTCTTGGCTGCAGACCTCGTCTGCAACCCAGGCAGCGCCTGCCTGTTTTCTTCGGTGGTGACGCCAGATTCCTCTGACGTCATCGCCGCCGCATCGTCCATGTGTAGCGCGACCTCCGCGCTACTGTTTTTGTTGGGGCCGGATTTAGAGCTCGGCGCCGGGCTCAGGCAATGAGTGTCCCCCCCAGAATACGGATAGGGACTGCCGTTGCCGACTGGCAACGGGAGGGACTCCCCAGCTAGGCTGGGACCCTCCTGGGTAGATTTTCCGGTATTTTTGTCCATTGCATTTTTTTTTAGTTTTATGTCCTCCGACATTGACGCCCTTGGGACTGGACTCCCTCCAGCCACTCATCCCATCGCCAGGCGTCAGAGCTTAGGATTGGGGATTTTTTATAGAGGTTAACTCCTCGCGGATCCGAAGATCCACCGGTCCTGTCCGTTCAGGGTTACGGCCGGGCCGAACGGGGTCTGCACCAGACCGAGTCCGTCCGCCCCTGGGGGTAATTTTTTATAGAGGTTGTCTTCCTCGCAGCCCACTAGAGGCCACCGTTCCTGACCTAGGTCAGGCTTACGGTTTGGCCGCACGGTGGTCTGCATCAGACCATGTCCCCCACCTCTGGACGAAGCCAAAGGTGGAGAACCCGTCCGCCCTAGAGCACCCTCCACTACGTCCTCTGCAAACAGAGGGACATGTGGAGGGCCCACGAGTGGCCCCTGACAGGGCCACTCCCGCCTGGGTTGTCTAAGCGTCTCTCGCCTGTCTCCTCTGAAAGCAGAGGGATACTGGGAGAGACGCGGACGACCACGGGCCTTACAGGCCCGTCATCCCACGACCCCACCTCAGTGGGGTCCGCCGATGGGTTATTTGTCAACGGCCAACGAACTCCCAAGGTGGGACTCTGTTAGCCGTTGTCCAGGGTGCACCAGCCCTCCCGCTTCCGCTCCCCAGGACCGCGGTCCAAAGGGGGAAGAAACGGAAAGGCCAACGTGGAGGTTACCCAACCAGCACCCCTATGATAATGTGTGGCCGTGAGCGCAGACATGGACAGTACATGGCCATGAGGCAAACGAATACTCAATTAGTCGGCCGGTCGACTAGTGCAAGCAATTTTCAACCTTATTGACATCACATAAAACAAAGTATATTTTCGTATATTCGTGATCTGTGGCATCTATTTATGCGAATGATATGTAATTAAGAAAATGTAATTAAGGTCGAAAATCCTTTTTCTGTTCTTAATAGTCCTTGTAGTCGGTTCGAGTCCCACATAACATTGCCCACCTAACGATTTTGATATCGAACCTGTGTCTAAAATCTTATCTTACGAAACGACTATACAATCTGGGTGTATAATAACATTTTAGAGATTTTTAGCGTATTTAAGTTAGTTTTGACAACACAGAATTGGCAACAGTACATTGTTTAAAACACCCAAACTAATGCAAATATACATGCTAGTACAATATTTTTTTACACTGAGCGGGAATCGAAACCGCGACCTCTCAGTAGTCGAACACTTCACCGCTACGCCACAGAGGTCGTCAATCACTTGCATAGAAGTCAATCAAAAATAATAACCTGACCCCGGGCTCCAATTAATAAACTTTGGACGCAATCAAATTAGGCCTAGCGCACACCGCTGGAAGCGCGGCGGCGCGTACTTTAAGATAACAATTTAATGTAAACTTTAAAAACCTTGATATACGGTCAAAAGTACAGTGGTGCAGGTGCTCTCGTAGCCACTCCGGGCGCCGCGTGCGAATTTTAATGATATTTGATACTAGCTTTTGCCCGCGGCTACGCCCGCGTGGATGTCGGTTATCGCGACCAAACATAGCCTATGTCCTTTCTCAAGGTCTAATCTACCCCTATACCAAATTTCATCAAAATTGGTTCAGTGGGTTAGGCGTGAAAGCGTAACATACAGACTGACAGACAGACAGACAGAGTTACTTTCGCCTTTATAATATTAGTATGGAGTTAACCGTATATGAAGGTAAATATCCATACTAATATTATAAATGTGAAAGTAACTCTGTCTGTCTGTCTGTCAGTCTGTATGTTAGCTTTCACGCCTAACCCACTGAACCGATTTTGATGAAATTTGGTATAGGGGTAGATTAGACCATGAGAAAGGACATAGGCTATGTTTGGTCGCGATAACCGACATCCACGCGAGCGGAGCCGCGGGTAAAAGCTAGTGGTTTATACTATATTGGTACCTTAAAGTGCGCGCCGCCGCGCTTCCACAGGTGTGCGCTGGGCCTAAGAGAATGATAAATTTCAATCGAAATGCTCAGATTCTTACCTCTTACTATCCAAATCGCATATCATCATATACACATCACCATTTCCCCTCAATATAAGCAGGGTATCCGAGTCGGGAGTCGGCGTGAAGTCCACAGCGGTGTCTCCAAGACTGTCGAGGATGGTTTTCCCTGCTAGTAGACCAGATGGCTTGGGACCTATCGTTAATATCTTCACGAGTTTTGGACCTTTTCTGAGAGCTATGTTGTAGAGTCTGAAAAGAAAGTTTTCAATTTTGGTATGGCAGATTTTTACGTTTTCGTACCCAAAGGATAAAAACGGAACATTTTTCACAAATACTAAGACTCCGTAGTCCGTCCGTCTGTCACTAAGCTGTATAGGGTACAGAGTTGAAATTTTTACAGATGACTAGCTTTTGCCCGCGGCTCCGCCCGCGTGGATGTTGGTTATCGCGACCGAACATGGCCTATGTCCTTTCTCAAGGTCTAAACTGCCCATATACCAAATTTCATCAAAATCGGTTCAGTGGTTTAGGCGTGAAAGCGTAACATAAAGACAGACAGGCAGACAGACAGGCAGACAGACAGACAGAGTTACTTTCGCATTTATAATATTAGTATGGATTTAGGTTACCGCTACAACGGCGAATACTAAAAACTCTTCGTGCGCGAGTATGAATCAAATTTGAACGGTTTTTAAAATTAAAAGTACCTACCTAGGAAATTGTTAGTGCGGCTAATAGGTGTATAGATTTTGTTCAAATTTAATAAGCTTAATTTTTCATTATTTCACGTACAATGGCCCAAAAAGAGAGGCTAAGTGCGGAAAAAAGAGTCCCCTATCCTAAGCTTAATTATTCAATACTTCGGCGAAATGAAACATATTACAATTACATCATTACGATTGATTGATTTATTGTTGTACTTTAACTTAATCACAAAGCGTTGGCCCAGCAATTGGGCAAACACAACAGGCTCTTTTTTTATCATGCGCAAGCTCCACACGGATATCACCCTCCCGGAGCCGGTGGAAGTGGTTATGTCGGACTCGAACCGACTAAAACGCATGCCGTCTTGGGTCTTTGGTTGCCGGAGGTGAGATTGCTGAAAGCATATCTCTCACACCCCGGCAGACCCAGGATCATCTCTGAATCGGGACCATAGCGTCCCCATCTAGCCCCGGGTACGGGGAGGCACACTATGCGCCGCCGTCGCGGCCTGCTTCTGCTAGGGTGACAGGCGGCTCCACCGATCACCCCCAGGCCAGCGCTCATGGATGACGGAGGTTGTTCTGCGACCTCCGACGTAAACACAACAGGCTCGGAAAATTCTGAGAAAACAATTAATTCCGATAGTAATATATTCTTACCTGATAGTATTGTCAGAGCCGAGCACAAGCAAGTGTGACAGAGAGGTAGGATGCCAGTGAACTCGTCGCACCTCTCCCGGGGAGTAGAGGAACCTCTCGTCAAGGGAGTAACTCCTGGAAAGAGGTAAAAATGTCTTTATTATAACTAGCAATTTCATAATTACTTTTAACTCACATATCAACAGGCCAGGCGAACCCTGAGCACTGAGGCCACCTTGGCCCCGGATACAATCAGGATAATACGTCTTAATGAAGATGATAATCAACCGAATATCACTTCGGCAAGTGGTATTCATAAACGAGGAAAGATCAAAATATTATGTTTCCGCAATTTTTGCAGTAGATCAATTACATAAATCAAATTGTCCTTCCTTTTTACTTGTTACTAAACATAACATAATATACACACGTAGCCCTTAAGACCACAGCTCACCCTTTGCTTTTGTGCAAGCAAACGGCAGTGAATTAGTCCTCTATAACGTATGGTCAAAAATATACACAAGTAGATGGTGAAATATGGTTATAGCCTGATGTAGTACACATTTCAATATACATTCGACAAAGGAGATACTAGAACTTTACTTTTTCTCATAAAGGTGTATACGTGTCTCCTTTGCCTAATGCAACCATTGATAATTATACTGTTACTAAAGTAGCAACATTCGGAGATGTTCCGGCTTAACTTTTAATCACCAATAATAAAAAGTACCTAAAACAGCACCTACCCTCATGTCGCTATCGTAATAATTTGATTATTCCAACCGCCATCTTGTTTTTTCCTCTTTTTGCGCGGGAAAAACGTGCGGTCTGGATTAATCGTGCGTTAGAAAGCTTTCTTGTCGGGCTTCAGTTGTTTAATATTAAAATGGGCGCCTGTGATTCCAAACCGAAGGTAGGTACGCAAAAATGAGGCACATTTTGCGGTGGACTGATTTATGGGAGACATTTTTGAGGTTACTCGGACGTTATTGGGGGTCGTTTATTTAATGAGTCGTTTTTTTCTCGGTAAGATGTAAAAGTAAGGTAAATATAAGATTATAAAACTGTAACAAATAAGGGAATTAAATAGATTAACGTTACGAATTGTGACTTAATTAATAGTGGGCAATCAGGCCTGACTTGGCAATGAGTAGGCTCAATCCAGAAAATATAAAATTTTCACTTAAAAAGGTTACGTAGGAATATGCTACAAAGCATGATATGATTTATGAGAATACCGGCGACCCATCTTCCTTTACGATGACATATTGTCTCCTTTCCTTCAACTCTGTGTAATATGAAGCTTATTGGTTAAGTAGACGGCCCTACGAACGAGACATCCGGATCGGAATCCAGGTCATTACGCTATTCTTTACACAAGTAACTCAGGTAGAGTCTAGTCGTTTGAGTAGAAATTTAATAAAAATGCTGAATTGTATCGACTGAGGTATTTGCATTAAAACGATACCGTTTACGGAAAGCACATTTCTAAATGGTTTACGTAACAACATGCTTGGTTTTCAATTAATATACGATTATTAAATACTCGTTAAGCTAGAATGTGGTGGTGTGTTGGCGGAGAAAGAATACAAGTACCTACTCTCATTTAAAGCGTATCGTAAGACGCGACTAACGTAAAACTACGCAGACGATATCACTGTGAGAGAAGGAAAACTCGAAATAAGAACCCTGTACCAAGCCGTCTGGCCAGCGAGGAAACAGCAGGTCAAAACCTTTCAACATTGGGAGAGGCTTATATCCTCGGGGACACCGTTGTCCCCCCTCCCGAGGAGGCCGAACCGTAAGGGATGGCCCTGGGTCAGCCGGGGTGCGAGGGATATGTCGATTAAAACCTCACCTTCGGCTTAGCACTACGACCCTCAGTGCGGTTTTAGGCGGTTCGAGTCCGATATAGCCTCCCCTTCCGGCTCCGGCGGGGGAGGTATCCGAGGGGATTATCGCACGAAAAAAAGAGGCTTATATCCAGTAGTGGACTGCAACAGGTTAATTGATTGAATACATAGGGAAAAATTAAATTTCTCGGGCGGGACTCAACCCGCGATCTTTTCCTTACAGGGGGAATGACCAACTCGGCTACCGAGACACGCCCGATATGATTCAAATTTCCCTTCTGTTAATCCGTCTTTAAGAAGACGGTGGAGCTATCTACCGATATTCTTACGAACTATCAGGACCAATGATGTTACAATCATTTTTAAACATAGATCCATACTAATATTATAAATGCGAAAGTAACTCTGTCTGTCTGTCTGTCTGTATGTTACGTTTTCACGCCTAAACCACTGAGCCGATTTTGATGAAATTTGGTATAGGGGTAGATTAGACTATGAGAAAGGACATAGGCTATGTTTGGTCGCGATACCCGACATCCACGCGGGCGGAGCCGCGGGCAAAAACTAGTATTTGATAACCCCGCCCAAATACTTGAATGAATTATATAACACTAGCTTTTGCCCGCGGCTCCGCCCGCGTGGATGTCGGTTATCGCGACAAAACATACCCTATGTCCTTTCTCAAGGTCTAATCTACCCCTATACCAAATTTCATCAAAATCGGTTCAGTGGTTGAGGCGTGAAAGCGTAACATACAGACAGACAGACAGACAGACAGACAGACAGACAGACAGAGTTACTTTCGCATTTATAATATTAGTATGGAAGTATGGAAGTATGGATTAAGTATGCTAACTATACAAATCGAATACTATAATTTTTCCCTATATATTCGATTTGTATAGTTAGCATACTTAATGCTGTAAAATTCATTCAAAGTTAATTGATTGATTCATTGACCTGTGGTCAGAACGTTGGGAAGCTATTACGTATTCAGTTATCATTTAAGCGGGTTATTTCAACTCAACTTCAGCGTCCACTGCATCATTTCCCATCATATAATAGCGACCATCAATAGATACTGCAGTTTGTATGCTAGACGTCCAATTTTGGCAGTTAATCCTATTTCAGTTTACATCGAGATAATTTGCGAACTACTTTGTATTCATTGTTGAGTTCCTCGAATGTTAAATGATTCATATTTGATTTTGACGAAATCATGTAGGTATATTGTTCGAGAGGTTATTTCTCTATATGCTTGTATAAACTTTAACTACAATATTACTATCTATAAGACTATAATATGAAAGCTTAAAGAGTTTATGTAACAATACTTATTTAAAGGAAACTCGCTTTTCAGGCGGTCCACAACTGTGCGTTTCTTGAGAAACTTTCTGCCTCACACAACTAAATTGTGGAATGAACTGTCATATAGCGGTATTTCCGAACCAATACGACCTTCAAACCTTCAAGAAAAGAGCGTACTCTTTTTTTTTTTTTTTTTAAGCTATCGCGGTGTAAACTCATTGTTATTTTATGCAATGCACCCGTGAAACGTCGGCAGAAAGTAAGTGGAAGTTTTTATCGCGTGAAGTCCCGAACTTGCATAAAATAACAAAGAGCGTACTCTCTTTTAAAAGGAAGGCAACGCATTTGTGACTCCTCTGGTGTTGCGGGTGTCCATGGGCGGCGGTGATAGCTTACCATTAGGCGATCCGTCTGCTCGTTTGCCTCCCTATTCCATAAAAAAAGACATCGTTTGGGAACTTTTTCTTTGAACATTCGATGTCTCTTACATATTCAGTCAATCACTTGCTAGCCGGTACACCTAGTCTCGGGGTTGAAGTATTTTGTGACATTCATTCCCGTAAAAGGTAAGGCAAGTGTAGGATCTCCCCTTGGGCAGCAAGTTCGAGCAACCAGTGTCGTTGGTTTACTTTATAAAAAAAACAATGAACAGCTGTTCGGAGTCAGAAGAAATACAGACGGTAATATGGTATAACGTAGGGACTGAAGACAAATAACAAAATGTTTCTATGAATAATTCTATTAAAAAAGTATCAAGTATATTTATCCGCATTCTAGATTGCATAACACAAGCTAGTTAAGCTTACCATGGATCTAAATAGCGTTGTATAGAACGTTGTGGAAAATTTATTTAAAAAAAAATTGGGGTTTCATACACCACCACTTCGAAGATCCACAGATATGAGTGTGTGTATATAGCTAAAATAATGAAAAGCGTCATTAAAGAATACTGCCAAGATTATAAATCACACATTATATCAAAGAAAGGGGCCAACATTAGGTGAGCAACTAAAAAATACACATACACAGTGAAATGTAAAAATTACAAATGGGACGACATTAGAACAAACGGGAGTTCCGACCCGGTCCGGAGTGTCTCCGGAACAAAAACCGATAAAAAACGGCGAAAAGGATCCGATCCGGTAAAAAATAAGAATCAGACAAAGCGACCGGACGGCCGGTAACCTCTATACGTGTCCAGTTTTTTTACGAGCACCCCGCAGCCCTTTTGTCCTTCCGGCAGGCCTTTTTTTAAATAGATCAGGGGCTGGCAAGTAAAGACCGCGGCCGACGTCCACCCTGAAATATTATTGTGGATTTTTCTGCTTGGCATTCATAAATATTTCCCAGGGAGTAACCCCCCGCCTCACTGCTCCTACATCTCCCCACTGTAGGGGATTTACTCGAATCGGCGTAGAATTATAAATTCGGTTAATAAAATATGATACGATAAAGCCGCTTTTTTCTCTGGCGGACCTCTATTATATTTTGTTTAATTTAAATATGAATAATTAAATTTAAAAAGGAAATCTCGGGGCTAATGAAATTTTTGTTTTCGAGATAATGAATTGAAAACACGCCGTGTCGCCCGCTCACTGCTGTGTTATTCTTTTCTCGCTCATTCGGATTCATCCTTCGTCGTCTAAAAACGCCCTGGAAAATATTATATTTTTTAAATGTATTAATTATGAAAACGAATTATATTTTTTCCCATGTTTATTTGACCCTTTATACTATCTGAGGCCCTACACGCGAATTGTGTTTTTAAAAGCGCACAGGGTTAATTAGGATTCATTAATTTTTTAATAGCGCACCGGAAAATTATGTTGTATTCATTTTCCTGACCTAGTTCAAGTTAGAATCCGTAATTACAATTTGAATTTAACTCGCTCATAACACAGTGGGGAAGAGAATACGTGCAAGAACAGAGCAAGCAATAATTATACCCTTTCATTTTATTTCCCTGAGTACAAGTGAAAAGAGTAAAAAGAGTGTGCGGTCGAGACATGGGTCCCCAAAACCTCGAACAACGCCTTTAATCAACACAAACGCACCCGGCGATCAAACGGCCGAGAATTGAAAAAAAAAAGCATCGATCCAGTCTGCCACAACCACAAGGGATTAAAATCGTAACGAACGTATAAAAATATTCAAATACAATACTAACAAATTGATACAAACACTCATTAGGTGCGGATCGCGGAAGGATCCCCCGGCGGGTGGGGTCCGCCGGCCGATCTACCGACATTACAATCCACATCCAACGTACAAATATTATCTAAAATTCCTTCTCATTTATAATCCTTTTGTGTCCTCAGCGCGATGTCCTCCGTCAAATCCCCCCTCTCCCCACAGGGGTCGGGTGGGGGTATTTTTATATTTTTAATCGCGTTGGGCATTATCCAAATGGACATTGGCGGGCGCGCCGACTGCCGGTGCCGTCTAGATGATAAATTCTCCTTTCGTTCGACACCGGGCGCTATGTTTTGTTTTGTCCCTTCAGTAATGTCTCCTTTATTGGTATCGGAGCGAAAAAAAGTACCCTCATAGTCATTAATTACAGTAGATTCGTCTGTTCGTGACTGTTCGTTCTTGGCGACTATTAAAAATGGTTCGCCATCTGTGGCTTCTCCTCGGCTGATTTTTTCGGTGTCTGCAAATGAGAATTGATTGTGGCTATCGTTTGATGCAGATTCTTATTGAATACCATGACATTTTGGCTGTGATCGATGGTTGCTTTTGTAACTATGATTAAGTTACGATTCTTATAAAAGAAACTTTTTTTCTTGTGAAGAAATTGCAAGTTATCTGGCTTTTGTCATATAATAAATTCATCATGAACAATTAGGGTCTTCATGCGGTGTTATTGTTCATACGTACAAAACGCTTTGACAATACGCTAAGCAGAAGAGAATCTTTCTGGTTGAGTCCATGTTTTCGGAAAGCTAGGTATAAATCTGATACTTTTTCATTCTAGAGTGAAAAAATTTGCCTATTTCTACTTGTGTTTCATAGTCGATCATTGCTGAAAGAATACCAAGTAGAGTACAGTAATATTGATAAAAAATAACTTAAAGGATAGCAAAATAAAGGGTGTTCTGTAAGAATAGCTTAATACATTTCAAGTTACAGATCATCTTAGCTCTGAATTTTCCACTGAAATCGAAAATAGAACCCTTGCAATTTATAAGGACCACTTCTCAAAAGGACAATTCCATGTACTTGTGTGCTGAGAAATACAAAAATAAAAGATATATCGATGTATTACAATATAAAGACTTTTAACAAAATCCATGTTCAGCAAATTCGGTCGCAAGCTTACAAATTCATGACCTAACCAAAAGTGTAATCAATGACCACCAAACGTTGCCATCAGCAAAAAAGTGCCAAAACGCCGGTGCTAGGAATCGTGAACGTACATAAATTTCGGGAGCGTATAACAAAGTCCCACGACGACCAGCCCGAAGTTTCACACCATTAAATCTTGCTATGAGACCACGAGTCCACTGTTGTCCGTTGCATTTTTTCTATAATAAAATCTCTTTTCTATATGCAAAGCAGGATACCCTTGCTTATAATACCGTGTATAATAGGATCATCTATACGATATCAATTTTACTGAATATATTGGGGTTTTTTATGTTTTATTGGACGCCAGGATTTCGGTTCCATTAAACTTTTTTCGAATTTTATGTTACGGAAGATATTGTTCTTCTTGTTCGTAGCATTTAAAATTGGGGGTTTTGTTAAATGTATTGTTTTCTGAGTTATGGCTCGGCCTGGATAGGAATGTAATCCAAGTCGTTATTGGAAGTGGTTTTGTACAATTTGTTTTATACTACTAAGGTAGCAAAAATACACATCTGGATTGAAGTCGGTTTTGGATTTTTCGAATTATAACTGAATAGCTGACGACACGTTCCGGGTATAATTTCGTATAAAATCCTATGATTCGATTTCAGCAGCGATTCCAAAAGCAAGAGTTGACCTAAACAAAAACATTGCTAACGCATTTACAATATTTACATATTTAACTTTCAAATTAATTTCGATTTTTTAATAAACAGAAAACTTCAAGAAGGGTTTAGTTTCTTCTTCTTCTTTCTTTTTTCTTCTTACAAGGCAAGCTATAGTTGCTATACTATAATTTAATAGGTGCTTTATGACAGATGCCCTAAGTCATAGAAGGTAACTTGGCACGCTTGGAACGGAACATAACATAACTACGTGATTTCTATTTCTGGTTCTTTTATTTTCATTTTTGTTGTTGTGGCTCTGTGTCAGGTTGTTACATTTTAATCATATGAAGTTTTTCTGTATACTTTTCTGTGTTCGTTTTTTTGTTTTAAAAAGATTTACCGTATCGAATACTAGAGACAACTTTTTTTTGATAATAAAAGCGAAAATAGCACACAAAGTGAAAAAAATTAAATTATTAATACCCTATTCATGAATTCACTAACCCATACATAATATTATATCCTAATCTTAATATCAATACTTGATATTTTAAAACGATTAATCGTTTGTTACCTGAATTTATAACTGTCACAATCGATTTGAAACACTCCAACCCTAGACTAGAACTGTCTAATTTATTTACCGTACAATACACTAATATACACTTCTCAGATTATTTTAACTGTCATTATCTTCATCAGCATAGAGACGTATTTACCTGATTGCATCCGAGTGCTGAAATGGATAATAATGACCCTTATGATATACGGATCGAAAGTAACGTAAAATGTTACAATAGTTACATTTTGGCAACGATGCGATTACTCTTTTGTTACCAGATTCGATTATTCTGACAATTGATTTAGGTCACTCCAATCCTAGACTACAACTGTCATAATGCACCTATTAAAATATTTCAACTATAGACACACTTCGATGTTTGGCACAGTGTACGTGTTTCGAATATGTGTGTCGAAGTCAGTTGCTATGAAGTTTGCACGTGCTTAACGGGAAAAAATGCGAACAGTCGAGTGTCGAATGTGACGTAAAAGTATTGGCTGTGAAAATATTGGATAGACTAGTTTTGATACTTTGTTATTTTTATTTACGGCTAGCTTTTGCCCGCGGCTCCGCCCGCGTGGATGTCGGTTATCGCGACCAAACATAGCCTATGTCTTTTCTCAAGGTATAATCTACCCTTATACCAAATTTCATCAAAATCGGTTCAGTGGTTTAGGTATGAAAGCGTAACATACATACAGACAGACAGACAGAGTTACTTTCGCATTTATAATATTAGTATGGATTAGTATGGTTATTTAAATCACATATACGACAATCACATAGGTATTATCATACGGGTCGTCTGCTATTTACTACTTAATAGTACTGATACTTTGCTATTTTTATTACGATATTTAAATCACATACGACAATCACATAGGTAGGTACTCGTATCTCGTATCATAAGGGTTTGCTTTTTGCTACCTAATAAGATTGGCTACTGACCCAGTTGTTATACCAGTACTATGCGTAGCAAGGCACGTAGCAAGTGCTACGTGTCTACGTCACTGGTCTTGGCGGTTAGGGCCAATCCCCACTAAAAGAGCAGCGACTGGCAGCAGTTTTTTATTAACAAGCATTTAGATACTTTCTATACCGGAGGTCATAGGTAGTCATTTGAAGGTAAAGGAGGGGTCTCGAGGCTGCGCGAGCACTCTCGCAACTATATCTAGTAACAAATTCTAGTCGTAGCCAGCCGCTGCCCTTTCAGTAGGGATTGACCCTTATAAGTATAGCTTATTGATACGAATGCCGCCTATGAGTCAGTAATTTTAGTCAATTACACTGTAACATTAATGTAATGTCTCTTTATTTATAGGCCCAGTTTTCAGTTCAGATTTTTTGGTTTTGGCTACATCCTGATTTATCGTTATAAAATAAAATACCGAACACTTACCCCTGGTAAGCAATTAGTGAGTCAATTCAAGTAAATAATTAAGTACAGTAGCAGTTACAATGAAATCAAAATTTTTCATTTCCTATTCCCTCAACATCGGCAATAGTCGATTTTCAATTTCGTTCAAAGCATCAAATACGAAAGTACCGGTAGCGGAACTGTCGACTGAGCGTTTTTGTTTAGCAACCATCAACACATCCCAATCGCGCTATATTATTATCGCGGCGCACAACGATCACTTCGTCGTACGGGCCAACGCTTCGCAATTTTTATTCCTATTCCTTTTTTTGGGTGCAAACCTCCTTTTTCCCCCGCAACCGCGGCCGCGGCCACACTGTTTAATGATTTGAAAAACGTGTTCTATCAGCCTTTACTCGGAAACAACCGAAAAAAGCCGACAACAAAGGGTTCAGAGTGCAAATATAGACTCATCGGTGATCATTTTGCAGGTATTTTAAGATTTTCGCGTGGAATACTGGACTTTATTGACTTAGAAATAAAGTCTCCGTTAGATTTTTCGAAGTGTATATTGGTTTTTTGTTGAAGTGTACGCACAGATCTCATCGGCAATTTATTATATTTTGTCCGTTGTAGAATTTACGATTATTTGAACACTGTGTGCGCACGATTGGTCGAATTCTAACGCCGATAAATTAATGCGTCGGCGATATTATGGACTCCCAATGGACAAAAGAATCGAGTGTTTGATATGGAAATGAAGGTCCAGTCATAATTGTATTGAAAATATATGAAAATACCTTTGTTTTCAGTTGGTCAATTGTTTTCGTATCAAATCATTGGTGGAACAATTTTCGTTCGCACATTTTACTCATAAAACTCATAAAATGTTCAAAAGGGAAGCAGGTGGAAAAAAGATCTTACTCGGTCTAGCTTATCATACACTATGCCACTAATTGGGAAGCCGGTTGGTATTGGGTTATAGGGTTATACCCCTTCCACTGATAGTAAGCCTCAATCGCAGTTCAATCATTGGTGAAGTCAATTCCAACCTAAATAGTGTACGGGTTGTATCCAATAACGGCTCAGTGAACTGTTTACAAGTTGTATCGGCATGTAGGTAAATATAGATAATTAAAATGGAGGATAGTGGAACTAATAGTTTCCGTTATGACTTGAAACTTAAATATTAAATGAAACAAATGCTTGAAACTAAAATGCTTGAAAATGCTTGAAACTTAAATGAAAATTATAGCTGAAAGTGCTGATGGTGTCTTTCTGAAGCATTGGTGCCGTATACATAATGACGGCCCTGATGCTTCAGGAAGATACATGAATTGATTTATTTATTAATTTTATTTTTTTGTGTATTTAGTGGATAAGATGTACTAACATAGTTTATTAAGTTTGTGATACTAACAATATTTGTATGGATTTTTAATCTGAAATAAATGATAATAATAATTAACACTGAATTAACTATAGAAATCCTGGTTGATGACGGGAATTACACCATATTAAAAGTTTAAAAAAACTTTGAACGATTCAGGAATTGAATCCAAAACCTGACGTATAACAATACAAGCTTCCACCACATAACCAACGAGGTATACCTCCATTGAAACGTTTCACCTTCCATAAACAAATGTTAATAAAAATAATACAATATTTTATTATGAATCCAATAAGGCACAGGTCAATAAAACTCTGTACAATTTATGATATATTTACATATTATGTGATAAAAAATCGTGTCGTACACCGGGGTCGCCGGTTCAATTCCCGTGCTCGGTTTAATTAAACAAACCGAATATAATATACGGTGGCAATTTTATACGTGTGCGGCCGGCCTAACGACACTTTATAGATGAGTTGTGGACACCTACCATTTGTCGCGACATATTAATTTATTATTGTTCAAATTTATATGTGACGTCCGCCATATTTATGGTTTATAATAAATTGAAGGTTTTTTTCGGTACAGGATTAAAAAGGTTGTGGCGTGTATGAGTAAATTGGAGTGTATGACTTAGATTACTTGTGTTTGGCCTTGTACGTTGGGTACAGAAATCCTACTAATATTATAAACGGGAAAGTTTGTGAGTTTGGATGGATGTTTGTTACTCTTTCACGTAAAAACTACAGAATGAATTTTCATAAAACTTTACAATAATATAGCTTATATATTAGAATAACACATAGCCTATATATCATCATGCTACTACTCAAGGGAACTGAGCAGTGATCATTAATGTCAACAAATTCGGCCGGCATGGGCATATACGCAAAAGTGACAGTGTGGTTATTTCTGTTGCTGTTTAGATAACTATATCATTGTATAAGATGGTGCAGCGGGAACGGGATCGGATGCAACGTGGGTGGAAAATAAATGGTGTACTTCACTGATTCTTGAGAGCTAGGCGGATAGTGTCGATGTTATTTTTGCTGTAGATGTCTTCAAATAGTCCGGTATCCAGTCAGTGTATCAATAATATGAGTTAAGCAAATTTTCGACGGTTTACTTAGTACAAGTTATGATTGAGCTGTGTGAGTTCAGTGTGACTAAAAACTATATAAAGTACTATTTTTTATGTCACTTAGGTGGCAGACAAGTACACGGCCCACATAAAGTGATTATCGTAGCCTATGAACGTGTAAATATGATTGTTCTACAGTTTCAAATCAAGTCGCCGTGCTGCCGGCTCACGTAAGAATTTTGGCTATGAAACTTTACGCAAAATTGGTGCTCTTGGGCCCATTCCTTTTTTTTCATATTATACCTTAGTTATTATAATAAAACATAAAATTTAAAATTGACAGCCTCCGTGGCGAAGCGGTAGTGAACGCAGCCACTACGCAGGAGGCGCGGGTTCGATCCCGTTCAGTGCAGATATTCCTATGCATGAATATGGGTATTTGCATTTGTCTGGTCGTGACTCGGAGAGCACATTAAGCCGTTGGTCCCGGTTGCCATACGAACATCTATGGCAGTCGTTACGGGTAGTTGGAGCCCTCAAAAGTCCAACAACTGGTCTAGCTGCAGTGCTACGATATCGCCTTTGAGTTGTGGAGGTCAGATGGCAGTCGCTCCACACAAAATATCGAAGTCCAGCCAAATCCGCAGTTAGACTGGTAAAAGCGGACCCCAGACTTCAAGCTGAAAGCTTCGGATGAAGATTATATTATACTTAACATATCTTTATGATTTAATAATGACATTTGAAATACGATGTAAAATTATTGCATAAAAATCAAATCTTTGCTTAAAGTGACAAGATACTTAATGATAATAGTATCCATAATCATCTGAAAACTATATCTAATATAGAATTCACACAAAACTATTTTAAATTCAGAACGATAATCTATCGAGTTCAAGAAGTACACCCCAACTAATATATAGGGGAGTTGAATAGAAAAATAGGATTATTAATTTATTCTATTTTTGTTCGTGACGTTTAATATGCATGCGCCGTTCGAGTCCCGGGTGGTAACATGCTATCTATTATTTACACATATCTAATGTTGGGGATTAATAGCTTGCAAGTTATTCATATAAATTATGGATGGGTTTTTACAGTGCGTTATCTGATATTTTTAATTAAAATCCGTTATTTAATTTTTGAATATTTAGCTACAGGAATGGATTTTTTTTTTTATTATTATACGGCTATAGTAAGTAATTACATACGTACTAACTTTTAAGCTCTCGGGTTCCATGTTTTTTCCGTTCGCCATTTCAAGGGCCGGTGTAATCTGGTTGAAATGTCAGGCAAATCAAAGGAACGTATGTACCTATATCAAGATCGCGTTAATTCTTTTTATCATTATTGTATAACAATGCTATCATTCCCGTAAAAGCCAGGATTAACAACATCAGACGAAACATGGGAGAGCAGACCCTGGTTAACACTTTGGTTATAAAAGTCCATTAAAAAATCTTTGGACATTGTTAAGGTAGAGGACATCATCACTCTCTAAGCCTATTTTCAACTCAGTTGCGGTCGCCGTTCTAGTCTATTCAAAAATGCAGAAATTCAACCACTGTCACGTGGTAGAATTTCAATATTTTCCGCCCAGCCACTGCCATCTGATCTCCACAACCAATTGACGGTATTGAAGTTAATATTGACTGCGTTAGATGTTCGTATGGCAAACGGGAACGACAGCTGGACACTCCGAGGTAAATTTGATTTCACCTCGCCTGATGGTAAGCTAAATGCAAAGTTGGGGTCACCATTACAAACACACACTAACACTGGTGACACTCAGCTTGACGGCCTTTTTCGCGCCCCGCTTAAAGGACCCGGAACTGTAGGAAATATGAATATGATGTGGAAATCGACTCTTTTACAAAAAAAAAATGTTCCTTTTACATACTTATTGATGTACAAAATAAGTAGGTAAACACATTCACAGCGAGTATTCCACGTGTAAATAATAAACGTACCGAAAGGAATGATCACAATAAAATATTTGGGGCGAAAATGGCTTTCGCCATTCGCCAAACCCCGACTTTTCACCTTCGGACAGAAACAACAACATTTTTCGCAAAGCGAACGACGCAGATGTAGAGAAAATAAGTCTGTCAACCATTCTGTTGACAATTTATTAGTTTTATTTCAACCAGAACTAACTGACCCGTCTCGGCTTCGCCCAGGAAAATTTCGTATTCCATATTTGATTTTTTATTTCTGTACACTCCTGTCCATCCAAAGATTGCCTGGAAGAAATTGTTGTATACAATAAGGCCGCCCATTGTACATTATTTCATGTATGACTTCTTTTCTATCAATTTGTGTATTTCGCGCTCTGGCTGACATTGACTAGTCTCCTATAATGTTCAATGTGCCAAAGAGTCTAGTATCTTATTACGTCCAGTCCCATAATGTCTAGTGTCTAATAATGACAAGTATCCAACAGTGGCGAAGTGTCCATATAACCCGATTCCTACCGGCTTACCTTTGCAAAAACCCCTAAGCATTGTTTATTAATAAATTATAAATCAATGAAACCACACTATTCACTACACAAAAATATAAAACAAAAAGTATTTTGTTACGTAAATCGCAATTATAATAATTATTTACATACATTACATATTACACATATTTCTCATAACGCCATCTAGTTCTCAATTAAGGAAGGAAATCTCTTGTATGATTCTGTCTGAACGCGCGCGAATGTAAGCCCGCCGCCAAAATCGGAATCCTCAACTCATCTTTAGTACGCAGTCGCACGCACACATGCGCAATTTTTCTTAGTAGTGCTCGTAGAAATATACAATCGACATAAGCCGCTGCTTAACGAGTTATGACAGAGAGAGAATATACGATAAGAATTTGCGAGAGCGAGAGAGCAGTAATGTGAAGTTTGTTTTGTTTACATACACTGAAGTTTAGGCGAATGAGCGATGTATTCAAATGCTCACCACAATTTTGACATTCATTTTTGATTTCATAATTATTATGTTATAAATAAGTTAGAATTCGCTTTTTTGTGTAAAGTAGTTATTACTAAGTATAATTTGTGCTTGTGTTGTGTAGTGTATTGACTGTTGTGCATTGATTGACATTATACTGTCGTAGTATCTACGTAATATTTTGGTAAGTAGTCGTTGTATTATATGCATTTGTAGTGTATTTTGCTGTTATAATGGCTGCGTTAATAGCATTAGATTGTTGTCTGACTGATTATTTGTTGTGTGAGAAAACATCTTTCTCGAAATTAAATTATGAAAATAAGAAACTTGTAGTTCAGTTAGGCCGAGCCCGCCCCCGGTCATGAATATAGAATATAAACGGCGCGATGGATTTACGAAACATTTTCATCATATATCTCATTACGATAAATATAAGTGGCTCACAGGCAGTTGTAAATTAAATAGAATGTATTGTTTTATTCTCAGATTAGACATAAACAATTTATCGAATTCATCAAAAAAACATGTTCAAACTGAGAAACATCCGTAGTTGTATAGTTTTACATGAGTTCGGGACAACTAGAATCGAAACATTTTTCACGAATACCTATGAAGTACATAATCGAAAAGTAGATCGTAATAGAAATCTAATGAAACGGTTTATAGATATCTACAGTAATTTTTTTAGGTAAACAAGAGTTAGCTTTTCGCGGTCACGATGAAAGTTCAGGTTCTGATAACCGCGGGAATTATATCGAAACTTTATTATATTTAAGTAAATACGATTCAGTAATGGACTCACAATTAGAACAATGTTCTTCAATGCAAAATCCCGTATTTTCTGGTCTTTCTAGCGACATTCAAAACGATTTAATACATAGCGTTGCATCCGTTTTAAGAGATCGTATTAGATTAGAGATAGATAAAGCTCAATTTGTATCGGTTATGATTGACGAAACACCTGACGTAAGCCATAGGGAGCAACTAACTGTAATATTTATATATTTAACTGAAACTGGCATTGAAGAACGATTTCTAGGATTTTACGACGTTAGTGGTAGTCGAACTGCTTAAGTCTTATTTTTTTAAAGCCACTTTCATTACACTTGAAAGACACTGTTATAATAATCATCAGTGCTTACACGTATAGTAAATGTGGGTTGAAATTTCCTCAACCATTTGGACCTAAGCCTCGAGCCATTCAGTCACAGCTTTTGAAAGGAGTACCTACACATTACAATCGGCCATGGTAAGGTTTTTTCTTACGTTCGGCTTCCCTTTTAAAAAAATCCACCCTTCGCCACTGGTATCCAAACATGTTTAGTGTCTTATTACGTCCAGTCCCATAATGTCTAGTATATCAGAATGGCTACATAATGTCCAGCGTAAAACAATATCACGTTCAGAGTCAAAATGTCCAACGGTATCAAAATGTCCACACACAATGTTTTTATATTTTTTTAATTGCGCCAGAACTCCTTCCCATTGCTTTCCGTGCACAATTTTGAAGCACCTAAATTAACTGCAAATTACTGTTCAAAACTTTTTGCTGTCTTGCTGCGCATTAGTTCGGAAGTTATGCACGTATCTATCTACCTACATAATTATATTTCCGCGATTAAAATAAATATAAGTAGAGATTTGAGAAAGGTCCAAAATCAATACTTAGACATTTTAGTAAGTAGACCTTTTGACACTTGACGTTTTATATTAAGTTATGCACGTTTGAAGGAATTTTTACAGCATTAAGTATGCTAACTATACAAATCGAATACATAGGGAAAAATTCGATCTTTTCGAAGACTGCGGGTTCGAGTCCCGCCCGAGAAGATTCTTTTTCCCTATGTATTCGAAGTTATACACGTATCTATCTACCTACATAATGATATTTCCGCGATTAAAACAAATATAAGCAGAGATTTGAGAATGGTCCAAAATCAATACTTAGACATTTTAGTAAGTAGACCTTTTGACACTTAACGTTTTAGAAAACTGGGCATTGTGACACACTTGATATTTTACCTAAAGGACCTTTTAACACTGCACATTTTAGAATACTGGACATTGTGAGACCGGACGTAATAGGACACTAGACTCTTTGGCATATTGGACATTTTAGGAGACTAGACAATGTCAGCCAGAGCGGTATTTCGGTGTACAATAAAGAATATTTTACTTTTACTTCTACTTTGATAGTGACCTAAATGACGAACTTTCCATACAAACGTTTATCACCTATTTTCCCCTCTTGGTAGTGAAATTTTGAAAAACGCTGATACACGCGTTCATTTATTTCTTAAAAAAGACACAGGTTTATGAAATTTAGTACATCTAGCTCTGACAATAACGGACTTTCATATAAACTTCCATCCCATATTTTACCCCTTTAGTAGCAGTATTTCACAAAAATCTTTTCTTAGTGGATGCTTACATCATAAAATACATCTACTGTCAAAATTTCAGGTTTGTAGGTCCAGCGGCTTTAGGCTCTGCGTTGACGAATCAATCAGACACTCACTCACTCAATTTGGGTGTTAATTCACCTCTGCCCAACCCTCAACCCCATGCCGTGAGTTCTGCTCGATAGTTTATATCGATTGAGGAAAACCATAGCGAGTATTACTAAATTTTTTTCAGGTCGCTTCCAGCAGCGATTTATCCAAGTCGACCTTTTAATAATTAAATGTATAGCGATGTGGGACTACGGTGTTTCACGTAAATCGTCGATCCGGGATAATACTGATCAATATTAACGATCGGCGAACACTTCGCGCGTTTCCGCCGCGCATCGGCCACGTTCGCCAATTGAATTAGTTATACCCTCTGATTGGCTCTGTGTTTTATTACACCCTGATTGCGTGTACGCTGATGACGTAATAAGCTGTTTGTTTTTGAATTTGGAAGTGATTGGGATCATAGCAGTGTTGTCAGGAATTCTAGGTGTTCTAATTTCAGATGCTGAATTCCATATACGTACCTACTTACTGAATTCAGTTACTAAATTAGTATAAATTGAAAATCTCGACCGCGGTTTTCCTATGCAGAGAAAGCCGGTAGGAATCGGGTTATAGGGACGCCTTGCCACTAACACACTTATAACTAAGTTTAAAACATAATAATTGTACGTGATTCTTCAAAAAGCTCCCCTGATGTTGCAGGCTTACCATAAGCTCCGGTAGCTCAGTGGTTAAAGAGTCGGCCTTACGATCGAGAGGTCCCAGGTTCGAATCCTGGCCGTTACACTACCGACGTGAAACCACTCCTAGCACAAGCAATTTAGCTTAGTTGGAGGGGTTAGAGGAAATATTAGTAATTTCGGTTGTTAATTTTTTTTTAAACAAAAAAAAAGTTCAACCGTTGTTAACTTCTGTGATATACAAAATACATAAACTTAGAGGTTTATGAATACCAAGAAGGATTATCAAAATCATTTAAAATATCAAATACTAAGACTAATATTAATTTTGTAAATATACGAACAAAAAACAATAATTAATTTATGATCTGAGATACTATACAGCAGTATTATCTTAACAAAAAACACAGCTAATGATCTGCAAAACGATAAAGATCACAATCGCATACACGCACCCCTACATCACAAGAACTCTTGCGAGGATCAGGGGCGGAATGTCCAAGCGATTTTAATACCAAAAGGGGTCAACTATCTGACTTTTTGAATTCACCCTAAATCGTGTTCATACGAACCGAGAGCTTAAAACTAATACATCTGGGTGGCGTGTGACTGTGGGAGGGGGCGATAGGGGGGGGGGGCGGTATGGAGGATGAACGGGGGAGGGGGGAGGTCGGTGTTAATTATTCACATTTTAATTTACGAAGCCCGGCACCACTGGCCAGTACGGAGGAAAAATGTCTTGCGATCATTCGACAGTTCTGTAGAATATGTTAGTTGATGTTCAAGGATTTTTTGTATCAAATTATGTTTGGTTGAAAAATTTTATCTGACATTATTATGGCGTTTGAAATGCTTTAGTTTTTTAAAGGTATGAGGTGTTTTCTTGTGTTTGAAGTTTCATTGAAGAGGTGATTTGACAACTACTGCTAAAGTTAGAGGGATGTAGATCGCAGCGTAAGTGAATTGAATTAAGGGACATTCTTTAACAGATATATTGCTGCTTAAAGGTTATATTGAGTGGAACGAGACAGTCAATGTCTAAAAAAGGAATAATCAGAAGCGCTGTATGAACGGTACGAGTACATACGAATGGAACAAGATAATAAGAACGTTAAGAAGACTAAGCAAAAGAAGGGCTGTTATTGCCCAAAAATCCAAGAAGTATAGCAAAAGACCACATACAAAGTAGATTTTCGATATTTTTTGGGTATTTGTTGCAATACAACAGTTTACGAAGATTGCTTTCGGAATTTATGTCGAGGAATCAAAGTATACCATGGTTATTTATAACTATTTGGGACTTCACGCGATAAAAAAAATTTACTTACTTTTGCCGATGTTTCGGGTGCGATGTCGTGATCACAGGTGCAACATCGCACCCGAAACATTGGCAAAACTAAGTCAAAAATTTATATCGCGTGAAGTTCCGAATAGTCATAAATAACCATGAGTTTACACCGCGATAGCTTAAAAAAAACTATACCATGATCTGTTGGTAACAATAATAATGAAGTCATGTAATTAGTAATTAGTATTTTCTAACCACGTTTTAGATTGCAAAGTAAAAAAAAAATTGAACCAATATCTGCGAAATACTTCACAATAAAACCAAATTAATGACTCTCTCCCTGTTGAACAAATCTTTTGCAACCCCCACAATTAAACCAAACTACATGTACGGTCATTTACCAAAATATTTCGCGAAGGCTCCCCCTCGGAGGTCCTCATCCTCAGGTACATTATTCAAGCCAGCATTCAAACGCCAGCTCAACCCCAAACGTATTAGACATCACTTTCATGACACATGCTATGAATAAACGAAACAAAAACCAGCCCCACCTTTGATATATCCATTCCTGTCTAACTCTATTCCAGAGACAGAGATGCAAATTGTGTTTCTATTCGATACCGATGAGAAAAACGATCAGAATACGGACCCACGATTGCTATCTAAATAATTCAAGCGTGTATTCAGTCTCTATGGTACTTTGCAAATATGAATATGCTGTTATTCAAAAGGCAGTTCATCTCTAACCGTTATGAAATAAGGTTCAATTTTGCATAGTTATTGCGATGGAGATGTTTTGGAAAATATGGCGAAAACGTATGGAGTTTTTACAGGCTCTTATACGAAAATGTCGAACCGAATCGGTGTTCTCATAATCAAAATGTATAGGACAGAAATTTAAATTTTGCTTCTTCGAAATTAAATTCGGAAATATTATGTTTTGTTACAATTGGATACTTGCATGGGTTGGGGAGAGCTGATGTAGATAAATTGAAAATTTTGCAACATTTGATGTAACCAGTTTTAAGAATTTATAACCTAAAGCCTAAATTTAACAACTTAACCGATTGCAATAGTTCTAAATCCATCTTTTATATTGCAATTGAATGATATGTTCTTTTGATCAAACCACATCAATTAATTGTAAACGTTTCTGCTTGTCTACGGCGAGGTGAAGTCAAATTGACGTGTCCTATATATATAAAAAAAAAAAAAAAAAAAAGAATTATGTCACATTGAGGGCCCACTTGCGATTAAGATAGCCCTTTCCTAGGATAAAAATTGCCTATAACCTATTTTCTGTCTTATTCTACCTGTGAAAAAAAAACAGCTTAATTCATCATCATCCTCCTGCCCTCATCACAAATTTATTTATGGTCGGCGCAATATATGTGTTTCTTCCATTATTCTCTAGTTGCAGTCATTTCAACATTCACTCCCTTCTTAACCACATGTCCTTCACACAGTCCATCCACCTCTTCCTCTCCCTTATTAAAACTTTCCTTATGACATTACTTTCACGCTAAATTTCTTTCACCCATTTTTTTTTAATTATTAGGCATCGTATTTTATCGTATTTTAAAAACATCAATATAAAATCAACATAAAAAATACTACTGCACATGTTAATAAAATCCTCAGACGCAGCCATCTTTGTTAAAAGCTTTACCGTCCTAAACTACTGTTTCCTTTCTGCCGAACGACAATATACACTCCACTCGCAAAAACAATGACAGAATCGTAAAAACCGTATGACAAGATGCGGTACGATTACGGGGTCTAATAACCCGTCCGAATGGCATACGTCATTTGCGATACTCGTCATTCGCCTCTCTGTCGATCATTGTAGCACCACGATTTGTAATGTAGATGCGTTCCGTTCCACCTACTTTATGACTCCTTTCGTTTATTACAGGACAATGGAGGTGGGTTATGAATATGGAATTTTGTTTGGATTGGATTCTTTGGGGTTCGAGTGTGATGGTTTAAATAGGTATGGTGTACTTAAGTTGCTTTGTTTTAGAGTGATTAAAAAGACTGAATAGTCTTGTAATAAATAAATTATAGCAGGATTTGCGATCCAGTTTATGTGCGGTCATAATTTACTTGGTTCAATGCTGATATTGGTTTATTAGTTAGAAAATTCACTTCACAAAGTCTAGAAATATGTCTAGTAAACGGCAATAGACCAAACAATTATTGAAGAATGGGGAAACACACCGTATTTTCCCTTATACTAGGAGTGAGTACATATAAACTGTATGAACAATTCGCTTTTCGAAGAGAACAATGATGCAATTACATATTTTACATTTTTCAGGAGAGGCGTTTCGAAGTTTTGTAAAGTCCCTAACTTCTTTTTTTCCAATTTATAAACGCGTTTTTGGGATTGATAACTTCAATCTTTTTGTTGCGATGAAAAAGATAAATACATTTTTAAAATAGATAATATACTCGTAGATACTGCTTTTTTTAAATCTTATTAGATTCTTCAATTTTAATGCTTCTATTTACTGTAAGTAGGTAAAGAGTATCTGTACTTTTTAATATAACCGAACGCCGTCATGGGTTTGCCTAAGACACATCCCTCACTGAGTATCTCTATCTAAATCTAGATTTATTTATATAAATCGAATTGTGTTTATCGGTAGAGAATACATGATAGTGAGACAACGAAATGTGCCACCTGTGAATAAAGAGCGCCTGAACTGGCAACATCTCGTAACATCTGACTCCATTTCAAAGACCACATCAGCACCGAATATATTAATATCATATGCATCACACCCAAGCAATCCTTATACCCAAAAATACTTTAGTTACTTAGAAAGACTTAATCAATTTTGCTCGCATAGCCGCCTCGGAGCTGACATTAACATATTTTTGCGATGCCCCGTGTTGTTCAAAGGGTGTGAATTTCAAAAATACGACTCCGGTACACACTCTCATTAACTTTGGAACACGTAAGGAGTGAGGCTGAATACTAATTGAGAGCTAAGAGTGATGAAAACAGATCCGACAGATGGATAATTGGCAAATAATTTGCACACGCGCGAAGGTGGAGTGTGATTGTGGACTTGATTGGTTAGGGAATGGGTTTCGAAGTTAATTTGAAAGATCTTTGTTTGTTTTAGAGATCGGACGAAATAAGTGTAGTGTTGTGGAATTAAAAAAAAAAATATTATATTAAAATTTCTACCGAGTTATGTTTCATCTTATGTTCATGGATAATAGTTTGCCATGTCTTCAATAATGAAATATCGAAGTCCAGCCAAATCCGCAGTTAGACTGGTAAAGTTGGAGCTTTCAGCTTGAAGTCTGGGGTCCGCCCCCCAGATTCCAAGCTGAAAGCTTCGGATACGACTGGAACTAACGCTAAGATGTAGAAGAAGAGAGAATGATCTTCAAAGACTTATGTCATAATATAATTATGCCGCCTGTCACCCCAGCAGAAGCAGGCCACGGCGGCGGCGCGCTGGGCGAGTTGAGGACACTGTTGTCCCCCCTCCTGAGGAGGGCCAGACCGTAAGGGATGGCCCTGGGTCAGCCGGGGTGCGAGGGATATGTCTATGACAACCTCACCTCCGACCTAGCACCAAGACCCACAGTCGGCGTGCGGTTTTAGTCGGTTCGAGTCCGACATAACCTCCCCTTCCGGCTCCGGCATGGGGGGCTTCCGAGGGGATTTCCGCACGAAAAAAAAAAAGGGATCTATGACGGATATTATCAATAGGTATCGTGATTTAAATCCTATTTAATGAAGTTGTTTAGACTCTTTGGGATTAAGGAAATACGGGCTTTATGCTTTTTTAATCCAATTAAATCGTTGGTTTGAATACTTTAGATAGAATTTCCACTACTACGTGGTGCTGTAAAATGATGCCTCATTTACTAGTTGACACACCCACCGATCAATGGACGAGGCTTGACTTTCATCTCGGGGTTGGGAGGCCAGACAGTAGTCGCTCCTAGTACCTAATGGTCAACATGCGTCTTACACAAAATGGGAAGCAAACCTTGAGCTTCAAGATGCATCATGATTGTTTTTTATTCTGACTATGAAGCGGCTTATTTACGATGTTTTTCGTGAAACAACTGCCATACTGCCATCTGACCTTCAAATAATACGCGCAAGTAACAGGTACAAACCTTACACACCTGTTTCACAGGTAGAAGCAAACATCGCATCTGTTCACTACTCTATAGCCCTCACGAAGCTCGTAGGGTGAACACCGGGGGTGAAGTCATGGTGTTAATTATACGATTTTCTTTGAAATAAGTTAATAAATATTGGATAAGGCCCACCCTCGCTGGCCTTTTAATGAACCGGCTAGATGTAGTGTACCGATGATCTTTGACGGCTGGCCATGCATTATGTATTGAATGGAATGAGATGTGAATGTGTTGAGATGGACCAGAGTATTATTGATGTAGTAGGTAGGATAGATAGATGGATAGGTGACAACAGTAGATGATTGTTACTTCTAGGCCCGTATTCTGGAATGACACTCAGCCTGAATCTCGATTTATTTGAGGACAGATTGTATAGGCAATAATATGTTAAATCTATCAATCTGTCTGTACAATATGTCCTCAGATAAATCGCGATTCAGGCTGAGTGTCATTCTAGAATACGGTCCTAGTGTTGTCGGTCTCTCCAGCCTTGTCCCATACCATTTTGACTTATTCATATTAATATTATAAATGCGAAAGTAGCTCTGTCCGTGTGTCTGTATGTTACGCGTTCAC
This sequence comes from Eilema sororculum, assembly GCA_914829495.1. Lineage (NCBI taxonomy): Eukaryota > Metazoa > Arthropoda > Insecta > Lepidoptera > Erebidae > Eilema > Eilema sororculum. The sequence goes on from OU618536.1 coordinate 18,683,872, forward strand.
GCCTAAACCACTGAACCGATTTTGATGAAATTTGGTATAGGAGTAGATGAGACCATGAGAAAGGCTATGTTTTGTCGCGATAACCGACATCTACGTGGGTGGAGCCGCGGGCAAAAGCTAGTATTATTATAAATCCTGGTGTTGAAGTTTAAAAAAGATGTAAGCAAATATTACCATTTTCTTTTTGTTAATAAGTTTGTACTTTTGTTTATGTGTGACCATAAAGGGTTACTGGGTTTGATGCCCCTGTTGGATAATCTTGCCTATTGAGTTTTCAGTAGGAAATTTTAGTATCAGTTCAAACCACGGTAACAGCTTAACTTCTTGTTTGTAACCTTAGTCATCGATAAAATCAAGAATGGCTACTAGGGCTATTAGCAGAATTTTTTTTCCAAACGTTTGTGTTTATTGGTGCTTTGTATCACACAGCGGCAATTAATAATTCGGACTACGGGGTGTAAGATCAACCCCGTGCCCCCACTTCGATAAACAAGCATCGGTGCACCCCACGTGGGTTCACTTCGATGTAGCCGGCACCGATAGCTAACTGGATTATTCAACGAGTTCTCACCCAATTCCGTTAATTGGTACGTAATCCGGTGGCTAAATGACAGGTACAGGCTCCGAGTGTACTGCAGTTCGTCTGATTACATGTGTGGTTGACTTCCATAAATTAGTTAAAGTTTATTGAGGTAGATTTCATAATAATAGACACTGAATATAAGAATTATGCAACTTTAGAAAAATATGCTTATAATATTTTAGCTGGAGAAAGATACGGAAAATAGGACAAAAATGTTATTAATATTTTTTTCTTTTCGTTCGTAATTCACTACAAACACCCAATCATAAGTTAGCAAGACTTTGACAAGGACCACTCTTTGCTGGACCATAGATCATAAATTCATTTTGACAGCCTCTGTGGCGTGGCGGTAGTGAACGCGATTGCTACGCAGGAGGCGCGGGTTCGATCCCCGCTCAGTGCAAATATTTGTATGCATGAATATGGCCATTTGCATTGGTCTGGGTGTTTCTATCTATAATATGCATGTATTTACAACAAAAAAAATACAAATATGTTTATCCGCATTACAACCTATAAAAGCTTAGCATGGGTCAATATCGCGTTGTGTAGAATGTTGTGAAATATTTATTATTATATTTGTTTCTTATTGGAATCTGTTATTTTCACATTGACATATAGACAACTAGCTTTTGCCGCGTGTATGTCGGATATCCCGACCAAACATAGCCTATGTCCTTTCTCAAGGTCTAATCTACCCATGTACCAAATTTCATCAAAATCGGTTCAGTGGTTTAGGCGTGAAAGCGTAACATATAAACAGACAGACAGACAGACAGAGTTACTTTCGCATTTATAATATTAGTATGGATATGGATCAATATTCTTTTTAGTATTTAAAGACTACGTATAGTTAGGCTTTAAAACTTTATGGTTATATCCAGAGTAATCTTAACGCACAGAACGCAAACGTAGGCATAAATCTCGTAAGAAACATGCAGGTAACAAGCCGCAGTGTCACTTCTGTCGCGCCAGGGGAACCCACAACCCACAACGGCTTGGAGACACAACCTTTTGCCACAGTTGTATACAGCGGGACACATAACTTGGACCTAAAACGAGGCCTTGGCGCGCGCAGATTGTCACTACACAGTATAAAGCATAGTTGCTTTCCTCGTCTGTCCGTCTCTATGTATGCTTATATCTTTAAAACTACGCTACGAATTTAGGTTTAAAGAATTTTATTCTCATAAAGACATATTATTACATCACTTACATGAGAACATAAATTACAGAGTCATAAAATAATATTCGTTGTAACACTAAAAGCAGACACGTTCAGTACATTGAGATCACGACGGCGGCGCGCTGAATAGCGCAGCGCGCCTCCCCATTCCGGGGGCGAGTTGGGGACACCGTTGTCCCCCCTCCTGAGGAGGGCCAGACGTAAGGGATGGCCCTGGGTCAGCCGGGGTGCGAGGGATATGTCTATGACAACCTCACCTCCGGCCTAGCACCAAGACCCACAGTCGGCGTGCGGTTTTAGTCGGTTCGAGTCCGACATAACCTCCCCTTCCGGCTCCGGCAGGGGGGGTATCCGAGGGGATTTCGGCATGAAAAAAAAAAAAAAAATTACATTGAGATTATGTGTTTGGCTAATTGTTTCTTAAATACATCCAACGAGTTAATTCTTTCTTTTGAGGTCCGAGGGTAGCTTATTAAAAAGGCGCGCACCTTCGTATGATATCGTCGACTGGCCGTAATTTGTTCGAGTCTTAGGCAAAATAATGAAGCTTGCGCGTCGAGTGCTGGCGCGCCCAACCTTCGCTTAATCAAATTTATGTTGATGTTGACTTTTTGGTTCATTATTTTATGGATTAGAATGCAAATATTGTAGGTATAAAGTTGTTTGATTTTGATGCAGTTCAATAGATAGAGTAATTCAAGAGGAAGGTTTATATGTATAATATATGCTTAATAGAGTAGAGGGTGCAGCGTGAACAGGATCTGACGCCACGCGGGCGGAAAAAAGGCGGTACGAAGTTCTCCGAGTCAGCTGGTGTTGTAATAATTTATGCTTGGTGAATTTGATCTCGTCTACCGAGACGTAGCATCCCGTGCTCCTCAAAAGACAAAACTTTCACTGTCAAGGCTGTGCGTTTATGGAACGCATTGCCAGTGAACATCAGACAAGCAACATCTTTAAATGTCTTCAAACATCTGGTAAAGGACCACTTATTATCATCTTTCTCCAATATTATAGCGCGCAATTTCGATATTTTCTCACTCACTTGTTTCCTATCTTATTAGTATGTTGCACTATTTACTTTATGTATCTATTTATGTGTTATACTTAGTTGTATTTATGTTATAATACTTTACGTTATGACAATATTTATTTTATTTTATTTCTCTCTCCCTCTCTTTTTTCGCTCTGTAACACACCTTGTATAAGATTTATTTGCTAACTACACCGTATTGCTCCTGTTTTAGCACATTACTGTCCATCCCAAGGTTGCCTGGAAGAAATCGCTTCCAGCGATAAGGCCGCCCATTGTACATTAAACTGTATCATGCTACCTACTTGTTCCAATGTAAATCTATTGGTGTACAATAAAGAATTATCTATCTATCTATCTATCTAAGTACCGTGTACTGTACGTATAGAGTACGTTTTAAACACATTTTAGGTTCAAGATGTATGTCCGAAGGTATATGTCGCACGAGACTCTGACAAGTGCGGTAACCTATTGTAGGGAATGATTGTAGGCCTACGGCTATTTATGGTATTGTGTTAGAACTAGCAAGAAATGTTACAGACTTTATCTTTAGTGTTTAGCCTGGAGTTAGTTAAGAACTGTTTTTATTATAGTTTTATGTAACCAGTCAGGTTGTACTAGTATATAGTAGTACTGTAGTTATAGATGTGATTGTTATCAAATTGTATATTTTACATAAAATAAAGGTATTTATTGAAAGTTAAATGCATAGTTCTAATATAATTTAATAAGTTTAGTTTACTTGCTTAAACTTGGAAGCTTTAACCACAGGTTTTAATCTAATTTTAATGGCCGCATTGATTTAAATTATCACTACAATATGGGGTTCTTCAAGAAAGATTAGTAGGCATTAGTAGGTTTTTTCAGAGTCGGCAGCACGAGTGTAAACGCCGTTGTTGTTACGTCCATAGACCACGATAACCACTTTCCATCAGATCGGCCGTGTGCTTGTCTGCCACTTAGATGGTATACCTATATAAAAATACTCAAACATTACGAAATATGAAATTTCAGCCTGTGTAGGTACTACATCAGATAATAATCTATCTCTGTGCCAAATCTCATCCAAATCAGTTCAACCGCTATTGAATGATTAAGTAACAAACATTCCTCAGTCTACCCAATATTCACACATCCATACTAATATTATAAATGCAAAAGTAACTCTGTCTGTATGTTACGCTTTCACGCCTAAACTACGGAACGGATTTCGATGAAATTTGATATAGGAATAGGTTAGACCTTGAGAAAGGATATAGGCTATGTTTGGTCGCGATAACCGACATCCACACGGGCGGAGCCGCGGGCAAAAGCTAGTATTATATAGTGGGTAATATTAGTAGAATGATCCAATCCAATATTCGTTCAAAAATAGCTAATCTAATTCCACTCCATACCGAACACGCCAAATTCCAAACAATATAACATTTTTAGATGACCAAACCCTACTCCATTTCAACATCCTTAGAACTAAGAAACGTACCGATATATTCTGAACGTAACTTAGAAGCTAGTCTAAAGCGAAATAACACTAAATCTAGCCCAACTTTCCGCATGCTGCCTGTGTATATTTCACAAGTTTCTTTGCAGAAGCCGTGGGTATCAGTCGTTAGTAAGAGGCTCCGGATTTGGACTCAAGATGTATTGGATTATTCTGTGTAGAATTTCTATTTGTTTAATATATACTCCTTTAAAACATAAAGTAGGTTTTTAGCACGTCAATATACCATGGCATAAAGTAAACTAAGCAAAGCTTTTTCACATAGGTTTCAGAATGTCAATAGTCGTTTTTAGATAGAGTGAAGGTTTAGTCCACTCTCGACCCCTCGACCCCTAAATAAAGATTTCTTTATTGGTGTCCTCTCGGCCCTTAAACCTATCTCGTCTACTCTCGCCCCCTAATTTGATAATTATCTAAAATTAATATTTTGGTACAGTCATGTACAAAAAGCAATGGTAACTAAGTGAGCATATAACCGACCTTACAAGCATGTGGTTGTGAGTTCAATCCCGAGTGGCGATAGATAACTTATCTTTGTTTGCTTCTGCCAGTGATTTTTCAAGAAGAGATTTTATGAATCCTGGCCATTACACTACCGACGTGAACCCACTTATAGCACAAGCAATTTACCTTAGATGGAGGGGGTTAGAGGGAATATTAGTAACTTTGGTTCTAATATTCTTTTTATATGAAATAAAAAAATATATAAAATATGAAAGATAAATTTTACAATTTATCGATAACTTATACTTATTTCGGTACACACTTGCATGGTGGGGGGAAGGGGTAATCGTGAATTACCCCTCCACCCACCAGTGGGAAACTCCAGTGGGTGGACGGGTCGGGACCGATATAAAAATCATTTTGTCTAATATTAATCTAATAGTCATATAACTTACCATTGCTGACGATGGAGAAAACTATTGTGAGGAAACCCACATAACATAAAAACATAACATTGCGTTTATGTCATTATACGCCTACACCTCTCGAAGGACCAATTTTCAATATGCATATATGGGTAGACTGATGAATGATTTATCATCCTAAGTGTACTAATGGGGGTCGAGAGGAAACTAAAACTTGACTGTGAAATAAAATCCACTCTCGACCCCCAGGGGCCGAGTGTAAACTATGGTTAGGGGTCCAGTGGACACATTATTTATTGGGGGTCGAGGGGTCGAGAGTGGACTAAACGAAATTAAACTAGAAACTCTTAAGTTGAACGCTTGGGTTGGTAAACTTCAATGTCAAATCAAGATCAGATTTTTTCTACGTACTTAATAGTATGGTGGCAAACACGTTTTACTAACAGACTACACTTATAACTACTGCAATTCTTCAAAACATGGACGCTTCATGAGAATAAATCTAAGGATTCCCGATCAATTTGTAATGCAACAAACGTTTGTAATCCAAGGTAACCGCTTACCTTCTAGACTAGTGCTCGATTACTAATTTGTAGAATAGAAAGCAAACTCAGCACAACACAAATCCAACCCTAAACCACCGACACTCGTAAAATCAAGCCCCAATCCTATCGGATTTCCTCCCTAAAACCGATCAAACATCGCAAAAAATACAAGAATACGAAAAGCTCTTTCTCACGTCTAAGTGTAAGTAGCTTAATCGCCCCCTATTGTGTACCGATTTGCGGGTAGATCACAGAAAGAAATCCCTTTTTTATCCCTTTAGGGACCCCTTGGATCGCTGGACCGTGTTACCGGTATCGATAACAAATTGGGGGTGACTCTTAAAAGGGTTAAGTTCATGAACTTTCTTGCAAGAAGGGTTATTGAATTTCTTGTCATGTTTGTGGATTGCGGTTCGGGAAAAGGATGTGTGGGAAGACTTGTTGCTTTATTGCGTTTGGAGAGTCTTTGCATTTATGGTAGTCACGTAAGTAAATTTAAAAAAAAATGATTTGTTATACGCATTGTGTAGTTTTGCTTGCAGTTGATACTTATATTGTTACAATTGATATTTTGTGTTCCTTGAAGGTTGTGGTACGGATTCGGAGGAGGAATGGCAAGAGCATGGTCGCAATTATAGGGCGTTAAAACATTTTAACTTTGAATCAGCAATTAATCAGTAGTAATGAGTAGTATCTGATACTACAAATATATATCATTAAAAAGTAACTTTGTTTTATTGAGTGATGAAGTCACAAGGGTACTGTGTTAAAAAAATTCTATAAGTTTGTAAATGCAAATTTCAGTACGATCATGAGCGGGTTAAATCCAGACTTGAGCATAATGTTGTTTCTTTCAGTTGTCAACTTTCAGACGTAGTCTTTGAATGTAATGTATTCCGTCGGCAATAAGTTTGGTCAGAATTATATGTAGGTACATCGAGGTAAAATATGCAAAATAACACAATGGCTAATGAAATTGCAATGCAGTACCAAATAATTTATATTAAGATCGCGTAAGCATGAACTAGTACGGTACCATGAATAACATCTAACATTTCCACCGTCGAATTCTGTAAAATATTACAAACGAACAAAAAGTCCGACTGTGGGAACCGGCAGCGTTTGATTAACAAGCGAAATCATGCAAGCGGCCGCCGCTCGGGTCTAAAAGAGAGGCCAATAAACCACCTGAGCGTAGTTCTGTAGCAATTAACGGGTTGCAATCCGACTGTTTAATTCCGAACAGTGCGCCGCAATAAACGTAACGGCACCGGACCGGCCAGAGCCGTGGCCACCCACCGAAACGGAATGCGATGAAAAAGGCACGATGTCCACACACACTTGAGGAGGGAAATTACAAACGGCTGTGGCGTCCGCTGCCCGTAATATCATTCCGCACGAGTCTTGAAAACGAAATTAAATTTTGCATGAAATGGTACAATATACAAAGAAAGTAGGAGGACAAAGGCCGAGTGGCCAGTTCGCTACCGGTGGTTAGTTACCCCACGAACAGGACTTATCGCGGTCGCGTGTGTAATATGTTTCTAATCATATTACATTTTTGTATTCCCCGTTTCTTTGTGATGCGGTCCGCTAAGATTTAATTTCAATTTACCTTTTTTCACATTACCTTCAAATTGTTGGGGTTGCTTTACGGAGCGTGTGTTTCTGTTTGGAATATTTGCTTTGCTTTGCACAGAAAAACTCTCAAGTAGGCCAAGTTTAACTTTGGATATTTTTTTCTTTTATAGTTTTTTAATAGCGAGACTGCTCTCTGACCCCCACAACCCCGAAAGGAAAGCCTATTCTAAAGGCTTGTCACTGGTCAGCAGTACCAGTTAGCAGTTGGATTTGTGGCCCGAAGACCCTAAGGATCTAAATATCAGATAATAGTCACACTGCAAAGGATATCAAAGAGTCGAAAAGCGGAAAGTCTTGGATACTAAGATGACGATAACATTGATGTGTAATTTCGTAAATATATTTTAGTACCGTGATGCCCAGCAAGATGAAGTCAGGTTGATGAAGGATGAAGGCATGTGCACGTCTCCAATCAATCCAAACAAATTCTTTAAAGTATGATGGATATAGAAAAGCAATCGCATTTACATTCATTTTTGACCAGATCAACCTACCAAGTCAACATGAGATCCACGCACCATCGCCGGCGTCCATTATTAATGGCACCCGAACTCGGGCGGTTAATTAGGGCTCTTCATAATGTACAAACGGTTACAGAATACCTCTAGAAAATTTACGCACTCATAAATACAACGAGTCTGGCACCCAGTGATCTCAGCAAATTTCAGTTTTCGGCAAGAGCCTTAATAATTCAACGTGTAGGCGCGGCCGTAGCAAAAATGAATTCTCTAATGTGAATGGAACTTAGAGTGGCGGGCGGGCAACGGCAAAATAATTAAAGCATAACATTAAAAATTCTTCCAGTGAGTGTGTACCACGGTCCGGTCCGGATATGTGATAATATTAATACGGCTACGGCCGAGCCCGGCTTTTTGGCCGTTCGGTCTTAGGTCATGTGATTATTACAATTATAATTGTGAATCATTTATCGCGCAGACATGTGTGAATTAATTTTAATTAACGCCCGAGTGTTTTCTGATGAGAACTTTGGCTTTTTGAAAGGGGTTTACTGGTTTACCAAGGATCTGTTGTTTTATTTCAGAAATTTGATTTAAAATGTGTAATAATGTATTTTAAAGTAATGTTTAGCAGTTTTATCTTCACTACTAAGTCGTAGGTTTGAAGATCGCGTTTATGTTTACGTGCAAAGTCGTTCGCGATTACCGGTTCAGGTCGTTTTTTTTTTCTGTGAAACTCTTGATAATAAGACGTCTTTTGATTTTTATCATAAAAAATATGAAAGAAATTGGATGATCGCTTTCAATTGATCGAAGGTACTCGAGTGACTAATTTTCTCCGTCATGTTGACAAATTCAACCAAAATGTCGTCAAAAAATCACGCCTCTATACCAACATAAACCACATAACCTATAGTATCCACAGACCTTAATAGACAAACAGTACAATAAACCACAAACTGTACCCAAATCACGGCACCTATTGGACAAAGTGGCCGTCTTGTCCTAACTTTATTAACGACATAATCTGGTAGCCACCTCAATAAACATGTAAGAGGCCGATATGCAAATACGCCGGTAGTCCAGTTTGCTCGGGCTGTTTGTATACGGAGTGGACATAGATAACCAGTGTAAATATGGGGAGCGGCTAGTTATTGGAAGTGGTTGAGTGTTGTTGAGACGAAAACTCAATTGGGTAGGTAGGTACTTTGTATCATAGATATTTAAACTATCATGGCTACTCATCTTACTATTATTTACTATTATGTAAGGATTGGAACTGTAATGAAAGAAACTCTAAACAATACCTTTTTATCGTGCGGAAATCCTCACGGAAATCCCCCCCGCAGGAGCCGGAGGGGGAGGTTATGTCGGATTCGAACCGACCAATACCGCACACCGTCTGTGGGGTCGTGGTGTTAGGCCGGAGGTGAGGTTGTCTTCAAAATATCCCTCGCACCCCGGCTGACCCATGGGGCAACGGTATACCCAACTGGCCCCCGGTATGGTGAGGCGCGCTTCTCAGCGCGCAACCGCCGTGGGCTGCTTCTGCTGGGGTGACAGGCGGCTCCACCCGTCACCCCCAGACCCGCGCCCATGGGGGACGGAGGTCAGTCTGTGCACTCCGACGCCCGAGTTGCCTGTGCACTCTAAACAATACAAGTTAATATCCCAATATCTGTAATTAATTTTCTATTTATGTCTATAAAAAATGCTAAGTAAGATGGTTGTGTATGCTAGTTAGCTCAAGCTAACTTGTCGTATATCATGTCAACATGGTATACGACAAGTTTTAAAGATGGTTTTGATCTATTTTATACCTTTAAGATAGCGTTAAGATTTATATATAGGATTTTTTACGAATTTATTCTACCTTCAGCATTCCTTGTTGTACCGAGCAGCAGGGCCTAGTCAATTGACGGGCTGCCTATAAAAATAAATACCTGTTCTGCGTGGCCACATGTCATAACTTGAGAACGATTTCACTATTCAAAACAACAATATCTGGTTTGACTGAGTTTTAATCGGTATTTTTTCTTTTTATAAATTTTCTAAAAATGAATCCTAGCTAGATCGATTTATCGCCCCCGAAACCTCCTGTATACTAAATTTCATGAAAATCGTTGAAGGCGATTCGGAGATTCCAATTATATAAATACAAGAATTGCTCATTTGAAGGTTTAAGATAATGTATGTTTAACGTACTGAAGAGCGAAATTTGTGTGTTTACCATACAATGTACCCGAATTCGTGTTGCAACCAAGAATTTTGCAAAAGAAAATATAGTCTGTACAGACTTCCCACCACAAACGCAAACACAACCACCTTCCCACCACAAACCTACGACTTAGCGGTAAACGATAAAACGTAACTAAAAGATAAAGAATGAGGAGAAGGGATCGGAATCAGAGGCGTCCGTACGTGTGCGCTGTGGATTAACCGGCAAATTGGTTTAAGCCAAAAGCCCGGATCACGCCGCGAGAGAATCAATCCCAATCGGTTGAGACGTGCGGTTGTGTGGGATGGAGCAGGCGTTTTGAGGAATTAGTTTTTTAAAAGGTTAGTTTGGAAATGTAGTGAGAAAGTATTCTAGATTTAAGAATTTTTTTAACTAGCCAAGAGCAAGTCTTCGTGATAGCGTACGTATACACTATACAGTTCCTGATGTAATCGAAGAAGCTCTAATATTTTTTCTACACTAAGGTTAATAGACTGTTTATGCTGGAGATTGATGGCGCTTGGTGGAATCTGCTACACATATTGAATAACACACTTGTACTTTTCCACTGAGTTTATTGTGATTCTGAACCTGATCGGTTTCGCCTTACGGCATTCTCAAAGGTTTACATTGATGTTTTAAATATTCTAATTCCCAAACACTATAATATTTGCATTTTTTCATAAGGTTAATAAATCATCGTCATTCCGGTTGCAACTGAAGCTTTTATCTCAGGGCCTGGGTTAATTTTTCCTATCTGGGTTATGTGGCTTTTATGGGAGCGACTGTCGCTGACCATCCAAGACCGAGAAAAAAAGCCTCAATCAGCAGGTGTCACCTACCGACGGTGTATTCCACACTTAGAGCACCCAGCTGAATAGCACCTGTGCGAATAGTACCTAGCCATGTCCACAAAGAGCACCTATCAAGATTTTTGGCAGGTGCTTATTCGCAGGTGAAGTTGGGTTGGCCCCAAGGGTCTTTCAGTATAAGCAGTAATTACGGTTGGTTTTTGAGAATTTTACTTTCTGCTGTATAGCTTACAGTTTGATACATTACTTGTCTGATTGCAAAAATTTGTAGCACCAAGGAACGGTAGACCTTTTATGCCCATTTTCTAATGTCCACTTTCTATTATTTTGTAGTTTGACTCCTACTCCATACTTTCCTTGCACGATTCCGATTCCAATAGATTCTAATAAGATTAGTGTTGTCACACGGGCGTTAGATAAAATAGTTTGTGGCCTATAATTGGGGTTCAGGTTGGTCCAGCCGATGTCAAACATTCTTCAACCAAAAGCATTCCTTACTCCCTTCTATTACAGAGTAATGTTCTATAAACACATTATCCATGGTCATCACTCGCATGACTAGACAATATCGACTTGGAAGGTGATCTTTGGACCTTATATTGGGAAATTCAATCTTGTGCGCGTGTGATATTGAGTTGATTTTTGCTTGAATGTTTGAAGGATAGTTTTGTGTGATCGGTCCCGTTTACAAATTGGATCGGTCGTCGGGTAAATCAGGGTTACCCAGTAATTGAGACTTACAGGATCGTTCGGTTTGTGGGTAGGTAGAAGCGGTTGAAGGATTACGTGCTTGTGTATCTCTCTATCGATCTTGGGATACTTAATGTTTGGGATTTGTTGTTTGATGATGCTGATATTAGATCAAAGGGTGGATACGTGTGGTCGTTTAGCTGTCTTATTGTAATCTGTCTTGTCAAATTTGGACATGACTTTTTATGTCGTTCGATCGGTACGCTGGGGTGTTCTCTCAGCGATAACACTCTTGTATATTTTTTTTTATGAAATTTTTATAGCATTTATTATGCTAACTTCTTAAGTTCGAAATACATCGGGAAAAAGAATTTGAAGTGATTCATGTGTAACTCAATAGCTCCGTTGGAAGAGCACTCCCCTGTAAGGGAAGGTCGTGGGTTCAAGTCCCACTTGAGCGCTTCTTTTCCCGATGTATTTCGAACTCTTATAAATATTGAGAAATGCCGCTACTTACATAGGTACGTCTTGGGGCAGTCCGAAAAGGTTTTTTACCCATATTTCACTACGTGTAGTAGATTTTCTTATGAAATTCATGACAAAACATCAATCTGCAATCATCCTTAACAGTTCACTGCGCCGTCAACGGAACCATTCCTCGAAGACTTGAGAACCACTTTTATGATATGGCGATTGAATATTCGACTACTAAAGTCAGAAGTGGCGGATTCGATTCTTGCTCAGTGTAAATATTAGCTTGCATAAATGTCTGTTTGCACTGGTCGGGGTTTTCACAAAACGCCTTGATGGGTCGTCTGATGGGATGGCGTATGGCGTTATATAGGTAGTGTGTCCCAGAATATTTATTCCTCCAGAATATTTATTCCTAGCTGATGCCCGCGGTTTTCCTTGAATTGTGACTGATTATATCACACACGGTACCGTTTTTTTAACATTCCGCGGGCCTTACGGAACATACGAGGGTCAAACTGAAAGTTCTTAGAAAATAAAAAACTGATTACATTAGCCAGTTATTAGTTTTATTATATCTTTTCAAAATATTGTCCATTCACGTCAATACACCGCTGCATGCGATGGAACCACTGGGAAAAGCACTTTGCCCACTCGTCCTTAGGGGTCTCTTCAATGGCATCGCGATACGCAGCCACCGCTTCTTCAGCATTCATAAACCGCTTTCCTTTAAGTTTTTCTTTAATTTTTGGAAATAAATAAAAATCACTAGGCGCGAGGTCCGGGCTATACGGCGGGTGACCCAGTAATTCAACGTTTGATGTCGCCAAATAGTCGATCGTTCGCTTGGCGGTGTGCGACGAGGCGTTGTCGTGGTGAAGGAGGATCCTACTGCGAGGTCGTTTCTCTCGAACTTTTTCCAAGACAAGTGGCAAACAATTGGTAGTGTACCATTCTGCAGAAACTGTTTTTTGATCCTCTAACACAATTGTTGCGAAATGACCTATCCTTCCAAAGAACGAGGCCACCATTTTTTTTCCCGCACTTCGATCTCTCTTCACTTTAGTTGGCAACTCCTCGAAAGGAAACACCCACTGAGCAGATTGTCTTTTGGTTTCAGGATACTAACAGTAAATCCAGCTTTCGTCACCTGTTAGTATGTCGAACACAGCATTAGAGTCACCTCCGTTAAATCTTTCAATCATTTTACGGCACCAAACCACACGATGGAGTTTTTGAGCCTCAGTCAAATTATGAGGTATCCACCGGGCGCAAAGCTTCCTGACCGCTAAATGTTCGTGGAGGATTTTGTGCACTTGACTCATACCGATGCCTAAGCTTGTCCGAATCTGCTGATAGGTCACTCTTTTGTCAGTCTCTATCATACGCCGCACAACACAGATGTTATTTTCAGTCGTCGCCGTAGAAGGCCGTCCCTCACGTAAATCATCAGTAAGTCACAGCCCGCCAAAAATAGCTTAGTGGAGATAGCCGAAGATTTGTGTTAAAACAAATATTGATGCGTATACAGAGAGTATCACGCAATACAAAGCTGGCTTTATCACAAGGAGTTTTATTAAAAAAAAATAATGCGAGGTTTTGCATCATTACTGCTAGGAGAAGAAGACGTGAAGAGCCTCATTTACAAAAAATCAAGAGGAGGCCTTATATACGCCTCATCGAGCGTGGTAAACATACACATAACACAAAAACGGAAAAATTAATTAAAATGCACCTGACAAACACGAGAACTTATTACTTATTATTATTATTATTATATAGTTAAATTTATGTGTGAATTTTATGATATGAAAAATATTTTTGCCGATTCTGGTGCAACACATAGCACTAATCACAAGTTTCTTTTAATTAAATGTGTAATACACTTTTCTAGACATCAGGTTTAGACACCACGATCGTACACAATGCGATAAGCTGTCACATCGACAATATTTAAATAAAAAATGCTTATTATATTTTTATTGTTATTTTCTTCGCATAAACCGTCATGATGATACCATGCGCCTAGCATAATGAATGAAATATATACTCAGTAATATTGGCAAAGAGTTCTATTTTCAAATTTTAGAATTATTTTTTTATTATATTGTTTATAAGTGGCCAGTTCTAAGAACTTTCAGTTTGACCCTCGTACAAATTGAATTGAAGGAATTTTTACAGCATTAAGTATGCTAACTATACAAATCGAATACATAGGGAAAAAGAATCTTCTCGGGCGGGACTCGAACCCGCAGTCTTTCCCTTACAGGGGGAATGCCTGACCAATTCGGTTACCGAGAATTCGGTAGCCGAATTGGAGCCTATGTATTCGATACAAATTGAATACCGAATTTATCAAGCCGTTCTCGAGATTTGAGCTTACTAACTTTTATTTTTATTTTATAGGAAGACTAGCTGACCCGGTGAACTTCGTACCGCCAATTTTTTCCACCCACGTGGTGTTCGATCCCGTTCCCGCTGCACCCTCTACTATAATAAGCATGTATTATACACATAAGCCGTCCTCTTGAATCACTCTATCTATTAAAAGAAACCGCATCAAAATCTGTAGCGTAGTTTTGAAGATATAAGCATACATAGGGACATAGGGACGCGGAAAGCGACTTGACTTTATACTATGTAGTGAAGTGATTACTAACCTCCTTTTTATAAACGCAGTTAAAAAGATCTAATAAACAGTCTTCAAGTCTGGTATCAGCTGTCCCAAACGATCACAGACGTCCCCTAACTCAGACTAAACGTATTTACGCAGTCCCCAAACTCTTTCGTCACAACAGAATCAATCCTTTACTCCGCAACAAACAAAGTTCATTGGTAGCGAGTTCTATTCCCGTGCGAGATCTACTTGTTCGTTTGTTTATATAGGATCGAATGTTTGATGTCTGTCTGTGCCAATAATGGAGAACTAATCATTGTTTAAAGGGGATTAACTGTATAAGTTTCTTTGCGATGGTGTCATGGTGGAGCATTTGATTGCTAGTCAGAGGTTGTGGGTTCGATTTCTGCTCGGTGCACATATTTGTATGAATGAATTTCTAACAGAATGTTTGCTTTTCTATTTGTGCTTACTGTTGGGAGGTCAGAAAACAGTTGCTCCTATAAAAGTTGTACCTATAAGTCAAACTACAGGGAGTTGGAGCAATATTACATTCTAGCATCACTGCATTCCTACATTTGATCGTTACAACACTTTGACGATTTGAAACTATTTTACGTTTGTACATTTTGACACTCGTGCTCTCTGATACTTTATACATTTTAACATGTTGTCAGTTTGTATCCAGCGTGAGTAAGAGGACTACGAATTCCGAGCCTCCGTAAATTGTACCCACCTTGCCTTTTTTTATAATAATACAACCGAAGTTAATACTGTTAACCCTCCAACTAAGCTAAATAGCTTGTGCTGGGAGTGGGTTCACGTCGGTAGTGTAATGGCCAGGATTCGAACCCGGGACCTCTCGACCGTAAGGCCGACTCCTTAACCATGAAGCTACCGATGCTTGATTCAAATATATATCTAACACATATTTCCATTGACCGCTAACGTAGTGGTGAACACTTTACCTCCACGTTATTCAGCTTAGACTAAAGTAAAGCCAACGAAGCGAGAGAAAAAAGGTAAACAATGTTTCAGCGGTTCCAAACTTTTATATTTGAAAATGATTACGTATCACTTCAAGCGCGTTCCAGACAGGAATGAAATTGCTCCTAAGATGGCGTATCTGACAGTTAAGAACCGCTGTGCTGTCGCTCGGCCATTGCGGCATACGTGTGATATGTGCGACAAGGACAGAGAAAATAATCGCTAGTTATCGCAAAGTAACTCAGTAATGGTCGCTTTGTTTACCTTTTTTCTCTCGTCTCGTTGGCTTTACTTTACTATCAAAGCATATAATAACAAACTTTCCTGTACTACGAAACACGCAACGAAAGCTGTCGCTCGACCATTGTCGCATACGTGTGATATGTGCGACAAGGACCGAGAAAATAATCGCTAGTTATCGCAAAGTAACTCAGTAATGGTCGCTTTTACCTTTTTTCTCTCATCTCGTTGGCTTTACTTTACTATCAAAGCATATAATAACAAACTTTCCTGTACTACGAAACACGCAACGAAAGCTGTCGCTGGACCATTGTCGCAAACGTGTGATATGTGCGACAAGGACCGAGAAAATAATCGCTAGTTATCGCAAAGTAACTCAGTAATGGTCGCTTTTACCTTTTTTCTCTCATCTCGTTGGCTTTACTTTACTATCAAAGAATATAATAACAAACTTTCCTGTACTACGAAACACGCAACGAAAGCTGTCGCTCGACCATTGTCGCATACGTGTGACATGTGCGACAAGGACAGAGAAAATAATCGCTAGTTATCGCTAAGTAACTCAGTAATGGTCGCTTTGTTTACCTTTTTTCTCTCGTCTCGTTGGCTTTACTTTACTATCAAAGCATATAATAACAAACTTTCCTGTACTACGAAACACGCAACGAAAGCTGTCGCTGGACCATTGTCGCAAACGTGTGATATGTGCGACAAGGACCGAGAAAATAATCGCTAGTTATCGCAAAGTAACTCAGTAATGGTCGCTTTTACCTTTTTTCTCTCATCTCGTTGGCTTTACTTTACTATCAAAGAATATAATAACAAACTTTCCTGTACTACGAAACACGCAACGAAAGCTGTCGCTCGACCATTGTCGCATACGTGTGACATGTGCGACAAGGACAGAGAAAATAATCGCTAGTTATCGCTAAGTAACTCAGTAATGGTCGCTTTGTTTACCTTTTTTCTCTCGTCTCGTTGGCTTTACTTTACTATCAAAGAATTTAATAACAAAAAAAATTAGAATCTCCTCAGCACTCATCCCCTCCACAACTCCTCAGAAATCTTAACAACACTATCACATGTACACTCAAACGGTACGTAAAACTCAAATCCTGCCTGCAGACAGCGGCAAGTCGGCAGAACATCTTAGCATAATTAGCAGAAGGGGACCGTTTATTACTAATATTAGTTGTAAGGATTAATACTAACTGCGCAGTGAGCTGTTAACTGCGATTATCATAAGTCTTTAGAAGGGTTAACTTGTGTCTCGATGTGTTTTTTTTTTGTGTGAGATGTAGTGGGTGCGTTTTGTTGTAAGCTTTTCTGTAATAGGGGGGATTAAGGAAATTGACGTAGTGAATTCATATTTCAAGTATATATTCAAGTAGCAAATTTTACTATACTATACAATTAAGTAGTGTTAGCAGGTCAGGTACCCTAACCGACGAGCATGCATGAAGAATGTAATGAGAGTGAATGTAGCGAGAGTAGTGGGTCAGGATCGTAGCAAATGGAGAAATGAGATTAATTAATTGTATACATACATACGTATGTATACAATTAATTAATCTTGGACCGCGATCTACCGGCCCCAGCTGCCCACTTTAAGTTATACTTTAGGCTTTCTTTTCGGGATTGGGGATCAGATGGCAGTCTTGTCTGGGGGAAGCCTACTAAAACCAAGTCATAAAAGGAGTAGAAAAGTGATCCCAAGCTGGGGGTTTTTAATACGGATATATATACTTATATAGAGAGAGATTCATTATTAAAAACTAACCTTAGTCATTTAACTGATGCAGTAGGGTTCAATTCCCAATCAATGCAGATATTTGTACGCAATTGCAATATGTATTTCACTGTTTTTTTTAACTGTTTTTTTATTTTGATTGAGTGGGTAGTTTTTTAACATTCTACACAACGCTATCTAGACCCATGGTTAGCATAGCTTAACTAGCTTGTGTTATGGAATCTAGAATGCGGACAAACATACATAGATACTTTTTTTTTGTAAATAGGTACTTACATATTATACATAGAAACACCCACACCAATGCAAATAGCCATATTCATGCATACAAATATTTGCACTGAGCGGGAATCGAATCCGCGCCTCTTGCGTAGCAGTCGCGTTCACTACCATCACGCCATGGAGGCTGTAATATGTATTAACCTATTTATAAAATACCGGGTGTAAGGGGAACGCTCCTGAAGCCGAAACCCCCTAGTAGTACTTCAGGTACATAACAAATTGTCAAAAAAAAAAAAATAGACAATTTTTTTTTGGTCCAAATCGTTTTTTTTACTGCCAGGGGTTTTCAGCTTTGGGAGCGTTCCCCTTACTCCCGGTATGTAACTAACACAAAATAAATAAATCACGTTAGAATATTCTACAAATATTTTTAACCTACATACATACGCCTATTCCCCTACGGGGTAGGTAGAGAAAACAACCTGATATTTGCTTTTAAAATCACGTAAGTTACGAGGTTCATCTTGAAGTATTTCAATAATAAAGATTCACCAATATTGGTTAACATAAATACGTATCTTTTACAGCTTAAGAAAAGGACAATTCAGGTTTCGTCCCTTGCGAATAAAAATCAAGAGTCTCCTAAACCTACTTATCATAAAATTTGAAACTCAATCGGAACTTAATTGAAACCCATCGACTCGAATAATACTCTTCTGCCCGTCTCCAACCACAATAAGTATCGGTACGTATAAATTGTAATGCAGAAATCCGAAAACATTAGGAAAGCCACCCCTTGATACCCCAGTCTGGTTGGTGGATGCGGGCAAATCTTCGAATTAATTTTACTGCCGAAATATGCAAATTTCGAGATATAGCCGCCTAATAACATGTACAAAAGAGTGGTGACTCGGGCGCGCGAAACACTTAGAGTAGAATGTTGATGGAGATGCGACGGGTTTGTGCCTAAGAACACTGGGATTCTTAGAAGAAAAGTTAAGTACTTACTCTAGTTTTCTCAGAATCTTTAAAATTTCGATCTATATATTATATCTATCTCGTAATTTCCAATTCTTCCGTAAAGGTTAATAAGAAATTAAGTTAATTTTAAGAAACATTAAATTAAAAACTTGCCTTCACATTCTAAGAAATGAAAATTAAACTATGAAACAGTTTTTTATGTTTTTGTTGGCCATTGAAGGGGGATATTTTATGTAACTTAGACACAGGTGCATCAAGGTAATCAGCTAGTCCAATAATTATATTTAGACAGTGTTTCTTGTTTGTAAAAATTTGACGCTATGAAAGATCTAAATTAATTTGTTTAGCTGTCAAAAAACGATCGACAATAAAAGACACTCAATGTTTTTTACATAAAAAAATTACCATGTTCATTCAATTATAAGTACGTTAAGTCTGCTTTCTCAAACTCATTAAACACGAAGAACAACAAAGAACCTACCCATCTTCATAAATTGTCATCTAAACAATAATCTATGACTTAATCGTTACCTCAGGCTAACATTATAGCCGCTTCGAGGAGCTTAATAGGTTACAAAATTTACCGTGATAGTAGAAAATACACGATGCTTACGTGCCAGCTTTCTCAGGAACTTATCAGGCTTTATTAGATTTCAGGTGTTTAGTTTCTTCACTAGACGAGGTTAAGCCTTAATTTTATAGTTGAAATTTGTTGCAATATATTGGCCTTTGTTTGCGAAGTAGCGCACATTGCCGGTGTTTGGAATTTGTTGTATAGTTTAATGGCAAGGTGAAGCATGCAGCGATTTTATAGCGTAGATGGTATATTTGTCAAGATAATATCGTTAAGGTTATGAGGTGTATGGGGTTTTATTGAAATCTTTAGGGTTGAAATTAACTTCACCTTCTACCTGGTATACGTGGCGAGCAACAGACGAAGCTCCGCGCAGGATTTTCTCTCGCGTTGGGAGGCAAGACGTTAATTGTATATCACGTTATAACTAAATTAGTCAATTATAAACTAGAAAGTGGAACCTGGGTTATTAAAGGGTTGGATACAACAGGGATCATCGCTAAGACTGACAACTGAGATTATTTCTTAGCTTCTTTTCTTTTGAAAATAACAACTCATTACGTCCACATGTAGGCCCGTATTCTAGAATGATACTCATCTGAATCGCGATTTATCTGAGGACAGATTGTATAGACAGATTGGTAGATTTGACATATTGTCTATACAATCTGTCCTCAGATAAATCGAGATTCAGGCTGAGTGTCATTCTAGAACACGGGCCTTAAAGTGACGTCATTATATCTGAGAGTCTAGTGATAATAGCCTCAAAACTAGACCAATTTAATTTCTTTATTAACAAAGTCTGGTAGCAATTCCCTTTTATTTACATGTTGTAGATATATGCATACTTGTACCACGAACAAAAAACGTTATAAGTACTTATACTTCTTACGTATGACTATAGAAGTGATAACAGGATACTGTCGATTAAACTGGCACCTGACACATATAGGCGTGAAAACCGACCCCAAATGCCCGGAGTGCATGGAGGACGAGGAAACCAGCCGCCTCCACCTGCTTGCCAAATGTCCCATGTACTCACGAATAAGATGGGAAAATATGGGAACGGACACACTAGAAACACCGGACCTCGAGGATCTGAAGGTGGAACAGATCCTAAGATTCTGCAAAGATACAGGTAGGTTCGACGGAACGCCGTGATTGCCGGATACCCCTTGGCTGCCCCAGGGGAGGAATAGGGGATTTGGATGAAATGACCCACATAAAAGAGAAGCACCCGTCCGGTCAACAGCGTCCCATGCTGGAAGTAAGTAGGTACCTATGAGTATAGATACTATTAGAAGTAACACTTACTTGCATAATACTGTCTGGTTGCCGGAATCAAAGAACCCGGCCCGTCCCCATCTGGAGGGTAGTTCCACGATGGTGACTCCTCGGGAGCCCCACACGCAGAGTCTGCTGCCGCAACTGCTGCTCATGATGCGCTCCACGTTGAATGATGGGGGGCATGTTAGCTGCAGTTTCTGGAAGGAAAAGATTGGGTAAGATAGGCGTATTTCTTTTTGGTTATATTGTTTTTCAGGTGTATAGAAGAGTAGCTCAACCAGATTAAGCTAACCATTAGTTTTTACCCGACTACGGCGAAGCCAAAAGGAGGGTTATGATTTTGACAGGCTATGTATGTATGTATGTATGTAGGTATGTATGTATGTTCATTTGTTCCCTCATAGCTCCTCAACTACTTATTAGAACTGGACAAATGAGGTATCGTTACAAGCGGCTTTATCGTCCGATGGTTATAGGCTATATGACGTGTCACTCAATCGTCTGTGGCGCCCTCTAGCGCGCATAAGGTACTGTGTTAAAAAATAAATTTGAGATAAATATGCCGTGTTTAGTATCAAATTAAAGGGCTTAATAAGCACATTTCAAATATGTATAAATTATTAGCTTTACTTTCCCCTTAAATAATATAAATAAAAAATAAAGTTTAAAACTAAAACCCGACTACCGAAAAATCAAGCTCTAAAAATTAACAAACAAGAAAATATCAAGGATAGCCGTGGTCGTATGCTACTTACTCTAACAAAACAATATATCCTAGGGAAAACATGGCATACGACCACGGCTATCCTTGATATTTTCTTGTTTGTTAATTTTTAGAGCTTGATTTTTCGGTAGTCGGGTTTTAGTTTTAAACTTTATATCTTCACTGAACTAGTGAAATCTGGACCAAACTCACCTTGTAATTTTTTAAATTAATTTGTATAAAGACAAAAGGAAGGTATGAACAGACGATTAAGAAATTATACATAGTTATGGAAAAGGTATTGACGAGAAAAATGTTGCTATCAGAAATCGGTCACGTTGTCACGTAATTGATACATTAAGTGGTTTTATTTTAAATTAGACTATTATGGCAATTATCTACCTCATACCTTACCTGGTGGTAAATAAACCTACCATTTTTGGGCATTTGCACAAAATGTGTTAATTCTATAAATCCTTGGATCTACACCGATCTTATCAAACATAGCTTAGGCAGAATTTTTGACAGTAGCAAGCAAATTATCTCTCGATCCAATATTTTGGATTTCCTCCATCACCACATAAAACAACTTTACGAAAATTAAATCAAACTTGTTCCACAAGTCGCCTATTAAATCCTCAAAGGCCGATACGACGAAAACAAAAATATAATCAACAGAAT
Organism: Eilema sororculum; assembly: GCA_914829495.1. Classification (NCBI taxonomy): domain Eukaryota; kingdom Metazoa; phylum Arthropoda; class Insecta; order Lepidoptera; family Erebidae; genus Eilema; species Eilema sororculum. The sequence goes on from OU618536.1 coordinate 18,705,921, forward strand.
CCTCGCACATCCGATAACCTAACTATCTCTCCCAAGGCGAACGAGAAATATGATTAGGAAAGTTTTTTAATCAATAAAAGGAACAAAAAATAAAGTAGGAAGCTTCCTCGCTTCCTGGCTGGTGGATTTTTTCGCCTTATTTCTCATTACACCGGCGCCTCGCCTCGTTGCCAACGTCATAGTTATAATCATTTACCGTTTGACGGCCGCCCGCGGTCCGCTCCGCTCCTATTTCTAAAGGAAATTGAAAAAGTTGCCTTGATCGTAGAGTGTGAAATAGAATCGGGATCGCGTCTTGCCACGGCGCTTGTGTTAGCGCCTTGGATGCTTGTTAAGCTTAACTTGCCGTAAACAAGTATTTCAATTGAACACTAAAATTGTAATGCATACTAAGGCCCGTATTCTAGAATGACACTCAGCCTGAATCGCGATTTATCTGAGGACAAATTGTATAGACAGGTAGATAGTTTGACATATTTTCTATACAATAATTCTCAGATAAATCGAGATTCAGGCTGAGTGGCATCCTAGAATACCTATCGGCCTTTATTTCGGAAAAGTTTTTTTTAGGCTCGGAAAAATCTAACTTATTTTCAAGTTCTCGATTGCATCCAAGACCATAACCTCTGGATATAGTCTGCTTACTTCTTTTCCTGCCTTAGATGGTTTATGCAACTTTTTTGGGAGTGACCGCTGTCTGACCTACTAGCGCCAAGAGGATAAACCTGCGCCAGTAAGTTTCTAGCCCGCAGTTGTACCTCACCATTCTGGTTCAATTCACTGATTAGGTATACATTAAACTCACAGTTTCGAAGGTAATTTCAAAGATCTTCAAAAAATATGTAAAAAGCAATCTGCTTTACGTTTTTTTTTACACATTTTTTGATTTGTTGTTGATTTGTGGTTCGACCAACAATTTTACAATTTTTACGTGAAAAAACTCAACTTTGCATTTATAGAATAAGTTAGCATGGATAACACTCTGTTCCGATATATGTAAATCACAAATGTCAACAGTAATTCAACGTTGAATCCCAATTTCAACGTCTCTAAATCAATAGTCCCAACACAACGGCATTCATAGTCTAATCGCGATACTAACTATTGCTGGTGTTTCCACAACATTAACTGTCGTACGAAGTTGCAAGCCGCTTGTTCAAAATGTTCAATGTACTATAATGGGTCGTTCATTGCGATGGTCAGAGTAGGTACTTACCGCCATCGGTATTTAGTTTGTACAGTTTATGATTATGGGAAATGGTATTCATCGAGTGTCTATTATTTGTATGTCTGCGGTAGCCTAGTAGTATGGGTAATGGACTGCTGAGACGAGGACTCGGGTTCGATCCCAGGTTTACCATGGCACACACCAATGACTTTTCGATGTTTTTCGAAGTTATGTGTGTAATTATCGCAGGTTTATAAGTGCCCGGTTAATGGCAATAGGCTCGCCACCTACGTGTGCGCCACCTGTGGGTGCTAGCACCTCTGCCTACCCCTTCGGGGAATACAGGCGTGAGTTTATGTTAATGTATGTATTATTTGTACGGAAAAGTTATGGGGATACTTTTTATATATCACTTTTTTTTATAAAAGGCACGTCAATTTGATGATAAGCTAAAGGCAAAGTCTCGAAAAGAGGGTCACCATCGTAAACTTGTGGCATGTAACAGTGGTGGCACTCAGCTTGATAGCCTCATCAGATGCCTTTTCACGCTCCGCTTACAGGACCCGGACTGTAGGAAGCAGGAAACACGTGAGCTGGCAGGGAGTTCTAGGTCTTAATGGTGCGGCATGGGAATGAGTCACTCAAACGCTTGGGTCTAGCAGGTATATTCTGCACTGTATAAGTATGGCATAAGGTAGGTACACGGCCCATCTGATGGAAAATGTTTACCTTGGCCTATGGACGTATGCAACACCAGGGAAGTCACATTCGTGCCGACCCTGTAAGCACAGAGATTTTCTGTGTCATCAGTGCAGAAGACCAGGACAAGCCTTTGGTCTTTCCACTGATAGCATAATAAACTCTACTTTGTGTGCTTACATTGGCTACACAAAAATCTTTATTTATTCATCATCTTAGTGTAAAGTATTCCATAAGACAATCGTACTTTTCCACAGTATTTCATTTCATAACCTGTCCAGTTTCATGGCTTACTCAAAGGTGGACTGAGATAGATAGATAAATAGATAGATAAATCTTTATTGTACACCAGTAATACAGTAAATGTATGGACACAATACATGACATTATGTACAAATGACAGCCTTATCGCTAAGAGCGATCTCTTACAGGCAACCTTAACTTGACGATACGGGAGTGACAGCAGCTAGGAAAAGTGCAAGTGTCTTATTCAATATGTGTAGCAAGTTCCACCAAGTGCCATTGATAGATAAACAGTATAAACTTAGCATAACTGTTTGTTTCTAGAGGTATAGCCTGCCAACTGACCTACCTAGACTTTTTTCATGTAGTCCCACAAATACCTATCACTGACTGTAGGAGGCGGTTATGTCGGAATCGAAGCGACTAGAACATTACGTCATTTCAGCTCTTCAGATATGGGAATGTAAGGTGGACCATGTGAGGCATTTCCCTTGCACCACGACTGATCCAGGCTTGGACCTTGGATGTAGAATACGACAATAGAAAAGAAAAGAGAGATAAGTACATCGACATTACCAACGAAGAAATTGTATTCGTGAGGATTACCGCACGAAAAATTATGAACCTTCATGACTTTCTGTCATGTCTTTCTTAAACATCTGGTATCAATATCACATCTAGGGATCACAGTGTCTATCGGCTCCATAAGAAAATACCTAGCGACATTCTAACCCCCAGAAGTAAACAATACAAAAAAAAAGGTAAATCCAAAACGTATACAAAGCTTTATAAAGTATAGCAATCTTCATCTACCAAAACAAAATACAATAGAAGTTTACCCTCTTCGGCCATTATTTAAAACATTGAAAAAGCCCAAACGGCCACAGTGCATTAGCGGGTGATTATCGAAAAGAATCAAAGTGGGTTAACCCTACCGAACAGAACCCGGAACGGTTTGACCCACGCGGTAACGTTCGGATGCGGTCACGGTGATAGCGGATATTCTATATTTTGTTATATGGGGGACGTCATCCACTACATAGGTATAAAGCAAAGTCGCTATCCGCGTCCCTATGTCCCTATGTATGCTTATATCTTCAAAACTACGCTACAGATTTTGATACGGTTTCTTTTAATAGATAGAGTAATTAAAGAATGTTTATATGTATAATACATGCTTAATATAGTAGAGGGTGCAGCGGGAACGGAATCGGACGCCACGCGGGCTGTAGGATCGGACTTAACTAAAACCGCACGCACGCCGACTATGGGTCTTGGTGCTAGGCCGGAGGTGAGGTTGTCATAGACATATCCCTCGCACCCCGGCTGACCCAGGGCCATCCCTTACGGTCTGGCCCTCCTCAGGAGGGGGGATAACGGTGTCCCCAACTCGCCCCGGAATGGGAATACTGCGGTAGCCTAGTGGTATGGGTAATGGACTGCTGAGAAGATGTCTCGGGTTCGATCCCAGGTTTACCATGGCACACACCAATGACTATTCGATGCTTTTCGAAGTTATGTGTGTATTTATCGCAGGTTTATAAGTGCCCGGTTAATGGCAATAGGCTCGCCACCTATTACATTGGGACCTAAACATAAACTGGCGAAATGTGGGTGCTAGCACCTCTGCCTACCCCTTCGGGGAATACAGGCGTGAGTTTATGTTATGTTATGTTCAAAAATGTATAATCCGCGAACACTAGCACCCCACGCTTATGTTCAACTCGCACGCTGCGGTCACAGCGGGGCGGGCATAAATTCAGACGACGAAAACCTCCGACAGTTCCGAACGGCGGCCCACGCGACGCGATAATGGCTTCGAATTTCACGCCTAAAATATGGCCCGGCTACTTTCCCAATAGAAAAAAGGGTTAATGCCAGTTTAAAAAGTTATAGAGATAACAAATGTTTTAAAAAAATTTTTTTTTTTATTAATTTAATGTTTAGAATTCTGAAATTGTAATCGAAAATAAAGAATACATAAATGTGTAATACGACATTTTACATGTACCCAAGGAAAGCATAGATTAACCAACTTGGGTTACGGATTTTTTTTCATACCTACTACTTAGGTGGCAGACAAGCATACGGCCTTGTGGTGGTTATTGTGGCCTCGTGCTGCCGACCATGATGAAATCAAAAATAGAATGCGGATAAACACACAGATATTTTTTTTTTATCTAATAGTCATTTTATTTAATAATAAAATGGCGTAAGGCATGATTAAATAATCAAAATTTTCGGGCGGTACTCGAACCAGCGTACTTTCCCTTACAGGTAAAATAAAATGACTGTAAGGGAAAGATCATCAGGTTCGAGTCCCGCGCGAGTAGTTTCATTTTTCCCTATGTATTCGATTTACAAACTCTTGTTTAATAAACTACTCATTAGACATGAAAGTTTGTCAAATGATTACTTTTTCAAACGTTGTTTGTAAAATCATCATTTTTCATACGTCAAACAATAGTAAACCGTATAAATCAGTCCAATCTGTTATTGTATACTTGGCGTACAATAAAAACAGATATTATAAAAGTAATATATCAATAACTAGTACAGTTTACAAAAGCGTATAGTTAAATCAGAGCTACTGTCGACTTTTTATCCATCCTCCTACACATAAAATATGGCCGACCTCCGCTGTAAATCCAAAGGCGATTTACGAACGAAACTCGTAAAATAAACGTTGGCCAAATCTTTTATACAAACGCATCATTAAAATTCCGACCGTGGAAGAATTAAAACGAAAAAAACACAAACAATTATTTGAATACATGCACCATGGCAATCTTTGCTAAATGCCCTGGTCACGTAGACAAAACGCCGAAAAAAAAATTTTATACATATCTGTCCCGGACACCGATCGCGATACACGTCCGCACGCGGGTTGAATATTTTATTTTTTTAAACATAATATTATTATTTTATTAAATATGGTGAAATAGCCCTGCCCACCCCCTTAGACACCCATCACGCACCTTCGCTTAATTGTACGTGGCTTAGTTATGTGTATCAGGAATTTTAATACGTACCCGGAGTAATCCTCGGCCCTTATTTTTATTATACTTCTGTGGGTGTATTTGCATATATAATTCATTTGAATCGTGGCTTTATTTGTACGTAAAATGTATGTATTTGTAGTTTATTAGATGTTGCCCGCGGGTTTGCTCGCGTGCAATACTAAACTTCACGATTAGGTGTTATAGACTACAATCTTATCTCTGTGTAACATTAGATTTAGAGGACGACTCCGCATCCATTCTCACGAACTATAATAATTATTGATAATATTAGTGGGACTTTTATGATGATTTTGCCAATTTAATGTGCAGATAACATCACATACATAAAGATAAGATATCACCAGTTTTTAGAACCGTCACGTTAATGACTTCACCCTGTCTGACGTTAAGCTAAAGGAAAGTCTAAGGCCCGTATTCTAGAATAAAACTCAGCCTGAATCGCAATTTATCCTAAATATATGTCCTCAGCTACATCAAGATTCGGACGAGTGTTATCCATACTAATATCACAGAATAGATAATAGTACTAGCGTACTAATATTATAAATGTGAAACTAACTCTGTCTGTCTGTCTGTGTGTATGTTACGCTTTCACGCCTAAACCACTAAGCGGGTTTTGATAAAATTTGGTATAGGGGTAGATTAGACCATGAGAAAGGACATAGGCTATAGTTGGTCGCGATAGTCGATATCCACGCGGGCGGAGCCGCGTTAAAAAGCCAGTTCCAGAATAAGGGCCTAAGTCTCAGAAATTAGGGTATCCATTGCAAATGGTGGCTTCAGTTTGACGGCCTCATCAGGTGATTTTTTAAGAATTCGAGACTGCAGGAAGAAGGAACTAACTGCGATCAACTTGAACTAAACATTTACATATTTTCCACAACCTCATGTTTTCTTTCAATTTGTAATTATGGTTATGGTCGAATTTCGACCAATATATTAGAGGGGGCTTAAATAAAGATCTGCAACTATTATAAATCCGTAGGAATGTATTGACGTTTGTAACTTCATAACATTCCTTACTAGTTTATGTATTTCCTTCTTCCTACAGTCCTGAGTCCGTTAAGCGGGACGTGAAAAAGCATCTGATGAGGCCATCACGCTAAGTGTCACCATTGTAATAAGGTATGTGTTTATAATGGTGACTCTCTTCTTACCTTTAGCTTACCATCCAGCGAGGTGAAGTCAGAAAACTCTAGAACATTAGATATACCAACAAAAAATTGTAACAAGATTGACTCCACGAACGGTACAATCTAAACAATAATTTACGAAACTATAAAATAAAAAGTAAATACCTAATAAAATAATTTACTACACTCAACATCTAAGTTTACACATAAACCGATCCGAAGCAGGCAAAGCTTTAGTTATTATGAATTAAATAACCTGTGAGTGCCCGTAAGACGACACGCAATTAAGTGTGTTGGCGCTACTCGACGGTAGATGGCGTTACTAGTCACATTTTAAGAGTTTCTAACGTGCAAAACTGTGTTTGCGAAGTTTTTTGAAAAGGTTTTTCTGATGGTTTTATGAAATGTTAGTAATTTATAGTGAATAGTACGGGCTATAGGAGATAGATACAACATGTTTAGGTGTAAATGTATATTATTGAGAATGGCTACGATATTCGTAGCAGTTCGTAGCGGCGTAGACATGATGTAGCACGCAGCTATGTGTTTGGTATGTAGATCGGTTTAGGAAGGTTCTTACATCAAAATTAAAGTAATATTATGGAGTTTGTAAATATGCTACACATATTGAGTAAGACACTTTGTACTTTTCCACTATATTTTATTTTTCACCTGACCATGTTAAGTTAAATAAGTTATAAAATTATACATACCAGCTTCAATTTTTTCCCAACATTTGGGGGGAATATTTAAGCTGGTATGCATCATTTTTAAACAACCCACATGAAAAATATTGTTAAAAAATATTGTAATCTTAATCTAAATCTTAGAAACAGTCATTTTACATCCTACCTTTGAGAATGCCGTGAGGCGAAACCGATCACGTGAAAAATAAAATATAGTGAAAAAGTACAAAGTGTCTTACTCAATATGTGTGGCAAGTGCCATCAATCAACAGTTTAAATAGTGTTAATATAGTTTTTAGAGCTTCAACTACCCATAACGACTACCATAGATGTTCGTATGACGTCCATCCTACTAATATAATAAACGCGAAAGTGTTACTCTTTTACGTCTAAACGGCTGGAGCGATTTCAATAAAATTTGGTATGCTGGATTAACACATAGGCAACATCCAATAAGGTAGAGTCGCGCCGGGCAACAGTTAGTACTTTAATAAATCACACTACATGCAGTAAACTGCTATCAAAAATGGGTACTCAAACTTATAAAAACTTTGTACCGCCAATTATTTTCTACCCACGGCCACGTGGCGTCCGATCCCATTCCCGCTGCACCCTCTTATACAATGATATCGTTATCTAAACAGCAACAGAAATAACCACACTGTCAGTTCTGCATATATATGCCGATGCCGGCCTAATTTGTAGACATTAATGATCACTGCTCCTTTCCCTTGAGTAGTAGCGTGATGATCGCCTATGTGTTATTCTGATATACAAGCTATATTATTGTAAAGTTTAATGAAAATCCATGCAGTAGTTTTTACGTGGAAGAGTAACAAAAATCCATTAATACGTACATCCATCCATACTCACAAACTTTCGCGTTTTTAATATTAGTAGGATACACTGTTTTCTGAAAAAAAAAACACGAAACGAGCTTAATCGCACAAGTTGCAAACTTTTTAAAAGGCGGCCAATGCTCCGATACGTCGGCAGCGCCAAACGAACGGCCGCGCCGAACATTTCATTTCGCAAACTTTTAATCTCAAAGTGGCTGTGCAAGAAAAACGCGGGAGTTAAGGAAATCACCAGCGCCACCTATTATCAACTCCGATTTATGTAAAGGTGCGTTCAGGGAGCTTTGATTTTATTATTTTTTAACACCCAACGCAAAGAGAGGTGTCTGCGTGTTATAAATTCGACGTGTCTGTCTGTGGCATCATAGCTCCCGAACGGATGAAGCGATTTCAATTTAGTTTTTTTTTAATTAAAGATGATTTATGTGTGAGTGTTCTTAGACTTGTTTGATGAAAATCGGTTGAGCCGTTTAAAAGTTATGGGGGGTTAAAGTGGGGATGGGGAGGGTCGGGGGTTTTTAATTTTTTTATTTTCCGAATATATTAGCCTATTAGGGTAGCAAATAAGGGCACAGATTATGTTAGTTATGGACTATCTATGTTTAATATATATAGATCTGAAGATCTAAGACGGCGTGCGGTTTTAGTCGGGGATATGCGTAGGGATGTCCATATAAAAAAGAAGGTACGGAGAGTGTAAAAATGATCAGCTAAGTGATTCAACTAACTATATATTATTATGTTTCGCAATGGCAAGAAATAAATGATTAAAAAATAAAAAAACCCGACTGCCACTGAAAAGACCGAAATAAGTTTGATAGCAGGCGGTACCCATTAATTTTCTTTCGGTTTATGATTGGCAAATGGGTACCGCCTGCTATCAAACTTATTTCGGTCTTTTCAGTGGCAGTCGGGTTTTTTATTTTTTAATCATTTATTTTATTTTATACTTTTTAGTTATGATATGACATGTATATCTTTTTGTAATCTCCTTCTAATTTCCTTCATATCGTTTATACTTGAAATAAAAACTTATTAGCGAGCGATTTGATTGTTTTGTTAAACAACTTTAAACCGTTATATATCCTAAACTATTATTTAAAAAGGAAAAATGGTAAAAGGGATCTAAAGATGATTTTAAAATACCTATTCAACGACACCCCACTTTACATAGTTCAACGACTTTTTTTTTCTTCATTTTGACAATATGGCGTCTGGTTGTCGCTGTGGTGAATTTTAATTACTGTCATGTCTTTAGTGACACTCGCATGGTTAAGACGAATCGATTGACGTAAGAATTATCAAAATCGGCCTATGCATTTGGTCTCTAGAATGCTACATAGTAACAAACATACATACATACATACATGCATACATACATGGACTGATAAACACATTACCCTCCTTTGCGTCGCGCAGTCGGGTAAAAAGAGTTTTTACTTATTTTGCTAATATTTATTAAAGAATTTTTGTAACGTTTTCAGTTTATAGGACAGAAAGTATTATATTACTCATTAATACAAATACAGTTTCAATTGAAAAATAAAATGCACTTAAGTAAGTTCTATGAAAATGTTAGATCTCTTGGCACATAACACATCATCATTGCCATTATATTTCTGTCCTTAATCAATACAATATTGATTTAGCAGAGTGCGCTTTCTCCTTTCATCTCAGCTTACAGTCATCTCAACATTCACTACCATCCCGAAGATATAGGGCACATCTAATTTATTAATCATCAAATAATTTGCCAAGCTTAATCACAATCATCCACTCACACACCTCAGCAGAAAATCTTATCCCAAATATTTGTACACAAAGACAATTAAAGAATAACTTTTGAGCTAAACTGTACACGCGACTTAATTCGCCTGCCATCCAAACTCCCATCAACAGAAATACAAGGAAAACTCAACTTTATACAGAGGAGTTAGAGTATAAATTAGCTTGTGGATAAAATGGTAGTTACACCCCGCGATATGAGACGAATTGTTGCCGAAGAGTCATAAAAACTAAGATATTAATGTATCGCGGGAGGCATTAGACGGTCGGCGGATCGATTCCTATGCATAAAAAATGCTAATGGCTCAGAAGAGAGTACGTTATGCCGGAGTTGGCTGATTTATGGCGAGAGTTTTGAACTATTCGAGGTTCGATGTCGTTCTGAGGACAGGTGGACCTAAGAAGCGTTAATGGTGGTTGGTCTTCCTTTGTTATATTTTTATGAAAGAAGGTAAGTCAAGTTTTTGTGAAATTGTTTTTGGTAAACATTTTTTGGGTTAGATAAAATAGGGGTATTAAGTTTTTTAAGAATTATTTGTTAGATTTTTGAGGTTAGGTTAAAATAGTTAAAGCCCGACCAATAAAATAAAAACCTTGTACCGGGGGCGCTATAAACGTCTATGAATATGACAACACCAAGTATAGTGATACACATGTGAAATGGCTAGTGTACAAATATCTTAGTTTATGAAACTGTTGTAGACATAAAGGAGACATACACAAGAGCATGGCATTTATATAATACTAGCTGTTGCGCGCGGCTCCGCCCGCGTGGATGTCAATTATCGATAAAAATAACGTACTTCCATACAAACTGTCATCCCCATTTCTCTCCCTTTAACGCCCTTGTTCGCGATAAAACGTACCGCCTATTTCCGTTCCCAAACTCCCAAAATCTCTATATTAAATTTCATCAAGATCGGTTCAGTGGTTTAGGCGTGAAAGCTTAACATACAGACAGACGAGAGTTGCTTTCGCATTTATAATATAAGTATGGATATACCGGGAGTAAGGGGAACGCTCCCGAAGCCGAAAACCCCTAGTAGTACTCCAGGTACATAGCACATTGGCATAAAAATAAAATCGATTTGGACAACAAAAAAAATCCTTTTTTTTTTGCAATATTTACTCTTTAACGTGTTAGTAAAACTAAATGAAACGGTGATTTCATAAAAAAAAACACCATTACAAAGAAGCACGCGCTTGGCGCTATTTGTATTTTTTTGTAGTGATGTTATTTTTATGAAATTACGTTTCATTTAGCTTTACTAACGCGATGGAGAGTTAGTAATGCAAAATAAAAAATAAAAAAAAAACAAAAAAAGAATCGAAAAAAAAAATTGTCCAAATCGATTTTATTTTTATGCCAATGTGCTATGTACCTGGAGTACTACTAGGGGTTTTTGGCTTCGGGAGCGTTCCCCTTACACCCGGTATATCCATACTTATATTATAAATGCGAAAGCAACTCTCGTCTCTCTCGTCGTTTTAAAGTAGTCCGGTTAAAATAGAAAATAAACAATTTATTTTCATCTCATCACATTTATTAATCATCAAACTCAAAATCGAAATACCTAATTAGTTACAGTTGGTAAAATTAGAAAATTGGCCAATTTCCAATGCGCTTACTCTATGATTTACCTACCCGTCATGTTGACAACTATGTTCGTGATGTTATTTAGATCCTTCCGAATTTTTATCCGACAAATACTTACCTAGTTATATTGTAAATATTTTTTAATAGTTTTCGGCATTTATATAGCGCAATCAAATTCACAATAATTAATACGCACAATTGACACCACATTGACAGATAATCATAATGACATCTCATAGATTGTTGCCATATGAAGAAATTAGTTCCAATAGTTTTCCGCAATATGGCGAGGTATTTTATTTTATTGGTCGGGCTTTACGATTTGATAAGTTTTCTTTTGTAAGTGATATTTTCTAAAGTTTACGCGAATGACACTCATTGAAATAAAACCACTTTTTATGGATTCTATGGCGATATATTTGTTATTATTGCTTTTCAGCAGCCATGATCGCGGTGTAACTCATGATGGTAGTTGTCACACTATGATAGTTTGTAGTAAAAGTTATCTCAAAATACCCGAATCATAGTGAATCCTATTTACGCAGAATGAGCTCACTGTGTTGTTAAGTCTTGCTGGATTTTGCTGCTTCCCAAAATGGTGGTACGGTTCCATCCATCCTCTCTATTAAAATTTGGGTGTTTTTTGCCGTCGAATTTTGATTTTAGTGTCGCGTTAGCATCCAATACAGTATTCAAGTAAATTCTTAACTATTAATCTCATTCTAGTTATTTTAATTGCAATTGCGAAACTCTACTTTGTTTAATACCTAACATTACATTGCTGTTATGACTCTGTACAAGGATCCCGTAAAAGTCGAGTAGGTATGACAAACGGCGATTCCTAAGATAATCTTTTCATGAAATCCGCAACGAATCGAATCAACTACTACTAAAGGAAATCCGCGACTTTCAAAATTTACGGTTAGTCAGTAACTCAGTCGGCTAGCCAGCAGGAGACTGGGTAAAATTAAAGTAAAGTATCTCTTTTTTTGTGTTGCTTTACAGCTGTAGACAATATGCGGCCTTATCGCACAGTGGCAATCTGTTATAGGCTACCTTTGGATAGACAAATAGACAGAAACCATGTTTGGGCAGTATTTTTTTGTTAACGTGCGATAAATCCCCACGGAGCCGGTGGAGGTGGACTAAAACGCACGCCGTCTTGGGTCCTTGGTTGCCGGAGGTGAGATTGCCAAAAGCATATCTCTCACACCCCGGCAGGTGTTTGGGCAGTATGGTGCACAAAGTCCCAATATTGGTGTATTTTTTAGATAAGAGTCGAAGGGAACTTATAGGTATATTCGGAAACGTTAAGAATTTACTTATCTCCTTAGTAAAGCGACGTAGGCACTATGCTGAAGTACAATGGATCCTAATTCAAGTCTGATTTCAATAATATATAGGTCAGTAAAACCAATACGCATGGAAAGTTCACCCTAGTTGACACAAGATCTGCATAACACACCACTCCAGATGTCGCCTGCGAACTATTTAGCATAGTATCACGCCCATTGTGCTAACACCATACTCCCACGGGATATGATGGGAAAATGTTCGCTATTGGGATCAGTTATTGAACATTGTGAGTGGAGTGTCTCTTAATTTCTATGTATAATATGTATGTATTTACAAAAAAAAAAGTATCTACGTATGTTTATCCGCATTCTAGATTCCATAACACAAGCTATAAAAGCTTACCATGGGTCTAGATAGCGTTGTGTAGAATGTTGTGGAATATTTATTTATTTATTTATTTTATATTATCTAATTATTGTACAGTCAGTATCAGAAAGATGTTGATAATCGAAGTGCTCAAAATGATTTTAAATCCTTGGTTTATCATCAACAGAAGGGGGGGGGGGGACTTTCTGTTGACGAATTGTTCTGATATTTGGTACACACCTTTAGTTCAGACAGTAATACAATTTAAATCAATAAATGAGTTTGATTTGCTCTTAACACTGTAGTTTTAAGATCATTTTGAGACTTTGTAGTCATGATATTTGTTACGCTGACTCTACGTATGCTTGCTACTTGACTAATATCATGAAGCTGAAAAGTTTGTTTGTTTGTGTGTAAATCCACTGGTTCGAATTAAAAACTGCCCGTAGCTTAGTGGACTGACGACCTGATAAAAGTGGCTGGGATAGATTGGATGGAGAGGCCGGTGGGTCTGGAGCAATGGCGTACATTAGGAAAGGCCTATGTCCAGCAGTGGGCTGCAATAGGTTAATCAATTTATATGAAATTGTTCGTTTATCGAGGAACGTTATAAGGCCAATGGGCTATTTCTCATAGAAGCGGACCAAAATTTAAACTTGTGTCTATGTCAACAAATCATACGTCATTTGAAAATTAATAATATGCTGACATAGTACCCCCTGTCTACATGTGTGTGTAGCCTGTGACCACGACCGGTGTAACCTGGTTAAAACGTCCGGCGTTTCTTGGTGGTCATACTGGCATGTCATACTGATATGACTAGTGAGAATAGCTTGTATTGGTGGTCGTCAGGCAAATCAAAGGTACGTATGTACAGTCAGCGCCATAAGTAGCTTAACAAATGGTAATTTATTGATTACCATAACTGTTAAACTGATTATAAAATTATAAATAAACCGTGCAATATAAGAACTTTGCCCTTAGGGGATTTTAAAACTATATACCTAAACCTCTGTGGGCACATGCACTCCAATGTAAGAAGGATTTTAAATATTTTTGTGTTAATCAACTTTTGGCGTTGACTGTACCTATACCATGATCGCGTTCATTCCCGTTATTATCATTGTAAATTGAGAACATATTATGGCTTAAGTGGGTTATACAGAGTTTCAAAGTAAGTTTGAAAATCAACTTAAAAATGTCGTTTATTACGAACACGCATTTGAAAACATATATTTTATAGAATACTAGTAACCAAAATTACTAGTATTCTGTAAACCCTTTCAGCTAAGCTAAATTGCTTATTTTAAGAAGGGGTTCGTTAGGTTGGGTAATGACCTGGATTCAAATTCCGTACCTCTCGATCGTAAGACCTTAACCACTAAGCTACCGAACCTTTAATGTTACTCAATCCGAATAAGGGCTAGCGTTTTCAGTAACACCCAATTCAATTCTACAACACATATGTACAATGACGTTCCATATTTCAGTTCCAACTGTATTTCCCATACACCGCTAATACACAATACAGCCAGGCTGGCTCCCTGCCAGCCCCGGTTATCAGGCGTTCGTTCGCTGAATATTATGACCAATACTTTAGCTCGGATTAAAAACTTATTTAGCTATTCTACTAATAGGAGCGGTTTTTTGGCAGCTGACTGGACATTTTTGAAGAAATACACAATGTTTTAAATAAGGTAAGATTTGCTGATCAGGGTGTTTACCTACAAACCGAAGGGGGCCATCTCGAAAGAGATGGTCCTGGGTCTGCCGGGGTGCGAGAGATATGCTTTCGGCTATCTCACCTCCGGCAACCAAGGACCCAAGTGGGCGTGCGTTTTAGTCGGTTCGGGTCCGACATAACCGCCTCCACCGGCTCCGTGGGTACTTTGCGCACGATAAAAAAAGCCAAACTCACCTGTATGCCGGTATAGGTATCAATTTAATAGGTAAAGGGATAAATCCATCAATCAATCCAGGTGATTGACGGACCTGAAAAAGGCGGCTGAGAAAGACTGGATGCGGAAGGCGGAGGATCGGATGAAAATGGCGCACATTGGGAGAGGTCTATGTCCAGCACTTATTGATCCAAGCCTATGTGGACTGCGATTGGCTAATTGATTGATTGAGGTGATTGACGGCCCAAGCTCTGACGCAGACTTTCTTCTTGGGAGTAAAAGGTTACGCCACAGTTCACCAATTTCGATGTATAAGCTTGCATGTGAGTTTTGCTTGGACTCTGAATACCTCAGTGAGTCTAAATATAAAAATATCCAATTACATCTTTCACTGTAAACAACATTAATTATAAAAACAAAATAGGTACCTCAGGCTAACCGCAACTTCAATATATCAAAGCACCTAGCGGAGATTCTGAGAAAAACGGTTTCCCATAACGTTTACCGAGAAAAATTACATACTACCAACTAAAAAGTCGCAAAAGATACGTTGAACAAAAGCACTTATCACGTTATTCTTTCGAGCGGAGGTACGGAGCGGCCATAATGGCTCGCTTTGACTTACTAGATGGAATTTTTAATGCAATAATTTCGATAATTTATCGCTAGATAGCGCTTCTTTGTACCCGGGTGGTGAGGGGCGGGAGTACAAATTGGTTTTCTTTTTATCAGTAAACATTAGAGTGGCCGTCTCGATTGACCTCCGGCTGTTGTGTGATATACTGCTGAGGAAAATGTATAGCTTTTGTTTTTCACTGAGGTCATACAACCTATTGTAGTAGTATTCTGAATGGAACCGACCTCTGTGAGGTTTGATACGAAATAGAAAATATCTGGGTACAATAGGATGATTAAGATTATTTGTGTACCAATACTGTCGGTGCAAGTTAAAGTAATTTTTGCGAAAGTTTTTTTTTTTTTTAAGAATATTAGAACTGAAGTTCTCTAACCCCTCCAGCTAAGCCAAATTGCTTGTGTTAGGAGTGGGTTCACGTCGGTAGTGTAATGGCCAGGTAGAGTTCTTTATTAGTTTGGTACAGTTCGAATCATATTGATGTACATAAGTACTACCTGATGCCTGCAGTTTCGCCCGCATGAATGTCGGTTTTTCATGACCATTAATCATTAGCGTAACTATTGAACTACTGTACGAATTTAGATGCAGATTTTAAAAAGGTCTTGATCAGACTTAAAATCTTACGTAAGCTTGATCTCAATCGTAGAGAGTGGAACCGAGTGATGATCAAAATTAGCGATAACCGATATCAACGCGGTCGGAGCCGTAGGCATAGGCTATTTCATTACATACTATAAAGCAAAATCGCTTTCCGCGTACCTATGGATGTATGCTTATATCTTCAAAACTACGCTACAGATTTTGATGCGGTATCTTTTAATAGATAGAGTAATTCAAGAAGAATGTTTATATGTATAATACATGCTTAATATAGTAGAAAGTGCAGCGGGAACGGAATCGGACGCCACGCGGACGGTAAAAAATTGGCGGTACGACATTCGCCGGGTCCGCTAGTTGATTATTGAAAAAAATAAACTATACATAAGTGGTTCAGCTTCCAAAACTCGCAACCAATGTGTATTCTCACGTTAGCTTTCAATTCTAAAGCGACACTTTTGAGGCATCGTGGACTGCGTAATTAAATACGTGACGTCATTTAGCCATGGCCTCTCCGGTAATTTGTGGTAATGGAAAGATGGCCGAAACGATTTCGCGAACGGTTCTTCGTTTATTTTTTTTGATATTAAAAAGAAATATCTTCCATGATGTTCAAGTTGGTGGAAAATTTGGTTTGTTATGGTGTATTGTTTGACTTTGATGGTGGTGTGTTTTTGTTTTGTTTTTATGACAATGAGTTTGGGGGATGAGTTTTACTGTCAAATTGTATAGCCATATACACTCACGCTTGTAAATATCAGAAGAGGTCAGCAGAGGAGTAACCAACACGAAATTGGGAAAGACTGTTGCCATTAATTGGCAACATTTCAT
Organism: Eilema sororculum; assembly: GCA_914829495.1. Classification (NCBI taxonomy): domain Eukaryota; kingdom Metazoa; phylum Arthropoda; class Insecta; order Lepidoptera; family Erebidae; genus Eilema; species Eilema sororculum. The sequence goes on from OU618536.1 coordinate 18,722,737, forward strand.
GCACAGACTGATAGATAGACATACCTATAAGTATAATAATTTAATATACTCAAATCTCATACATAGGGAAAAACGTATAAGATGGGAAATTTGAATCACATCGGGTGTGTCTCAGTAGCCGAATTGGCCAAGCCATTCCCCATGTAAGGGAAATACTGCGGGTTCGAGTCCCGCCCGAGAAGATTCTCTTTCCCTATGTATTCGATTTGTATAGTTAGCATACTTTATGCTGTAAAAATTTACTCAAATCTCTACATCCACTGGGGTAGGTAAGGGCGTAGACCGGTATAAAAACTCAGAATACTTTAACAATGTTTTCGTTATGACTTACTAAGGAACGAACCTATAACCTAGGTGCTTTTTTTACTTGACGGCCTTAATAGATGGTTTTTCACGCTCCCTATTCTTTTTTTTTCCGTGCAGCAACCCCCTTGAATACCTCACCTGCCAGAGTCTGTGGGTCATCGTGCTAGGCCGAAAGTGAGGTTGTCTTCGACATATCCCTCGCGCCCCGACTGACCAAGGGACATCCCTGACGGTCTGGCCCTCCTCGGGAGGGGGACAACGGTGTGGGGATACCGCTCCCTATCCCAAAAGTTAACCAAGAACATCATCCTTTTATAACATTTTTTTGGTATATTTACTAAACTACTACAGTTATTTTCAAATCCCAAATACGGCACTTTCTTCACTAATTCATACATAACCCTCCATTTTAGCCTAAGTTTCCTCTATATCGATAAACAAACGCTGCAGGTGAGCCAGCCAATTTCCTGGTACACCGTCATTCCGGCTAATTTTCATATTAACGAACGTGTCTAGGTAGACGGGCAAAATGCGATATGACTCGTCTGGTATAAGCTATAGTTTATTAAAGAGCTTGCCTTTGTAATAGTGGGTGATGGGAAGTGTTGGAATATTCGTAGAGGTTTTATTCTACTGGCTTCTTTATTTTTTACCGCCCGTGTGGATGTCGGTTATCGCGACCTATCATAGCCTATAACCTTTCTCAAGATCTAATCTACCCCTATACTAAATTTCATCAAAATCGGTTTAGTGGTTTAGGCGTGAAATCTTAACATACAGACAGATAGACAGACATGGATTGAGCAAATCAAATGAAGGAATAATTTTTTCTTTATAAGGTTTGCCATTTTCAGGGGTAATGGAGAATGTTACTAGGTGTGCAAAATTACTTGAAAGAGTGTTACAGTATAGATCTTATATGTATAAGATATGAATTCATATATATGAATACACCTGTTTTTGTTTAATCCTAAAATTCCAAGTAGTTATGATTTTACAGGCTCTTCGAAGGGTTTTTCGTAGTTCATTTCGGCGTTCTTTTACATGTATTTTATTTTCAACACAGAAAATAAAAAGCTAAAATATAAAATTAGTGAATATTCACCATTTTTTAAAATTATTCTGGGCCCTAAAATATTTTTTCAGATCTGTTTTTCTGTTTACCCTAAATAGTGGTTTACTAACCGGATTTAGATGCGGTTCAAATCAAATCAAATCATATTTATTTCTTTAAACATGTTTCAAGAATAATCTTGGTCAGACTTAAAAACTGCCCTATGTTTGATTGCAAAATATTTAGTACAAAAGGGAGATATGAACAAGAATAGAATCATTTTGAGTGTTTAGGAATTAGAACATTCGAAACCTCAATATGTAAACCTTTGAGAATGCCGTAAGGCGAAACCGGTCAGGTTCAATATAATAAATACTATGGAAAAAGTACAAGATGTGTTCTCAATATGTGTAAGAATATGATTCTTTGTTTGAATTCTCATTACCTGCTCTGAAAATTTTACACCTGTTTTTTACAAATACCCTCAAATTTTTTGCATGTCAATGTAGTAAGACACCGGCCGGAGAGGCGAGCGAACAATTTAATTTAAAACAAGAACGTCGGAAATAGCCGAATTGCGCCGATGATGTACTCCAATATTGCAGACCTTGTTAATATAAATTTTGCACGGGCCATCGTCTCTTGTTAGGTGTAAAAGAAAAGAAAAATCGCTTCTTTTTTATAGGTTCTGTATGTTTATTTTAGATAGTTTGAAATTAGAATGTCATATCGTTCCTATTTATCAAATGGATGATGGTGAGAAGCGTCTATAAGTGACGTCAATTCAATACAACTGACACCAAACGTCCAGTGCGTTTTCTGTATAGGAAGTATTCCCTCTTTTTGTCATGCCTTTCATATGACTCTACTAGCTTTTGCCCGCAGCTCCGCTCGCGTGGATGTCGGTTAACGCGACCAAACATAGCCTATATATTATACTTTCTCAAAATCGAATCTACCCTTATACCAAATTTCATCAAAATCGGTTCAGTGGTTTAGGCGTGAAAGCGTAACATACATACGGACAGACAAAGTTACTTTCGCATTTATAATATTAGTATGGATTTCAAATTCTAATTTTTGTGTATTTTTTTAATATAGGGCATGTCAATTTAACTTCAACTTGCCTGATGGTATGATGTAGGCAGAATCTCAGGAAAGAGGGTCACGAGGTAATATTGGTCATTTAACGCGTTGGTCATCTCATGTATTGGTCATTTTGCATATTCATGATGCTATTTACATTGGTCATCATGACTATTGGTCAATGTGCATCTAAAGGCGGTCTGGAAGCCTAGTACCTACTCGGTTAAGTATTTTCAATACTATTGTAGGGACACAAGCAGAGTCAGCATTGTTGTCTGCATTCCTACGACGTCTGTGAATGCATTGGTCAGTCTCCAGATTGTAGGGGTGCGGGTAGGTCGCAGTTTTCGTAACTTATAAATTATTGGGGACAATATTTACATAACTTTAAAAGAACATCAAGGAAAAAATGATCTTAAAGGGTATTCATTGCCTTACAAACGTGTCTGCTAATTCATCATTGTTCTTTTTTCATAAAACATGATAAAAACAAGACTTTGATCATCCTCGATCAGCCCCCTTGGAAATTGGAAACAGGTGATAATAATTTGCGAATACAGTCTGTTAGTTTGTTTGTAGGTATTTTGTTATACAATCTGCTTTAGTACTAATAATTATTTGACATATATTTATCAGCTCATTGATTTCTTTATTCAAAGCAAGAAATTAATTTAAAAAATATTAATTATGTCCCCACTTTTTTTTTTTTCATGAAATATGGAGGCAAACGAGCAGACGGATCGCCTGATGGTAAGCGATCACCGCCGCCCATGGACACCCGCAACACCAGAGTTATAAGTGCCCGGTTAGTGGCAATAGGCTCGCCACCTATTACATTGGGACCTAAACATAAACTGGCGAAATGTGGGTGCTAACACCTCTGCCTACCCCGGGGAATATAGGCGTGAGTTTATGTTATGTATGTTATTTCCTGATCAAACTGTCTTTTTACGTAAAAATCTAAAGGACTAACATAGCATATACCTATCTACTGCCGATAAATATTGTAGCTAATGCCTGGTAATGCACATTTATAAAGAAAAATCATAAAAAAGAGGTTTCAATAAAGTTACGCAAGAAACTTGATCGTTAACGTTAAACATGACGTTGACATTTACTGTAGTCTCGTTCGAAATTCATAAGTCTTAATTTATTAAAAACTTGAGAAAATACCTTAAAAGAGGAAGGAAACACAAAAAGGACTAGTACTTAATAAAGGCGTCGGCTACCGTCATATAGATCGAGAATATTTTAAAGTGATGTGCTCGGTGCAAATAATGAAATTATACCGAGGGGAGGGTGGGTAAAAACGGCCCATCTTACGCTTTTTCCTTCCTTTTGTTTGTTTATTCGTAATTTATCGGTAGATCGAGGAGCGTTATAGATTAACATCAAAGGCATCTTACGGCGTATACGATCTCGTTAAAATTGAATGGGCCCTCGTAATGAGGGGGAATTGCTGTTCGGATCAGGTACTTTTTTTTATAAAACATTAAAAAGTAAATAAAATATGTCTACACCTAAAGGTGATATGCATGGTGTTCTTAGCACGATTGAAATGGTTTGATTTATGAAGTATTAATCATAATATTGTCATTATGAAGTTGTTAGCCAAGCTATATCAGTATCAAGGTATAACAGAGATATTTACATCCTAAGTTTTTGCATGTTCATAGGTATCATGTTAATTTAACACACACATTACAGAACGCTCATTGGTTGCCTGTTGATCATCGATTACCTTTAACCAATGAAAGTTCAATTTTACAAGTAGAGTATTTGCAAGATAACTCTGCGCGGGAGAAATCGGAACTTTTATTTTGTATTTCATTATTTTAGAATAAGAAATAATACAAACACTTTGGGTATATAACGTAAACAATTAGTTTCTTTCAAATCGGATTAATAACAAGAAGAGCACGTTACTAACACACAATTTACAATTACAACAACATTAGGTACGGCAGCGCCACCATACGAGCGCAGACTTATCGTGCGAGCACTTTATATTAGAAACTAGAGGTAAGTAATTCACGCACATTAACAATCATTCACATTTAGCATATTAGTGGATTTTACCCTCCGCTACTTTCAAACACAAACCCAAATCAGCAAAGCGCGATCAAATATTCTCGCTCGTCAACTCCAAGACGCCGCATAACAAATTGACCATTCCGAAAACAAATCGAATAAAAAAAACGCGCTTTTCAATTATTCACGAATTCGAAACGAGTCCCTGTCCACAGCAGATCTTTATTCAAATCGGATATAGGCCGCCATTTTCTTCGCACGTTTGCATCACAAATCGGTCGGAGTTTTTCCGATTTAAAATTCCTACACTTCACCCCAAAATTGCCAGTTTGATTGCTATTTTAATGCCTCCCGTTCCTTTGCGAAATTATCTTTCAAATTTTCGGATAATAAGCGCGATGGACGGCGTCAAAAATATTTTTTTTTTTCAGATAGACGGCTGACGCGGAATTTTGCATGTTGTACTAATGAATAGGGAAGTGAATTTGGAACATGATATTTTGTGAATTATTTTATGTAAGGTAGAAAAAATTTGGGAGTCAATTGGTAGGAGTTTGACGTTTCGATGAAACACTATGGAAATTTTGACTCACAGCAGGCTGTATATACCCTAATCTTTTAATAGTAAGGGCCTTAAATGACTCCCTCTTTATATCTACACATACTAAAGCATTTATGAAAAAAAAAAAGATTCCAGTAGGGCTTGACAATATAATCGAACCAAATATCACAGGACCAACGAGACAGATGCTCAAGCAAAAGTAATACATGATTTATGATATTTTATGTATTAACAACAGTACTTATACAGTGTTCAATAACTTATTGGCAAAACTTAGATAATTTTTCAAAAACGAGTGAAAACTTACCAACATAACAGTGACAGATAAATAAGCTGTCCTGGTAACCCTTTTCGGACATTCAAATGGACAATCCAAATACGAATGAATAAATTTTCTTTCTACATTAATTGTGTGTTTAAAAATTACTTGGCTCATTTTTTCAGTTCTCATGTATGTTATAATTTTTGTTTCACGTAGGCGTTTATATACTCATGGATCCAAGTATCTCCAAAAGATAAATCTTATACTATACTGAACGAGTATATGACTCGTACATAGGATAATTGTATGTTCGTAGTTTTATTTCATCTACCTCACTTTATTATTTTCACTTAGAGTAAATTTTCTAACTAATACTGTCTGAAGTTCACATGAAAAAGTAAAAATACAACAAGAGTTCATTCTGCGTAAATAGTAACACCAACAATTCATCATAATTCGGGTACTTTGAGATAAGTTACACTTAAAACTATGTGACAACTATTATCTAATCACCCCGCGCTGCTGAAAAGCACACAAAATGTCGGGCTAATACCAAACGAATCACGATAGAATCAGTTAAAAAATTCTAAGTATTGTAAAGCAATTATCTGTAAAACATTTTTCTTCCATAGAAGGTCAGAGTCCGCCGGATGATGGATGCTCCAGCGATTGTTATTTCCGTTTGATCTTGATTAATTAGTGATTGCAAACAGAATGCGATATTAGCACCCGTGATGGTGAGCGATTACGCGTCAAATTGCTTGTTCAGTTCAAGGTAAACATCGATAGACATTAGGTGTTACAAGCCCTGAATAATTAACCAGTTTTGTAGGGTAATTATGAGCTACAAAGAACATTAATTTGGGCATCCCTACGAACGTGGGAGCTGAAGAAATGACATTAAGTAATTTTTACAGTAAAAGAAATGTAAGCAAAAATTTGTATTTAGAAATTCGAACGTTATATTGTATTCACGTTTTCTGACAAATAAATACATGTATGAACACATTTTTCCGATATTTTCCATATGCTATTTTTTCAAAGTTAAATGTTTAGTAAAAGTATGCTAATTCGTCAACTTAATAATACCACAACATGCTTTCACAAAGCTTTGGGTTTGATGATTCCATCATCAGTTCTTCACAGGATGATACCATCACTGAGTTACCTCCTTTCTAACAATAATTTATCATTGACGGATATCGAGCTGAAAAAATAAGAATTTCTTTTTTCAAGTCCAGAAAAAAAGCGTCCATAACGTGTAATTTTATCACCACACAATCGATTCAAAGCTCCCGTCGCGGATATAATCGCCCAGCGGTCTTTAAGACAGACTCCTCGAAAGGGGACGGGGCGGGGCTAAGATGGCATTTTTTTTTCAAGGCGTCAGATAGATTGGATGACACTCGATCTCCCCGAGAGAGCGAAATTAAAACGGCGGCGATGAGCCAAGCACGGGCGGCCGGGGAATTATTTTCCGTTGAGTGATTCTTGGCCATAAAATTTCTGATTGATCAATTCATCCGGTGTTTCCATTCCGTCGTAATGAAGAGCACGTTGTTGGTGGACATTTTTTTTCGCCCTAGATCTCCCCCGACTCTATTTTTCCGCCTGTTTTCGCTTTAGTGGGTGTTTTATTAATTTCCTCTTCGTGTTTTTTTCGGTCGTTGTCCTCTGAATTTGCATTGTTTTTTCGATAGTCAAAAACAGATTTGTGAGTATTTGTTGATTTGTTTTAACTTCTCGCTTGTGAATTAAATTCTTACTCAGTTAACTTTCAAAATGCATGGAAACCTAGGTCTTTTCCAAACTTATAGGTAATCTTTCACTGTATCAGATCCGTTATGCTAGTCTAACTAAGATAAAAAATAAATCTAATCATCAATTAAGACACCATACTGCAATGCGAATATTTCGATAAAATATACTTCATATTTCTAAATCGGTACCAAATGAAACTTATCCATTAAAATCATATCATTAAAAATAAGGTCAGGCCCACACTTCCCAAAACAGCCTCCAACACATAAATACATACTGAACAAGTAAAGAAAACGCGATCAAAATCCACGAGACCACCCGAACAGTCGTTATCGTGCTTATTGTTGTTTTTAATGAAATGTGACCAAAATGATGGCCGCCGAAGCATTGTCCGTCGGATCGCTAGCCATTATCCCCCTTTTCCCTCTTAATATCGTGAAGGACCCGCAATAAAATTTGCTTCGCTATGTTTTGGATGTCGCGTGAAACTGATCGTGTGACAACTTTAGAATGGGAGAGATAAAGTTTGTGATGCGTTTTATGGCGGCATTCGACTCTTGATTGGGTTTTGTTTGTGCCTATTTTGAATAGGTTGTTGTGTGCCCGGTTTACGAGGACGTAGAGTCGGAGCCCGTACTTTTAAAACTGGTGCAACCTACAGAAGGTCACAATTATAGAAGCCACTAGTGAACTATACTAAAATGCTGGTCTTTTTACGACCTCGAAACTCGAAAGACGCTTTATCACGGCCGGCTCGAAGGACCAGGTAGTGTAAATATCGGGATAACATAGGCTGTTAAAGAATTTCAAGTCTTTATGGTGTACCCACAATGCGGTAAAGGAAAAAGGTGGTGTTCTGAATATAACAGGAGGTGGAGGTCATTGGAAATGCTCATCTTGCTATCGTAGAGATGGTAAATTATTATTCTTCTGTTTTTGTCAGCAACTAAAATATATGGGCTATCTCTGCCTGAAGTATCTTTTTCTTGATTGTCACTGTTACTCATATAACGATGATGAAGAGAAATTGTATGACTGGTCAATTTCAAAGATAATTGATCATTTTTTGAGGTTTATCTCGACTTAACCAGCTTTCCAGTCTAATTGTAATGCGGCTGATCTTCCATACTTTCTGTAAAACGACTGCCATCTATAATAATCTTTCTTTATTCACGCAAAACAAAACAATATACAATACAATAATAAATGGTATCTACAGTACAGATATTAGTTTTTATTTTAAAATAATAATAATGTTCGCAACTGGTACCTTAGCTAGGATACGTAGTAGCATGTATTGAAGATACCAGTTTTCTCACTTAAACTTATACCATACAAGCAACCATAAGCATAACGGGCTTTAACCAGTAATTATAATTTGTATATAACTAAAGATACTTTGAAATTAAAATAATCGTCTGACCACCACAACCAATTGACGACATTGAAGTCGTGTATTTACAAAAGCAACGCTCCAAATAACCCACTTTATCGTAATGAAACCTATAGACGTTGTAGAATTTTGCAAGCAGATGTGTATCACCATAAACAAGCGAGTTGCAATCTTAAAAAATAATAGCCATTAAAAATCACCCCATGATCAAGGTTTACAGGGACTCGAACGATCAGCCCCGAAGCTATCTTCATTAATGAAAACCATAAAAGTGGGGCTCCATAGCTACCAGGACCGGTGCTTGTAGGGTGACCACAGATAGATCGAAAGTACAAACTCAAAGTACTTTTGTACTATACGTAACTTTGTAATAAAATGGAATATGGTGGCAGAATGAAGAAGAGTTGGTGTTAAATCACACTGTATTTTGACCCAATGTAATGCGTTTTGTAAAAATAAAATAGAATTGAGTTTGAAGTTGGTTTGATTGAAATCTTCTAGGGATACTTAACAAACCTGTGCAATCTAGAGATAGATTAATATGATTTATCCTTAATTGATGGTTTGTCCTTAATTGTTAAGGTCAAAGGAGGACGGCCGCGTTGTATGGAGCCTTGGCTTAGGCGTGTACATTTTTTTATTTAAATCAAAATACTGCTATTTGGTAGCTTAAGCTATATATATATATCAATAATATAAATAGTTTAGTACCAACTTAATTTAAATTCCACATGAAGAATCGGGTTATCCATGTTCAAGCGTACGTCTTCGTGTGAGCGGGTGCAGTATCCAAAGAATTGCCAGGGTTAACGTTTAAAGAAGATACAGGGTCCAATAGCAATCCAGGGTCGTCGTAAGAGTTATCGCAATCCATTTTGTATCAAATTATTCAAATAATAACGAGAAATGATAGCAGCCGTACACGTCAAGCGAATGACATGACATTAGTCGAGTGTTAATAGAGTAAGAAAATAAAATACCCATGCGCTTTATCATTTTTCAATTTAATTTATTTTAAGGCATACATTTTGGTCTCAAATAAAAAATATTTTGATAGTAAATGAAAAATAATCATAACTTATGAGCGTTACAGTCTTCGACAATATCTTGATAATTATATTTTTATTTATTAGTCAGTGGTTTTATTTTATTTTTTCCACAGTTTTTTTATGTTTGCAACATTAGCTGCCTTTTTGATAATGGATGTATCCATTTATTGTGCTTAATCATATTAAATACTTCCAAATACTTTTTCAATATGGGTTCTCTTGATACTACAATATTGTGCCTAATATTATTTCACAATAAAAGAAGACTATAACCATTTTCATTTTGCTACGAAACAGCTGCACAGCAGATAGCCAACTCTGGCCGTCCTCCTTTTGGATTTAAGACTTAAGTTGTCTGAAAGTTGTAATCTTGTATGTTTTCAAACTATTCTTCAATTCGAAATACATCGGGAAAAAGAAGCGCTCAAGTGGGACTTGAACTTCTTTTTTCCGATGTATTTCGAACTTAAAAAGTCAGCGTAATAAATGCTATTAAAATATCATTCAAATATTCTTCAATTTTCATTTTCATCAAGATTCATACTAATCAAACAAAATTGTGTTAGACTTAAGCACTAAAGTTTCAATGGAGTTTAGGAATGAAGAAGTCCGAATGCTCCGATGCCGTGTGGTTACAATGTTGCATAAAAAGTCGCGTCAAACGGCCGACGCCTTATTAAGCCCGTAAGGGATAGGTACAGGTGGGGGTTGAAAAAATTATAGTATTTAACGATATTAAGTTATTGAAGTTAGATTGGCAGTGTAATTGGTTTCTAGAACATTGGGGAAATTTTATGTGCGTGTACGATTGTAGCTTTTTATTACGTTTTTTTATATGAGTGTATATCCCTAAAAGGGGGACAGAAGTGTGTTACAATTACGTTACAGTACTAGTGATAATTTTTGATCTTCGCATAATACAAAAAAATTGCTGTCTACCTTTTCCGAGGAGGGCCAGACTATAAAATGGCCCTGGGTCAGCCGGGATGCGAGGGATATGTCGAAGACAACCTCACCTTCGGCCTAGCACAGACGGCGTACGGTTTTAGTCTGTTCGAGTCCAACATAAACTCCCCCTCTGGCTCCGGCGGGGGAGGTATCCGAGGGGATTTCCGCATGAAAAAAAAAAGCTGTGTACCTTCTGTTTTCAGACTACGTGTTGCTATTGAGTTGGTATATTTTAAGAGAACAATCAATAATAATATTATTAGAGGGATATAATACCATGACTTAATCCTGACTGGAGCATCAAGGAGTGACGATCGTACCCAAAAACGACCGCAAATTTTGTCATGTGACCATAAAATTTGGTGTGGCCCATTGGGACCACCGAAACGAATAACACGTAATAGCTTTTTTAATACCACTCAGGTGGCAGACAAGCACATTAACTAAGCCAATCTAACTTCAAGCAAGCTTAGTTCACGAAGGACACATACCCAATTTTAATGTGCTTTTTCAAAGAATATAGGCTATTTCCAAAAATAATTTGCCTATGGAATCCAATGGGGGTAGTTACTGTAAAAACTACTTATAGCTAAATTTATAAACCACAGTTGCGCTCGTGACCACTGAACCACAAAATCGGTTTACTTATACAATATTCAAACCATCACAAATTTGCCTTAACACAGACCGAACCCCACAAAACTAGATCACAAACAACCCTTTGAGTGTTCAATCGTTAATACGAGTCGGAGTCAGCGGGATCGCGAGCGGTAGTGATGCGAAATAGCCGGTCAATTAGCAACTACTTTGATCATAGACGTGGGCGATGACACGGGTCGGGCCTGTGTGTGAGAACTGCGAAATCACTAGGTCAAAACTACGCTTATTATTATATATAACGTAAAAGGTTAATCTGTCGGTAATATCATCATCTTCTTTATAGCTATTTCCTAGTTGAATAAAATTTTGCGCTACGAAACTATCTCGCAAGTCACTAAAAAGCGAGAACGCATGAAAATAATTATGACGTTGGCCTGTGACCACAATTATGATATCATGGTCGAAACGTCAGACAATTCAAAGGTAGATAACAGAAGTAACAAAAGGTATGGCCTGCCTCGAAGAAAGTGAAATAATATTTTATCCGCCTACGCCAATAAAAATACCCCTAAATGGTATAGTGCAGTGTATATCTATAACATACAGGACGGAATTGAACCAGTGGCAGTGCCTAAGCACTGCATTAGAGTAGGTATTACCTAAAGAATATGTACTCTAATAACTAGGATTCCTTGGATATCGTTGGGTCTGGAGTGATATATGAACATCTTTGATTGCAGCTACTAAAATGATTTCTTTTCTTTCTTGTGATGGTCACTAGCGTGTATGTATATTAGTTTAGCTCCAGAAGCGATACTTACAAAGAGGATTCCAAATTTTTTTCCTTCACGTCCACAATACAAGTGAATGACGCCGGGTACAAACTGACAACATGTTAAATTGTATAAAGTATCAGATAGCTCGAGTGTCAAAATGTACAATATATTTATGACAAAATAACCTTGTGTCAGAATGTACTAATGCTAAAATGTTCAATCGACAATATGTATTTATGACCAAATGAGCAATGGTCAAAATATACAGTTGCTGAAATGTTCAATTGACAGTATGTACTTTTCTCGTCTTAATACTAAATTCAAATTATAATTCACAAAACTTACAATTTATTAATGTATTTATTCTTGTCTTAACACTAAATTCAAATGTAAATCCACAAGAATTACAATAATTTACTTATTATTGTTGTTTTTTATATTTTACATTGTTTATTATTTGAACTGCATGTTGTACTTCAAATAGATATGCACTAAAGAGATTTTATATCAATTACCTATTTGATGTAAACATTATACCATTTATTTTTTATTACATTTGTGCATTTTGACACTCATGCAATTTTACATTTTGTTATTTCTAGCATCACTGCATTCTTACATTTGATCGTTACAACACTTTGACGATTTGAAACTATTTTACGTTTGCACATTTTGACAATCGTGCTATCTGATACTTTATACATTTTAACATGTTGTCAGTTTGTACCCGGCGTCTTCATAAAGAAAGCTTTTGACCTGTGACAATGCTAATCTATTGAATACTGTTGCAGATTTGGTAATGCAATAAGTTTAACCTGTCTGATAGCAACTTGCAGGCTTTGGTTTCTCATAATATCAACCCAAAAGATTGTGACAGTAAAACCACAGCAGTCAAGAAAAATGACCTTCATTATTTAGTCATCACTTCAAAACTTTTTCCCCAACATTTAATTCTCAAGAATAGCAAATTCACATTCACCATTTTCGAGATAGCGGGTTGCCAGTGTCACTCCCAAACCTACCAATACATCATTCAACTTTGCCCGGCCGTTTTTTACACCGTCGACATTATCAAAATTGTGGGGGCTCCCCCCTCCGTCTCACCTTAATGAGGGTCTCCCACTGTCTCCCGATTTTACAACTGCCGATAACACAGCAACATTGAATAATTGTCGTAATTTAGACTGCTTGTTACGCAAAAACATGATACTTAGGGTTTTATTACGTATCGTTGTGGTGATAACGTGTATCGGGTGTAAGGATAATTGCGAGCGGCGGCGTTTGTGCGTGTGTAGCTAGGGAATATTAACTTGGAACATTGATTAACACAACCACTTTATTTACTTTCCGTTAGGTTTTAAGAAACATAAATAGGTATCAGTAGCTCAGGAGGTACTTTCATAGTTTTGTCCAACGATTCATTCTTAAGCAAAATCCAAAACTTTTTATTTTTCGCCAATTGCAATGATGATTCATAGTCAAATTTTCCTTTGATAGGCAATCTATTTCTACGGGAAGGGATTTTAAGATCTTTCACAAACCGTACTTTTTTTTTTTTTTTTTTTATACTGGACACGTCAATTTGACTTCACCTCTCCTGATGTTAAGCTAAAGGCAAAGTCTCGGAAAGAGGGTCACCATCGTAAACATTTACCATGTTACAGTGGTGGCACTCAGCTTGACGGCCTCATTAGATGCCTTTTCACGCCCCGCTTAAAGGACCCAGGACTGTAGGAAGAAGGAAACACGTGAACTGGCAGGGAATTCCAGGCCTTAGTGGTGCGGCATAGGAATGAATCACTGAAACGCTTGGTTCTAGCAGGTATACTCTGCACCATAAATGGATGACATCTTAGCCCTGCACGTGTCGTCCTGTGAAGGAAAGGGGAGGGTGGGACTAATTGGAAGAGCTCGTCAGAACATTCACCATGGTAGAGACGGTAGAAAACTGCCAAAGACGCAACATCTCTACGCATCTGCAATGGCTCGAGGGTGTTCGTGACCTCAGGATCCCCAATAATGCGGACCGCACGTCGCTGCAACCTGCCGAGAGCATCTAATAAGTACTTTGCGGAGCCGTCCCAGAGATGTGAGCAGTATTCCACGCAGGAACGAATTTGGGTCTTATATAGAAGACACCGCTGCTCCGGCGTGAAAAAACGTCTCACTCTGTTCAGGACTCCGAGTTTACGCGAGGCTGATTTGATGATACTCTCGATATAGTTTTTGTTATTCAGTTTGCAGCGAACATCCATACCGAGGATAGTGAGGTGATCCTGCAGTGGCAGTGGTGTGCTCTGAAGAGTGGGAAGGGGAAGGAAAGGAGATACCTTTGCTGTAAACGCACATGCCTGGGTCTTCTTGGCATTGAACTCGACCAGGTTCCTAGCGCCCCATTGAGAAATGTGGTCCAGGATCCGGTCCAGGTCAGTGACAAGAAGCTGCCTTTTTTCCGCGATATCAGACTGCTTGGCCGCAGGATGTGCGTAATAACTCCCGTGTAAGGTGCTATCGTCTGCATAGCAGTGAATGTTTCTGTTACAGAGCATGTCATTGATATGCAGAAGAAAGAGAGTGGGAGATAAGACGGAACCCTGCGGCACGCCAGCATTTACCTGCAAGAACTCCGAAGCTCGTCCATCACAAAGGACGCGAATACGGCGCCCCTGCAGGAAGCTTGCAACCCAGTTACACAGTCTAGGAGGCAGGCCGAAGGCTGGTAGCTTGGAAAGAAGCGATTTGTGCCATACCCTATCGAAAGCTTTGGCGATGTCAAGACTAATTGCCAGTGACTCACCGTGCTTCTCCATAGCCTCACCCCAAAGGTGGGTCATGTACGCCAGAAGATCACCCGTTGACCGTTTCGGTCTGAAACCGTATTGCCGATCACTAAGCAAGGAGTGATCCTCTAGGTGGCGCATGAGCTGTGTGTTAATTATGTGCTCGAACACCTTGCACAGCACTGAGGTGACGGCTATGGGTCGATAGTTGGCTGGGTCCGAGCGATCCCCCTTCTTGGGGATCGGCTGGACATTCGCCTCCTTCCAAGCCGAAGGCACTGTACCCGAACTGTAGGACAGTCGGTACAGTCGCGTTAGCATAGGAGATAACTCCGCTGCACATTTTTTAAGTACGACCGCTGGAATACCATCAGGACCACTGGCTTTCCGGACATCGAGTGATTGCAGTACTGCACGGACATCGCGTTGCCTGATACGTATATCAGGCATTGCGTGGTCACCAGTGGGCATTGTCCGTGGTTGCATACCACAATCATCGACTCGGGAGTTGGCCGCGAAGAGATTGACCAGCAAATTTGCTTTCTCTTGCGGCTCATGGGCCAGAGATCCATCGGGATTGCTCAGCGGGGGCAGCGAGGGCTGGCAGAAGTTGGCTTGCACGGCTTTGGCCAGTTGCCAGTAGCCACTGCTACCCGTGGGATGCGCCATTAGCTCTTGGCCCAGCCGTGCTATGCGCTGGGCATCCGCTCTGACGCATGCCCTCTTGCAGACCTTTGTGGCTCTGTTGTACGCCGCCTTGAAGTGACCCACGTTGGGATCGCGCGTGGCGCGCGCCCGCACCCAGGCGCGGTACGCAAACTGTTAATGCTCAACAGCCTCCGCGCACTCGCGCCCGAACCACGGACGCGCTCCGCGGACTCCGGTGACATCGGTGTATGGGATATAGTATTCCATACCTAGACCGATCTCACCGGCGACGGCAGTAGCGCTCTCAGATGGGTTCTTACCCTCAAAGCAGCGTTCAACCCACGGGATGGACGCATAATAGTCGCGCAATCCATCCCAGTCCGCTGACGAGTAGTGCCATAGACGCCTCTTCCCCTGCACGGGTCGTGGGGGCGCTACAATGGGCACGGTGGAGCGGACCAGACAGTGGTCGGAGTTACCTAAAGCAGCACTCACCGAGACACTGTACTGGTCCGGGCGACTCGTCAACAGAAGGTCTAGCAGAGAGGGCTCTAGGCCGGACTCTCTTGGTATCCTCGTGACCTTGTGCACCAATTGAGTCAAGTCATGCGCCAGGGCAAATGCGTGAGTGGCTCTTCCCGCATGGTTTGTTATGGCGGAGCCCAACCAGATCTTGTGGTGGGCGTTAAAGTCCCCCAAAAACACCAATTCGGCGTTCGGAAACCGCTCCTGCGCATCATCTGCCGCCTGACTCAGGTATTCGAATAGTCGAGTTATCTCTGCATCTCCTGTATGGGAACGGTAAAGGCACACATAGATCTGACTCGCGGAGCCATGGTCTACGTGTACCCACAGGGTGGAAAAGAATGGGTCCTCTAGACAGCGCAAACGGCGACAGCAAATATCCGCCCTAACAAACACGCACACCCCGGCTTTTGCTCGGAAATTTTCCTCGATAACATAGCCGGGGTAAAGCAGGTAGGCCATGTCGTCAGGGCGGCGTATTTGTGTCTCCGTTAGAAACAGCATAGCTGGTTTCGCCGTCTCCAGGTGTTGGTGGACGGCGTTGAGGTTCTTATGGAGCCCACAGATGTTCGTGGACTCCACCTCAAATAGAGTTTTTGTGGGAGAGTCCCTAGCCGCTGTTTCAACAGATTTTGTTTTGTGCGCTGCCATGAGGTGAAGGGTAAGGGAAGGCGTGAAAAAGAGGTGATTGTCGCCGCAGCACCGCGTGACAAAACATGGGAGATTGGTTTTATCTATGAATGTGAGGCGTGACGAGAGCCGACGCGCCGAACGGAAGGGCCCCCGTACCCTCCCGAATATGGTCGCCGGGCTCCCGTCCGGTCGCCAACCGGCACGACGAGCCATATCGGGATTATGCGCGACCTGGTGGGGCTGCCTCCCAGGGTGGTTAGTCCCAGTTGGGCCCCTGTACTATGCTGCGGGCGGCCAGCGGCACCACCGTTTCTACGGGTCTCCCTGCCCGGCGCGGCTCCCCGCGTCACACCCCACTAGACTACGCCAACACCCACCGGTCCCACTAGTGCTGCGACTACCATCACCTCGGCCCGGCTATGCACTTGCTGACCCCTGAACGCAATCCAACCGAGATTGGATTACTATGGAGGGTTTTTCGCACTTGTGCACGGTGGTACCAACCCGGTCGAAATAAGTGTCAAATTTGTGCCATCAAATTTCTACCACCATTGAACGAAACGAACGAAATTAAGTAACTATAAATTTCTATAAAATAATAATGACGACACGCTAATTAATGCTTAAAACTGACATTCGCTTGTCATTCTACACTTCACAACAGTTGACATTTAGAATATTCACCGCAATAACAATTAAATAGCAATAAACAGTATCAAAAACAACCAGATATGTAATATGATCTGTCTTCTACACGTCAGTAGTAATTTCTCGTAACTCGCCAATGGGCATCATTCGCGTACGCTTTTATTTTGATCCGATTGACATTTAGAATCTCTATCTCAAGACAATTAAATAGCATCAGCGTCAAAATAAAAATTTAAGTATCAATTTTTATTTTGACGCTGATGCTATTTAATTGTCTTCCTACACATCAGCAGACATAATCTCGTAACTCGATAATGGGCGTTATTCGCGTACACTTTTATTATAATCCGATTGACATTTAGAATCTCCATCTCATGACAAATAAATAGCAATAGCGCAAAAAGAAATCAGATGAGTAATATGAACAGTCTTCTTACACATCACTAGACATATCTCATAACTCGCTAATAGGCGTTATACGGGAACACTTCTATTAAAACCCGATTGACATTTACAATATCTATCTTGTAACAATGAAATAGCAACAGCGCCAAAAGAAACCAGACACGTAATATGAACTGTCTTCCTACACGTCAGTAGAGATATCTCGTAACTCGCTAATGGGAGTTATTCGCGTACACTTTTATTATAACCCGGCAATTTTTTTACCGTCCTACCCTCATTCGGTACATGTTCGTCACTAATAAGCCACTTGTATGTTTTAATAACGCGAATGTTTCAACTGTATCATTATAATACATTATCGGTGTCTCCGCGAATATTTCAATTTTTATTTTTACGAAGAGTTTTTAGTTCGCTAAAGTTGCTTGTTAGTATTTTCTGTATTTTTAAAGGCAGTTAATACAGTTACGCGTATTTTAAGTAAGTTGCATGCAAGAACCATTACATGTTCTCTTTCCTATGGATTCCCAATGCCGTGCGAACTGGATTAGAAAAGCTGAAAGCCGAAACCGGTCTCTTTAATTGCCTTTCTTATTTTAGATTGGTTCATTCTGACTTGTACGTGACCGACTGCTGTCTGACTGACCCCCGAACCTGACCTGAGCTGCGACAGAATTACGTCTATAAATCAGTAGGTGTAAAAAGCTTGCAGGTAAGGTTGACTGGCCTCGTAGGCCTAACACCGAGTACCAGCGTATTTCATATAATTAAGCTCCCTTTAACACATTACTACCATCACTTTTAATTCCAAAAAATCTGCACTTAATGGTTGTACATTAAAAGTTCCTACTACATATATTAAACATCCTTACCCCCTCGTCTCTATAAAGGAGCATGTTCTCTGAATCGCACAAGTGTTAGACGTTCATCGCTGTAAGTGTTGCTCTTGGGTTTAGAAGCCGTTAACAGAACCAGCCATGGGTAATGAGCATACTCAATGGTTAGTCATGGTTAATGTTAAGCTATTCCTTTAAGATAAAATTATAAACGATGTTTATAGTATAAAAATATAACTATTAACTAATTTGTGGTTATGTGGTAATAGTGTTGTTCTTTCGTTGAATATGACGATGATTGTTAAAGATCTCGGATGAGAACAAACCGATTGG
This sequence comes from Eilema sororculum, assembly GCA_914829495.1. Lineage (NCBI taxonomy): Eukaryota > Metazoa > Arthropoda > Insecta > Lepidoptera > Erebidae > Eilema > Eilema sororculum. Next base: position 18,741,370 of record OU618536.1, read on the forward strand.
GAGCTTTCATCGATAACGCTGCCTAATACCTTCCTTTCGAGATATCTGGATTTTTAACCCCCGACGCAAAAACGACGGGGTGTTATAAGTTTGACGTTTCTGTGTGTGTGTGTGTCTGTCTGTGGCATCGTAGCACCTAAACGGATGAACCGATTTGGATTTAGTTTTTTTTGTTTGAAAGGTATATTAGTCGGGAGTGTTCTTGTTTGAAAAAAATCGGTCCATGATGGCCGCCACCACAACATGTCGGAATACATATTTCTTCATAATTCCCTCAATATGGGTATCAAATGAAAAAGCTTGACTAGTAGAGCAATTTAAAAAGTATAAAATAAAATAAAATCAAAAATTTAAAAAACCCCCGTCACAAAAAACACCTCCAAAAAGTTGAAAATAAATGAATAAATTTTGATTCAACGGTTGCCATGTCGGGGGACCTTGAATTGTTCCGATAATATAAAGGAACTTAACCAATTAGGGTCCCCCGACATGGCAACCGTTGAATCAAAATTTATTCATTTATTTTCAACTTTTTGGAGGCGTTTTTTGTGACGGGGGTGTTTAAAATTTTTAATTTAATTTATATTGTCTCTATTTAAAATACAACACACACAACAAGATGTTCCAGGAAAAAGTGGTCGATGTGTTACTCCTGTATCAAACAGTTTCAGCTAGATTAATTGCGTAACAAAATCCGAATACGATATGACGGTTACATATCAAAATACCGAAGCTCATAACACCGAAGTTCATAATACCGACGACGTACGAAAGACCGAAATTCAAACGCCCGAAAGTTCAAAATCCCGAAGTATAAAATTCCGAAGCTAAAAATTCTGAAAGCTAGATTTCGAGGTGGTTTTGTTTGGATGGTTATATCGGTATTATGATAAGTAACCGATATGAAGATAGCAGGATGAACTGTATTCCTATGATCACTCCTATTATCTACTTTAACGTAAAAATATACGGTATCTATCAGCGGGCTCACTCAAATGAGTCGTTTCATAAAAATATAGTCTTTATGCACTTGTATATACATTGCAAATTGGCGTCACTTGTTCGAGTTTCTGATGAATAACTAATGAGCCGCCCCTAATGACTCGAGGTGAGAATGTTCAGATCTGAATGTCAGGAGTTTTTATGACGTCATTTTAATGAATACACAAGTAGATATTTGTAATATTCAATACCTAGATGAACTGTTTGGTTGTATTTGTAACCCCCGACGCAAAAACGACGGGGTGTTATAAGTTTGACGTGTCTGTGTGTGTCTGTCTGTGGCATCCTAGCACCCAAACGGATGAACCGATTTGGATGTAGTTTTTATCTCTTTTATTTATCTACATCTAGCTAAAGCCAATCAAGTGCGATTCCCTGGGTCCGCCGAGATACGAGGGATATGTCCAACAACCTCACCTTCGGTTTTACACCTCAACCTGAAGTAGGCGTGCGTTTCAGTCGGTTCAATATCGACATAACCTCGCACGTAAAAAAACATATCTTGATTTCGAAGTTTTAGCTCCTTTACCGTCTAACTAGACCCTATATGATAGGTTGGGACAAAATGGTGCTATGTATTGTGTTTTCAGAGTATTTATTTATTACCCAGTGGTGCTGGGAATACCGTAACTTTACCCTTACAAAAAGACACTTAAACACCAGTAGTACAAATATTTAATCCACATAATATCTAGTCATAAAAAGCAGTCAGCGACTCACCGTGTACATACCAAATAAGCAAGTACATCAAAATATTTATCCCATGAACCATCAAACGAGGATACACAAATAAGGTCTTGCAAATAAGACGACCCGGGAAGAGGGTATCTAGGAAAAATAAATTAAACAACCACCTTTGCAAGGCGGGGGATTGATCCGGGGGCATTATTGTATCTATAAACATTTCAATTGCGGCGAGACACGCTTATCCTGGGTGCAAAGATCACTAAAATTTGTAGATGGGGAGGTAATAATTTGGCTAAAAGTGGTAAAAGCTTGTTGGTGGATTCTTAGAAAAATATGGTGGGACAGATTTATTCGATGGATATAAATGGTTCGGTTTAGTTTTAGAATTATGGGGAACAATTTATGCTGTTTTGATGGGCACTTTGGAAAAGGTGCTCCCATGTAATAGGATAGCGCTGAGAAGCCATCGTAGCGACACTGGTGCCTCACTCATTCAGACACAGGGTATAACGCATGATTAGGATTCCAGTAAAAAAATGCGCTCGAAATCATATTATTTCGGTACCAATGGCAGGGAAGTTTAAGCACGGAGTAAGGCGGTAGGGCTCTCAGTATACTTTTAAAAACTTCAGTAGTCGAATTATAATATAGTTATAATTCAAATAAAGTAACATTTCAGACGCAAAAAGTTTATAACACCTTCCAACCCTTCAAACGTACGTAAAATTAATTCTTCCTAGGGTAATATTTTATACATTTTACGCAGGTAGAAACGCCATTCGCAGTCTCACAAGAGTCTCCTTTCTCTCTGCCAAACAAATAATCTATGTTGGAGTTGCTCTCACGCCCGATATATATGCAGATAGAATTATTACCGAGGACGTTGAATAAAACCGTGGAGCCTCCCGCGCCATCGGGGTGCTCCTCTAGACACTGGATTACTACCTAGTGATGAAGAAATGAAAATCATTTATTTTATTACCGGTGGAAAAATAATAAGGAGAGAAAATATCTCAAGTATACCGAGAGAATTTTGGAACATAATTAGGAATGTGTAAACATGTTTTTGGAGGAAAAATGTTCGCTGTTATTAAGATATCGTGTTCAAAGAACTAATCTTATGAAGACCTTGGTTGACTAATTAAATTCGTTCACTATGAATTATGTTTTATAATAATTTGAGCTTTATTTTTATACGTACATTATACTCACACCTTTTTCCATAAGGAGTAGGCAGAGACAGCAACCTACTATGCTTATATCCTTATACACTATACTAATATTTCAGTGTAGGCACTCATATTTTAAGCAAATAAGCTTGAAACAGCGCCGAAATACTTCATTTCAATTCTTCTACTGTCATTAAATTGAACTCTTATGCAACTATTGATCTGCCCTTTTTCAAGACATCACCAATATATGCCATTGTCTTCTACATTTTGAACTTAATAACTTATTCAGTACTTAGCATACGTTACGTGTGATATTTTAATCTAATTTATTTATTGTGACAAAAAAGAAATCCAATTGTTTTTTCGCACTGACACTTCCTGCCAATCATAATATCGTTCCATTCAAAATTCATCCCCATTCTGGCATCACCCTTACGAGTATCATACGTTTCAATCAAAATTACACATAATGTGTGCGTTCTCCGCGAAAATTTTGTTTGTATCCGAGATGATTATCGATTGAGCCGCTCAGTTTACAAGTCGAGGAGGCTGATAATGTGATGCTGGGATACGCACCTCACAGGTACTAAGGAATTATATAGAGTTGTTAGTTGTGTGCTTGCTAAGTTTCTACACTTTCAAAATCTACGTATTTTAGCGCCCTGTGAGACTTGGCGGTTGTTACGTCGCGGGTTCAATTCTGTCGCGTGTAAATATTTGTATGTAGCTATGTTATATTTAAGTTTAAAAAGCATTGATGTTAACAATATTGAACACCAGCTGTTGCCTGCGGCACTGCCGAGGGTTTTGGTTGTCGTGACCAAATATAGCTTACGTCCTTCCCCAAGTTCTCGTTCAAGTCTATATAAAAGTTTCATCAAAATCGGATTCGTGGTTTAGGCGTGAAAGTGTTACCGATAGACTTAGTCACATTTGCATTTATATTATGTAGGAGGTATCGAGGATAATGACAAAAGCTTTATATTCATGTAAAAAGTCCATCTGAATATAATGTGACAAATTATTTTCATGTGTGTTATGAATAAATCGGTTTACGCAGCAAATCAACTCATTACAATAGTTTCTCAGCGGTATTAACAGCTCTATACCCATCTAACGTATCCGAACCGTGCGTTTTTCGCGGGGTATTATCAATTATTAAACATCAACATGGAAATAGCACCCGTGAGTCCTTCTCCCCTATACATTGCGTAGTATAAAATATTCCTGGATTACAGCCGTACCCGCTTTGGCGTGGTGAAATGGTTTTCGGTTTTGTGCAAGTTATTAGTCGGATTTGCATGTTTGTGATTTATTGTATTTTTGTCTAAGGGGCCCGTCTTTTGATTGAGACGTCTTGTGTTTTGAAATTTAGGCAATAATAATATTTTATTTGTTAACGAATAATTGTGTTGAGATGAACAAAGTTTAGCTTATTTCTCACTCACGATTTAAGTATGAATTACTTACTTAATATTCTTGTAAATATTTCTCAAATGGTTAAGTTTAAAACGTTAAGTAAGTAATATTATTAAAATACAATAAAAAAAGTGTTGTGAAAAAGGTAAAAGAACGAGGTCAACGAAACACAATCAGCAAAATCAGAAAATTGAGTATTTAAAGTATCATGGTCACTGACATTACTATTAAAAACTGAGGAGTCGTAAAAAAAAACAAATAAGTTCCAAATTGACGTTTTTTAATGCAGTCCACTGCTGCATATTATTTATGTCTATACCTCTATCTTTACCGGTGTATGCCTGTTTTCTTGATCTCTCCAAGGCCTTTGAGCTTGTAAGCTACGATGTGCTTTGGGGAAAGCTGGAGGACAGGGGTACACCTGGTGAAATCCTCAGATTACTAAGATATTGGTATGGGAACCAGACCAATAGTGTTAAATGGTCTAACAAGCTTTCGGAAATGTATAGGCTGGAGTGTGGGGTTAGGCAGGGGGGCTTAACGTCTCCCAGGCTGTTCAATGCATATGTTAACGACCTGATCGTACAACTCAGTAGTATGAGGGTAGGGTGCAGCGTACATGGTGTAAAAGTTAACACCATTAGCTATGCAGACGATATGGTGCTGCTTGCCCCAACTGCTGGGGCTATCAATGATATGTTGAGAGTCTGTGAGACCTATGCCGCAAAGCACGGACTGATATATAACGAAAAGAAGTGTGAATATATTGTCTTTAAGGCCCACGGTGGATGCCCTGGTAATGAGACACCTAGCATTACCCTAAACGGCTTGAACATTAAACGAGTTACTGAATTCAAATACCTAGGACACATTCTCACCGAGGACCTTAAAGACCATTTAGATGTAGAAAGGGAGCGCAGGGCACTGGCGGTCCGAGGTAACATGCTGGCCCGTAGATTCTATCGCTGTAGCAAAAATGTAAAAATTACGCTATTTAAAGCATACTGCCAGGGCTTTTACACGGGGAGTCTATGGGTCAGTTACACTAAAAGGTCGTTGGACGAGCTGCGTGTCCTGTATAACAATGTCTTTAGAGTGATGTTGGGACTACCACGTTTCTGTAGCGCGTCGGAGATGTTTGCGCAGAATAGGACTGACGGTTTCCACGCCATCATTCGCAAAAAAACGGCATCGCTGCTACGCAGAATACGGGATAGTGACAACAGCATTCTACGAACCGTGGCGGAGAGTATCGATTCTCCAATTGTAAAATTCCTTGTGAGGAGGACCATCAGTTAGGAACACAGTTCTGGCTGAGGTCCTATAATAAAAATATAATATAGGTAATATAATTATTAAAAAAAAAAATGTTCAACTAACCCTAATCTAAGTCAGTACTAACAATGGATCTATGTTATCTGAAAAATAAAATAATTTAAAATTTTAAATTAACCCAATTCTTTGCTTTACGTATCCAGTCAGGGAATAGCAGTTCACTATAACTCGTGCCGAATGGATTGATAATGAAGTTTGTTGACTGAATTGACCTTGCAACCAGTTTGAACCGGTTACTCAGGGGTTCTAAACATTTTTCATACTGTGGCGCTGTTTAAAAAAATTGTTTCTGCTGTCAAAAATTTACTGTAAACTTTACTCTCAATTATACTGGCACTACGGCCTATAGTGTCAAATTATGTAATACTAGCTTTTGCCCGCGGCTCCGCCCGCGTGGATGTCGGTTATCGCGACCAAACATAGCCTATGTGCTTTCTCACGGTCTAATATATCCCTGTATTAAATTTCATCAAAATCGGTTCAGTGGTTTAGGCGTGAAAGCGTAACATACAGACAGACGTCTAGACAGACAGAGTTACTTCCGCATCCATACTAATATTATAAATGCAAAAGTAACTCTGTCTGTCTGTATGTTACGCTTTCACGCCTTAACCACTGAACCGATTTTGATGAAATTTAGTATAGGGGTAGATTACCTGGAAGTATGCAGACAGGCCAGGGAGGCAATCCCTGTGCTTGATAATAGACTGACCAGGCGTTTTCGACAACTGAACAAACGGCAACTACGCACGACTACGGCTGCCATTACGGGACATGGTTCCTTCAATAAACACCTTTATATTTTAGGTATCACCGACAGCCCTCTCTGCAGAGCCTGCATGAACGAGGACGAAACTGCGGCACACGTGCTCCTACACTGTCCTGAAACCGCCACATACAGGGCTAAGTACTTCAGAAACACAGGTACGCTCCGGGAGATCACCAGCAGTGTGAATAACCTGCTGGGGTTCTTCAACGAGTTGGGGTGGATCGAATAAAATCCCACCCTCACGCAAAAACCACGCCTTGTCGTGGAGTTGCGGATAACAGCCCGTGATACCATACCATACCAGGGGTAGATTAGACCTTGAGAAAGGACATAGGCTATGTTTTGTCGCGATAACCGACATCCACGCGGGTGGAGCCGCGGGCAAAAGCTAGTTTATAATATTAACGTCATCTCTCGAGCATCATATAGGTTCATACCTGCCTATAAAGTTTCAAACCGACTACAAACTACAAGTTACTACATTCGGCTTCAAAGATTTGTTTACAAACATAGTTATTACAGGTGAGGCTAATAAAAACGTTTGTACGACGTCAGGCCAAACTTTCAGTTACCATCGCCGTACAAACCACTTTCCTGTGCGATGTTCACGAGTGTCAACATTTCGCAACAACATAACGAAGCGAACTTGTACAACAAGCAGCCGTAATCGTAGTTGGTAATCTGTTCTGAGCTGCGATTGGACGATAGTGTGTTAGTAGGCAGTAAGATTGGGCTGAGAGGTTTTATTAGGTGGTAAACATTAGTTGGTTAACAGTTTTGTGGGGCAAAAACGCTGATTCACGTTTTCATTTATTTCTTAAAAGACACAGGTTTATGAAATTTAGTGCATCTAGCTCTGAAAATGACAGACTTTCATACAAACTTCCATCCCTTATTTTACCCCTTTAGTAGCAGAATGTCCAAAAATCCTTTTTTAAAAGATGTCTACGAGCTACGTCATAACATCTACCTGCATGCCAAACTTCAGCCCGATCCGTCCAGTGGTTTGGACTGTGCGTTGATAGATCACTATGTCAGTCACCTTTGGGTTATATATATTTCGAAGGCATTCTTATAGACATCTAATATTATAAAGTGCTTGCACATCAGTACATCTGTTGATTGACAGACAAGTCTCACGTATTGGATTGAGGAGGTAAGACGACTGTCGTGCCCGTAAAAGTTAAAATTAAACTAAATTATATGTAGTAGCATGTTTTGATGCAACCACGATTGACCCTTTTTGTTTTGTTTTATAAATGTTATATTGTTTAAGAAATGGCGCTGCTATATCCTTCACCCGATTACGATAAAAATTTGGCAACTTATAACATCTACTTACTGTGTACTTACCGTTTACATAACTAACAGAATACTTATGAGAGTTCAATAAAAGAAATAAACCACATAATAGGAAACGCCTACAATAAGGTATAATTATGTATTTGTATTAATTTGGCAACTCTTTGGCAATTTTGGTCTGCTCCTCATTTCTTAGATACAAGCTTATTCAGCATCTAATATAAGCCTCTAGTCAGACACGCTTTGTCTCTTATTTATATAGAAATCTATTAGGCTCATATTCTAGAATGACACTCAGCCTGAATCACGATTTTTCTGACGACAGATTGATAGTTTGACATATGGCCTGTAACAATCTCTCTTCATATAAATCGAGGTTCAGGCTGTGTGTCATTCTATAATACGGGCCTTAGACCGCTCTGACATTACCGCGCGGTTTCCGCCGTGTCTGAACAGGCGCTAAGACGTTAAGTCCACTTTCCGTCTAAATCTCTATCAAGTAATTCAAGTTACAGCCTATCTCAAATACCAGTGGCGGAGTCTACAGCCGAGCGATGCGTTTGATTGTAACCACTGGTTCTAAACTACTGTTATTCGCCAATGGAGCATACCAGACTGTTGACGAGATCATTTCACAATTACGAGTGGAATCACGAGACGATTAGAATACCTGTGTTTATTTTGAGATTATTTCTTAACTAGCAGTTGACCTCAATTTCGAACTCCCTCAAGTGGTTGGTTTTCATACAGACTTCAGGGTAGTCTTTGGAAATAACTAGAAATGCGCCGAGTAACATTTTTGCCGAATAACGAGAACCGAGTTTTACTCGGCTCAGTTTTTTTTAACCGAATACTCGGCCGAGTAACTCGGTTCAATCAAATTCCCATTTCGCGCGCGTAAATAAGTACAAACAGGTTCACGACGGTTGGTTGGTTTGACTGCAATACTTAGATATCGTCTCTGGGTTGTGGCGGTCAGATGGCAAATGGAAATCTGCAGTTAGACTGGTAAAAGCGGACCCCAGACCCCAAGTAAAAAAGTTTCGGATGCGACTGAGGTTAACGCTATGATGAAGAAGAAGGTGCACGACGGTGGCGGCATTTTAAGACGAGATTGTAGAAGATAAAGCAAAAGTGCAATTTTATAATTTCACGTAGTGGTTCGAAAAACATCGGAAAAAATGAAACGCTCAAGTGAGACTTGAACTCACGACCTTTCCCTTACAGGGGGAATGCTCTTCCAACTGAGCTATTGAGTCACACCTGATTCATTTCAAATTTTCCTTCTCTTTATATCCGTCTTTAAGGGGTGGTGTTGGACGAAAGGCTTCTATGACGGCAATGTTAAACCATGTTAGAATAAAACGCACAGAAGAGTATAAAGATTTGGAAAATTAACACAAAATATTTCAAAATCTTGAGCCCGTAGCATTAACTTTGTCGTCACAATCGAATGCAATGAAAATACTGCAAACCCTTTTCGAGTCTTTTTTACTTTATTAAATACTTTAAAATTTGACTTTTTTATTAAGTCAAATTTTAACACTGTTATTTTAATTATATTTAATATCTAAATACGAGTATATTTTGGTTTTCTTAAACAAAGTATGCTCGGCATTCAAACCGAGTACCGAGTATCAAAAAACCCGCCGTGTACGCCGAGTACCGAGTATCAACCGAGTACTCGGCCCATCTCTAGTAATAACTTTTGCAGGAGGTATAAGATGGAATATTTATTATTCTTTTGGCTTGTGGGTACAGTTTTGTGGGTAAGTAGGTACAGAATGGAAGCACTCAAAAAAGTAGACACGTGGGTAGCCTCGTCTTTTTTTTAAAGGAATACACAGAAACATCTAGACCAATGCCAGATTAATGCAAAAAAATATTCGCACTGCGCGGGAATCGAACTGCTACGAACGCTTTAACGCTACGCCACAGAGGCTGTAGTTTAATTACTAGTATTCTTCCAAACCCCTCCAGCTAAGCGAAATTACTTGTGTTAGGATTGGGCTCATACCGGACTGTAACGGCCAGGTGACCAGGATTAAAACTTAGGACCTCTCGATCGTAAAACTATCCAATAAACTACCAACAAACAATACACAACACATTCAATATCTCTAAGAAACATCTGTTCTGATATAATCAAATTAATCCATCTAGAAACAGATCGAAACGTCAGAGTGGACCAGTAGTAAAAATAATTTCATCCCGACACCGACCAAAATACGCAGACCCATCGACTACTTACAAGTTGAGTAAACCGTTCTAGAGTTGTCGAAGTCGAGGGATCTGAACGGGGCTCTTTGTTAACTGGTAGTGGGTGAACGGAATGGTATTATGATGGATGGGCTGCCGACCGAATGGTCTTTTGACGGGTCCATCGTTCAATCGTTCACAATCGTTCTTTGACAAGGCGTGAGTGCTACGGAAATGATTGGGTCCATTATTTTCCACGTTTCACTTGGCTCTCCAGAATTTGTCTCGGAAAATGGAGTCGGATTGATTGATGTTTATTAAAAATATCTTGTATTGTGTATTGTTTGGTCTTTCATCGATGTTATTTAAGGAAAAGTAATAGAAGACATCGAGCTGACATGTGATGGAACATTTTATATATTTTCTACTGAGTTCAACAACGAAATTTCTCAATTGGGATGTTTATATTTTTACGTTTGCTCGGATGGCGACACAACTCGAGCAATTTTTTTCATCGAAAGAAGTTGTGCCCTGTTACTAATGAACCTTTAATTTGGGCATAGCTCTGACGATATGATTCGGCCACAGCCAACTGTGCCAAACATGTGCCTGATTTCATAAATATAACTTGAAAATCGGCAACTTTAATTAAAAACTGAAGATTGACGGAAATGGCGCCCTCAAATCCTGTTAAACACTTAACAGAAAATCGATGAAGAAAATCGAAACCGCCCTTAAATTGAAGGGTACCTATTAACTCCCCATAAATAGGCAAGGGCCGCCGATAACACCTTATCGGATTGTTTAAGGGTGATATCGGTCCGATGATTGTACCCTGCGGGCTGCCGACGGTTAATCAGGACCTATTATAGTTGCCCGATATTGCCTTACAATTACACTATAATGATGATATTTGAAGGGTATTGTGATAGTTTGTAACAGTGGTTAAACGATTGATAGTTTGAGGTGATACTCGTAGTTAATCTTAGAAGTTCAGTTTCGTATGATATTGTGATGTTCAACTTAGGAGTAGGTACAATTTCAAAAGAAGATGTCAAATTGTGTGTATTGTAAATAAAACATTTTTATTTTCTTTCTTTCTTTCTAGGAAGTCCAAATTTTCTACTTTTTCGTAACTTTGGATATCTCCACGATTGTAAATCGTCGTCAACCAAACGCGAAGGAGTAAAACCCCGCGGTTGTAAAACCCCAATAATGTTTAGCCGAATTTGGGAACCGAACTCATTATAAGTACTCAGAATCAACTTTGTTTTATTTATAAATATTTGGGTTACCTTTTTGCAGCGGCCATATTTTCATACATGTAAATAACTGTACCTATCATTTAGTTTTAGTCAGACATTAGTTTCTTATTGCAACCGAAACCTTACGAATTAATTTCGCGTAGTAACAACCGTGGAATATCTTCCAAGCTGAAATATCGGGAAATTCGGACGAGTCAGAATTAATATAAGCAGGTACCAACAATTCGTACCAATATACGGGCATCCAACCCTTATCCAAACATCGCCGACGGTGACCAATAAACACGAAACAGAATTTAATATACACCGCAACAAACGTACAACACACATACATATTTTCGTCTAAATAATACGACAGTAGTAATTGAATCGGCCTCAGGCATACTCGGGGAGCGTCATTAACGTTCCTCGGGAGTGCTTCATACTGTTTCTACCCTAGATATGCACTAGAATGCTACTACAAAACAAACGTCAGACAGAGATGTGGTCATAGTATAGTAAACAGGTGTGAGTGAAATGGAAATAGGGAAAGTGTTTATTATAAACAAAGGATAGAGTCTTATTGGTAGTAAGGTTTTAATAGACTATTGGACGAATGTGGGTGAAAATTTCACCTCATATGAAGACACAAATTGTCGAGGGTCCGTAATGCCGATGGCGGACGATTTTGCTCTGAGCGTATTAGATGTCCTTTGATGTTTTAGAGTAAGGATTTGACCAGTTAATTAAATGTAAATTGTAAACGCTTGTCCGGTCGATCGTTTGGGGATTAAATTGTTGTGTTCTTTTGATGTCGTGTTATCAGTGATAGTTGGGCTTTGTTGAGCGGGTTCATTTAGAACTAAATTGACTTCTATTTAAATATGAGTGAATTTTTGAATGAATTTTATAGCAATAAGTATGGTAACTATATAAGTTCGTAAGAAGATCGGTAGATGACTCCACGATCGCCGTAAGAACGTATAAAAAGAAGGGAAATATCCGGCATGAGCCGAATTGGTCAAGGTATTCCCCCTGTAAGGGAAAGACTGCGGGTTCGAGTCCCGCCCGAGAAGATTTATTTTTCCCTATGTATTCGATGAGTGAATTTGTACTTGAGAACGGCCATGTAACAATAACATTTGTATGAAAGAAAATATTTAAAAAATACAGGGAAAAAATTGGTTTCTGGGTGATACAGAGCTCGAAAACTTAGATGAAGAGTATAAATACTTCGTAAAATTATTGCATACCCAAAATAAAAAAAAAGTTTGTCGGGTTGGGAGTCAGACGACGACGTCCAAACCTGTCAGTCTTTTTACGTTACAAAATGAGACATGTTTCTCACAAATAATTAAGAATACACATAATAGTAAGGTATGTATAACATATAGATACCTTACATCTTATTTTTTTTCTCTGTACCGATGGAAAATTATGAGTGTGAATGTTTAACTCCATATTTTACTTGCGTTGCGTTTCTGTATTTGTGCGTTCTCCTATGATAGGCTACGAAAAGAGCGTATTTCATAAGACCAAAAGTAGCAACGTTGATTCTGGTGACAGCGGAATTATATATACCATACGTCGCCCTAAAGTGTGAATGAAAAACAATTCTAAAAAAATTATAAATAAAAACGAGTAACTTTTCCAGGGTGGGCAGAGACAACAGTTCGCCACTTGCTTGTATCCTTACATATTTCACGAGCTTCTTGTCATTAAACCTTTTAAGCAGCTTCAAGAAGGGTATTAGAACGTTCTCACAGGGTCAGCAACGTGAGTGAGCTCGTCTACTACAACCCAACTGACATAAAAAATCCCGCCGGGCTTAGTATTTATTCTTTGGCCAAATACTGTTTTCGCTACATGTTGTAAGCTGTGGAATGGGTGCGAGGGATATGTCGAAGACAACCTCACTTCCGGCCTAGCACCACGATGCTCAGTCGGCGTGCTGTTTTAGTCGGTTCGAATCCGACATAACCTCCCCTTAGGGCTCCGGCGGGGGAGGTATCCGAGGAATGAATTTCCAAGCGACTACAATATGGGGTTCTTCAAAAAGGGCATTAGAAGGTTCATACAGGGTCGGCAGTGCGAGTGTGACGCCCACGGTAACGACTACCCCTCAGGTGGGTCATGTGTATAGATGCTGGCGGGAAAAATTCCGAATCATTCCCTTCGAATACTTCGGAAGTATTCCGAAATATTCCGAAACTTTGGGAATATTTCAACTGTAAAAAATAAACGAGGAAAATCGACCTTCCAACCTATTTCGCGCTTGGAAGTTAATCTTTTTTAGTTGTAGCTTATGGTTGTGACTGCAAGCAAGCAAACAAACATATTTATTTCAACATTTATTTAAGTGACTACTAATACTGTTCTGAAAACTGCATCAAAATCGATTCAGCCAAACGCGAGATGATCGTGGACAAACTGGGACAAACATAGGTAGGTACATACATAGGGTTCAAACCTATAACCTCCTTTTTTAAAGTCGATGAATAATACCAAATCTGCTCCTGAGTGTAATAAATACTTTTCTGAAAACCGAATTAAAAATAGGTTCAGCCATACGCGAGATAATCACGGACAAACATTAGACAAACATGCATACATTACATAGATACGGTTCCAACTCATAACCTCCTTTTTTGAAGTCGGTTAACGTAGAAAAACAGGCCTATACTTAGGCCTTAAATACCTTCCTGAAATACGCATGAAAATCAGTTCAGCCAAACATTAGATAATCGCAGGCATACACACATACGTACGTTTCAAACTCATAACCTCCTTTTTTTAAAGTCGGTTAACATACCAAAACCTGCTCCTAAGTATAACAAATACTTTTCTGAAAACCGCATCAAAACATGTTCGCTTGCAAGGTTTGCCTTTACTTGTTTTTATTGACTGGGCTATATTATACGCGTTAAGTATTAATTACCTACCTATGCGATTCGCGAATACATACCAGCTACATACAAACTAACCTAAAAAAAATAGGTAACCCTTTTTCAAAAAACAAATCCAATAAGACCTGGTTTTTTATTCCACAACTGACATTAATGTAAAGATAGCATTCGATTTCGAAATAAGTAGGTACCTACCTAAAAATAGAAGAATAAAAATCCTGTTAATCTATAAAAATCCTATCAGAATATACTTAATCAATCCCATTTATAATAAAATAAACATTTATATTTTACCTAGGTATGTTCCACTGAACAATAAATTAACTCACCCACCACACCACAAACATACACGTTTATTCCCATTGAATTATTCTGGCGAAATATTCGGCGGAAACATTCGGCGGAAACATTCGATTGCGGGGTACGAATTTTTCTCGCGGGGCGAGGGAAAACTTCTCCAGGGAGCATCTCCCCTATTACCGCACCCCGCAAAGCCATCGCCTGCACGCACGCGCGTGGCAGTCGGGCGCGTGCGGGGGCATTGGCGGACGCACAGAGGGGCAGCGGCGGCGGCGATCGACGATCGATGCAAAATACGATATTGCAGCAAAAAAAAAACTTAACTAAATTCATTTTGAAAAAATCTGAGTTAAAGAAACTTCCCAGAAGTATTCCGGAATTTTTCAGAAGTTTTGCAACTATAGTCATGTGCTCGTCTGCGACCCAACTGGCATAAAAAAATCCCGCCGGTTTTAATATTTATACTTAAGCCAAATACTGTCAAGAATCGCTGATCTCATGGCACACATGCCAGCCAGACGTGTCTACAGCACTCGCGACTGTCTGCGACGCCAGCGGCGACGTTTTCAAGAGCACCACTGCACTCGTTGAAAAATTAATATACCGTACGCATCGTCGCTGTGTTTATCTGTGTACATGTTTATTTGGTACGGGATCATCGTGGTGTTGAGTGCGATGACAGAATTTGTACGAACTACTCGCTGGTAGTTCTGAATTATGGGTAGAATGATAGTAAATTGATTCTGTCTCCGATTTTTTGTTCCTTCCTTATATTCTCGTGGATTTCGTACGAGTTCTTGAGAATGATTTGAAAGATCAGTACATACGTAGTTAGTAGTAGTAGGTATACTTAGTTATTAGAACACCAAAACCTATCCAAATGGAGATACAAAACCTTTCCATTCTCTAGATTATGGCATTCACTTTTTGCTTCTTATGTTTCATACCTAATTATTTTTACATATTAGCCGGTTCGGATATTATTGGATCGGCCTTTCCTTAAAATGCTCTCTATCTGATGAGTTCGAAACATACCAGGCTGTCCATTTAACTTCGCGCCAAAAATCTGTTTTGTCAATCATCACCAAACCATCATCCTATCACTTTCTCTTCTATTTTTTTCTACGGAGCTGTGATGCGTTAGTACTATTGTAATATTACGTACCTATGTTTATTTTCAAGTTCATTTTATCCTCGATAGGACACGACTCCATACATCAAAACCATACAAATAAATACATGTATTATTTTCTATCTGTTTTCCCGAGGCCTAATTTGTTTAGTCTCCAGTTCTGCACCCCCCTACATTGTCTTGCAGGGGTGCTACGAATGATCAATTATAGAGGTTTTCATATGCAAATGTCTCGGGAGCAATTTTAATTACGTGTTTTGATTGCATTATATATTGATTGTGTTCATTAGTGGGTGGAAAGGGTGGATGAATATTAATGTTGATTACGGATGCGTATTGGAAGGAGTGGTGAGGCTTGGTGCTTGGAATAATAAAATTGTATAGAGGTGGTTGTATTGATGCGTGAATATTAGCTTAATTTACTATTGATCAATATAACAGATTGCAATAAAATGGTAATAGTGATAATCATGCAGCCTATACTATACATCCCAACACTAGCCCGCTGACCATAGGTGCTCGTCGTGGAAAACATAAATGTAAAAATAAATTTGTTGATCCATGAAAAACACCTGTCAGAAATTTTAATAACTGCCCTTCGTGGACTAGGTTTTATTTACGCAGATGCTATTCGGCTATTCTAACTAGAGTACATACAAATGTTGGTAATTCAAAGGTTTCATTTTTTATTCTTGGAGACATCGGCAGAACAGATTTTCATCTAAAAGTAGTAAAGAAACGATTTATGCCAATATCTGGTGTAGACATATACTTTGTAAAGTTGAAGGAAATTTGTCTTCAAAGAAAGTATCTATACACATACGGACAAAATTTGCTGTTATGTTTGGTCCAGATTTCCAGAACTATAAAGTAGCATACCTGCAACAAGATAAATAATACCATTAATTCTGTCTGTTACATGACTAAGTAAAACAGAACTAAACGGCAAAAGAGCAATGAGACGAAATGCCGCTCTAAAATTGGCTTGAACATCATTTTACGATTTCGTTTTTCCCCTAAAGAGTAACCATTTAAATCTGTTTGCACGATTTGCTTGAAGAAATCCGTTACTTTACAAAAGCTACGATTAATATCATCCCAATATCCGATATAGGGGGTAACGAGTTTGAAAATCGTCGAAGTCAACCAACCCTTTCGTGGGGGTGAAATTCGGTGAATTTTTGATCTCAAGGGGTGATGGGGTGGGGGTGTCAGCGACATTATTAACACTTAATATTTAGAGGGATGATGTGTTTAGTTAACTGTGGTAGTGTTGGCTTGTTTTGGTGTTAAATGGGTACGGGCCCGGCAGATTTGGAATTATCTTTCAAAGGTGTAGTTAGCTTAATCAGATGTTATGGCGAATAAGGCCTAAAAGTATCTACAATTTGATTTGTTTAATTAGTTTAAGAGTGTTTAGTTTTGCCATTGTCTTAACGATTTTACGGATGTATTCACATGCTATTCTAATTCAATATTTAGGTAGTAAAGTTATAAGAATTCGTGGTACAGAAAGCTAGCCCAAGCTGAGTCAGGTCCGAATACGAGTAGGAACGGATACAAGCAAAGATATCTATTTATAAGATGTAGTACGTAATTTAAATAGTTTTCCTTACTTTATATGTGCATATCAACATCATTAATGTCTTTCGAATTTTCTTATACACAATATTAGGTGAGAAAGTGCCCCGGTTCTCGTAATGCATGGGGTTAGATAAAGATAAAACATTTTTACGTGGATGGCCATCATGTCGACAGACTGGATGGAAGCATAAAGTTGCGCTCTGTGCGTAAAAGGTTTATAAATACTCAGTTTTGTCTTGAGATATCTACTTATAAGTCCTTCTTTCAATATCATGAAGTCTCTACTCTGGAAAATCCTACAGAGAACAGAAAACTATGTCAAAACAGCCATATATCCATCCATTCTTAATCAACGTCGTTGTTTTATCCACCTTAACGAGCGTGGAAAGGACTGGATGGAAGCATAAAGATGCGCTCTGTGCGTAAAAGGTTTATAAATACTCAGTTTTGTCTTGAGATATCTACTTACAAGTCCTTCTTTCAATATCATGAAGTCTCTACTCTGGAAAATCCTACAGAGAACAGAAAACTATGTCAAAACAGCCATATATCCATCCATTCTTAATCAACGTCGTTGTTTATCCACCTTAACGAGCGTGGAAAGAACACCGTCTTTCCGCGCCTCATATTTATGTTCAGTTGTTCGTACACACAAAATCTAAAGCCCAGAAGCACTCAACAAGGGGGTAAGACATTATTAGCGTCACCGAATTTATCGAGCAATATCAGCTAAGTAACAGCGCACAAAATGCCCAATTAAAATATTAATTACACTGAGTTGTGACACTTTGGCGGTCTGTGCGCGTTCTTACCCTTAATAGCAGGGGGACTCGAGGTTTAAACTTTAAGCTTTTATGTACTTATCGCGTGCCCGAATATTTTCTTCACGTAATTTTACGGAGTTACGTAGTTTTATTTTAATTTTGAACCGATTTTTCTAGATAAGATTGAGGATTTATCGATTACGGAAACTATTGTAACTGCTGTAATTTTTACATTTTACATACATGTATGTCGTGTACAGAAATTTTGATGAGGAGAGCCCAACCCTTACCTGAAAGCTGGTAGACCTGCTAATTGACGATTCAGTTGTCTTGTACCACACTAACGAAAACAGATGGAGTCCACAACATACATCCCGAAGAGGGCCAGACTGTAAGGGATGGCCCTGGGTCAGCCGGGGTGCGAGGGATATGTCAAAGACAACCTCACCTCCGGCCTACCCTCAGTCGGCTGCGGTTTTAGTCGCTTCGAGTCCGACATAACCTCCCCTTCCGGCTCCGGCGGGGGAGGTATCTGAGGGGATTTCCGCACGAAAAAAAAAAGAGTCCACAACATACGCAGCATAGTATCTACCTATTAGATTTTACAAAGTGAGTATTTTCTTTTTCATAGGACACATCAATTTGACTTCACCTCGCCTGATGTTAAGCAAAGGCCAAGTTTCGGAAAGAGGGTCACCATCGGAAACATGTACCATGTTAACAGTGGTGGCACTCAGCTTGACCGCCTCATTAGATGCCTTTTCACGCCCCGCTTAATGGGCCCGGGACTGTAGGAAGAATGAAACACGTGAGCTGGCAGGGAGTTCCAGGTCTTAATGGTGCGGCATAGGAATGAGTCACTGAAACGCTTGGTTCTAGCTGGTATACTCTGCACCGTAAATGGACGGCATCTTAGCCCTGTACGTTCGTCCTGTGTAGAAAAAGAGAGGGTGGGACTAATTGGAAGAGCTTGTCAGAACAGTGAACATTAGTAAGACACCGTGTACTATTTTATTTACAACTACTCACATTTGAAATATTGTTAAATATTGTAATCTTAGAAACCATAACTTTATTCAAACCATTGAGAATGCCGTGAAGCGAAACCGGTCACGTGAAAAATAAAGTACAGTGGAAAAGTACAAAGTGTTTTACTCAATATGTGCAGCAAATTCCACCAAGCGCCATCATTAAACAGTTTATTAGATTTTACTTCTTGTGGGCTATTATAATAAGAACTTAACTTCAATCGGATTCCAAAACTATACTCTATACTCATTCAAAATCAATGACCATTGTGTAAGTAAGATAGTCCAAGAAGACAAAAAGTAAACTAAATACTTACGTACTATAATAACTTTAGAAACCCTTTACGTATTAAACCGATACCAATTTAAATCCACTTTACAAGTGTGGTTCAAAATCACAGCAATAACTAATCGCCTAGCGATAAAGTGTGGTGCAATCAAACGTACCAACACCGTGTGGTATTGCTTTGAACCGATACTTTTGTTGAACCTAATGAGGCACCTGGAGTGCGAGGGGCGATGGAGGCCATGAAACGAGCGATTAATGCCGCTATAAAAGAATTATACATTTTTTTAAATACCATTATTAAGGTTCCAGTTGAGCTTCGATAAGGGTTTTTGTCTTAAATACTATGACCAAAGAAATGTGTTGTTTTGGACATAGGATATTTTCGTTTCTTCTTCTCACTTTATATTATCTAATACATATCGAGAATGTACAATGCTAAATACCGTGCATTTTATAGAAAGGCTAAAGAACTCACTTTTATTCCTAAGGGATTTTTTCACTTCCCATTGTAACCATTGTGATTATGATTTCTATTTCCCATCAGACTATATGCTAAATTTTTACCTTTGAAATGAAACTAAATAAAAACCAGTAGATGGATAGACGATCTGGAAATGGCAGCTGGGATAGGCTGGATGCGCAAAGCGGATCGGGTGCTATGGCGCACATTATGGATTTCTGAACAGAAGAAGGCAATTTTTTAATTATATTTAATAACATGGTCATTAAAGATTTATTTTTTATTTTTATTTATTATACAGAAACAGTAACGAAGTAATACAGTAACAATGTGTACGATAATAGCCACAGTAGTCAAAGACTGTGTCGTGGCCATTAACG
This sequence comes from Eilema sororculum, assembly GCA_914829495.1. Classification (NCBI taxonomy): domain Eukaryota; kingdom Metazoa; phylum Arthropoda; class Insecta; order Lepidoptera; family Erebidae; genus Eilema; species Eilema sororculum. The sequence goes on from OU618536.1 coordinate 18,761,342, forward strand.
CCCACCTCCAAGAGATAACTTATCGTAGTTTAAAGTATATAATAGAAGTTATTTCAGTAGGACTTGTGTGTGTTTGTGTGTGTGTGTGTGTGTGAGCGTGTGTGTATGTATTGGTGTGAGTGTAGATAGTGAGAGAAGAGTGTTGTGACGAATGGTTATGGTTGCAAGATCTTTTGTCCGGTTGTTATTAGTTCGTCAGTGTCTCCAGCTCTTTGTAGGTGAGTCGGGATAACCACTTGTCAGTGACCCTTTTACAGTCTCGTAAACGAAGCGGATAAATGTTAAGGGCTCTATTAACGCGATTGTATATAGACGGTGAAGAGAACGCAAAGTGACGTCTTACTGTTTCTGAATTAGCGGCAGGAATTTCACAGATTCTATCGGCTCTGCGCTTCTGAGTAAGTGCAGGATTGTAGCTGAGTTCACTGTGTTTATGTAATATTGTGTTTAGGATGAAAGAATGTCTTACAGAGGGTACTCTGCACAATGCATACAATTCAATGGTAGGAAAACGGAAGGGTTTGCGCGACATAACTTTGAGCACGGCTCTCTGGGCCCGTTCAAGACGTAACAGTAAAGTTTCACCTACACATCCCCAAGCCGTTACACAGTATGTGACAATGGAGTGTTCAAGTGCAAAATATACAGTCCTCAGTGTAGGGAAATCCGCCGAATTTCTTAATTTTTTAAAAACAAATATCAATTTTCTTACCCTACCCACCAGTGCATTGATCTGTTCATTCCACGCCAACGAACTATCAATAAGAACACCGAGGTATTTTATGACGTCCGTCCGAAATACTTTAGGGCAATCACAAACGGCGCTTTGGGCTGCGCTGCAGTTATGGACCGTTAGAGTGGTTAGCTCAGTGGGCCGCGAAGAGCTCCTCAACCCAAACGTGATAAATTTTGTTTTATCCCAGTTCAGGGTAAGGAGGTTTTGTGCCAACCATTTGGCGGTATCCCTTAGGGCAGACTGTGCATTTCGGTCAGCTTCGATCCAATCTTTACCATGCACCAGTATCACAGTATCATCAGCGTATGTAACAATTTTTGAGTTACAGGATGAGAGTCTGCATAGGTCATTAATGTATATTAAAAATAGGGTAGGACCAAGCACACTACCCTGTGGCACGCCATAGTCAACAGGACACTCATTGCTGATTAAATCATCAATTTTAACAACCTGGGAACGATTTTTTAGATAGCTACTAAATATCTTCAGTGCCACGCCTCTAATACCGATACATTCCAGCTTATTGAGCATGAGTGGGACAGAGATAGTGTCGAAAGCCTTGGAAAGATCAAGAAAGATGGCGATGGTCTTTAGTTTTTTGTTCAGATTTTGAGTCACTGTACCGCATAAGTCTAGAACTGCGTCTTCGGTGCTTTTCCCTGCTCTGAAACCATATTGGTTATCTGCAAGTATATTGCGATTTTTTAAATACTGCAACAGTCGTTTGTTCAGGATTTTTTCAAGAAGCTTTGACAAGGCAGTTAACACAGATATAGGTCTGTAGTTATTGACACTACCTCTGTCTCCACTCTTATAAACTGGATGCACCACCGCCTTCTTAAACACTGTTGGAAAAACTCCAGAAGTTAAAACGAGGTTGAAAACATGACATAAGATCGGGGCTAGAGTTTTTCGAGCCGCTCTGAGCAAGGCTGAAGGGATGCCATCAGCGCCCACGGCTGAGCCCAGCTTGAGGCCGAGGATAAGGCTATCTATTTCCTCACTGTCCGTGTTAAGGATGGCCATGGAGTTAATAGGAGGCAATGTAGCGTACGATCTACCAGAATTATCACGGGTAGGACATGGTGGGACATTAATTTTGGAGGCTAAATTTTTACCAACGTTCGCGTAAAACTCATTCACCGCATTTACTGAGCTAACCGAGTCTGTCGATATGGTTAAAAGCTGACTGGGAGGGATTTTGTTATTTTGTAGATTGGAAATATTTTTAATAAGTTTCCAGGTTGCCCTGGGATCATTACGATGCTTTTCAAATTCAGCTTGTTCATACTGACACTTTATCTTTTTTAGTAAATTGTTACAGAAATTTCGATACCTGCTATAGGTGATTCTCAAGATATCATTCGTAGGATCTTTCCTTGATTTTAGGTACAATTTATCCCGGTTGCGAATGCACCTCAGAAGCCCAGGTGTGACCCAGGGCTTAGTGATGCGTTTCTTGCTCGAAGTTATAGAGGTGTAGCTGTTTAGTTCCACAACCGAAGATATAATGTTCACCAAGGTAGACGCAGCAATCTCTGCATCATTACAATTCAGGACAGGTGTGAAGTCGGTAGTTTCAAGAATTTCAGCACAAGAATCAATGTCCACGCGTCTGTGCCTTCGGGAGGTCAGCCTCCCTTCTTGGGGAATATTGCAGAAAGCAACAACAGGTGTATGGTCAGTGATAAGGGAGTTAATGACCAATACCACAGCAGGTCTGTTAGATTTGATGACCATGTGGTCCAGGCACCTATGTAGACGTGTTGGTAAGCGGTGAGCAGGGAGCATAGCGTGTGTAGCAAGGGTATTTAGATAGTAATCGACTTGCCGATCAGTACAGTCAGGAGCAATATTTATGTTAATATCTCCAGTAAGTACAATTGTCTTGTATGAGTTCAAAGATTGAAGAATAGAGTCTAAACTGTTTACAAAAACTTTGGTATTTACCACCGAGGGAGATCTGTAGACAGCCACAAGCGCCGTTTCACTACGAAATTTAAGTACCACGCAGCTGGCATCAGAAAGTGTGGGTGTTTCAACGATAAATTGTATTTCTTGTCTTGTGTAAACCACCACTCCATCATTCTGGTTAGAGTGACCAGAAGAGGACGTTACAAAACCAGGAATAGTTGGCAGGTAGTGGTTTACCTGAAGCCAACATTCGGTTAAAACAATTATATCGAATTCTACGTCCATTTTTTGTAATAATAGCAGAAAGCTACTGTAGTTTTTATCATTACCTATGCTTCGAATATTCATGTGTAATATTTTAAAAGCGTGTTCAACTTTTTTTGAGTAAGATTTAACTTGCTCCGGTAGGCATTGGTACGATGACGATGTCGATAGTTGTTCAATATCGTCAGTAATGTCCATGACAGTTTCATCCATAATAACGTTTAAAAATCAACACAACAGCAAAAACCTTGAGACCTTTACCATAGGGACTGAACAGATGCGACTGCATTGGGTGTGAGAGTGTATTTTGTGTATGTGTGAAGTTGAGGTGTGGTGTGTGAATTTCCGAAGATATAGTGAGTCTGCGTGTTAAGGTGTGTGCATAGTACAAAGTAAACATATTATTATCAACTAACTTTAAATCCAGACAAAGACAGGTTCTTCTAAAGGCAAACTTGGTAATGTTACAGCAAATGAAGTGACCGCAGACGCCTAGTCACTTGTTGGATTTGATCCTCTCAAGGTCACTTAGGTCCCTGATCACTTGGTGCGGTTTTCCCTCCTCTTTGCGCAGAAATATTTTCCCATTCTTCAGCCAGCAATAGCGATACTCATGAGAGTTCGCAAAGTCACGAGCCAAAAAATACAAGCGTTTCATTCTTGAGGTAAGATTTTCAGATATAAATAACGGTTTCACCTGTCCCGTAAAGCCCAGGCGATCCGTTGACAGTTGCTTATATGTCTTGATATGCTTCCTATACATGTGAATCACCTTTTCTTTAAGTAAATTGCTCGTAAATTCCACGACAACTGGTCTGTTTTCAGGGTTTTTCGATCCGATCCGGAAAATATCTTTAACTTCGGGAGCCTGAATGTTGATATTAAGGGTCGATCCAATCTTAAAAACGGTGCTCAATAACGACTCCTTAGACTCGGATTCTATGATCGGGATGTTCTTAATTTCAAGACAAGAAGATCTGGCACCACGTTCCAAGCGTTCCAGACTATCCTCTAATTTCTGTAAAGTGTTAGAGTTGATGTTTCGTTCGGTTTCTAGCTGTGATTCCAATTGGTCAATTTTACTTTTTAGGTCCTCATAGTACTGTGACAAAAATGTTACTGTTGATTGAATAACAGAATTTTGGGACTTGATCTCGTTGACTGTATCGCATAACTGCTGCGCAGAACGCAGAACTGCACATCAAAATAAATAGGAGATATCGAGATATTTCCTATTTATTTTGATTTTCCGATACTTCGGTACTCTTACAAGCGCCTTAACGACGAAGGAACTTTAGTACTGGCGGTTAACTGTGAAAAAGTTTTAGTAGTACGTTGTTTTCGTGGCCACACTGAACACTTAACGTAGTTTACGATCGCGATCTGTAATAAACACGCGCAAAAAGTGCGCGAGCTCTTGTTGATCGCGCGTGATATCGCTCGCGCTTTGACAGCGCCTAATTGGTATCTTTGATCGCTTTACGCTTTTAATGGGACACCGGGTGACATTTCAACCGGTGTAGTGAGATACTTCACTGGAAAGGTGACACGTGGATATGAGTACTAACCCCAGAGCTAGTGAGATGAGGAATGAAAGATATGGAATCGTTTAATGATGTTGGTCACATTGTGGCATTATAGGGTTATTATTTATGTTTAATGTATAGTTTTCAGTTATTAATTACGTAGGTAGGTTTTCAAACTGCTAATTTACAATGTGTGCTTTTAAAAAGCAGACAATTTTGAAGCTTAGTGTGGTCTTCTTAATGACTAAAGTGAATAGAATCTCGTATCAACTGCTTCTGAATTACATTTTTAGCGAATCAATAAGTAGTAAAATCATTGTGATATTAATTCTTTATTCCTAAACAGTTCAAGAAACTATTAATCGTAGAGTAAAATGTTTCACTACAACTTTTTATAGCTTTTTTTTTTTTTTTTTTTTTTTTTCCGTGCGGAAATCTCCTCGGATACCCCCCCTGCCGGAGCCGGAAGGGGAGGTTATGTCGGACTCGAACCGACTAAAACCGCACGCCGACTGTGGGTCTTGGTGCTAGGCCGGAGGTGAGGTTGTCAAAGACATATCCCTCGCACCCCGGCTGACCCAGGGCCATCCCTTACGGTCTGGCCCTCCTCAGGAGGGGGGACAACGGTGTCCCCAACTCGCCCCCGGAATGGGGAGGCGCGCTATTCAGCACGCCGCCGCCGTGGCCTGCTTCTGCTGGGGTGACAGGCGGCTCCACCCGTCACCCCCAGGCCCGCGCTCATGGGGGACGGAGGTCAGTCAGTGCCCTCCGACGCCCGAGTTGCCTGCGCGCGCGGGCGGCGCGATCCGCGAGTCTTTCTCGCTCGCGCCGCCTCTCCCGCTCCGCCGTCTCCTTCACGACCATTACCTGCTCGCTGAAGGAGACGCCGACAACTTTTTATAGCAAGGGGCTTAACTTTTAGTTGGTTATTGTGGACGCTTACAGCATTCACATGACCAATTCATCTATATATTGACCATTCTTTTTCAATGATATATATTCTTCCCACTCCAAAACGACGTGATGACAGACCGAGAGCTTCATCATAATTCAAAGGGGAAATACTGCCTCCTTCATCGACAAATACCACATACACACAAAAAAAACCCGCTCGCACGACACATAAATACTAATGTTCATCGCCGTTACGCACATATATTCCCTAACCCAATTAGTGAGATGATAATGAAAGCGGCCGTGGATCTAATCGCGAACTCGGAACGATCCCAGGGTGGTCGGCTGGAATCAATAAATCATCGCGTCTCAAACTGGCAGCGGTTGTTTGTGTTTATGACACACGGTTAACTAGGATTCTATACTTCTGAATGACTTCAGATTTATAGGTTACAATTTAAACCACTCTTGCAATATCCTCATCCTTGTGTTAGTCTTGGTGGCATCCCAGAGCATCACCTCGGATTTCGGTGTTTGCTTAAAAATATGATATGGCTTGTTTTTTTTGCTTGTATTGGGAGTAGAGGATTCGATCCCGGTCTTCGGGATCCCGGGATCCCGATCATATTTTAGTCCCGAAATTTTCGGGATTAAATACAATGAATCCCGGGATTTTCGGGACTTATAATATATATTTTTATATAAGTCAATAAAAATGTGCGTGAAACGAACGCACTTACTTTTATTAAGTTACGTTTACGTCAAAGGTTTATTTTTTCATTTAATTGGTCAAAGGTTTTGTATTTTTTTTTATTTGGAAGATTTAAGCAAAGATTTAAAATAAAAGGTTGATTTTGATAGGTTTAACTTTCTTTTTGCTACCACTTTCTATTAACAATACAATCCCGGGATTATCCCGGGATCCCGGTATTAACTGTTGATAATCCCGAATCCCGGGACTAGAAAAATCGACCAGGATCGAATCCTCTAATTGGGAGCGAATGCCGTCGGGTCCTTCCGTTTTCAACCTGAAATTTTTCTACCACTTCCAGCCTGAGTTCTGGTTAGTGGCCTTCCACTGAAAGTTGTTTAGGTCGCCCATATTATGCCTCCATCCTCGACTATTAACATGGCCTTCGAATAACCGAAGTGCTCAGATGAAATAGCACTAAGTAAACGGTATATGTTCTCTTAACAGATTTGTCTGAAGATTGTTGGCCTTAAGATTGACAGTAGGACTTCTGTGATTCGTACCCTGGCCATTACGATGCCGACGTGAACCCACTCCTAACATAGTCAGCTTAGTTTAGCTGGAGGGGTCACTAGTAATTATTAGGTACGTAGTCCTTTAAAAATGCCATATTTACAGTATCAGGGTTCTAAAACAGTAAAATGTAATACACGGTACGAACATGGCATGTAACTAGGATACGTAAAAGATGCTTAAGATAAAACCGATTTTAAACGAGTAATTCACGTGTGCACGATGGACAGGCATAGCTCATGATTCGCTATTAAATTATAGGGACATGTTGTGATTTTATTTTCATCTTGTTGGCTTCTATCGACAGGAACCAGACTTTAGACCATACTATACCAAAATATCTTCAAAAATTTGTTGGCAGATTTGTTCTCACCATTCTCCAGCAGTAAACCATAAATGTATTAATGAAACAAACTTCCATATGAACACTTGTAGGCCGAGTCACTCGCAAGTGTAACCGCAAAACGCTCTCCCGGGAACCTACGTACATCTTATGTGATGGAAGATGTGGAACGGTTTGATTGGACTTCTGAATTTTGGTACAAAATGTTCATATTCTCTGTAAAGGCATTTATGTATTGACTATGCAGAACCTTACCACCTTTGGGACTCAAGGCAACCTCACCTGTTAAACAACGGATAAAGCTCTGGTGAAAATTTTCCTTTCGGGATTGGCATGTCCGATAACAATTGCTCCCGAAAAGCCACATAAAAAAGGGAACCTCGGGATCTACACTGCAAAATTTAGACGCAACTAGGAAGTCGTTATAAAAATGAGGAAGGAATATTTTGTACAAGTTTTGTCCACAGTGTATGCAGTTTGTACGTGGTTGGTTTGTCTTTTCCAATACGGATGAGACGACTCCACTAGGAAAAGATAATCCTATCACATATTGGAGGTGTTATTTGGTGTTCCTCCTCTGTTGCCTGTCGGTAGTGAACGTCACTGCCACGCAGGAGGCGCGGGTTCAATCCTCGCTCAGTGCAAATATTTTTATGAATGAATATGGTTGCATTGGTCTGGGTGTTTCTATGTATGATATGTATGTATTCACAAAAAAAAAGTATATAAGTATGTTTATCCGCATTCTAGTTTCCATAACACAAGCTAGTTAAGCTTACCATGGGTCTTGATAGCGTTGTGTAGAATGTTGTGGAATATTTATTTATTATTTATGACGGTGCTTTATATGGGTTCCATTTTTTAAAGGTGAAGAATATAGTTGTATACATGTTGTATAACAATAATAATATATCGTAGATCGGTGAGAGATATTACAACTATGTAAAACACAACAAGTATTGACCATTTTATTATGCTTCATGTTTGTATTTTGTCAAATTGTTACTCATTACCATGAATGAGATAATGAATAGCATTTCAATCAATGCTTAAAGGCAATAACGAAGAACTTAGACTTAGACATATTCATAGTTACAGCATGGGGGTGTATTTAGCGGTTAGTTTAAAAAACGGTATAAATCGGAAAATATAATTCAGTTTTTATCACTTAGTTCAATTAAAACCGGAATCACTGCATTCACAGCTGGAAACGTATTGTGTTCGACGACGTTACACCATCGGCATCTTGACATAATTTCGACCCCCGTTGTGGCAAAAACCGACCATGACCGAAACTTTAGTGATGTAACCTATGTCGATTGTTTTAATTGGTTGTAAAATTTTATGTGCATGTATTCATTATAATTAGACAAATGAGACTTAAAGGTACACATAAGCACGATACAAGCCTAAATATAAAAAGTGTGATAAATGTTTTAAAAAACATAAAAATTTGAATTCCCACGGGTAGCAAATAATGCTGGTCTTATTTTATTGCTTTTCTTATTTATTTTTTATCAATTAACATTGGTCATAGATAAGTATTTGAGGAAAACGGAACAGCTTAAACTTTTCATTTCAACTACGTGTTGAATGGATTTACAGTTAGCCGACTCGAAAAATCTCGTATTAGTCACCCAGGAGAGTCTAAGGCCCGTATTCCAGAATGACACTGAGCCTGAATCGCGATTTATCTGTGGACAGCTTGATAATTTGACATATTGCCTATACAATCAGTCCTCAGAAATATCGCAATTCAGGCTGTGTCATTCAAGAATTCGGGCCTAGAAGTCATATAGCAAGCACTTGCCACACAATGAACTCTAAAAAGATAACTTTCCAAAATCTATAAAATATTAATTACAATATTAAATAAAAAATAAAGTTTAAAACTAAAACCCGACTATCGAAAAATCACGCTTTAAAAAGAAACAAACAAGAAAATATCAAGGATAGCCGTGGTCGTATGCCACTTTTGCCTAGAATATATTGTTTTGTTAGAGTAAGTGGCATACGACCACGGCTATCCTTGATATTTTCTTGTTTGTTTCTTTTTAAAGCGTGATTTTTCGATAGTCGGGTTTTAGTTTTAAACTTTATTTTTTATTTATATTATTTTGGCGCAAGGTAAAGCTAATAATTTATACATATTTGAAATGTGCTTCTTAAGCCCTTTCATTTGATACCAAACACGGCATATTTATCTCAAATTTATTTTTTAACACAGTACCTTATGAGCGCTAGAGGGCGCCACACAAGATTGAGTGATACGTCACATAGCCTATAACCATCGGACGATAAAGCCGCTTGTAACGATACCTCATTTGTCCAGTTCTAATAAGTAGTTGAGGAGCTATGAGGGAACAAATGAACATACATACATACATACATACATACATACATACATACATAGCCTGTCAAAATCATAACCCTCCTTTTGGCTTCGCCGTAGTCGGGTAATTATCGGTGCGTGTTGGTTCTCGGTGGAGTGGAATAGGAGCACCCCAGCTCTTCCTGTGGGTGTCGTAAAAGGCGACTAAGGGATAGGGCTTTTCTCCACCCGACAGTAAACATATAGCCCAAGACAAAAGGCCCGCTAGATAGCAATAGGCTCGCTCCCTATAACGTCGTGGGACCGAAAATCATGATTGGCGAAACGTGGGTGCTAATATACCTCTGCCTATCCCTTCGGGGATTTACAGACGTGAGTGTATGGAAGAATGGATTTATCGATGGTCGTTTTAAATTTACAACTAAGTATCGATAAACAAGCGGCCGCAGCGCCTATCTCTTGTCCGCATCGATACTTATTTACTCAAATCGCCCCTTCCCTAAGCAGAGACAAAGTGTTGGTGTACATTAGCGGGTGGCAGGGTGTTTTTATTGCCTCCCACGCCTTAAAATATTGTCTGATTCATTAGAGGATATTTCACATTTAAGTTTCGTGTGTGCTCTTAGCTTCCCTGTGAGGATATTTCTGTAAACTTTTGAGTGGCAAACGGAGGCGATCATTTAAAAAGGGGCAAGGTAGGGGGGAATATAACGACACTGTTACAATTTTCTGAAAGGATATCGTTACGTTCGCGTAATAAGACGCTAAGATTCCGTTATACTCTTAATTATGGTAGGGGGTGAAAGTGGGGGGGTAATGTAATGACACATGTATGTAAATATTCGCTGTAACGACTCTAGGTGGCGACGTGTTCACGCCTTAATGGGCGCTCGGTTGTTTTCTTTGATTAAAGAATTTTATTACCGTATATAATTCACGATTAGACGTTAAAGGGTTTGGGAGGCGTTGCGTTGCGTCTCAAGATAAAATGTTCGCGTAATGACGGGTGCGTGATTCCGAATCGTAATTGTTATTGTCGACGGTTTCGTGGTAGACCCCCGTTTGAATTCAAACTGCCGAATTGGAAACTGGTCGAATTTGAATATTGGGACTCGATACGGATCTTGGCTGAAAACATTTGAATTTTAAAGCTGATACCATGGTAGTTGATCAAGACAGCTCAAGAAGGGGTTTACAAGTAAGTATATTTTTTAAATAGAGTAGCTTTCGCAGGGAGCTACAGCTCTAAAATACTTACCACCAAAACAGTTGTTCGCGACGCGCCTGCCTTCTTTATGATAGCAATAATCATTCCCCTGTACTTTGCATACCATTATAATTAACAATCTAATAATAAAAAGTAATCATAACAAATATATCGCGATAGAATCCGTAAAAATTGGTTTTATTTCAATGAGTGACATTCGCGTAAACTTCAGAAAATATCACAATCTAATAATTTCAAATTACTCAAGTAGGTAGCTCACTTGCGATCAATCACTGTACTAGCTAAGTCATATCTATTATAAAATTCACTAGCTGTGCCCGCGACTTCGTCCGCGTGGAATAGTTATTTTGGGCATCATATTTATTTTTGCAAACAACCTCCTCAGCTTTATAAATTATAGCTGTTACCCACGACTTTGTCCGCATCAATTTCTGTTATTATTTTAGACAATTTAGTTTTTAAGTTTTTAAAAGAACATAATTATTTTAAAGTACTTCTGCGTAAATTATATTTTTAGTTTTATTTTCTTGTGGCAGAAGAACATATTGGTTTTCTCCGCAACCCGATCTTGACAACGCGACATATAGTTGGCCGTGTGAAAAGCAGTCTTGACGTAAATCGATTCCTACGTGTTTAAATGTTTGCCCCTGTGATTTATTAATTGTAACGGCGAAAGATAGCTTAACGGGAAATTGAATTCTTTTAAAATTAAAAGGTAAATCATTTGGAATCATTGGGATGCGAGGTATAAGCACTGTTTGACCAACTGCTGGACCAGTCAAAACTATTGCAACGATCACGTTATTGCGAATAAATTTGATTTGAAGTCGGGTCCCGTTACATAAATTTGGTGGTTTAAGATTTCTAAGTAAAATTATTGGGGCACCTATTTTTAACTTGAGGGAATATGGGGGAAGGTCACTTGGGTTCAAAGAATTAAGAAACTCCTGTGGGTAATGGACCGCATCTTCTTGATCCATTACATTATCAATAGCTGTGTAGGTAACTATGTCTCCTGGAAGTTTACTTAAAATTAGGTCGTTAGTTTCGTCCACGCTACTGTTTCTCGCCGCCAATATTGCCCTTTGACACATCCATTGATGATCTTTATTTTCTATTTCGCTGATTTCAGGGTAAACTTTCGATATCAAGTCCTCAATGTTACTCATTCTTTCTCCTAAATTGCGATCAATTTCAATTTTATTTTTAAAATGAGGTACTTTCCCGTCTCCTATTAAAAGTAACTTTGAAGGAAAAGTTATACTACCTCCCCCCAAATGTGCTCTCATATTTGTAGTTAATTTTAAGATGTTAACAAACTTCCATAATGGGGAACTTTTAAGGCAAGACTTTACAATGTCTGCTCTAGTTTATCCTTTACTGTTTCCCTTTGGTAATGACGGATACTGTATAAATATTCCACAGCAGAATACTACTGCTAGATCTAAAACTGTATCATGTATGCAGTTCTATGCATTTAGACTCATGGTAAGAATACATGACTTTAACAGCATACATTATTTCAAAGGATTATTCAACCAATATTGTGTTGATATGGCGGCAAAAATGATTTCTGAGAGGCTTGACTTCATCAAAAGAAATCAAAAAAAAAAATGAGAGCAGAAGAGTACATTCATTTAAGAGATGCCGTGATTAATGATGCGAATATAAACGCTTCTAATATTGGCCAGCATGTTATATTGCCGTCGTCATTTACAGGATCCCCCAGATACATGAACGAAAAAAGTCAAGATGCCATGACATATGTCAGGAAATTTGGAAGACCAGATCTTTTAAATTGTAATATCTTCTAAGATGTTCATTGAAATTAAGTAATGTCAAAGACAATTTTGTTTACAATTAAATACTCTTAATCAACAACACATTTATTTGGATAAAGATTAATATTATTATGTTGATATAACTCTTACAAATAATTGGTAATAATGCATTAATTTCGACCAAATTTGATTACTATAAAAACGGTTCTAGTGAGTTAATCTTAAAAGATAGACATATACTGTCGCGGACATTTTTTTAGATCATTTCAAGAGGAATAATTCTTTCATACATATTTTTTTGGTATCTTGAACCGTTTTCGCAGCGCACGCAACGGAAGCCCTAAAATATGAATAATTTTCCCCGTTTTTTCCACATGTTTCATTGTTTCTTCGCTCCTGTTAGTTGCAGCGTGATGTTATATAGCCTAAAGCCTTCTTCGATAAATGGTCTATTCAACACAAAAATAATTTTTCAATTCGAGCCAGTAGTTCCTGAGATTAGCGCGTTCAAACAAACAAACAAACAAACAAACAAACTCTTCAGCTTTAAAATATTAGTATAGATTACCGAAGAAGCCGAGTTTTACTTTTCATCATCACCTGAAAATTTTCCAATCATTGGTCCTTCGAGGTTCCACCAATCATTGGTATAGGTTGCCTTAAGCCACGGTGACCACTCGCCATCAGATGGGCCGTGTTGTTGTCTGCCATTTAAGTGGTATAAAAAATAAAAAGTAACGGTTACCAAAAAAAAATATCTACTGTGCAGTTACGACAGACCCTTTCAACTACTGGTATATAAATTGCTAGTGTTAGAAGTGGAAGTCTTTTTTTATCGTGCGGGAAGTCCCCACTGAAGCCGGAGATACATAGATAGATAATTTTTTATTGCACATCAATATCATTACGGATAATATTCTACATAGTTTCCGTTATAGTTAAATGCACAATGGGCGGCCTTATCACTTAAAGTGATTTCTTCCAGGCAACCTTAGAATGGAGTGGGAGGTTATGTCGGACTCGAACCGACTAAACCGTTACCCGTCTATGGGTCGCTGTGCTACGCTAGGTTAAGTTGTCTTCGACATAAGTGCCCTTACATCAGCTGTCAGCAGTAAGTACCTATTTAGAAAATATTTTTTCTAGATAGCAAGTTTGATGCTTAAATACTTGGCTACGTCAACATCAATGTGATTTGCTACCTTATAAAAATAAAATACCAGCTTAGAAAGGAAATAATATAAACATTTTTGCCATAATTTTCCCTCGCATATAAATTAGCAGGGGTATCTAAACTATACATGTAGTGCACAGCCAAGTCCTCTACACACCCTCTTTTGAATCTTATAACCCGCTCGCGTTTTAAATTTTAATGAATATAGATATCTTTATTCGCTTTGAGCGCTCCTGCCTCGGTTCAGTGAGAGCGTTGATTAAGGTTTGGTCGCGATGCCGGGAATGTATAAAAATGTATAGCAATTTTTATCATACCTATTCATAGCGCGAAGTTATAAAATTGAAACTAATATCGAATACTCAGGGCTGTAACGTCTTGAAACTAGATATTGTGGTTTATGAAGCTTAAGCTCGTCTCTGAATCCAATTTTATACGGAACTCTTAGTGCACGAGTCCGGATTGCACTTAACCGACTTTTTTATATTCAACAATGTTGGATCGTCAACATTATTGAATATATAAAAAAAAAAAAATCTATCCGTGAATTGTTATTCGTCTTTACGTCTCAACACTTCAATTCTTTAGAAAGGACGCTGAAGGTATTCAATTTGTACTTATGCATAATTATTTCGGGAGATAACTGAGGCTTTTCCTCCGGTGCAGTACCCAGTATCAAGACTACAAGCAGTTTTGTGCCTGCAATGCTGCCATATAGCACTTATTAGATTCTCCGAAAATACACAGAGCCTCACAGGTCACACAATCAAATATTCAAACCTACACAGTACATTTGTATCATGATGTGCTCTAAGCTCGCACAGTGGGCACCACCCCTAAATTGTGATTAAAACATTCGGAGCGCGCCATTAAATCTAATATGCAACGGAATCATGTGCGATGTTTGTACGTAGCATGCAGTTTTTTGGCGTAATAATCATAATTAATTATAACAGTTATGTCTTACTTGTAGCTATGGAAATAGGTGAACTTAATTTTGTGTAACAGCAATCCTTGGATCTAGAAAGGATTTTTTTCTTCCTGGTTTATTAGACTGAATATCCACGCAGAGATGTTAAAGACTCCAACACCAACTGTTTGTATTTCGGTCTCACATAATAAGGGAACTCGAAATCAATTCTGCCACTCTGACGGTCCAGCCTCAAATTCAGCTCTGCGCATCATCTCCATTAACATCGAAGGTTTTCACAGGACAAGGCAGAGATACTTTCCAATCTCTGCCAAACTACCCGGTGTGATATCCAGTGTGTGCAGGAGACCCATCTAGATGACATTCAGAGCAGACCATACATTCCTGGACTGGCGCTTGTCGCCGAGATCTGTCACCCGAAGGGAACTATTGCTGCCAACCGGGGACTTTCCCAGGGATGATATGTTTACATCAGATGGACAACTGAACAGCCTACCTTATAAATATTTAGATAAAATGTGTTTCAGTGTGACAGTTACATTAAAAAATATTATTTAACCACTAAGTGCCAACGCCGCAGACTTGTGTGCTGTCACCTGTGGCGATTTCATTTTACTTTCTATGAGCAGCGTAACAGAGAGAAAAGAGGTAAACAATGTTTCAGCGGTTCCAAAGCTTTTTATTTGAAAATGATTACGTATCACTTTAAGCGCGTTCCAGACAGGAATGAAATTGCTCATAAGACGGCGGATCTGACAGTTTAGAACCGATGTGCTGACAGCTTTCCTGTACAACGAAACACGCAACGACAGCTGTCGCTCGGCCATTGCCGTGTACGTGTGGTATGTGCGACAAGGACAGAGAAAATAAATGCTAGTTACCGCAATGTAAGTAACTCAGTAATGGTAGCTTTGTTTACCTTTTTTCTCTCGTCTCGTTGGCTTTACTTTATATTTTCATAATATCCAACTCGTCCTCCCACCCAACACATATTACCTTTCCCTGTCAATATCGCCCATTACCTGTGTAAATAACCCCATGAATATTCAAACGATAATAGCGGGTATAACCGAACACTATTATCGACACAATTCAATTACATTCTAATAACTATAAAAGGTCGAATTAAATCCCATGACGATTGTCCGATATTATCTGTCCTGTCACGAACAGATATTAACTGTGAATATTAGATATTGTACTTTTTATACCATCCGAGACGGTGACGATACGACATCGATGTTACCAGGCTAGGTTCTTTTTTTTTCGTGTGGAAGTCCCCTCGGATACCCCCCCCCCTGCCGGAGCCGGGAGGGGACATTATATCGGACTCGAACCGACTAAAACCGCACGCCGACTGTGGGTCGTGGTGCTAGGCCGGAGGTGAGGTTGTCATCGACATAGCCCTCCTCGGGAGGGGGGACAACGGTGTCCCCGACTCGCCCCCGGAATGGGGAGGCGCGCTTCTCAGTGCGTCGTCGCCGTGGCCTGCTTCTGCTGGGGTGACAGGCGGACCAGGCTACGTTGCCTTCGAGAACACAATTGAGTAGTACAGAGAAAACAGAATTTCAGAGAAAAAATGCCTTCGATTCAACAGAAGCGGAATTTGTTTTTAGGCTTTGTTGTTTTGTTATGAAGTCAAAGTATATTACAAAGATAATATCACTATCATCTTTATAATAGTCTCAATTACTTGGACTGGCGCCACTGTCTTTAGTTATATGTCAATTGTCAGCAGATGTCTTTCTTCTCTTCTTTCTTCTTTAGATAAAACTGGACGATAGGGTGGAAGTTACCATTATGGATAAGTGCCAATATTGCTTTATCGCCTATAGATGTAAAGTTTGAATTCGAACTCGAAGTTATACTCAAAGACGTGTTTGTCTTTGAGTATAACTTCGTTTCGTTGTCGTGTCGTGTACTCTAAAATATCTAAAAAGGATCCACCCTAATCGATGAGCTGCTAAAGGCGTAGGTCGTTACGATGACCATAATTTGTTTCACCCATAGGTATTATAAGTAATTTACCACTTAACTTTATGTATTGTGTATTCATGGTAATTGATTAATTCATCAGCTAAGGTTTGGCCGGGAATAAGTCATATAAGTATGAGTATGGTACGATAGTTATAATAAAAAGAACTTTATCTGACATATAATTTCATGGAGCACGTTTGCCTAGAAGCAACCTATTCGCTCTAGACTTGAAAATCCAGATAAGGTACAGCCTTCTGTCAGCCCAAACTCATTGAGGGCAGTTTGGCATAGCAATTTCTCAAGATTTTTTCTGGGACCACCTCTGTTGTTTCCTCTTTTGTATTTGTATTTAAACATTTTACTTGCCCTGGGCATTGATTTCCATAAAGCTGCAGACTTCTTGATCTTATTAGTACTGTCATGGCTTTGCAATAGGCAAGATCCTACTGGAGTAGAAGGTTCTTCATTTTCCAGATTTAAGACAGGTGTTCTGTACCAAGTAACAAAGTATCAGTAAATGGAATTAATTTTTACCCATGACGGAACGGAGACAGTATATGCGTTTAGGGTGAGAGGATGTTTGTGTTTGTTTGTGAAAATCCATGTTGCCATTTTCTCCGAAACTACCAATTCAATTTTGATGCAGTTTTCTGTTATGGGTTCGCCTTTAATTGGAGCATGTTCTTAGATAGGTGTTACAATGTCAACTCAACAGGGGGCGCTTCAGCAAGCATTTTTAATGCAAATCAATGTTGCCATTTTTCTCCAAAACCACATGTCCGATTTTGATGCAGTTTTCAATTATTGGTTTGGGTTTGATTGGTGCATGTTGTTAGATAGGTGTTGCGGTGACAACCCATAAGGGGGCGCTGCAGTAAACATTCAGTAGGGAGTTTTTAAAATTTTTGAATTTACTTTTCTTGTGCATTCATACCAATATTGCTAGCTTAGGGATTCGCCACGATTCTGCCGGCATGGAATACTGTATTAGGTCTCGTGTTACCTTAATTAAGTAGCATTTTAGTTTCTAGTTGTTAGACTTTACCTAATTCTGTTCAGCCGTTTTTTAAGATTGTGTACAAACAATATATGAACTTTCACATTCTATAACATCGGGTAAGTCACTCCATCAATATGTCAAACAGCCATAACTCATACCGATATATATCTACACAAAACACTCCTATCTATTCTCTATAAGCAATTTTCATTAAGGCTCACCATCAATTAATAGGAAGTGAGTTGACACGAAGGCGTGGCACACATCGACTATAGCCAGTAATTAGCGATGCTACCTTAACCGTCTAATTGATGGTAACGACTTGTTTACCCTATGACTTTTAAAAGGAGTGGTTATTGGTCATTATGGTGGTTGAAACTTTGATAAAAGGCATCGAACAGTTGTTATCTTAGAATATTAAATCAAGCGAGGAAGTGGGTTTGACAAATCATTATTCCAAGCATTACAGTACCTACGTCGAGATGGACAAAGTGAACTGTTAAAAAAAATCATGCGAGAGTCTTCGGAGCCTGCCGATAGAAATGAACACTAGGTACGTAATTTGTTAATAGTATAGTGACATGACTTGATACCCAAGCGTGTGACGCTGGTGGATGTGTGACGATGATGCGAGTTCCGTGATTTTGGTTCACCAAAAGTGCTCAAAAATTTTCCAAATTTTGCCATGGTCCACCTATGTATTCTGTGCAGGTGAACGATGAAGCAGTAGCCGATGTGATAGCTTTTAAGGAGTCGGCCGAGAGGTCCTACGACCGAGAGGTCCTGGCCATTACACTACCGATGTGAACCCACTTCTAACGTTCTTCTTTTTCTAGTTGAGGGGGTTACAGGGAATATTAGGTATTTAGGTTCTAATATTCTTTATAAAAAAATACTGATATGTTCAGTGCAAATAGAATTATTTCTGCCGCTGATTCTAAACGCATGAGACGTTACAATTTGAAATATTTATTTTACAGGTTCAGTCTTCAGTATGTTATCTGTAAACAAAATAATAGTTCAATGCATACTGTCGTCACCCCTCAAATGTACTCATCTATGCAATAAATAAATAACATAATATATCTACCCTACAATCGCGCCCCTTAGCGGTCAGTGGCGGCTAATCAAATATCTTTTCCTGTCCGAGTATGTGACAATACGCGACATCAACAAGCGATTGTCAAAGTTTTTTATCCGTTGTTGTGCACTACACACATTTAAAGAGCGTGATTTCAATTGGACTATAAAGTAAATCGTAAAAGAATTAAGAAAGTAAGTAATTATTAATAAGTAAGATTAGGAATGAGTATTATTATACGAAGTTTGAACAACGTGGAAATAGTTTGTCCTCCTTCGGACATGCAATGCGTAGGGATGCGCAGGGAGAAGAATAGGACCACCTCAGCTGTTCTCCAGCCGTTAGTAAACATACAACGCGGTATAATACGAGCCTAACACATTGTGGGTCCGAAAATATTTTTTTTTACGAGACCTGGGTGCTAATCCAGTAATACATCTCTGCTTACCCCTTTAGAGATTTACAGACGTACGACCGACCTATATGGATGGATGAAGAAAGTGAATTTAGTGAGCTGAAGAGAACATCAAAAACAAGAGAAAAAGTTACCAAGTTGTTTCCACTTTGCCTAATTATATGATAACAACAGAACTTTGAGAATAACTGGCCCACTGCGAGAGTACGAGAAGCGAATGTCAAATGATTAATAAAGGTAATGCCATTAGCCATGGACACATTCGATTACCACGACACATTCGATATATCTAACGACTACAATGTTTGGGCGTTACGCGGAAAACAACTTGTCAGGATATACGCTATTGTTACTACTACGATAGCAAATGAGCAGACAACTGGTGGGAATCCATCTTAATGTGAGAGAAATAGGCAAAAATACTGAAGTAATTAATAATTTCCCCCCTCGCAATAAAATAATATTTAACATGAAATTCACATTTGAAAAAAAATCTGACTGAAAAGTAAGAGACTCGCCATAAAGATGGATAAAAATAGAAGGAAAATTTGAATCATCAATTTGTTTCGGTAGCCGAGTTGGTCAAGGCATTCCCTCTGTAAGGGAAAGATCGCGGATTCGAGTTCCAACCGAGAATTTTCATTTTTCCCTATGTATTCGATTTGTATAGTTAGCATACTTAAAGCTGTAAAATTCATTCACAAAAAATCTAAATAGATGAGATACTAATTCGACCAGTGAAATCGCTGAAAAAAGGCGTCACCTGAACAAAACATCATGACGTAAGCATACCTCATCGCCTTACTTGGTCGAAGAGAAGCGAAGAGATATATCTAGTCTATGCCACCATTGTAATTCTGCATTTTAAGTCTAACCGAGACCTTTTTAACAAAATAACCGCATCAAAATTCGTTCAGCAGTATTTGCATCCACAGCGAGCAAACATTTCCAATTTCCAATTATACCCGAAAAGACTATAAAAACTTATAGTCTTTTCGGGTAATAAGAATTTGGGCACAGTATATAAAGCAAAATCAGCTGGAAGTATTAATTTGGCGAAAGAATATTTTTTTTCAAAACCCCTTATACATTTTCCCTTTCACCTGAACATTATTCCCATACATTATCAAAAAAAAATGTTTTTCTTTCGCCAAATTAATACTTCCAAATGATTTTGTTATCGAAACTGTGCTCAAATTCTTTTTATCCGCAACGACTATAAAATCAAATACATAGGGAAAAAGAAGATTCATCTCGGGCGGGACTCGAACCCGCAGTCTTTCCCTTACAGGGGGAATGCCTTGACCAATTCGGCTACCGAGACACGCCCGATGTGATTCAAATTTCCCATCGTATACGCCTTTAAGGCGACGGTGGAGTCATCTACCGATTTTCTTACGAACTATCGGAATCAATGAATGATGTTACAATCATTTTTAAACATTGATTTTTGATAATTTGTATAGTTAGCATACTTAATGCTGTAAAAATTCATTCGACTATAAAATCACCCAGTATACCTAATAGTATAGACAAGATCCTAACCCAAAACTACGTACATTCGTACATCACACACAATATTGACCCAGGACAAATGACAGTACAATGAATGGAAAGATCCGAGATCATATATTATCTGATCCGGTCTTACGGGCTGTCCGGGACACAATTACTCAAAACTAAAGCCGCGTCACCGATATAATGGACAACGGACACGCGAGCCAGGAAAGTGGCGAGACGTTACCATGGACACGCCGGATACATTATGTAATATGAAATAGTACAATAAATTAAGGGGTAAGTAGTGGCTGATATACGGTGTTATGGTATGGGCGCATTCCATTCCACTATATTGACAGTTCCGCGAAATATCAGATGTGACCACTTTTTGCAAATGATCAGAAAAAAGTGCCAAGTGCTAGTCGGCCTCGCGTACCGAAGGTTCCTTGTTCCCCCCTTCCGAGGAGGGCCAGTCCGTAAGGGATGGCCCCGGGTCAGCTGGGGTGCGAGGGATATGTCGATGACAACCTCACCTCCGGCCTAGCACCATGACCCTCAGTCGGTGTGCGGTTTTAGTCAGTTCGAGTCGGACATAACCTCCCCTTCCAGCTCCGGCGGGGGAGGTATCCGAGAGGATCTCGGCACGAAAAAAAAGTTACTTAAGCTATATAAACCGCAATATAATTTGATTGCGTTGACTTAAAAGTTTGATATTTGCACGGTTTCAAGACGATGTAGACCTGAGTAAGTGGTATGGATTTCAACTTGATTTTTTGAAGAAAAAAAGGAACGCGTGGAGGACGCATTCCTTTTTTTCTTTTAAGGTACACAACCCTAAAAGCAGTCAAATGCTGGCATCCAATCGTAAGTGGTCCGATAGCACACTACCACATTCGTGAACAGAAACACTATTGCCTCGAACTACACAGTTCGCATTTGTACTACTCGGCTGGGTATTCTATCTTTCCACCCTTTCTTTCTTTGACGCACGATTAAGGACTGGAATGCTCTATCTGCATACGTGATTCCTTATTCTAACAATCCCATGTAGTTTAAACTGTACGTGAAAAAGCATCTGTCAAGGTCGGAACCATCATTTTAGCATTGCCAGAGCATTGGAATTATTGCCCGTATCTTCTGGACTTCACTCCAGTTTCTTATCAATCAGTGGATGCCATTTAAAGGCAAATTTTTAAAACAATAATCCAGCTATTTAACATTAAAATCACATCCTCGCCAGATAGGAAGCCATCCCAGAACAAACGCGTTAATTTTAAGCTCCAAGCTATCAACATTCTTGAACACAAAAATGGAGTTCCGTATGAAAAATTCCACCCCATAAAGATACATGCGACGATACAAACAAGGGGACAGCCGACTGTATAATCATTTATCTCGAGTTTAATAAAAGGAAGATTATTTAGTGCTGTGGACGACGACGCTAATGTCGCATGATTTAATCCCATTTCATTGGGAAGCTTGCCAGGGATGGGTATCGGGGTGACGGGAATTCTGCTGCTAGGTGGGAGATTTTCGGTTCAATAGTTTTTGATATGTAAGTAATTTAATAATAGGTCTTTTTTGTATTTTGCGTTAGGAATTTTCGATACTGTGCGAGGTTCCGGGCTCTTTTCAGATCAGGTGCAGAGCTACCACGGTATATAAAATCGAGAGGATATCTCAATGAAATGTGAAAGAATTTTTTTTATATAGGGCACGTCAATTTGACTTCACCTCGCCTGATGTTAAGCAAAGGCAAAGTCTCGGAAAGAGATGCCTTTTCACGCCCCGCTTAAAGGACTGTAGGAAGAAGGAAACACGTGAGCTGGCAGGGAGTTCCAGGTCTTTGTTCACCATAATTCGTGACACGATTAGCTACTAAATAACTGGAACTTTTAAGATTGTTTTCTGTTGAAAATTAAAACATTCATGAAACACAATCACATCATTATGCCAGTGTTAATCTCAGCTGCATAGAAAGCATTCACTCTGGAGCCATGGGCACGCTCTGTTATTTTTGTCTTCCACTTAACAGTGGGCGACATTGAAGTATAACAAAATATAACGAATATGGTTCATACATATGTATACAGATATATTATACCATTGCATACTTGCGGTTGATAATAAATATCAATAAAAGACAATAGCATCAACGCAATAAGGAAAACAATCCCCACTTCCAAATAAACATCCGGTCGATATTACGTGCTGACAATAATCTCAAGATGACCACAAAACCAACTTGGACAATAGAAAAGCGAAACACAATTGTAGCGGCAATATTTCCACTAAACCCCATTATATTAGTAGATTAAAGACCACTTTACTCAATATTCCATAAAATATTGCCTCATAAATAGGCGGGCAGCTGCAAAGACGTGATCAAGCCGGGGGTCGGCGTGTAATCCCCTTAAAAATTGCCAAACAGAAAACAAACTGACAATGGCGAGGCGTTATACATCAAGTGGCTTAAAAAGAGGAGAGAGTAAAAAAAAGGAATTCGTCGGGAAGTAAACGGTAGATGACGTCCGAAGACGGATTCCGGGCGGTTCCGGACGACAGATACGAATGAAATCGGATGGGTGTAATAGAGACTGGCACGGTCAGGCTAAATGACCGACATCCGGCCGTAGACAAAAGCGAATCCGCCGTAATAAAGCAGGATTGATGAAAAAGCGCTAAGCCACGCCGATATAACGCTGCGTCCTAAGATGCAGGCGATCGGCGGAAGCTTGGTGCGATAGCGTTTGATTCGAACATAACTCGCAAAAAAATGAAAATAACTTTAACTTCTAGCGATGTTAAAAAGTAAATTCAACTATTTGTACCTGCTGGAAATCTCAAAAACCATTCTTGAATCTGTTTTCGAGTGCCTCTTGTTTCTTACCACATTAAATTAAAAATCAGCTTCAAAAGAAATTCAAAATATTCAACATTCATTCCAAAGATTCATATAATAGAGTTCGTTTCAACTAACAAATATTTCAAAAGAAAACGAACGCTAAGTACTCCGAATGCCTACTGTCCATCCCCTGCACCAAACAATAAGATGCCTCCACTGGCAGCTTTAACACAAAGCTATTGCTATTACAGAGATCGCGAGGAACGAGGACCATCGAACACCGCCAGCTTTACCGGACTCACTTTACCGGGATTTCGGATATGACGTAAAGCACTCACTTAGCCATCTCCCTCCACCCTCTGACCGAGTTTTTCTCCTTCTATTTATTAGCTTAGGATACATTTGAGGATGAAAAGATTCGCGGGATTATTTTTCGGCGATGCAATATGAGGGCTCTAGCGGCATTGTTAATTATAGTGCTATTATTGGACTATCGCTTATGTGCTTTGGAAAAGACATTAATGAGACGAAGAAATATATCTAGTATCTTATTGCTTTAATAGAATGATCGGAGCTCATAGTATTTTGGATCACGAATCAATGATCCGATTAAGGAATTCACTACATTCAATGTTCAACAAATATTTTTTGAACAATTTAAAGAGGACGAAGATCTTTCTCATTCATATCATATCGTGGTATGTAAAATAGGATCCTAGCGACTAGTACTTTAGGCTCACTTTTGTATTGACATCCAACTTAAGACACCGGTACCAAAGACGGTCCATATTTTCAAAGGCCCCACAGATTTGTCTTTGACGAAGTGAAATGTTTCACAAAGATATCCCGGTATAATGAGTGCAAAACAAACACGTCACCCGACCATATCGTAATTTATTAACAACACAAAAAGCGGAATGGCTACAATATTTACAGTTGACCCGAAATTACTGTTTCTTAACTCAAAACCTTTGTTGTAAAATGAAACAGAATAGAGAACGTACCCTGCAGGGACACCTGCCAACCATAGGGGTCACACTAACATATATTAATAACGCGCTAATTTATTAACAAGCACTGTTTATCCAGGGATTAACTGAGAATAGTTTTAGTTGAACAACAAAGGGCTGAAAGGGTTCAAAGCGAATTTCTTGCCGACATATTTACCTAAGGTGTAGGTGATAGTAATTTTACGCGCGAGAGGTCCGAGTTTCGGACGCGGGCAAACACGTACCCCGGGACATGCCTAACATTTCACGTATGTTATAGAACAAATGTTTCAGAATCAAAATGCGTTGTTTGTTTGATGATATAAACGGTACAGCGTGATTGTTAATGAAAACTAACATCAAGTTTCGCAATCAAATACACTTTATACATGTTTAATTCAAATGTTTGTTCGAGCTAAATGAGATTTTGTTACAACTTTTGTACGGTCTGTTTAACTGCGCAGACTGTATTTATAACATTGAAATAATTAATTGTATTTTGTTGGTGAAACTTTTGTTTGATTTAGATTAATTGTAGATTATCTTCATATGATGTCTTTTGGCTACGTGGGTAGTAATTTTATTGAGTGTATGAGGCTATCAACACCACCTGCTGGTCGGTACACCTGCTGATTAACGGATGAGACTCTGGAGAAGGCTGTATTTCCAGGTTTATGAAGTTAGTAGTAAAAAACCGGTGAGTCAATCAGTGAGCCAATTCTTACTTCTTCTTGATAGCGCTGTGTAGAATATCGTTGTCAATAATTTCTTTATTTATTGATTTAAAAACCCTTTATCATTGCAATAAATACATGCTGCTTTCTTAAGTACTATCAATTAAAAGAAGTTTACTCAAAACCCAAACACAATTAATATAATTTTTTTCTTTCCATCCAACAAAAGACTTTCAAAAACTCAAACATCAGAAATCCGAACAGAAAGTTTCAGCACTAATCGCGTCACATCCACCATTTTGGATCGCTTGAGTGTTTTATTTGTGAATTCGCTAGTTAGCGCTTACTTCACATCTCAGAAAAAAGTCTAGAGGGTATCGCAAAAAAGCTGTCGTAGCCCCGTAGCCCCGCAGTCCCGGGGTGGGACAAAGCGCCGCGTCGGTTCACTAACATAATTAAAATCTCCCGATTCGAGCGCCAGGCGTCGACGTCGTGAGTAATTCTCTACTTTTTAATTATAGAGAAATATATAGAGATAACATGATGTATTTATGTACATAGCGTTTTTTTTTGTCGATTTCAAACTGCAAGGATAAAAAATATGTTTTATTTGATATGCGCAGTAGAGCGTGGTTTATCCTCGATACTGGCGAAGGGCCATGAGCATTAGGCTTAGACGGCCTCTGTGTCGTAGCCGTAGAGCATTCGACTGCCACGCATGGGATACAGTTTCGATTTCCATTCAGTGCAAATATTTCTATGCACGAATCTACATAAATCTAAAAAGTATCTACAAAAATATATCCCATAAAATAAGAAAGTTAAACTATGCTTACTTTGAGCCTATATAGTTGAATAGAATATTTATTTTATATGATGGGCCACATGTGAAAAATATTTTAAAATCTTAAAAAGTTATTAAAAAAGTTATTGAACCTCAAACGATGTCGAACATAACTCAAAATCCATCGGCACTAGTCCCTTCAAAAACAACAGCCTCGATCCCTCAGGTCACTCCTGATTCGGTCAAGTCAAACACCCCACACCCAGAGAAACCGAAACCATATTAATTTATCATTCGCATTAATTAATACTCATTGGAACAATAGTTTTATTTGCACCGCCCGCCCGTGAGCCTTGGACAAAGAGTTCCACAGTATTACTTTCTATACAATCGCGGGTTTAATTTTGTACCAAATCCCGTCGGGTCTGTATGTAGGTAGTTGTTAAATAGTGCAACAATAGATGTGGTCGACTGTTCATTAATGATGCATAGCTTCGGACCTCTGAGACCGGGGCCTTTTTGGTCTGGAGTCTCGACGCATCAGGCGTGAGGCGATGGTTACACGTCATAAAAATTGATAAGCCGATTTGAAATTCGCTTTAAAGATATACTGTGTGGTGCCCTTGGGTATTTCTCTGTTTGTGTTAAGTTATTGCAAGTGGATTTGATCTTAACTATTAGATATAACTAGTTAATGGGTTTTTACTAAAATTTTATATTGACTGCAGTACAACAGGTAGAACCTGCGTGAAAGGAGATTGATTGCCTCATAGAATCTGTTACATGTTCTAATACTTTTTACATACTAAGTCCCGTATTCTAGAATTACACTCAGCCTAAATCATGATTTATCTGATGACAGATTGTATAGAGAGACTAATAGTTTGACATGGGGCCTGTACAATCTGTCCTCAGATGAAATGAGATTCAGACTGAGTGTCATTCTAGAATACGGGCCTAAAACTTTATTTTATTAGTTTGTTCCTCATAAAGTGACTTACAGATGAAGTCTAAAACCCAAAAAGATAATGGTCCTTTTATTATCCAACTCATTATTCATGTTAAAAATATTTTAACAAATTGAGGTAATTACATAATTCTAAACATACTCCCTTAATTAATTTATCTCCCCAATACGAATGCCATCTGTTTCACAATACCTACCACCTATGAAAACAAGTGGGAAATTTTATGAAAAAAAAATCCGCCTCCCGGGAGCGAAATAAAGAAAGAATCAGATTTCCAAGAGAACCCTTCAGTTTCCTGTGAAGTGGCATGATAATTATCCTTTAATGATCCGTTCAGAGTCACCATCGGTGGGCTCGGGATTAATACTCCATGCATTTGGTGCTAGTACACATTTTATCAACTGGATATGATTGATTTCAATAAAAATAATTATAAGTTTTGAAAGCAATATACTATTGTTTAGAAACAATAATGTTTCAATGTTTCGGGGTTATTCAGACGTACGTGTATGTACATACATTATTAAATTGGACATACATTCATATGAATCTGTATTGACAAGGCACTGCCGACTGACGAAGTGGTAGGAGTAAAAACCAATACCAGATGAAGCCCAGATGCCTGACAGGTGTGTAAATGTATATGACAACTACCTGGAACTAGTCCAATTTAGTAGAATAATATTCTCCTTTGGAAGAAACAGCAGTATCCTATTATTATGGATTCGAAATTACCAGTATTTCGTGCACTATTTACGTGTATGTACAGTATTTGGTTGTGTGAAGGATAGGTTAACAACAGTTCATAAATAGTCCAACACCTATCTTAATCATAAAGATGGCTCAAAAGCCCAGTACTTACTCATATTCAAAAATACACCGAGCTAAAGCCGTAGGTCTGTACACAACCCGCGGAAGTGCGCTTTCGAGTCGATTGTTTCACGAGATTTTAATAACGGTGCAACGCAAAGAACAAGTCGGAAACCCATTGTTGACTTCAAGATGGTGGGGAGGGGCCTGACGCCACTTCGGTCATTCCAATTTGATTTTATTAGGTTCGTCATAATGTTGAGCCAACGTGATTATCGATTGTGGGGACTGAAGCTCGTGTCTTAGGCAGGATTTCACCAGAGAAAATTCGATTCAATTCTAACTAAACGGAATGGTCCAAGTTTTAGGCAGAATAGTGGAAAAATACTTCGTTTATTTAGGAAAAGTATGTAGATAGTAAAAAAAATTAAACTTAGGACGTACGTTAGTTTTAGATACCTTTAGATTGTTTTTTATTTACATGTGGAAGTAACATCGAGGAGGGGAAATATTCCCTTAAATAATTAGGAGATTAAAAACAATTAGAAAAAAATAATAGAGAAGTTGAAGTTAATAGAAAATTTAATTAATGTAAAATTAAAATTTACTGCTACTGGACAACGCCTAACTTCAAACACTTAGAAACCAACATAAACATTCTTCGAAACTATAAACAGCCTAGAAAATAAAGTTTATTTTGATGATATGCATAATCCACGGAATGTTGCCTCTGTGAGCGAGGGTCGAATCGATGAAGGTGCTCCATAACTCACATAGTTCGCCAACTATCATAACATGCCTCAACAAGAGCCCCTCAACCTCTGAACTATTTGGACTCTTTGTCTTTCCACCGTGGATGCTCCTTTAGTGGCAATAAATAATGTCATTACCTGTTAGAGGCGTCATCTCCGGGAATATACTTGAACAATACGAAGATTTGGAACTCTATTATATGCATATAAACAGGGTGAAACGTTGGCCGCGGTTTATTAAAGGAACCATATGTTACTAGAAGGGGTAAGGGCATAAAATTAATGAATGGGACCTTCCATATCTTCAAGTTAGATGACCTTCAGTGCCTTTGGAGAATAAACTACAGTTTATAACCATGTTTGAGAAGCACATCGTAAAGTGTTTATAGTGTTATCTAAAATTAAATTAGAAAAGAGGTTGATGTTGTTGAGGGTATATTAATAATTTTGATAAGAGCAGTTAAACTGTTTAGTTTATTAGTAACTACGGTAATGGGTAACATAATGCTTATGTCCTTAGATTTGACTACTTGAGGTTGCGGTTTCAAGACCATAATATTATTAGCAAAACGAATCTCAGTTATTTAGTTACAAAGCAGCTAAGTAACGAGAAAGTAAATGGAGAGTCTAAGGCCCATATTCTAGAATGGTAATCAGTTCTGAATCTCAATTTATCTGAGGACATATTATAAAGAGATAGACAATCTGTTAGATCTGTCAACTGCTCATACAATTTTGTCCTCAAATAAATCGACATTCAGGACTGAGTGTCAGTTCTAGAAAACGGGCCTAAGATCGGCCCGCTTCTGTTTTGTTGAACGTTTTAGCTATCGTATATAGTACTAACAGTTCTATACCTTCATAGAGCACTTAAAACAGTTCATCATCAGCCAGCGGCAGTCCACTGCTGGACATTGGCCTCTCCCATGACACGCCACTTAGCCCGGTCTTCGGCTGTCCTCCTCCACTCCCCACCAGCCACTCTGCGTATATCGTCGCTCCATCTAGTCGCAGGGCGCCCTACACTACGTTTGCCGGTTCGCTGTCTCCACTCAAAGACTCGTTTACCCCAACGGTTATCGGTCCTACGGCAGATATGGCCAGCCCACTGCCACTGCTAATTCGTTGAGCTATGTCGATAACTTTTGTTCTCTGCCGAATTACTTCGTTTCGGATTCGATCCCTCAGAGATATACCGAGCATAGCTCTTTCCATGGCACGCTGAGCGACCTTGAATTAGAGGACCAACCGTACCATAAGTGTCCACGTCTCCGCTCCGTATGTCATTACAGGTAGAACGCACTGGTGAAACAGTTAATATTTACAAAATTTTAAAATTATAGCTTCGGTTTTAACTACTCTAAATATAAGTACAGTAACTAGTAGGTAAATCTATCCATATAACATTATAACATTATTAGGGTATTATCACTATAACGTCCTGCATCTGACTTTAAATTAAACTTAGTACCTTATCAAACTTCAGCAACTCTCCGCAATATAAGAATTTAAAAAAATATCTCAATCGCATCTAGTTTTTTTTTTCACTCCAACAGTAGGCAGCGGGGGCAATTATCCAGATCTTGGACACAACAGCGCAGACGTGCTCGAGTCACAATGGCTCCACTACAAGCCTCGCTGTAACGAATCCACTATGTACTATCAACCAGTCCCTTTCGCGAAACTGGAGCGGGATTGTTTGTGTCACACTCTTGCGCTACAGTTAATGATGTATGGGTTCATTAGTTAGATTCTTTTTAGCACTGGCGAATATTTTTCTTGATGACTTGTATTTTGTAATTAGTGATAACTTTATACTAGTGTAACTAAATGGAGTTTTTATTGCGGATATAAGTTCCTTTGCGGTAACTGTTTCGTGCTCATTTAATACTAATAGAGATGCAATAAGGCCATGGACCTGATGGTCAGTAATTACTGTAGTATATAAATGATTCTAATACCAGATCTATCGCTCGCACGTAGTATTATGAATGACTAGCTATTGCCCACGGCTCTGCCCGCGTGGACGCTCGCACGTAGTATTATGAATGACTAGCTATTGCCCGCGGCTCTGCCCGCGTGGATGTCGGTTATCGCAACCAAACATAGCCTATGTCCTTTCTCATAGTCTAATCTACCCCTGTACCAAATTTCATCAAAATCGGTTCTATGGTTTAGGCGTGAAAGCGCAACATACTTACAGACAGACGGACAGACAGAGTTACTTTCGCATTTATAATATCAGCTCGGAATATTAGTATGGATTCTAATACCAGATCTATCGCTCGCAAGTAGCAATACAGAAGTTAACGAGAACGGTTTTATGTCTCGTGCGTTTAAATCACGAACTAGCGAGTAAGTAGTCTATGTTGAAATCGAAACTAGCTACGATCGAGATTTAATTTTAAACTACTTCATATTTTCGTGATTAAAAGTCAGCACTTGCAGCAAGCTCTCTTGTAACAAATAATTACCTTAGAAGTACAAATCACACTCATATTAGGATACACAAAACATGTAATCACAACTACCAATCTATTGTAAAACGGTGACAACTACACAAAGCCGTTATTGGCCCGTATCGTACAATCCATCACAACTGCTGTCTCCCCTCCAAAGGTCTCATATACCCTGATCATTATTTAAAATATAGATGAGTGTTTTCTTTTCGATAATCGAGACCACGATTGAGGGTTGAACACAATAGGCGAGATCCTTTGAAAAGCGTCGCCTTCAGCGGTTGTCGGGGGCCTAAAGGACCGAGTCGTGCTTATTTGTATTATGAAATTGAAGGTACAGTGTCCAGTCTATTGAGAGCCCCGTTGCATTACTCGTTTACTCTGAAAACTAGTTTTGGGTACCGCAAACAAAGTTAAAAGTTATTTTCAAGTTTGAGAATTTGAGAAAAGGTGACGATTTAAGTATATTTTTCCCGATGTTTCCTGTTTTATGTACTGGACTGAATATGGCTTTGGCAACCTTGTTGAATGGTAAAGTTCGGGCTACCTCACTGACTAAAGTCTAGTTGATCCCTTCCGAAGCCTTTATATCGTTAAACAATCAATTGTGCCCATTTTCATAACGTTGTCATTGACTTTCCAAGTGATTAATATATTCTCTCTCTGATCTCTGAAACTTGTCCCAAGCGTGAGAAGTGACATCTAGCGCTTAGACTGCTCTACAATCATTGTTATTCAAGTTCTACATTAATAATTGGAAGTGCACAATGCAATAAACTAAACGACCATCATCCCAATCAATAATAAAAAATGATAACCAAAAAGATTGGCAGTCCCTGGTAAACTTTTCCTTTTAAACAGTCTATGGAACCTTCAAAGTTGGCCCAACTCACACCTGACCGGTTTTATATATTTCAAAAATGGAATGGGGCGCGGGGGGATCAATTAAGGTGGTCTTTGTGAACATTATATCGACGCGCATTGAAAAGAGTTGTGTATTTCTTTGATACGGCAGACGTGGTTTGCCGAGTGAAAAATCAAAGGACCTGCCATCGTGATGCATGAAGGGATTTATTAAGATTTAATGTCGGCAACGACACTCCGAGGCGGGAAAAGAACGAGTTTCAAGGGCTCACTCCGATGTACGTTTTACATGACGCCATTTTGGATTTGTTCGTGTAAATGTCGAGTGGCGAGGTGAACGCGCTCGTAGTCTCGACCTACCCTCAACTGTGTCGGATTTTTAATTATTATTTATAGTGCGTTGTAATTTAATATGCATCAATTTCTTTATAGGGAAACATTAATTTAGAGTTAGACTTCGAGTTGAGAGTTAACCTTTATACACTCATCTCTTATTGTTATGTATTCATTTCTGTATCTACTTAGAGTTACAGTCATCGTCAAAATTAGCTCGAATTTATAGATCACCTTAACTTTTAAACCTTTCATAAAACAATAACTTAATTAACGAACAACACATCTACATTCCTATCTGCCTATTTACTTATGTATATTAAAATAAAATAAAGTTTCTAAATATTTTAGCGTTCAATTTTTGACATTAAGTGTAATATCTATAGTACAATGCACCTACCACAACGTCTGTATCATCTCCAAAACGAAAAGTAGGTAAATAACTATTTATTGAATTTTCCAAGGGTGTTCAACCTGTACTATACACACAGGTTGAGTACCTTCGAAAATCTACTTTTAACTAATAGTAATACTTCATCTAGCTAACACTTTCAATCTTCCCCAAACTAATACTCCTACAACTCTTTTAAAAACTACTCAAAAATTCTCCTTCAACAATCTCCCCCACCCATTGAATCCCCGTAGACTTTCTCAATCATGCCCAATGGACAACCACAAACACTATCTACGATCATCGGCTTAACATGCCGAGTTAATGAACACCCGTGGGCTTACATATTCACGCTCACCATGTACGGACAGCGCCCACCCTCCCCTCCCCCCTGGGGGTGGGTGGGGGAATCTTAGAGAGGCGCCTTGAGACACTCACGGATGTTTTAAAGTTTTATTAGTAATTAATATTACGAGATCTTGTTCTAAAGAAGAATTGCAGATGTGTTTCAAATTGCAGTGCTCGGGTTTGGTGCTGTAGTAGTGTGTGTGTAAGACAGCTTTTTATGTATGTGTGTGTACAGTCACCGTCAGAAGTTGATGAATATTAATTTTATAAACGATCTTTACATTGAAACTATCACAGAACTTTGTTATTTTTTTCCATATGACTTTATTTATAGGGTTTCAAAGCTAAGGTGGTTAGAACTTGGCATGTGTTAAGCTAATGCCGATGATGACTGTACCTCATGTCACGCATAGTTAACTAATGGTTACAATATTGCAATATGTGGGTAAATATAGGGTTGACCGATTAAAGTAGTTACATGACGTCATTCCTTCATGGTTGATGGATTGATTCTTATTTACCGACGACCCCGTTAGCTAGGCGGTTAAGCGTTCGACAGCTACGTCCCGGGTTCGAGTTAAGTGTAAATATTTGTGCGTAGGGTCTGGATGAAAATGGGCAGATTTTAGGCTACTTTTATCCGATGATTAGGTTCTTGAGGGTCGTGTGAATTTTCTGAATGTCTTGAGAATAGGATTCAGGCCAGATTGAAAACTTGTATGGATGGATAGCTATCCATCCAAAACCAACTCTATCATCAGTGTAATCAAAGAATTAACCCTTAAATATCACTATCCACACAAATTAATCCAACTATCGGCACATCAGACAATACACATGAGATACAACTAATAACTTATGACGTCAGCAATGTGCAGTTAATTCCAGAATGTTCGTTAGGGTTGGACCCCAAGATATATCGCCTCTATGGGACTTGTTTATCTTCTTGTGTGTTATTAAGACCATTGTATGTCGATATTCCCTTTGGTTTAAGTGAAACTTAGATGGTTATATTATGGTCCGTTATCTGAGAAGGCACTTCGTTAGATAATGTAGTTGGTATTATTTCATCGTACATCAAAATTATATAGAGGTCACGAGTCACAACACTCTGAAGATATATTTTTTCGTCTAAATCATAGCACGACGGTAGAGCATTCGACTGTTGGTTTGTCGTCAACATATCCACGAAACCCTAGCATGCTTTTTACTTTTTTTTTATTTAAAGCAGGTCAATTGAATACACCCCGCTGGATGTTAAGAAGCTAGGGTATAGTCCAGATGGTAAGAAACGCCTCTCCAGATGCTGAGAATCCAAATATGGTCTCCCCTATCTTGCCGCCTTTTCACGCTTCACTTGAAAAACCCGGCATTGTAAAAAGAGGGAAAGGCGTGTGCAGGCATATGTATTATAAAAAGTAATAGTCTTTACACGTTTAGTACAGGAAAATAATAGGTACCTACAGTCAACGTCATAAATATCTTGACGACAATAATTTTTCTGATGCTGATTCTACACTAATTATTTTAAGCCCAACATTTAACAAGCGCTTGTTAAAAGCTGGCTGCAGGCTGCTTTTTTTTTTTTCTAAAATTGTGTTAGGTTTTGATAATCCGATTCAACATTTTATGAATCGATTGTTGGTATTTTAAATAAAAGTATTGGCAACACGGAATATAAAATGGCAGCGCGCCCATGACAGTGGGCCTTATCGTTCTCTTTACTTGGCGCCAGCATCGAGTTCGGACATAATATTGGAACTGTACCCGAGTAGAGAAAATAAATCTACGCTGTAACATTGACGTGAGTTTTATTATCATACTTCACTATTTAGTTTGACCTAGTTTTACATTTCAGAAGTGGTATGTACCCGCTTATTGATTCATATAAGTGTAAAAGTGTTTCCTAAATTGAAATATTACATGTGAGTTCGTAAGTTTAGTAGTGTATAGTATATTTGTTTAAATATTAAGAAATACTGTACATTTTATAACGTTAAGCTTGTGTGTGTACCTATAGTTTTTCTTTCCAATTACTGTACGCACAATCACACCTATTTACCTTATGTGTCACGATCTCCTCTCGCCGGTCTGCTGGGAGAAATTTCTAATAGAAATAAGTAGTACCAATGTACCAACCTTACAACATCCATTATATGTTTTGTAATTGTTTTGTCTGTGCATGAATGTTAAATAAAATAAATAAATGTTTTCAAAATGCTTCTTCACGACTTTTCAACGGTACCTATGGCTGGAGGAGTACTGCAGTTGGGTTGCAAGGGCTTCAAAATCACGTTATTTTGAGCGCCAACGCACCGTTGTTGAACTACCGACAGTAAAAGAAAATTGTACGCTTCAGTCTTACAAATTAGATCCGATACAAAGTATACGTTTGCAAGTTTCAGATAAGCAATGGAGCGAGAGGAACAACTACTTCGGCGGCGGTTGAGGACGCCATCTAGAGGGGAAACAGCGAGTCCGGAATCAAATAGGAAAAGCCGCAGCCGGACTCGACGTGAGAGTAACAACGATCGCAGTCGCAGCCGCGCACAGACTCCTGACCGAGCCCACGGGCTTAGTGGGGAGCTGGAGCGCGAATTCGAGCAGCAGCGCATGCGGCTACGCATCCTAGAAACCGAACTCTACAGAGAACGCGAGAAAAGACGGCGTGGTTCAGGACAACGCAATGAAAATTCTCGCGATAGAAGTTTGCACCGTACGTACAGCCCGACGCCGCGACGCACACCACTTGTGCGCAGTCCAGGGAGTCTGCAGCCACTACGTGCATCCCGTGACGTGGGGGACGCCGCTTCGACTTCTCAGCTCCGTAAACGGTTAGATAACCAAACTTTTACTTCTCAAGATATTTCGAATCTTATAAATACGCTAAGTAATGTGAAATCTAATTGTCAGCCGTCCACAGTATTGCCAACGATGTTTAATAGTAGTGGTAGTAATATGAATCACAAAAACATTCTATCTAATTTTGACCCCTCTTTAAAAGGGCAACGCATAGACATTTGGATCAAAAAGGTTAACGAATGTGCGACTGTGTACGGTTGGGATGAAAAAACTATTATTCACTTCGCCATGCAGAAACTACAAGGGTTGGCCCAAACATGGTATGAGAGCTTAAATTCTATTCTGTTCAGCTGGGACGAGTGGCAACAAAAACTCATGAGTGCTTTTCCATTCGAACAAAATTATGGCCAATCCTTGGAGGATATGCTTAGGCGGAAAAGTAGGTTTAACGAACCACTCGAAGTATACTTTTATGAAAAACTAGCTCTTTTAAACCAATGCGACATCGATGGCAAGCATGCAGTCGAGTGTCTAATACATGGATTGAGTGATAAAACGATAAAGTCCAGTGCTAACGCGACGCGTTGTACTGAGCCTGACCAATTGTTGAGATTTTTGATGAGTAATAAAGAAGTTGCACATCCACTTGAACGTAGTCTCTCCAATAATAAATCATTACCTAATACAACAGATGGAGGTGCAAATAATCGTTCTCATTCGTTTAAACCAAATACCGGTACTTCTAAAGAAATATTGTGTTTCAATTGTAAGGAAAAGGGACACCCATATCTTAAGTGCCCCAAGCCCTTGGTCCAATGTACAAAATGTCGAAGGTTTGGTCATAAGATTGAAAACTGCCCCGGTGCTCATGTGAATTATAATAAACCGGAAGGGGATAATTGAATGAATGCGTATATTGACGTCAGTATTTAATTCAAAGTTTGTTAAGAATTGTACTATAAACGGCATTGCTTTAAAATGTTTTGTTGATTTTGGCAGTCAGGTCACTATGATAAAGGAGTCCACAGTTCACGCATTAGGATTGGTTCTTGACGGTTCTTCCATACCTCTGATGGGTTTCGGAAACCATGTTATACTTTCCAAAGGTGGGGTTGTGGTAGAGCTGAATATTGAAGTCAGAGCTTGTGTCACATGTCAGGTGGTTGAGGATATACTACTGGATTTACCTTTACTGGTAGGCCAGTCTTGTACAGAGCAGTCTCATATTGTGGTATATAAAGACTTTGAAGATCTCAAGTTTTTTTATGTTAAGGATGAATTTATTTTGCCTCACCTTACGGGATATGAGGTAATGTCTGTAATTGTGTTATGTATGGCTGATCTTGATATTTATGGTCCAGTAGTTGTTAGGGCTAGAGTGGGAAGTTGTAGGCAAACCGAATCAACAATTCACGGTAAATGGGGGAGTGTATAAGGTTAAAAATAATCAGGTATATATTTCTATAGTTCCTTTATCTAGATTCATTTGGAAATATTGCATTGAACAGCAAACGCCCCGTTGTTTATATACCCTATCGGCTAGCTTGTAAAGAACGTGAGCAGGTTAGGGACATGATTACGGAAATAATAGAAGCTAACATCGTCCGGGAATCGGTTTCAGACTACGCTAGTCCTATTATTTAGGTACGCAAGAAGAATGGCAAGCAGAGGCTGTGTGTGGACTTTAGGCTATTGAATTCGATCACGGTCAAAAAGCGGTAACCGATGCCAGTCATCGAGGATGAAATTGCTCGCCACTCGGGCCAGGCCTATTTCATAACCTTAGATATGTCTTCTGGCTACTACAAAGTGCCTATTTCCGAAGAATCCAAGCCACTGACATCTTTCGTGACTCCGGATGGCCAGTATGAATTTAACTACTACAGCCGACAAACTTCCCCGGAGGAGAAGAACTTTCACGCATTTGAGCTTGAGACACAAGCTGTGGTATGTTCACTTTAAAAGTTTAGAGTTTACTTGCTCGGTAAGACCTTTAAAGTCGTTACAACGTAAACGCGATATGAGTCCGCGGATAGCTCGTTGGTGGCTTCTCTTACAGGAGTTCGAGTGTACTATTGAGTATCGTGCTGGTACGAAAATGATGCATGTTGATGCTTTATCGCGCAATCCAGTTGAATTTGATAGCGAAACTCTCTAAATAGACTCTTATCTTGATGTTTTGTGAAGATTGGTTACATACTCTTCAGATTGGCGCCTCTGAACTCCGTCGGATACGTGATGTTCTTGTTTCTGATATCGATGTTGATACTCTCAAGGAAATTAAAGATAATTATCATAACAAGGTAGACAAACTGTACAAATGTTTAAAGGGAGACAAAAGCGATATCCGTTGGGTGGTACCTAAGGGTGCAAGAT
The DNA here is from genome assembly GCA_914829495.1 of Eilema sororculum. Classification (NCBI taxonomy): domain Eukaryota; kingdom Metazoa; phylum Arthropoda; class Insecta; order Lepidoptera; family Erebidae; genus Eilema; species Eilema sororculum. The sequence continues at coordinate 18,799,097 of OU618536.1, forward strand.
GGCAACTACGTCGGTTAAACTATGACGATATTGGACATTTTGTTTTGGAAGAAACTAAAACGCATTTAGAAAAGCTATTGATTCTCGAAAATGTCTAAATTTGAAAAAAAAAATATGTTGTGCGCATATTCTAAAAAAGTCATTACAAATAAAGGTTTTTTTACACCAGATAGCTAAAATAGAAGTCCCTTTTCACACTACATGTTGACCATCTTGGGCCCTTTGTCCGCTCAAAACGTGGGAAGTCCTATTTTCTGGTAAGAGTGGACGGTTTTACTAAATTTGTATTTATAAGATCAGTACGTAATACAAAGACACAAACAGCCTTGATAACACAGCTCTAATGCATTCAAGCGGTGTTGTTTAGATAAGGGCATTAAACATGTTCTAAACGCAAGACCACTGTAGCGGCCGACCGCATGTTACCATGGGTTCATGTAGCTTCTTTGAGCTTAAATGATGAGAACGATGAGGATAATAACGGTGACAATATTAGTAGTGATGGTGACACAGATAATTATTAAGAAAAGTCCCCTTAAATTAACCTATTTAGATTTTTTTTGTTCTGTGTTATTTGTTTCTGTGTTATTCTTGATTTTCTTTAATCAATAGATCAGTAATAGCTGCCGGAAATTAATATTAGAAAATGAAATTATTGAATAGTTATTATGTAATTTATGGAATCAACTAGTTCGTAAAGACAAAATTTGTGTAACCCCATGTGACCCAATTGTTTTGTATTGAACCAAGTTTATGATTGCAATTTTTGCATTTATTGAATTATGTGTAGGTACATGAGTATACATTATGAGCTAATTTAGATCTTAGATGGAATATGTACTTGGTGTGATTAATGTTTGCTTATATTAAGTTACGGTTGCTTATGAAAAGGATGGGTGTCGCCACCGTGGCCTGTGAGAAGGAGGGTTCACAGCCATCGTGGCTACACCTAATCTATTCATTTGTCGTTATGTTGCTTGTAAGAAAGAGAGTTCACAACCATCATGACGAGATATTTTATGCTTACACCTATCTATATGTTTACGTTGCTTGTGAGAAGGAGGGTTTACAAGTGACGTCACCATGGTCTGTGAGAAGGAGGGTTCACAGCCATCGTGATGAGATATTACACACTTATTTTCATGTTGCTTGTGAGAAGGAGGGTTCACAAGTGACGTCACCATGGTCTGTGAGAAGGAGGGTTCACAGCCATCGTGATGAGATATTACACACTTATTTTCATGTTGCTTGTGAGAAGGAGGGCTCACAAGTGACGTCACCATGGTTTGTGAGAAGGAGGGTTCACAGCCATCGTGATGAGACATTTTACACACTTATTTTCATGTTGCTTGTGAGAAGGAGGGTTCACAAGTGACGTCACCATGGTATGTGAGAAGGAGGATTCACAGCCATAGTGATAAGATATTTTATACACCTATTTATGTGTTTGTTTACATTGCTCATGAGAAAGAAGTTTCACAGTTATCTTGATGAAATAAGTTAATGATATGATGTATTTTGTAAGAAGGAAGATTTGTATCCAGTTAGATAATATAATATATTACTGTGTATTATTTGTGAAAAGGAGGATCTAAAACTTACTGTTAAAATCACTGCGAAAAATTGTTAATCCGAATTCGATGCTATCACATCACAAGACGCTGTTGGCCGGGTGTTAGGTTAAAGCAGCTGTCCTGCCTGCGTGCATGAGGACATGCACAACGTCAGGATGGTCGAGTGTTAGGTTTTGATAATCCGATTCAACATTTTATGAATCGATTGTTGGTATTTTAAATAAAAGTATTGGCAACACGGAATATAAAATGGCAGCGCGCCCATGACAGTGGGCCTTATCGTTCTCTTTACTTGGCGCCAGCATCGAGTTCGGACATAATATTGGAACTGTACCCGAGTAGAGAAAATAAATCTACGCTGTAACATTGACGTGAGTTTTATTATCATACTTCACTATTTAGTTTGACCTAGTTTTACAATTGATATTTTAACAAATTTGCGCAACAATACAAAAAGTTAATATTTACCTAAAGCTGTCTTTACCAAATCTTCAGCAACCTCTCCGCTAAATACATTTCAAAACCAAACAATCTAAAACTACCCTCCCTCAATAAATCAGGTACCTAACACCACACACTATCGAGACATTATTAATTAAAATCCTTACAAGAAGCCCGCACCTGTCCCCTGGCACTCGAGGGTCCCGAAGATGCCCAAAGGTGAATCCGATCGGGAACAAAGCTGCCTCGGGCCACTCCGCCTAATCCGGACTATCGATATATATTTAATAGATTTTGTGAGGGTAGTTTTGATTAGTTTTAGAGGAGCGTGTATTGTAGTTGTAAGTTAGGTGGCTGTTTCATTAACGACAGACTTTGCTTGTAACAGGTGGAAGGAGTTTGCTGCTTAAGAGAGAATTTTGTTTTTATTTTGATTTAATTGTTTCGACAATATATTCCTCCGTCCTTAAGTAATGATTTAATTCCAGATTACTAAGTTATAATACTATTCCAGGGTATCCTACACAGAGCTATCTAGACTCAAAGTAAGCTTAGATTTAATCAATGAATCAATTAGCCCTCCACGGTCCACTACTGGACATAGACCTCGCTCAGTGTGCGCCATTTTTAGATCCTCCGCCTAACTTAGATTTAATAGCTGGTAATATATTTAACATTGATATAATAAAAATATGTCTATGAACCTATAACCGATTAGGCTTCATATACTCAGGCAGGAGGTATATTCGTAGAAAAGTAATAATCAAGATAGTAAATTAATACCATTACCTAATGGTACGGGAGCTAGCAACGTTTTCGAGAAAGAATTTCAGGTCAGCTGATTTTGTGATATGCTCTTGTTCTTGCTCTTTCGGTTAGAGTCTGGGCTATCTGGCTGGCGGGAGCGGTTGCGTTCATTACTGCGCATCCTACCTGTCCAGGTGATAATCCTGGATTTTCAAAACATTTTAAGAAGCGTAATTTTAATTTTTTTGTTTTTAAATAAGACTACCTGACATACTTTTTTTATTGCCAGACATTTCTGACATTGCTAATTATGTGCCATACGCGATTCTTTTAATTTTTTTTATAAAAATTTAAAAGTATTTTATAATGTCTGTAATTTTAACATTATGTTATTTAAGATAAGAAAAGCTTAAAATTAATTTGCCAGACATTAATTCGATTGTTAAACCTTGAATTAAAATAAAAAAGGCATGAAAAGTATTGCAGTATGATGCTAGTAGTTTGAAAGAGACAGTTGCAGAATAAGCTGAGAATAAGACAGAGAACCATTGCAAATATACCATTGATATTATCTGACCTCCTCCTCGTAACCTGTAGCCTAGCCCTGAATTCCTCAGTAAGGTACTGAGAGGATTCAGTGCTAAGCAGAACCAAAGGGGACTCAAACTGACACCTTGGAAAATGCCTCGCTCAATATTTATTGGTTCGCCGTTACTGCACACCCCTCGACATCCTGGATAGCTAAGAACTGTTCTCCATTGACTCATACATGACGCCAAGAAGATGCACAGAGTTGTATCTACTTTATACAACTCTAGCACCCTCAGGAGCCATGTATGGGGCACAGAGTCGAACGCTTTCTTATAGTCTATCCAGCATGTCGATAGATTCTTACGGCTACGGCGAATTTGTTGACTAATGGCCATATCAATGAGGAGGAGCTCCTTAGTACCACGGGCCCCACTCCTACATCCATTCTGAGAGGCACTCATAACAGTGTTTGTAGAGATGTGCTTTGTTATTTTATCTCTCAGAATAGATGTAAGAAGTTTATAGACCGATGGTAAACACGTGATCGGTCTATAGTTACTGGGGTTCGAGGTACTTCCTGTCTTATGGAGCAGGTGGGTAACACCAGTGGTCATAAAAATTGGCAACGTCCCTGACTCGATAGCAGCCTATTATTATTATTATTTTGTTTCTCGGGTGTATCATATTCTGCGCTCGGGGGTGGTATCCGCCATGTGTGACTATCCCTAGCATATTAAACTCTCTTATAAGGGCCTCTACGTTTTGGCCTCTCAGAATGGATGTAGGAGTGGGTCCCGTGGTACTAAAGAGCTCCTCCTCATTGATATGGCCATTAGTCAACAAGTTCGCCGTAGCCGTAAGAATCTATCGACATGCTGGATAGACTATAAGAAAGCGTTCGACTCTGTGCCCCATACATGGCTCCTGAGGGTGCTAGAGTTGTATAAAGTAGATACAACTCTGTGCATCTTCTTGGCGTCATGTATGAGGCAATGGAGAACAGTTCTTAGCTATCCAGGATGTCGAGGGGTGTGCAGTAACGGCGAACCAATAAATATTGAGCGAGGCATTTTCCAAGGTGTCAGTTTGAGTCCCCTTTATTGGTTCTGCTTAGCACTGAATCCTCTCAGTACCTTACTGAGGAATTCAGGGCTAGGCTACAGGTTACGAGGAGGAGGTCAGATAATATCAATGGTATATTTGCAATGGTTCTCTGTCTTATTCTCAGCTTATTCTGCAACTGTCTCTTTTTCAAACTACTAGCATCATACTGCAATACTTTTCATGCCTTTTTTATTTTAATTCAAGGTTTAACAATGGAATTAATGTCTGGCAAATTAATTTTAAGCTTTTCTTATCTTAAATAACATAATGTTAAAATTACAGACATTATAAAATACTTTTAAATTTTTATAAAAAAAATTAAAAGAATCGCGTATGGCACATAATTAGCAATGTCAGAAATGTCTGGCAATACAAAAAGTATGTCAGGTAGTCTTATTTAAAAACAAAAAAATTAAAATTACGCCTCTTAAAATGTTTTGAAAATCCAGGATTATCACCTGGACAGGTAGGATGCGCAGTAATGAACGCAACCGCTCCCGCCAGCCAGATAGCCCAGACTCTAACCGAAAGAGCAAGAACAAGAGCATATCACAAAATCAGCTGACCTAAAATTCTCACTTTCAAAACGTTGCTAGCTCCTATACTATAAAAGGAAAGCAGGGCAGAAAAAATTAAAGAATAAACAGTTTGGAGGTTTTATTGAGAGTGATAGAATTCACACACGCATTTCTTGGCGACAGAGACGAGCAACCAACTACTACACTACTACAACCAAATACAAACCATTAATTACAAACCAATCTTCACAACACAATAAATAAGACCAGAATCGGAACAAATGGACAGGCGGCAAATTAAACCCACGGTGCAGTTCAATCCACATACATTAAGAACATCGATCTAACACGTCTGAACAAAGGCCGAGGCGAAATACCGACGAACACGCGATTGTCTAAAACCTTCCCGAAATATTTAAAACGAAACATCGTCTAAATAACAACCTTGTTACAGACAAAACAAAGTTTACAATCGCCTGACAATTATTCAAGGAACTTGTGGATTCGGGACTCATACCGAAGTGTAACGTAAATATTGGTAAGGGCAAATATTTACACAAAATAACATTTTTTCATCTCTACGTACTGTGCCCTTATGTTGAGTGTTATTGCTCCTTCTGCTCAGATATTTTCTTACCTTTCACAGTGATATATTACAATCGGGCAGACATATTAATGCTTCTTCGGAGCCTCCAAGGAATTCTTCAATTATGTCGATAAGTCGTCCACGTAAGCTTAATTATGGAAAGACCAGCGTATTGACTCCTGATTTTAATCAACCACTAATCGGCATATATATAATATTAGTATGGATTAGCTTTTGTAGTTAACCAGATATGAGCATTTATCATATAAAGACAGACTTTCTGAAAATGGAGGATGCACGAGGCGGTGAATCGGGTATTACGCACGCATTGGGAAAGGCTATCCAGCAGTGGATCCACAATTAGAATGATTGCTAAGGAAAGGAACAACAAAAATCTTGTTAAAAAAGATTTCACGATAAATCTTTTATAGATTTTACTAGAAGACAAGACACGCTTAAAAAATAATTAGGTCTAATCGAATACATAGGGAAAAAGAAGAATCATCTCAGGCGGGACTCGAACCCGCAGTCTTGAGAGACACGCCCGATGCGCATCGGGCGTGTCTCGGTAGCCAAATAGGTCAAGGCATTCCCCCTGTAAGGGAAAGACTGCGGGTTCGAGTCCCGCCCGAGATGATTCTTCTTTTTCCCTAAGAATCGCATCGGGCGTGTCTCGGTAGCCGAATTGGTCAAGGCATTCCCCCTGTAAGGGAAAGACTGCGGGTTCGAGTCGCACCCAAGATGATTCTTCTTTTTTCCCTATGTATTCGATTTGTAAAGTTAGCATACTTAATGCTGTAAAAATTCATTTAATTAGGTCTAGTCAATGAGATTAATCAAGGTCTAGCACGGAGTGTGAACGAGATTATCTAGCCAATTGCTATTCGGTGTGAAACGCGGCCATCCTTAATGCGGCCCGACCAAAAACAAAACAATCCGATGCTCACCTCCTCGCGTCCGGTTCCGTACAGTAAATTTACATTCCCCACCATCCATCCCAGAAGTCCATCCGGGTTGGTAATAAAACGATCTTAAGGTACGGAGGAAAATGTCTTAGAGGAGGTAACAAGTTATATCCTTTTAGCGGGAGTGTTGTTGTTGGGTCAGTAAATACAAGCATACGGAAAATCTGTGTTTATTTATTTGTGTGGTAGTATGTCCATGAAAAGATTTTTTGGAATTAACGAGACTTCGTGCAAATACCTCTACTTTTTTTATTCTATTTACTGCTTTTAGATATTTCTATCATAATGCTAGTCTTCTCTTTAAATGTCAATGGTGTCAGTCTTCAAGGTTACTAGGTATCTACATTACTGGTGAACAGTGAGACAGAATAAATTGTATAGCGCGTGGACTGCTTATTTGTTAATATTTCGAACTTCACAAGTCATGATATTTTCTGAAGTTTACGCGAATGTCACCATATATATAATAATAACAAATATATCGCGATAGAATCCGTAAAAAGTGGTTTTATTTCACAAGTCATTTTCGATAATATCCCAGTTGGACGACCATTTTGGAAAATCATTTTGTAACTAAGACTGGACATATTGGAAATACCATTGGTAATATGTTCTCCATTTAAAAAGAGAAATGGTTTACAAACCCCACCTCACCCATGTATCCTACAGGATTTTCTCGCTATATGCCTCTAGTTTGGACCAGCATCTCAATTGCCACACGGGCCTCCAAGCCTCGAGATATACGCCGAAGGGTACCACTCTTCAGCCGTGTGTTTACAGGCTGATGCTATCGCGTAATTGTGACAATATTTGCTTTACACATTTATGTATGGAAGGCGGGTCCAGTTAATAGTCCCGCCCAGGTGTACTACCCCTGAAATTACCTATTGAGTAACTGATTAAATCGAAGGTCTAAGTGGGTCACTTTGAATGGTTTTAATTAAAATGTTACTCTATATATTCCGTCTGGACTTTAGGATGGCCCTTTCGTATTTACGAGGTTGCCTGTAAAACGATTTGTCGATGATATAACTTTGGCTTTTATATGTACTGAAGTTAAAATATTATCTGAGCTGAATCTTCAGTAAATATCTTATAATATCCCAAACGGAAAACTTTTACCCGCTAAAAGAATATTCCAGAATCATTGCCTTAAGGATTCTTATATTAAACACAGTACAGAGACCACCCCGTAACTGAACATTCTCGACGATTTAAGACCGTCTTGCGTCCAAACGGCCAAGGTGAAAAGTACACCTAAGTTCAGATTAACAATCGGGTTGGGCAAAGGGCTACTCGGACCGAAGGCCGGATCTTGAACAATAAATCCGGCGAGAAAGACCATGTGTAGATATGTGTATGTTTGGGACTTTAACGTATACTTATGTGATGTGACATAGTTTTGGTCTTGCTGATGCTCGGTTCAAGTATTTACTATTTATTTAGGTACTTCAAAAGTTAAGTGTTGTTATTTACTAAGCTATCAACTAAGTATATGATTACTAAAACAATATTCGATCGAGAGCCATCGGTATCTCAGTGAAGTCGACTTTACGATCGAGAGGTCCCGGGCTCGAATCCTGGGTATTATACCAGTATTATACCAGAAGTAAAGCCACTCCTTACACAAGTAAATTTAGCTTAGATGGAGGGGTAAGAGGGAATATTATCCCGCCATTTAGGTTACTGTTATTCTCATTTATGAAAAATACGTCTGTTAAAAACTATACCTACCCCGGTTCCAATACGTACAGCAGCATCAAAAAAACGCTGACGCACAGAGTACTAAAATGATATTAATTTAGTATTTTTGCCCTCTTCCAGTTGATTGATTGCTCTGATATTTGGTACACACCTTTAGTTTGGGCAATAATACCATTTAAATCACTAAAACAGTTTGATTTGATTTTTGAACGGGAGTTTAAAGATCATTTTAAGACTTCGTTGTCAAGATATTTATGTCGCTGACTGTACTACGTCTTTTATCATGCTAATAAAATGAATATATTTTTTGGACTCTGGTTCAAAAGTATTATCAAGGTTTGTTGCATTTAGAATTGATAGTGGATGTATTTGCAGGTATGCCTACTACTAAATATTAGAAAATATTAGCCAATACAACCCTCAAATAATTCAAACGATATGGACCTTATCTAGGCTACTAAATCTTGGCCACTTTTGTCACCATAAATCGGCCAATGAGATGTAGTGATTTAATCGGAAACCTCAGGGTCCCTCAGGATGCCCATTAAATCGTATGGTCAGAGGATAATTAATTCCGTGGTAACGTTCAAGTGAGATTAATGGCGGTAGGATCGGGAATTCGAGAGCTCTTTTCAATGGCTTTCCTAACATGTTTATTGTTTTGTTCTGCTATTCATCAATTTGGTTAATTGATTGTTTCTGCGATAGTTTCAGTGGCCATTTTGCGAGAGAGAAGTTTGCGCATTGGTGATTTTAATCCGAATTGTACGAACTTAATCCAGATTAATGTTATTGCTTTGGTATACATATTGAGAAAATACTTGTATTTGAATGAATTTTTAAGCATTTAGTATGCTCCAGGTCCTTTCTCCTCTCTAAATATCCGTCTTTGAGGCGACGGTGGAGTAATCTACCGACCGACCAAATCTACCGTCGCCTCAGAGACGGAGATATACTTTAAAGAGAGGAAGGATTTGGATTAGTTCGGGCGTGGGTCTGGTAGCTTAGTGATCAAAAGCATTCTCCCTGTAAGAGAAGGATCACGGGTTCAAAATCCGCCTGGACCGATCCCAAACTTTTTCCTTTATAAATTTGAAATACAATTTTACTATTTCTACAGTACTTATTACTAGCTGACCCGGCGAACTTCGTACCGCCACTTATTTTCCACCCGCGTGGCGTCCGATCCCGTTTCCGCTACACCCTCTTATACAATGATATAGTTATCTAAACAGTAACAGAAATAACCACTCTGTGACTTCTGCGTATATGCCGATGCCGGCTGAATTTGTTGACATTAATGATCACTGCTCCGTTCCCTTGAGTAGTAGCGTGATGATGATGATGATGTAGCCTATGTGTTATTCTGATGTATAAGCTATATTATTGTAAAGTTTCATGAAAATCCATTCAGTAGTTTTTACGTGAACGAGTAACAAACATCCATCCATACTCACAAACTTTTTAGTAGGATACTCGTATTGAACCTGACCGGTTTCGTCATTCTCAAAGATTTACATGTAGGTTATTTATGTAACATTGGATTCCATCAAGTTCCATCAATCAAAAGTATTATTGCTTCGGTAGTTTTTATTGGACTGTTTTGATTTGCGGTACACATATATTAGGTATACAGACTAGTAGTAGTAGCAAAGTGGCCTGTCAATCGATTAATGATATCGTTAACAGAAAAGTTTAAAACTAAAACCCGACTACTGAAAAATCACGCTCTAAAAAGTGACAAACAAGAAAATATCAAGGATAGCCGTGGTCGTATGCCACTTTTCCCTAGAATATATTGTTTTCTTACAGTAAGTGACATACGACCACGGCTATCCTTGATATTTTCTTGTTTGTCACTTTTTAGAGCGTGATTTTTCAGTAGTCGGGTTTTAGTTTTAAACTTTATTTTTTATTTAAATTACTTTGGGGCAAGGTAAAGCTCATAATTTATACATATTTGAAATGTGCTCATTAACTTCTTTAATTTGATACCAAACACGGCATGTTTATCTCAAATTTATTTTTTATCACAGTACCTTATGAGCGCTAGAGGGCGCCACACAAGATTGAATGACACGTCATATAGCCTATAACCATCGGATGACCAAGCCGCTTGTAACGATACCTCATTTGTCCATTTCTAATAAGTAGGTGAGGAGCTATGAGGGAACAAATGAACATACATACATACATACATACATACATACCAAGCCTGTCAAAATCATAACCCTCCTTTTGGCTTATAACTTAGTGTTTCAAGAAGTCTGCTTTATGATCGGGTGGTCCAGGGTTCGAACGTTTGCCATTACAATACCGAGGCATGCTCAATTCTGAACAAATAAGCACAACTGGAGTGATTTAGGGGAATATGTACTCGTAACGTCGGTAGCTTAGTGGTTAAGAAGTCGGCCTTACGATCGAGAGATCCCGGGTTCGATCCAGGCCATTACACTACCGACGTGAACCCACTCCTAGCACAAGCAATTTAGCTACTTGTAGGGGTTAGTGGGAATATTAGTAATTTCGGTTGCTAATATTCTTTAAAAAAGAAATTGTTAATGGGATACTGTGCTCCGCAATGGACAGTTTGGAAGTGACGGGGATAATTCACTATGATGAATGATGGTGATGATGATGATGATGATTTCTGTCACAGTGTCAGTGCGCCACCCGATTGAATTAGGGTGAAAAAAACCAAAAGTACCTAATTAATCTTAGTACATAGTAAGAGTATAATGACCGGCAAACTTCTAGACTATATACTCTGGCTGCGCAAAACGGGGCTTTTTAAGTCTCTTATCTACTATATAAAAATAAGTCGGGTTTTCCTTCCTGACGCTATAAATCCAGAACGCACGAACCTATTTGGCTAATTTTGGTCTTGAATTATTTGTGGAAGTCCAGGGAAGGTTTGTACGTTGAGAAAAATTCCAATAATTGCCGGGAACCGACATCCACGCGAGCGGAGCCGCGGACAAAAGCTACTTTATCATAAAATAAAAAATCTATGCGTGGAGGTTTCAAATTTAAATTAATACCACGTGCTCAGGGTGTGTAACATCTTCGAACTGTACAAAAATCAAACTTCTAAGTCAACGCAATCAGAATATATTGTGGTTTATGTAGCTTAGATTACGGAACCCTCTCGGTGTGCGAGTCCGACTCGCACTTGACCGATTTTTTTTAATAGAATTGAATTCACGCGTTTTTAAAAGTAGCGTTACTATATCATCCCCAGTACCATTTACAATAATTACACTCTGTTAACTTACATACTCAATTCCATTCTTGGTTCATGGTGGTTGTTGAAAGAACTTACCTGTAAAGTAAACATAAAAATGGTTAGCAGGCAACTTGAGAACACATTACATCCTAGTAATATTATAAATTCATTCATTCCTATGCCGCAACATTAAGACCTGGAACTCCCTGATGAGGCCGTCAAGCTGAGTGCCACCACTGTTAACATGTTTACGATGGTCACCATTCCAAGACTTTGCCACACTCTTTCCAAGACTTTGCCTTTAGCTTTCCATCAGGCGAGGTGAAGTCAAATTGACGTGTGCATTATAAAAAATAAAACTCGAAACTTTATAAGTATGGATTAATGGATATATTGATGGTTAAAGAATAACAAACATCCATCCGGACGTTTGTTACTCTTTAACATCTAAACGGCACAAGCGAATTCAATAACATTTGGTATGGAGTTAGCTGATACCCTGGATTAAGACATAGGCTATGTTTCGATAACCGATAACATCGGCGAAGCCGCGGGCAAAAGCTAGTTATTAATAACTAGCTTTTGCCCGCGGCTCCGCCCGCGTGGATGTCGGTTATCGCGACCAAACATAGCCTATGTCCTTTCTCATGGTCTAATCTACCCCTATAGTAAATTTCATCAAAATCGGTTCAGTGGTTTAGGCGTGGAAGCGTAACATACAGACAGACAGACAGACAGACAGACAGACAGACAGACAGAGTTACTTTCGCATTTATAATATTAGTATGGATAATAAGATTTATCATTCGAGCACTAATTCTGGTCGCATGAATAGCTTAGATCTTGAAACCTGGAGCCTACTCTTTTACGCATTGTCATTATCCATCTGTTAGTTCTGGTCATATCATAGACAGCCTCCGTAGCGTAGCGGTAGTGAACGCGAGCGCTACACAGGAGGCGCGGGTTCGATTCCCACTCAGTGCAAATATTTGTATACATGAATATGGGTATTTGCTTTGTGTGCCACGGAGAGCATGTTAAGCCGTCGGTCCCGGTTGGGAAAGATGAAGAAGTTCTGGTCATATCAAATTCTTATATTGCACCAATCGGATGTGAGAGCGCACGAAGGAGCTAACTGCACTGGAGAACATTTTTTAGGCATTTGATCGAAAAGCTTTGTTCGGGCTGCTATACAAATCAATGTATTATTTTTATTCGCAAAAATATATCTAGTCATTCAAATCAGTCTATGCTTTCTTCATTTCTATTACCCTCAAGAATACACTACACCCACTAAGACTACACAGAGGGGTCTTGAAGTCTTAAAAATGGTGACCCATCCTAAGAATAGCCAGAATAACACCCGAACATGGAAGTTCAATTTTGTAATCCACTTATCTATCTATTAATTAATAGTTACAAGCACTTTACTATTCTTTCATCAAAACTGAGCAAAAGTGGTCCTGATGGTATTCCAGCGGTTGTACTTAAAAAATGTGCAGCGGAGTTATCTCCTATGCTAACGCGGCTGTACCGACTGTCCTACAGTTCGGGTAAAGTGCCTTCGGCTTGGAAGGAGGCGAATGTCCAGCCGATCCCCAAGAAGGGGGATCGCTCGGACCCAGCCAACTATCGACCCATAGCCGTCACCTCAGTGCTGTGCAAGATGTTCGAGCACATAATTAACACACAGCTCATGCGCCACCTAGAGGATCACTCCTTGCTTAGTGACCGGCAATACGGTTTCAGACCGAAACGGTCAACGGGTGAGCTTCTGGCGTACATGACCCACCTTTGGGGTGAGGCTATGGAGAAGCCCGGTGAGTCACTGGCAATTAGTCTTGACATCGCCAAAGCTTTCGATAGGGTATGGCACAAATCGCTTCTTTCCAAGCTACCAGCCTTTGGCCTGCCTCCTAGACTGTGTAACTGGGTTGCAAGCTTCCTGCAGGGGCGCCGTATTCGCGTCCTTTGTGATGGACGAGCTTCGGAGTTCTTGCAGGTAAATGCTGGCGTGCCGCAGGGTTCCGTCTTATCTCCCACTCTCTTTCTTCTGCATATCAATGACATGCTCTGTAACGGAAACATTCACTGCTATGCAGACGACAGCACCTTACACGGGAGTTATTACGCACATCCTGCGGCCAAGCAGTCTGATATCGCGGAAAAAAGGCAGCTTCTTGTCACTGAGCTGGACCGGATCCTGGACCACATTTCTCAATGGGGCGCTCGGAACCTGGTCGAGTTCAATGCCAAGAAGACCCAGGCATGTGCGTTTACAGCAAAGGTATCTCCTTTCCTTCCCCTTCCCACTCTTCAGAGCACACCACTGCCACTGCAGGATCACCTCACTATCACTCACTATATGGATGTTTGCTGCAAACTGAATAACAAAAACTATATCGAGAGTATCATCAAATCAGCCTCGCGTAAACTCGGAGTCCTGAACAGAGTGAGACGTTTTTTCACGCCGGAGCAGCGGTGTCTTCTATACCAGACCCAAATTCGTTCCTGCGTGGAATACTGCTCACATCTCTGGGACGGCTCCGCAAAGTACTTATTAGGTGCTCTCGACAGGTTGCAGCGACGTGCGGTCCGCATTATTGGGAATCCTGAGGTCACGAACACCCTCGAGCCTTTGCAGATGCGTAGAGATGTTGCGTCTTTGGCAGTTTTCTACCGTCTCTACCATGGTGAATGTTCTGACGAGCTCTTCCAATTAGTCCCACCCTCCCCTTTCTTTCACAGGACGACACGTGCAGGGCTAAGATGCCATCCATTTACGGTGCAGAGTATACCTGCTAGAACCAAGCGTTTCAGTGATTCATTCCTATGCCGCACCACTAAGACCTGGAATTCCCTGCCAGCTCACGTGTTTCCTTCTTCGTACAGTCCCGGGTCCTTTAAGCGGGGCGTGAAAAGGCATCTAATGAGGCCGTCAAGCTGAGTGCCACCACTGTTAACATGGTAAATGTTTACGATGGTGACCCTCTTTCCGAGACTTTGCCTTTAGCTTAACATCAGGCGAGGTGAAGTCAAATTGAAGTGTCATGTATAAAAAAAAAAAAAAACAACTATGGCAAAGCCAAAGGAGAGAACGAACTGTTGGAAACAATGAATGATTTTTCAGTTAGCATAATAAATGCTATAAAAAATTCATTCAAATATTTGGGCGCAGTCATCAAAATTCAATGTTTAAAAATGGTTGAAAAATCATTCATTGTTTCCAACAGTACGTAAGAATGTTGGTAGATGGCTGCACCGTCGCCCTTATAGACGGATATAAAGAGAAGGAAAATTTGGAATGATTCAAGTGGTGCTCAATAGCTCAGTTGGCAGTGGGTGTTTCTATGTATAATATGTATGTATTTACAAAAAAAAGTATCTAAGTATGTTTATCTGCATTGTATATACCATAACACAAGCTAGTTAAGCTAACCCTGGGTCTAGATAGCGTTGTGTAGAATGTTGTGGAATATTATGAATTTATTTTATTTTATTTATTTAGTTTTGAAGGCTTACAGACTAATTACATATTTTAGTACCAACAACGTATAGGTATCTATATTGCTAACAACAAGCCTCCATAGCTAAATAAAACATGACATAACATAAACTCACGCCTGTATTCCCCGAAGGCAGAGGTGCTAGCACCCACATTTCGTCAGTTTATGTTTAGGACCCAATGTAAAAGGTGGCGAGCCTATTGCCATTAACCGGGCACTTATAAACCTGCGATAAATACACAAATAACTTCGAAAAGCATCGAAAAGTCATTGGTGTGTGCCATGGTAAGCCTGGGATCGAACCCGAGGCTATAGGCATACCACTAGGCTACCGCAGATCTTTAGCTAAATAACAATATGGAATAACGTTAATACGGTAGGTGGTAATGTGCACTATTTCCAAAATGTATACATGCACTAAATAGTGATCCAGGACAATAGATTTACATTACAAGAATTATTATTATTATTAGGTATAGAAGTCCCCATGAGTACCACCTCACCAGAATTAGCAGTGAAGTGTCTATATTGGAATGAAGCTAACTAAAATGATATTGTTATTCCGTCAGTGGTACCTATTGGCGAGGAATCTTGGGATGGTAGAAATAAGATCCACCAGTGATATATGATTATTATCTTATCCATTTATCAAATTTAATACAGATTTCATTGCTTAAAAAAGTACAGCAGCTAGCAGTTTCACATGGCAGTTTTCATCTCAAAACTAAATATCATATTTACTTATCTAAATCATAACTTCAGTAGGTTCAATACTATATTAGACAAGGCAAAGGTGGAGTCAACAAGGAAAGTATGTGATATCTATCAAGACTTCTTACTTTTTGCAATGCAATTTTTTTTAGACTGTTACACTTGTTGTTATTGGTGTGTAAACATTAAAAGTTATAACTCACTTAAAGAATAGCAATAAGTGGGAATTTATTATAATTAGGTCAAAATATAATTGCAGAAGCAGAAATCATAAATAGAATAACATATTTTTCAATGACAACAACATAACCTAAAAATGTAAATAACCATGTCAGTACAGTTTTAGAAGATATTGTACAAAATACTTATTAGCTTACCTGATACGGCGTTTCATCTCCATTTTCTTCCAAATGCTTCAAGTTCAGACACAGGAAACAATTTTCATTAGGATTCCAAACGTACAAAACATCGTCTTTCAATTCTATCAAATTACACAATTTTCCACTTGTATTTTCACTGAATTTACCTTCCAGTTCTTGAAATATTTTATGGCTGGGTAATTTAGTTTCATAGAGACGGCTATCCATTGTTATTTAATTTTAAAATTAGTCTTGTTTTGATAAAAATAACAATCTTCGAACTTGACTTTCAACTTTGACGTTTATTTGACCGGTCTCGACGTCTCGCGCTATTTTGCAACGTTTCGTTACTACTAAAGAAGCAAAGTTCTTAAACCACTTGTTTATTATATTGTCAGTGAAACTTTTAAGTTCAGTATAATTTAATCAATTTATTACAAAGATAAATTTGTGATATGTTAAACGGGTGAATGTAATCTAATCTTATTAAATAGAAACCGAACATCATGAATTTGCTAATCGCACGAAACGTTTTAATCTTGCTTTCGCTTCGCTGTGACGTACTTATAGGTAAATATTAAAACACCTATAATCTATAATACATATAATAGGTACACTGATGTAGACTTGCCGTTGTACCTAAGTATATTGGTATTATGTAGTTGTAGTCATCCGACAAAAAAGACAGGTTGATACAAGACCCAAAATGGTTCGTGCGTAGAATACACCTAGTCCCACCCACTCCTTGCCTTCATAGGACAACACGTGCAGGGCTTAGTGTCAACCGCATACGGTGTAGAATATTCCATCACGAACCAAATGGTTTGGTGAGTCATTCCTATGCCACACCATTAAGACCCGGCACTTCCGTGGAGCTCACGTGTATCCACGTTCTAAAGTCCCGTGCCCTATAAGCGGGGCATGAAAAGGCACCTGATGAGGCCGTCAAGCTGAGTATACATGTTTAAAATGGTGACCATCTTTCCGGGACTTTCCTTTAGCTTATCATTAGGCGAGGTGAAGTCAAATTGACGTGTATACTTACGTTTTTATATAATACTAGCTTTTGCCCGTGGCTCCGCCCGCGTGGATGTCGGTTATCGCGACCAAACATAGCCTATGTCCTTTCTCAAGGTCTAATCTACCCTTACCTCCTATTTTGAATGAATTTTTTATAGCATTTATTATGCTAACTGTTAAGTTCGAAAAACATTGGAAAAAATGAAATGCTCAAGTGAGACTCGAACTCACGACCTTTCGCTTACAGGGCGACTGCTCTGCCAACTGAGCTATTGAGCACCACTTGAATCATTCCAAATTTTCCTTCTCCTTATATCCGTCTATAAGGGCGACGGTGCAGCCATCTACCAACATTCTTACGAACTGTTGGAAACAATGAATGATTTTTCAACCATTTTTAAACATTGAATTTTGATGACTGCGCCCAAATATTTTGAATGACTATACTATAACCTATACCAAATTTCATCAAAATCGGTTCAGTGGTTTAGACGTCAAAGCAAAACATACAGACAGACAGAGTTACGTTCACATTTATAATATTGTACTAATAATAACTATAATTCCTAAATACTAATAGTAATACATTAATATTGTACATAAGAGCTCATCAGAACATTCGAAGAATCCGTAAAAGGGCTTTGGCATTAACCCACTGACTTACCGAATCGGGAGATATTGGTACAAACTATTGGTGACTCGGTAGCTCAGTGCTCAAAGCGAGACATGAACTGGTCGAGGGTTCATGACCCGCTTAAGTCGTTTCACGTATTCCTATCATAATCGATTAAGAGCCGGTTCAACCAAATGCGAGTATTTAGGTATATATACCTAAATACTCGCATCAGAATAAACAGCTATATATTTTATAGACAGCCTATGTGGCGTGGTGGTAGTGCACACGACTGCCACGCAGGAGGCGCGGGTTCGATCCTCGCTCAGTGCAAATATTTGTATGCGTGAATATGGCTATTTGAATTGGTCTGGGTGTTTCTATGTATAATATGTATGTATTTACAAAAAAAAGTGTTTAAGTAAGTTTATCCGCACTCTAGATTCCACAACACAAGCTATAAAAGCTTACCATGGGTCTAGATAGCGTTGTGTAGAATGTTGTGGAATATTTATTTATTACTATATATTCGAGGGTAAACCAGTTTCACATTCTACCAACTAAGAACAATGTACTCTCATTCAAGAGTGGTTATTTTACCTTCCTACCTACCTATTTATTATACTACCTACGGTTTCACGGAATAAACAACACTGAACGTCTACTACCTACTGTCATTTTTTAACTCCTATACGACAAAAACGAGTTAACATGACTTACACCTAACACCGTGCCTTTTTGAAACAACGCATAGGTAATTGCCGGGTACTTTTTACCCAACTGCCAAGAAGGGTTGTATTTTTAAATTCTTCATTCACTCTACTAGATCAGATATACGATCGATTGCATGGAACGTCTATGGATGTACGCGAGAATAAAATCTTGTAATACAATAATTCCGGAATAGTTACTCGAATCCATCAATGACTTTGTCCACCAAAGAGGTTGAAATATAGATAGCAATATATAAAAGATAAAGCAAGATAATATATAGAAATAGCATTTTTGGTGTAGGTACTGTTGTCGGTGCAAGGCGTGGGGTTCCTTGTTAAGCCCTGTGGTTGAACCACAGAACAGAAAGGTTGAACCCTTGTACCTTAGCCCAATGAAGAGACTCCAGTCCACCAACAGGTTGAATTATAGATATCGACTCTAAGCAACTCGTCAGTCAAGCAACCGGCGAAAAGTCTTCTATATAAGTCTATGTCATAGAGTATATTGAATAAATAAGGAGTCCAAATAGAATACAATAGATACTATGGGAGCCTATGTGAAAGATTGTGACATGTTATGAAAGTGTGTTTTTGCTGGAATATGTACTGGAATTATTCTATTAAACGGAGTGTGCTGTATGATACGTGGTCATAACTGTTATCCTTGTACCATGCTCAAGGGTGTTGAAGAAACAATCAGAAATCAGATCTCTTCAAGACATCAAATCTGATGTATTGAAGGCATTGCTTGTATCGGCTATAATATTAAGAAAATGCTAATAACATTAAACTGAATGATACAAAATTATTGTGGTCGGCTCAAGTAATGAAATGTTTGGGCAACGCAAGATCATATCTACTTTTGGATTTATCATTTTATGCCATAGTTGGATAAACCTGTTCAATTACAAAACAAAATACCATTCCCCGATGTTAAACAAGACCGTGAACAATGAAACCACGAACATCACTTTAGATGATATTTTCATTAGCGTAAAAACATCACAACGTTTTGCAACTACAAGATTGCCAATAATATTGAAAACTTGGTTCCAGTTAGCGAAGCAACAGACTTGGTTCTTTACAGATGGCAATAATGTTGAACTTCAGAATCAAACTAACGGACACATAATAAGCACAAATTGCCCCAACCGCCACAATCGAAGGGGACTGAACTGCAAAATGAGTGCAGAATATAATTATTACATAAAAAGCGGTAAAAAGTGGTTTTGTCATTTCGATGATGACAACTACGTTAATGTTTTTCGCTTGGTCAGCTTATTACGCAAGTATGACTACAATCGTCATTGGTACTTGGGAAAGAGGTCTTATGGACCCATAAAACTTTCTTTACTATTGAGAAATTTAACTTCTAATGACATGAGAAAGGAAACAATTCGTTTTTCTATACAGTTTGGTACAGGCGGTGCTGGATTTTGTATCAGCAGAAGTTTAGCAATCAAAATGTATCCAGTTGCGGGTCAGCAAGGATTTGGTCGCATTTGTCGCTTTGCCGTGGTTACTGATGATGTATGTATCGGTTTAATAGTAGAATATGTGACGAAGCCAAAACGTGTGGTAGTAACTACGATCCCTGAATTTCATTCACACATTGAATCAATGAAAAGGATCTCCATAAGGAAAATTCGTAAACAAATCTCTGTCAGTTATAAACGTGGTAACATTCTGAACATTCCCGAATTAATAAATAATGATACTAGCAGATTTCTATCATTACATTGCTACTTGTATCCATATTTTGAATATTGTTTGAAGAAAGGAAATAATACAGGTGAGCGGTTATCTTCCGAAGCAAAAATTTACAGAAGTAAAAGTGTTTACAGACAAAATAAGACATAGAATCAACATTATTTAATGAATCTATGCAAATTGGTCTAGTATTGAATTATTGTGTTTGTTGCTGGACCGTAGAAACATTGTGAATATTAAAAAAGTTTTTAGCGAACCTTTTGTATCATTATTATCTTTCTCTCGTAATATAAGATAGGTAGAGTCCTGCCAAGATCTCCGTGACCAAGCTAACCTCATCTGCCACCCTGCAATATCGTTTAATTGACGAATAAAGGTTTCTTCTCAAGGTTGGGGAGACGATAGTCGTACTCGGAAAAGTCAAAACAAAGCCAATTCCATAGATACTGAATATCTACCAAACTAACGGAGTTTCCTCTTTGATCGCCAACTGCACTGGATTTAGAATACACGAAAGAGTAAAACATGATGAAAAATCTATGCTTGATATCCAATTCCAATTCACGGACGACAGTTTCTTTCTCCAAGGTCCAGAATGGTCCAAATTGCACCGTCATCTTTACTTTGACATCTGACGTAGGCTGTCAATAGTAGCGGCATTGGCATTGCCAAAGGTTCTCTTTGGGGATTGCTTGCTGATGGTGAAAACAACCCTAGTAAAATTCGTATATCATAGCTGAAAGCCGATTTCCAATGTGGTTGGAACATAAAAGTAAGCTGTAACAGCTGTAGAAGAAGAACACATTCAGGATACATGTCCTCAATAACACTCCAATGTAAAGACTTATGTACCAGTAAGTCTTTTAATATCGGCTCTACCTCCACTACTTATTGTCAATACAGATGATTCCTGTCTCACTTTCCCAGGAATCTGGTGGTTCAGATTATTCCAAGAATATTTTGATATAATATTTAAAAATTATGAAATTTTGCGCAAAATTGGGAATAAATTCAATTCATAGGATCAATGGCATCCGCACGATCACGTAGTTCAATATATAAAAAAATTAAAGCCTTATTAATATTATCAATAGTTGGATTCATCTTATTACTAACTTATGAACATGGTTTTACCACCAATGCTAAAAAGAGACAAGTGCTAGTGCCAGTGAATGTATCGGGAATTGATGAAATTAAAAATTTAACTCTAGATGATATTCTAATATGTGTAAAGACATCGAAAAAACTAGCGCCAACAAGGTTGCCAATAATCTTGAAAACATGGTTCCAATTAGCAAAGGAACAGACTTGGTTCTTCACAGATGAAGACAATTATGGACTTCAAGAGCAAAGTAACGGACACATGGTGAATACAAATTGTACTTCAGAAAACAAAAGGGAAAACGTGAACTGTAAAATGGAAGTAGAAATTAAATATTATATGATGACCAATAAAAAGTGGTTTTGTCACTTTGATGATGATGATTATGTGAATGTCCCTCGTTTGCTGAGTTTATTACAAGATTATTATTATAAACGTGATTGGTATTTAGGAAAGAGATCCAGTTTCAGCCCAGCTAAGATAACATGCAAATATTTTAACGAAACTAAAGCATTGTTAGTTTATGATATACAGTTTTGGTTTGGCACAGGAGGTGCTGGATTCTGTATTAGCAGGAGCTTGGCGCTTAAAATTTATTTTGTAGTACTTGCGAATGGATTTGAAGACATATGCAATGTTCTGACGCTTCCAGACGACATGTGTATTGGTTTTCTTGTTGATTATGTGACGAAGAGAAAAACAACATTGACTCATATACCAAGATTTCATTCCCATATTGAGAGTATGGGCAAATTTTCCGTCGAGAATTTTCAGAAACAAATCTCCTTTAGTTACCTTGGCAAAAATACTATTACTATTCCAGGGTTTAACAATACTGTGGATCCTACTAGATTTTTGTCTTTACATTGTTTTTTATTCCCCAATGAGGATGTTTGCAAGGGACAAGCCAAGAAGCAAGAGAAGAGAAAAGACAAGAGAGACTTGCAATATTCGTTGCAAAATTCTTCATAGATATATTTCAAAATTTATCGAATATATTTTAATACGACAAATTCTTTTATTATTTACGTATAAAAAAGACATTAATGGGTATAGATATTCAACCATTAATATATTAGATTGTCTATAGTTTGCATTTTTATTATATGCTAGTCATAGCACATAATTTGTCGTGTGAAGTCCTTACGTGATTACTTCACACATAAATTCTTAATTACAGTAATCGATGTAAGTAGGGTGATCTGAAAACAAAACGCATACACAGGTAGCTGATTGTGCCCACATAGACGCATACAGAAGCTGTATATCACTTTGATTCGGAATGGTATCACGTAATTTCATCTCCCTGAGCGCGGCCCATACTTTCTTATAAATAAAACAACATATAGGAGGCTATAAATTCCATTCTACAAGATTTTGTACGCGAATTTTCGTGTGTAATTTAATATTTTGTGTGTTTTAAAGGTTTCTGAATTGCTCGTGGCAGTGAATGAGTGGCTGTTGTTAGTCGAATTGCAATTAGGAATTTCGTATCGCAGTTTCGGATTGTGCATCTACACTGTGATTATGAATGTCCTTTGTTGGTTTCAATTATTTGGGGTTAATATGATAAATTTCAATGTTTCGTTTTAAAAAGCGTGAAGTATCTGTCGCTAAAATAATAGGGTTTGTCTATAAAATAGTAGATCTACCGTCAAAATGTCTCGAAAGACATCAATTCTTCGGCCCTTATCATGAAGTAACCTAGCACGAAGAAATCTCTTCTATACCCCGTCCATCATATTATTGTATTTTAGACAGATGAAAGTAGTGATTGCATGAAAATTTAAAATATCGACAAAGTTAAGAACCTCGATAAAAAAAATCGATTTATGAAAATATTATGATAAATTTTATAAATGATTTCATGTGGAACTAAAATCTATTATCTTTCTAAACATAATAATAAAGTAGTACTTAGATATTTCGTGTCTGTACAGTTTACAAATGTAATAGAAAACGATTGTGGGCCATAACGCATACGCTAATCTCCTAAACAAAACAACAACAAAACAACTTCTAGAAGAATATTCCAGCATGCTGATTTCCTGGTATTAATAATTGAAGAGTTCCGTGGCCTGTCTCTGAAATCCATCATCAGATCTTTATGAAATTTAAATGGGACCATTTTGGAATAAACCTCTTTCAAACAAAAAAATAATTTTGACAATCCGTCCACAAATGACGGAGCTACAAAAAACATTTTTCCGTAAAAATCATACTAATATAAATAATTATAAACATCCGAATTGTTGTTTAGAAATCGGTTAAAAATCGCTAGTTATGTAATATTTTAAAAAATATATTTTCTGTAGTCGATATCAATTGTGACATTTTCAAGTTATTATAATAAAAACACTGTCGATTGACTAACTACATCCCTAAAATTGCTTTCTGGCTGACGTGACGATGTCAATGAAAAATGACGTATTGGCGCCTAATTTTTGTTAGGATTTTCAGGTGTTGACGCTAGAACAAAGTTATACCCACCACTGTCAGTGAGCTGTCTAAAATACAATAATATAATGGACGGAGTATAGTCTATACCAATCACTGTCAGGGCGCCCGGTATCATTTTCTGTGGACAAGTCGATAGGTATATTTGGCGGTAGATGTACCATTACTACCATTTTGAGAATGAAGATAATTTTTATTTCCACAAAAAATAAGTCTTGATCCGATCCACCCAATGGGAAGCGATTAGCAGCATCAGCCGGGGTGCGAGGAATATGTCGAAGACAACCTCACCTCCGGCCCAACACCACGACCCTCAGTCAGCATGCGATTTTAGTCAGTTCGAGTCCGACATAACCTCCCCTTCCGGCTCCGGCGGTGGAGGTATCCATGGGGATTTTCGCACGAAAAAAAAAGCTGTGCAACATCATTCTTGAGAATCCCATGGCCCAAATTGTAGTCATTTGGGGAAACCTCAGCAGGAACTTCCTGCTTCCTGCCAAGAAGATCATTCCACAGCTTGAGCGTGCATGGAATAAAATTGCTTTCATACTGCGCAGTTCTTTCGATGTTACTTTGTTATTTGTGTCTGTGTACTTACACCTTGTTGATACCTATATTGCAGGAAATATCAGTAGAATAAAAACAAAAACATTGTTCATTATTACTTAAAGCTGCAGAGTAAAAAAACAAAACCCAGCGCGATTTCGTTACTAAGATCAATGTGAGAATTTCGTAAACTGAATAAAATATAAAGGACTGCCAAGTGCTCGGTGCTCGCGATATAATGCTATTGATAAATTTACCGAAACTCTCACACGGTATTAAAGGGTGGCAAACTGGCGATGCCACCCTGATCTATTATTATGCTGGGCAGGTCTCGAAGAAACGCTAGGGCTGCTCATTTCTGTAGATAGGTCACAATATTTTGTATTAGGTTCTTTTTAAGTATTATACACTTACCTTTTTTTTTAAAAGAAACGTCAATTTCACCTCGCTTAATGGTAAGCTAAAGGCAAAGAGGGTCACCATCATAAACATGTACCATGTTAACAGTGGTGGCATTCAGCTTGATGGCCTCATCAGATGCCTTTTCACGCCCCGCTTAAAGGACCTGGGACTGTAGGAAGAAGGAAACACGTGAGCTGGCAGGGAGTTCCAGGTCTTAATGGTGCGGCATAGGAATGAGTCACTGAAACGCTATTCCTGAAATACAATAACAATTTTAGGAATGAATTCCTCACTATCAGCTTTGTTCCCAGGTTTATCCAAGGCTTCTAACTTGGAACCCTATGTCCGCTTACTCATTTTTCTTCCTTTAGTTTGGGATATATGGCTTTAACTGCCGCCTTACCTCCAATATCGAAAGGAAAGCCTGCGCCAAGACCTTTTCCGTCAACCAGTAGGTGCTATTACCTACCGGCTTGCAGGTGACATTGATTTGGCCCATAGGTCTTGATAAAGTCCCATACACATAAGTTAACTACAGTCAGTGTTAGAAATATATTGACTACAAAGTCACAAAATAATATTAAAACTAAGGTATTAAGAACAAATCAAACTGTTTTAACAACACTACATAATATAAAGCAAAGTCGCTTTCCGCGTCTGTCCGTCCCTATGTATGCTTAAGTTTTTAAAATTACGCAAAGGATTTTGATACGATTTTTTTATAGATCGATTGAATCGAGAGGAAGGTTTATATGTTTATACATGCTTAATATAGTTGAGACTCAAAGTTGAGAGTGCAGCGGGAACGGAACGCGGGTGGTATAAATTGGCAGTACGTAGTTCGCCGAGTCAGCTAGTTAATTTATAAATTGTATCATTGTTCGATCTAAAGATGTGTTCCTAATATCAGAACAATCCGTCAACAGATACGGGGGAAAAGCAAGGAATTAAGATTTATTTGAGTACTTTGTTCATCAAGATCGATATATCTTTAAGCTAACCTTACTACCGTCTCTACCATGGTAAATGATCTAACGAGCTCTTTCAATTAGTCCCACCCTCCCCTTTCCTACACAGGACGACACGTGCAGGGCTAAGATGCCATCCGTATACGGTGCAGAATATACCAGCTAGAACCAAGCGTTTCAGTGACTCATTCCTATGCCACACCACTAAGACTTGGAACTCCCTGCCAGCTCACGTGTTTCCTTCTTCCTACAGTCCCGGGTCCTTTAAGCGGGGCGTGAAAAGGCATCTAATGAGGCCGTCAAGCTGAGTGTTACCACTATTAACATGGTACATGTTTACGATAGTGACCCTCTTTCCGAGACTTTGCCTTTGCTTAACATCAGGCGAGGTGAAGTCAAATTGACGTGTCCAATATAAAAAAAGTGTAAGTACTATAATAATATTTTTATCTTAAAAGCTAGAAAACAGGCTACCTACAAACACTATTAGAAATGTTGGACAGCCCTGGCCAAGCCCTGTGGGACAGCACCGATGACTTGTCATTAATAACGACAGTGGAAATGTATCAAAAGGTGACGTGTGTCCCGTCTGTCTCGGCCCTTATTTATGATACGACAAACAATATTTATTCGCGTGTGTCGCGGGCATTAGACTGCTACGTGCATTGTGTTACATATTTGTGTGTTTCTGAGCGATGAAGATGTTTTCGCACCTAATTTGATTATGGCTGTTCGATATGTTTGGTTGGTGTTTCTACACTGATGTTATAATGAGCTGAAGTTTGTATGTTTGTTTGTATAATTGTCACTTGAATTATATTATAGTACGTAGGTACCTACTGAAGTTCGGTCGAGTATGGTTCGGTTAGTACGGCACAAAATACCATTTTTGACATTTGGGAGATTGAGGCCAATTCTTGTGATAAAAACATGTTCAAAATTAAATATCCCTCTACGATTGAATATTAAACATCTTGAGATTACAAGAATAATTGACCTTTGGACCATTTAAAAATAAATTGGGTCGGGGTGCTTTCGGGAGCGGGAGTACGGTCCCGAATTTATCACTGAGATATATAGATGGATAGACTACTCTTTATTGTACATCAATATAGCATATCTACAAGACTATAATTATCTTGATATTCCCACGAGATCAGGACTTGCATGGGTGCTCATAATTTAACAACAAATACTGCGCTTATGAATATTATAATAACGAATTTTATTACACAATAAACTATAAAGTTTGCTGTAATGGGATTTCCCGTTCATGAGTTGCCCTACAGAACTCTCTGTTAGGTATTTGTAAAACTATTGTTGTTTCTAGGTAGTCTGCTACGTGACATTTCATTCGGCCTAAACTCAAGGTAAATACGAGTACCTTTTTTCGTGTGGGAAATCTCGCTGGCCTGCCGGACAGTTATGTATGGGTCACGTGAAGTCCATTAAGACTGAATCTAGACTATAGGTAGCATACCTACTGCAGAATGTGGATCACACCATTTTTTTTTAATTCAAGGACTATAATGTTAAGTTAAAGGCTAAATCTCGGGTAGCTGGTCACCATTATTAACACGTACCTTGCATTATAAACATGTACCACGAGCTTGACGACCGCATCACATACTTTTTCACGCCCCGCTTTATGGAACCGGGACTGTAGGAAGAAGGAAACACGTGAGCTGTCAGAGAGTCCCATGTCTTAATGGTCAGGTTAAGACAGTTGCATAAGATGGAACATGTTTTTGTAAGATCATCCAATGTGTTTCGCTCTGCTAAGCGACATTTCAAACACACTTTTGCCATACTCAGGAATTGGATCTGGATATCAGTCACAATCATCATGGCTATACTAAACTGACTTTTAAAATCTCGCGTTCCATGTAAATGAGTCAGCCTGTGACCACGGCCGGTGTAACCTGGTCGAAACGTCAGGCAAATCAAAGGTACCTACATATACCACGATCGCGTTAATTCCCCTTATAATTATTGTATGGCTATACTACTGAAGAAGTCCCAAAAAAAACAGAAACAGTACTCCTCTCAAAATTCATCTCACAGCCCAATACACACTTAGATCAATCATTGTAATTACGTCGTTGTTTCCCCAAGAACGGGCGACAAATACGACAATTTTTTATCATATAACGTTCGTTGCCCCAATTCCCAAGTTGGGCCCGCAAAAGTAATAGATAGCTGGTGTGAAACAATTCTAACGGTAATTGGGGTAGATGCTCTTGTCGTGAGGGCCTCTGACACTCTTGACATATGACGATATTGTGTAAATTGTATACCCATATTTCGTACGTGACAGAAACTGGCGGCGTCACCCTATTTTGGATTGGAAGATGGACGTTTTGTGTTTGTTGGGTGGCATTGTGTTGGATTAGTTACTTGTGATTTACTCTTGAAGTTTATGAAGGAATATTTTAGAATGGATTACTCATGCAAGGTTTTTACTATGTCAAACTTGTCAATTAATGAATCAATTAAAGAGTCAATTCAATTCAATTTTTCTACATAGAACACCTTTTACAAGCTGTATACAGCAAGGGAAATTGATAAATTGGTGTAGGTATCTGCCGAAAATCCTGCTAAGTAATGACGGAATAAAAATAGTTCGGACTGCAAAATGAAAAAGATTTTTTTTGTTAAAAAAATGAACTGAAATTACTAATATTCCCTCTAACCCCTCCAGCTAAACTAAATTGCTTGTTTTAGAAGTGGTTTCACGTCGGTAGTCAGGCAGGATTCTAACACGGGACCTATCGATCTTAAGGCCGACTCCATAACCATTAAGCTACCGAGAAACGCTCCAAATGATACTTAGGTCCGTTTTCCAGAGATCCTGTTCTCAGCATTCCATGGATTCACCGTGCGGTCGCCGGGTCCATGGTGTGGTATTATACTTAGTCCTGAATCTCGGTTTATAACGAGATCTGAGGACTGATTGTGTTCTAGATTACAGTTCTAATGTCCTTGTGAGAGTCGATTTACAACTGAGCTTTGTTCTGGAATACAGGTTACATTGAATAATATCAATAGTAACTTTTTAGCTGAAAGCAATTTCTGAAGTCGTCATTCGCCCAAGAGCTCTTGCTGTATTAAAATGTTTATTACTTTTGAAATATTCTGTGGGATTGTCCTCTATTTCTCTGTCTGCCGTTGTAATGTTGGTAAACTATTTATTCAAGGCTCTCAAAACCCCTCAAAGCTATCAAGCATTACGAAAGGCATTAGGTACAGGCACACACAAAACGGAACCAATACCGTCCGGCGATAAATCCGGCGCGACGTCCGAAACACTTCAGTTGTCTTAACCGCGTGTGCCCGTACGGAGAGGTGGGCCACGGATTCATAGGATTTGGATAGGGTACAGATTGTGGAATTACTTATTTAATATTGTTGGAAATTTACAAAACAACTTATTAACGGATTCTATCCCAATTAATTTGATATTATTTACATTTAGTTCGACATTTTGGCTACTGTTCCCGTGGAGCTCACTTAAAAAGTAGCCTATTTCATTAAATAACTTATTACACCCACTAATTCGTGAGAAATTGGCACTACCGCGTGGGCTAGTGATTTGCATTTTTGGACCCGATTGGTTAAATATCTGTTAAGCATGGTCAATAGAAAACAGCATTTTGTGTTCTCGATTTAAAGGACTTATCTCTCTGGGCAAAAGATGGGGTAGTACAATATTGTAGCTAAGTTTACATATATTTTGATTGTAGAGAAGGGATATTAGACATGAAAAAAAAACGAACATTATTTTTCTTTTGAAAATATAGGTTACCAATTTTGAAGCAATCTTTTTGAAGTATTTTAAAAATGATTTAGTACATGATTCTATACCTACATTCTCATACCGAATAATACGAGGATCTGTATAAGATGAAGGGTAATCTTTTTCTTAAAACTTATCCAAAAATAAACAAATCTAGTATCTATTTTCCGAAATTATTTCTTATCCAAACTTTACATTAATCCTTGTTGTACAACCCATATGTTAGCCAAGAAAGGGTTGAGCAAGTAGTACCTGTGGGGGGTATCTACCGGTGCCGGGTGGGGGCGGGTAGGATTTACACCCCTCATTTGTTTGCGATGACCCCCAAGCACTATCTCCAGCGTCTTGGTATCGCCTTGGCTTAAGCGCCGCTTACATTATTATGTTTTTGGTGCCTTGAGTTCATTTTGCTTTATAATTTTGGTGTTATGAATCGTTTGTTTTGTAATATATGATTGTTGTATAGAATTTGCGACATATGGAACAATAATTTTCGTGTTTAGGTTATTTTGTTTACAGATTTGACGCATAAGTGAGCAAAACGTATTAGTATAATGTTTTCAGATTAAAATTGTCATTTACATTATAATCCTTACTAATATTATAAATGCGAAAGTAACTCTGTCTGTCTGTCTGTCTGTCTGTCTGTATGTTACGCTTTCACGCCTAAACCACTTAACCGATTTTGATGAAATTTGGTATAGGGGTAGATTAGACCCTGAGAAAGGACACAGGCTATGTTTGGTCGCGATAACCGACATCCACGCGGGCGGAAGCGTAACATACATACAGACAGACAGACAGACAGACAGAGTTACTTTCACATTATTTTATAATATTAGTATGGATTTCCTTTTCAAGTTTACATTGGTAAGTATAATTTCGGTTAAATATTTCTAATAATTTCCACACTAGACTCATGGTCTGTATCGTGGAAATCATACGTGATGAGTTACCGTTATTTTATTTATAGTTGTGAACAACATTGTGATAATTTAGGAATTTGTATATAAGTTGTAATTTATTTAACTGAACATTAGAATCAAAGAATCAAAGAATCAATTTCATTTATTCAGTTTAGGCACATAAAGAGCACATATGAACGTCAGAATTTTACAAGTAGGTAATGTCAATCACAGAAAAAATAAATAAAATAAATCATTAGAAAATGATTCTTTCGCTGGTTCGGTAGGTGGTTCTACTGAGAAGAGACCAGCAAGAAACTCAGTGAACTCGATTATCCTTTCTTTTTTTTTTATTTTAAATATGGTTTTATTTATAGCATTTTTTTACAGTGCGAGCAAGAGATGAGATTAGGATGACCATGCATCTTTATCATTTAAATATTCGTTTAATTTATAGTAACCTTTTTTTATTAAGCAATGTAATGTAAATATTATACATGGTGAATATGGTGAGTGTTACACTATTAATAAAACGTAATAGTACTACAAAAATATGCTATAGACCTAATTTTGTATTACTATTATTTTGATATACGTTTCACAAATAAATGGATCTTGAATCTCGAAAGTCGTCTTTCACTGTTGTCGCGTTTTACTGCTAATACTAGGTACTCACAGTGATTTTTAATTGAGTAAATATTAGTGTATTTTGATACTTTTGAAACGGCTATCAATTCTCTTAAGCTTCTTTAAAAACGTTTCCAGAAAAATTTAAACAATGTATCTACATCTTAACAAAGATGCTGAAGCTGTAGTGTTATCGTTATTTTAATATTAAGCACGATATTTACGTTCGTTATTAACACCCGGGCGAGAACAGGACCACTTACCCTAAAGCGTTTTTGCTAAGATTTCAAGGCTTTTAAGCGGTATAGCACCTTACAGGCGATGGTATCGTGAGTGCAGTTTGAAAGATTTTTATGTTATATTGAGAATCTTTTAGCGTGGCGATATAGGTTATAATAATAAATAAATAAATAAATGTTTATTTTCAGTCAGTTCAGTTACATACGTAGAGTACAAAATTATAAGCTGCCTGATCTATATCATTACAAATAAATTTACATTCTAACTTAACGTCTATTTTACATTTATGCGTTTTACTACTAATATTTTAAACAGATATGAATCAATTTCATAAAACTGGGACCAGCCTGATCTAGGTTTATGTCAAACCTGTGTTTCAGACCTTCTCAGTTCTCATTTTACATATCATAGTACTAATTAATGTTAATTTTAATATAATACAATTAGTCTATACTAGATACAATAATCTTACAGTCAACATTTTACTTTACAATCTCCAACAACTCTTCCGTGTCCTCGTAATCTAGTTTCTTTAGGTAATCAGTCACCAAAGCCTTGCAGTCTCTATAATTCAAGTTAATGATGGTTAATTTCTTGTTTAACTTGTTGTACAAATAAGGTCCTAGAAATATATGAAATTTATTTACATAAGCATGTTGGAAGATTTAATCCATACTACCATACTAATATTATAACTGCGAAAGTAACTCTGTCTGTCTGTCTGTCTGTCTGTCTGTCTGTCTGTCTGTCTGTCTGTCTGTCTGTATGTTACACTTTCACGCCGAAGCCATGGCTATGTTTCGCGGGCGGAGCCACGGGCAAAAGCTAGTCTTTAATAACTTCTTCAACATTTTTCTAGTTTCACATTCCATCTATTTGGAGCTCGACATCTGCTCTCTTAGGTATTTTCCTCCCTGATGTGGTTTATTCAAACTTACAGGAACGACTAACCGTCTTTTTAATTAAAGGACACGTTAATTTGACTTCACCTCGCCTGATGGTAAGCTAAAGGCAAAGTATCAGAAAGAGGGTCACCATTGTAAACATGTACCATGTTAACAGTGGTGGCACTCAGCTTGACGGCCTCATCAGATGCCTTTTCACGCCCCGCTTAAAGGACCCGGGACTGTAGGAAGAAGGAAACACGTGAGCTGGCAGGGAGTTAGGAACAGACAGTAGTCACTCCCGTGAACCTAGGAGAAAAGCCTACGCTAGGGTCTAGACGCCTCCCTAGTGAGATTGACATGACCATGAGACCTTGGTGAGGATACACTATACCTAACTAATTTGCCAATTTTCTTATTTCTGTCTTACCAACAAAGTACTCAGTTTCTTCTATCATTACAACTCCTACGAGAAATATCATGGCAATCACCAATTCTACTTAAACTCATTATTATCTTGCAGTCGTTCCCGGTTGTAGGTATCCGAGGCTTCCACCTTAGGCCTGAGATTCACTTACTTCTCCATCGATATTTACATACATACATACATATACACATACATACATATAATCACGCCTTTATCCCCGGAGGGTTAGCAGAGGTGAGTGTTAACACCCACATTTCACCAATAATTGTAGTCGGTTCCATGTAATTGGGGGTGAGCCTATTGCCATAATATTCCGGGCAGTATATACTGTGCTATCGTTGACTCGAACCTATATCTGAAGCTGAGTCTGGGCTGTATATATCTGTCTGATGTTAAACAGCCCTATCCCTTAGTCGCTTTGTTTTTTTAATATTTGGTCTGTTAATTGACTGCACCCCGCTAGATGGCAATAAAGCTGACGTGCAGTCCAGAAGATACAGACCACCATTCCCGGTGTCATTGGACGTAAAATGGTGGTTCCTAACTTGACGGCCTTGATAGATGCTTTTTCACGCCCCGCTTGAAGAACCGAGGACTGTAAGAGGAGGGAAACCTGAGTGCCACCACTGTTAACATGGTACATGTTTCCGATGGTGACCCTCTTTTCGAGACTTTGCCTTTGCTTAACATCAGGCGAGGTGAAGTCAAATTGACGTGTCCTATATATACTTATATAAAAAAAACATGTATGCGGGCAGAGCATTCCAGCCCTTTATCGTGCGGCAGAGGAAAGAGTTAAACCGTTTAGTGTACGGCACCACATGGGAAGAGAAGGGGTGGCCCAAATTCTTCTCTGCCGGGAGCCACGCGGCATTATCTTTATATCGAAGCCAATACAAATAACAATCAAACTATAACAATGAATTGCTCTGTTTGTTCATGTCGTGGGTTCTTGTAACATTTGATCTTATACAAAAGCAGACTTGTTATTAGGTCGTGACAAGAATATGAATAACAAAATAATAATACAACGCTTAAATGTAATGTTTATCTCAGTGCGTTAAACTCAGTCAGTCTTTGGTTCGGGTAACACGTAGTCATGAGTTTTAAAAATAAAGTTGTTATCATCACCGGTGCCAGCTCCGGAATAGGAGCATCTACTGCAGAACTGTTCGCTAAAGAAGGAGCTGATCTCGCACTTGTAGGAAGAAATGAAAGTAACTTGAGAGAAGTTGCCAATAGGTGTGAAGCACTTGGAGCTAACACTCTTATTATAAAAGCAGAGATGACAAATGATGACGAAGTGAAAACTTTAATGGAGAAAACGATAGCAAAGTTTAAAAAAGTTGATGTTCTGGTCAATAATGCTGGAATTTTTAGTAATGGATCCCTTCTAGATGGTAAATTGATGCAAGACTTTGACAAAGCAATGAATGTAAATCTTCGTTCTGCCGTACTTCTAACGACTCTCGCTGTACCTTACTTAGAGAAGACTAAAGGTAATATAGTAAATGTATCAAGTATAGCAGGAGTTTCTTTTATCGGGAACCCTAGTTTCATGGCTACTTGCTTATCTAAAGCTGCATTAAGTCATTTCACCCGGGGAGCTGCATTAGAACTGTCTTCACTTGGCGTTAGAGTCAACACCGTGAGCCCAGGACCAACAAAGACAGGTCTTTTCAGAACTGCCGGCTATGATCAATCGTCGGATGAACTTCAGAACTTTTTTAAAATAAATAGACTATCTGAACCAGAAGAGGTTGGTGCCTTGATTGTTTTTTTGGCTAGTGATAAAGCCAGAGGAATCACTGGTGTGGATTATGCCATTGATAATGGAACTTTGTTGAAGAACTAACGCGAAATTTAATATAAACTTAATGAAGACAGAAACAAGCCTTTCTTTTAAGACCGGTTGAAGAAATGACAATAGCCTTACTAACATTCATTTATGGTTATTTTTAATTTACTCAGGAGGTTAATGAATCTTGTTCAGAAATAAAGAATCAATATTGAAATTTGCTTTCATTACTAACCTATTACAGTAAAAATTATTTACCCTTAGACCAATGCATACAACCCATATTCATGCATACAAATATTTGCATTGAGCGGGGATCAAACCCGCGCCTCCTTCGCAGCGGCCGCGTTCACTACCGCTACGTCACAGAGGCTGTTTGATGTGTGCCCGCAAAAAATGCCCGGTGAGTTTCTTGCCGGAGTCTTCTCAGGTCCTTCGAACCGGTGGTCCATTTGCTAAACTAGTATTTAATATTTAATTGTTGACGTTTTGTAAGTGCCGATTTAATGGTCTATGCAGAATAAACGATTTTTTGGTATATGATAATGTATTTCAATATTGTAGTGACATATACTAGCTTTTGCCCGCGACTCGACCAGCGTGGATGTCGGTTATAGCGACCAAAAGTAGCCTTTATCCTTTCTCAATGTCTAATCTACCCCTATACCAAATTTCTTCAAAATTTCTTCAGTGGGGTAGGCGTGAAAGCGTAACAGACAGATAGACAGAATTACTTTCGCATTTATAATATTTTCAGCTTTTGCCCGCGGCTCCGCCCGCGTGTATGTCGGTTATCGCAACTAAACATAGCCCATGTCCTTTTTCAAGGTCTAATCAATCTCTATACCAAATTTCATCAAAATCCGTTTAGTGGTTTGAGCGTGAAAGTGTAATATATAGACAGGCAGACAGAGTTACTTTCGCATTCTTAATATTAGTATGGATAGTACGAATACCCTCTAGAGTATAATGAATGCTGTGACCGCTGCGTGACGACGCGCCATCTCTGGTGCATTGGCATCATCATCGAATGTTTCGACCGACTTGTTCCGCAAAAATAGTGTAGGCAGAGCACGTACCACTCCATCATCGACTGAGTTCTGTTTTTATTATTATATTCACGTATAGGTTGCCATTAATGTCATTCCCCTGACAGAAATAAACGTTTTTCAAATTTATTAACTACTTACTAAAGCAGTGGTCAACATTCGATAGCCTCCGTGGCGTGGCGGTACTGAACGCGGCCACTGTGCAGGAGGTGCGAGTTCGATCCCCGCTCAGTGCAAATATTTGTATGCATAAATATGAGTATTTGCATTGGTCTGGTCGTGCCTCAGAGAGTATGTTAAGCTGTCTTTCCCGGAATTGAGTGAAATGTCCCCCATAGAAGGGCTGATCACCCGTCCGGGCAAACGGCGTCCCCATTGGCAGTAGTAGAACTAGTGGTCATCATTCAAGCGGTCATCCAAACTTTGTATTTTGACTTCTACCTTTTCTTAATAAAATCTTGACTTTTACGAGAGCGACTCCCATATTGCTCCCAGCCCCGCCAGGAAAGCCTGCGCTAGAAACTTATCTCATAATCAGCAAGTATAAGTGAAGTTGACTTGGGCTTTGCAGATCTCTTGGTGAAACCCCATTTATCGTAACAAATCAGTTACCTACCCAAATTAATATTTTAAATGCGCAAGTCAGTTTGTTTTTGTGTTTGTTGCATGTCCCACCCACTAAACCCAGAAAAGAAAAAAAGAAGCACAGTTTTGTATAATTTCGTAATTAATTTAACTTCAAGTCAGTGCACAGTGTAATAAGAAAAAATAAAAAGTGTTACGATAAAGGTTACTTTTTGTAAACATAACATAACATAAACTCACACCTGTATTCCCCGAAGGGGTAGGGAGAGGTGCTAGCACCTACATTTCGCCAGTTTATGTTTAGGTCCCAATGTAATAGGTGACGAGCCTATTACCATTAACCGGGCATTTATAAACCTGCGATAAATACACACATAACTTCGAAAAGCATCGAAAAGTCATTGGTGTGTGCCATGGTAAACCTGGGATCGAGCCTGACACCTCGTCTCAGCAGTCCATTACCCATACCACTAGACTACTGCCGGTTTTTATTAAAATAAAACTACATTTGGAACGGATTCTATCGCGATTTATTTTATCCGTGACGTGTTAGTTCCCGATGAAGTAGAATAGGGCTACCCCATCTCTTCATGTGGGTATTGTAGAAGGAGACTGTGGGATAGAGCTGTGCTCCATCCGATAGTAAACATACAGCTCATGACTAAGTGTCCGCTTCCAAAAGTCATAGTTGACGAAATGTGCTTATTAATACGGCTCTGCCTATCCCTTCGGGGATTTCCAGGCTTGAGTATATGTATGAATGTATCCGTTAAATAAAAGTAGTTTTATTTCAATGAGTGACATTCGCGTAAACTTCAAAAATTTACCTTTTATATTCATAGTGAAAATAAAATTTATGTAACAATTTTGTAATTACCACTGAATCTTGAAAGTTATTGTTTTTTTATCAGTCTGCCACTTCATCATAATAGTTTCATAATTAATTAAGAATATGTAATAATTTGGAAGGAATGAATATGGGTATTTGCATTGGTCTGGTCGTGCGTCGGAGAGCACGTTATACCGTCGGTCCCGGTTGCCATACGAATATCTGTGGCAGTCGTAACGGGTAGTTGGAGCCCTCAAAAGTCTAACAACTGGTCTAGCTGCAATGCTTGGATATCGCCTTAGGGTTGTGGAGGTCAGATAGCAATCGCTTCACAGGAAATATCCAAAACTAGCCAAATTCGCAGTTAGACTGGTAAAGCTGACTCCAGACTCTAAACTGTACGCTTCGGATGCGACTGGGTATAACGCAAAGATGAAGAGGAAGTTATAATAATTGTATTTAATTAATACAGGATAATACAATATATAACGTAGTTAAACTAATGTTAATAAGACTTAATAGGTACTAATCTTACCTCACCTTAGTTAAACTAGATTTAGTAAGTAAGGCTATACAAATTTTACCTCACCTTAGACTAATATTAGTAACACTATACTAACTTATTAAACTGTTACAGCTATACCGATATTTTTACACTGTGTACCCTAGATCTTCAGGCATTTTGTTTCTTCTTTGCCTAGATTTAATTGGAGCTGTCCCTATGTCTCCCATTAATTCTTCAACAAAGTTCCATTGTCAATAAAGTAATTTGCGCCAGTTATACTCCTGGCCTTGTCGCTAGCCAGAAACACGATCAAATCACCAACTTCCTCAGGTTCAGATACTCTGGGCATTTTGAACGATTTCTGAATTTCGTCCCAAGATTGATCATAGCCTGCAGTCTTGAAAATAGCTGTCTTAGTTGGTCCTGGGCTCACGGTGTTTACTCTAACACCAAGTGAAGACAGTTCTAATGCAGCTCCTCGAGTAAAGTGACTTAATGCAGCTTTTGTTAAGCAGTAAGTCATGTAACCTGGGTTTCCAATAAAAGAAACTCCAAGTACACTAGAAATATTCACAATATTACCTTTAGTCTTCTCCAAGTAAGGTACAGCGAGAGTCGTCAGAAGTACGATAGATCGAAGATTAACATTCATGACTTTATCATAATCTTGCATCAATTTACCATCTAGAAGCGACCCATTACTCAGTATTGCAGCATTATTGACGAGAATATCAATTTTTCCAAACTTTGCTATCGTTTTCTCCACTATAGCTTTCACGTCGTCATCGTTCGACATCTCTGCTTTTATAATAAGAGTGGTAGCTCCAAGGGCTTCACATCTATTGGCGACTGCTTTCAAATTTCTTTCATTTCTTCCTCCAAGTGCGAGGTGAGCTCCTTCCTTTGCGAATACTTCTGCAGTAGATGCTCCTATTCCGGAGCTGGCACCGGTGATGATAACAACTTTATTTTTTAAACTCATGGCTGCGTGTTACGAGATGGGCTACTGAAGACAGACTGAATTCAATGCACTCAGATACTTACAAACATCACATTAAATTCTCATATTATTTTTATTCGTGTCACGACCTACATTCATACTCGTAATAAGCTGTACTTTAAGGACCTAAAATGCACCTACAAGCCTACCGTATAAGAATAAATCTTGAGCACCAGGTTTTATCAAAAGCGGTAATACCAGATTGCCAAAAGTGATCTTTAGGTTTCTTATTGGTGTTGGCAGGCGACCTAAAAAATAAAGTATTCAAAATACTTAACTGCGTTGAAGTGAACCCAAAAAAAAAATGAGATGTCTCGCCGCAGTCGCCGGTCCCCTCCAATCGATCTAATTTAAATGGTCCTTGACCGCTTTTTGTAACGAAACGTATTCAAGATTTTGATTTGTTTATCATTTTTGACCTATTGTTTTTGTTACATAACACTACTAAGTGTTTTAATGTTATTAAATAAATA
This sequence comes from Eilema sororculum, assembly GCA_914829495.1. NCBI lineage: Eukaryota > Metazoa > Arthropoda > Insecta > Lepidoptera > Erebidae > Eilema > Eilema sororculum. The sequence continues at coordinate 18,837,718 of OU618536.1, forward strand.
AATATTTCACAACATTCTACACCACGCTACCTTTTTTTTTTTTTTTTTTTTTTTTTTTTCGTGCGGAAATCCCCACGGATACCCCCCCTGCCGGAGCCGGAAGGGGAGGTTATGTCGGACTCGAACCGACTAAAATCGCACGCCGACTGTGGGTCTTGGTGCTAGGCCGGAGGTGAGGTTGTCAAAGACATATCCCTCGCACCCCGGCTGACCCAGGGCCATCCCTTACGGTCTGGCCCTCCTCAGGAGGGGGGACAACGGTGTCCCCAACTCGCCCCCGGAATGGGGAGGCGCACTATTCAGCGCGCCGCCGCCGTGGCCTGCTTCTGCTGGGGTGACAGGCGGCTCCACCCGTCACCCCCAGGCCCGCGCTCATGGGGGACGGAGGTCAGTCAGTGCCCTCCGACGCCCGAGTTGCCTGCGCGCGCGGGCGGCGCGATCCGCGAGTCTTTCTCGCTCGCGCCGCCTCTCCCGCTCCGCCGTCTCCTTCACGACCATTACCTGCTCGCTGAAGGAGACGCCGGCCGCCCACGCGTCCGTGCAGCGGACCATTGCTGTGAGCAGGGTGGCGAGGGTGAGAACTCTCACTCCCAGGGCCGCCACTAGCTCCCGCCTCGGTTCGGCCCATGCCGGGCACTCGGTGAGCGTATGCAGCCCCGTGTCCTCGCTCGCGTCGCAGTGATGGCACTCGGACGTTGGCTCCTTTTCGATCCGACACAGATATCTCCCGAAGCACCCGTGCCCGGTGATAATCTGCGTCAGTCGATACGAGAGGCTGCCATGTGGCCTCTCGAGCCATTCCCCCATGATGGGCCTTACCGCCTCTATGACGGCATGCCCTGCGCGTCGTTGCTCAAGTCGTCGCTCCCACTCCGCCACCATGATCCCGTGGAGCCGGGACCTCTCGGCCCGAATGTCTTCGGGCTCGGGATCGTATCCCCGCTCCCGCGCCTCCTTACGGAACCGATACAGTGCCGCAAGGGATCTCGCTTCCAGGATCCACGGTGGCGATCCGGCTAGGAGACTCGCCGCTTCAAAGGATATCGTGCGGTACCCCCTAATGGCCCTGCAGGCCATCGTCTGCTGCGGCGCATGCAGCAGTTGCACGAACCTGGCCTGCAGGGCGTCCGCCCACACGGGGCACCCGTACAGGGCCATGGACCGCACGACACCCGCGTAGAGTCTCCTGCAGGAGTCCTCTGGGCCCCTCAAGTTGGGCAGCAGCCGCATCAGCGCGTTAGCTGACACCAACAGTTTGGGGCGCAGACTTCGGAAGTGCTCTCCGAAGTCCCACCGACCGTCGAGTACGAGCCCCAGGTATTTCAACCGGGGCTTGATGTCGATGGGAGTACCTCCTACTGTCAGGCTGGATCCCGGGGGTGGCCCGCGCCGAGGACCGACTGGCAGAGGACTGGCAACACTGCCGAAACGTAAACATTGGTTCTGTATTTAAAGATCCCAGAAAAATATAAATAACTTATTAACTACGATGAAAAGTGTAATTTCAATAATAATAATGGATGATATATGTGCGTAAATGTGTATAGTGCAAAAAAACAATAAACTACAAAAATAGAACTGTGAAGTCAAGTTTTGGAGTTCTGAACCCGAAAAGTGTTATAGTACAAAACAAATGCATAGAAAACTAATAATTAGTGAAGATGTATACCATGTACATGCATATCTATGAAAACAATACGGTGAAATTATAAAAAAGTGATAATCATAACAATAAAAATCAGTTGAATTCAAATGTAAACATTTTTTTCACGGAAAGAATAAAGACCCAATCAAGAAAAAGGGTAAATCTAAATTAAAGGTAGTAATCAAGACCTAATTTCAAAGAAGTAATAAGATAGACCTAATAAATTCAGTTCGGAAATAACATATAGACCCAAACAAGTTAAATATTGGGCGCTTTTACAATACGTACGACACGATTTAACGTCACGGATATGAGGTACATAATACGACATTAAATTCCGGACCTCGAAAAGCCGCTTTTATGTAGTGAAGCAAAGCACAAATATTATATTAAATATATACACAACAATGGATGATGAACACACGATAAATATTACGCAGAGGAAAAAACAACACAAAAGAAATAACAGCCTGAGTATCAGCGATGACGATGGTGAGTTGGACCTGGACATCTCCTATCAAAGTCTACCGAACTATACCGAAGATATTTCTACAATGAAGAATGAAATAACAAAACTAAAATTAGAGTTACAAGCGGCAAACCAAGAAATTGACAATTTAAACATAGAAAATCAAACATTAAAAAGTAAAGTAATAGAATGTGAAAACAAAATAACAATATATAAAAACGTTGGTATAGAGGAACGATCGAATAAACCAAACACCACACCAAAAAAGTTCTTCTCACCCCAATATCAAAGACGTCTTAAAGCGCTGACATTAGGAGCAATTTCACCCAAATTCTCAAAAAAGGAGCTGTTACAACAGGAAACGCCATCAAAAATTCCGGCTTCCACTGCACCACATAAACCAAAACCTACACATACAACTGCTGATATAACGACTACGTGTCCAAATAGCCATATTGAGAAAGATAAGGATGTTGATAGAACTGAAGTACTGGGAAAAAAGAAGATACTAATAATCGCCGATGAACAGGGCAGAGGATTGCAAAAAGCCTTACAAAAACTAGTTGGGAGTGACTATATTGTAACATGCTTCTGGAAGTCAGGTGCTGGATTGCCACAAGTACTACGTACTTCAAAGACTGAAATTAAAACGTGCCTAACGATGGAGGATTTTGTAGTGGTGTTTGGGGGTATAAATGATAAAAACCCATATGAGTGTCTATCGAGCCTCCTTTATTTTTGTCGTTCTGTGACTAATACCAATATACTGGTGGCTCAGATTCCATATAATAATTGTTTAAATGTTAAAAAACTAAATTACGAAATCAATTTTTTATGTAACAGACATAGTCACGTAACATTTATCAACATGAACTATGAAACTTTAATTCCCCACAGACGTAACCTACCACACTGTATTCGTGGATATATTCTAAAAGAGGTTTTAAAAATGAATTACTTCCAAAACTATAATAGATACATAAAACTTAAACAAAAGGAATCACATGTATGTAACAACTTAGCAGAAACAAATAAGTCCTACTTATCAAATGCCACTCAAACTTGTGACCAAGATTTTCAAGCTACTGAAAACATAAATAATACATTTTTTCGTGAATAAGCAGCTATATATTTTACACCAAAATATAGCGGGCTTAATAAATAAATCAGATGAGCTTTCTGTTTGTCTTAATTTACTGTCAGATAAAAAACAAACAGTGGATATATTATGCATAACTGAACATTTTATGTCACATAATGAATCTCACCTTTATATGCCTAACTATGTTTTGGCTGCATGTTACAGTAGAGATCACATTAAGCGAGGTGGTTCATGTATATTGGTGAGAGCTGGCTATTCTTGGATAGAACTACCTGAAGTGCAACAATTTTCTTTGCCTAATGTGATCGAATGTTGTGCTATAGAAATACCTGCATACAAAATTGTTATAATGTGTGTATACAGGAACGGAAACCTTAATATGTTTTTTTATAAATTAGAACAAATTCTATTGTTATTATCTCGTAGAAACTATAGGCATATAATTATAGCGGGTGATCTAAACATCAATGCTCTAGTGAATAAAAAAGAGACACGGGAGCTGAAATGTCTCTTGGAACGCTATAATTTAATGTTAGCAATAGATAAACCAACTAGACTGCAAAGACAAACCTGTATAGATAATTTTGCACACAATTTTAAAAAAAAGTGTAGGGCGGAAGTGATAGACTTTGAGTTATCTGATCACACCGCACAGTTGCTGATATGCCCAATTGATGGAATAGGTTTGCTGAAATACTGGTACAAGTTACAAAGGGATTATGCAAATGAAAATATTGTACGGTTTAGAGGCATTATTGAAAAACTAACATTCTCTGAGGTTTACCAGACAGAGGATCCAAATGAGGCATACAATGCATTTTATGATCATTTTAAATTGTTTTACGATCTGTGTTTCCCGACAAAACGAATTAAAATAACGGTAAACAGAAAGCCAAAATGGATCTCACGTGGACTAAAAATATGTAGTGTAAAAAAACGACAATTACTTTGGAAATCTCGACTAGAACCTACACAACTAAATAAATGTAAATATAAGGACTACACGAAGTTGTACAAAAAAATTATAAATCTGACTAAACGATCTCAAAATGACTACCATATAAAAACGTCTAAAAACAAAAATAAGACAACTTGGCAAATAATAAATAAGCGTAATTTCAATCTGCCTGAAAGCTCCATAAGTAAAATTAGAAATCAAAATGACATTATCGAGAAACCAGAACTCATAGCAAACAAATTTAATAATTATTTTATTGACAAAATTGTGGCGATGCCAGATAGAGGTAAAAATGTAACTGAGAACATAATATCTAGACAAAATTCTATGTTCATGGATCCATGTGTCCCGATGGATATTTTACACATTATAAGAGGACTCAAAAATACAAAAAGTGTAGGGTATGATGAAATAGCAACAAATGTAATAAAACAAGTAGGCGATTTAATATGTGGTCACATGTGTCATATTTTAAACCTTTGTATAAGTAATGGAGTCTTTCCTGAAAATCTTAAGGTTACAATCTTAAAACCCTTATATAAAAAAGATGACAAGGAACAAATGCAAAATTATAGACCAATTGCACTACTATCCGTCTTCTCGAAGATATTTGAAAAATATATATACAATCAAATCTACGTATATCTTGAGAAATGCAACATTCTTTGTAAAGAACAAAAAGGTTTTCGTAAAAATATGACAATTAACCAAGCTATATATGACTTTTTAAATACGATTATGATAAATGTAGATAATAGAATACCGATATGTGCTGTGTACTGTGATATGACACAGGCATTTGACTACGTAGATCATGACATTTTGATAAAAAAACTGGACTGCTATGGTATAAGGGGAAACATACTGGACTTACTTAAAACGTATTTGACTAATAGAATTCAACTGACCGCGATAACAAAATTAAATGAAAAAACTAATTATGAGACTACGTATGTATCAAAAAGACGTACTGTATCTTTTGGCGTTCCACAGGGCAGTGTACTGGGCCCCTTATTGTTCATAATATATATAAATGATTTACCAAAGGCAACAGATCATCAATTAACACTTTTCGCTGATGACAGCACAATAACAATACCTTGTACTAATGTAGACTCATATGAATATGAAGTAAATAAAACTTTATCTGAGATTATCACGTGGATGAATAATAATTATTTAAAAATAAACCTAGTAAAAACAAATATAATGTATTTTAGTCAAAGACGTCCCTCAAATATAATGGATATACAGTATCAAAATAACAAAATTCTTGCCACAGACAACGCTAAATTCTTAGGGCTATTAATAGACAGAGAACTGAAATGGAAAAAACATATTGAGGGGCTAGCATCTAGACTAAATAGTTCATCATACGCACTGCGTAAACTGTCTAAGGTAGTAAATGTAGATGCTAGACTTACTGCGTATCACGGTATGGTTGCGTCGGTACTGAGATACGGTGTGATATTTTGGGGCAATTCCACAAATAAAGAAATAGCCTTTAAGTCTCAGAAGCGATGTATCAGGGCTATGTTTCACCTCGCCCCGGGCAACCGCATCCTCCGCCAGAGTCCTCACGCGCATGATGGCATCCACAGTGGAACGCCACCGGCGGAAGCCGTACTGAGTGTCCGCTAGGTCCGGCCCCACTCTAGAGAGGTGCTCGACGAGGCGCTTGGCAATCACTCTTTCGAAGAGCTTGCCCACCTCGTCGAGCAACACTATGGGCCGGTACCCGGACGGCTCGTCCGCCGGGCGTCCGTCCTTGCGGATGAGGACCAGTTTCCCCGTCTTCCACATCTTCGGAAACTGGCCCCGCTCCAAGCATGCGCTGAGGAACCCTCGCAGTCGGGGTTCGAGACCGTCTTCTCCTAGAGCTAGGACCCACGCACGGCCTGGAATGCCGTCGGGTCCCGGGGCGGTGTTCTTCTTGGCTCTAAGCCGTCGCACCGCCAGCTCTAGTTCTACCCAAGTGACCTCGGGCACGTCGTCGTCAATAACCACGCCGGGCGCATCAGGCGACCGAGGTGGCGGAGTCATCTGCGGCGGAACGTGTTCCGCCCGCGCCGGGAACAGGGATGCCACCACTCCTCCAAGCAGAGCCGGCTCGAGAACCTGGGTCAGGGGAGGGGCCCGGGGGCGCAGCTTTCCTCTTACCAAGCGGTAAGGCCGCCCCCATGGGTCCCGCTCCAGTGTCTCCAGCAGCTCCCTATAGGAAGCTGCCTTCGACCGCTTGATCTCCGCTCGGAGGGCATTCCTGGCCTCCCTGTATCCCTCTTGCAACTCCGCCACTAGGGGATCTGTGTCTGCGGGGCGGCTACGCCTCCTACGGAGCCTGGCCCACCGGCGGTGCGCGATCACGCAGGCTTGACGCAGCCTCGCGATCTCCGCAGTCCACCAGTAGACCCGGCGCCTCGGACTATAGGCTGGAGCCCTAGACATACCCGCATCGCAGACAACAGTCATGGCCTCCCGGAACCACGCCGCCTCGTCATCAATGTCGTCAGGCCTGTCCGGCACCATGGCCCAGGCCTGCACGGAGGCGGCTTCCAGGAGAGCATCCCTATTCAGTCCCCTAAGCACCCAGCGCGGCTCGCGTGGGGCCGGTGTGACCGGCGCATCACTCTCGGGAGGGGAGACATCAAACCGAACGTATCGGTGATCCGACAGTGTCTCCACCTCCACGACAACACGCCAGTCCCGCACACGTTGCGACAGCGAAGCGCTCGCGAATGAGAGATCAACGATCGAACTCGCCCCGCGCTCCGCCACCCAGAACGTGGCTTCGGCCCCGCGATTCTGGAGAACCAGACCGAGAGTAGCGGCCCAGCTCTCCAGAGCCCTACCTCGCGGGTTCGTGTGCCGGGACCCCCAAGCCTCAGACCAGGCATTGAAGTCCCCAAGCACAAGAACCGGGCGAGGGTGACAGGCATTGACGACGTCGGTCAGCCGCTCCAGCGACTGCCGATACTGCCCTATGCGTCGGTGTGATGCCGGCGTGAAGTAGACGGCCACGACCGCAATCTCCCCCACACGCGCCGCTACGATGCCATGCTCCCTTGCGATCACCACAAAGGGAGGGGCACCCGCAGCGGCGTTACGCACCAGTGCCGCCGATCCATCCAGGTCGACCACCCAGGCAGGCCCGGGGGGCCGGTGGGTGTACGGATCGGCGACAGCGGCGACGTGTATGGACCACTGTGCCATGCTCTGGAGCAGAAGTGCCTGAGCATCGACACCGTGGCCCACGTTCGCCTGCAGGATGCGGAGCTGGGGATCCATTATGGAACCATCTCCGCATCCCGCTGCGAACTATCGGCGGAACGCCCGCCTCGTGGCTTCGGCTCCCCTCCGGTGCAGGCCTTGCTGCCAACCCGATGGTCGGCCGGTTTGCCCCCCGCTGCACACCTAAAACAGTGCAGCGGAGCCTCGCAACCACCGGCCCTGTGACCGGGCTGGCCACAGCGGAAGCAGCGGTCGCCGACCGTCACCTCCGCCGTGCACTGCACCCCCACGTGTCCGACCGACAGGCACCTAAAGCACCTGGCCGGTCGAGCCTGCAGGAGCTGTGCCCGCACCCCAACAACGCCGTCCACCACGAGGACCCGCCGATCAGCAGCCTTTTGAGCTGCCGCGATGGGGCAGCCGACAACTGCCGCCCCCTGTCCGCGACGGCCGTAGCGTATTGCTCCGACCTTAACCGCCTCCAGGGGGCAGCCCCCGGCCTCCGCCACGGTGGCCCGAATTTCTTCGGCCGTGATGGAGTCGTCCAGGCCCGAAATGCGCAGTTCTGCGCACTTGATGGGCCTGGACACCCGGACGTCAGCTGCGTCCAGCGTCTCCCTTAGCTGAGCCGCTATGGCATCAGCCTGGGGACCGCTGGAGGCGCCAGGGACCTGGATGAGGCGGGCCCCCGTCCGAGTCTCCGTGACTCGGAGGGGCTTCGCCAGATTAAGAGACCTCATATCTATGAGGCCTCTGGCCCGCCTTACCAGGTCGGGGTATTGCACGCCCCTCTCCGCGGCCTCCGGCGTCATCGTCAAGACGACAGCCGTGGTGCGGGGGACGCGCAGCCTTCCCGGCGCTCCCTTCGCGGCAGCCTCGGCCTTCTTGGCCTTTTTGGCTGCTTTTCGCTTGGCGTTCCGCTTCCTCCTCGACTCTCCGACTACCTCCCAGCCCCCCGCCGGAGCGGAGCTTGTGGAGGCGGTCGGGGCCGGAGCCGACTTCGAGGCTGGAGCCAGGGCTTGGGCTGGGGCTGGGGCAGAGGACGTCTTCCCCTTGCCCTTCCCCTTTCCCTTGCCCTTGGGCTGAGTGCCCTGCGCAGCAGCGGCGGCGGTAGCGGCCGGAGCAAATGGCACAGCGGATGGGCTGCTGGCCGACTCCTGTGGGGTCCCCGTCGCTACCGGGCGGCCCCTTTTGAGTGCTCCGGCATACCCACTCCCAGTCGGGGTCGCCAGGGGCGGACGGCGGATGGAGTCCATCACGGCTTCCAAGCAGCGCCGTGTGTGCTCCTCGTGGGCCGCCTGCCGCGCTTCCTGCGCAGCCTGAGCCGCCTCCATCCGCTTTTCCATGGCGGCCAAAGTCGCCATGCAGGCCGCCAACGGGTCCGCGGGCCGGGCCGTTACCAGCACCGGTGACTGTGGCCGGACAGGCGCCGGCGGTGGCGACTCCGGCTGCACCGGTGCCTCCAGCCGCAGCGGCGACCTTGACCGCACCGGTGACCGCTCCGGCGAAGCCGGCCGAGCCGACGGTTTCGGCGCTGCCGGCTGCGCGACCGGCTTCCGCCGCGCCGACCGCGTGACGCGCCCCTCCGGCAGCCCGGCAACGACCTTCTGGAGATCGGCAAAGTCGGCGGCCATTTTGCCCATCTCCTTCCTGTATTCGGCCGCCTGCCGCTCCGAGGCATCGATGAGCTCGACCTGCCGTCTGCCTAGCTGAGCCCGCTCGTTCCGCGAGTCAGCCAGCTCCGCTCTGAGCAGGCCGAACTCCTCAACAAGGCGCGTCGTCGCCCGTCGCAGCCGGACTTCCTCCGGCCCCATAGACCCAGCACGGGTCCCTATTACGTCCTCCAGGGCCTGCAGTACCTCCCTAGACGTAGGGTCGGTACGCGGCATGGGCGTGGGCGCCACCGAGGTGGAGGGACTCGGCAGCGCCACAGCATCTCTCAGGTCCGGGACCCGAGAGGAGGGCGTTTGGGGGATGGGCCTCTTGCCACCTCGCGTCTTCCCCCGGCCGACCATCGCAACCTTGGGCGGGGGGGAATCCTCGCTGCCCTGGTTGTCCTCGTTGGAGGACGAGTCGGTCACAGTAACGGCTGCGTCTGACTCAGTCCTCCGTGGAGGAGGAGCAGCCTTCTTGCCGCCGTTCCTCCTCCGTGCAGATTTTCGGGTCTGCAGACCCACCGGGCTGTTCGCCCTGCTCTTCTCGGTGGCGGTGTCGAAATTCTCCGACACCACCGCAGTTGGTGACGCGACCTCCGCGTCTTGGTGCTGCGCGACCTCCGCGCAGACTATTTCGCTTGGTAAGGGGGGGGTTTTATGTTTAATTGAAGTTTCCATAAGGTTCCCACGAGCATGAGACGAATTAAACTACACTTCCCGGGTGACGCTCATTCCGAAAAGCGGGGTAGATACTGTGGAGGTCCCCTGGTGTCCACAGGTTTTAAACGACTTCGCTGTCGGGTTTTAGAGACTTTTCCTTGTCGCGGGCCGGCCAATTAAGGCAAGCCCCGCGGCCTCCAGGTTACCGGCGTACTGAGTGTGGCTAGCACTCAGATCGTTGCCGACAACTAGGAGGTTACGCGACGCGGGGGAGCAGCCAACTCTCCCAACACCGACGGTGGCACGAGAGCCTGTCAGCCCCTGCGCGAGCAGTGGGCCGACCCGTCCCTGGATCTCACGGAACCCTTGCCTCTCCCCTGTCCCCTCTGAGAGCAGAGGGATACTGGGAGCGACTAGCGGGAACCGGATCTCTCTCCGCGGGCCTTGAAGCCCCGCCACACCACGACCCCCTCTGGGTCGGCTAGCCCTCAAAAGGGCTGTTTGAATGGAAGGAATCCTACGGATCCCTTCCCGCGGGCCTTGCAGGCCCGCCATACCACGACCCCCTCTGGGTCAGCTAGCCCTCAAAAGGGCTGTTTGAATGGAAGGAATCCTACGGATCCCTTCCCGCGGGCCTTGCAGGCCCGCCATCCCACGACCTCCTCGTACAATGAGGTCAGCCGTTGGGTTATTCGTCAACGGCCAACAGAACTCCTAAGGTGGGAGTCTGTTAGCCGTTGTCCAGGATGCACCAGCCCCTCCGCTTCCGCTCCCCAGGACCGCAGTCCAAAGGGGGAAGAAACGGAAAGGCCAACGTGGAGGTTACCCAACCCGCACCCCACACCACGCTACCTAGACACATGGTTAACTTGTGTTATGGTATCTAGAAAACGGATAAACATACTTAAATACTTTTATTGTTGTAAATATAGACATACTTATTAAACATAGAAACACCCTAACCAAGGCAACTATTAGTGTTGTATATAACCATGAAAATCAATATACTTCTCTATACCATGAATCATTATTCTGTCGAAAATATTGTATTATTTTTTGGCCGTGTGTCAATTTGAAAGCTCGCTGATAGTAAAAGTACAGTGAAGATCAAAATACCTGCTCCTACTTTGATCTACACAAGTCAATAATAGAGCCCGGAATATTATGGCAATAGGCTCAACCCCTATTACATGGGACTGACTACAATTATCGGTGAAATGTGTGTGGTAGTTCACCTTTGCCTAGTTTCTCCCGGGATAAAGGCGTGATAACATGCATCTATGTAAGTAACGATAAATAGTAACAAAATATAAATTTATTTACACTCTCCTGTAAAGCTGTAAATGTTAGGCCGCTAATGTATTTCATGCCCAGATAGGACATCTCCTGCCTATACTGACAAATAGGTAATAATGCATCAACAAGTAGCAAGTTGATGTATAGGCTTTGGCTACCTGAAGTCCATATTTAAGCTTAAGTAGAGATCGTTCTTTGCATCTTAATCATGCGATTTTGCGAATGATATATCGGTGGGTTGACAAGAATTGGTTACGAGTGCTGTGACCGGCATTTGAATGTTGCACACACAATGCAGCGTTTAATCGCTTCATATACTGATTTTATAGCTTTACTGACGTTTGCACAGTCGACAAAGGAGATACGGTCGCACTTTTACAATGTAAATTTAGTATTTAAAAAACCTACGACACTCCCCATTCCCTCTTCAAACCCCCATAACTTTAACACGGCTCAACCGATTTTTATCAAACATGTCTAAGAGCACTTGCAAATAAATCACATTTAATACAAAAATAATAAATTGAAATCGCTTCATCCGTTCGGGAGCTATGATGCCACAGACAGACAGACAGACAGACAGCAACACCCCTCTCTTTGCGTCGGGGGTTGTATAAGTTGTATTTGTATTATATATTGTGTGATTTAATGACATTAAAGTTTGCACGCTCTACGGAGCGGAATATGTACTGTACCCGCTAGTTATTAAGACCTACAGATGTAACCTTATTCGATGTAAATAAAGATTATGAATTCAATTGAATTGTATGCAAAGGTGTAATCGTATCTCCTTTGTCGATTGTACATACATAATACTCCAGTGGCGAAGGGTGAACATTTTCAAAGGGCAAGCCGGTGGAAATATTGGAATATAAATGTAAACATCTCTACCATGACTTCTATTTGCAGAGCAAGCCAGTAGGTTTCATGTAGTGGGACCCTTCCCCACTGTAATACTCAAGCCTTTCTCCTCCTGGGGTAGACAGAGACAATAGACCATCATCTGCTTCTGTCTTTACATACAGGTGAATGTCTGAGTTGTGACGTCAAGATTTGGCATTACGTAGGTATTAAAGTGCTCCACCCTGCTCACAGCAATGGTCCGCTGCGCGGACGCGTGGGCGGCCGGCGTCTCCTACAGCGAGTAGGTAATGGTCGTGAGGAGCGGGAGAGCGGCGCGAGCGAGAAAGACTCGCGAATCGCGCCGCCCGCGCGCGCAGGCAACTCGGGCGTCGGAGGGCACTGACTGACCTCCGTCCCCCATGAGCGCGGGCCTGGGGGTGACGGGTGGAGCCGCCTGTCACCCCAGCAGAAGCAGGCCACGGCGAGGGCGCGCTGAATAGCGAGCCTCCCCATTCCGGGGGCGAGTTGGGGACACCGTTGTCCCCCCTCCTGAGGAGGGCCAGACCGTAAGGGTCAGCCGGGGTGCGAGGGATATGTCTATGACAACCTCACCTCCGGCCTAGCACCAAGACCCACAGTCGGCGTGCGGTTTTAGTCGGTTCGAGTCCGACATAACCTCCTCTTCCGGCTCCGGCAGGGAGGGTATCCGAGGGGATTTCCGGGGCGAGGTGAAGTCAAATTGACGTGTCCTGTATAAAAAAAAATATAATTTCCGCACGAAAAAAAAAAAAAAGGTTTTAAAGTGCTCAAAATAATTTTAATGCACCTTCCTGTTGACGGATTGTTCTGATATTTGGTACACACCTTTAGCACAGAAAAAGTATGGTCTCCTTTAGTAAGGACAATAATACAATTAAAATCAATAAATCAGTTTGATTTGCTCTTAACATCATCGAGACCGTCCGATCATTTTGAGACTTTGGAGTCAAGATATTTTTGACGCTGTTCTATCCGTAAAGCAAAATAATTGTCAACCTCACCCCAAATTACATGAACTTGCGTGTTGTAAAATTGATGTCAGATCTAATTGTTTAAAATCGTAGTTTGGAAAATTCTAAGACATACCGTTTATTTTGCATTAACATACTATTTACTCTAAAAGTATAGGTATTTTAAAATGTTTTTAGTGTTTTTTATTTAATGACAGCTACACCGGCTACACGACATCTGAAGGCTGTTATTTATCGTACAATGAGCGTCATAAATATCTTGACGACAAAGTCTCAAAATGATCTTAAACTCTCAAATTAAGAGCAAATCAATCTTTTTTATTGAAAGAAAAAGAAAGAAAGAAAGAAAATATTTTATTCAGCACATTACATGAAGTGACAAACATAAAACACACACATAAACATAAACTAAAGGTGTGCAGCAAATATCAGAACAATCTGGAAGATGGTCGGAAAACTGAATTAAGATCATTTTGACTACTTTGTACGTCAACATCTTTCTGATGCTGACTGTACAGTGGAGATCCGGTAATACCCCTTCTTACATGACTCTTAAAAATCAATGTCATGTCTTATGTACGTGAATATATTTTTTTATCGTATAAAATTAATATAACTAATTAATAGATACTCACGACAGCAATAATAGATAACAAACACATCTGTAATAGTAACATAATACATTACGATTAGTCTGTTTTGAGTTCTTGTAACACGTAGTCATGAGTTTCAAAAATAAAGTTGTTATCATCACCGGTGCCAGCTCCGGAATAGGAGCATCTACTGCAGAAGTGTTCGCTAAAGAAGGAGCCGACCTCGCACTTGTAGGAAGAAATGAAAGTAACTTAAAAGAAGTTGCCAATAGATGTGAAGCACTTGGAGCTAACACTCTTATTATAAAAGCAGAGATGTCAAATGATGACGATGTGAAAGCTATAGTGGAGAAAACGATAGCAAAATTTGATAAACTAGATGTTCTCGTGAATAATGCTGGAAGACTAAGTAACGGGTCGATCCTAGATGGTAAACTGATGCAAGATTATGATAAAGTAATGAATGTCAATCTTCGTTCTGTCTTACTTCTGACGACTCTCGCTGTGCCTTACTTAGAGAAGACTAAAGGTAATATAGTGAATGTGTCAAGTATACTTGGGTTCTCTTTTGTTGGAAGCACTGGTTACATGGCTTACTGTCTAACAAAAGCTGCCTTGAGTCATTTTAGTCGAGGTGCTGCTTTAGAACTCTCTTCAGTTGGCATAAGAGTGAACACTGTGAGTCCAGGTCCAACTAAAACTAACGTTTTGAAAACAGCAGGTTTTGATCATTCATGGGAAAACATTCAGGAGTTTTATAAATTGAACAGAGTAACTGAACCAGAAGAAGTTGGCGATTTGATTATGTTTTTGGCTAGTGATAAAGCTAAGAGCATTACTGGTGCAGATTTCGTTATGGACAATGGAACTGTGTTAAAGAACTAATCGGACATACATAAATCTAGTTTCAGATAGCATGAAGCTTTTGCCAACCGTTGCACTGACGAACCATCTATAAAGAATTTAGATATCAAATTTTCCGGGTATTTGTCCAAATTTGTAGTAAGTTAGTTATGTCAATAATATAAGTATAAGCATTGAAAAAATATATCCCCCTATACCCGGGCCTATAGCTTTCATAATTTCGGGCAGAGCTGTAAGGTATTATTTTAGTTTTGTATTACTTAGTGTAGATTAAGAAAATATTTTTTTAGTATTAAATGGTTACAGCCTTTCCTATCGTTTTATTATTAGTTAAAGCAAAACATTGTAGGAAACTAGGAAGCTAATGATTCTTAAAAGTATGTTGTTAGTTTTTTATTAACCATCTAATTAGAATCTGAGAATGAATGTCAGAATTATTTATGTGTTACTAGCTTTTGCCCGCGGCTCCAACCAAACATAGCCTATGTCCAATCTCTTGACAGCAAAATCCCCGGTAACAAAATGATCCGACTTTTATTGAATTCATTTGTTACAAAAAATGTGATAAATGAAGAACCGATTTTGTGCAAATTTCACATAAACCATCTACTAAATAGTCCAAACAAAGCCTAAACATTTGGTTTGGACAGATGAGCCCGTTTTTACATATGCATATTAATTAAAATAATATAAAATGCCTTAACTTGGGGTAGAATGTCTAAATTCTCACTTGTAAAGATTTTTAACTGTTATTATAATATTTTTGATAGCACCTAAGTACCTGTATTCTGTATGAAGTACCACCTGGTGATCATGGTACTCCAAACTAACAAACATGTTGTTAGTTTGTAGTACTATGACCATCAGGTAACAAACATCTGTGCGTTAATGTTTGCTTTCATTACTGCTTACTCCTTTTCGAATACCTTCAAGTTTCATGAGTTCTGTTATAATCATCTACTACCACATTTGCAAGGTACTTTAGCATAGTTTATTGCAGTTGTTGCTCTAACGCCTAAAGTGAGACCAATACCTAAAGTACCCAACCCGTCGTGCCTAAAGGACCTTCTAACAATCAGTTTGCTGCCTCTTCCAGAACGACTCTTTCCAGGATCTTTGACAAGCTTGTCAAAGGTCCGGGAAAGAGTCGTCAGCAATCAACTTACAAAATACCTTGACTCGTAGACTCGATTGACATTATGTGATTTTTTCTTAATATTTTGATTATGTTACCTTCTGACATTTTATTTTATTTTTGACATTAATTTATATAGACATTGAATAATACCTAATTTTATTTTAAATTTTATTTTAATTTTATTTTAAATTCACAAATTGTTGGACATCAAATATTTTTTCTTTATTTTTTTAATTAGTTTCTTTCATATATTATGTTTTGCATGTGACTAATAAATTCATTTTCGATACATTTGCACGCCGATATGTAAACGGCTAAACATGACTGAAACAATAAATGAAACTATTACCTTGCATGCCTATGTGTGTATACTCATGTTTTAGCGAATAAATGATTATCTTATCTTATCTTATCAACATTTTGATCAACACATCTTTTTATCTAAAACAGATCGAAAAAATACTGGCAACCAAGTAAGTAGTCTTAGCCGTGGCCAAATAAGCCTATCACAGTCCATTGCTGGACATAGGCCTCTCCCAATGTTGGGAGACCTTGGCCTACTATTTCTAGTATTTCTACGCTTGCCAGTACATATAGCTCGTGCGTATTAACATGGCACCTGCCTCGAAAACACCCTCCTCCCGCTTCCCCACGCGCGACCCCGCTCTCGCCGTGCGAGGCTAGTAGCGTCAGCGTACACGCCTCCCGCTCCCCCGCACAAAGCCCCGGGTCAGGTGCCATGTTAATACGCACGAGTTGTAGGTATGATAAAAAAAATGTTAAGTAAGTTTTTATTTTCAATATGACTTGGACAAGTTATATGTTTTATAAGGTTAATTTTTTACCATGGCATTTTTGACATGTCATTTAGCAATTTTGTAAAAAAGCAATTACAAAACGATCAGGAAGTATAATGTTGTTTAATAGTGTACGTTGTTAAAAAGATTAATTATAAGAGTAGAGACGTCTCGGTTTGATGAGTGGCTAAGTAGATCTTGTAAACAAGTACCTAAACGATATACTTGTACATACAGTTAGCATTGATGAAGATTAGTGACGACTAAAGTAATCAGAATCATCTTATTGATATTTTAATCAATCTTATATAATTATATTGATTACTAAGATAGTTTGACCACTCTGGCTACTTACAACTTTTTGAGTAAGTACTCTAATAATATAATCAATTGAAGTTTTGGTTTCCTGATTATTTTGAGTACTTTGGTCGTCAACATTTTTCTGCTGCTGACTGTACGTATACGATCACGAATACAATAAAATTAGCAAAAATAATGTCAATAAGGTGTCTCCAATGAAGCTGTAGATTCTTCCTGTCCTGTTGTTGTGTTCCCAAGCGGCTACAATATGGGGTTCGATAGTTCGTAAGAAAATCGGTAGATGACGCTACGTCGCCTTAGACGTATAAGGAGGGAAATTTGAATCGTATCGGGCGTGTCTCGGTAGCCGAATTGGTCAGGCATTCCCCCTGTAAGGGAAAGACTGCGGGTTCGAGTCCCGCCCGAGAAGATTCTTTTTCCCTATGTATTCGAATATGGGGTTCCTCAAAAAGGGCATCAGACAGTTTTTACAGGGCTTTTTTTATCGTGCGCAAAATCCCCACGGATACCACCCCCACGGAGCCGGTGGAGGCGGTTATATCGGACTCGAACCGACTAAAACGCACACCGTCTTGGGTCCTTGGTTGCCGGAGGTGAGATTGCCGAAAGCATATCTCTCGCACCCCGGCAGACCCAGGACGATCTCTTTCGAGATGGTCCCCTTCGGGTTGTGGGGACCTCGGTGTCCCCAACTAGCCCCGGGTACGGGGAGGCGCACTTTGCGCCGCCACCGCGGCCTGCTTCTGCTAGGGTGACAGGCTGCTCCACCGGTCACCCCCAGGCCAGTGCACATGGAGGACGGAGGTCGTTCTGCGACCTCCAACGTCCGGTTCGCCTTCGCTCTTCACGGGCTTCCCGGGCCCGGAGTCTAGTCCGGACCCGACCGGCCGCCTCCTTCTCGAGCATTACTTGCTCGCAGAAGGAGGCGGCCGCACCCCAAGCGTTCGCGTATCGTACCATCGCTGTGAGAAACGTGGCGAGTGTGAGGACTCCCACCCCCAGAGCCGCCACAGAGTGTCCCACACCGGGTACTCGGAGTTTTTACAGGGTAGGTAGCACGATTGTATCGTCATTGGTATTCAGCGTTCACCCCTCACGTCCTTAGGTAAGAACAATCACTTTTTTGCACTATAAAGTCGTACGTACATGTAACATCTGCTTGCCGTCCACTTGCACATACGATTTTGTATGGACCATTTTCCGGCGGCGCGCGAGAAATTGAATTTCAAAATAAAATATATTTAAATAAAGATATGTACCTATTTTTGAAATTATTTGTCGCAAAAATATTTCACTTTATCATATGATAATATTATTGTAAAAAATAGTCAAAATAGCCTATAACCAACATTGATAAAGACCAAGTTCATCAAGTTCAATGATATCATGCAGACAGAGTTTGTTGAATTGTGCTTAAAATTAAGGTTATTAAATAAATTACACAATACGGTAGTTCTATCTCTTTTATTTCAGTTTTTTACACAAAAGAGGAAATTAATAATTTTAGGTAAGGAGTTTGATACAACTGGTTGTGACCACGTCTAGGCAGTGAAGTGGAAATGAGTTTTAAATTCACGTGGAAATTAATAGCTTTCAGTTCAAATTTAGCATTTAGCGTTCTGTTGTCAATGAATCCAACCATATTCGAGATAATTTTTTAGAATAAGAATAAGAATAATTTATTTGCCTTTAAACATGGTAACATGGATCTTACAATGTGTATAAGCACAGCATGTTTAGCTGCCTACTGCAGCATGCAAATTTTCAATTAACAATTTAATTTGTTATTAAAACTATTACATTTGCTAACTTTAAAGGATTTCCAACCATATTCGATCATCGGCGCCAGATTCCCGGTATATCTTTCGGGACTTCGTACGTTCTAGATTTTTCTTGGGAAGATCATTGATCCGCATCTCAATTATAAAAAACGTTTCACAAAACAGTTGAATAATTAAATAAAGTTGAACCTTTATTTTTTTATCTAAGTATATTACAGTACATTATGTAAAACAAAACTCAAATGTAAATAGAATTATAAGGAAAACACATAGCTTTACATTACATTAACGTTGTACCATTATCAATAACAAAGTCAGCACCTGTGACCCCCCTTGCTTTATCACTTGCTAGATACAATATCATATCAGCGATTTCATCGCTCTCCGAAATTCTTTGCAGAGCAGCCCGTGCTTTCAAAGCATCAATTTGAAGATTCAATCCATCAAAAATATTTGTTATAACAGGACCAGGGCTCACAGTATTAGCACGTACTCCGTATTTCGCCAGTTCATATGCGCAGCAACGAGTAAAATGATTCAAAGCAGCTTTAGATGTTCTGTATGCATTGTAGTCTGGCCTTGTTATCGTGGTAGCAGCTATACTAGACACATTCACAATATTACCTTTAGTTTCGATGAGATGCGGCACAGCATGTTTCGTGATACGAGCGGGGCCTCTCATATTCACATTCATTACCTCATCGAATGTTTCCAAAAAATCATCTGCTAGAATGTTCGCTACCCTCAATATGCCTGCATTATTGACGAGCACATCTAGCTTACCAAACTTTTCGATTGTGTTTTTGACAATCGTGTCTACTTCATCGTCCTTACTCACATCTGCTATAATAATATGAGCGTTACAACCGTAAGTAGCACACCGCTGTGAAACTTCCTTCAATTTCGTTTCATTTCTGCCAACAATAGCCACTATTGCACCTTCTTTAGCAAATAGTTCAGCTGTGGTTGCACCAATGCCAGAGCTCCCTCCTGTGATCAGCGCAACTTTATTTTTCAACATGTTGACACAAACGTCTGTTCTCGAATCGACTATAACTGGAATTGATAACTTCAACGCTGATATAGCAGTTAGGCTTATATGTTTTCGAGATAAGAGCACTCTGTAGTTAATGTATACTCTAGATAAGGTGTACACACTTGTTTGTGTGTATAAGTGTCACTTAAACGAGTGTGTAACATGCGAGTGAGTACAATATATTTTACATCGGGTCCACTTGTTTGTTTTCCATGTAAACGTGCAATCGTATCTCCTTCGCCGACTGTACCTACGTTTATCTATACAATCTATACATACATACATACAAATAAATAAAATTGGAGTGTCTGTTTGTAATATTAAAATAATTTTTTGTCTGTCTGTCTGTCTGTCTGTCTGTCTGTCTGTCTGTCTGTTTGTTTTGGCTAATCTCTGGAACGGCTGGACCGATTTGGACGGGACTTTCACTGGCAGATAGCTTATGTAATAAGGAGTAACTTAGGCTAAAAAAAAAACTGATTTTTTTTATTAAGTACATTCCACGCGGACGAAGTCGCGGGCACAGCTAGTTTTAAATAGAATTCCAGGCCAATCCCGCTTGTATTTAAAGTTTGCACTTTGGAACCTGGAGTTACTCCAACATAATTTGGTTCACTTGACTTTCTGGGAGTAACTTCCACCTATCTCTGTCAATCAGCAAGTATACTAGCTTGCAAGGTAAGGTAACCCTGGGCCCCGTAGATTGTGGTGGGTCATAATATTAGACAATACAAATGAAAATCGTCTTCTTTTAGCGGCATTTTCACACCCAATTTGTAAAATATACGTGTGTTGTTCAGGAATTTTACATTAACATGGCAAAGGAAATTACCACTGAAGCTTTTGCATCGAGAAGGTCAATATTTTGCTTGCTAATCGACAGTGATAATGAGCTCAAGTTCATCAAGTTCATTATCTTTGTATGACATTAATATATAACACGCTGATACTATCTCAGTTGGTTTTATTTAAAGATCAGAGGTCAACAGTTTTTTTTATTGCTATATTGTTAATGATAAAGGTAACGAATTGAGCATTTATCATTCTGTTGTCAAGGAATCAAATCATATTTCATCATCGGCACCAACTTTCTGGTGTTTCTTCCACGACTTCGTATGGTTTCGGTGTTTCTTGGCAAGGCCGTCGATACGCCGTTCGAGTAAAAAAAATTCTGACGAAACAATTTATGTAATTAAATAATGTAATAAAAATGCATAGTGGTTAAAGTTCACAATTTTTATTCACTCTAAGATGTCTCATGTGATTAAATTTTGACACTTGCATACATCCTTAGTTACAAATTAATAAATACTTTATTAAGTTACATCATACAAAGCCTAAATGCGAAGAAAAGCGAAAACCGCGTGAAATCCGCCATATAGGTTTTCATTACATTAACGTTGTACCATTATCAATAACATAGTCGGACCCTGTGACCCCTTTAGCTTTATCACTTGCAAGATAAAATATCATATCAGCGATCTCATCACTCTCCAACACTCTTTGCAGAGCAGCCCGAGCTTCCACAATATCCATTGTAATATCCAATTCATCAAAAATATTTGTTATAACAGGACCAGGGCTCACAGAATTAGCCCGTACTCCGTATTTCGCCAGTTCATATGCGCAACAACGAGTAAAATGACTCAAAGCAGCTTTAGATGTTCTGTACGCAATGTAGTCTGGCCTTGTTATAGCGGTAGCAGCTACACTAGACACATTCACAATATTACCTTTTGTTTCGATGAGATGTGGCACAGCATGTTTCGTGATACGAGCGGGGCCTCTCATATTCACATTCATTACCTCATCGAATGTGTCCAAAAAATTATCTGCTAGAATTTTAGTTTCCTTCAATATGCCTGCATTATTGACGAGTACATCCAGCTTACCAAACTTATCGATAGTGTTTTTGACAATGTTGTCTGCCTCATCGTCCTTACTCACATCTGCTTTAATAATATGAGCATCACAACCGTAAGTAGCACACCGCTGTGAAACTTCCTTCAATTTCGTTTCATTTCTGCCAACAATAGTCACTATTGCACCTTCTTTAGCAAATAGTTCAGCTGTCGCTGCACCAATGCCAGAGCTCCCTCCTGTGATCAGTACAACTTTATTTTGCAACATATTAATACACACGTCTGTTCTTTAACCAACTATAACTGGAACAGATTTTTACACAGATATCGCAATATGACCTATGTATACAGAGATGGTGCACAACTGTTTGTCACTTAAACTAGTGTGTCATATGCGAGTGTATACAGTAGGTGTAAGTTACATTGTGTGCATATTTATCGGACTGCCGAAGGAAGGAGGGTAATGTTTATCGAAACTATGTATGAATGTATGTATGTATATATGTATGTATGTCCATTTATTTGGCACGGCCTACAGCCTGAACGGCTTGACGGACTTGGACATGTATTGTGAGGTGTCATTTGATTCGCCGTGATTGTGTGAGTGACACCAGGTATATAAAAACTTCGAGAAAATTAAAATGGCGGATTTTTGTCGCAAAAACGTATGTTAAAAATGTTAAAAATGTATGTATATCGAGTAGGGTATCAAAATAAAGGAAATTAGAAGGAGATTAAAAAAAGATATACATGTCATATCATAACTAAAAAGTGAAAAATAAAAAAAATGAATAAAAAACCCAACTGCCACTGAAAAAATAGAAATAGGTTTGATAGCAGGCGGTACCCATTAATTTTCTTTCGGGTTACGATTGACAAATAGGTACCGCCTGCTATCAAACTTAATTCGATCTTTTCAGTGGCAGTCGGGTTTTTTATCTAATAATTTTTTTTTTTGTTTTCGATACATAACATAACATAACATAAACTCACGCCTGTATTCCCCGAAGGGGTAGGCAGAGGTGCTAGCACCCACATTTCGCCAGTTTATGTTTAGGCCCCATTGTAATAGGTGGCGGGCCTATTGCCATTAACCGGGCACTTATAAACCTGCGATAAATACACACATAACTTCGAAAAGCATCGAAAAGTCATTGGTGTGTGCCATGGTAAACCTGGGATCGAACCCGAGACCTCGTCTCAGCAGTCCATTACCCATACCACTAGGCTACCGCAGAAAATTTCGATACATGTATGTTTATTCTTAAATAGATTTCTAGGCAATCCCGCTTGTATCTAAAGCTTGCCCTTTGGAACCTGGAGTCACTCCAACATAATTTGGTTCACTTGGGAAGCCAGTTAGGCAGAATTTGCTCCAATGAAGCATTGGAGCAACTTCTGCCTAACTCCTTGTCCGTCAATCATTAGGTGTACCAACTGGCAAGGTAAGATGGAAGATCTTGGTGGTTTCCAATATTGGGTATAAGTACCTACATGCTAAAAACTATTCTTCTCTTTAGCGGTATTTTCACGCCCGGCTGATAGAATACGCGTAAATGTTCAAGAATTCCATGTAAGTATGGGAATGGAGATAACTACATAATGATTTGGTTCGAAAGAATATTATTTTTGGTTTATGGGCATCATATTTTTATGTAAAATACTTTATTATTATCCAAGCATCGATATTCTAATCTCAACTATACTTGATTATTTTAATAAGATAAAATAATCTTTACGGTTACACAAGTATCACATAGGCATCGATTTTGATTAAAACTACTTACAAAACGATTTTTACTATATAATACAACGCAGTAACAAACTATTCATAAACATCTTAATGAAGTGGCTGAAATTATTATCAACTGCAATAAGAAGATATCACATAATTATTTCATACATGTTATTATTTAAAAAAATAGACATAATACAGCTGATAAATAATTACATAAGTCTCAATCCATTATCTATAACGTGTGTGCTACCAGTGATACTCTTTGCTTTATCACTTGCTAAATACATAATTAACTCTGCTACTTCCTCAGCATCTGCACATTTCTTCAGAGCACTTGCCGCTCCTAAATCATCAAAATTGGCATTAATGTTTGCATTTTTATATAAATTTGTTCTTACATATCCAGGATTAATGGCATTCACTCTAACACCAGACGATGCTAACTCCAATGCAGATATTTTAGTAAAACAGTCAACACCAACCTTAGATACCGCATATATAGGAGCATGAATAGCGGGTTTTATCACTTTGCTAAATATACTTGAAATATTAATAATACAACCTTTTGTCTTGATCAAATAAGGCGTAGCTAAGCTTGTCATGAGAATCACTGAGCGCAGATTTGTGTTCATTACCTCATCATAAGTATCCATAATAGTTCCAGATAATATATTCCCTAGTCTGCCGATACCTGCATTGTTCACCAGTACATCTAACTGCCCAAAATCATTGATGGTTTTTTCGATAGCATTTTTACATTCTTCCGATTTTGTTACATCAGTTTTAATAACTAACACTCTGTTTCCGAATTCTCTGCACTTAGCCCCAGCTTGATTAGCACTTTCTTCGTTATAGTCAGCTATGACAACATCCGCACCATTTTTGGCAAAAAGCATTGCAGTGGCTTCTCCCATTCCTGATCCAGCTCCGGTAATAAACACGACTTTATTTTTAAAACTCATTATTGAAAGGAACTAAATTTTACTAAGTTATCAACGATACCACTGGTGTTGAAGTCACTTTTAATTCTCTGATATTCTATCATCTATTTTCTTTATCTAAGTATTTGTAGCTGTAGGCATTATTTACGACATTTCATTATCATCACATTAATATTTTTAGGACACAATAGTAAAACCGGTCAAGAGTGTGTTGAACTTACACACTAAGGGTTCCGTACACAATAAAATTGTATTGTGAGATAAATTTAATATTGTTAGTGGACATTTTAGAGTTAAGGATATAAGCTAGTTACATTTTTGCCGAAGGACCATTATTTAGTTGTATGTGGTAACAAATAATAGGAAGCCTGTTACCGACGTACGACTACTCTATATTTGAAGTAAAACGCATGTACCTAGTTTCTTGGATGATTTATTCATATATTTGTAATAGTTAGTTTAACTTTAGTTACTAGGTAAGTAAGATCCCATTGTATGTTGCCGAGGGATGGGTCTATTGTATTAGCAGATGTGGCCAACTCCAGCGCTTATTGTATTAACAGATGTGGCCGACGCCAGCGCACAATTAAAGCGGGGTAAGTGCGCGGTGCGAGGAGGGCTGTCTTGGTGATGGCCTGAGACCCGCTCCTCGGCAGTCTTGTACAGCATCTCCACCGAGCAGGTTACGCAATTGCCACGCATAGGCAGTTTTAACGGCGCGCATGTGGTAATTGTGTAACCATTGCACTAGATAGTATAACCCTTTGTAAATGCTCCCTTGTTGCACTTAAGTAAATATAGTTTCGAGTATACAAGTCTGTTGTTTCGCTGCTTACTTCAAAGGAACCCCGCACCTCTCGTTTACAAATCCCCTAGCCAGATGAATTAACGGCGAAAGATTAGGTACAAGTATATGTATGTCCAGCAGTAGATTTTTTCCTACTGAAATAATGCGAATACGACACTTTGGTGTGACAAGTATAAAAATATCAGATTTATTACTTGAGTCTCTCACCACCAACCTTTTAGCAATAATGCAAGTTGGTGAAGACTTTCACCTCGAAACCCGACGTCCGTTATTTCACTGGAGAGCCGTCTCTCCCTTAATGTCGATAGAAAAGACCGCGTCAGACTCTTCCGTTGATCGGTATGCATAGCAGCTAACAGGTGACATTGGATTGAGCCTTGAAATGCTAAATAGGACACTTTACGGTAACCACTTAAGTCAGCAGTTTATACTAAAACACTTCAGCAGGATTCAATTACTGATTATTCGATATTAATAGATAGATTGTGGTTATTATCGATGATGAAGTACCGTATAGCTCTCGAAAACAGAAGAGTTTGATTATGACAAGGTTACCTTTTTAATCACACCTAAAGTTCTTGTAAAATATAATCAAATCTTGTAAATGGAATGGAACATCTATATATTTAAAAGAATGTTGTGTTAGTTACACTATTTATATTTCAAGAACGGCTGTACCAATTTGGCTGAAAATTGGTGGGGATGTAGCATAGAGCCAGGAGACGGACATAGGATACTTTTCATCCCGTTCGACCTTGATTTTATCCCGAGTATAGGTTCCTGTAGGTTTGTTCGCAATGGAGGCAAAAAGTACTGAACAGAGGTTTGATTGCAATCGGGTAAATAGAATCGGAGATAAGAGATCCACGCGAGCGGAGCCGCGGGCGGAAAGCTAGTTAATTATAAAACTAAATTATTGCAATCGCCATCCTTAGCCTCAGGAATGAGCCGGAACGGGAGTCACCGCCTTGCACTTCGATACGGCGACCGATTTCTACAATCAGGTTTTAATATTACATTTTAGAACGAACGTAGAGGTGTGTAAGAAAAGAAACAAATGGTTGCTTATCATCTCTGCAGAACCCTAAAGGGAAAAGGTCTGATGATATGTCTATCTATGTATGTAAAACGAAAGTAATTACTACGCATGTGTTTGTTGATAACACAGTCATTATGTATGTTATCAAATAATACTTTAAATGTGGGTTTATATCCATGAATCGTTTACGAAGTAGCTGATGAATATACTGGATGATTTTATAGTCGTTTTGGAAAAAAAGAATTTGTGCACAGTTTCGGTAGGAAATTCATCTGGGAGTATTAAATTGGTGAAATAAAAAAAAAATTTACAACCCCCATACATTTTTCCTTTTACCTGAACATTATTCACATATAATTAGGTCCTTACATATGAAATTGGCGTTTTGTATGGGAGGAACAAAAAGTCGAATATTTTTAAATATAATATATTTAATTAATCAAAGTATGAACCATTGTTTTCTATGCACTTTTGCCATCTCATAGGTAGTTCATTGATCCCTTTACTAAAAAAACCACTCGGACGGGAATCAATAAAATCTGTGAAGGCGATTTGGACTGCCCCATCAGAGTTGAATTTTTTCCCTTGCAAGAAAGTTGTCCAAATTTCGAAAAAAATGGTAATCTGTTGAGATGGCAAAAGTGCATAGAAAACAATGGTTCATACTTTGATTAATTAAATATATTATATTTAAAAATATTCGACTTTTTGTTCCTCCCATACAAAACGCCAATTTCATATGTAAGGACCTAATATTATAAAAAAAAAATCTTTCGCCAAAGTAATACTTCCAGATGATTTTGCTATCTAAACAGTGCCCAAATTCTTTTTCCCAAAACTATTATAAAATCACCTTGTATTGCTTATCAGCTAATGCGTATACTTAACTAGCTATACTTAATTATTGGTGAGCGTTTTTTTATGTAAATAGGTCATGTCATATAACCTCGTCACCTTTAAGCCAGTAAATCTGTTGATTCATGGGTAAGTTCTGGTGCATGCTTTCTTCTCGCGATTGGAAGGTCAGACGTTGCACTATAATAGCGCTATGAGTCAAAAGGACGTTGAGTAAGTGGAACCTGAGATTCGTTAAAAACTCGTACGATACGTAACAATGCAATTCGGAGTTTTGAACAATTGCTATTAAATATATTCAGGTACATTTTAAGTGTTTACTTTTCAGTTCATTTCTCTTCTAATAACAAGAAAATAAACCCCATGACATAGGTTTCTCTCTGGTGTTACATAAATTCTACGTATTACTCACACCTGTCAATCGGAAGGGATAGGCAGAGGTGTATTAACACCCACATTTAGCCAACTATAATTTTCAGTCCTACGTAATAGGGGGCGAAGTTATTGCGTCTAACGGGTACTTGGTCATGGGCTGTATGTTTACTGTCGGATAGAGAACAGCCCTATCCCTTTGTCGCCTTCTATGACAACCACGGGTGGAGATGGGGGAGCCCTATTCTACTCCACCGGGAACCAGATCAACAGATTATCTTTTAACATAATAGGCTATTTGATTATTTTTTTTTACTTTCGAAAAATGACCACTTTCTTATAATATAATGAACTGTTTACACGTATATAGTTCATAATAAAAATTGTTTAAAATTTAATAAGGAATCTAAAAAGTTATATATTTGAATTGAATTAGATTGTTTATATTTTGACTTTTTTTGGGAATTTCAAGTAATAAAAAATCATAGTTTCAGTTTAGATATGCAATATTTTATTTTGCAAGGCATATTTTTTAAGAACAAGCTATCGTATTAAGCAGTATTAGGAATAATCGACGATTATTCCCAATACTGCTTAATACGATCGATAATTAGTCAAATAGCCCATTTTGATGATTCTTCTTTTGGTTTATAACAAGGAATAGGATAACAACCTCGTATTATATCATCTCGTTACGATAGCTCTTGAAAAACTGTTCAAATGGGGAATCGCACCAGTTTGCAAAACAAAGAAGTAGGCAGACCATTCGTACACCAATAAAATAACCTTTAATTGATTTACACAGTCATGTTGCACACATGAAGGCTTTTACAATATAAGTCACAGAAGTTTAGCATAATTTTACATTAATGCTAATATTTTTTTAATATTTTTATTTGAATGAATTTTTTATAGCATTTATTATGCTAACTGTTAAGTTCGAAAAACATTGGAAAAAATGAAATGCCCAAGTGAGACTCGAACTCACGACCTTTCGCTTACAGGGCGACTGCTCTGCCAACTGAGCTATTGAGCACCACCTGAACCATTCCAAATTTTCCTTCTCCCTATATCCGTCCATAAGGGCGACGGTGCAGTCATCTACCAACATTCTTACGAACTGTTGGAAACAATGAATGATTTCCAATGTTTTTCGAACTTAACAGTTAGCATAATAAATGCTATAAAAAAATTCATTCAAATATTTGGGCGCAGTCATCAAAATTCAATGTTTAAAAATGGTTGAAAAATCATTCATTGTTTCCAACAGTTCGTAAGAATGTTGGTAGATGACTGCACCGTCGCCCTTATAGACGGATATAAGGAGAAGGAAAATTTGGAATGGTTCAGGTGGTGCTCAATAGCTCAGTTGGCAGAGCAGTCGCCCTGTAAGCGAAAGGTCGTGAGTTCGAGTCTCACTTGGGCATTTCATTTTTTCCAATGTTTTTCGAACTTAATATTTTTATGTTAGGTATACGGGTAAACAGAACAAAACATAATATTTGCCGCGTGGTTCATTGCAGAGTAGAAATTGGGACACCCCATCTCTTCCCATTCAAGATGACTGATTAGCATCAGACAGATTTGTACAACCCAAACTCAGCCTCCGATATAGGTTCGAGTCAACAACAGTGCCCGGATTAAGGCAATAGGCTCACCCTACGTGGGATCGAATACAATAGGATATTTGACTAAGTCGTCAATTCTTCCCAATACTGCTTCAAATCATAGCTTGTTGAAAAAATATGCCTGGCAAAATAAAATATTGCATATCTAAACTGAAACTATGACTTTTCATTAGTTGAAATTCCCAAAACAAGTCAAAATATAAACAATCAAATTCAATTAAAATATATAACTTTTTAGATTCCTCATCAAATTTTAAATAACTTTTATTAAAAACTATATACGTGTAAACGCAACGTAGACCGAGATAAATGCGATATTCTCTTGCACTCCATACATTTGCACTACGCGCTACAGAAGCGTGACGTCACAATTTCGTACGATTTTGTATGGAGCGTTTTCGGGTGGCGCGACAAATTGAACTTTAAAAAAAAAAATTTACAGTTCATTAATAAGAAAGTGGTCATTTTTAGAAAGTATTATATAGCCTATTATTTGGCCGCGTGGTTCCCGGCAGAAAAGAAATTGAACCATCCCATCTCTTCCCATACGGAGTCGTACAAGGCAACTAAGGGATAGGGCTGTTTAACATCTGACAGATATATACAGCCCAGACTCAGCCTCAGATATAGGCTCGAGTCAACAATAGTGCCCGGAATATGGCAATAGGCTCACACGTGGGATCGAATACAATATTGGTAAAAAGTGGGTGTTAATTCACCTCTGCTTAACCCTGTGATTATAATATATTTGTATAGAAATACGCAAAAATGTGTTCTGCTATTCATAGTTAAAGTAAAGGTTTGACTCAATCCGAAATGAGAAAAGTTTGAAACGAAATTCACTGTTGACGAGTCAATATTAACTAGAGAGCTGCAAAATTATATCTTACGTTCTAAAAACGTGAATACGGTTATATTTAACCTTATTACTTAGGGAATAAGGACTACAGATTAAAAACGATCCGTAGGTGTATCTTGGTTATCTCTTAGCTTTCCGATGAAGTTTTTTTCTAATAAGGTTCGTTGCAATAGCATGTTCTTATTTAGACAGGATTCTGTTATCATGGTTATTTGACTCCAGTATTTTGAGATGCATTTTGAATGCGTCCCTTTGAATCGTATATCGACCTACCTTTGCCCATATTTTAGCTTTCAAATAATGTAAGGCTATCTGCCGGATTTATTGATAACTAGCTTTTGCCCGCGGCTCCACCCGCGTAGATGTCGGTTATCGCGACCAAACACAGCCTATGTCCTTTCTAATGGTCTAATCTACCCCAATACCAAATTTCATCAAAATCGGTTCAGTGGTTTTGGCGTAAAAGCGTAACATACAGACAGACAGAGTTACTTTCGCATTTATAATATTAGTAGGATTTATTATTATTGCTCCTCTCCCTTGGACAATAGTGTGATGATACACAGCCTAAATCCTTCCTCAATTAACGTACTATCTGATACTAAATGATTTTTTCAAATCAGATATATAGTTCTTGAAGTTAACACGTAAAATAAAAAACAAATCGACAGTAAAACAGTCGCCGGGAGTGTTACTGTCGATGTGAATGACCATGTCAATCTCAAATCATACCAAAAAAAAACAAAACCTTCAACTTTCAGTGTTTTAGTATGGACACAGTCTAACAACTAATACTCAATTCACTAACCGCCGTTCCCAATAACATACTGACAGTTAAAGATAGATCGCATCTACGGATAAAGTGCTCGGCTGTTTGAATTCTAACCATAGTAACTCCTATTTCACACCAATTTCGGAGAATAAAATTATACCGCGATGCGCTTTCCCGCAAAAAAATCAGTTACCATGTTTTGAATTTAAACAGCCGATACGTCAAATTTGACTGTTGCGATTTATCTTTAACTGTACAGTCCGTCAAATCCACAGGGTGGCCCTATTCAACATATACAAATTTTAGTTATACATATATGAGGCAAACATGAGACAGACCATGAAACATCACTTTGTCTCTTTTTTTCTAATATGCAGTTTTGTCTGTAAAAAAGAGACAAAACATTTAAGTTATTTTTCACTTGGGAAAATGAGTGTATAGATTTGACAGCGTGTCGAGTTTTGGCAACATCCATGAATGATTTGTTACACTCATTCATAACTTTACTCTACACGAAACTACAAGAAGCATGATAGTGATGTACTCCAACAAATGATTTGTCGACGAAAATACTCTTTTTTCACATAATAGTACAAATTAACTAATAGCTGGTACAGATAACTCACTGTCTGGAAAATCAACAATCTAACTCAGTAGTTAGAGAGATTAACCTCTGCATACCTACAAATTTGTCGGCCTACGGTTATTATTATTTTCTTACTTCGCAGTCGCTCGGCCACAGCCCGCCAAAAATAGCTTAGTGAAGATCGCCGACGATTTATGTTAAAACAAATATTGATGTGTATACAGAGAGTATCACGCAATACAAAGTTGGCTTTATGACAAGGAGTTTTATTAAAAAAATTAAAGGCGAGGTTTTGCATCATTACTGCACTGCAATTCACTAAACGAGCACAACGATGCAAGTCTCAACGTTGTGCTCGATAGAGATTGCCATTGGTCGGATTGTATCACGTCACTGGAGATCGACCAATGACAATCTCTACCGAGCACAACGTTGCGACTCGCATCGTTGTGCTCGCTTAGTGAATTGCACAGCTGCTCGGAGAAAAAGACGTGAAAAGCCTCATTTACAAAAAATCAAGAGGAGGCCTTATATACGCCTCATCGAGCGTGGTAAACATACACATATGATATAACACAAAAACGGAAAAATTAATTAAAATGCACCTGACAAACAAGAGAACCCCCGAAAGTTATTACTTATAAATATTTAAATTTATGTGTGAATTTTATGATATGAAAAATATTTTTGCCGATTCTGATGCAACACATAGCACTAATCATAAGTTTCTTTTAATTAAATGTGTAATACAGACTTTTCTAGACATCAGGTATAGACACCACGATCGTACACAATGCGATAAGCTGTCACATCGACAATATTTAAATAAAAAATGCTTATAATATTTTATTGTTACTTTCTTCGCATAAACCGCCATGCGCCTAGCATTTTTCTATACTCCTAAATATAAGATATCGACAAATATTACGATACTAGAAGCTACAGCCCTAACGTAGTAACCGTCGGCCATACGTTCATTCACGAAAATGGAACGTAGGTATACACGCCTAATCTGTAGGTATGGCCTATCTACTAAGCGCGCGAGCGGTCTTTCTATATCTATGGTCAAATCTAAGAAGTACCGTTTGACAGTTCTGACAATTGAATGATAGGGATGGGATGAAAAAATCGATTACTATAATATCCGAACTTTAAGAGATCGATTACTACAATATCCGAATTTTAAGAAATCAATTGTTATAATTAAATAAAAGAAATGTTTAGGATATTTTTTTATTCACTACTAGTACTAGTATCGTCGTCTTCGTCATCATCGTCATTTAAATTAATGACCAGTTGATTGTCCATTACATTATCAAAGTGTACGTCTCTTTCGAAGTCGTCCATTATTATTTTCTTTGTTTTTTGTACTACTTTACTCCAATCTTCCTGTGTAACTTGGGCACATGCTTCCTTTAATAAACCTTCCATTTTCTTGACACTGAAGGGTGGTTTTGTGTTGTGTCTTGCTGCATAACCTGTAAAACAATAATGTAACTATTTGATAGCAGACGAAAACCATTGTTTAAATTATAAATGTTAGAAGTACTCGTGTTATTATTATAATATTATAAAATATTACCTTTAACTTGGGCCCAAATCAGTTCAATGGCATTATATTGGCAATGGTACGGAGGAAGTCGTATGACTTTGTGCCCGTGCTCTTCGGCCAATTGGTCAATTACATATGTCGGTTTTGGTGGTTTATGCAATTTCACTAACTGTAATAATTCAGCTTTTAATAGTGACATGTCGGCATCCACTCCTTTTCTTTGCAGCCATGCCACCAAATCTGCTTTCTTATTGGCTGACGTAGGTGCTTTATCAATTTGCACAGAGTGGTATGGGGCATTATCCATTATAATTGTGCTGTTAGGAGGGATATTCTGTAATAAATTTAAGAACCACTCTCGGAACCTTACTGCGTCCATTTCTTCATGATACTCTTTAGTGCTTTTGGATTGGAAAGCTAATAAAGAGTTTTCCACGAAGCCTGTAGACGCTGACCCAGCATGGCATATTATGAGGCGTCCACCTTTTCCTATCGGCACCTTCGAGCACGAAGCTTCAGAATCATCAGTCCATGTTTTCGGTACAGAATGGTTGGAATTTAGCCAAGTTTCGTCCAAAAATATTACATTATCCCAGTTTATAATTTGTTTAACTTCGCGCAGGAATGTTAGTCGCTGCATAATTATGTCATGTCGCTCCATAACAATTTTTCGTTTGTCAACTTTTTTGTATCTGAAGCCAATTCCTGTTATTACCGTTCTCAACGACTCTATGCTTTCCTTATACAGCCCGGCATCTTTTAAAGTTGCACATAACTTTGCCAATGTTGGAAATTCGCCTCTTGTAAAATACCCGTATATATGGTTTCTAATAGCATGACTATCGAATTCATCGATGCCTGTCACAGGTTTATTTCTTTTTCGTTTTTTCGGTGTGTGAAGTACGTTACTGTCACTCCCCGAAGGCCCATATTTTTCACTTAATATTTTGCCAACGGTGCGGCTACCAATACCGAGAGCTTCACCGACGCGATCCCGAACTTGTGTAACTGGCAGTAGAAGTCCACCATTTTGAGATTCACGCTCAAAATACTCGTGTAATTTCACCACCAATTCACGAGCCTGGCTGTTCAAAGTACGTCCTCTTTTCGACATTATTAATAAACACTTGCTTAGTTCGGAGTCCAGATAAATATTGCCAAGGTAAACGGATAAAGAATGATCAGTCCAGAAAAGTAATAGCCAAGTCACAAATTGTAAAACACAAACGAGAAAGCAAGTACGCGCACAGTCAGCTTCCAAGATGGCGAGAGACTGCTGACGCCGAACCGACCGAGCGGACCGCGTGCGCTTGTAGTTGGCAGTGTTGCCAGAAAAAAAAAATTGTAGAGACTTGGACACCTGCGATTTTGCCTATTGACCTAAAGATAATTATATTAATTTATTTTAGGGTATCTGTGTATTCAGTGCATTATGCGGTCGCGCAGTAACGTCGTTAATTTATAACATCAGGCAACAACATTTTTGTGAATGGGTTCTACATACCTTATTTTTATTAGTTTTAGACGTAGAAATAAGACTTAGAAGAAAAAATTGTAATTGTAAAATCAATGGATGTGCTTGTTAAAAATTTGTTTATTTCTCTGTAATATGCAAACCCATACTATCATACACAAAAATAAATGTAAAAAACACTATCCCTGACTCCATTTACTATTTCGACAGCGTTAGCGCGAGAAACCCCGACTTATTTGGGCGCGAAAATCAAAAATCGACAAATCGCTTTCGACAACTTTTTAAAGAAGCAAATATATTTGATTTATAAATACGTATTTTTGGTGAATGGGTTTTATCTCATATTTTACGATTACATAACTATTTAGTTATGTAATCGTAATATGTGAGATAAATCCCATTCACATGAAAAAATATTTGTTTGGTTGTCAAGTGTAATTTGTAAATAATACATTCGATTTTTCGTATATGTAAACGATTTTTTTGCATACAAGTGTATCCGAAGAGTCGCAACACTACGTGCAGTGACCTAACTACGTAACTTTGTAATGAGGTCAAGAATATAACTATTAGAAATTATTTACTGTGTAAATATGTGTTATTTTGCTTTGTTTGAAAGTTTTCAATTACATTTAGATATTAAGAATTGTACATTTTTAGATACAATAATGAAATCTTTCTAAATTCATGGTTTTATGAAAAAGGTTATCGAAACTGAATAATGTACGTATGAACAAAGTTGTTTCGGTTTGAAAAATATGAAACGTCAAACGGTACCTCTTAGATTTGATGGACTGTAAGTATGTTATTGGGAACGGCCGTAAATCAATCATACTCAATGATATTACATACAAAAAAGAGGCAGATATGTTATTAGACTGCGCCTGGTGAAGACGCGAAAACGTCCCAATTGGGACGTATCGCATTTAGTATATGTCTGGCAAACGCCGAGTTGTCACGTATGTAAGCGCATAATAAAATTGCAATAAAAATGCCACCGTGTATTTTAAAAAATGTACAAATTACGACACTAAAATCAATAAAACAAGAAGGACTTTCTATCACATGTAAGTACATACAATATTACCGATTTTTTAGTGTATTTCATTAAAATTAGTTTAATAATATTTTTAAAATAATGGCGGCAAAGAAAAAGGACAGAAATACTTTTTGATATGAGCACGACAAGGACACAACAAGACTGCTTGCATAGATTATCAGTACAGATGCGACATAGGGTAATTTTCAGTTTACTGCCTACTAAAGTAATAATTTTGACCTGCTGTTCAGTTTTATTTGTTATTTAAAATTGAGTAACAAAATTTTTGTTTTATTTATTTGTTGTCCTTTAAATAATTGTAATAACTTAAATTTTTTTTCAAGGTTTCCGACTAATGAAGTTCGACTTCAAGAGTGGATTGCAATTGTTAAAGAACAACGAAATGAGTTTGACTGGACACCTTCAAAAAGCAGCAGAATTTGTAGCAATAATTTTGAAGCCACTGAGAGATATACTTCGAAAAAAGGAACATTGGTCAGGATGATGGATCAGGAAGAATATAAATAACTGACAAATATACCACTGTTCGGCTTCATTCTGCTCATAAAAATAATCCCAAAATAAAAAACTTTCTAAGAGGCAGAAAAGAAATAAGTTAAATTTATTTGAAGCAGTTTAATTTTTGATTATAACGCCAGTACGGCACTATAGTTTTATTTTCGAGAAGTTTCCTAATTATCTTTTTGAATTATTATCATTTTCCGAAATAAATAATGACGTATTATTTTTTAATCGAATTTGTGACGCGGGAAACAATCCCACCGGACTCGGCCGGTGACGATTGCACCAATGGGCATTCGTCCCGCCAAAACGTGGAGCTTGAGGACAGTGTGTCCCGGGCAACACTCGCACCGAGCCCGAGCGGCAACGAAGGCACCAATGAGCAATCGTCCCGCCAAAACATGGGGCTTGAGGATTGCGCGGCCTCAACGGACAGCGCCGCGCAGCGGAACGTGGTGCGCACTAAACGAATCCCGGCGCGCTACCGGGATTGATGAAACATTCGCTCATTCGTCGGGGCCGATGGCCGACGTTGTTTAGTTGTTACATTTTGTGTTTAAGTTATATAAGATTAAGTTTGAGTTAAGTTAAAACTATTCTATAACTGTACCTATTACCAATTTATATGTGTTGTAAACGATTAAAGACTAAACCGTGAAGTGAACATTGACTACTATTTACTTTGTCTCCCACTACTCTACCTGACGCCAACACTAGCAGACCTTAAAAATTTCATTTCTTGCCTACCAACGAAATACCCCTTCTGCTCAACAAAATCATAATCTATGCTTCGAAGCGATCTTACAAGTGCAATCGTCCGAATCATTCCGAATTATAGCCATCTTTTTTACTCACGTGCTTATCCCATCTTTCGTACTACTTTAACGCTAATTGTCAACTATTGTCACTGACAGACTGCTGGATCAGATTTGAGAAGTCAGTTACTATGAACGTAACATATCTTGTGTAAAATATCATTGATCATACTGCATCATAAGATTACTCGATATACTGTGGTATAGATATGAACATAACGGCCAATCTTTGTACAGTCACCATCAGAGCGGTCTTGATTAGTCTCAAATTAATACTCAGATCAAAATAAACACGAGCCAACCAAAACGGTTTTAATGATTTAAATTGTAGGTATTATTGTCTGAACTAAAGTTGTGTATAATATAACAATCAGGCAACATGAAGGGGGGAAACCTGAGGAGGGGTAGACCGATAGGGATGGCCCCGGGTCAGCCGGGGCGCAAGGGATATGTCGAAGACAACCTCACCTTCGGCCTAGTCCGACACATCGTACAAAAAATACAAAAAAGGAGAAAAAATCTAAGGCATTAAGATAAATTTGAGTTATTTTCTCGTAAAGGCCAATCGGAAGCTAACTGTATAAGCAAAACTAAAGTAGACTAGCTGACCCATCTCGGCTTCGCCAAGGAAAATTTCGTATTCCATATTTGATAGTTACTTAAGTGACGAATTTTCCAAACAAACGTTTATCACCTATTTTACCCTCTTAGTAGTTAAATTTTGAAAACGCTGATACACGTGTTCATTTATTTTTTAAAAGACACAGGTTTATGAAATTTAGTGCATCTAGCTCTAAAAATGACGGACTTTCATACCCTTTCATATCCCTTATTTTACCCCTTTAGTAGCAGAATCTCCAAAAATCCTTTCTTAGTGGAAGCTTACATCATAAAAAGCACCTACTGTCAAAATTTTAGGTTTGTAGGTCCAGCGGTTTAAGCTCTGCGTTGATGAATCAGTCAGTTAGTCGGGACAAGTAATTTTATAACTTGCATAACATAACATAAACTGTATATAAACTGTATTCCCCGAAGGGGTAGGCAGAGGTGCTAGCACCCACATTTCGCCAGTTTATGTTTTTAGGTCCCAATGTAATAGGTGGCGAACCTATTGCCATTAACCGGGCACTTATAAACCTGCGATAAATATACACATAACTTCGAAAAGCATCGAAAAGTCATTGGCGTGTGCATGGTAAACCTGGGATCGAACCCGAGACCTCGTCTCAGCAATCCATTACCCATGCCACTAAGCTACCGCAGATTTTTTTCAGTCATTCCATTTATTCAGTAATTTTATATGGTATAGATAAGGTATCCCTCGTCTGTGGAACCTAGATTCTAACCTCCATAAACTAATATTATCCCAATTCATAAACAGTTGAGCGTCTTATTGAAAGCCTTATTGTTGGAACCTTTGTGCGGGGATCACGGCAGCACAATAAGACAATATTACGTTTCATTGTTGTGGCATGACGGGCTGACCGACAGTAACCCATATATCCATCCCATTATGTGATCTTGAATAAGGCGCGGTAGTGTTATGTGGGGGACACACGGGTGGATAGGATGGGCAATGGATTTTGCGGTGGATGTTCTACAGGTATTTGTTATTAAGGTATTTAATGAAAATGTACTTCATATTTCATAATGCTTACATCTTTTTCACTTCAGGGTAGATAGAGACAAAAACCTGCTCTCTCAGGGATTTAAATAGAATGAGATAAAAATATAAAAATACATTTACCTTTTAGATAAAAAAATGGTAAATTGCGTATCTAATCAAAAAATCAGAATCTTATCTAAAACCTACATAAATTTTATTTATCTTATCAACATGTGATTTGGCCTACATTTTTAGTTTCATTGTAGTAGTAACAAATCAAATTACATTTTCCGTCAAGTATATGCTTATACCTCAAATAATAAAAAAATCCATACTGATAAAATATATTATGCGCAAGTAACTATGTCTCTCTGGCTGTTAAATTTCATTAAAATCGGCATGAACTAAACCACTGAACCGATTTGAATGAAATTTGGTATCGGGGTAAATTACACCTTGAGAAAGGACATAGGCTATATTTGGTCGCGACGCGATAACCGATATCCACACGGGCGGAGCCGCGGGCAACAGTTGGTGTAACTTATAAATATGTATCCGGTCTCTATGTTATATAAAATATTTTATATTTTCTACTGATGACTCTTTACTGTTGGCTCCACCTGCTGACCATTCTTCGAGTCCATGTGTCCCAGTTTCAATTCGACAATTAAGATTCCTTAGCTCATTGTAATTACACCTATGCGGGTTTCTTAATGAAGTTAAAGGGAATTAATTATTTTAGGGGGGCATAAATTTAATCTGGGCCGACCTTTACTTATGATGGTACAATGCAGACCTTAAGTTGATTATTGTACGTTATCTTTGTTCTACCATCTTGTGTACAATGGACTGTGCGTGGATAATTAAACTTAGGCTTTTCATATCTGCCAAATTCTACAAAAAATATTTAATTTTAAAGTACAATGATTTTATTTTTCCTGGACTTGTGACACGATAAAGACCTGCAATATTTAACAGCACACTTGATTTCGTCTTCATACACTCCTGGGTTCTTTAAGCGGGGCGTAAAAAAGCATCGATTGAAGCCGTCAAGGCAGGGGGCAACATGTGGTGTGGTGGTCAGTTTTACTCTAAGTTACATCCAGCGAGGTACAATCGACAGATTAAACTTATAACAAGTATTCTTAATCTAAGTTAATGAGGGAAGGCAGTCATTATTGTTGTCAAATATATTGCTACAATTTTATTTTAGAAGAATATAAATTCCTATGGTCTTTCTTAATATCGATGTTGGATGATCCAATCTTACCTCCAAGCCAGTCACCCTTTGGACAAAGCTTAGCTCGTCTCTCAGGGTTTGGGGTGTAACTACAATCACCCATGTAATAACGGAAGGAGCCAACGTCCGAGTGCCATCACTGTGATGCGAGCGAGGACACAGAGCTGCACACGCTGACCGAGTGCCCGGCGTGGTACACGCCGAGGCGGGTCCTAGTGGCGGCTCTAGGGGTGGGAGTCCTCACACTCGTCACATTGCTCACAGCGATGGTACGATGCGCAAACGCTTGGGGTGCGGCCGCCTCCTTCTGCGAGCAAGTAATGCTCGAGAAAGAGGCGGCCGGTCGGGTCCGGACCAGACTCCGGGCCCGGGAAGCCCGTGCAGAGCGAAGGCGAACCGGACGTCGGAGGTCGCAGAACGACCTCCGTCCTCCATGAGCGCTGGCCTGGGCGCATCCCCGTAACCGGGGCTAGATGGGGACATTTTGGTCCCCACAACCCGAAGGGGGCCATCTCGAAAGAGATGGTCCTGGGTCTGCCGGGGTGCGAGAGATATGCTTTTGGCAATCTCACCTCCGGCAACCAAGGACCCAAGACGGCGTGCGTTTTAGTCGGTTCGAGTCCGACATAACCGCCTCCACCGGCTCCGTGGAGGTGGTATCCGTGGGGATTTTTCGCACGATAAAAAAAAAAACCCATGTAATAAAGAAAATCACAATTGGTCGCATCAAAGTCAAACTTACTTCTCTTTATTCCTTTAGTTAGTGGCTTCTTCAGATAAATTTCCGAAATTTCACACGTCTTGTTTATTTTTTCTTTATTGTACACTTACATGGTATTCATAAAAATAAGTGAAATATTATGTACAAAGGCGAACTTAACTCAAAGTTGAGTTCTCTTCCAGCAAACCCGGGAGTGCACAGAGGAATAGCAATACAAAAGGAGGCAATCTTCTTCTACATACTTTTCCAAGTAATATAATTTTTTATAAAATTATTAATTGCGATACGCCAAAAGGTACAGGAAGTTGAATTCCAAAAATGTTGAATTTGCAAAAAGTTGAATTTGCAGAATGTTGAATCCTAAAAAGTTGAATTTGTACAAAGTTGAATTCCAAACCGCCAAGTACAGAAAGTTGAATTCCTAAAATGTTTAATTTGCAAAAAGTTGAATTTGTATTAAGTTGAATTACTTCTGATCGCCATTTTGAAAAATCAGTCTATAAATTTAGAAGTACCTACGTCGACAACTGACATCCAAATAGAACCACATCGTCACAATAGTTTATTTCTATTTATACATAAGGGATAACAAAGCGCCGCGTGTGTGATGTTGATTTTTATTCATTTGCGAGCGGCCGGAGATGGTGGGAGACATATTGGCTGGTCGGACGAGGAAATTGCATTCCCCCTACAATTTGTTTGCTCTTGGGTTATTAACTTTAATTCTACTATGACCTGGATAGCTTGGTGTTGTTAATAGAGTTGTATATCCTACTGATAATAAAAATGTGAAAGCTTGTGATAATGTTTCGATATTTGTTATTCTAACAGATTTTTTTTATACAGAACACGTCAATTTGACTTCACCTCGCCTGATGTTAAGCTAAAGGCAAAGTCTCGGAAAGAGGGTCACCATCGTAAACATGTACCATGTTAACAGTGGTGGCACTCAGCTTGACGGCCTCATTAGATGCCTTTTCAGGCCCCGCTTAAAGGACCCGGGACTGTAGGAAGAAGGAAACACGTGAGCTGTCAGGGAGTTCCAGGTCTTAGTGGTGCGGCATAGGAATGAGTCACTGAAACGCTTGATTCTAGATTTGACTGCAATTTGGTATGGGTATTGTTTATGGTCATATAAACAGGTCATATAGGTAATTTTTATCCTTGGAATAAGGTACCTTGGGTTGCAGAAACGAGATCAAAATTCTGCATGGGTAGGCAACAGAAAATGAGTAATTGGTATTTCTGATAGTACCTATACTAAGTATTCTATAGTGAGTTATAGGACTTCTTTGTTTGAACTCGTCATCTATTCCACACACACTTTCCACACAACATTCTACACAACGCTATCTAGACCCATGGTAAGCTTTTATAGCTTGTGTTATGGAATCTAGAATACGGATAAACATACTTATATACTTTTTTTTTTGTAAATACATACATATTATATATAGAAACACCCAGACCAATGCAAATAGCCATATTCATGCATACAAATATTTGCACTGAGCGGGAATCGAACCCGCGCCTCCTGCGTGGCAGTCGCGTGCACTACCGCCACGCCACGGAGGCTGTGTAAATGCGAAAGTAACTCTGTCTGTGTGTATGTTACGCTGTCATGCCTACACTACATACTGAAGCTATTCCTGTCTGCCACCTAAGTGGTATAAAAAAAAAAACTATTTTGATGAAATTTGGTATAGGGGTAGATTAGACCTTGCAAAAGGACATAGGTTATGTTTGGTCGCGATAACCGACATCCACGCGGTGAAGCCGTGGCCAAAAGCTAGTATTGTATAACGTAAAGGCGTTACAAAATTGTGTGTTTGATAAAATTCATGCCGATTTTACAATGTCTTACCCCATCATTTTATCCTTTTTAATTTCTCATTCGACCACTTAGGCCTTATATGCTACAGCAATCATTAAAAGATACGTTTTCCCGCACCACGCGTTTCTATAAACAATAGTGACAGTTGTCTATGGCGGCTGTTCCCATTCAATTCTCCAGCTTCTAGCGCACTTAATACACAATTTTTTTACTAAAACAATAAAAAATACACCTTATTTTCTGTACTGTAAGAGCGATGTAAACTGCATTTGTATATTGGCAGCAAACTAAAGAAAACACCGAATGTCGCGATTCGTAAAATGAAAATAAAATGCATTCTTCGATATTGCTTTGTTCATGTTTTTTTATATTGTTGGCACCATAAAAGAGGACTGTTTTTTTTGGCGAAATGTGGGTGCTAGCACCTCTGCCTACCCCTTCGGGGAATATAGGCGTGAGTTTATGTTATGTTATGTTATGTTATGTTTTTTTAATTCAGTAGAACACTAAAGGACTTGTAATAAAAATCATAATCAGGATTATGAAAGAGGTCAGCGTGAATTTTCGGTTGTAACCCGTAACTTGCACTTGCATTGGGGTCCCCTTTCCTACAAATTCATTAAGTAATTTTATATTCTTGTAAATATTTTAGTTTACTAAATACATGGAGAAAAGTGAGGTCTTCTGACACAGGTATCCTTATACTTAAAAAGTTCTCAACAAATATTTTTGTAAAAGTTTGATTGTAAAGAAATAAAGATATTTAATTTACTAAGTTACTTGGGTGTATTTTAATATTTAAAAAAACCTTGTATCATGACAATAAGTCATTAAGTAATACCTATGTTTATTTTTTATCTTTTATTTATCTTTTACTAGCTGACCCGGCCAACTTCGTGCAGCCAATTTTTTTCCGCTCGCGTGGCGTCTGATCCGTTTCCCGCTGTACTATATTAAGCATGTATTATACATATAAACCTTCCTCTTGAATCACTCTATCTATTAAAAAAAGGCTTTAAAACCCGTTGCGTAATTGTAAAGATTGATCCAAACTCCGTCTGACTAATCCCAAAAAGAAAAGCCACTTAACATGGACATAGGTCGAAAAAAGTCAACAGGACTTTGATTGATTATTCAGAGCAAACAAATTCAAACAAAAAATAAAAATGCCTCTCAAAAATATACCTTATCTAATCAAAATGCAGACTCAAGAATCTTTGATTGTATAACATATTGTAACATTTTGGGAGGGTCAGTCCCCTTTATTGGATGTTATTCAATAGATTCCTGCGATTTGGACAACGGGTTGGGTTGTTATTGCTCAAGGGGCCCTTAGAGGGTTTTTTGTGTGTAACAAGAGTACTTTGACTGCGTGTTTCGACGATGAACGGAGGGTTGACCTTAAGATGGTGTTAGAATTTGGTTATAGTTGTGTTAAGGGTATAAGGTTAACATATAATGTTTTGCTTGCAAAATAATTCCCTGTTTTTCTTGGTCACGACGTAACTTGAGAGCGACGTTACTGATTTCTATGAAAATAATTAATTTTCTAATACTTTGTGGAAGGTTCTTAGGAAAGAAAAATGAAAAAAAAAATGGAGATTGTTTTAAAATTATAACAAACATTGAAACATTGGGGACATGGGGCCCAAGTGCCCGGGTTTTATACAAGGATCTAGCAAAGCGGCTGAGCGACGCTACACGTGACCAGAAGACTGGTTATTACCTTGCACAGAGGTTAAGCATTGCCATTCAATGTGGCAATGCAGCCAGCCTTCTGGGTACGTTTCCGGCCGGTGATTCCACGACGCATTATGTACTTAAGTAAATATTTTATTTATTTCTTTATTTGTTGAGTTTATTTTAGTACGTAGTTTCTAGTTGTACATTTTCTTTAAATATTATTTATGTGTTGTAAATATTTCAGTAAATCATAATTACAGTATAAACTAAAAAAAAAAGATTAACGCGACACCTAGTTTTCTTTCCCTGAAAAGAATAATTTTTTGAGTAGGCAGGTATTTACTATTCCATAGGAATCTACTAATAAGCACATTGTACAAAGTGTGGTACGGTCAGTACCTACAATTTAAAAACAATTTAAAACGACAAGAAGAGATTATGAACTGCCAACACTCATGCGTGATTAAAAAATGGCGCCGGTTGACGTATAATAAATTCTTCACAGCTATTTTTAACAAAAAAAACTGGGGAAAACTGTCGTATTTCCCACTACGCTCATAAAGTATCTTGATGCTGCGAAAATACTATGCACGCCCGATATTGTTTCTTTGAATTTTAAATTATAAAGCATTGGAACGTTTGCCGACAAAAATCTAACCTCAAAATTTTATTTTGACGTCTTTAGAGGTTATTTTGGTACGAAACGGGCTCTTATCAGCGATATACTCCGTTTGTAATGCATGATACAGTGTGGGGGACGAGTGGTATTGGTATTTTAAACAAATTTAACACATTGCAGTTGGTTTAAACTTTATTGCTCAGAGAATAGAAGCTATTTTTGATCATTTCAAATTTGTGATAAGGTAGTTGAGGAATTCACATTTACGCGGGATGTTTGTAAATATTTTAAAATATGCAAATATCGTTCTCAGTAAACGTGTCTGATGTTATTGTCGTTTCGTAGATTCATTGAATAACTGTATTTATTTTTTATTTGTATTATTTTGTCTTAGGGTGACTTTCTCAAATTCAAAGAGCATTTTTGTAATAAGCAGTTACTAATGCAGGGAGATGATATTTTTTGGCCCCAACATAATGCATGCTACGAGCGTTCTGAAGTTTTTGACTGTACCATGCAAGCTAAACCGATGATACGAGTAATAAAAATACTTAACAGATCCAATCTCCTTGGCTGACATCATTCTTGAAGAAATAAGAACGA
This sequence comes from Eilema sororculum, assembly GCA_914829495.1. Taxonomy (NCBI): domain Eukaryota; kingdom Metazoa; phylum Arthropoda; class Insecta; order Lepidoptera; family Erebidae; genus Eilema; species Eilema sororculum. The sequence continues at coordinate 18,882,282 of OU618536.1, forward strand.
AAATTTAGGTAGGAAAGGTTAGGTATGTATTACAAAGATTTATTACACCATTCAAATCAATCCTCAATCATTCGTACTACCGTACCACTGCGAAATCCCATTACCATTAGGTATCAAAAAAATTGGTGCAAAGAACTGACAGCTTGCACTAAAAGAAGAAAACTACTTCGTAACTTGACGGGTGAGACTTTGTGCAAACAAAACCATATTGAACCAGGAGCTTTGAAAATGTAGATAAGTTTTATGATTTTCATAAAATTAAATTTTGTACAATCTAAACTTACAATTTACCAAATTAATGTCTCAAATCATAATAACACGTACTAGAATAATACATAATAGAATAACACGTACTGGACTGCAGAGTCATCCACAAACGGTACAAATAATAAGTACCTAAATGAATATTCTACAACATTAACACCTCGAACCAAGGGTATAGATTATTTAAAATACTCAGTCGAATAGCAGACACGAAATGAACCTAGTCTAGTTCAAGAAGGACACCTATTAATGTTTTTATAGATGCTGTTCGTGGATACTAATTAATTTTTAGCTTGTACGGTCAGCAACCCAGTGCTAGGATGTATAGACTATATTATATGCTGACTTGGCACTTCTTATTTTGTTCTACAATAAAGAACTACTATGTAGGCATTATTACAATTACGGAATCTTTAAGTATGGTCTGAAAAAGGATAGATCTGTCGCTCAGTCTTCACCACTGAACATGAACATTATCAGAAGGCAAGCCTATGGAATAAAACCTTACGTCTATCTAGATTGTCATGCACCTATTGAGAAATCGACCGGATTCGGGCTATCAGGACCCCTGGACTCTGTTGGCGAGTACACACAATCACAGGCAACCAGTAAACTTGTAGGTTTGTGTCCAGGTAGTTGCAGTAAAATAAAAAAATTGTGCTTCCATCATTGAAGTACACTCCACCGTTACCTCATCCACAAAATTAAGATCCATACTGTACATGTTACGTAGCGAGTGGCTAGACGCAGCCTCCCCTTGGATTTGGTGGATTATTCTCATGCTATGGGAAAAATACCACGTCTGTATGTCTATCATACAAATTAAATTCCATTGCTGATTGCTTTTGAGAACTATAACGTGGAATCTCGATGGTGGATAGTGGTTGTAGGTTCGATTTTCAAGCCGATTAAAGTGTCATTATTCTGCTTTTCGATTGGATCTCTTAGGTTTCACCTTTACTTATACCGGGTCCATGTACTCCTTATCCTCGTTTCACTTTGGCTTATGCGAACTTATGGAAACGTCACACACGCACACACAGACACACATACATAACATGCTGTATTTTTCTAAGTGCTGGAAAACTTATCAATCTGTCATTTTTCAAAGAAGTACTCACCTATTTATAAATCACACACATAAGTAGATACGAAGTTGTCCTGTCTTATACTATGGAAACAGAATTTATAGCAATAGATACAAAGTTGTTAAAAACATTTAAATTTTGATCTGTAATTTTATTAAAAGCAACGTCATTAGAGTAATATGCAAGCACACCAGAATGCCAAAGTAGTTAAATTAATATCCAGATTCCCGGTGTATAATTACGGCGAATATTTCGGGATACACTCAATAGCTGGATACTCGAGTGTTGCCATATTCAAAAATTTCAATACAAACCGCTACCAGGGCTTAAATGACACACGGCTCGTTATTACATCATACATGCTGGATAAAAACACATATGAAATTCAGCATAAAAATTACTACACAATTTTGTTGCGTTATTTCAAAAATATGTGCTCGTACTTTAATAAATATTAGAAATATTAATTAAATTACACTAAGTAGGTGAGTTTTTTTATGAAATAGGGAGGCAAACGAGCAGACGGATTGCCTGATGGTAAGCGATCACCGCCGCCCATGGACACCCACAACACCAGAGGAGTCACAACTGCATTGCCTTCCTTTCAAAAGAGATTACGCTCTTTTATTGAAGGTAGCATATTATTATTATAAGATACTATTGTATTTCTTCTCGTGGATCGTGGAAAATTGAGGAAAAGGGTCTTTTTGAAAAACTTATTTAAGGATTGCCGTGCCATAGTTAAACTGAAAAGTAGAATGGAAAACTTCAACTGAGTTCGGTAAGAGCTGGAGAGAATGATGATTATAAAAATGATTCTTCTAGCAAATTTCTCTTATGATTATATCATAAAAACGACTACAAATTAAGGAGAGGTTATTCGACGTAAAATTAGAATTCATCGTAATATAAATATCCGTCGATTTCACCTTATTTAGGTATAACTCTAGTGTTATCTATTCTGTGGTACGAGTATAACATCGCTTTCTAAAAATGTTATGTCAAAGATCTCATTGAATATTGAGTAAGACACTTTGTAGTTTTCCATCTGTTAAATTAAATGGAAAAGTACAATGTGTCTTACTCTATATGTGTAGCAGATTCCACCAAGTGCCATCAATCAACAGTATAAACGATCTCATTGAAGTTTACTACTCAATAAAATGAATGTTGGCAGTTTTAGCAGTTGTGTGTCAGACGCATTATCAGGTACAAGGGTGGTTGGCTGGTTATATCAAAAGATTCCTCATAAAAAATGGACGCCCGATGTCGAGACGTGAGCGGCTAAAGATTTGCTTTCGCCTGCATCTATGTGCTCATCAGCTTTCAGACAGCATGGATTATGAGTTTTGTATCATTACTTTTTCTTGAAAAAGTAATGATACAACTGGAAAAGCATGATATAACTAATAAAATTAGGCTGTTTTATGGGCCAACCCGAGAGCGTTCGGTACCAGAGGTGGCTCACGGATAATACATCCCCTCCAGATAACATCCAGCCCGCTGAGAGCCTACCACCCGGGCATGAAATAAATCCATGGAGATTTTTCGGACGATTAAAAAAAACCACTATGTAGGTACTTATAATAAGAATCTATTACAAAACAGTGACTAAACAACCCTTTGTAATTACTCAACCAAAAAATAGAGACAAATGACGTGCAACTCTCTCGTCATTCACGTTAAACAATTGTATGAAATCATATAATTATCGTGCGGGAGTGGCCTGAACTAGGATTTTATTGTAATACAGATTGTTATCTTATGGCGTCAGGCGATATTTTTAATTTGCCTAATAGATTTAAATGAACATATTTTGATATTTGGGTGTGTAAGTTGGTTGATTGAAATGCGTCCCTCGTTCAATTCTGTATTTAATAGACCAGTGAACAATATACCAATTTAATAGGAATTAATCTCATCAAATCCTCTTACACACTCCGTTTCGAAGAAGAAAACACGAATCAAAGACACAACTTGTGCTGATAATGAATTCCTAGACTTGCGGTGAAGAGAAGAGTCACCAAACAGCTTGGTTCTTCATGGAATATTCTGTACCGAGTGCGGGTGACCAATTAGCGTGTCTATAGAAACGAAAAGGGGTATAATTAAATAGCAAACATACTAATAAAATTAATACTGATGTTGGCCACAGAACCGCGAGGTGTCTGTAGGTACCTACAGATAAAAAGAGAAAATGATTAATCTACAAAACATCCAGAGATTGTCTGTCTGTATGTTACGCTTTCACGCCTAAACCACTGAACCGATTTTGATGAAATTCGGTATAGGGGTAGATTAAACCATGAGAAAGGACATAGGTTATACCTATTTGGTCACGATAACAGACAGCCACGTGGACGGAGCCGCGGGCAAAAGCTAGTGTGAAATAAAGCTAACTTGTATTTTAGGGTAAATTTACAGCTTTACGCTCAAGCGAGTGTGGACGATGTGGCAGCTGCAATAAATAGCGTTAACCGGGACCTGGAACACATTAACAGTTGGTCGAACCGGTTCGGCCTAACTGTGAATCCGACGAAGTGCCAGGCTATTATTATAGGCAGTCAATGGCTAATGCGCAGACTGGATATACCATCTCTCCCACTCATCACCTTCAATGGTGCCACCATACCACTAAGCGCTTCAGTGAGGGACTTGGGTCTGTTCATAGACTCCACTTTGAGTTGGCGAAGTCAAGTAGAGCATGTCAGTCACAGAGTGACGGGATCGCTACGTGCATTTTATCGCCTTCGGAGCCTTCTACCCGCGAAAACCAAGACTATGATTGTGCAGACCCTACTCTTTCCTGTCTTTGACTACGGTGATGTTTGCTACTTCGACCTGAACGTAGAACAACTCAATAAACTTGATAGACTTCTAAATAATTGCATCAGATTCGTGTTCAATCTCCGTAAGTATGACCACGTGTCTGCTTATCGTGAGCAATTGAATTGGTTGCCGATTCGCCAGCGGCGAAATCTGCGTGCACTTACTACTCTCTTTTCCTTTCTTACATCTCCTACTCCTCCTAACTACCTATCTCCTTACTTTCAATATAGGCATGAAGGTCACAATAGAGACCTTCGCTCAAAAAGTAATCTTCTTCTAAGCTGTCCTGCTCATACTTCTGGGTTTGTGCACTCTTCTTTTCCTATACAGTCGGTGCTCCTATGGAACGCGCTGCCTCTTGAAATCAGGAAGGCCACCAGTGTTCTAGTGTTCAAGTCGAAAGTTCGCCAATTACTTCTCGATGAACTGGCAGAATCATCTAGGCAATGATCTCAAATAAATTGTACTTTTATCATATATATATATATATATATATATATATATATTTGGGTAGGTAATGTGTATTTATTTATTTATATGTATTATGTGTATGTATGTAGGCGTATGTATATTTATCTGTATATGTAGGTATATTTATATGAATGTATATCTATTTAGCAATACATATTATTGGTAGTTACATAGTGTACTACAACTACTGTGTATAGAGTTCAAATTAATAAAAGTCACTCTCAATAATGCACCTACTTATTTATCTCTGCACCACCTTTGGTTGACTGGTAGAGAATGCCTACGGCATTAAGTCCGCCTTTGTACTTGTGCATAAAGTTGAATAAATAAATAAATAAATAAATAAAGGCGCGCCTGACTTTTATACTAGAAATGACCGTGAGAAGGCGCGCGTGGCTTCTTCTTCACCTTCAGATGAATATGGTCTTTACCTTTTTTGGTTCAAAATGGTTTATTATATTTTACCTCAAAATATCGCTGCGCGTCGCTACTCTTTCAGTGGGGATTTTATTTTCAAATAGCTTTTGCCCGCGGCTCGGCCCGCGTGAATGTCGGTTATCGCGAAAAAACATAGTCTATGTCCTTTCTCAAAGTCTTATCTACCCATATACCAAATTTCATCAAAATCGGTTTAGTGGTTTAGGCGTGAAAGCGTAACATACAGAGAGACAGCCAGAGTTACTTTCGCATTTATAATATTAGTATGGATTACTGTACCATAGAGGTGTCAAACAATATAATATCAAGGGCAAGTCACCACAAGCTGTATGCTCAAACTCACCTCGAAGCGCTCTATATAAAGTAGTAAACTTATATCATTATATCGCACATGGACATTAATCTGACCGCACCTTCTATTGACTTGACCTGCGTTAGGCTGATAGTTATTTTTGATGTGTAATATGACCTAATAATGACCTTCTGCCGTATTATCATCGTATTGGGGTTTAAATATGGAAAATTTTCGTGTTGGCTCTCTTTTTTTTTTATAACCGTGGGGGAAAATCCTTCATGGATGTTATGCTGGACTCCTACCGACTAAAAACCCCCACGGTAACGCCCAGAAGCCTATGGATGGAAGCCCCGGGTAAGCCCTCGGAAGGATGTCCCAGGACTCTCATCAGACCTACGGCTCTCTTATAAACTGAGATTATACTTAGCACTCTGTAGTCTCATCATCTATCAACTTAGGTCAAAGGTCTTCACTTTGTTTAGCTTATTTAACTTTTGTGGGTATCTACTACCTATTTTCTATCTTATTTTTTGTTTCTAACCCACGACGCAAAAACGACGAGGAGTTATATGTGTGCGTGCGTACGTGCGTGTGTGCGTGCGTGCGTGCGTGCGTGCGTGCGTGTGTGTGCGTGTGTGTGTGTGTGTGTGTGTGTGTGTGTGTGTGTTTGTGTGTGTGTGTGTGTGTGTCATGTGCGTGTGTGCGTGCGAGTGTGTGTGACGGATTCGATACGATATACCGAGAGATAAGACTGCGCTAGAGTCTTGTCTATCAATCAACAGATCTATCTTCCAAATTACAAAAAAAAATTTTGTCCACAAACAGATTCGCAATACAGTATTATAATCATAGTTTCGTAGACATTTTGTCAAAATTTTGACCGTAGCGCTAAGCTAAGATGAAGAAGAAGACGTCATTTAGTTTAATTGTAGTGGTTAGCGGGAACAATTTTTAGTTTTGTTACTATCTTCCTTTAAAAAAACGTCATAATTATCTTTAATTATCTGTGAAATGAAATGAGTAGAAGCGTAGCTTACTGGTTTAGGAGTCGGCCTTACGATCGAGAGGTCCCGGGTTCCAATCCTGGCTATTACACTACCGATATGAACCCACTCCTACCACAAGCAATTTAGCTTAGCTGGAAGGGTAAGGGAAGGTTCATATCTGACGGAATTTGCGTCACGTATTATCGGTCGCGTAACGCCAGACCAGACAAATGTATAGAAAAACAGTTGACCGTTCACACTCAACCGATGTTACGTTAGGGCACGCCGTAATAGCGGCGGTAAGACCCATCATGGAGGAATGGCTAGAGAGGCAGCCTCTCGTACCGGCTGACGCAGGTGATTACCGGACGGGTGTTTCGGGAGTTACCTGTGTCGGATCCGGAAGGAGCCAACGTCCGAGTGCCATCACTGTGATGCGAGCGAGGACACGGAGCTGCACACGCTGACCGAGTGCCCGGCGTGGGACACGCCGAGGCGGGTCATAGTGGCGGCTCTAGGGGTGGGAGTCCTCACACTCGTCACATTGCTCACAGCGATGGTACGATGCGCAAACGCTTGGGGTGCGGCCGCCTCCTTCTGCGAGCAAGTAATGCTCGAGAAGGAGGCGGCCGGTCGGGTCCGGACCAGACTCCGGGCCCGGGAAGCCCGTGCAGAGTGAAGGCGAACCGGACGTCGGAGGTCGCAGAACGACCTCCGTCCTCCATGAGCGCTGGCCTGGGGGTGACCGGTGGAGCCGCCTGTCACCCTAGCAGAAGCAGGCCGCGGCGGCGGCGCAAAGTGCGCCTCCCCGTAACCGGGGCTAGATGGGGACATTTTGGTCCCCACAACCCGAAGGGGGCCATCTCGAAAGAGATGGTCCTGGGTCTGTCGGGGTGCGAGAGATATGCTTTTGGCAATCTCACCTCCGGCAACCAAGGACCCAAGATGGCGTGCGTTTTAGTCGGTTCGAGTCCGACATAATCACCTCCACCGGCTCTGTGGAGGTGGTATCCGTGGGGATTTATCGCACGATAAAAAAAAAAAAAAAAAAACCGATGTTACGTTAGTGCGTCGAGTGTGAACGGTCAAGTGTTTTTCTATACATTTGTCTGTTCTGGCGTTACGCGACCGATAATAATATGCGACGCATGTTCCGTCAGATATGAACGTTCCCTTAGAGGGAATATTACTAACATAAAAAGTAAAAAAAGTAAGTTAACTTTGTTATTAATTCTCAACTATTTATACATAATCATTTTGTTCTCTCCCGTACTAGAAGTTAATTATAATGGTCTCCAACAAAACTATAGTTGTATTCAAATCACAAATAGCATGTCACAGAGGATGTGCCGGCTAATTGTCAGCTCACATGCGATCCTCGTTATTAATATAAGTATTCATTTTGTTGTTTTGCTTAACGAGTATATGTTGCAGTCATATGTGTGTTTTAGTAAATAATACTTTTGACTATAATATACACCTTGTGTGGAGTAAAATTGGATAAGAAAACTTCGTTGAAGGTTATTGAAGTCCAAGCAAGTTTATCGCTTTTTGTGTAATGTACAGGTTATAATCTTATACCTTTAAATGAGCAATTCTTGTATATATATAACTGGAATCTCGGAGTCGGCGCCAACGATTTTCATGAAATTTAGTATACAGGGAGTTTCAGGGGCGATAATCGATCTAGCAAGGATTCACTTTTAGAAAATTTATAAAAAAAAATACCGGGCAAAGCTCGGTCAAACCAGATATTATATTATTATTAATTAATAAGCCGTAGAAGTGACTTGAATGTAATAAATGTTATAATATAATAGTTAATTTTTTATAGTAGGTTTTTCTTTTGATTACATAAACATGTAGAGAAAATGTACATTTAACTATACCAAATTTCGCCAACTGTGTTTTTTATTCCGTTTCACTTACTTTTATTAACTACTTAAATTGAAAGAATTAAAAATCTATTCAAAGTTCAGTCTCTCTCTGTCAAATCAAATTAAATGTTACTAACGGTTTTTCTTAAAACTATTTTCAAGTTAAACATTGACATTGTATCAAGACTTTTTTTTACTAATAAAGTTTATACTTTATTTATTTTACGATCTAGCCTTGTTTCACCTAAATTACTACGTAAACATTATCCTAAAAATGCATCCATTAACAATTACTTAGTTTTTATTAAGGCGAAGACACTTTGTTCATGTGTTCTTGGTATGCAGCACTAATCACTAGATAAGTTTATTGGTCGCTAAAACACTACATTAACTCGAACGGTTTCGTCCGTTTCAGTTTTCTTAATTTATTAGTATTCTGACTATATTAGATCAAGACTTAATTTTGAAAAAAAATATGTTAAAACGAGATTTTACTATCTTTTCATTGAAATGGTACCTAATCGTTTCCGTCATTTTGATTTTAACAGATTGAGGTTGGATTTTCAACAAATTTCTGGGTCAGGTAAAATTCCAGAGTAATTCAGTAAGTTCCAGATGATTGAAGTATTTTTAGTCAATATCGCGTTTAACTAATAACATATTGAACCGCAACATAAGTTTGGAATTTTAATGTAGTTAATACAGGTTGATAGTGTTATGTTTTGATATTTCACCTTTTATTTTTATAAATCACTTTTTGATTATGGTTTGGCGTTGTATATGAGTGTTAGGTTCGGTAATTAAATAGTCCTGTGTAATCACGCGAGGGACCCCATGGGCCCCATCATAATTTAGGGATGTTATATTTGGGACACATTCTTTTTCAATGAGCTTCTGAAGTCTCATTACATCATTGAAGTTTAAACACTTTTCAACGGATTATATCACGATTTATTTCTTACTGCTGTTGCCTGCGGCTCCACCCGCTCGGATGTCGGTTATCGGAACTAACCATAGCCCATCTCCTTTCTCAAGGTCTAATCTGTCTCTATTCCAAATTTCATCCAGATCTGTTCAGTGGTTTATGCGTGAAAGCGTAACAAACAGACAGCCTAACCGACTTTCTTTCGTATTTATAAAATTAGTATGGATTATTTACTTTTATCCCGACATTTCGGCCAGTTTTCAGAAACCATGGTCGTGTTAAAAAGCGGCAGCCAGGCCTTAAAAAGTGAGTTTATTTCAATGAGTGACATTCGCGTAAGTTTTAGGAACCTTCATACGTGTTCTATTAATATGGACACAAGGTAAGAATATCGGTAGATAGCTCTACCGTCGCACCAAGATGATTGTATAGGAAAATTTTCAAATTTCAGGATATCTCTGAGTAGCTCGGTAGATCAGAGTAATCCCCCTGCAAGTTACGGCGTGGTCACAGCCGATTGTAAAATTTTATATACGGATGGGTCAGTTAGGGATGGAAAATCAGGATGTGCAATAGTATATGGTGAAAGTTGTTACCGCTATAGACTTGGTGATTTTAACAGTATTTTTACTTGCGAAGCAATAGCTATCCTTAAAGGCTTGGAATTAATAAGTAGAGGCGTAAATACAGATAAATATGTTATATATACTGATTCAAAATCGTGTTTAACAGCGTTACAAAATATAAATAATACAAATACCCTAATAATAGAAATTAAACAAAAAATAATAAACCTAATTAAAAATAACTATGAATTAGACATTATTTGGATTCCAAGTCATCAAGGAATAGCTGGTAATGAAAAAGCGGATAATGAAGCGAGGCAAGCAATAAATGAAAGTGAAAATTGGCATGAACATAGATCAACCCCAGACGAACTAAAAAAATATTTCAAACATAAAATTAAAACTACTTGGGATCATCAGTGGAAAACAGAACATAATTCAAAGCTACATATTGTAAGAAAATCTATATTTGATAAATCCCCAAATAATTTTCTATGCAGAAAAGATCAAGTGACCATCACCCGTCTACGTATCGGACACACAAATATGACTCACATTCATCTAATTACTAAAACTGACAGAAATAAATGCAAGTGCGGACTAGATCTGACTGTTAAACATCTATTAGAGGAATGTACAGCATACTGTAACGAGAAAAAGATATGTAACATTCCAAATAATTTACAAGACTGTTTGAATCAGAAAGGTTGTATGCAAACTTTAAATTTTCTGAAAGTTATTAATGTTTACAAACTAGTTTAAATTACTGTAATTTCTGTTTAGATTAGATAATTTGGATGTAACCTGTTGTCAACCGTGGTCGTTAATGACCTGAGATGTTAAAAAGCGACCTAAAATAAATAAATTAAAAAAAAAAAAAAAAAAATCTTTTTTTTTTTATAGTCATCTTGCTTGGACTTGAAAATAAATCCTTTACATCACAATCGGTCTCCAAATAAAAAAAAATACAAAACCTTTGACCAATTCAATGAAAAAATAAACCTTTGACGTAAACGTAACTAAATAAAAGTAAGTGCGTTCGTTTCACGCACATTTTCCCGGAAAATCCCGGGATTCATTGTATTTAATCCCGAAAATTTCGGGACTAAAATATGATCGGGATCCCGGGATCGAATCCTCTAGAGAACCCATCTTGCAAAATTAGTATCAATTATAACCTTTTGTAGGCTAATCAACTATTTCTGTAGGTGAAAAAGACAGCAAATGCTTTGCCAGTTAATGTTTTTAAAAAAAGTTAATATATTATTGGTACTCAAAATGGTCTACATAGGGAAAAATGAAACTTGTCGGGTGGGACTCGAACCTGCGATCTTTCCCTTGCGGGGGGTCCCGACCGAGAAGTTTTATTTTTCCCTGTGTATTCGATTTGTAGTATAGATAGAACAAAAAAAAAAAACATTAACTCACGCCTGTATTCCCCGAAGGGTTAGGCAGAGGTGCTAGCACCCACATTTCGCCAGTTTATGTTTAGGTCCCAATGTAATAGGTGCCGAGCCTATTGCCATTAACCGGGCACTTATAAACCTGCGATAAACGATTAGCATACTCAGTGCAGTAAAATTCATTTAAATTGGTCTGTTGCCAAATATATCCATTTATTGCTGAAATAGTCTTAAAAAAACTAAAGCTGATAATTTTCTACTAGATATAATAAACTAAAAGATCAAAAATGACTTTAACCTACTCTATACTACATACTACCTATACATAACATAAACTATTAAGGTCACATCACACAAATCATGTCACAAAACAATCAAAACTAATACGGCCGCCCTCAATCCGCGCCCACCCGTGGGCTAGTGTGGAGAGGACATATTTTATTAATTACGATACAACGTTATCACGAAATATTACCTTTATGTCCCATATTTGCATTTCGTGTTGGTCTGTACGAAATAGTGGGTGCGGTCGCATGCGATGGTGTAGTATGGGGGATAAGCTGTAGCGGAAAATGATAATAGCATGCCTTTAGTAAAGTGGGCAACTTTACTCATAGAAAAAGCAAGCTGAAAACTACCACAGTTTGCTGACCACGCCTCCGAGGGAACGAAAGCTATTGGGAATCTGCAAAAGAATTTAAAAAGTGGTTGGGATTTATCAGTATGTCTTCTACCAGATCCATCGCCTTCTTTATCCAGATAAAGAAGGCGATGGATGGAATTCTGTGGTGTTACAATGGCGTATGGTCAAGGACATATGAAATGAAATGAATATTTATTTATCAAGTAACATAGACTCATTTTGGTTAGTAACAATTTTATATCTATGTTAGTATGTTGTACATTTTTTTTTATTCTGTGAAATAGTTCATCAGGACCCACGTTCAACGTGTAACTTGATGAGCTGACCGGCTGTCACAGGTTGACTCATACACAGACAGACAAACAGGTGAGTCAGCTTGTGATCACGGCCGGTGTAACCTGGTCGAAACGTCAGGCAAATCAAAGTATATGTGTATGTATCATATTGCATGGTGTATGCATGTATATCTTGTATATATGTATGTGCATATATATAAGTATATTGTGTAAATTGTATGTAGGTATATTCAGGTATGTATATATATTATAAGTACTCATGTACCAAAAACTGACTTTGTACACCATACTGCCCAAAGATAGACTCGAACACTCTTCTCCACCCAAAGGTTGCCTGTAAGAGATTGCCACTAGGTGATAAGGCCGCCTATTGTTAATACCCACGATGTACGACTAAATAACACATGTTTATATCCTTGGTGTGCACAATAAAGATATACTATACTATACTATACGTATCTAATATAAATCTGTACGCGTTAATTACCGTTATTATTATTTAAAAGTTAATCGCTATCATCTCAAGCCTTAGACCGAATCATATATTTGATGGAAATTTGGGTGTATCCATCGAAATACGAGCGGACAGTTCTCGCGTTATTTTAATGGTTCTGATAGACTAGCGCGATTCCCACACTATACGTGACTCATATTTATATTCAAAAGCTTTTTATTTGATTAATCAATGTTATCAAGCGGTTCTGTTAATATTGTTTTATATTATGTAGGTTTATTGATAAACTAACATATACTCGCGGTTTCATTCATCATTCTCTAAATAAATATATAATAAATAGCTGTTGCCCGCGGCTCCGCCCGTGTGGATGTCAGTTATCGCTAAATTAAGATGTAAGCTATCCTATCTTTCATAAAATAACATAAACTCACGCCTGTATTCCCCGAAGGGGTAGGCAGAGGTGCTAGCACCCACATTTTGCCAGTTTATGTTTAGGTCCCAATGTAATAGGTGGCGAGCCTATTGCCATTAACGGGGCACTTATAAACCTGCGATAAATACACACATATCTCCGAAAAGCATCGAAAAGTCATTGGTGTGTGCCATGGTAAACCTGGGATCGAACCTATCTTTCAAGTTGGATCAAACTGCATAATATGGTGTGCAAATTTGATTAAAATCGGTTTAGTAGTTCAGGAGTACATCGCGGACAAACAACGTGACATGTAATTTATATATATTAAGATAAATATCCTACAACATTCTGCACAACGATATCTAGACCCATGGTAAGCTTAACTAGCTTGTGTTATGGAATCTAGAATGCGGATAAACATACTTAGATACTTTTTTTGTAAATACATACCTAAAAACGTACAGCGCATATAGAGTACATTTTGTGACGAGATTGGGGTAAGATATATCGGGGACACCATAGTCCTCCCTCCGTGGAGGGCCAGACCATAAGGGATGGCCCTGGGTCAGCCGGGGTGCGAGGGATATGTCGAAGACAACCTCACCTCTCCGGCCTAACACTACGACCCTCAGTCGGCCTACCGTTTTAGTCAGTTTGAGTCCGACATTACCTCCCCTTCCGGCTCTGGCAGGGGGGGTATCCGTGGGGATTCCCGCACAAAAAAAACTGCTGGATAAAAATAGAAGGGACATTTGAATCACATCGAGCGTGTCTCGGTAGCAGAGTTGGTCAAAGCATTCCCCCTATAAGGGAAAGATCGCGGGTTCGAGTCCCACTCGAGAAGATTCATTTTTCCCTATGTATTCGATTTGTATATTTAGCATACCTACTTAATGCTGTAAAATTCATCAAAAAAAACCAACCACATGTTTAAATTCTTTGCTTTTTACCCAACTTTTTTAACGTCAATAAGGTTTATTTTTCCACGCTTTGCGGTCTGATACCAACATATTTTATTCAATTTATACGAAAAGTTAATATTAGTATCTACAAATTCATGGCCTCAAAATTAATTATATTATCTACTAACTGTTGTCCACAGCTGCATACGAGTGGAATTCTGTTCCCGTATCTGTTTTTTTAACCCGTCATGAAACTTCTCGAGATATTATACACTTAGTAACATCCATTTTACTATATAGATTACTAGCTGACCCGTCCCGGCTTCACCCGGGAAAATTTCGTATTCCATATTTGATAGTGACCTAAATCTTGAACTTTCCATACAAACATTTATCACCTATTTTACCCTCTTATTAGTTAAATTTAAAAAAAAACGCATTTTAAAAAAATACATGACGGACTATCATACAAACTTCCACCCCTATTACCCCTTTAGTAGCAGAATTTCCAAAAATCCTTTCTTAGTGGATGCTTACATCATAAAATGCATCTACTGTCAGAATTTCAAGTTTATAGGTCCAGCGGCTTAGGTTCTGCGTTGATGAATGAGTCAGTCAGTCGGGACAAGTAATTTTATATGTATAGATGTTCACATCAACACATAGCACCTCACACTACGTCACTATACCGAAAATTATAACCGTAAATTGCACACCTCAAGATTCCACATTGCCCACCTCAGTAAACACCAATTACATTGTGTGCTAATAACTCCTCTAACATGTTTAGTGTAATGGCGGGGCACAAATCGGTTGTGTCAACAGCCAGTAACTTGCGAGCAAATATGGCTACCTTTGCTTGTTGGACCTGTCTTGAAGGTAGGGTGACAATGACCATAACGATTGAGGGATATTTTTAAGAATGGAACTATTCTTTTTTCTCTCTGCAAGTTTTAAGAGGGCTGTTTAACATCAGACAGATATTACAGACTTAGACAGCCTCAGATGTATGGCTTGAATCAATAATAGTGCCCGGAATACGGCAATAGGCTAACCCCCTATTACGTGGGACCAAATACAACGATTGGCGAAATGTAATGTAAATTAACAAATTTACCTCTGTCTAGCCCTTCGAGGATAAATGCGTGATTTATGTACCTATGTATGTAACATTGCATGATCTGGTATTAGCATAAGTGTCATTAATACTAATTGCTTCGTTTTTATACTTGGTATTAGGTTAGGAATTCAGTTTTATGTCTTGATTTCATAAACCAGTCAGTTCTTTTAAGATCTAAGATCTAAGATCTAAGATTTGTTATCTAAATGACAAGGGAAATTATTTTTGACAACGTTAGGGTTACCATGCACGTATTTTTTGTTTTTCTTTAAGAACGCACACCGAAGTCACTTAAGAATATGATTAGCGTTCCCAATTTCAACGTCAACAGAAGCAAATCTTTTTTATTAATCAGGTAGTTTACGACAATCAGGCGGAGGGTCAGGTGAAATGGTGCACATTGGGAGAGGCCAATATCCAGCTGTGGATTGCAGTGGACTAATTGATTGGCTGATTGATAGGAAAATCAGAGACTGAGTAGTAGTTCGAAGCACTTGCCAACGATCAGAAATCACCTTTTGAATACATCGGTTCTGAATACATCGGGAAAAAAGCGCTCAAGTGGGACTTGAACCCACGACCTTTCCCTACAGAGGGAATGCTCTTCCAACTGAGCTATTGAGCCACACCTCAATCACTTCAAATTTCCCTTCTCTTTATATCCGTCTGTAAGGGCGACGGTGTGGAAACATCTACCAACTTTTTTACGAACTGTTGTATTTCGAATTTAAAAGTTAGCATAATAAATATCAGTTCCGATTTAACACAACCCGTTGGTCACCCTACTTAACCTGAAAATGTACAAGTTGGACATAGTTGCTCAGCACCGCAAGGGTTATTGTTTGATCTCTAATCAATCCAGGAGAAGTTCAAGGGGCTAATTAAGGACTATGTATGAATTGTTACGTATTTGGACAAGCCAGGCCCGCATGGGTATGAGCAGTTAGATGGGGAGCAGGCTTAACCAAAAAATCTTTGTAGATTTGTGATTATAAATCTGTGTGCACTTAACTTAAGGAGTAATTATATCTTTTATGTATGAGGTATCGTTTAAGGAACCATTTTCTGTAGGTAATCCGGTAAACCGGTAATCAAAATAAGATGCACCCGAGGCTTTCACTTTGAATACTGCGGTCCACTCACTCCTTATCCTCCTTTAAAAAAGAAAGAAGAAAAGCTTATGCGAGAGCTCAGTCAAGGAGCTGGGGCATTGGCTTGCAGGCAAGACGGCTTGTAAGTGCGCCGGCTTGCAGATGAAGTTAACTTAACCCCAAGGTTCTAAGTGGAGTCCCACGCACCCCGAATTCAAAACTTACCTATTCAAACAAATTGTGTTATATTCAGTAATTTACCCAATTCTTAAATAAACATAGTTATTTACTATGAAAATGAAAATAATTTATTTCTGTAACACAATGGTACTTTTAACAATATTTTTGTCGTTGTGAACTTCTATTGTAAGGTTGGGATTAAGACGGAATGAAACGCTCTGACTGCTGAATAGATACTAATCATTTATTGGATAATCATCGGTATTTATATTCATACACTACACCTTCCCCGAAAGGAAAAATAAAATAATTAATATAATATTATTTTATTTATAGTTCCACTAAATAAGCAATATCAATATTTACTTGCTTAGATAACATAGGTATGGTACTTTATTAGCAACTACACATGTAATAAGTACATTGTATTGATACAATAAAACATAGTTGATCAAACAACAATTTTTAAAATAATTACAATAAAAAAATTGTTTCAGAAATACAAGTGTGTATATAATGAAAGTATACAAGAATAAAATAATATATTGTATAAGTGTAAAATAACAAATTTATAAGTAATAACAATAAGTGTCAATAGACTATAACACATTACGCTTACATTGCATGTTGTACGATACAATTTTTGATGATACATTATGTATCTATAATATGTCATATTGGTTAACATCATTGTTTATGAGTAATACAACTTCGTTCTATTCTTATGAACTAAATCAGTTTTTCCGTTATCCTTTAATATTTCAACATTTGGTGCAACATCTTTAATTACCAAATATGGACCATTATAGATACTTTGGAGTTTATTACCCGTTTCATTTTTCACTAAAATCAAGTCATTTTTCTTATACGTAATGGGATTACAGTTAAGGTCATGTTTCTCTTTTCGCTGTAATTTACTTTGTAATAGGTTTTCATTAGCTTTTTTTTGGGATGTTTGTAATCTATACTTTAACTCAAGGGGGTAACTGTCATAGTTGTAAAGAGGATCTATTGTATTTTTAGTCAGATTGGAGGGAATGTTGCATTTTTTCCCAAATAATAGTTCAAAAGGTGTAAATTTAGTAGCAGTATGAACTGTTGTATTGTATGCAAAGCACCAAAAAGGTAACCATGTGCTCCATGAACTCGAATGATTGTCAGTTTGAATTCGTAAGAAATTACCTAAATTTTTATGAGTGTTTTCCAAGGATCCTATAGTTTCATGATGATATGCGGTAGAGTTTAAAGTAGATATATTTAGTAATGCACACATCTCTTTAAAAATTGATGATAAGAATTCGGAACCCCTGTCAGTTGCAACCCTAGCTGGTATCCCAAATCTAAGTATAAAATTATTAACCAAGTTCTTGGCTATTTCTTCAGAACTTTTAGTTATCATAGGATAAGCTTCTACGTATTTACTTAACTCGCATTGGATAGTTAAAATATAAGAATTATTATAATTATCCTTATCCAAAGGACCTACGACGTCTAGAAAAATCTTTTCCATTGCCGAATTGGCAGTGGTGGTGATAACCATAGGCTCTTGAACATAATGAGAACTATGCTTCTGCTTTTGGCACTGTTCACATTTTTTAATAAATGTTGTAACATCATTTTCAAGACCGGGCCAAAAATAATATTTCTTGATATTATTATACATTCGTCTTATACCAGCGTGGCCACTCGTTGGTAAAAGATGAAAATCATTTAATATTACTTTTTGGTCGTCTTTATTATGAATTATTTTCACGTCATTTAAAATACATAATCGCGGACCGGTCCAATTCTTGTATGATTTAATTTCATTAATCATCTTTTGTATAATCGCATCATACATTTTATTTCGTATAAAAACTAACTCGTGCACGTTTATTTTCTCACAAAAATTTCTCAGCTCCCTCACAAAAGCGGCTGGCGTCAGTTGTGATTGGGAAACTGGATTTTTTATAAACAATGTCATTCTTGATGACAAATAACAAAACACATCATTTTCTAAATCGAATGTGTTAGACCTACGTAGGTTTTTTAGTTTAAAATTGTCTAAAAATTTAAGTTCTACAGATTTCCTCGGTTTACTATGAATCTCTACAACTCTTGGTTGCGCAGGCCAATCGTCAGTAGGAGCCATAGCACTCGGAGGTATCAGTTTGTTACGTAATTCTTTACGTTTAGATCTTGTCATAACCGTGATAATGCTTTCGTGCATTGTTTTTAAGTCTGCTGATGTGACAGGCAATCGTGACATTGCATCCGCTGGAATATTATCTGAACCTTTAATATATTCCACTGTAAAATCGTATTCTTCGAGTAAAAGTCTAAATTTCATGAGACGACTAGATGGGTCTCTCATTCCAAATAAATATATTAGAGGTTTATGGTCAGTTTGAATTATAAAAGTTCGACCATACAAATAAGGACGGAAGTGTTTAACGGCCCACACTATCGCCAACAGTTCTTTTTCTACAGTGGGATAGTTGTGCTCCGCTTTATTTAAATTTCTACTTGCGAACGCAATTGGTTTTTTATTACAGTTATACAAAACAGCTCCCAATGAGTGTTTTGATGCATCAGTTTGTAGTATAAATTTTTTATCTAACGAAAAATCTGGATATTGAAGTACTGGGGGGGAGGAAATAATAGTTTTTAACGTAGAAAATGCAGTCTGGCATGCATTGTCCCAGATAAACTGTTTATTTTTCTTTGTTAACTGGGTTAAAGGATAAGCTATGTTCGCAAAATTTTTGATAAATTTTCTATAGTAGTTTGCAAACGCCACGAATTTTATTAATTCGTCTACGTTAGTTGGTACAGGCCAGGTACTCAATGCCTGTATTTTTGCAGGATCGGGAAGGACGCCTTCACCTGATATAATATGACCTAAATACAAAATTTCCTTTTTCAAGAAACTACATTTAAAAGGATTTAGCTTCAATTTTACCTGACGTAATCGATTGAAAACATCTAGAAGATTTTTATTATGATTTTGTAGTGAATTTCCGAAAACAACTAGATCATCTAAATATACTAGGCATTTTTCATATGTTAAGCCTGACATTGCAACTGTCATCATTTTTGAAAATGCATTAGGGCTAGTTTTTAATCCCATTGGCATTCTCGTCATCCGGTACTGTCCCGAAACGGAAGCCTTAATTACGTCATTATTATCCGAAATTTTAAATTGTCCTGAACAAAATGCGGTATAATTGCGACTGTCAATATCAAGATCACACTGATAATATCCACTAGAAAGGTCAAGAGTAGAAAAGTATATAGAACCTGAAAGTGAATCCAAAATTTCAACAATATTTGGTAGAGGAAATTTATCATCCTGTATACAATTGTTCAATTTTCTGTAATCGATCACTAGTCGCCATTTTTTATTACCTGAATTATCTAGTTTCTTAGGTACTAACAACAAAGGACTGGACCATTCGGATCGACATGGTTCAATTATGCCCTCTCGTAACATATTACTAATCTGATCGTTTACTTCACGTTTTTGTGAATACGGAATTCTATATGGTTTACAAAAAACTGGCTGAGAATTCGGTTTTAAACTAATATTATGTTTATAAATAGAAGTTGTAGTTAACTGATCTCCTGGCAATAAAAATATATCGCTATATTTAGCACAAATATTTTCTATAGCGACTTGTTCCTCTTTATTCAAATGACTCAAATTTAATAAGCTAAACAATCGTTTGACACGATCTGCATTTATATTTTTACATTGCTCAAAAGAACACAAGTTATAATCGTTAATTGATTGCATCTCAGGTTGAATATTATTAAGGCGAATTTCATTCTCACTGGTGTTTAATATTAAAATAGGTATCACACCATTTAAAGGTTTCACTAGTACGCTTGCTAAAAATATTCCGTCATGTAATTCAGACGAGCAAACAAGACATTCTTCTGTATAGTTAGTTTTTATATAATGAACTGATTCAGATCTAGGTGGTAATATAAAACAACGAGAATTAGTTCCTTCTTCAAGTTTAGATTTAAGAGGCAAAATAATATGTTTATTCGAGTTATTTTTTGTCAATGTTAAAGACAAAGAATTCAGATCCAACACAGCATTAAATGTTGTAAGAAAATCTTGCCCTAATATGGCATGTGCCTTACATGGTAAGGAATTAAAAACATAAAACTTCTGCTTAAATGATTGTCCGGTCGAGTCTAAACAATGTCGCAGTGTAACATAAACATATCCGATTGCTTCTATTGCACCGCCGATTCCGCTTATCGTGATGCTCTCTTTATGGATGGGTATGTTTAATTCAATAACATGTTTATATTTTATAGCACAAATGGAAGCGCCAGTGTCAATTAAAAATGTATAGTTATAATTTTCTACGTATAAATCAATGCAACAAGTACTATTACTTGCGCATATAAACCCTTTATTCACGAAAAAAATTACTTTGCTCACTAGATTCATTAGAATTAGTGACGTCATCATTTGCAACATTTATGTTTGCATTATTTCGACGCGTGTTTTGTTGACCTCGACCACCGTCGTTATTTGACCTGTTATAAGAAGTAGTAGACCTACCTCGGTTCTGTGATGACTGTCCTCGGCTCTGGTTGGGACGACCACGACCTCCACGGTAGAACGTAGTTCCACGGCGATTGTTTGAACTGCTATAATTGTTAAATTGACGGGGGGCACCCCGATTATAAGTATAACGTCCTCGGTTAGGTGAACCTCGAAAAGATTTATTTCCCCTTTTATGGAATGCCAAAATATTACCTGATTGAGACGGAATAGCCATCGTCTCTTCATCAACTGCTGACTGTACAGCGTCTTGTAAAGTATCAAATTTTTGAGCCGCAATGATGGTACTTAGACGCCTATTGCGTAACCCGTCGGCAAACGTTTTATTGCTTGTTTTTCATTCAATGGTTGCAGAATTGCCAAATTTGCCGTGTTGCCGTCAGCTTGCGCGATAGATAAATCCATAAAAATTTCAGCTAATTGCTTGCCATAGTCGTCAATTGACAGTTGATCCTGTCGCAAAGTAAGCAGCTTGTTTTGCAAAGCTACAGAACTCTTTTTTGGTAATAAGATCATACGCATATCATATAATAATGTATCTACGGATGTATAGGTAGATTTAAGTTTTAGCTTGGCTGTTTGGGATAGTCGACTCTTTAGGACAAAGTTAATAAGACTAGCTTTAGATTGATCGT
This sequence comes from Eilema sororculum, assembly GCA_914829495.1. Classification (NCBI taxonomy): domain Eukaryota; kingdom Metazoa; phylum Arthropoda; class Insecta; order Lepidoptera; family Erebidae; genus Eilema; species Eilema sororculum. The sequence continues at coordinate 18,903,727 of OU618536.1, forward strand.
TATTCAAAGTAGAGCTATAATAATCAATGCCATCGATTAATTGTCTGGTCATCGACTCTTCGTTATTCATAATTGGTAATAAGCTTAGGGCGGTTTTTAAGTTGAACTCCATCTTGGATTCAGTAATGTTTTTCGATGTTGAACCAAATGATTCACAAGTACGCGTCTCAGATGGACGCACATGCGACTTATTACAAAATTCCTTAATGTCGGAATAAAGTTTAGTAATTTGGTCACTACAAGATTGTATTAATAACAAACTTTCTCCACTAATTTCTTCGGCATAAATTTGTTTTGTAATATTAGGACTCAATGCTGTATAGCTAGTAAAGAAATCAGTTGCTTCCTGTAATTTCTGTTTTAAACGTTCTGGCGTTCTCCTCTCATAAGTGAGTTTAATTAAATTTTCTTTAATAAGTTTTAATTGTTCACAAATATTCTGAAGCTCATGAGCCATAATATTACAACATAATTAAGTTTAACATAATTCTTAAAATACGCGAGCATAATAAAAATACGCGAGCATAATAGGTAGATATATCATTACCTCATAGTATATAAAATAACGTCGGATTACCTTGCACGACACTTGCACGAATTTTATTTTTATATTTTTAACACGAACACTGGGTTTTATTTGAACACTAGTTTTTGTTTTTAATGTTTGTCAAAATTCGAAGTACTTGGCTGTCCAGCTTTGCACGCAGAATATCTCACATCACCCACAGCTACAGTATCTCTGCGCCTGGAAAATGACCTTCTCAAATTGTCACGTAGTAGTTGGTCATTTATCCATCCGTGGTGACATTTCTTATAACACTTCCACAAGAAGTACGCTCCGACCAACATACTCAGTCCAAGGAGTATCACCATCACAGTGCTGATTGTTGATATATGGAACTGCAGCTGCTCTGTGCTAGCTCCAATAGAAGATCCAATACCATTTTGGTTAATCACGACCTCTTCAGGTTTTTGAGAGTTTGAGTTACACATTGCAATTTTATTGAATTACTCGGACCACACACGATCGATCGGCAAACACGCTCAACAAGTTATATCGTATGACACTGAAACCGACTGTCACCCGAAACGCCATACCAAACCTGGCGCCTGGCAGGGTCGCCATGTAAGGTTGGGATTAAGACGGAATGAAACGCTCTGACTGCTGAATAGATACTAATCATTTATTGGATAATCATCGGTATTTATATTCATACACTACACTATTAAGTGAAATAATAATAAATATAATAATAATAAAATCATTTATTCCTCTCTCATTTATCATTACAGCTATAGAATTGACACAAACAAAATATTCACCTTGAGAGAGCTGGAGTCCGTAGTAGGTGTGATACCTGTATGACAGATCTCCAGGCCCCCCTGATACATTGTCATTATAGGCTCTAGTATATCACGCAGTGTGAGAGTTAAACAAACGTATAATATAAATTTACAGTTATATAAACTAAGAAAAGTATAACATAGGTATATTAAACTATTGTGAGTGTATGTGTAGATTATGTGAGTGTGTGGGTGTATGTGTGTGTGTGTGTGTGTATGTGTGTGTGTGTGTGTGTGTGTGAATGAATGTGTGTATGAGTGAGAGTTGGCGTATGTATGTGAGTGTGTTCGCTACAAAATAAAATTATTCTATTGTTTTTATAATTAGTTCAGTTTCATCGTAGTTCAATTCCGCTAGCCAAAGGGTTAATATATTCAATACATTACATACATTACATACAATTCAATACATTCTAAATTACACATCCTATGTATGTTTAGAGATTTATTGACCTTGTTATAGACATAGCCGCTCAGGAAGTAAAAACAACGCTGTGCAGAGCTTGATTTAACAGCTGCCGTTTGACACACTGAGTGTTTGCGACGAACTGAGACAAGTTTATCCGGGTTGTAAGGGACCCGGGCATGGGTAGTCAAAATAAGATTAAAAATGAATAACTTACGAACTGAGAGGACGTTACAGGTGATGTATAAGTTGCTGGTGGGATAACGCCAAGGCAGCCCCCATCCAACCTTCAAGAGTGCTCTCTGAGCTATTTCAAGTCTCTTCATATAAGTCTTCGTAGCACCACCCCATGTCACGATGCAGTACTGGACGAGAGACTGGCCGAGAGCAAGATAAACGAGTCTGAGAACTGTTGTATCGGCCACTTGACGAAGGTTCCTGAATATAAATATTAATTTGCGTAGCCTGGTGGTAAGTGTGTCAATGTGAGATTGAAAGGAAAGGATGTCGTCAATCAGGACACCCAGATATTTGACACAGCTGATGTTTTTGAGGCGGGCGCAATTGCATGAAGAGGCCCGTGGAAACCCACAACAATGAGCGATCAGACCTTTGTCAGGACTGGGCTTACTACGACTGGATAGAGAAAAGTTTAGATACGACGTTTTGTCCACGTTTAAAGTAAGAAGATTCAGGGTCAACCAATCCTTTACCAAATACACCTGTATGAGAAGGCCACGCTCATCCATATCATAACAATTTTTGTACCTAATAGATTTCCTTTTCGCTTAGGTATATAAAATGTGGAAAGGGTTAGTAGACTGTGTAGATTATTCTATCATAGTAATATATTATTATACTAATATTTAATTAAGTCTATATTACGAGCTTAAATATTAGTATCTAATACAGTTCCCAACATCATCAGAAGTGAGCCTAGTCCGCCAATATTTGCGCTCTACAATGGCGCGTATCGAAAGTTTGCCGCTCCACATGAGCTCATCTTCTGTTTGTGGCCATATTGACTCAAACTTACATTGCCCTCATATTGAACAAGTTCTGTTTGTCTACGGATACTAGGCTTAGCCTCCGGTGTGCCTTGTATCGACCACAAGCGTTAATATATAAACGATTTATTAAGTAATATGTTCTTAAAAGGGAACCGCGCCACGATTAACCATGAATACAATATCATCATCATCTTTTGAATGAATTTTTACAGCATTAAGTATGCTAACTATACAAATCGAATACATAGGGAAAAAGAATCTTCTCGGGCGGGACTCGAACCCGCAGTCTTTCCCTTACGGGGGGAATGCCTTCACCAATTCGGTTATCGAGACACGCCCGATGTGATTCAAATTTCCCATCTTATACGTCTTTAAGGCGACGGTGGAGTCATTTACCGATTTCCTTACGAACTATCGGAATCAATGAATATGTTACATCAAATTCATCAAAAATACAATACATTCGATCATCATCATCATCATATCAGCCACACGTAGTCCACTGCTGAACATAGGCCTCTCCCATAGACCTCCAGAATGACCGATCTAAACCAGCCCGCATCCAGCGCTTCTTGAATACAAAATACGTAGGTTTTATTTTATCTACACATAAAAAATTACTTGTCCCGACTGATTGACTGACTGATTCATCGATGTAGAGCCTAAACCGCTGGACCTACAAACTTAAAATTTTGACAGTAGATGCATTTTATCATGTAAGCATCCACTAAGGATTTTTGGAAATTCTGCTACTAAAGGGTATAAGAGATGGAAGTTTGTATGAAAGTCCATCATTTTCAGTGCTAGATGCACTGAATTTCATAAACCTGTGTCTTTTAAGAACTATATGAACACGTGCATCAGCGTTTTTCAAAATTTAACTAATAAGAGGGTAAAATAGGTGATAAACGTTTGTATGGATAGTTCGTTATTTAGGACACTATCAAATATGGAATACGAAATTTTCCCAGGCGGAGCCGGGACGGGTCAGCTAATTTAAGAATAGAATTTACAATGAAAAATTTGTTCCAGTTTAAACTGTATTGATATATACCGTAGTCAAGGCGCTTAAAAATGGATATCAGTGCAGAAAAACTTTTATATATATTATACTTCAAACTATGTGACAACTACCATCATGAGTCACACCGCGATCATGATTGCTGAGAAGCAGCCGAAACGTCGGTTTATAAGTAAATAATAACAAATATATCGCGATAGAATCCGTAAAAAGTGGGTTTATTTCAATGACTACACGATCTACTTATGTGATCTATTTAGAAAAAGTAAATTAACCTAATTTTACATTATTTTTAAAAGAGTAGCTAAAAATAAAAACTAAATAAATTAGTAGTAAAATAAAGTGTTAATTTCTGAGCCAAACTAAATGAGACATTCACATCAATAAACACACACGCCATAATGAGGTCGCCATTACAGAGTGTCCACTCATTTTTCCTCTTTAACAGAAACCGAAACTTGGAATCGTGCCTTTGAATGTAGTGAATGCGGCCTATTAGGCTGTGTTTACACTGACCGGAAGACGTTTCTTTCAATGCTCGGACCGGCAAGTCAATAGGACATCATTACATGCTCGGGATGGCGGAGGAGCGTTTACATCGAATAGTTTTATGTTAGGCCAGTTGTTACAAAATACACTTTACAAAACAGATTCAAAAAGTTTGAATAGACATTTTTTTGGTGTTGATATTAATAGACTTGATATTTATAAATAATATTCTAATAAATTACATGGGGAGAAATTCTACGATGCCTAAAGTTAGTCTCTTTCACCTCTGTTTTTTTTCTCATTTTTGTATATATTGTACATTTAATTAGCATATATTGTAGTTATAATACTGTAATTAATTAGTGTGTTGATAGATTATTATTAATTCTAAAATTTATTCTTTGTTGATTAATAAATTACATTACTTTGTAAATGAATACAAACACAAATTGTTTTATGTTAGTTCTCTCTTCTCTCATCTTAAATTGTTCGCAAAGACTTTAAATTTCAGAAACAGTGAAGACTAAAGATTCTTCCATTGTAAAAAAGAGTTAATAAATATAAAAAAGAGAAAAGATTGGATCTCTGACGTTCCCACAAGTAGTGAAAACCACAGAAACCTACTAGTTACCCTATTACGGAGCAATATTCGGTATTAATTAACTTCAAGTAACTTAAGCGCAATTTATCTGAAGTCGAGATAACCGATTTAAGGCTGAACCTCTTGCTACTATAACATTAAAGATGAGAGAATCCTCTCCATTAACTGTCAAAAGATATCATTCTACCTTCAAAGCTTAACTAAATAATAAAATACAAAAATACAACCTTGTGGAATTTGAGGTGCCGTACTATAGGTATGTTCCTGAGCCAGTTCTAGAAAATACCCATATCACATTGCACTAGGATCGATCTATCATCACTGATAGGACTGTTGTAGCTAACAAGCCTGACATTGTGGTGATAGACCGATCCGAACGCCGAGCATTGATTGTTGATGTCACCATTCCTCATGACGAGAATCTTGTGAAGGCTGAGAAAGATAAACAAGTTAAATACTTGGACTTGGCCCACGAGGTTGTCGACATGTGGAATGTTGACTCAGCAATCATTGTACCGATAGTCGTATCAGTCAACGGACTGATAGCAAAGAGCCTCGACCAACATCTGAAGAGGCTCGGGTTGGATGCTTGGGTCAAGGGCCAGATGCAGAAGGCAGTACTCCTTGATACGGCGCGCATCGTGAGGAAGTTCCTCTCTCTGGAGCCCTGACCACCGGTAGTGGTCCCTGTACTCGATGCCGGTGGGATACTATTTTTTATATTTTTAAATATATGTTTTTTTTTATATGTATTTAAAAATATAATTTATAAGTTTTTTAAAATGAATAAAGAGGATAATAATAATAATAATTTTCTTTATTGTACACCAAGGATATAACATTACAATAGGTACATAATATCAATTCGGTAGGTACATACAATTGGCGGCCTTATCGCTCTGCGGCAATCTCTTCCAGGCAACCATAGGATGGAGAAAAAATAGTTTGGGGGCAGTTTGGTGTACATAGAATATAATAATAAATAACCAAGAGATAACAGATATATATAGAGCAGATAGACACAATAGCTACCTAAGTATAGGTTGATATACATAAATATACAAACATACATACTATTAATATCATAGATATCATAAAATTAATATACACATAAATACTAACATTTTACCATAATATAATCGAGGAAAGTTATTTATTCCACTTCAGTCAGAGAGACTAGGTAGTGTTCTTTGACTTGTCTTTTAAATATAGGCAAGGACTGAGCGCGCCTAATAGTTACGGGCAGAGCATTCCACAACCGAGCCGCTTGGACCGAAAAGGATTTGTCGGCAAAGTTGGTGGAATGACTCGGCATTTTCAATCTCAGATTCTCCGATGATCTCAAAACCCTCGAGTGCGTGTTGTGCAGGAACTCAAAACGTTGTTTGAGGTATGAGGGAGTTACGGGATTAAATAAAATATTGTACAACATGGAAAGATTATGAGCATTCCGGCGAAGGCGTATAGGTAACCACTTGAGTTTTTTTTCGAAATTCAGAAATATGATCATATTTGCGTAGTCCAAATATGAATCTTATACAAAGATTTTGGAGTCTCTCAAGCTTATTAAGTTGGTCTTCAGTGAGATCGAGATAGCTGGCATCAGCATAGTCAAGGATAGGGAAAAGAAGGGTTTGTGCAAGCGCAATCTTAGTGGCAGTGGGTAGGAAATTTTGGAGCCTGCGCAGGGACCCCGCCGCAGCAAAAGTTTTACGCCTCAATTCCTGGACCTGTGGACCCCACGATAAGTGTTTGTCCATAACTATCCCCAGGTTTTTAACCTGGTCACTATAAGGAACATTTACTCCATTACAAGTCACGTGTGGAAGGAGTGACCAATCTACTTTCTCTATCATCCTAGAACTACCAACAACGATGACCTGTGTCTTACGTGGATTAACTTCAAGTCCATACGAAGCACTCCAGTTGCATATTGATGCAAGGTCAGCGTTAATAGTATTGACAGCCTCCTTTAATTGATTCGCTGGGGCCCGAGAATATATCTGAAGATCATCTGCATAGAGGTGGCAGGAAGAAGATAGGTCGTTGGTGATTGAGTTTATAAAAACTGAGAAGAGTAAGGGAGACAGAACGCCGCCCTGTGGTACACCAACAGTCGCCGTACACCAAGAAGAAGAAGTATCCTTGATGCAAACACGCTGTCGGCGACCAAACAGGTAGCTACGAAACCAGTCAACCACAGTTGGAGATATGTTAAGAGAGCTCAATATGCCAAGTAGAACGTCGAAATCAACGGTATTGAAGGCATTACTGAAGTCTAACAGCGTTAACACTGTCAGCTCACCTTCCTCCATAGCCGATCTGATGTCTTCCGTAATATGAACCAGAGTTGTAGTAGTACTGTGACCGGAGCGAAATCCAGACTGTAGAGGGTTCAATAATGAATTTTTGGAGAGGAAAATAGTAAGTTGGGTGTGAACAAGTCGTTCGAGTACCTTAGAGAGGAAGGGCAAGATAGAAATGGGACGATACTCTGAGAAAGAGGAAGGATTTTTCTTTTTAGGAATAGGAATTATTTGAGCATCCTTCCAAGCCATAGGAAATACGTTAATGGTCACAGAGAAATTCAAGATATGGCAGATGACAGGGAGAATTTCGTCGATGATAGGGTGGATCATATTACGGCTGACACAGTCAGTTCCCACCGCGTTAGACGTAATTGACATTATGCTCTTCTTGACATCACAAGCAGTGAATTGACTAAAGAAGAATGGGGAGCAGTTGGGAGTCGAGACAGATGAAAGATGCTGTAATGTATTTTGTTTTGTCATTCTATCAAATTTTGACGAAGATGAGAAATATTGATTTAAAGAATCTAAATTTACATTGTTAGGGACTGAGTCTTCGCGAGATTTGCCAACTCCCAATGTCCTTAGAAATTTCCAGACTTTTGCTGGATCTCCGTTTTCCACAGAATTATGGATATATCGGCGTTGAGCATTCCTACACACTCTATTGCAGTGATTTCTAATGGCTATATATTTATCCCGATTTATATCCGTAGGGTACCTCTTATATTTCGACTTGGCTGTCGCTTTTTTTGATATAAGGGATTTGATTTCAGTCGTTAGCCAAGGCGACGGGAGGTGTTTCACCCTTATCCTACGAACTGGAGCATGTCTATCAAATAACTGTATTATATCAGACGTAAAAAGTCTTACTTTATCATCAATACATCCGGAATCGTAAAGTGGACCCCAATCGATGCCATCGGCATCCCTGCGCAGGTTGTCAAGGTCCATACCTCTAAAATTACGCTGCAGAAGAATTTTAGGTTTGAGTTTAGGTGGACGAAGTTGATAAGACAGAAATAGTAAGTCATGGTAGGAAAACTGATCAGCAGTATACTTACCATGCTTTGCTACACGATACATACTGAATCTAGATCACGTACACAAGTCGACTGGCTCGTTCAAACGCTCCGCTATTGGTATTCGCTCAGACTCGGTCAACATTTGTCCAGCGCGCTGAAAGACGCGGAATGACCAGCGGAGTGTCATGACCACTGTGGACTGAATAACTACTCTGATAGACTGCCAGCTTTCATCTCTTGTTAACTGGAGATGTTATATTTGGGTTAAGACATACATTCAAACCATCTAAATATAATTATAACTCAAAGGTGACTGACTGACTGACTGACATAGTACTCTATCAACGCAGAGCCCAAACCGCAGGATGGACCGGGCTGAAATTTGGCGTGTAGACAGATGTTATGACGTAGGTATCCGCTAAGAAAGTATTTTGATTAATTTTACCCCCAAAGGGATAAAATAGAGGATAAAAGTTTGTATGAAACTCCGACATCCACGCGGGCGGAGCCGCGGGCAACAGCTAGTTCTTATAATAAAATAAAAGATTTGTTTCTTTGTCACTTCATCACTGGGTGAATTTCAACAGGTCTATTAAAATCTTCATTTCCGTGGATATTTTTACCTTAAGTGTTATAATAAAAATACATCGTGTTAATTAAAGGTTTTGATACTATATGTATTCTTGCTTAATATCTAGCAGATAACTACAAAAACTAACGAGATATACAAGATTAAAAATTACATGCCACGGCGATGAAGCATGCGTGTACGGCAATGAAACAAGCGTCCACGGCAATGAAAGACTTATGCCAAGGGAATGAAAGAATCAACCACAGAAAGGAAAATCCATATAAAACATAATATTTTAAATACCTACTTACATACAATAAATACAAATTTCATAGGTTAAAAATCTGCAAAAGGAGTAGGTACAATTAAATAAATATATAATAGAATCAAAGTTGTCCGATCATTTATTTAAATTCTGTCACACAAAAAAGAAATTACCAATGCAATAATATTAATAAAACAATTAATATGGTATACTTTTGTTAATTATGCAAAAGTAAATGCAAACAACATACATAGTACACCACATTTTTAAATTTACGCATCAATATTTAATTTGAAGCGAAAAATCTAAAGACAAAATTTAATAATCACAGCCCACACCGGTTAAGGTTCTTCTTCATAATCTTGGCATCCTAAACATAAACAATCCATTATTAAAATCAAACTGTAGTATGTGTGTGTGCATGCCTGTGTGTGTATGCGCGTGCGTGCGTGCGTACGTGCGCGCGCGCGTGTGTGTGTGTGTGTGTTTGCGCGTGTGTGTGAGGGTATAAACGAGTGATGGATTACCAAATGTTCCATCATTTTGTAAGACTAACACGGAAACATCTTTTTATAATTGATTGTACAATAAAAAACTTATCAAATCTTTAATCGTGTTGCAGAAAGTTTTCGAATCCTGTAATGTCAGTATTTGGTTCTACCTTTATAACAGGTAATGATGTCTATAATGCTTAATCATACTATGGCGATGAAAACATAAGTCACGGAAATGAAACATCAGGCCACAGCAATGAAACTAAATCGTTTTACAATGCATGGCAATGATTTTTTTTTCATTGCCGTGTTTTTTTTTTCATTGCCATAGCAAATTTTGACCACGGAAACAACGGCAATGAAAGCACGGCAATGAAAAACAAGACAAAAATATAAAATAACAAAAAATCTAATAATTATTCGAAGTATTAATCACTTCACAAAAATAAACAAGAGAAATGGCGTTCTATTGAATGTTTAATCAAGAGGATAACTTATTAAAATAGAAAGTTATACCTATCCACGGCGATGAAAGAAAAAATGTCCAGTAACATAAAAATGGTATAGAATAGAATAGAATAGAATAGAATAATATTTTATTTGTACACCATTTACATAAGAATTTAAGTGCGAAATACATATTTTTTATACAATTGTTGTACAAAGGGCGGCCTTATCGCCATAATAGGCAATATCTTCCAGGCAACCTTTGGATGGACTAGAGTTACGTGTAAGAACAGGTGGTAGTTGGTGTGACTGGGAATGACAAAAATGATATATGAATACTCAAACTATATACACATATATACATATATACTCATATACGTACATATATACATCTATATAACATACATACACACATACATACATACACACATACATACATACATACATACATATTCAAATGTACAGCAAAGTGACATAGTGAAAAATTTAAATGTCTCTCCGGATATATAGTTATAATATACGTACTACAGTGACAAAAAATGCTCATATAAAAGCTTTTTAAAGCTTGTAATAGATTGTGCTCGTCTGATACCAACCGGCAACTCATTCCACAGACGAACCGCTTCTACGGTGAAAGATCGCCCAAAGTAATTTGTGGAATGCGTCGGCATTTTCAGTGTCAAGTTCTCCGACGACCGTAGGGACCTCGAATGTGTCTCATGTAAGAACCTAAAACGTTCTTTAAGGTAAGGGGGTGCTTTAGCGCATATAAGGGAGGACACGAGTCGTTAGATAAGACAATATTCTAAAATATGTTTAGAACACGGCGATGACAGGTAGTTCTGGGACAAATGTATTTTTTTTAACCATTCGTTGTATTGTTTAAATATTTGAATAAATGTATTTCGTAACAATACTTTAACTATTCACGTATCGACTAAAAATAGGTATTAATAAAAATAACCAATAGATTTTTATCAATGAGGTATCACGACACAATAGGTGACATGTGGACAAACACGGCAATGAAAGATTTCGGTGTATTTTGTTTTTTTTTGGAGTACCTATAATCCTATTTAATAGAATATTTAGTGCCCCTCATAGATCACTATTTCACCTAACTAGCAAAAAATGTTAGAGCATTATAACTATGATTTTTAGTACCGATTTCATCGATGCCACGCAATTCTTGGTCCCGGGAAATTCACCCCACTACATAGTAAAAAGCAGTCGCTTTCCACGTCTGTCCGTCCCTTGTATGCTTATATTTTCAAAAGTACGATACAGATTTTGATGCGGTTTCTTTTAATAGATGGAGTAATTCAAGAAGAAGGGTTATATGTATAATACATGCTTAATATAGTGAGGATGCAGCGGGAAGGGGATCGGACGTCACTCGGAAAAAACATGGCGGTACGAAGTTCCCCGTGTCAGCTAGAAATTGATGAACTCAGAAACTTTGATTTTTTAAATTCTTGGTAATATAAGTTATTTTTTATGCCATTGCTCCTAAGGGACCAAGGGCTAACGTAGGTGAGACTAACCATGTTAATGTAATATGAAAACAATAGAGAAATGTCCGTCTACTTCGAACACATCAGGAAAAATTAAATGCCCAAGTGGGACTTGAACCCACGACCTTTCCCTTTCCCTGAACTGAGCTATTGAGCCACACCTGAATCACTTCAAATTTCTCCTTATATCCATCTTTAAAGGCAAATGCGTCGGTAGCTTAGTGGTTAAGGAGTCGGCCTTTCGATCGAGAGGCCTGACGTGAACCCACTCCTAACACAAGCAATTTAGCTTAGCTGGAGAGGTTAGAGGGAATATTAGTACCTAACTTCGGTTCTGATATTATTTATCGAAAAAAAAAACATATTGAGAACATTTGTATTTTTTCCACAGTATTTATTATACTGAACCTGGGTCTCGATTCTACTAAAGCCAAACTATTGTCAAACCGCAGAGATTGCACAAAGCGGCATTAAAGTTTAGACTTTATTTCTATACAGTAAGGTCCAAAATTAAATGACAAAAGTTTCATTACACTCTTTTATTCACTCTGCTAACAGTTATTTAATATTGAACTTTAAATGCATCGCTTTAAAGTCTATAACGTAATGCCGCTTTTTGCAATCTCTGTGGTTTGACAATAGTTTTGTTTTAGTAGAATCGAGGCCCTGACCGGTTTCGCCTTACGGCATTCTCAAAGGTTTACATACAAGATTTTAAATGTTTGAAATACTATGAATAAAGTACTAATAAATGTTCTCAATATGTGTTTTTAATTTATAATCAGTTTTTGAATTAAAATGGTCGGTATCTTGGAATGTGTTAACTTAATGCCGATGACAACTGTACCTACCACACTCACAATATGAACCGTTTGTTGTAAGTACATGGAGAAGGAAATTCGAGTCGCGTGCCATCCAAACGTCCAATAGACTCAATCGGTCTGTGACGTCATTACTTACCAAAAATATCGATCAACCCGTTTCTTCTCCACCACAAGAACAAACGTTCATGAAATGTAAAACACATTACTCACCTTTTGCGAGGCGTACAGTCGGATAGAAACAAGGGTACTTCTCAAGTTATATACAGAACAGAATTTCCTTCTACCAATATCTTCTTAATAAAGTAAGGGAATTAAGCGCGCCCCTCTCTGCGGGGTATCTATGGATATTAAAATATTGATTATAAGGAGGCGATACCAACGGTATCATTATTTGCATAACAACACTTTATTACCACCTAGGAGAAACCCCAAACACTGTGCAGTTTAATCTTACAAAGGAAATTTAATCTTAGGTTGATAGACATAAGGTATGTTTTTGTATATAGGTTTTGTTTGTAGGATATTTCTTCAATTTATGTGTGAAGCTCAAAACATTGTGGAGTTTTGTATTTTGTTTATAAGAAAGGATGAATACCTGTACAGATTATAAAAAGGCTGAAGCTATAATGGTTTACGGGAATATACTAATTTTCCTATGAAATCGTATTGCGAAAATTCAACATTCAGAATGGAATAGAGTACTGTGTGTCACTGTAGTATATTTCTGAATTTGACGTCAATAATTTTTACTATTACAAAAAATACATATAGGTAGGTACATATAGATACCTACATTTAAATATTCTATCTGAATATTTCGTTTTTAAATTTTTGTCTGTTTGCCCGCGATGGACGCAAAAATTACTGAACGGATTTTCATGCAGTTTTTATTGGTAAAGTTTTTATTAGACCTAAAAACTTCCATTTATGTTTGACTAGCTTTTGCCCGCGGCTCCGCCCGCGTGGATGTCGATTATCGCGACCAAACATAGGCTATGTCCTTTCTCAAGGTCTAATCTACATTTATACCAAATTTCATCAAAATCGGTTCAGTGGTTTAGACGTGAAAGCGTAACATACAGACAGACAGACAGACAGAGAGACAGAGTTACTTTCGCATTTATAATATTAGTATGAATATGGATTGCAATTGGTTGAGATACGAACATCAGCTAATATTTGTAAATTTCGTAATCTCGTTTCATAACCGATCGAATTTCCACCCACAGAAACACAGTGTCGCCTTGTTGGAACACAAAAGCGCAAAGAAAGGGTTAACCAGACCCCAACCCTCAAATGTTTGCGTTAGGTAATTATTCTATTGTCATTTTATTTATATTTCTCGAAGTTATCACGGGGATATCTTCTAATAAAGTTCAAGATGGCTTCGCGGCGAATCCTAAGTGTTGTTTTATGTTAATTCACAATTATAGTTGTGTCAACGTCCAACTTTGATTTTAAGTAATTTGAATAATTTTGAAATATATCCGTTTGTTTGTTTTTGGTAAAAAATTAGATATCTTGGGGCTTTCGGTGCTTTTGTAGTCAAATAATATTTCATGAATTGATGCAATTTTGCATCAACATTGCATCGTTTCATCGTAATTTTGACGTCATATTTCTTCAGTTACTAGTTACATAAGTTTACGGATCCCTCCCGCATAGCGCATAAAGCCTGATTCGGCGAGAAAGGCAACCCACTGTAGATATACAAAAGGGCTTGGCGGACTCGGCGATTCAGCAAGGCAAGGTGAATGGCCTAGGGTGGCGGTAGAGGGCGTATAGTTACCGTCGGCCAGACACATCATCCGACCTCTCCTCCAGTCGTAGCGATTGCTCGTTCCACTGGGCTCAGGAGGGGGAAGACGAGTGTGTGCGCCTGCGTCTGCGCGAACGCTTGCGCACCTCCAAATATCCTGCGCACTTGACCGCCTTCGTATCTTGGACTCCGAATACGTTTAAGTCCTATGGCGATAGGATGAGGTAGAGAGGTCTAGTTTGATGCAAGCTAGGCTTTGTCTGATTCCTGCACATGGGCGGTCCTGGGGGTGTGAGTACACGCCGTGGTCGCTTTCGCACTGCAAATTAGGAACGACAGCGCGGATTCGGCAGCACCCGGGATGAAGGAGCAGCCCTATTTAGGGAGGCACTGCTTTCTTCGCTCAGCCGGGGAGGGGGCTAGAAAAGGTGCCCTAAAAAAAATGCTCGTTCCTACTCGGAAGGTGACAGTAACCGCGGCTGTCACTGCATCATAATAAAACGTGGTCGAAAGAACAAAAAGTATAACATGAGAACACCTATCATGACATTCGGCGCGTGGAACGTGAGAACGCTTTTTGATCGCGATGGCAACGCCTGCCCTGAACGCAAAACTGCCATAGTAGCTCGGGAACTTCATCGCTATAACGTGGATGTGGCTGCTCTTAGCGAAACTCATCTTGCCGATGAAGGAGAGCTGGTAGAAGAAGGCGGAGGCTATACTTTCTTTTGGAAAGGTACCGCAGCCGCCGAACCACGACGTTCAGGTGTAGGGTTTGCTATCAAGAATCACATAGCAAAGCGACTTGAGGAGCACCCTGTGCATACGTCAGACCGCGTTACCACACTGCGCCTTCACTTGGACAAAGACAATTACCTTAATGTCATCAGTGTCTATGCCCCTACGCTAGACAAGGCTGATGACATCAAGGATAAATTCTATGAGGAACTATCTCGAAGCCTTGACAGCATAAACGCCAGAGAGCAGGTTATATTGCTAGGCGATTTCAATGCCAGAGTTGGACGGGACTATGAGGCTTGGCCTGGAGTCCTGGGTAGACACGGAGTCGGCAACATGAACAGCAATGGTCAGTTGCTACTCAGTCTCTGTGCTCAATATGAGCTTGCAATATCGAACACTATGTTCAGACTTGCCGCTAAGCACAAGACAACGTGGATGCACCCTCGATCCAAACACTGGCATTTTATTGACTATGCGATTGTCCGGCAGAGAGATACCGGTCAAGTCCAAGTCACTCGTGTAATGCGTGGTGCTCACTGTTGGACTGATCACCAACTTGTTGTCACAAAGCTACGGCTCCGCCTCCGTCGACCTCGTAGATCCACACTTACAAAGTCTGCGTCTCTCAACGTGGATAGGCTTAAGAATCTCGAGGTGAGGGAGAAATATGCTGAAGCTGTGTCTGAAAAGCTGTTGCCAGTTAATGAGACAGGTGATGTTGGGGTGGTCTGGGGAACTTTGTCTTCTCATCTTATGGAAGCAGCCTTAGCTACTTTAGGTTTAAAAAGCCGTCGTAGTGAGGACTGGTTTGATGAGAATGACGGGATTCTTAGGACAGCACTCAACAAACATCGAGACCTCTTGCGACAGCATAGTAGGCAAGGTGGAAGCATTGCGGTAGTCAAAGCGAGTGACCTTGAATTGCGGAAGCTGTCTTGTCAAGTAAAAGACAAATGGTGGCAAGACAAAGCTCTCTACATGCAGTGGCTCGCTGACACTAACCAGATCGGGGAGTTTTACTCCGAGGTACGTAGGCTGACTGGTACATCCTACCGAGTGAAGGTGCCGTTGAAGTCGTTAGACGGTATGCACCTATTGACAAACAAGGAGGATGTACTAAATCGTTGGGCCCAACACTTTGACAGCTTGCTCAACGTAGATCGAGAATCTGATTTACAAAGTGTGAGTCTAATACCTCAACTGCCTCTTTCCATTGAGCTGGAGGAGCCCCTGTCATGTGATGAGGTTGTCTCTGCCATCAGGCAGCAACAGAACAAGCGAGCGGTTGGTATTGACCTTATACCGGGAGAGCTATTAAAATACGGCGGCGGGGAGTTGTACATGTCGGTTTGGAAACTTTTTACTCGTATGTGGGAGGAAGAGCGAGTCCCGGATGACTTCAAAGTATCTCGCATTTGTACCCTCTACAAAAACAAGGGTGACCGTTCCGATTGCAACTCTTACCGTGGTATTTCGCTTTTGTCTGCTCCTGGAAAGGCCTTTGCCAGAGTCCTTTTAAACCGTTTAAGGGCTCTGTCTGAAAAAATACTGCCAGAAACCCAGTTTGGCTTCCGACCTGAACGAGGCACCTGTGAAGCAATCTTTTCTGTGCGTCAACTGCAGGAAAAAAGCAGAGAGCAGGGTCGTCCGCTATATCTCTGCTTTGTTGACCTGGAGAAGGCATTCGACAGTGTGCCTCGTGAAGCCCTCTGGATCGTGCTAGGGAAGCTAGGATGCACGGAGAAGTTTGTGAGACTTCTTAGACTCCTGCATGACGACATGCAATGCTGCATCGGTGTCGATGGCGAACAATCAAATTTCTTCCCCGGTACCTGTGGGGTGAAACAAGGGTGTGTTCTAGCGCCCACACTGTTCGCCATGTACTTTGCAGTAGTAGTCAGGGATGTATTACAAGCTCGTTCTGAGGGAGTCCGCATCCGCTTCCGCACAGATGGCAGTCTTTTTAATTTGACCAGACTTAAGGCGCGCACCAAAGTCTCCCATACCATGATTACAGAAATCATGTATGCTGACGACTTATGCTTTGTGGCAGAATCCCCTGATGGCCTGCAACAGCTTATGTCCAGTTTTCACCAAGCTTGCTGCAAGTTCGGCCTAAAAATCAGTGTCAAGAAGACGGAGGTGATGTCCCTGGACACACATGGTCACGAGACACTGTCTATACAGCTAGGTCAGGACATGCTGAAGCAGGTTGACAAGTTTCGCTATCTGGGGAGCACTATAACATCCAAGTGTGACCTTGATGATGAGATCAGCAGCAGAATCTGTGCCGCAGCTGCGGCATTTGGGAAGCTGCGTTCCAAGGTTTTCTGTTCACATGACCTTAAGGTGGCCACCAAAATATCTCTTTACATGGCAATTGTGCTGCCAAACCTCTTATATTCCTCCGAGACATGGTGTGTGTATCGGCGCCACATACGCACTCTGGATCGTTTCCACCTCAAATGCTTACGTTCAATCATGAAGATCCGATGGTCCGACCGAGTGCGTAACACCGAAGTTTTGCGACGAGCCAAGGTCGGTGGCATTGAGGCCTACTTAATGCGTCGGCAGCTTCGGTGGTGCGGTCACGTGTCACGTATGGCGGAGGAGAGAGTGGCGAAACGCATTTTCTACTCTGAACTAGAGGAAGGCAAGCGGAAACATGGCGGCCAACTCCTCAGATTTAAAGATGTTCAGAAGCGTCATATGAAAAGATGCAACATTGAACCGTCTCAATGGGAAGGTTTGGCAGCGCAACGTCCAGAATGGCGCAGGGTGGTGCAAAGACGAGTAAGCGATTTCGAGGAACAGCGAAAGGCAGACCTCGACGCTAAACGCGATGAGCTGAAAGTCCGCCCACCCGCTGCCATTCAATACCATTATGTAAGTGGTGTTCTCACATGCCCGCAGTGCACACGAGAGTTCACCGCGAAGATCGGCTATGCTAGCCATCTTCGAGCGCATCAGCGCCGAGCCGACTAGGAGTCAAAGTGGTCGCCATGGCCGAAATCGGTCGGAGGCATCACATAAGTTATCGCGTGAGATTCTTTTGGAGGACCTCTCTATTTGTAGTTCAGTTGATATCATTTCTTTCTCAATGCGAGCCACCATAGACTCGGAGAGAGGGGTCTTCCACACGTGACGGAAGAATACCATCCTATTCAGTTGTTGTCATATTTGTCCAGTACCAAGTCCTCATCAACCCTTCGAAACTTCTGTCGGTCAGAGACACACAATATCCTCTATCTATCAGATGTCAGGCTCCGTGTGTGGGTTCTTAAGCTGGTGAGAGGAGAATACAAATATTCTACCGTCTCTACCATGGTGAATGTTCTGATAAGCTCTTCCAATTAGACCCACCCTCTCCTTTCCTTCACAGGACGACACGTACAGGGCTAATATGTCATCCGTATACGGTGCAGAGTATAACTTCTAGAATCAAGCCTTTCAGTGACTCATTCCTATGGCGCACCACTATGACCTGAAACTCCCTGCCAGCTCACGTGTTTCCTTCTTCCTACAGTTCCGGATCCTATAAGCGGGGTGTGAAAAGGCATCTGATGAGGCCGTTAAGCTGAGTGCCACCACTGATAACATGTTTACGATGGTGACCCTCTTCCCGAGTGTTTGCTTTTAACTGACCATCAGGCTAGGTGAAGTCAAATTGACGTGTCCTATATAAAAAAAATATAGTCTCATTGTATTGACTTCATATATTATTTATCAAATACAACGAACTCAGGCGAGGGTGAAAGGGGTCTTCTGCGGGAGAAGACAGAAGAAAGCCATCTCATTCTCTTGACGTCGTATTTCTTCATTTCACGGACTACGTGGGGTAGGGGGCTTCTCCAGGTGAGGGGAGAATACCATCCTATCTACCAGATGTGATATTTCTCAGAGCCAAGTGTTGGTAATAGCCTCCATGTATCAATGCGCAGACGAGCGAGCTCACAAAAAAGTTTATCAGCGTTAACTGCTCAACTCTGAACTTTGTTTAACTTGTCATCACTGAGTTTATTTAAGGCTCCGGTTAGGGAGACTGCAGATATGATGATTTGTACGCAGCGTTTTAAAATTCCGAATATTTAAAATTTTATGTGTTCGGAATAAAATTTAAATATCTTATCGAATCATTTTATCTTTCAAGAGTTAAAAAAAATTTAGCATTTTTTACCAAACATTCTACATTATATGTTGTATTATTTATCACAAGTACATGGCTTACCTTTTGTCAAAAGTTAATTCGGATATTACTCGTTGAAGTATAACTATTATTAACCAAGAATTAATAAAGGTTGGGTACTATAAAATAATCTTTAACACCCCGCGACCTTGGCTGCTAAAAAGCAACTATTACTTCGGGAACAATATATACAACAATACAAAACAATAACAATAGTAATATCAGTTAAAAATCGCCCTGTTTAAATTTTCAATTATTTACTTACTTAAATTCAAGTTACAGGCTTAAAATAAAATAAAAAATTAAGTTACAATATTCGTCAAGAATAGATAGATAGATAGATAATTCTTTATTGTACACCAGTAGATTTACATTGGAACAAGTAGGTAGCATGATACAGTTTAATGTACAATGGGCGGCCTTATCGCTGGAAGCGATTTCTTTTTTAAAATATTTTTTGCAATATTTTGTAACTTATAATTATTATTGTAAATACCTCTTAACAGGTTATGCTAATAAAATGATATTGTTTTCTTTAGAAAGTGCTATTAATTAAGAAGTGTGGCAGTCGCATTTTATTAATCCCACCAAACTCCAGAACTCCCTATTAATGTTTAAAAGTTTGCCTGTTTAAGAGACACAAGGTGTTACCAGGGCAATAAAATACAATATTATTTATCTAAGATAATAATTCACAATTTTTATGGCAATTCTCTTTGAAGTTGTTGTTTTTTTATTTGTTTTTATTTGAATTTAATGTTAGAAGTTTGGATGGTGTTGCTATGCAATTGTTGTTGATAAGTGCCATTATTTTTACACTTTAATTATGAGTTGTTGGGTTTGTAATGTTACACAACATTGGCAATTTGGTAAGATTTGTGTGCTTAAACTAGGATTTAGAGATGTTGTTCTGAAAGTACATAATTATAAAGATCTCATTGAAGCTCAAAACAGGCAAGTTAATTACGGTATAGTGATGTGCAGTTTCTTCTTTATTCGAAATTTAATTTTCTCTTACTCCGACTTTCCGTAATTTGATTTGTTTTGACTTTTATGGTAGCGACTGCGATATGACACTTTAACCCATTAATTATTTTTTGAAATTATTGGTTCTATAATCTATATAATATAATCATTATAAATGTGATGTAAAAGCCATTGAAGTGTGAAGAAATCTTAGTACAATGAGCTTTTTAGTTTTCATAAACGGGATCAGTATACCATTTTTTATATCACATAGGTAGCAGACAAGCACACAGTCACACGGCCCACCTAATGGTAAGTGGTTACTGCAGCTAATGGACAATGCCCTTCTTGAAGAACCCCATATTTGAATGAAATTTTTATAGCATTTATTATGATAACTTTTACTTTTATTGATAACCTTAAAGACGGATATAAAGAGAAGGGAAATTTGAAGTTATTCAGGTGCGGCTCAATAGGTCAGTTGGAAGAGCATTCCCCCTGTAAGGGAAAGGTCGTGGGTTCAAGTCCCACTTGAGCGCTTCTTTTTCTCGTTGTATTTCGAACCCCATATTGTAAAACCATACGGCGAAGTCACAGGTATACGTCAGTACCAAATAATTTTGCGTACACAATATCACATAAATTAATTTAATTCCAACCAAACTTCCACATATACCTCTTAACACCAAATAACTCACCCTAATTATTTCCCAACTTTTCTAGAAACCTTTTAAATATCCTTTAGGAGCTATAACACCCCATTACTGCAATAAGAAGTAAGCCTAATGAGTTGGAACATACCTACGGGCTGCTGACACAGATATTATTATTATTACAATAGTACACACAATTAGGGATTGTTGGGAACAGCAAAAATCCATCTCGAACTTGACACTTAAGGGCTCTCGTGTGCCCAACTCGACCGAGCTACGTTCTTGCGTAGAGCTACTAATGCGTAGATGTTCGTAGAGGTGGCTACGGCGTAGAGGTAGTTGCGATGGTGACCCTCTCTCCGGTGATAACACTAATAATAGTACGACTAGTAAAGAACTCAGACTTTGCCTGCAGCTTACCGTCAGGTGAGGACAACACACATTGACGTGTCATATATATAAAAAGGTCATTTTGACAATTTTATTTTTATGGTGTTTCCCGGTGGAGTAGAACAGGACCACCCCAATTCTTCCTGTGGGTATTGTAAAAGGCGACTAAGAGATAGGGCTATTTTCTATCCGACAGTAAACATATAGCCGGCAATAGGCTCATCGTCTATTATGTCAGGGGACCGAAAATCATAATTAGCAAAACGTGGCGGTCAATACACCTCTGCCTACCCCTTCGAGGATTCACAGACGTGAGTCCTTCTATAGTAATGAATAATGCTAATTGTGGCGTCACGATTTTGAGTAAGTGTTGAGGCACTTTCTACATCCCCCCCCCCCCCCCCCAACGAAGCCGATGGGGTTGTTAAATGTAATTCAAAATAGCTAAAACTGCATGTTGTCTCGGGTCTTCAGTTACCAGAGGTATCTCTCGCACTCCAGTTGATGAGGCCCCCAGCCTAGAAGCCAAAATACCACCTCCACAAAGTTCCTAGCTCAACCATCAAAAGGTAGCATTAGAGTTCCGTCAACGCATCCTCCCCGGGCCGCGCTAGAAACAATAATGAGTCCGGGAGATTTCCCACAGGCCTACTGCTACCTACAAATTTGTGAAGTTATCAAATTTTCACAACTGCGCCACGCATTACGCCGTCACGTTAGCGCTCCTAATTATAATTGCAATTATCACGCTCAACGTTTTATGGTACAGATTTATTGTCACGGTAGTGAACGGGATTCTCTAATATAAGTCTTCAAGTTTTGTATACGATTATTATCTAGCCGTGAGCCGTCTTATTGGGTCCCCGTGGAGTAGATCTCTTACCGTGAGTGCCGTAGAAGGCAATTAAGGTATGGGGATGTTCTCTGTCCGACAACGATAACGTAAATGTAATGTATGGTAATAGCAAATATCCCGGTGAGTGTTTTACTATTATTGTGAATTAATATTATATTAATATTACTATTAATCTAAATTAATAGCAAAAGACTCACCGGGATATAGTACCATGTGTTTTAATTTCTTAGAGTATCCAACGATTGTGACGGCGAGCGATTACGTGCAAAAAAAAGAGTGCGGAAGAGGGTAGACCGATACGGTTCGTCCAATAACAACAGCTAGTTTGGTTACCAGTAAAAAATATAAAAACCCAAACTTGTTTAGACTTGTTTTGATCTTTTAATTTTCTTCTGATTTTCTTCATTTTGATACTCTACTTGAGTAAAATATTTTATCTGTCCACACATATTTCAGCATCTCAAATTCACTGTGTACTTTGTATTGAAATTTTATGTATCCTATGACAGTCATCCAAATCCAAACCTTTCATTTGAAACCCCACTCATCAAAATCTGTCCAGCCATTAGGCATATAGAGGGGAACAAAGAAAACTACATACACATAATCACATACGAATATATATATATATACCCGCGAAAAACCAAACAATATTCTCGCTGGCGCAATTATGTAAAAAATATCCTGGGGTTACCAACACCTTGGAACCGCGCGTGCCACCGGAGGATTCCAGCCTCATAGTGGGAGACATTTCCATCAGCATCAAGCCCCCGATGAAATATCTGGGGCTCGTGCTCGACGGCCCCAGATGACCTGATACTATATCGGTATCGAAAGGAGGCGCGGGAGCAGGGACGGGAACCCGAGCCCGAAGAAATTCGGGCCGTGAGGTCTCAGCTCCACAGGGACATGGTAGCGGAATGGGAGCTACGACTTGGGCGACCAAGCGCAGGGCACGCCGTAATAGCGGCGGTAAGACCCATCATGGAGGAGTGGCTAGAGAGGCCACACGGCAGCCTCTCGTACCGGCTAACGCAGGTGATTACCGTGGTGTTTCGGGAGTTGCCTGTGTCGGATCCGGAAGGAACCAACGTCTGAGTGCCATCACTGTGATGCGAGCGAGGACACAGAGCTGCACAGGCTGACCCAGTGCCCGGCGTGGGACACGCCGAGGCGGGCCCTAGTGGCAGCTCTGGGGGTGGGAGTCCTCACACTCGCCACATTGCTCACAGCGATGGTACGATGCGCGAACGCTTGGGGTGCGGCCGCCTCCTTCTGCGAGCAAGTAATGTTCGAGAAGGAGGCGGCCGGTCGGGTCCGGACTAGAATCCGGGCCCGGGAAGCCCGCTGCACGTTAGCTTTATTACCACCAAGGGGGGTGCAGTCAATTGACGGAACAAATATAAAAAAGAGGTTGAATCAAAACCTTTTATCGTGAAATTTTCTCATATTTTAACCTATGACGTTACAGGGTACTATTTTAAATAAAAGTAAATATTATATAAGTTACTACAGTTGACAAAGGAGATTATGGTCGCATTTGTCATATAGAATTATATCTAAAGGTGCAACCATATCTCTTTTGTCCACTATACTAGCTAATATTACGAATTGTAACTAAAATATTGTCACTCTAAATCACAGTATAATATCAAAATCATAATCATAACGGTGGTCGACGCAATAAGGCCGGCTACACATGTCGATACATGAATGTTGTAGTGGTTCCGCAAACGAAACTAGTGGAGTGCTATAATACGTAATCATACGCGCACTGGACTCATTATTTAGTCGTAGTAGCTAGTGTATAGTGCTAGAGCTGTTAATACCGTTGGGTTAGGCTTAGGACGTAAGTTACTGTACTTCTTGCTGCTATAATTTGGATTAGTAAATGGATAAGAACGGTCTAACGAATCTGGATAAAATTTTAATACTTTAGATTTATCCTGCGATTTTTTTTGGTGGGTTGCGGAAACAAGATCACGCACGCGGAAATGCAGGTAGCAGCCAGTATTTTTATATTAAGTATAAGCATAGAGCCCACCTGATACGGAGTCTTTTTTTCACATATAATTAGTTTTGTAAAAAACCTTTCTTCATTAAAAACTGTTCATTCCCTTTGCCTTTCTTTTTTAGCGTAGTCCCAAAGATACGTGCAATATAATAAAGGAATTCAGCTGTCACACTAATTTAGTATCAAATCACACTACTATCATCTCTAGCTAAATCCACCTAATAATACCGTTTGACATGTACCAATTTTGAGTTCATTTGTTATTAAAAGGTTTTCAGTCCGCGGAGGCAGGCGCTAAATAGTACGAGGTAGTAGTTATGTCATTATTATCTTTGCGCACCTAGTAGTAGCTTTTGTGAACTAATTTAGGTGTGTTCACGACTTTATGTGTTAAAGGATTATTGTTGCAAACCACTAGAATTTTGGTGGTGAATATTATTAGATATGGGACGAAATTTATCGGAAGGTTATTTATCCTGTATAGATCATTAAATCAAATACATAGGGAAAAAGAATCTTCTCGGGCGGGACTCGAACCCGCAGTCTTTCCCTTACAATGTTTAAAAATGATTGTAACATCATTCATTGATTCCGATAGTTCGTAAGATAATCGGTAGATGACGCCACGTCGCCTTAAAGACGTATAAGATGGGAAATTTGAATCATATCGGGCGTGCCTCGGTAGCCGAATTGGTCAGGCATTTCCCCTGTAAGGGAAAGACTGCGGGTTCGAGTCCCGCCCGAGAAGATTCTTTTTCCCTATGTATTTGATTTGTATAGTTAGCATACTTAATGCTGTAAAAATTCCTTCAATAGATCATTAAATGCTGTAGGTACATGAAAACAACATTCTACACAACGCTATCTAGACCCATGGTAAGCTTAACTATACCCCGTCCATCATATTCTTGTATTTTAGACAGATGGAAGTAGTGATTGCATGAAAATTTAAAATATCGACAAAGTTATCAATTAAAAATGTCATTAATCGATAAATGTAAATATTATGATATACTAGCTTTTGCCCGCGGCTCCGCCCGCGTGGATGTCGGTTATCGCGACCAAACATAGCCTATGTCCTTTCTCATGGTCCAATCTACCCCTATACCAAATTTCATCAAAATCGGTTCAGTGGTTTAGGCGTGAAAGCGTAACATACAGACAGACAGACAGAAAGATAGACAGACAGACAGACAGAGTTACTTTCGCATTTATAATATTAGTATGGATATATGATTTCATGTGGAATTATAATCTATTATCTTTCTGTACATTATAATTAAGCAGTAGATATTTCGTGTCTATACCTACAATTTACCAATTGTGGGCCATAACGCACACGCTAATCTCCAAAACAAAACAACTGACTTCTAGAATAATATTCCAACATGCTGATTTCCTGGTATTTATTGAAGAATTCCGTGGTCTGTCTCTGAATCATCAGATCTTTATGCATTTTAAATGGGACCATTTTGGAATAAACCTCTTTCAAATAAATTATAATTTTGACAATCCGTCTACATAATGACGGTGTTACAAAAATCATTTTCCGTAAAAATCATACAAATATAAAAACATATAAACATCCGAATTGTTGTTTAAAAATCGGTTAAATACCGCCATTTTTTGAAGAATTATTTTCTGTAGTCAATATTGATTGTAAC
This sequence comes from Eilema sororculum, assembly GCA_914829495.1. Lineage (NCBI taxonomy): Eukaryota > Metazoa > Arthropoda > Insecta > Lepidoptera > Erebidae > Eilema > Eilema sororculum. The sequence goes on from OU618536.1 coordinate 18,929,276, forward strand.
ATTTTCAAGTTATTATAATAAAAACACAGTCGATAGACTAACTACATCCCTAAAATTGCTTTCTGGCTGACGCGACGTTGTCAATGAAAAATGACGTATTGGCACCAAATTTTTGTTAGGATTTTCAAGTGTTGACGCTAGAACAAAGTTATACCGAACACTGTCAGTGAGCTGTCTAAAATTCAACAATATAATGGACGGCGTATGGCTTGTGTTATGAAATCTAGAATACGGATAAACATACTTAGATACTTATTTTTGTAAATACATACATATTATACATAAAAACACCCAGACCAATGCAAATAGCTATATTAATGCATACAAATATTTGCACTGAGCGGGGATCAAACCCACGCCTCCTGCGTGGCAGTCGCGTTCACTACCGCTACGCCACAGAGACTTCGGCCACAGAGAGTTCAAAAATAACATTAAACCACAAATGGAAATATTTGTAAAGAGGTTTATTTAAATAAGTGAAATTAGAATTAATCTATATAGCGATTAAAATGAAAGCTCAAGAAATCCTCCGAAGGCGCTTAATATAAAATAATAGAAAAACTTATAAATATTCACAGAGCGGAGTTAAACCTTTACAGGGAGTGACGGATTCGTTTTTACTTATTCCACAGAAAATCTGCTTAAAATCCGTATTAAAAGAATCACTCAGAATTTATTTGTTTGGCGGCGAAAGTGATGAGAGAAACGCGATTTGGTCTTTTGGGTTGAAGAATCAGTTTGGAGACTTTTTTCAAACGTATATTAGTAAACAATCACATGGTCAACCAGTTATTGAACAGATATTATGGCAGAGATTAGATAATAGTTACTACGTATGGTCATGGTCTATAAAGGCTTGCATTACTACTCCAAAATTTTATTTTCTTCCGATTTGTTTCATTTTCTAGTATTATATATATATATTATATATATACTAATAAAATAAAAACTGGAAAGAGGTTTCCAGTTTTTATTTTACTGTGTGAGGTAAAAACGTATCAATAAAGCCTCGTAGGCAATATTTGACACGGAACATGGTGTTGCTCAAGAAGTCCAGAAATGTACGCAACAGGCGCGATGTAACCAGGTCACGCACAACTTCACCTGGTACTATTATCTACTAGCTTTTGCCTGCAGCTCCGCCCGCGTGCATGTCGGTTTTCGCAACCAAACATAGCCTGTGTCCTTTCTCATGGTTTATTTTTTTTTTATCTAGGACACGTCAATTTGACTTCACCTCGCCTGATGTTAAGCTAAAGGCAAAGTCTCGGAGAGAGGGTCACAATCGCAAACATGTACCACTGGGTGGCACTCAGCTTGACGGCCTCATTAGATGCCTTTTCACGCCCCGCTTAAAGGACCCGGGACTGTAGGAAGAAGGAAACACGTGAGCTGGCAGGGAGTTCCAGATCTTAGTCGTGCGGTATAGGAATGAGTACCCCTATACCAAATTTCATCAAAATCGGTTCAGTAGTTTAGGCGTGAAAGCGTAACATACAGACAGACAGAGTTACTTTCGCATTTATAATATTAGTATGGATTCTCTTGACACGCGTCTTGTTGTTGGTTCGACGATTGATCATGTGCATCAAAAGAATGCAATCCTAAACTATGAAAGCGAAAGTATGGGATATTTGTCATTGTGTATGCTTTAAAAACTTAAAATAATCAAAGTCTTTATACACAAGCGATACCCACTTGTACGTGGCGCTGCGTCGTCGCGACGAAGTAGGAAGTTTAAAGGAATTTGTCTCATTGCTATAATTTTATGATTACAAATTTTTAAGAATGACCCTGATCCGTTGCTACGATGCAACGCAACGTACAAGTGGGGCCTAGATGTATATCTTATAATGTTTAAACGTGGCACACACCAATGACCTTTCGATGCTTTTCGAAGTTATGTGTGTATTTATCGCAGCTTTATAAGTGCCCGGTTAATGGCAATAGGCTCGCCACCTATTACATTGGGACCTAAACATAAACTGGCGAAAATTGGGTGCTAGCGCCTCTGCCTACCCCTTCGGGGAATACAGGCGTGAGTTTATGTTATGTGAGTTTATATTATGTTTAAACGTAGTGTCTCAACTGTGTAAAGGAGTTAAAGTTGAGTATCTCGCTGTAGTGGTTGCCTTGCACCACCACATCGAGTTTTCTCCTTATCTCCTGGCAATGGTCGCGATTCAGAGTGGTTACCCTTTGGATGTTGTCGTAGGGAATGATTTTAAATGTAAAAATTATTCAAATTCTCCTCGGATAAGACGCTGAGCGGTCGAATAGTTGACGTCTTCCAAAAACCGGATCGAGGATTGGCGTTTTTGAGTAATAAGCCTGTATTCTGTGCGTAAATGTTTCGCCATAATTTTTGGCGCGACAAATTTTGAATTTTATCATTGTTTCCCGCGGGTTGAAATGGCGTAACATTTAAATTAGGGAATAGGAAGTGTCTGACTGAATTTAAAATAGAATTAAAGAAGTGTGTGTTTGTGTGACAACCTGAATAGTAGTAGGCAGGCTAGAATATAATATAATATTTAGGAATTGATACAAAGATTATAGCTGGATTTATCAGAACAGGGTTCAGATAATTGATCAATACACATAAAATCTAATGGCAAAAGCAAGCAATGATAGCCTCTGTGGCGTGACGGTAGTAAACGTGACCACTACGCAGGAGGCGCGCGGGTTCGATCCTCGCTCATTGCATATATTTGTATACATGAAGGCTAATTGCATTGGTCTGGGTGTTTCTATGTATAATATGTATGTATTTACAAAAAAAGTATCAAAGTATGTTTATCCGCATTCAAGATTCCATAACACAACCTAATTAAGCTATAGCGTTGTGTAGAATGTTATGAAATATTTAATACTATTATTATTATTAATGGAAAATCAATGTTTCGATATCGTCTTTGGTTTGTGGAGGTCAGATGGCAATCGCTTCACAGAAAATATCGAAGTTTAGCCAAATAAAGTTTAGCCATACTCCAAGTTGAAAAACTTCAAATGCGACTGATGCGACTGGGCTTAGCGCTAGGATGAAAAAGAAAAGCAATAGAAATAGGATCTGGAATGTATATTAAAAATCCGCACATCCACAAGATTAATAATAAATTATTATTTCATAAAAAGTGTAATACAATATGTTCTAGATAATACCGTACTATTCCAGAATGGTGCTTTTGGTAAGAGATCATACCAAATGCAGCATATTTTTATTTTTTTTTATTTATTTATTTAAACTTTTTGCACAAATACAAATTGATTGTACAAAGGCGGACTTAATGCCATGGGCATTTTCTGCCAGTCAACCTTAGGGTGATGCAGAGATATTTTGGTCAAAGGTAGGTGCGCGAAGTGTTCTGGTGAGAATTTTTGCCTAGTTTGGTACACATGCTTACATAATAAATATGAAATTAAACTTAATAAACATAAACATAAGAATATGTTCATACATATGTTAATATATACAAACATCATAGACTACATACCATAAACTTATTATATACTACATACACATATAGATCAATATATACATATACACACATATCCATACATATACATACATAGACCTACTAGCACATAAATACATACACATACATATACATATATTACATATCAAATATATACAAACTAAGAAAAGAATGTAACGGATACAGACTGAACCCGATTTCCAACTCTTCTACCGATCGTTGTTGTAGAGCTGACGTACTCTGGCCTTGAATATAAAACTGACTTCCAGAGGAAGCGCATTCCATAAAAGAATAGCTTGTACTAAGAAGGAAGAGTGAACAAGACTTGACGTGTGAGTGGGACAGTGTAGGAGAAGGTTGTTAGAAGAGTGTAAGTTTTTATTATGGGTAGAGCCAAGTAAGTGGAGCTGAGACTTTAAATAAGCTGGGGCGTTGGGAGAGTTTAACAGAGTATATATCAAGGTGACCGCTCTTAGACTGCGTCGCCGTCGTATAGGCAACCAACCCAGCTCTGTACGATACTCTGAAACGTGGTCGTACTTCCTAAGATTGTAGACGAATCGAATGCAATTGTTGAGAAGTCGGTCTAGTTTATTGAGCAGATCAGCATTCAGGTCGAAATAGCATACATCACCATAGTCGAAAATAGGAAAGATTAAAGTTTGCATAAGCATTGCTTTGGTTTTAGGTGGAAGAAAGTTTTTAAGACGGTAAAGAGCCCTTAGTGTGCCGGTTACCCTCTGGCTAAAGCTAGTGACTTGATCCCGCCAACTCAGAGTTGAGTCAAGGTGTAATCCTAGGTCCTTAACACCGAGTGTAACAGGAATTATTTTCCCATTAAAAATAATCGCTGGCATCGTCTCGTCTTTTAACCTTCTCATCATATAGCTACTCCCTATTATAATGCTCTGACATTTGTCAGGGTTCACTGCCAGTCCGAACCTGCTACACCAGTTACATATAAAGCTCAAGTCAGCGTTTACTCTAACAATAGCCTCTGAGATGTTATCCACAGAGGCTTGGTTATACAACTGCAGGTCATCGGCGTACAAGTGATATGAACATTGAAGATCGGAGGTTATGAAGTTAATAAATATGGAGAAAAGAAGAGGAGAAAGTATACCGCCTTGAGGGACCCCAGAGTCCAGATTACACCAACTCGATGACTTCTCGTCGGTACAAACAGACTGCTGGCGACCCTGAAGATATGAAGAGAACCAATCCAGGTCATCAGATGAGATTTTAATGTGGGCAAGAACTGATAAAAGAATCTCATGGTTCACACAGTTGAACGCATTGGAAAAATCTACTAGGACCATCACAGTAGCCTTAGTCTTTTCCATGCCATCCCTGATATCACCCGTAACCTTTAGGAGTGCAGAGGTAGTACTATGCCCTGGCCTGAATCCTGATTGCAGAGGACTCAGTATGTCATTGTGATGTATAAAACTAGACAACTGTCTATGCACACATGCCTCCAGCACTTTGGATAGAAAGGGCATACTACTTAAAGCTTCGGTAACTTGGTTAAGGAGTTGCCCTTACCTCCGAGAGGTCTCCGGTTCGAATCCTGGCCATTACACTACCGACGTGAACCCATTCTTAGCACAAGCAATTTAGCTTAGTTGAAGGTGTTAGAGGGCTTTACTAATTTTCGGAAAATTAAAAATACTTATTGAGTTAGCAATTGGCACATACTCTCCAGTCATTTTCTGTCTTTAAAAACACCCTATTGATAAAAGCTCTTCAATTAAACAATTCCTAAACAGTAAAAAAAATCCCGTTCCATTTGACATAGCACAGGTAACAAAACGCGGCACTTGTATTAATTAACTGTACGCGAGTGTCAACTCTGCATGAGTGCGCTATACGCTAATTGAAGTGTCGTGACAGATCGCGTTCACAATAACGTATAGTTTTTTTATTATTATCTGTGACAATGTGTTTCAAAAAGCTGCTGACATTCGTTTGTGTTATCATGCGTGACAATGTACCTATGAAAAAAGTTTCTGACATGTTTATTTAAAAACGATTCATCTAAACCGGAAAAACTATATATATAAAGAAATGTGACGTTAAATGCTTACTTATATCGTAGAAGTTACCAGAGACCTTAACGGTTTTACGTTTGTTAAGAATTGACAGTAAAGTATCCAATTGTAAATTTTGATAAATCTGGCCGTTATCAAATGAATAATTAAATAAACTAGTCTTTGTTTATTGAATGAAATATTCAGGTTTACCAGAGCAGAAACTGAAGTGTTTCCACAAAAAATAAGAAAACGCTGAAAAATCTTAAAGTAACAAACCATGAAACATAACCAAATTGTCATTTGAAACAAAAAATCGGAAATTCCCGCCACAACGACCACCATTTTGTTTTTAACCCGAAACATTAAAGGCGCGAACATTTGAAAAAAGAACACTCTTCGTTGCGTAATCGAATCGTTAACCCTAAATTGGCATCTCGATAACAAATTCAATTTTAGACCGACATTCATAGCGTTCATCTTTGACAATTCTGTAGCCGATATAGCGAAGGGAAGGGGTTAAGATGTCTGCCGATAAACAAAAAAGACGAAAAAAAAGTTAATTTAACTTCAAGCAAGGAAACGAAGTCGCGGCGTACAATTTTTTTGATATTTATTTATTTTCTTTGAGGCAGCGCGGAGTGTGATTTGAGATCATTTTAGTGTGACAATATATTTTTTATTTTATATTGAACCTAAAAAATGCACTAGTCTGACTTATGTTAATTTGCCACAAGAGGCATGAGATGCGAAGAATTCAACGATTTAATGTTTAGCTATAATTATGTAGTTTTAGCTTTATTTCACTTTTTCGTAATTATATATATAGTAACTACATTTATTTAAATAACTAATTGTAAATCAACGAATAAATCTATTTATACAAAAAAAGTTAATTTTGTGGCATTGAATAATATAATCAATTAAAAATCGGTTATTGTAGGTATATTTACAAAGAAATGCAAGAACTTGGAGCTCTCAGAAATAATACATATAATAAAGTATACGTTTACTGTATGTTGATATTCTATTGAATTTTACAATAAAGAGTTATAAAATCTGTAAACCCTTAATAACACAATGTAAACAGTTACACAGTAGGTAAACTGTTTATATTGTATTATTTCAAGCAGTTTTCAACTGTTCATATTGTGTTATTTCTATGGGGCAAGAGGTCAGTTTAACCTATAAAAGTGTTCAACACCAGGAGTATCATAAACATATTGCCAATCTACGAATTAACATACACTGACGGACTCATAAACTGCATCAAAGTAATAGACGACTTTGAAATAAATATTTTAACCAAGTATGCATACTTTCTATACAGATTTAAATTGAAACCTCTAGATTGGTTCGTGAACTTTAAAACAGCGTAGGGTCATATCTTTAAGTTTAAGTTTATGTACTGGAAAGGACCTTAAGACTTTTTTTGAAGAAAAAACAGAAATTTAAGAAAAATTGGTTTAATTAAAAAATTGGTTTTAACAATAGACACAAACTTTATGCAAGGGTTTATTTGTGTTTTAATAAGGTGTATTACCCCCACGTGCCCTTATTACGGATTCTAATCGGTTCCGCATAGATTTTATAAGGGTTTTTAAAAGATCTTGCGGAATATTGTCCCATTCTTCTGAAAGTGCTGTTCTTAGTGCTGCCACTGTCGTGGGCGAAGGGTTTCTCGCATATACAGCTCTTTTTAAATTGTCCCAAACATGCTCGATGGGATTAAGATCCGGGCTGCGTGCTGGCCAATTCATTGTACGTATCCCAACCTCTTCGCAATAATGTTGAACTTGTGCAGCTGCATGCGGCCGGGCATTATCCTGCATTAAAGTAAAATTTTCGCCTATTGTAGCGGAGTCTTGAGGGGCGGTAGAAAATAACTGACACGGAGACTGAGTTAAACTTGTATGACTTATATTGCGTAAAAAAGTAGTAAGTACATAAAATATTGTGGCAGCCCGTACAATGTGTGTTCGGTACGAAAGTTTTGAGTTGAGTGCTTGAAGCTATATGACGAAGCTCCCTCCTCGCCTGCGCCGAGCCGTCGTTCTATTGGTGCGCGAATATCACGCCATATCTTAGCAACCAATCAGAGCATTGCACTATGACGAGATGAGGTTAGCTGGTGCGCCAACATACTCCCGGCCTTGGAATCTTCAGATTTCAATGGGACAACATCGTATCACAGGCTCCCGGCTGCTACCATCCGTCGTCATTCCTCGTCCACAGGCAGCGGACAGACCTTTGAGAATGCCCGTCGGACTACACCATCAGATTTTCGTATGTCAGCGACCCTCGACACGTTATCCTTTCCTGGGTAGGTTTTGACAATTCGACCCAGACTCCATCGTAGTGGCGGCAAGTTGTCATCCTTGATCAGCACTAGCGTATCTTCCTTGAGGTCGCTCTTGTTGTGATACCACTTGCTTCTCACCTGCAATTCAGACACGTACTCTTTGGCCCAGCGGGACCAAAAATGCTGGCGAATTTGTTCAACGCGTTGGTATCGTGTCAGTCGGCTAGCAGGCAAAGCTTGAAGATCAGCGAATACAGGTGCCGTCAGCGGACGGCCAACCAGAAAATGAGCTGGAGTGAGAGGAAGAAAGTCATGTGGATCTGTTGACATGGGACTCAAGGGACGGGAATTGAGGACGGCTTCTATTTGAGTCAATGCTGTGCTTAACTCCTCGAAAGTCAAATGAGCATTGCCTACTACGCGTCGCAAGTGATGCTTACAACTCTTAATCCCAGATTCCCAGTACCCACCAAAATGGCTGGCATAAGCTGGAATCATTTTAAATTGAATATTTTGAGAAGTTGCATAATCTATAATAGTGTCAGAACAACCTTTCAGAAACTGTGCGAATTCATTCATGGCGCCAACAAAATTACGCCCATTATCAGAAAATATCTCGCGAGGTTTGCCTCGACGTGACACAAATCGTTTTAACGCTAAAATGTATGCGTCTGATGAAAGATCCGTAACTAATTCAAGATGTATCGCTCGTGAGGCGAAACAAATAAACAAACAAATATAAGCCTTGTGCAGCCTAGCACCCCTGCCCTTACGGTTCAATATGAGCACGGGTCCAGCGTAGTCGACACCACAGCGGAGAAATGGAAACCCTGGTATCAGTCGCTCGCGAGGTAAATTACCCATTATAGGGTTAGGGGTCGTAACGCGAAATCTCGCACATTTCATACAACTATGAACTACTCGTTTCGCCAGATTTCGACCACCGATCGGCCACCAAACCTCCCTCAACGTAAATAACAAAAGCTGTGGAGCCGCGTGCAAAAGATGCTTATGTTCGTATCGAAATAATAATAATGCGAAATGGTGTTTACTATTTATTAATATTGGATGTCGTTTATCGTAGCTAAAATCAGTGGCATATTCAATACGACCACCAACTCGTATTAAATTATTAGTATCTAGAAATAAATTTAATCTAGCAAATTGTGAACTACATTTAAAATTTGTGTTATGAATAAGCGAACTGTATAAATCGGGATAAGATTCTTGTTGACTTAACCTAGCTAAGACTAATTCAGAATAATCAAGCTCCTCGAGTGAAAGCGAACCGACGTGTCTGTTTGTTTTATTACGTGTGTTGTATATAAAGCGTAAAACATAAGCTGCAGAGCGTTTCAGTCGAAGATAATTAGAAAATCTTATAAACGGAAATAAAGTGCTATCATCTGACTTACTACTTATGTTACAAACAGCTGTAGTCGGCCTTAACTCAGGTAAGTCCTCAGTTTGAAAAATACTGTTAGATAAATTAGATAAATTAAAGGTTGAATCATGTAAGAATTGTGGACCGTTCCACCACAGCTGAGATGTAGCAAGTGCGTCTATATATAATCCTCGTGAGACTATATCGGCTGGGTTTTGTTTCCCAGGTACATGACGCCATGGCCATTCCTGAGTTAAGCGGTGTATCTCAGCCGTTCTGTTTTGAACAAATGGTTTAAGTAAGTTGGTCGGCATCCCCAACCAACCCAAAACAATAGTAGAATCCGTCCAAAATACAACTTTGCTTAATTTAGAACGCAATGATTCTATTATTTTAGTAAATAATTTCGCGCCTAACAACGCACCGCATAGTTCCAACCTCGGTATAGTGGTTGGCTTCGTTGGAGCCACTTTACCCTTAGAACATAATAAATGCATAGAAACTAGTGAGCTACTACTAATCGTTCTGAGATAAGCGCAAGCACCGTAGGCTGTTTGCGACGCATCTGTAAATATATGTAGTTCTATATGCGTAGGATTGTTGCACATAGCGTGGCGCGGTATTCGTAAACAGCTGAGTGACGATAAGGATTCAACGAACCGCTCCCAAATTTGAGCAATCTCACGCGGCACTGGTTCATCCCATTCTAGTTTTAACAGCCAACATTTCTGCAATAAGGTCTTCGCGATAGTGATTGCTGGGCTAATTAATCCCAAAGGGTCAAAAATCTGAGACGCACTTGATAAAATATTGCGTTTAGTTAAAATAGAATCTAAATTATTAATCTTTGAATAATATAATAATTCATCTGACCTGTTATTCCAACCAATGCCTAACGTTTTGTTTTGTGTATTATCGTTAGGTATAAAACCTTTCACAACATCGTTGGTGTTATTAGGGTTCTCGCGGTCATAGTTGAAAATCCATTTACGTAAGTTAAAACATGCAGACTTTAATACGCTATCGATATCCTCACATATTTGATTTAAGGTTGAGATATCATTTGACCCAATAATTAAATCATCGACGAAAAAATTATCATTGATATTATTTTTGATGTACGGAACCTTACTTTCTTGTGCTAAATATTTTAAGCATCTACAGCTTAAAAATGGAGAGGAACTAATGCCGTATGTGACCCTGTTTATTCGATAAACCCCTAAGGGTTCAGACGGATTGTCACGCCATAAAATAAGCTGATAGTCTCGTTCATCTTCGGCGATTAGAACTTGTCGGTACATTTTTTCAATGTCCGCGCAAGCTACGTATCTATTTTCGCGGAATCTTAGTAAAATGGCTATCAAATCGCCTTGTATAGCCGAACCGATCATTTGTAGATCATTCAATGATACGCCAGAACTCGACGACATACCAGCATCGAATACTACACGCAGTTTTGTAGTTGTCGAGTGTTCTCGGAACACCCCGTGGTGAGGTAAAAAATAATGCGTTGAACTATAAGTATTATTGTGTACAAGACTCATATGACCTAAATTAATATATTCGTGAATGAAATCACTGTACAACGCTTTATAACTAGGATTGCGTTGTAATCGCTTCTCTAAAGCGAAGAAGCGACGTTCAGCTTGCGCGCGAGTGTCACCTAGTAATTTTGGCGAGTGCTTAAACGGGAATCGAACTGTGAACCGACCTTCGGCGTCTCGCGTGGTTGTTTGCGTGAAATATTCCTCGCAAGCGCGCTCCTCGTCACTGCACACTGTACCAAGACTGTTGGGTAATTCTTCCAATTCCCAAAATTTGCGTAATGTTTGATTTAATAAACAATCATCATCGTCATTCGATTGCGCAAAATGACATGAGATATTTTTCATTCCCTTGTGCGTGATAGAATGAAGCGATCCCGACACTATCCAACCTAAATGCGTATTTTGAAGGAACGGGCCGCTTTTGAGTCGCATTCTCCCGTCTTGAATTAATTCCCAGAACAAATCCGCACCTAACAGTAAGTCAATCGGCTGACTATCGTAGAAAAACGGGTCTGCGAGAACCACATTATCGGGAATGCTATAATGTGCGTGTAATGAGGAGATAGGTAAATTTGACGTTATTTTTGATAAAATTAAACATTGAACTCGCGCGGTAAAACTACTGATACGCGATTTCATATGGATAGTGCAGGATTTAGTGCTCTGCGTTATCAAATTACCTACACCAAGAATTTTTTGAGTGGACTGTATGACCTGCGTATTTAATTTATCAACAAAAGATTGTGTAATAAAGGAACGTTCGCTGCCACTGTCGAGGACTGCGCGCGCTTGATGGTACGCACCCGACTGGCTGCGAACTTCAACTATAGCTGTTGATAACAGAACCGGTTTTGCGGAATGCGAGACGCTGCTATCCCCGCTATTATGAATAGAATGAGCCTGCAGTGTACTCACGTGCGTATTATCTACATGCGTAAGTGTAGATTTGTTTACATTGCTGTCCATCACTTCACAAATTAATGAATTATGTTTTTGATTGCATTTCCTACAAGCTCCGAACACACAAGTGTCGAAAGTGTGACCAGGACGCAGACAATTAATACACAACTGCTTATCCTTTACAACTGCAAACCTACCTTGCGTATCCAAATCAAGAAACTTCTGACACGAATATAATGGGTGTAGTGTGTTACATAAACAACAAGGCCTATAACTACGTGAGTTCTTTTTATGTGGTTTATTATTTTGTGTGGATCCCACATTACAATGAACCCTAGATGATGTAACTTGATTAGAAAATTTATTAGGATTACTAGTTTTATGATTAATTGATTTAATTATTGCATTATGTGAAGCTAGGAGTGTTTGTAACATATCAGCCCTGCCTTTTAGAAATTCAATTAAATCCTTAAGCAAAATCGGAGTTTTAGAATTATTTTCTGTCTTTAACGTAACTCGCTTGTACTGTTCCCATTCGAGTTCTGAGGTGGGATCTAGTTTTGTACCTATCAAATAGATAATTAAAGTATCCCAGTGTTCAGTGGGTTGACCTAACAGCTTGAGCGCACGTAAATTTCTTAAGACAGTGTCAATAAGTTTGCGTAAATGGACAGGAGATTCTTTTGTTAAGCGTGGAATAGTAAAGATAGATTTTACATGATTGTGTACTAAGAACTTAGTGTTATCAAATCTACCCACTAATAACTCCCATGCGACTTCATAATTATCAGCAGTAAATTCTAGCGATTCGATCACCTCCTTAGCACTATCTTTTAAAGAAGATTTTAAATAGTGATATTTTTGTATTTGGGTGATTGTTTTACAGTTATGTACTAAAGATAGAAATGTGTCACGAAATTCCAACCAGTGCTCATATGAACCATCAAAACAGGGAATAGAAATGGTAGGCATCTCGATACCATTGGCATGCTTATCTATGAAGCCAGTTGTGGCCACGGACCCTTCATCAGGCGCCGTGAGACACTCAGCGATAGCTAAAACGTCATAATAATCTCGTTCAAACTCTTCGCGTGATTCTAATTGTGTAATAATCTCGGACTCCAGACTGAGGTCCTCGATTTGCGTTTGAACATCGTTAAAATCGTTCAACAAATTCTGAGAGCCTCCTACCCGCAACTTTAACTGCCTGAGTTGGACATCAGTTAATTTTTTGCCTTCAAAGGAATCAACATACTTCCTAAAAAGAGTTAACCGACACTTTATAGACGCACGTTTTTTCTTTAGATCTTTTCTCGCAGATGGACTAGGATCTACGGTAACAGCTAAATCTGTAGGCATCTTGGCAAAATGGGAAGGTAGGTAGGTACTCACTTTTTATTGCGAAGCGTAGTAAGCGCACACCACGGCGATGCGTACTTATACAATTTATTTAAGCACAGTAGGTAAGTAGGTAAGCACTGGAGGCACTGGAATTTCACAAGCGGAAAGGAAGGATTAGTGAAGTTCTGGTTAGCACGTCTTACCGAAAGCACTGTATTCTTTCTTCACCGCCTTTGCGTCTCTCAAGTGGGTAGATCTCTGGTACAGCTTCTGATATATTATCCGGCTTCGAAGGATCAAATTTATGTAGCGGAGTCTTGAGGGGCGGTAGAAAATAACTGACACGGAGACTGAGTTAAACTTGTATGACTTATATTGCGTAAAAAAGTAGTAAGTACATAAAATATTGTGGCAGCCCGTACAATGTGTGTTCGGTACGAAAGTTTTGAGTTGAGTGCTTGAAGCTATATGACGAAGCTCCCTCCTCGCCTGCGCCGAGCCGTCGTTCTATTGGTGCGCGAATATCACGCCATATCTTAGCAACCAATCAGAGCATTGCACTATGACGAGATGAGGTTAGCTGGTGCGCCAACACCTATGAATCCCATGTAAGGCACCACGTGATCTTCTAATATCTCTGTTATGTAGCGATGTGCTGTCAAACGCCCTCTATTACCGTTTTGACGGACCATGTCTATGAACACAAGTTCTGTTCGCCCGTTCATCGATATGCCACCCCAGACCATACATGAACCGCCTCCAAAAGGAACACGCTCCTCAATGCAACTTTGAGCATATCGCTCCCCACGTCGACGATAGACTCTTCTGCGACCATCTGCACCATATAAACATGTCCTACACTCGTCCGTGAACAATACAGAGGCCCACTGCTCTTCTGTCCAATTCAGGTGATGACGCGCAAATCTTAAGCGAGCTTGTCTGTGAGCTGTAGACAACTTTGGACCATTTGCTGGTCTAAAAGGGGTGATATCCGCTTCCTTTAACCTTCTTCTTATTGTTCGTGCACACACGTTTACTCCACGCACTTCATTAAGCTCGGTTTTGATGTTAACTGACGTGAGGAAACGATTTCGCAGGGAAGTTATAACAATAAATGGGTCATCACGACCTGTGGTTGCTCGAGTTCTGCCTGTACCACGTCTCCTCCTGTAAGAACCTGTCTCTACAAACCTTCTGTATATTCTAGAAACCGTAGACTGGTTTAAATTTAAATTTCTACCAATCGTTCGTTGATCCAAGCCCTCCCGCACCAATGCTACAATTTGTGCCGCTTGTTCGGACGAAGTATCCATATTATGGTTCAAAAACTCTCGATGTGTTAAAAAACTAACCCAACAATTATGCTGGTAACAATAATTCAATTGACAAAACAAAAAAAATCAATGAGAATCAATTTAAAACTTTGCTATAAATAACACGCAAATCTGATACTACAAGTAAATTTTCTTTTCCCGGCTATATTCATTTGTTTTACTGCAGTTCTATTTTTAAATTAAATTTTTTTTTTAAGATTAAGAGCCAGTCTTTCCATATTTATATAATTTAATCTAAAAAGTTTGCATACTTATTATAAAAAATCCTTTTAGAGTAAACCTGAACTTTGATGCAGTTTATGAGTCCGTCAGTGTAATTAGGCTCAACATAATTAGACTCCTAATCTTGAGAATAAATTCCACTTTAAGTTCCAAAATATTAAATTTAATTAACGAAACATCAAACAACAGCTCTATAAAGTTACCAATGATTCCAAAAGACCAAAGGAAAAACAGCCTCCAAGACAATACAACAGGGACATTCTTCTAGTCAGCTCACCATTATAATTTACTCCTGATTGGGATCAAGTTGAAATCAAGAAAAAATAAAAGGGACAAAAGGGGGACAGAGATTGTCTTTTTTTATCTGAAGCCCTTGATTTAACAAACAGAACCCTTTTTATTTTGATCCCTTTGTATTCTATTGTTGATTAACAGACTTAAATTGGCGTTGTACCCGATAATGAATGTGCGATTATGGCGCTGGTGTGCGTCGTGGTCTTACCGAAAGGGGTTCTGTAGGTGGACCTTGTCTCTGTAAAGAACTCTAAATTAAAATCTGACATTTTTGTAAGTTTTTAAAATATTATCAATATAATCTGCGGTAGCCTAGTGGTATGGGTAATGGACTGCTGAGACGAGGTCTCGGGTTCGATCCCAGGTTTACCATGGAACACACCAATGACTTTTCGATGCTTTTCGAAGTTATGTGTGTATTTATCGCAGGTTTATAAGTGTCGGGGTAATGGCAATAGGCTCGCCACCTATTACATTGGGAACTAAACATAAACTGGCGGAATGTGGGTGCTAGCACCTCTGCCTACCCCTTCGGGGAACACAGGCGTGAGTTTATGTTATGTTATGTAGATAAATAATTGATTGATTTCACTACCGTCCGCAAAACGTCAACAACTGCTTCAGAGCTTCTTCTATCAATCAGAAAATATACCGATTGAGGTTGTCTTAGGTCCTGAAGATCCTTATGGAGCCCCATAAAACCTTCGGAGTGACATATCAAAGCCTACAAATGGCAGCTAAAACATTATTCTTAAAACAACCAAAAAACAGAAACAAAAACAACAAATCAGTAATACCCCATTTGTCACGCCCTCCCGATAAGTGGTCAACCATTTGAGCCGGACACCCATTAAAGCAGCAGTCAAAAGTCAACATATACAGAACTAGTAATCGAACCCCGACCCGCCCCGAGACTTATTTGTTCCCACTGTAATTCCCTGTACGTAATGGCCTAACGACTCGGTGGTTTTGTGTGGATACGACTTGATATGCTGAAGGATTTAATGCAATTTTAAGCATTAATGGGGCGATATGCAATATTTTAGGGCCTGAGCTAACCTGACTTCTTAGCTACGTAGCCACCTCTTAGAAATTACTGAACTGAACGATTAACGAACACACTTTACACAGAAATAAATACTATACTTTGCATCTGATGAGGTGTCACCATTGTTAACATGGTTCATGTTTACGATGACGTGTGATACGTGACCCTCTTTCTGAGACTTTGCCTTTAGCTTACCATCAGGCAGGGCGAAGTCAAGTTAACGTGCAAAAGTTTAAAATATATGATTTTCCAATTTTGGTTTATTTCATTTTGAATTGTTTTAGAGCCGACCATTGGCGTCCCTTGTTAAGTGGCTATCTCTAACGGTGGCAGCTCTAAGCACTGACGTCTTCGCATTATTCGAAATACATCGGGAAAAAGAAGTGCTCAAGTGGGAATTGAACCCACGATTTCAATTATTTTTTATCCCTGTATGGGAAAGCCTTACAGGGGTAAAAAATAATTGAAATACCATCTTTTATTTCCCAAGTTCCTGTGACGGCTGTGACCATCCAAGATTACACTGAGGGGGTTAGTATATATTAACGACGATGGATGAGTCAGGAGGTTATAGTGCAGACATTCTTTAGGCTTGCGAATTCGGACGGCATTTGCTGTCATTACTCATAATAGCCAAAATATTTAAATATAACACGATGATGACTATGACAAAGAAACGAAATTTAATAGACATGGTCCAGATTCTTTCATCTCGGTGAAGTTATGATTACCATTGTCTTATCCACTATAGCGTATCGTATACAAGTATAAGGGGCAGTCCACACAGGGCTAGTTTTCACATTAAATTGTTTCCACTCGTCCACTACCGGACAGTTTGCCGAATCGCAATTAAATACGGTCCTGTATGGCCCATTGGGTGGTCAGGGACGAATTCGGAATTTATTATTTGTTTTCTGGTTTGTTGTAGTTAGATAGTTTTGTAATAATTTGTACAATACGTGTTATTATGAAGTTTAAGTGTTATTTATGGTTAAGACATTTAGAATACTTACATTTGAATGTTGTTATATGAAAGATGATGACGTACTAAGTACTCAAAAAATTAAATTAAAAATTTAAAAAACCCCCGTCACAAAAAACCCCTCCAATAAGTTAAAAATAAATGAATAAATTTTAATTCAACGGTTGCCATGTCGGGGGACCTTACGATATAAAGGAGTACTTAACCAGTTAAGGTCCCCCGACATGGCAACCGTTGAATTAAAATTTATTCATTTATTTTTAACTTATTGGAGGTGTTTTTTGTGACGGGGGTTTTTTAAATTTTTAATTTAATTTTTATTTTATACTTTTTAAATTGATCTACTAGTCAAGCTCTTTCATTTGATACCCATATTGAGGCAATTATAAAGAAATATGTATTCCAACTTGTTGTGGCGGCGGCCATCTTGGACCGATTTTTTTCAAACATAGCTAAGAACACTCCCGACTAATATACCTTTCAAACAAAAAAAACTAGATCCAAATCGGTTCATCCGTTTGGGTGCTACGATGCCACAGACAGACACACACACACACACACACAGACACGTCAAACTTATAACACCCCGTCGTTTTTGCGTCGGGGGTTAAAAATGATTTTAATTTAGTTTTTTTACATCCTTACAGTTGACAGATTCTTCTGATATTTGGGTTTGGTCAACAATACCATTAAAATCAATAAAACAGTTTGATTTGCTCTTAATACGAGAGTTATAAGATCATTTTGAGACTTCGTCGTCAAGATATTTATGACGCTGACTGTACAAAATAGATAAACTTTACATAGGTACATACTACCACAGATGACTTGACAATTTAAATAAAACACAGATCATGGGTGAGAACAGCTACTACTGAAATTTAAACTAAATAGGCAATTCGAATACATCGGGAAAAATGAAATGCTCAAGTGGGACTTGAACCCAAGAACTTTCGGGACGGATATGAGGTAATTCAGGTGTGACTGAATAGCTCAGTTAGAAGAGCATTTCCCCTGTAAGGGAAAGGTCGTGGGTTCAAGAAGAAGTTTTCTTCGAAAAAATGAAATGCTCAAGTCCCACTTCCCAATTTCAAAGTTAGCATAATAAATGCTATAAAAATTCATTCGATTAGATAAGCAAATCATTTATCATAGCCATAACAAGTCACTATATTCACTGTCATCATACTCATACTAATTTTTGAGTTGCATCTAAGTTTGCATTTGAATCCCAGCGTCATTTTACTGTTATATATTATACTTTTCCTGAAGCATCTGCCGTCTGACCCCTCAACCTTGAGTTTAACAGGTCCATACTTACGCAAGGTTTGATTGGGTCCTATAGATGTCGGTAGGGACGAAAATTATCTCACAACAAATCTCACACTATCTCAAAAACTAAACGACAGCCATGATTATTTAATGTTTCTAACATCATATTAAATAACACACTTGTACTTTTCCACTGAGTTTATTTTTATTCTGAACCTGACCGGTTTCGCCTTACGGCATTCTCAAAGGTTTACATTGATGTTATTAAATATTCTAATTCCCAAACACTGCAATATTTGCATTTTTCCATGTGTGGGTAGTTTTAAAATTCGGTATAGTACAAGTGTGTTATTCAATATGTGTAGCACATTCCACCAAGTGCCATCAATCTCCAGTATAAACAGTTTTAACATCAGTTTATAACCAAAAACAAACAAAACTTTATCAAGTATTATCACAATAATAGTTAAATAATGACAGTCAAGTCCGCACCGCCCGTTGGTCAGTTCGAAGGGCTATCTACGATATCGGGCCGGACGCTAACCCGAAGGGTCACCCTTTATGAGAGACCCAGGGAAGTACTTATGTATGTATTCACAAAGGGCTTTCTTGTAAGGTATTGTAATGGGATTTAAGATGTTATGTCGAATGTAAGTTCAATTTAATTTAGTTTTGAATAGGGGACATCTGTAAACGTATGTTGGTATGCTAGATCCTTCTTCGTACAGGCGGGGCGTGAGAAGGCATCTGATGAGGCTGTCAAGCTGAGTGCCGCCATTGTTAGTACATGTTTATAATGGTGACCCTCTTTCCGAAGCTTTGCCTTTAGTTTACCATCAGGCGAGGTGAAGTCAAATTGACGTGTCCTATATTTAAAAAGAAAATGGACATTTTTAAGTTTTCATTTCCTCTAGAAAGAAAAATAGATTTATCTCAAACTTTACCTAATACCTAGCCTTGCACTAGCACTGATATCGATGCTCATATTATAAGTATCTGCGGTAATAGTACAACGACCATCATTATTAACATTGTACGTGTTTATAATGGTAACCCTCTTTCCGAGACTTTAGCTAGCCATCAGGTCAGGCGAAGTCAAACTGACGTGTCCTTATTTATAAAAACATATCAACTTCTTAATTTCTCGTATTATCAACTGACTGTGCCCGCGGCTCCATACACATGGATGTCGGTTATCACAATTTCCGTTCTACTAATTGATTGCCAATAAACTTACGTAAGATTTTAATTTTGATCACGACTTTTCAAACAAAAAGAACGCATCAAAATCCGTTCAGTAATTTTTAATTCATCACGAATATTTTTTTAGGCCTAGTGTCACCATACTATCTACTAAAGTAAGAGGTTTACGTCAAATTTAACAGTAACAGTAACACACTTTCTGCTAAACTTAATATATTTCAAGGTACAACACGACCAACTACATTTACTTATATAATAGTTTAATAAGTTCATCCCCAAAGCGACAAAGGTGATTAAAAAGACCATGAAGTAGCTTCACTGAAGTAAAAAACTGAAGTGTATTAACCTATATTTCATCGGTGTTATCCTCCCACATAAGAGATAACGATCGCGAGGTAATCAATAGCAAGTATCTCCAGACACATGATAAAATTCCCATTAAAGCATTCACCAGTACATCAAAGGGTCATCTAATTAACACTTTTTAAAAGGAGAGGACAAATAGCGGAGTTGTGATAATCCACGGGGCAGGTACCTCTACCCGCATTAAAGTTGGTGCCTACCCTTTCTTACTCTGCCCATTACAGGCATGGCATAGACCAGGTAAGGGAAACAGGTATGTCACTGAAAAGCAAATTGATTTAGCAAAATTTGGAATATTTTTTGGTTATAATGATTTTTCCCCGCGTAAATGGCTTGCCTCATCCTGAAAGGAGCTATTTCAGAAGGCGTGAGTTCCTCAGAAACATGAATTACAAAAAAAATATTCGAATTCATAGGGAAAATGAATTTTTTCGGGTGGGACTGAAACCCGCGATCTTTCCCTTACATGAGGAATGCCTTGACTAACTAGGCTACCGAGACACGTCCGATGTCATTCAAATTTCCCTACAATTTTTATACATCTTTAAGGCGACGGTGGAGTCATCCACCGAAGTCCTGTAAAGGAAAGATCGCGGGTTCGAGTCCTGCCCGAGAAGATTCATTTTTCTCTACGTATTTGAGTTATATAGTTAGCATACTGCTATAAAATTCATATAAAAATAATCTAATTTAGCAATTTTTTTCATTTCTATTGACAAAATACTTTGCTCAGGTATCAACGGTATCTTTCGAGCATATAATATAAGTCACTGATATTAAATTAGGTACTCGTCATTCGAACGAAAATAACAGTATTATAAATGACGATAGGATCTAATAAAACGGATATATTCTATATCAAGTGTACCATCTGCAATATAATCTCTGATCGAAGCAGCCCCCGGTCATCTTAATCAACCCTTCAAAGGACAATCGGTCCGCTTGACCCCGGGGGATCGGGCCGAAATCGCCGAACTAATTATTGTTATAAGCCATTATTAGTGTATTAAGTCTGCTCAATTATTTATGTTTTCATTTAGGAACGAAAGTGTTGAAGGAATTGAGTATCAGTTGATATTTTAGGGTTATATTGTTTGACTTTCTATCTGAAAGTTTTGGATAATAGTAAGTTGTACTTTACCAAATTTAAGTAAAATAATTGGTGTTTAATACGGTGATAAGAAAATGCGTGCGTCGCGAAGTATGTGTGGATTGCTCTTGGGAGATAGAGTGAGAAATAGCGTGATAAGAGAGCGATGTGGAGTAATAGAAGATGTATAGTGATGAGAATTGAGAGAGGAATGTTAAGATGGTTCGGCCATGTTGAAAGAATGAATGAAAGAAGACAAACGAAACAGGTGTATGAGGCGAGTGTGGATGGTATCGTCGGAAGTACCTGGACCAAATCGGGGAAGTTTTAGAAAAGGGGCAGGTCAGGAGTACCCTAAACCGACGAGCATGCATGAAAAATGTAATGAGAGTGAATGAAGCGAGAGTAGTATGTCAGGATCGTAGCAAATGGAGATACGTAATCTCTGCCTACCCTTTGAAAAACAGGCGTGATTCTATGTATGTAATAAGGCGATATCGGCAATCTTTTGGGAACTTTACCAGTCAGTGATCTGAAGTAAACATATGTGAACATTTTCTTTATCTTTATTTTCATAAAATTATGTAAATAACGAAGGCTGATGATACATACAAATTACCCTAAACAGGATTCGAACCTTAGACGTAACAATCGAACACCACGGACACGAAAACAAATTGATTTTCACAAAATATCGTAAGAAGTCAAGAACATCCTCCCAAAAGATTCTCAAAGCAGAATCACGTGTCAAAAGCATGTAGTTTTTCATTAAAAAATTAGGCAGAATACAATAGAATTGCAAACAATAGCGATGAATGAATTAGACCAACTGATTATTTGTTCGTCTTTATCTATACCCCTCTTTATTTCTCTTAAAGGATAAAAATAATTACAAGATGAGAGATATTTCCTCCGACGACTGGCGCTTTTTTCTATTTTTTCGCGATGTTTTTTCGTTTTTTGTCTTTTTTTTAGACGCGATCTGTTGTCGTCTCATTGTATTATCCATTGGTGGACGTTGGATTTGTGTGGATGCGCTGCGAATGTCTTAAATAGATGATGTAATAAAAAGTAACGGTTTTCTCAAGAATTTCCACTCATCTTTGCTGCGGATTTTTAAACGAAGATTTTGTGTAATGTGCCTTGAAAGCTATGTAGGTATTATTGTGAAGTGTTGCATGTTATTTTCTATCGTATGATATTGATGGTTTATTTCTAAAAGTTTAAGTTATTTTTTTAAATGTAAGGTGATATAAAACGCCTCGCACCTAGCGTAATCTTCCATCCCAGATTTACAATCAGAAGCTGCATGCGGTTTTAGCCGGTTCAAGTCTGATACAACCACCCCTCCCAGGTGGCGGAAAGTATCCGAGAGAATTACCGCACGAAAAAAAGCTAATATGACGTATTGTAATCATTGATATACGTTTATTTTCATAGGTAAAACCCAACCTAAGGTATGTCCTCATTAATCCTCAGCCTCGGTTTAATTTAATTCTTCGTCCATACTAATTAACCCTTTTGAGGCAATTCTTTGCGAAGAGACAATAATAATAAGCCGACAAATGAACATTAATGCTACGGGCATACTTGTACGTGCCTTCATTATCAAGTACTCTAGGTAAATATGATAGAAATAGAAATATTTATTCGTTTGAAACATAGTGCGAAAGCTTTTACTATAGAAAAGTTTTAGTAGGGCGATTTTTTCACCGATCTTGAAGTTATTTAATATAGATTACTAGCTTTTGCCCGTGTCTCCGCCCGCGTGGATGCCGGTTATCGCGGCCAAACATTGCCTAAGTCCTTTCTCATGGTCTAATCTACGCCTATACCAAATTTCATCAAAATCGGTTCAGTGGTTTAGGCTTAAAAGCGTAACATACAGACAGAGTTACTTTCGCATTTATAATATTAGTATGGATAACCAATGATTGAATCGATTTCTTTTTACGGCCATACCAATCCTATCTCACCTGCCAGATCAGGGTTTAAGAAATCAGAAAATAAAATCATTAAAGAAAAAACAAATAATTTAAAAAATCTATTTAACAATAATTCACAGTAGCATCTGATTTTTTTACTGAAATGTGAAGGTTCTATACCTAAAATAGGTACAATAATACATGAGCTATTTTTAGCACATAAAAATTAATGTAATATACCTCTGCTTACCCCTTAAACAAGATTCAAGAAAGAGTATAAAAAAACTAAACGTTACTAGACGTTCTTATTTTAAAATCTGCCACAAAAATCTGTACGTGTAGCCCGCCCTGTGTCGTCCACAAGCGGGCGTCGTCGGCCGTTATCGGTTATCGATTGGTTTCCGATAGCCAACCGTACGAGGCCGGCACGCCTGCACACACACGCCTACAGCCGCTCCTGAAGTTATTGGAGGGTTAAAGTATCTGTTAACGGGAGATATTGGATAAAAATATGTTTTATTATTGATAGTGATGCGTGTATTCAGAACGTGTTATGACGTTAGATAGTTTTTGACGCTTTTAGTGAAAAAAAAAGCTTGATGTTATGTTGGTTTGGATGACTTGAGTGCCTGTTTTTAAATTACTAAGGAAGCATAGTATACAGATCGTATGATGGGGAGTGTGAAGAAGCAGGGGTTCTCAACTTGAACCCCAATCCTTTGCAATAACTCTTTTCAATAGTAAATTACCATCTACCGAGAATAGATACCTGAGAGTTCCTCTTTCACCTACCATCAGACTATGTGAAGTAATTACCTATTTCTTATGACTACAGCAGCTAAAATAAAAGTAACATTATGCAAATAATCGTTATTTCTTCAGAAAAATCTTATAGGTAAAAAATGCTAGTCTGCCATCTTGGTAAAAATCATCATTATCATCATCATCTAAATAAAGACGTTAGTCCTGATAGCAACGGTGCCCTCGGAGCTCAGGGTTCGCCTTCCGGCTCTTCCTCCTCCACTTCGTACGATTTTGGGCGTCCAGGGTAGTGAGACCATTTGCACACATGTCACCCTCCACGACGCCAAGCCAGCACTTCTTGGACCTACCCGTTCTACCATACACATCTTGGTAAAAAAATATTGTAAAAATAGAAACAAAACACAAGTCTGCTCATTCTGATATTTCGAATTCAATAAAACAATTATATTACTGCTTTCGAAGGCTCCTGAAACTTTTATCCTTCTCATGAAAAAATAGCTAATTGTAGTAAGCACCTGTGGTATAAATATACGATATTTTATGAATTACTAGCTTCCAGTTGGTTATCGCAACCAATCATAGCCTATGTATTAATCCAGTGTGTCTGTTAACTCCATACTGAATTTCATTAAAATCCAATCAGTAGTATTTGTGCGAAAGAGTAACAAACATCAAAGACTTTCACGTTTATTATTATTTAGTGGGATAAAATTACATAACATGTGAAAACAAAATACCTCATACACAATTGCCACATTGATACCGTTATACTATTGAAACTCTGCTCAGCCCACTTTTTACGAGAAAATTCTCCTCCAAAGACGTAGTAGTCGATACTTGGAGCCAATCAGATCAGACATGCGCGTATCGACGTTTTTTTTAACGGGGCGTGGCCTTCGATATATTGATAGCTATCGATGGACACGCCTAGCTGTCGATACGTGCGGTTATTGCATCGACGAGCATGCGAGGTTATGCTTGAATGGTAACTTACTATTTAGGCTGAATTTATCTGGGAAAATCCGGTTAAGTGAATTAATTTCTGAGGATTTTTTTAATGAAGGTCGTTGAGCAAGTAAAATAATAATATATATCAATGGTAAAATGATTTTAGTAACAATATATATATATCAATGGTAAAATGCGTTATCACAGTTTATTAGTGTGCAATTTTCATGTAGTCAATAGTCAATTAAGATTGATTTGGGTATACTTAACGGTCCACTAATTATTTATTATCATAGCATAATCTTCTGTTTTTGTAATAATACTTATTCGAAAGTTTAACTTTTGCCTTTTATTTTATGCGAAAGACGACAACATGACTCAGCATGACGGCCTCATCGGACACTTTTCACAGCCCGTTTAAAAGCATCAAGGAAGAAGGGAAAGCGTGTGCTGATAAAAAGTTCTAAGTAAGATTGCAGTAATGCCACATAACGTTACCAGCTGAATTATTGCAACGATTCAATGAAAGAATTTCATGTCGAAGTCAAATCCTGTTGCTAGTAAATTTATCTAATGTTTTCAGCTTGTGCACCTTCTCGTGTGTAAGAAATAGGTCACGGTAACCGCTTACCATCTGTTGAGTAGTATTCTCATTTGCTATGTTAGTACACAAAAAGTCTAGTCAAACATATAATGTGTGTAATATACTTTGGTGACTTTATCCCAAGTTTTCTTCAAATAATCATTGTATGAAAAGAGTTTTGAAAGTATATTAATGATGTGCTATCAATCCCTGGACTCCTATATTTCTTTTATCATCTCTTTTTCTATCTTTTTAACTTTTAAGAGCAGTAGTGAAAGTTAGTAGGGCGGTATCATCGCTAGTCGATACGTGCACTGCGCAGACTCGAACCGATAGTCGTTTCCAATACGTGGTGGGCGGGGCGGCACGTACGCCTACCGTACTTATTGGAAATTTTGATGTTATAACACAGCTATACTTAGATGTCAGAGGAAAAGTATCAGTTAAGAATTCCGCCTCTTCAGACGAAAGAGTGCTATACAAAATCTCCTTCTATTGACTGTAAATCCATACTAATATTATAAATGCGAAAGTAACTCTGTCTGTCTGTCTGTCTGTATGTTACGCTTTCACGCCTACACCACTTTGGTATAGGGGTAGATTAGACCATGAGAAAGGACATAGGCTATGTTTGGTCGCGATAACCGACATCCACACGGGCGGAGCCACGGGCAAAAACTAGTTTTTCTATATTTTAAAGGTGAAAGTAGATGTATGTAGATACAGATTTTGGGTATTCACCAGTTAGTTAAGGTGGTCATTAAGTACTACCTTGAAAGGATGTGGTCGCAGGTTCCCGTCTTGTGACGTATCCAATTTCAATTTATAGGTAGAATCAATTGAGCTACATGAACTCGTTCTGGATCTTCGAAATTCTTAGGTTCAAAAGTCTTAGGGTGACACTGGCATCTTTTACCGAAGTTGTAACAAACTAACGGTCTTTTAACTATTTATATCTGAAGGCCTAATATAAATTAACTCAAAATTCAGTATCCGTCTGTCAAAATGAAATATCAAAAACAGTTTTATGATATCACAATCACAATCAAACACAATTTTCAAGAAAGCCCTTAAAGACGGATATAAAGAGAAGGAAAATTTGAAGTGATTCAGGTGTGACTCAATAGCTCAGTTGGAAGAGCATTCCTCCTGTAAGGGAAAGGGCGTGGTTCAAGACTCACTTGAGCATTTCATTTTATCCGATGTTTTTCGAACTTTAAAGTACATTATCTATCATTAGATCAAGGCTTGATTTTGAAAAAAATGTTATTAAAAGAATTGTTTTTTTTTTATATATTGATTACGAGACTAAAATTGACCTTGAGTTCTAGATATTGTACTTACGTATTTAATATGATATGTATTATTAATTTTGATATAAAATAATGAGTTATCCTACCTATATGTATATCTCTCTCACCCCTTTGGGTGAACAAAAGATTCACCTAAAAATATAAAAGCTTTTAATATCCCACCAAAAACGAAATCCCTGAATGAATAATCTTGCATTTATACTTACCATCCGAAGCATCCATTAGCCTCAACATAGTATGAAACAAAGTTAATAATATAAATAATAATAAAGAGATGTCACTGAGGCTTAAAACGAAAATTGTGTAGTAGAATGAAGTAAGGAAGTAATATTTACGAGCGGTCTGCTTCATTACTTAATGAGAGGGTGTTTCGGAAGGGGTGAGGTCTGAGGTACAGGCTCGCCGCCAATATGGACAGTTCTTACTAGTATTATAACATTATACTAGTAAAAGTTTGTATATATTTTTATATACCACTTAGATGGCAGGCGAGCACACGGCCCACCTGATGGAAAGTGGTTTCTGTGGCCTATGGACGTGTCCAACATCAGGGGAATTACACACGCGCTGCCGATCCTGTACGCTTAGAGGGTTCCTGTGCCGTCCGTGTGAAAGAAGCAGGACAAGCCTTTGGTTTTCCCACTGACAGCACACAAACTCTCCAGTGAGTTCTGGCTAGCCTACTTACCACCGGGAACACAACACGCGGTTATTATGGCCGCGGTATTCTGTAGGGCGAAGGTACTTCCCCAGTCTGACTGGTAAAATTGACGGATAAAATTGTCTGTATATTAGTAAATATAGAGAAAGAATACAAGTATCACTACGCCATCTGATCCGAGGAGTGTCCTATGAGGCGACAAACGGTAAATTACGCAGACGATACCACTGGGAGAAAGACAACTTAAAATAAAACCCTGTTCGAACCCGTCTGACCAGTGTGGAAATAGTCAGCTAAAGCTTCCCAACATTGGGAGAGGCCTATGTCCTTATAGGCTAATTATTGGATTGATTGGCAAATATTGGAGAGGCTATGTCCAGCAGAGGACTCAAGAGGCTAGTTAATTATTCTTCTTATTATAAAAAACTAGGTTAGTTGGTTGTTTTTTTTTTTTTTGACCGTGGGGGAAATCCTTCATGGATGTTATGCCGGACTCCTACCGACTAAAACCCCCACGGTATCGTCCAGCAGCCTATAGTTGGGAGCCCCGGGTAAGCCCTCGGAAGGATGTCCCAGGGCTCAGGTTAGTTGGTTGATTGGTAGACATACCGGCTGATTATAAAGTTGTATCACATTGGAGTGAATAATTTTGGTCACAGTTTCGGTAAAAAAACGTCTGGAAGTAGGTATTATTTTGGCAGAAATCATCTTTATATCCATACATTATAAAAAAGAAATTGCTATAATTTCAGACGATTTTGTTTGTCACATGTCTTATAGGCTTATTCCAACCTGTCTTACTAGTTCGACAATCGAACTCTTAGGACAATTTTTGTCTATGCCGTTAGACTGACTCCAAATTCCAAACTGTCCGACTAACTCCGATGATCGAACAATTTTTGTAATTTTTTTGTCGAAACTGTTAGACTAACGCGGGTGGTCGAACTGATAGGACTAAAAAATTCAGATGGCAGTTAGAAGATGCCGAAGTTCTTCTACTTTAGATTAAAAGTTGACTCCTATTGATTTAGAAAGAGACTAGGAGTGCGGATATACATCTGTTTGATTTTATATTCTGTGGCATGAGTGATATGTAGTTCGAGGATTTAAGTCGCGAGATATTAAAGGCTTTGAAGCGCGTAGATTGTTTTTTTAATAATCTATACTTGGTGAATTTGAGCTCGCCCATCGCAGAAGCACCCCGTGCTACCTTCAACATACATCCAAGAAACCTGTACTGCACTTATAGAGCTCATTTTAGATCCAAGATAATATATGAATCCAACTAAATCCTAAATTGACAAAAGACACTAAAAAAGTTGTGTTGTTGATAGTATTCCATTGCCCGTATATTAATATTATTCAATGATATTCTACTCATACTACACGGTATATAGATCTAAATTAACCAGTTCGACTTTTCTTGTGCTATTCTAGAGTGCCAGTAAACCTCCATTATATACTAAACTGGGTCTGGATTTATTTTTATTTTTAATTGGTTCCATAAACATTGCATACAGACATGTACCACGTCAAGTACTTACAAAGACTATATTTTGATGGAAAAACACTCCTGCCTACCCCTTTTTAAGTATTCCGATATGTGTATTTGAAATATCTATTACTATTCAAAAATAACATACCACCTTCTCACTAAAAGAGCTAATAATAAAGGGAAATACGAGGTCAAAGGAAAAGTTGTTTTCCCTGCGTTCGCTACTCGACGCTAGATGGCGTTACGTGTTCTTCGAAAATGTAATTTTAGCTTGAGCATTGGCAAACATTGGCAAAGTATCAAGGTATTTTTCTGAAATTATATACCCAGATATATCAATTCATCTACGATTTAATATAATTTATTTATAATAGAGAAGAGATTACAGTAATATGGCGAAAATACTTCTAAGGTATTTTATTCCTTTGAACAGTTTGGCAGGTATTTTAAAACTTTTGGACTTTTGCGGTAATTAGTGCGCATACAAATAAGGGTACAGTACTGCCGCGCTTACGAAAAACGCATTATGTACGATTTTTTGTGAAACAGAGTTATATAGATATTCGGAATCAGAAAAACGAGCTCTATTACTTTCCCATACATACCATTTCAATATTCCTAATAAAACCCGGTTTTTCAGTACTCTTAAACGCATTAACATAGTTATAAATAATATTTTACTTACTAAAAACGCATCACGTACAGTTAGTGCAGACTTCAGTTCTACAATGACCTATCGCGCTAGACATAAATGCATCAACTATCAGTTAGTGCGTTTATTGTAAGCAATTGTGTAGTATTAAAATAAGTAAGTGCTAAGAAAAATAGCAACAACCCAGAGTGTATCTAAAGGATATAATATCTGTTAAAGCCGAGAAAGGAGAATATGTACTTAAATTTAAAGATAATTATTCTGGTGATTGGAAGACCTTAGATTTCCTTCAGGCAAAAATAAAAAAATCCAAGACATTCCCAGAATTTCCTAGTAAAATGTCACCGCGAGGAATTACCAAAGAAAGAAAGGGAGAAGAAAGAAGGAGCCGCACTCGCGCGGCTGATGCCCAACATCAGGGGACCCAACGCTCCCTGCAGGAGACTGTACCTGGGGATCGTGCGAAGTCCATACTTCCATACATAGGGCCATCCCTATACGGGGCCCCCGTATGGGCAGAGAACCTGACGGCCAGTAATGTGGCTAGATTGCTAAGCCCACAGAGAGCGATGGCCGTCAGGGTGATAAGGGGATACCGCACGATCTCAGGTGAGGCGGCATGTCTCCTAGCCGGGACCCCTCCATGGGACCTGGAAGCGAGAGCCTTTGCGTCTCTATTTATATGGCGCAAAGAGGTAGCTGGAGCCTGCGTTTCGAGAAATCGAGGCCCAGCGGTCCCAGCTCTACCAGGAAACCGTGGAGACATGGAAGATGCGACTTGGGCAACCAATGGGGGGATTCGCCACAGTCGCGGCCGTCAGACCGGTCATGGACGAGTGGCTGGAGAGGAGACATGGTGCTCTCTCCTACCGGTTGTCACAGATACTTACCGGGCATGGTAGCTTCGGTAGGTACCTGTGGCGAAGACACCGGGAAACCACGGAGTGCACGGTGTGGGCGCATCAGCGCCAGGTCCTCGTGGTGGGTCTGGGCGCGGGCACTCTCTCGCTCGAGACCATGGTGCGAGCTATGGTCTCCAGCGGAAGTAAGTGGGACTGCGCCGCCATCATGCGCGTGAGGACTCTGGCGAAGGAAGCCGTCGCTCGGGGCGAGGTGGTGTTGGCGGTGTCACTGGACATCGCCAACGCATTTAACACCCTGCCCTGGAGCTGCATTAGGGAGGCGCTCGTGTATCACGAAGTGCCTCTCTACCTTCGCCGCATAGTCGGGGCGTATCTGTCGGAGAGAGCAGTCGTCTACCCAAGTGCGACCGGGCTCGGTCGGCGAGAGATGTCGTGCGGTGTTCCGCAGGGATCGGTCCTGGGACCGCTACTGTGGAACATCGGTTACGACTGGGTGCTTCGCGGGGAGCTCGTGGACGGTGCCGCCGTCACGTGTTATGCGGATGACACGCTGGTGACGGCGTGCGGGGCTACATACCGCGAAGCGACCCTGAAGGCCACGACCGCGGTTGCCCAAGTCGTGGAACGGATTCGGCGGCTGGGTCTCGAGGTGGCTCTGCATAAAACCGAGGCCATGTTCTTTCATGGGCCTCGGCGCGTGCCACCGGAGGATTCCAGCCTCATAGTGGGAGACATTTCCATCGGCGTCAACGCCCAGATGAAATATCTGGGGCTCGTACTCGATGGCCGGTGGAACTTCGGGGAGCATCTCCGAAGACTGGCCCCCAAATTGAAGGACACAGCTGCCGCTTTGGGGCGGCTGCTGCCCAACATGAGGGGGCCGGATGACTCCTGCAGGAGACTCTACGCGGGAGTCGTGCGGTCCATGGCCCTATATGGGTGCCCAATATGGGCGGACACCCTGACGGTCCACAATGCGCGTCTGCTGCGTGGACCGCAGCGTGCAATGGCCAGCAGGGCCATTAGGGGGTACCGCACGATATCCTTCGAGGCGGCGAGTCTCCTTGCCGGATCCCTACCATGGAACCTGGATGCGAGAGCCCTTTCGATGCTATATCGGTATCGTAAGGAGGCGCGGGAGCAGGGACGGGAACCCGAGCCCGAAGAAATTCGGGCCGTGAGGTCTCAGCTCCACAGGGACATGGTAGCGGAATGGGAGCTACGACTTGGGCGACCAAGCGCAGGGCACGCCGTAATAGCGGCGGTAAGACCCATCATGGAGGAGTGGCTAGAGAGGCCACACGGCAGCCTCTCGTACCGGCTGACGCAGGTGATTACCGGACACGGGTGTTTCGGGAGTTACCTGTGTCGGATCCGGAAGGAGCCAACGTCCGAGTGCCATCACTGTGATGCGAGCGAGGACACAGAGCTGCACACGCTGACCGAGTGCCCGGCGTGGGACACGCCGAGGCGGGTCCTAGTGGCGGCTCTAGGGGTGGGAGTCCTCACACTCGTCACATTGCTCACAGCGATGGTACGATGCGCAAACGCTTGGGGTGCGGCCGCCTCCTTCTGCGAGCAAGTAATGCTCGAGAAGGAGGCGGCCGGTCGGGTCCGGACAAGACTCCGGGCCCGGGAAGCCCGTGCAGAGCGAAGGCGAACCGGACGTCGGAGGTCGCAGAACGACCTCCGTCCTCCATGAGCGCTGGCCTGGGGGTGACCGGTGGAGCCGCCTGTCACCCTAGCAGAAGCAGGCCGCGGCGGCGGCGCAAAGTGCGCCTCCCCGTAACCGGGGCTAGATGGGGACATTTTGGTCCCCACAACCCGAAGGGGGCCATCTCGAAAGAGATGTTCCTGGGTCTGCCGGGGTGCGAGAGATATGCTTTTGGCAATCTCACCTCCGGCAGCCAAGGACCCAAGACGGCGTGCGTTTTAGTCGGTTCGAGTCCGACATAACCGCCTCCACCGGCTCCGTGGGTGTGGTATCCGTGGGGATTTTTCGCACGATAAAAAAAAAAAAAAAAAGTGGGACTGCGCCGCCTCTTTCTGTGAGCAGGTCATGCTCATGAAAGAGGCAGCGGGGCGGGAGCGGGAGAAACTCTTCCACCCGAGTTCCGCAGTCGGCGGCTTTGGGGCCGCCGACATATCTTCGCCAAAGACCATCTGCCTCCATGACAGGGGGCCTGAGGACGGTGAGTTGGCTGCTCACCGTCTTTACAGAAGCAGGCCCATGACGGCAGCGTGACGCCCCCCCCCCCCCCCAAGAAGCTGGATGACACCCAAAAACCCCCCATAGACGCGGGATAGCACCCGAACCACCCCCTAGAAGAGGCCGCAATTGTAGCCGTAGGTCTGATGGGAGTCCTGGGACATCCTTCTGAGGGCTTACCCGGGGCTCCCAACCATAGGCTGCTAGGCGCGGGTGTTTTTAGTCGGTAGGAGTCCGGCATAACATCCATGAAGGATTTTACCCCACGGTTAAAAAAAAACCTAGTGATAAATAGACGTGGCTGTGTTAAAGTGATTTTTGTATTTTTAAGTGTGTATGAAGAAATAAAGACTTTTTATGCAATTATTGTATTCTTTCGGACCAGAGTTAAATAATCATCCCATTAATTTGCAAACTTTATAAATTTAGAGTCTTTGCTGAACATAATATACTCATTAATCATATTTAATAGCTAATGCACTTAATATTAGTCTATGTGAAAACATTCTATTATAAAGGGTATTATAATGACTCGCTAAGCAAAACTGCATTAAGTAGTGTACTTAATGCGTTCATGATTAGTGTTACTAGGATAAAACCATAATAATTGCTAACAATAAGTTATTTTTTTTAATGATTAATTTTATGTTAACTTTTTAATCATTATTATAAAAAGGAAAGTGTACCTTTCACTCTGCTGCACCTCTTAGTCCAAGATGCACATCAATAGCTAACTTAGTTCCGGAGATATAGGTAAAATAATAAAAAAAACTTTAAACGCCTTTTTCTCGGATTTTGCAAAAAGGTACTTAATGCGTTTTTCGTAAGCGCGGCAGAGTACTTGAGAGTTTAAATCGATTTGAATGAAATTTCTATAGCATTTATTATGCTAACTTTTAAATTTGAAATACATCAGGAAAAAGAATTTGAGTCCCACTTGAGTTCTTCTTTTTCCCGATGTATTTCATATATCCACTTACCTACATGGATCACACACACTTTTACCTTTAAACCCTATCACATACATATATATATATATACAGGGTGTATTTTTGAAACGGGGCAGTAAGGGCAAGTACCTTTACCGTTGCAGTTACAGCAAAACGTTCTTAAAAGACCTTCCCTAACTTTTTGGGACATTTTGAACTGCATTCACAGATTTTGTAAAAAACTTACAGTTAGCAAAAAAAATGAAAAAAGTTCAAATTTTTTTTTATGCCAATCGATTCTATTTCATGTGGGGATCAAAAAACTCTATGGGACCATTTTAGCTGTCAGTACTAGAAAAGACAGAAATCGCCAAAAACGTTCCCCATACATTTCGTACGGAAATATGATAAATCAACTCGAAACTCATAGGTCAGGTAAAATTTTGAACTTTTTAAATAAAAAAAATCATTTAAACATTTAAGAAATTGGTTTATGAAATAAATTGCTCAAAATGATTTCCATTTTCACGAATACATAAGTCTATCCTTTTTTGCACTGAACGAATGGCGGCTAATAATGTTTGAGCCGCCTATTCGGTACACAGTGGATAGGTACACATGGTCCAACACAGTGGCCATCTCGTAGCCCCAATCTAACACCACTTAATTTTTTTTTATGGGGCTTCGTGAAAAACGAGGTGTATAAGACGACGTACGCCAGTGTTCAAGAGCTCAAGGATGCATTAATGACCATTTTACGTAATATTCATCCCAGAACATTATTAGCCGCCATTCGTTTATTTTTTTATTTATTTATTTAACATTCATGCACACACAAAACAACCTACACTTTTTACAGTGCACTACTGAAGCAATTTAAATCGATTGCCTCACCTACAAGCAACACACACACATACCCACAAACTCAAACACACACACTCACTCACAAAAACATCGTTCTTAAATACACAAATAAATTAATGGTTTTGTGTAAGTGCGTAGACAGTACGTATTCACAATTATTTATAGCCGCGTATCAACGAGTGATATACAGCCATGAGACGTATTTGTTGTGGAAGTATAAGTAATGCCGAGCGGTGAACATTCGCTGACGAAAGGTTCCGTAGCTTGTGGAAAAGAAAATGGAAGATAACTTACAAAAGGTAATATAGGAAGAAATACTTACGGTACAGATTTTTAAGACTAGTTACTAGTTTCTCAGACAGCGCGGAGCTGGGGTGTGAGTGTGGAGTTACTCCACAGAACATGACTCACCTGCTAATGCATGCTGCATGACATGTACAGGGAGGAACTTATGAGTACCTAAGAAAATGCAATCCAGGTGATGGCACACTAGGAACTTATAATGTGAAGAGTTGAGGCGCCGTCGATTCGACAGAAGAAGAAGAACAAGCTGGAACTACTTGTATTCTATTTAAACTGGGGGTATAGGTAAGCTAAATTGCTTGAATTAGTCACGTTGGTAGTGAAATAGCAAGGATTCGGTCGTGGGACCTCTTGATCGCAAGACCGGTTCGTAAGTACCTAAGGCAATGGCTATAAGGACTAAAAGCACCCTTCCAACTGAGACTAAAATGACCGATTCATCTATTATAATTATATATTACAAATAAGAAATTAGGAAAAGTTAAGATCCAGAATTGGGCTTGAAACCGCAACAACTCTATTTCTTGCAAGACTTTTAATATTTTCAATATGAAAATTTAAAATATTCAGGATATGAAACACGTTACTGAAACAGTTTCTCTTCTAGTACAGTTTATATTGCTGGCTAAGGGATTTCTCAATGTTTACAGGTAACTCCTAAATTAAGGTAAAAAAAGATTCCATAAACATGTCATGGTCTGCAAGTATAAGACAGCGTGATGCATGTGCTTAGGGCTAATTCTTTTTTTGCGCTCTTTGGGGGAAATACGCTCGACATACGTCGCTATAAGCGAAGACAATCCATTGATATATGGTCTTCTATACCTACGTATAAAATTATTTGTTCCGGCTGCTTGATTTGTCAACGCAAAGCCTGAACCGTGGACCTATAAACTTGAAATTTTGGCAGGCGATGCGTTTAATGGTCCACTAAGAAAGGATATTTGGAAATTTCACTAGTAAAGGATTAGAATAGTTGATGAACGGTTGTATGGAAAGTCTAGGTTACTTTAGGTTTCTTTTACTTACAATTCCCAAGCGAAGCCGGAACCCGATCGCTAGTATTTCCTATACGTGGCGTCTAAGAATGTTTGAAAATATCATAAAATACTTCTAATAAATTGAAATTAGACGTGTGAAAGCTTGTATTGATATAACGAATTTTTCATGAATATTTGGTTAGAATGGTTGGTCATTGAATATTTTATAACTATCTAATGTAACAAACATATTGCGTTAGCACCGAGTTCAAATTTTGCATCGGATAAGTAATAGTGTGTATGTATGAAGTGCAATTATTTTTGTTTATGGTTGAATATTCGGGCTACTTTACCACCGTCCATCTGCACAAACCATCTGGGTGGACCGTAGGAAGTAACCATTATTCTCAGTTATACGCAAAGTAAAAGAACCTAGACGATAGCAATAATAGTGAAATTCAATCTCCTAAGTACTTTATAAAACACTAGCATTTGCCCACGACTTCGTCTGCGTTAAATTCGGAATAGAAAGGTTTAGAACATACTGCTCCTGTTCCCGCAACCCAGATAAAGTTCCTTATAATTTCTTTGATCCTGGTACTTCATGCCAATGTACCAGGATCACAGAAATACTGATCCCGTGACCGCGACCCACAGAAACCTATACGGTTTATGGTTCTACTCAACCGATTGCAATCGAACAAACGTAAGATTTTAAGTCTTAAGACCTTTCTAATAAAAAGAGCATAATCAAAATCCGTTCAGTAGTTTTTGCTTCCAACGCGAACAAACATTTTTAATTTGCAATTATATAATATAAAATCAATATAAAATTCCAAATAGTATCTTTAAATAATAATCTAATAAATTATTTATAACTAGGTTTAAATCGCAACTGTGCGCCTTTATTTATTAATGTCAAAAATGGCGCGCTTTATATAAATCAACTTTATAAATGCACAGATATTTACATTCGGTCTAAAACAAAACCTCTATACAGACGCTGGATATAAGATAGTATAGCTTCGATATATAACTTCTAAAGATTACAATTACAATCTAAAGCACCAACCACCAATCCAACTTCATGAATAATCACAAACAGTGTATCATACGAAAAATCGTCAAACAATAACTGTGGAGCGACTTATCCGTTTCTCTGGCAATAACTCTTGGCAACAAAAGCCCCGTTCGCGCGAACTTCGGTACAGGTTCCTTGAGAATGTTGAGAACAATACCAAGAGTTATAGCCCAGTGTCCGGGGGAAGCAGGAAGCCTTGGAAAAATGGTCGGAACCAAGTCTACTTCGATGCACTCTGAGATTTACGGGCTTAGGTTCTAGGTGTTTTGGGTTAAGGCAATTTTGAAGAATAACATATACAGATTTTTTCTAAAGATTGGAAAAGTCAGTATTGAGGACGGGATTTGAATCCGCCATCAGTTACTTTCTAGGAAGAATACTCTGACCAACTGAACACTTTCTTGATATTCGAATTTTTCCTACACAATATTATGGTGTTCTTCAAGAAAGACATTAAAAGTGACTTTATGTCGTATTTGGCATTATTATTTATACTATTATTGTAAAACTGTATAGTAGGTATTATTATAAAACTTAATACCTAATTCACACTTATTATGGTAGAATATGTATGACCACTATAATAACTTAAAGACCTCAATGTACAGTCAGCATCAGAAAGATGTTAACGAACAGAGTGTTCAAAATGATCTTAATTTCGTTTTTAAGATCATTTTGAGACTTCGTCGTCAAGATATTTATGACGTTAGTGTACCATATTTTGAAAAATAAATCATTCATTCAGTCATTCAAAGATTCGGCAGGGTCGGCAGCACGAGCATGAGTGTGAATGTTAACCACTTTCCATCAAGTGGGCGGTGACCTTGTCTGACACTTCAAAATGTTATTTTATTTTTATTTTATTTATTTGGACAACCAGTAGTTGTTACATTAGTACTTACATCTAAAATATGCTACCATAACATTCAGTTTAATGCACAACATTTTAAGGTGTCACAGCATGAAAATGGTAACACCGGTTTTGAAAAAACAGTAGGTACCGAATACAAAAGTAAAACCTGGCAAAATAAACATTTTACCAGGTTTTACCTTTGCATTCAGATTTGTATACTAAACAGTATATAATATGAGCTAAATTAATTTAATTCCTAATACTAATCCTAAGCAAATGGTAAGTAAGTATAAAAATGTTAGTATTTTTTTTATAAATTTCAGAACATTAGGTAGGTACACACTTAAGTCTAGGGGTACAGTACAGAAATAATACAAGTGTGAATATACTTTGAAAAATAAATAAGTACTGTATGTTCGAAGAAGGATAGTCAAAGAATTAAAATATAATACGTGTTTTGTATTTAAACACATGAGCGTAAAATGAAACGCATAACAGCGTCGCATTCCCAAGCGTAGAAGAACATGAAATAATTACATTTTTCCTTAATTTGTTGCCATTGTATATTTTTCTTAGTAGCTATTTTATGAACTGCAACGGTAATTTATGGCAACTATTGCGTTTGCAATGTTTCGATATCTTATTTAGGTTGTGGAGGGAAAAATGGCAGACATTTCATAGAAAATATCGAAGTTTATTTTTTTTTTATTTTTTATACAGGACACGTCAATTTGACTTCACCTCGCCTGATGTTAAGCTAAAGGCAATGTCTCGGAAAGAGGGTCGCCATCGTAAACATTTACCATGTTAACAGTGGTGGCACTCAGCTTGACGGCCTCATTAGATGCCTTTTCACGCCCCGCTTAAAGTACCCGGGACTGTAGGAAGAAGGAAACACGTGAGCTGGCAGGGAATTCTAGGTCTTAGTGGTGCGGCATAGGAATGAATTACTGAAACGCTTGGTTCTAGCAGGTATACCTACCCTGCACGTGTCGTCCTGTGAAGGAAAGGGGAGGGTGGGACTAATTGGAAGAACAGTTTAGCCAAATCCGCAGTTACACTGGTAAAGCAGACCCCAGACTCCAAGCTGAAAGCTTCAGATGCGACTGGGATTGATAAAGAAGACTATAATAATATTTCGCGTATTCATATAATAAGTTAGTGACGCGAACTCATAAGACTTGCCTCAACCAAAAATCGCTCAACTGAGCATTTTCTCTTCGAAATGTGTACAATATGAATTTGCATTTGAAATTATTACATTTGAAATTGGAAAACGTTGCAACAGACTGTTAAAATTTGAGCATTGTTGCAAGTACAATAAAAAAATAAGATGAATACCTAATAATTTATTGCAGAGAATTGTCGTTTTAATTGTGATTTAAATATAGGGAGGAATCTTTTACATAGGTATTAATTAAATTAATTAAAAATGAATTCGTATGTAATGAAGTTCTCAAGCAACTCGCTAACTCGTGCGAGAGATATGTTTCTTGCATTCTCACCTCCGGCAACCAAAGATCCAAAGACGGTGTGCGTTTTAGTCGGTTCGAGTCCGACATAACCATCTCCACCGGCTCCGGTGGGGGTGGTCTCCGTGGAGATTTTTCGCACGCTAAAAAAGCAACTCGCTAAAATCGGTAGACATAAATTCGTAGGTAATGAAGCTCGCTCGCCTTGTTATTTTCCGTCACCATACTGCCTGAACTGTAGAATAATATTTATAGCAAATCTAGTCACTAAATGCCAGATCCAGCAATTGACTCGTAGAAGATAGCAAGTTATTAATTTTACTGAACATTATCTAGTAAGATGTCGGATAAACATTGCACGTAACAATATTAAGTCTCCACATCTCGGCGCAAATGTTCGCGATTATAATTTATAACGAATAAATGAAATATTATAAACGCATCGGTGCGCCGCCCGACAACGCCACTGGCAATGGCGTTTGCTTTGTTGGGCACGGGAGGGGACGATGTCGATAATTCAAGACGTTCATCTTACTATCGATAGTTCGTTTAACCTGGTTGTTACCTGATATAGGTAGAATATGTCAGGCCTATGGATCCTAGCGATAAGAGCCCGGTAACGCCAGACCTACGTTATTTTATAAAAGCTGAGAGTCTCTTAGCGCATGCTCCCAGGTTGGCGTGCGTTTTAGTCGCTTCGAGTCCGACATAACCGCCTCCACCGGCTCCGTGGGGGTGGTATCCATGGGGATTTTGCGCACGATAAAAAAAAAGCGCATGCTCCCAATATTCTAAGAACGATATGATCCATTGGGCATATATGGCTCATGTTTTTTCTAGAGTAACCATGAGCAGGTCCACCCTCTGGTGCCGGTTCACGGTTAGTCGAGGAAAAATTTTACTATTTTTTATTCAATTCAAATTCAAAATACATACATACAGACTATGACCCTAACTCCATAATGGGCCATCATTCTTACCTGTGTTATAAATTACCCTCCTTCCTTCGGCAAATGATGAAAATCATAGTTGGTGTAATGTGGGTGTGAGTACACTTCTGCCTTCCTCTTCGGGGAATTACAGGCGTGAATATATGTATGGAATTGTCTTGTTACTGCAAGAAGTTAGGTAACATTCAGAATTCAGAGGATCAGGTCACCATTCCAGATACTGCCGATAAAAAACATCTATTTAGGCCGTCAAGTTTAGGACAACCATTTTAGGGTTTTCCTAAGCTTGACGGCCTCAATAGATGCTTTTTCACGCCACTCTTGAAGAAATCAAGAATGTAAGAGAAATGAAAATACGTGTGCGGGTACAGCATTCAAGTCCTTTATCCTGTGACTAAGAAAATAAGCACCGAACTGCTTGGTTTAGACGTATTCTTCTTATTCATCCAAGCGTTAATCCCAGTGGCATCCGAAACTTTCAACTTGGAATCTGGGGTACGTTCTACTAGTCTAACTACGGATTGCCATTTGACCTCCACAACCCTCGATATCTGAGCATTGCAGCTAATAGTTGTTGGACTTTTCAGGGCCCCAACTACTCATAACGACAGCCATAGATGTTTTTATGGCAACTGGGACCGACGGCTTACTGTGCTCTCCGAGACACGACCAGACCAATGCAAATAGCCATATTCATTCATAGAAGTATTTGCATTGAACAACCTCACCTCCGACCTAGCATCACGACCCTCAGTCGGCGTGCGGTTTGGTCGGTTCGAGTCCCCTTTCGGCTCCGGCGGAGGAGGTAGGAGGTATCCGTGAGGATTAACGCACGAAAAAAAAAGTGGGCATCACTACCACTACACCGCAGAGGCTGTAATTTGGTATTGTTTCTACCATAATGAGTGCCATCGAAACCCAGCACATGCTATTCTGAACGGGAAGGAAAATCCATTATTTTCCTTATTAGTTAAGAGAAATAATGTTTTCTCTCTTAAAATTCAAATTAATTCTATCGACATCTTATCGTTCCCCGTTACTAGCGCCCCCTAGCAGCCGACTTCCTTCATACTCGCGCTCACTCGTTCGGAGTGTGCCTTTGTCGGGAACAATTGTCGACAAATTAGAAACGAATTGA
The DNA here is from genome assembly GCA_914829495.1 of Eilema sororculum. Classification (NCBI taxonomy): domain Eukaryota; kingdom Metazoa; phylum Arthropoda; class Insecta; order Lepidoptera; family Erebidae; genus Eilema; species Eilema sororculum. Next base: position 18,970,048 of record OU618536.1, read on the forward strand.
GTTATTTAATATCAACCAGTAATACACAGGTTATTGTTTATTAAAAACACATAATGAACGCCACTGTTTTGTTTTAATGTTGTTTCAACATAAAAAGGCCTTTGAGAGCGAGGAAATATGCTTAATAGCTTCGTCTTAGATTGTTTTTGTGTTGTTGTGTGATGAAGATTTTATTTAAACAATGATTTTATACACTCACGTTTCCAGACTCATATTCTACGACATTATAAACAACGCTGTCTAGATCCAAAAGCCTAACTTAACTAGCTTCTGTTTTGGGTTCTAGAATCTATCTAATTTTTGTAAAGCATACATATCATAGAAACATCCAGACCAATGTAAATATATAAATTCATGCAAACAAATATTTACACTGAACAGGAATTGAACTCACGTAGGATACGTGAGTTGCAATGAGCGTGCAATCGAACAATTTCGACACTTCATCATGCCGTTAGTTCTAGTCCCTCCTGCTTTTAGCCAAAGCTTATTTATAGTCCCACGTAAATAGTATTGGCACCATATAAGGTTATTTTTGACCATGTATGATTTGAGATTGACAAGCATTCTTTACCATGTTTATAATTTTTATTGAGGAACCGATATTTCAGCGCTGTCTCAAGCGCCATGATCGCGGTACCGAAATATCGTAATAAAACATGGTAAATATCCCGGTGAGTATTATTTTACTAATATTTTTGACCAAATGACTAATAACATTTTTCGAGATCAATATAATGTTGGTGTCAGAAAAATGTTGACAAAGTGCTCAAAATAATCTTAATTTCTTTTTTTTTTTGCCTTCCTGTGGACTGATTGTTCTTATATTTGGTACACACGTTAAGTTCGGACAATAATACAATTCAAATCAATAAAAACCCCCGTCACAAAAAACACCAAAAAGTTGAAAATATATGCATAAATTTTAATTCAACGGTTGCCATGTCGGGGGACCGTAACTGGTTAAGTACACCTTTATATCGTAAGGTCTCCCGACATGGCAACCGTTGAATTAAAATTTATGCATTTATTTTCAACTATTTGGTGTTTTTTGTGACGGGGGTTTTTTAAATTTATAATTTAATTTTTTATTTTATACTTTTTAAATTGATCTACTAGTGAAGCTCTTTCATTTGATACCCATATTGAGGGAATTATAAAGAAATAATGTATTCCAACATGTTGTGGCGGCGACCATCTTGGACCGATTTTTTTCAAACATAGCTAAGAACACTCCCGACTAATATACCTTTCAAACAAAAAAAACTAAATCCAAATCGCTTCATCCGTTTGGGTGCTACGATGCCACAGACAGACACACACACACACACACACAGACTCTCAAAGTCAAACTTATAACACCCCGTCGTTTTTGCGTCGGGGGTTAAAAACAGTTCAAATTGCTTTTAATACGAGAGTTTTAAGATAATTTTGAGACTTTGTTGTCAAGATATGATGCTGATTTGACATCGAGCAAGGTGCAGCAAAATGTGTTTATTTGCTACTTTGCTAGTAGTATCTTAAATAATATCTACACAAAAAGTATTTTAGAAAAGGGTACGAAAGGGTATGTCTATAAAGTATAAAATATGATCGCCTCAATATCCGCAGTATGTTGGCTGTCAATAAAATTTGTCGAATAAATCACGCGGCTTTGCTCCATGGGGAGTGATAGTCTGATCCTTTTGGTAAGAAAGTTTGAGATATAATATTATACTCCTCTCTTCTTTTACATTCACGTTTAGTGTACCGCTGAAGGGACAGCCAGAGATGTAAGATGTATGTTTTTCATCTAAGAGATATAACTTGTGTGAAAATGATAGAATTTAGTATCGTTTTCATAAATACCATGATAATAATTCGAATACATAGGGAAAAATAATCTTCTCGGGCGGGACTCGAACCCGCAGTCTTTCCCTTATAGGGGGAATGCCTGACCAATTCGGCTACCGAGACACGCCCGATATGATTCAAATTTCCCATCTTATACGTCTTTAAGGCGACTTACTTACGGACTATCGGAATCAATGAATGATGTTACAATCATTTTTAAACATTGATTTTTGATAACTGCGCCCAAACCATTGAAGGAATTTTTACAGCATTAAGTATGCTAACTATACAAATCGAATACATAGGGAAAAATAAGGGAAAGACTGCGGGTTCGAGTCCCGCCCGAGAAGATTATTTTTCCCTATGTATTCGATTTGTATAGTTAGCATACTTAATGCTGTAAAAAAAATTCCTTCAAATGATAATAATTGTACTTACGTGATATTCTTCTTCGTCTTAGCGTTAATCCCAGTCGCATCTGAAGCTTTCAGCTTGAAGTCTGGGGTCCACTTTACCTGTCTAACTGCGGAGATGGCTAAACATCGATATTTTCTGTGAAGCGATTGCCATCTTACCTCAACAACCCATAGCAGATATTAAAGAATTGCAGCTAGACCAGTTACTCGAGACCAACTACCCGTAACGACTGCCATAGATGTTCGTATGGCAACCGGGACCGACGGCTTAACGTGCTCCCTGAGACACGAACAGAACAATGCAAACACCCATATTTATGCATACAAATATTTGCATTGAGCGGATCGAACTCGTGCCTCCTGCGTAGCGGCCGCGTTCACCACCGCAAAGTGACTGCCAAGCTCCACAACTCATTGGCGATATCGAGGCAATTGATCACCGTTACACCTCACAAACAAACTCTTCAGTCTAATTTACTATATAGATAGATAAAACTAGACGAGCGTGTATGAAAACAGTTATGAAAGTAGAAGAAACGAAAGATCTATGCCAGGATCGTAGCAAGTGGAAAACTGTAGTCTCTGTCTGTCCCGCTGGGGAGAAGGCGTGACTGTATGTTTGTAATGTATGTATAAATAAAAATTAGAAAGACCATCATAGTATTCTCCATTTGTCTACCTTCAGACCTGAATATACAATCATAGTATAAAAAAACACTGCTGACTTCCAGGCCCATACTCCAGAATGATACTCAATCCTGAATCTCGATTTATAACTAGATTTTAAGACACATTATATTCTCAATGACAGATCTACCGAATCACAATTGGGTATCATCCTATAGTTAAAATAAATTATCTAACCGAGCTTATTAAATTAAGAATAGTAAAAGAGCGGTAAAAAATTGCGTCGGTTCTTATTTTATAGTTTCTATTTATTTTTAATCAACCACCCAACCTATAATAGTAACTGATTTGACTATTACATTTTATGACGTCACTAAATCTTTTTTCATACAAGTTACCTTATAACTTATCGTTTTGACGCTTAGTAATAAGTAACTTATTTGACTAGTCAGTAGAATACCCAAATGGACGTTGTTTTGGAATACCGGCCTCAGACTCGCTTAGAAAAAAAAACATACAACAAAACAAACAAAATCATAAAAAAAGTGAAAACTATCGAAAAATAATATTGTACCAAATTCAAGGGATGAACTTACCCCTGTCGAAGTAAACACACCCTTGAGGGCAGTCGCGACCGATTTATACGCACTATATCATGTTCAGAGCACTTCCAAGGAATATGGAGCGAAAAATATATATATTATTATCCGATTGCCGAAAACTGGGGCGTCTACCCTTTGGCACAACGATCGACTGGGGAACGAGAAGTGTTTTGATTTGTTTCGTGTGTTTTGTTAAGGCATTTCTTGAAGAAAACATTTTTCTTAAAGTATTTTTTTACTCTCATTGGCAATCATTGGTATCAATTTGCCAAATTAAGCAATACTAATCGGGTTAATCGGAGGTTGGGTGTCCATTCTTGGTACAGCCGTCGGTACCGGTTATCATACGAATGTCTGTGGCAGTTGCACTTATGACAAGGCCGCATGCTAAATTGCTTCCTTCGCCTATTTCGAAATGTACAAAAAAAACAAAAAGGTAAAGACCGCCATTAAAGATTTTTAACATAACATAAACTCACGCCTATATTCCCCGAAGGGGTAGCCAGAGGTGCTAGCATGCCATTAACCAAGCACTTATGAGCCTGCCATAAATACAGACTAGTATTTTTTTTTTAATGTTTAGGTACATTTCAGTATGAACGTAGATAAAATGACTTACGATTATTTTATTCATAAAGTGCTTTGAAAAAAGTCGTATGAAACATGTTTGTATTGTTGATTACTGTCTTCAGCTCTTTTAACACAATGAATGACGCCTCAGCGGTAATCACCAACTTTACACATTTGTAGGTCACAGCATCAGAAAGATGTAGACGAACAGAGTGCTCAAAATGATCTTTTGACCGCCTTTCAGTGGAAAGATTGTTTTGATATTTGGTACACACCTTTAAGTTCGGATCATAATGCCATATAAATCAATAAAAAGTTTTATTTGCTCCCAATCCTAGAGTCTTAATATCATTTTGAGACTTCGACGTCAAGATATTTATAACGCTGACTGCACCATATTGTACACATGAGGTACCATAATGTACACAGTAGCTAAACCATCGATTAGTTATTTTATTCATATTCATACATATTTTATTATAATCTGACCCACACGCGAATTCACTTTGCAATTCATAGAGCGACTTTTCCGGGCCCTTAGCTTTCATTCAAATTATTGCCATGGGATTGTCAACCTAAACGTTGCGTGTTTAAGCAATGTTTAGTGAAAATTCGTTTGAAAAGATCGTTTTTGGGTTCCGTCGTATATTAAAGAAGATATTTTTTGATAATCAAAGCGGTGCACTGGTCATAATGTTATATTTTAAAATTATATCCACTTTTTCTTACATATATTAATACTAGCTTTTGCCCGCGGCTCTGCCCGCGTGGATTTCAGTTATCGCGACCAAACATAGTCTATATGTCCATTCTCATGGTCTTATCTACCGCTGTACCAAATTTCATCAAAATCGGTTCAGTGGTTGGCATGAAAGCGTAAAATACAGACAGACAGACAGACAGATAGAGTTACTTCCGCATTTATAATATTAGTTTGGATGTATGGGGTATTTAGGGCCCCACTAAGTTTCTTGAGAGCTCAAACCCATCTCTCCTGCAGATCCGAACTTAATGGTGAAAAATGGACATGACAATGGTATAGGCTTTTCTTTCAAGGTTGGGAAGTCAGATGGCAGACACTTCCATAACTGCGAAGATAAACCAAATCAAGAGAAAGAGGTGGGAACCGAAGTATGGGCTCCTAGATGAAAACTTGAAATCCAGTCGGGACTAAACACTGTGATGATTCAAAATTCATTACTGCCTCACCCATGAATCATTTATTCATATATATTGATGTAATTGGTATAAGGGTAGGCAGAGGTGTAATACTCGTAACACTATTGTTCTAAACCATTCATCTAATTCATACTAATATTATAAATGCGAAAGTAACTTGGTCTCGAATACATAGGGAAAAAGAATCTTCTCGGGCGGGACTCAAACCCGCAGTCTTTCCCTTACAGGGGGAATGACTTGACCAATTCGGCTACCGAGACACGCCCGATGTGATTCAAATTTCCCATCTTATACGTCTTTGAGGCGAGGGTGGAGTCATCTATGAATGATGTTAGAATAATTTTTAAACATTGATTTTTGATAACTCCGCCCAAACAATTGAATGAATTTTTACAGCATTAAGTATGCTAACTATACAAATTACTTACTTCTTGCTAACTTAATGCTGTAAAAATTCATTGAAAAGTAACTTGGTCTGTCTGCTGTTTGTGTGTTACGCTTTCACGCCTAAACCGCAGAACCAATTTTGATGAAATTTGGTAAAGAGCTAGAGGTAAGCTATGTTTGGTCGCGACAACCAACATCCACACGGGTGGAGCAGCTGGCAAAAGCTGGTTGGATAAGTATAGAAATTATTGTAAAAGAATTGTTTGATGACGGAACCTTCACGCGAGCTTTCTACCCACATAGTGTGATCGTATTAATTTATATTATAATGTAATTTATGCAGGACCCTGCAAGGTCCCTCTGATTTCTTTGTGTTCACCGACCGGGGCAGGCCGCGTGAAATTATGAAAAATTACACATAGCCCCCTTTCACCACGGGGTGTAGGGTACAGATCAATTTTGAGGACAAGGAAAGGGTTGAGTTTTTCTCCCTTTTTATGACCATTAATTTTATTTTGTGGGTCACATCAAGTCAACCGGTATTTCGTCTACCTACTAGGGTCCTTTGCTGCCCAGTTAAAATTGTTTATATTTGGATGTTGAATTAACTTCATTTTGACTATTTTTATGACTACCGCATTCCATTTCAGTACCTACCAAAACATCGTTTTATTGAACTTCAGCTAGTTGTGGAATGTTATCATTATCAGTCTTTTTTCTTAGTTTAGGGTGGTATTCAGTCTACGATTGTAGATATTTTCAGTGAAGTGACTGTCATCTGACCACCACAACCCAAGGGGGATATCAAAGTCCTGTATTAACATTAAGTTATCGGATCGAATACAAATGAAACTTAATGCTATAAGCATGCTTAATGCTATAAAATTAATTTAAAAATTTAAAAAAAGCTCCAAGTACCCATGAATTTCATATGACAAACAGAAATGATGGCTTAACGTGCTCTCTGAGGCACGGAATAGTATCAACGTGTTACAATTTGCCACACAAGATTGCCCTGCATAGTATTATTTAACCTTGCAAGGTGCTAACAATTACCACTTAACCCCGGGTCTGGGTTTAACCCTAACTGCCCCCTAAATAAGAAAGCCTATTTATCAAATCTCTTGATCAGTACCTAGTAGATATTAAGATTAATACAGCCAAATAACGAGTTACACACCCAGAAGGGATTCGTGTCCAGGAAACCACCCTCTTAACTCCACCGTATAATTATAATTATTTTAATATGCAAATAATGATAATAAAATTTGGTAGGTTTTTGTTTTTGTTGTGGAGAAGGCTTATTGGGTTATACTTAATTATATTTAGAAGGGCTAAGGGCACACCCCCTTACCTGGTCGACCCTTAATTTTTATTAATGTCTACACGTTAATTCACTCTTTTGTGCATATTTTAAATTATTAAGTCTTTATTCTGCGCTCATAATTTGATATTAGTTATGCCTGCTGGGTACCCCTTAGAGGACCAAAAGGGAATTCACTCCTTAATCAAATATAATGGGAGAGGAAATTTACATATTTGTTAATGTATTTAAGAATGGAATTTTTATTGAAATGTTAGTTGATATTCTGAAAATTTTCCGTGAAGCTACTGTCCATCTGACCTCCAGAAACTATTGGTGAGAGCATAGATCTGTTGTAAGACTAAATTGTTCAAATTTCAGGGCTCCATTATTTAGATAAGGGACTCTAAAAATAGCATGTGAAGTTTTTTTTTAATGTAAACTATACGGTACTCAGCTCAAGCATTGGAAGCAACTCCTCAGTTCCAACCCCTGTCGCATAAACCCTTCACCGCTAATGAAATCAGAACTCGATGGTACGGCGGCCATTTTTCTAAGATAACATTTTTAATCGTTTCTCACGATTCAGTTAGCATTTCACCAACCCTTCGCGCAGCCTCACTGAGCAGATTACAGATTATTTCTTTCTCAAAAAGCCCTTTTCTGTTTGACTTGATTTTCGGTCAGTTACACTTTAAAAGTTGAAAATTTATTGTCTTCTTTCGATGGGAGATAAGTATTGGGTTTCCTTTTTTAAAGTTTTGATTCCAGGGTGAAAGAATTAAGAAAAAATAATCCGACTTAAAACACTCTTTTTATGGATTTCATTGCTCGATTGTTTATTTTTACTGCCTCAGTATAACTTTATCTATTTATAATTGTTTGTTCATTACGAGTGACAAAAGTTACCACTTGAATTCTAGAATAACACTCAGCCTGAATCGCGATTCATCTGAGGACAGATTGTATAGACAGGTTGATAGTTTGACATATGGCCTGTACAATCTGTCCTCAGATAAATCGTGATTCAGGTTGAGTGTCATTTAAGAATATGGGCCTAAGTATGCTAACTATACAAATCGAATACATAGGGAAAAATGAAACATCTTGGGCGGGACTTAAATGTTTCCAATACAGGGAGAATGCCTTGACCAACTCGGCTACCGAGACACGCCCGATGTTACCATAATTTGTCATTGTACCGTAGTAATAATAATATAATAAGGAAAGAGAGGAAGAGGTAGACCAAGAGGAACATTTTATGGCACAGATAGATAAACGAAAAAATACGAATCACATCATATCAGGAGGTAAAAGGAATGACGAAGCAGAAAGAAGAGTAGCGATTACTCCACCGACAAGAGCGTAGAGAGAGAGAGAGGTTTCAACTCCGAGAGGTTTGACGCTGGAGGCACGGGTTCGATTCCTGCTCAGTACTAATATTTGTAAGCATGAATATGTATATTTGCATTGATATGGGTGTTTCCTATGTACTAAGTACTATGACAGCCTCTGTGGCGCTGGCGTGGCGGTAGTGAACGCGGCCGCAACGCAGGAAGCGCGGGTTCCATCCCCGCTCAGTGCAAATATTTGTATGCATGAATATGGCTAATTGCATTGGACTGGGTGTTCCTATGTATATTATGTATGTATTTACAAAAAAACTTCATTAAAATCAAAATATGAAAATGTGTTTAGGTAATTAACAAACGCCCTCACAACTATTCAAAATGTATAATATTATAGTAGTAGTACAAACGTTCAGAAATAAATCTTTGAGCAATTTGACCTTTAGCATTACCTTTAAGCGAACTTTACCTCTCACAATAGTACATATTAACACTAAGATGGTACAGTACTGTTATTAGTATAAATGAATAGTGTAATTGATAACCAACGTTATATTGTAAGCAAACAGTGCAAAGTCGAGGCGGTCGCTCGGTATGATTGCACCCAAAGGCTATTACTGACTGACTCGTGTGTTGTACTGCTGTCATGTAATCTTGATACTTGGTGCTTATGCGTTCGTTGATTTCGAAAATTAAACTGAAATACAAAGTAAAGTAAAATAAAGTAAAGCATCTCTTATTGTGTACACCAAGTATAAAGAACATGTGTTGTTTGTAGGTACATTGCAGGTATAGACTCATCAGTATAGAGTCATCATCACTCAGCGGCCTTATCGCACAGTGGCAATCTCTTACAGGCAACCTTTTACAACAATACGAAGTGTAATCGAATTGAAATACAACAGTTCTATTGGTGTTATGTCACTAAGAGATTAGGGATTAGTACGTTCTCGACTTGACAATACCTGGATCATGGCAATATTCTTATCTCTTTTCTCTTCTTTACTATATATAACATAGACACAAATTAAAAAAAAAAAAAAAAAGAAAAACATGACATTAAAAGCATAATTGTTGAAATGTGGAAGTGACATCTCTGCTTATTTTTGCCTTTATTGATATAAGAACGTGAGTAAATATGCGGCCTGTACTTTAGATGTATAGGCCGCAGGTACAAGCTGGCACATCAAATTATGATGGGCAAAGTAGAGAACCAGAGATATGATGGCGTTCAAAGATACTGTCGTAATCGTAATTGTACCATTTGACTGATGACAGAAAACAATACAGAAAGTTAGTGACCAACTAGACAGCCTCCGTGGCGTGGCGGTAGTGAACGCGGCCGCTATGAGGCGCGGGTTCAATCCCCGCTCAGTGCAAATATGTGTATGCATGAATATAAGTATTTGCATTGGTCTGGTCGTGCTTCAGAGAGCACGTTAAGCCGTCGGTTCCGGTTGCCATACGAACATATAATATGACAGTCGTTATAGAGGAACTGGGTGAAATGGAACAGAAGGGCTGATCACCCGTCAGGTCAAACAGCGTCCCCAATGGCGGCAGTAGTAGTAGTAGTGACCAACTTACAAGACTAAAGTGGTACAGAGAATAGTACCGAATGCAATGATTAAAGAATTTTAGAAAAAGGAAACTAAACTATGCATTACTGATATATCTTGTCATATATCTTGTCATTCCTTACAATCAAGTATCAAATTCATACATCCCCTTATACGTTAGGATGCAGACTCGTGACCCAAATGTTGTGATAGCTCCCAATAACAGCCAGGGGCGGTCAATTATTGCTTTATTAATTGAGAGAGTTACCTGACGTGGCTCACTCCGCTACACCCTATATGTTAGAAACTTAGATATTGGACTCAGCAATTTGGCAAGTTATTGAATTTAGCTGAGGTTGGCTGCCTTCAATTTCTGTTCACGTTAAATTTATATACAGAGTGTTTTAAATTTCAATATGCTGACGTAATATTTATTCTCTCAGTAATTGTTTCCGTAGGACATTTTACACAGTGCTATCTGGAACCAAAGCTAAAGCTTAATTATAATGTATCATGGATTCTACAATAGGATGAATATACTTAGATACAATTTTTATAAGCGTTAGTAATTTTTTTTATTATATTGATGGGAAATCTTTCACATTTAAAATATTAGTAGGATTAGTGACATTAGGCGTAGCACATGAGTAGGATTCGATATTAATAAAATTGGTAACTTTATTTACAATATTTACGTATTATAGATATTCTCGTGAAGTATACGCAAAAAATATCAAACAACACAGTGGAAACCTTAAAATTTATTATCGGCAATAAACCCGGGAACACTCCTAAAGCATTGCTAATTAATGTAAACATGAAACGATTAGGAGAACGCACAAACACGCCAAATGGCCTTCTGCGGCAATAAATACCTATAATAATTTTAATTACCCCGAAAAAAGACATTAAACAGAATAAAAGATAAAAAAAATGGACGCCATATTGCAAATGAGTAAAACAATAAGGGGACGGAGACATAATTAGGTATATTTTAAAAATTATTTATATATTAGCCGGTGAAAAAACAGGGCCGCACTCGGCGAGGTCATCAGAATAAATAAATTATGATATAGTGGGAGTTTCAGCCGTTCCCGTCTCGCTCGGACGACACACAGCTGGGACTATTAGACGGGGTGACTTATTCATTACTGTTTAAGATTATCATGTTGGGGGGTTTCAATTTTTTTTTTTTTCATAATATAGGTATTTTTTTTTTTTTTTTTTTTTTTTTTTTTTTTTTATCGTGCGAAAAATCCCCACGGATACCACCCCCACGGAGCCGGTGGAGGCGGTTATGTCGGACTCGAACCGACTAAAACGCACGCCGTCTTGGGTCCTTGGCTGCCGGAGGTGAGATTGCCAAAAGCATATCTCTCGCACCCCGGCAGACCCAGGACCATCTCTTTCGAGATGGCCCCCTTCGGGTTGTGGGGACCAAAATGTCCCCATCTAGCCCCGGTTACGGGGAGGCGCACTTTGCGCCGCCGCCGCGGCCTGCTTCTGCTAGGGTGACAGGCGGCTCCACCGGTCACCCCCAGGCCAGCGCTCATGGAGGACGGAGGTCGTTCTGCGACCTCCGACGTCCGGTTCGCCTTCGCTCTGCACGGGCTTCCCGGGCCCGGAGTCTGGTCCGGACCCGACCGGCCGCCTCCTTCTCGAGCATTACTTGCTCGCAGAAGGAGGCGGCCGCACCCCAAGCGTTTGCGCATCTTACCATCGCTTCATAATATAGGTATGGGAATAATGTACCGGTGAATGGATTAATGTATATGTGAACAGAATAATGTGCAGATGAAGGAAACAATGTAGGGGTTTCATAAAAAAATTAAACATTTCAAATTAATCTTCCAGACGAATTTAATATCAAGCCTGTGCCTAGAATTTTTCGCTCCAAAACGACTACACATAGCACGTATAATAAATATGTGATTAACAAACGGAGCTCTTTGCAGGTGTTTTTCTCGGGTTGGGTGGTTAAATAGTTGCAGCCAACCAAACTATAATTATTATGGAAAACAATTACTCTCGATACCACGGATCGTGAAATAAACCCCTTCATATAAGACTCGACACGGGGCTTGTATGTTCTAGGGCCCTATATGGGTGCCCAATCTGGTCAGTCGTCCTGCAGGCCAGTAAAAAAACATTGCTGCAGGAACGGCAGCGGGTGCTGGCCAATAGAGTCTTCCACACGATCACCTTCGAGGCGGTGGTGGAGGTAACGTGGTCGCCTCCTTACTTAGTACTTTTCTTTATCTTAGCTTACATTTTTAATTTTTCAATCACTTATTCCTTATCTTCACATATTTTAAAAACTCCTTGCCACTTCTAACCCTACCACAGACAACTCGGACGTGAGTTTAAAAAAACGTCGTCGGTGTCTAATGAATTTATGGTCAGGAACTTGTTCGGGACGCGCATTTTTCCTCCCGGGACGAGATAAAGAGACCGATAGCCATGCGCGTGACGAATAGTGCGGAAGCGTCCTGATATTATTTTTGTTAATTCTATTTTGCGTTGAATTATGTACGTTTACCCCCGCGGATTATGAAATTAAGAATACAGTCGCCATTAAAAGTTTTGGAATACTAACTATACAAACGATCCATTTTAAATTGACATTTCTTTTAGAGGGGAGATGATCGAGGAGGAACTGCCGATGCGCTGCACTTGAACTAGCGAATTATCAATGTGTGAACGCATAGCCTGCGTTTGTGTACGTACCTAGTTGAATCACCGGGACTTTTACCATGTTTATTTGTTTTTTTTTGCGTGTATCTGATATTTACTAATCTGATATTTTTTTTGCGTGTAACTGTGAATCCAACTAAATGCCAGGCCATTATCATAGGCAGTCAATGGTTGATGCGCAGACTTGATGTATCATCTCTCCCACCCATCACTTTCAATGGCTCCACCATAACATTAAGTGCATCTGTGAAGGACTTGGGTCTGTTCTTAGATTCAACCCTGAGTTGGCGAAGCCAAGTAGCACATGTCGGTCACAGAGTGACGGGATCGCTTCGTTCATTATATCGCCTTCGGAACCTTCTGCCCGCAAAGACAAAGACTACGATTGTGCAGACTCTACTTTTTCCTGTCTTTGACTATGGTGATGTTTGCTACTTCGACCTAAATGCAGAACATCTCAATAAGTTTGACCGGCTTCTAAATAATTGCATTAGATTCGTGTTCAATCTCCGTAAGTATGACCACGTGTCAGCTTATCGTGAGCAGTTAAATTGGTTACCGATTCGCCAGCGGCGAAATCTACGTGCACTAACTACTCTCTTTTCCATTCTTAATTCTCCTAATCCTCCTAACTATCTATCTCCTTACTTTCAATATAGGCATGAAAATCACAACAGACACCTTCGCTCAAAAAATAACCTTCTCCTAAGCTGTCCTGCGCACACCACTCAGTTTCTTCATTCTTCTTTCCCTATACAGTCTGTGCTCCTTTGGAACGCGCTACCTCTTGAAATCAGGAAGGCCACCAGCAGTCTTGTGTTTAAGGCGAAGGTTCGCCAATTATTTCTCGACAAACTGGCAGAATCATCGAGACAATGAACTCAAATAAATCATACTTCTAAATATATGTGTAGGTATAAGTATAGTATTTATGGTAGGATATTTGTTTATATATATAGAGATATAGATATATATATATATATATATATATGTATGTGGAGGTATAGGTATTTATGTAAATGTGTAGGTATATTTATTTGTATGCATGTATCTCATTATCATTACGTATATATCTATGTATAGTAGCATTATACCTAGTGATGTATAGTGTTCATTTAATCAATGTCACACTCTCAACAATGCACCTACTAATTTGTCTCTGCACCACCTTTGGTTCGACTGGTAGAGAATGCATTAAGTCCGCCTGTGTACACTTGTGCATAAAGTTCAATAAATAAATAAATAAATATTTCAGCATTGTTACAAGCGCCGTCCATGAACACATCACGTTACATTTGATATCAAAAGCATTACTCGTAAAGTACGGGACTTTATTTGAAATAATTCTGTCTTCTTCTTTATGTGAGTGAATTGAGCTTCTGGCTAGTAACATAGTATTCAAACATTAAGCACAGACCAATATAACACTTAAGAACAATTGGTTAAAATACGATATGTTTGGACTTAGGACATTTTTAATTATTTGTAGCAGAAGTCTCATATTATCATTTTGATGTGCGACATGTTGTACGACATATTACTCGACTCAACATAAACTTTGTTCAACAACGTTGTATGTCCACGAATCAACGAACAAACAAAACTCACGTCATGTTGTACTCCAACTTACAACGTCGCCCGTTGTCGTGCAACGCTGCACATCTTGTGTTATACGTCAGGTAGCTACTTAGTAAATAGGACTTGATATTTGCAACAAGCAGAAAGCATATACAGGCAGTGAATGCGGCTGCCAGGCAGGAGGCGCGGGTTCGATCCCTGCACAGTTAAAATATTTGTATGCATGAATATAAGTATTTGCATTGGTCTGGTCGTGCCTCGATGAGCATGTTAAGCTGTCGGTCCCGGTTGCCATATGAACATGACTTACAGTAGTTGAAGGGGAATTGGGTGGCAGATAAGCACACGACCCACCTGATGGAAAGTGGTTACCGCGGCCTATGGACGTATGCAACACCAGGGGCGTTACACTCGCGCTGCCTACCCTGAAGAAACCTTCTAATGCCCCTCTTGAAGAACCCCATATTGTAGTCGCTTGGGAAAACCATGGCAGGGAGTTCATTCCACAGCTTGAGCGTACGTGGGATGAAGTTCCTTTCATACCGCACGGTACGCACCGTATTCGGATGCAATGTGTGGGGATGAATTCCCTGTCTATAGCGAGCGGTGCGATGATAGAATGTAGCTGTGGACATCATGTCAATAATGTGAAACAAAAACACATTCTTGAAACAAAAACACACACTTTGACAGCCTCTGTGATGTGGCGGTAGTGAACGCGACGGCTACGCAAGAGGCACGGGTTCGATCCCCACTCAGTGCAAATATTTGTATGCATGAATATGGCTTATTTGCATTGGTCTGGGTGTTTCTATGTATAATATGTATATATTTACAAAAAAGGTATCTAAGTATGTTTATCTGCATTCTAGATTATATAACACAAGCTAGTTTAGCTATGCTTACCATGTGTCTAGATAGCGTTGTGTAGAATGTTGTGAAACATTTATTTATTTATTGATTTCTCAATAGGTGCTCAATAGCTCAGTTGGCAGAGCAATCCCCCTGTAAGGGAAAGGTCGTGAGTTCGAGTCTCACTTGAGCATTTCATTTTTTCCAATGTTTTTCGAACTTAAAAGTTAGCATAATAAATGCTATAAAAAATTCATTAAAAAAATATATTTATTTATTCTTAAAATTGGTTATTTGACGGACATTATACAAAAAGAAAATTCCCAAGTCCACATTCACGGTGTCCGATCTCCGATCTTCCCAGTGTATTAACGAAAAAGGCACTATTACAGAGTTCCGGTCGGATATATTTTCCACTTGGTTAGCCGATTTTATGGGCAATTGGTTTTAAGGGGCGTCCAAAGGTCGGGACTCGAACCCCGGACAATGGCTCCGATAGTTTATCCACGGTGCCATTTTGATGGAGCGGTATTGATAATGTTAACAGCTTTGTTGGCGGCTAGTGGGCATGGAGTGAATATGTATTAATTTTCTATAGGGGTTACTTTGAGGGTATTGAAGTGGTGGGTTAAAAGTTAGCGCTATTGATAAAGGTATGATGAGGAAATTCAACACGTAGAATGAATTAATAACAGAATTTATTGAATTACAGAACGACTTTTTTACATAGTTTTTTGCAAGTGCGACTTTAACCCACGCCCTTTCCCTTACAGGGGGAATGTTCTTCCAACTGAGCTATTGAGCCGCACCTGATAGATAGATAGATAGATAATTCTTTATTGTACATCAATAGATTTACATTAGAACGAGTAGGCGTAAGCGATTTCTTCCAGGCAACCTTGAGATGGACAGTAATGTGCTAAAATAGGGGCAATACCACGGGTAATACGGTATAGTTAGCAAATAAGTCATAAACAAGGTTTGTTACAAATCGAAAAAATATAGGAAGAGAGAGAGAAGAGGAGAGAGGAACAACATAACATACTAATAAGACAGGAAAGAAGTGAGTGAGAAAATATCTAATTGTGAGCTATCATACTGTACAAGATGATAGGAAGTGGTCCTTTACCAGATTTTGCTTGTCTAATGTTCACTGGCAATGCGTTCCATAAAAGCACCGCCTTGACAGTGAAAGATTTGTCAACAAAATCTGTGGAATGCACTGGCATCTAATTCTCGGAGGACCTGAGGCATCTAGTGTGTGTGACATGGAGGAACTGGAATCGTTCTTTGAGATATGATGGAGTGGTAGGATTAAACAAAATATTATATAACAATGTCAGAATAATCGCATTCCTGCAAAGTTGTTCACGGAAATCTGACATATGATCATACTTGAATGAATCGTATACATTCAAAAATTCAAATTCAAAAAATTCAAAATTCTTTATTCGGTAACAAAATACAACAATAACATTGGTTTGTGATTGGAGCCTCCTTTTAAGCAAGAAATGCTTGTAGTAGGACACTCCGCTCTTCCATATCTTGAATATTTTTATATTAGATACAACATACATACAATCTGTTTTTTATTTTGTCCCATATGTGTGTGTGTGTGTTTGTGTGTCTGTATGTGTATGTGTGTGTGTGTATGTGTGTGTGTATGTGTGTGTTTTAATTAATGATTACTGACTGCACTTATTTTATAAGTGTCTCGGTGTCGTCATAGCTCAATGTTTTTAACCATACTATAAGTAGCATTTTTACTTCGTGAGTTTGTTTGTTAAATATACGAATTTTTGTATTTATTTTGTTGTATAATTTAGCAGCACGAACAGTATATTGATTGTCAGCAAACTTAGTTCTTGTCACTGGTATATCCGCAACAACATCCTTACGCCTCTTTAGATTTATGCTAGTATTGTATGGAAGTGATTTGTGTTTTTTCATAATAATTTGCGCAATATATAATTTTCTGACAGATAGCAGGTTACTTATTTGATAGAGATTTTCAGTAGGGAATCTAATTGGCTTAAAATACATTATTTTGATTAGCGATCGTTGTCCTCGTTCGAGCTCGATAAACCTTGTTTTTATAGCACCACCCCATACTGTTATACAATACACAAGAACGGATTGTACAAGTGCAATGTAGATTTCATTGAGGATATTCCTAGAATGCCTTGATGTATTGATTAAATTAGTTGGTACCACGTGTCTGAGGGTTTTGAATATCCAGCTTAATTTTCTAATTCGCTTGGTTACATGTTCAAGATGTGGGAACCATGACAAATTTTGGTCTATTATTACGCCTAAGTATTTCGTCTCTAGAACATGATTTATTTTTGGACAGGTGCAGTTTACCCGTGCACCACAGGAATGAATCCGAAGAGAAAGGTCATCCTTGGGTTGTGTACGTTCAGTGATGGTGAAACAAATATAATTTGTTTTAGCGGTGTTTAATGTCAACAAGTTATCGTTAAGCCAGTGACTTATCTGAGCCAAGCCCTTCTCAGCACTACTCTTAACGTTGGACCAGTTGTTGCCATGAAACACAACAGCAGTGTCGTCGGCGTAAGAAAATATCTTCGCGTTGTTAACTTTTAAGTTACAGAGATCGTTAATATACACAAGAAATAATGTAGGGCCTAAAACGCTTCCTTGAGGCACGCCATACGAAACTACTACTTCATCACTGATGTAATTTCCTATTTTGATCCTCTGCTTCCTGTTAGTTAGGTAATCCTTAAAGAAATCCAAAGGAATTCCTCTTATTCCGTTTTTTTCTAATTTATTCACAAGGGTTGGAACAGAGACAGTGTCAAACGCTATTTTGAGGTCTAGGAATGCTGTTATACATTTCCTTCCTCTATCAAGATGTTCAGTAACTAAAGCTGTCAGGGCAGCGACTGCATCTTCTGTGGATACTCCCTGTCTAAACCCAAATTGTGTTGTTGATAGCAATTTTCCGTGATTGAGATAGTTTGTGAGTCTTATGTTAGTTAATTTTTCTAAAAGTTTTGATAAAGCTGGTAAAACTGAGATAGGTCTATAGTTGTTGACGTCATCTCTGTTCCCTCCCTTGTGTATCGGAGTTACGATGGATTGTTTTAGTGCGGTTGGAAAGGTACCGTTTGCAAAACAGAGGTTAACGAGATGTGTAAGGGTCATTATCAGGCGACTCGTTATTTGGTTGACTTCGGTGTCCAATTTTTTTTTTCAGCTAAGACTCTACTTACATGAAATATCAAATCTAGTGTTAATTTAAAACATTTCAGTAGTTGACGGAACTGTATAGACTGAAAGGTTATGAAGGGATTTCACTTTTTTTTAATGGTGTCCACCGAAATCAACATTTTTGTCACCGAAATCAAATAATAAAATTATTTATATTTTAAAGACCATTTCTTCATATTAACTGCCTAAGCACTTAAAAGAACATAATAAATGGTCTCTAATTACTTAATTGTACGTTAATTGTAGCCTCTGTGGTGTGGTGGTAGTGCACGCGACTGCCACGCAGGAGGCGCGGGTTCGATCCCCGCTCAGTGCAAATATTTGTATGCATGAATATGGCTATTTGCATTGGTCTGGGTGTTTCTATGTATAATATGTATTTATTTACAAAAAAAAAAGTATATAAGTATGTTTATCCGCATTCTAGATTCCATAACACAAGCTATAAAAGCTTACCATGGGTCTAGATAGCGTTGTGTAGAATGTTGTGAAATAAATTTTACATTATAACATTTTATTCTATAAAATTATGATCGTTTATTATGAAAAAAGTACAAAAATTAACTTTGGTAGGTGCATACATTATTATATAAAATGTAATAAAAAAATAGTAAGTAGTCTTAATAACCTAAAAACATCTAGTCTTGGTTGAGATCTAACTTAATCACAGATATTTTCTTATTGTTAACAATCACCACAGAGATCACTTAATCATATAAATCTTTTGAACAACTTTAACAATTATAGAAAGTACTTAGGTACTTAAATAATAGCTAATAGTATTTGTTTGAATGAATTTTTTATAGCATTTATTATGCTAACTTTTAAGTTCGAAAAACAATTGGAAAAAATGAAATGCTCAAGTGAGACTCGAACTCAAGACCTTTCCCTTACAGGGGGACTGCTCTTCCAACTGAGCTATTGAGCCACACTTCAATCATTGTTGAAAAATCATTCATTGTTTCCAACAGTTCGTAAGAATGTTGAAGATGGCTGCACCGTCGCCCTTATAGACGGATAAAAAGAGAAGGAAAATTTGGAAGTAAAATTCGTAAAGTTCTGGATCGCTCTTGATGCGAGCTTTCCGACGTCTTTCAGCCAATCTCTTTTTAACCACCCGATCTTCTTTTGAATCTGCTATTATCACAATACTGAAACAATATGAAAAAAATTGGCGATCTTAAAATAAATAATAATAATAAATACTGTATGACAATTCTTACACAAGGCGTTGTGTAAGAATTGTCATAAAGTATTTTATTATTCTATCTAGCCCAAAGTAAGCTACATATTCATATATTTCGAAATATATACTTATAATATCCAAACTCTTGAGACAAATATTTATGGATCACACAAATATTTGGGTTACAATCATCTCGTCTTAAACGCAACTGGTAGAAGTAGTATCTGGTCTAAAACGCAGCCGGTCTAAGTATCATCTCGTCTTGAATGCAACTGGTAGAAGTAGTATCTGGTCTGAAACGCAGCCGGTCTAAGTATCATCTCGTCTTGAATGCAACTGGTAGAAGTAGTATCTGGTCTGAAACGCAGCCGGTCTAAGTATCATCTCGTCTTAAACGCAACTGGTCTAAAATACAGAAGATAATATGCAAAAATTCCATCATTATGTTAACAGACAATGGCTGTCTTTGCCAATGATTAGCTCTGCTCATGAAAAGCACCGAACGACAAATACCTAGTGTTGAAGCATGGCATCGTACATTAAATAGTCGAGTGCCCTCAAAGCCCACGTTTATTCAATTTTTGGAGAAATAACTACGAGAGGCGAAAATACAAGACATTTTAAAGCACAGTCAATAATAAAAAAAAATGGGAGATAAATATTCAATGCTGAGTACTCGAAGTTATTGACTGCTTTTGAAAATGGATTGGTTACAGCATTCGATTGTCTAGAGAAAATAACGGAAGCAAGAAATAAAAAATATACATATAAACCATAGTGTAGTACAAAGATTTGTTTAAAGCAGTCTTCTCTTTTCTGTGCTTTAAAATATCTAGTATTTTCGCTTCTTGTAGTAATTTCTCCAAAAATTGAATAAACTTGGGCTAAGTTGTTCTTTGGTTTAAAGTAAGTCATTTTTAGTTGTACAGGGAGCATTTTTAGTTTTATAGTTTTCTATAGTGTTTGATTATTCCTATGTTTTAAGGTAATAAAATACATAACTATTAATAGCTAATTCTCTTCTTTTAAAATAATCGACAATGAGATACTATTTAGCCCGTTTTCCTCAGGTAGGCACAACTACGTTAGCACAACTGGTTGTGCTATTGGCATTTTAGACCAGTTGCGTTTCAGGCGACTTGTATTTTTCGACTAATTGATACTTAGACAAGCTGCGTTTTAGACCGGAAGCGTTTTAGACAAGGTGCGATTTAAACCCAGTGACCAGCTGCGTTTTAGACCAGTGGCTACTTCTACCAGTTGCGTTTAAGACGAGATGATTGTAACCCAAATATTTGATTCTGGTGGGAATCGAACCCACGACCTCGTTATTCGCAGTCGCACATTTCGACCTCCAGACCAACCAGGCAGTCGAAAAATGCAAATAAATAATTATTGATTGATTTCGGTGCTTTCAATATTGATTTCCGTGCAAGTATTTCCACCGAAAACACCGAAATCAAGGACACTGAAATCAAAATATTTAGCAAAATCCTATATATTTTTAAAAGTAAGCTGTATTATGAATGATTATGTTTTTTATTGAAATCTAATACATAAAAGACACACTTTTAATATAGCTTTACATTATTAGTTGAAATAATTGAGGAATAAATGGATTCACCGAAATCAATTTTAGGTATTTACCAAGCCACCGAAAATGATTACGTACCTTAACAAAACAGTGTGGGGCGATGACACACAGACGTCTTGTCCTTACCACCGGTGCGGTGTAACTGATAGTTTGTATTACTCGAACGATTATTCTCGCAGTCGCTAGAGTACAGAATAATGAACGAATCGGTGGGCGCCACTGAAGTCAATTCTGAACGTCGGACGTAAAGACAACTAGTTGTAACTTGTCTAGTAATGCCTATAATGGCTTAGTAATGTTATAAATTGAGTAAATAGTTATCAAGTTGTTTGTGAATATATGCACATATAACACCTATATTGGAGAAAAAAAGATAAAAAAATAATTTCCGCAGCAATACGGGGCCGGACGCGACACCGAGGTCAATATTTCCGTTGTTTTAATTTTTTTAAACTAACTTTTACGTAATTTATCTAAAAAAAATCACAGGCCCCTCCTACTATTTTGATCGTACATGTTATAGAAAAAAGAATCATATTGATAAGTAATATACAGGTATTGGATTTCGACGCGGACTCGCCTATTTGAGCCATCTGAGAATGACCCGTAAGTATAGGCACGACTTCACTGCGAACGTACTGCAAGAATCTGGTGGAGATATTATCACATCCTGGTGCGCTATCCACTTTCATGCTCATAAGAACTCTCTCTACTTCCTCGGGGTCAATGTCTAGGAGTACAAGGGAATTGACTGGCGTTGGTAAAAGCTTGAGTCGATCATTAGCGTTATGATTTGATGTGGTTTGAATTTGTTCTGCTAGTTTTTTGCCAACACCCGCAAAGTAGTCGTTTACCGTATTCACAGATTCAACAGGGGTTGGTTTGATGTTCAGTAATTCAGTACATGGATTTTTTATTTTTTTAGTGTATGTAAGAGACTTGACATTTTTCCAGAGTAGCTTGGTATTTGTGAGTGAATTAGTAAGAAAGTCTCTTTCATATTTTCTTTTTAATTTTTTTAGAAGGTTGTTGCAGTAGTTTCT
Organism: Eilema sororculum; assembly: GCA_914829495.1. Lineage (NCBI taxonomy): Eukaryota > Metazoa > Arthropoda > Insecta > Lepidoptera > Erebidae > Eilema > Eilema sororculum. The sequence goes on from OU618536.1 coordinate 18,992,057, forward strand.
ATATCGGCAGTAGGTGATTTTTAATACTAAATTATAAGGATCATTGCGAGATTTCTTTTGTAAATTGTTACGATTATTAATACAACGCAATAATCCCGGCGTGACCCATGGTTTAATTAGTCGTTTACTGTTAGGAATTTTTGTGATTATAGTACTGTTTTTAATAGAGTCGGTTAATTTTTTAATCAGTTTGTCTGTAATTATGTTTGGATCTTGGTAAGAAAATAATTCTGCAGGGTTACTTTCTTTTAGATAACGTAAAGCCTATTCAAAGTTTATTATACTGGTTGTTTTATTAGTGGGTTCGTCATTTTTTATTTTTGACAGCGTCAGTAATGTAGTGTAGTGGTCAGTAATAGAGGTTTTTATTATAGCTATAGAGGCAGAAGTCTTTTTCCTGTGAATCTTCAACATGAAGTGGTCAAGGCAGTTTGGTTCTCTTGTAATCGAAGTGTGCCCTGCTAATATACCGTACTCTGATAGCTTGCCTAGATAACTCATACGTTTTTTCCTATCCTGAGACTTCTCTTCTTCCTTGGGTCTAATATTAATATTAATATCGCCTGCTATAATTATGTTTTTCTGTGATGGTATTGAATCTAAGTGTGAACTAAGCGAGTCTGTAAAAATATCAGTATTATGATAGACGGGGAGCGATAAATACATAAAATAACATTGTCATATATTTTCAACTGTAGACAGGACGCCTCAGCCAGAAATATTTCTTGGACGTTTGCTTGTATTGTTTGTTTTATATATACGACTACTCCGTCGTTTTGGTTTAATTCACGTGTTGTAGTGTGTGAGTCATAATTACTCAGTTGAGGTATAGCGTGTTCAGCACTTAATCGACACTCCGTCAATATTACAACGTCCGCTTCGAAGTCAAAGTCGGACAACAACGCATAAAATTCGTCAAAGTTACAATATATGCTCCTAATATTCTGTGACACAATGGACAAGTCACTTTTATTAACATGAATAAATTGAGAAAGATTTGTGGAATCACATATAAATGAACTGGCAATCTCAAAACTGTCGATCTCGTTTGATCTTTGTAATATTTCATCCATTATTATTATGTTTAAGTGGGACAATCGTCACTCCAGTGTAGTAAATATCATTCTTATAACCTATGCAGATTTCATGTGGGAACAAACTTGGTGAAAAATATGGTAATATGTGATGGCCCCGTGAGATCCAATCATTGATCATTTTTTTGTAAATCAATGCGATTCTTTGTGATGCGTATTTGAATGCATAATTAGGTTTATAATATGTGGTAATGTTTATTATTACGAACATGGAATTTATAGACCATTGAGTATCAGTGAGTTGAGTATAAGTGTATATTATAAAGTGCTTAAGTGAGGACGTTGGTATAACCTTACGAAACTCAAATGCGAGGCATAACCATGATACATACATTCCTACTTTTCTCTTTGCATGTTAGTACAAGTCATTACTATTATTGTCCCCCGACATGTAATATCCACACCGAACCAATTAAACCTATACCAATAGGGGACAAGCAGTTTTATCGATAGTTTGGCTTTACGAGCGCACTGTAATAGCGATGTCAGTGGTAGCAATACGCAATGTTAAGGGTTTATACAGATAGGCTATCAAAGCTTAGACGTTTTTACATGATTTTTTTGGATTGAGTTATATTTTGCAACTGAATTTTGAAGCAGTTCTCAGAGAGCTTAAATTTCACATATAAGTACGTTTGGTTTAGATAAAAAAGCATTTATTAATATTGTTCCATGGATAGATGTTGAATAATACACTTGTACTTTTCCATAGAAATTAAACTCTGTGGAAAATTACAAGTGTATATTTCAATATGTGTAGTAGATTCCACCAAGTGCTTCAATCTCCAGTATAAATTTTAATGTTATAAATTTTTCCGTTCGAGTTTTTGCAACTGAATTTTATAGCAGTTATTGTCAACCGATTGAGTTGAAAGTTTAGATAATCCTAAGTACGTATGGTTTAGATGAGGAAGCATTAATATTGTTTCATGGAGCGGTCTGATGATGAAGTTAGGTGGCTATAGGAACTGCTAAAATGATTACATTGACGTATTGAACCATACGTCTGGTTACATAGAACAGTGTGGATTTTATAAGTGAAATTTCGTTCAACTAAACCGATTATTCACGTTGAATTAAATATAATTTATAGTTAAAAGCATAAGCACAAGACTCATTGGATAATTTTCTCCTTGTATTGAAGTTATTCAGTAAATTTATAATGACCAGAAAGAGAAGAGTTTTTAAAAGAGGTACATATCATCTACCTCTTTTACATAATAAGAGAATTAGGTAAACCTATTTTGCGGCAGTCCCGTGTCCTTTAAGCTGGGCGTGAAAAGGCTGCTAACATGGTACATTTTTACGATGGTGACCCTCTTTCTGAGACTTAGCCTTTAGCTTACCATCAGGCGAGCTGAAATCAAATGGACGTGTCTTTTATAAAAAAAAGATAGAGAATCGAATCGAATCGTCGATTGTTGCAACGTTAAAAGTATCGTGTGTGCACAAACCTTATAATAGCAATTACGTGTTACAGTGGCTTGATTGTAATGTTTTGGTATTCCACGCCAGTAGCACGTATTAGTGTTATGAAGGTTATCGTTTCCCAATGTGGGTAATGAAGTCGGAAAAACAGAATTTTGCGATGGTAACTCTGTGATGTTAATTGGGTATTGTACTGACCGATATGTTTGGTTTGAAATGTGATATAGCTAATGAATATCCTACTATAATATTAATCACGCGAAAGTTTGTGAGTGTGGGTGGATGTATGTATGGATGGATGTTTGTTATTCTTTCACGTAAAAACTACTGAATGTATTTTCATGAAACTTTGCAATAATATAGCTTATACATCAGAATAACACATAGGGTATATTTGAATAATATTATCATGATGTATGCTCGCGCTAGCCCATGCCGCGCCTCGAGCCATTACTTGCTCGTAGGCTCGACCAGGCGCGGCGCGACTTGTAATATCTCGCGCCGCGCCGTGAGAAGCCAGCTTTAGAATAATGAACACATTCTTTTTCGAATTCGAATTCAAAATTAAGACATGGCGTATGTCGGGTTAGCTATTTTATATGGTCGTAAGTAAAGTATTCTTAGCCATTTCAATTTTAAAAAAAGTATTCTTAAATTTCTAAATTTTCCGCGCAATTTTCTTAATTTTTTCTTTAATAAGAACCTTCTCCTAACAATAACGAACACAAAAAAAAAAGAATTAGCAAAATCGGTCCAGTCGTTCAGGCGCCATCCTGTGACCAAGGGAAATAGGACTTCATTTTTATATATATATAGATAGATATCTAATAAATGTAACCGCATCCATCCACAGCAGCTAAGAGCCGTCAAATCAAGCTAATCAGCTTTGAATAACGAGAGGGTATATTTCGTTAATCTTAAACAAAATGGTGATAATATGCGCGGCGGCTCCTTCGGAGTTTCGCCGTTAATTTATGCCACAGCACGAACTATAGCATTTTAACTCCTTCTGAGATAGTGCACCGAGGAGAAAAGGTGCTAAGTCTGATTTAGCAGTTTTATTATAATAAGCTTTTGTCCGCGGCTCCGCCCGCATGGTTGTTGGTTATCGCGGCCAAACATAGCCTATAACCTTTCTCATGGTCTAAATCTAGCCCTATACCAAATTTCATCAAAATCAGTTCAGTAGTTTAGGCGTGAAAGCGTAACATACAGACAGACAGACAGACTTACTTACTTTCGCATTTGTAATATTAGTACGGAAGTATGGATTTATATTGTGCGGGAATTCGTAGGAAGTAGGATAGGAGCCTTTAAAATTGCGGTTTAGCAGCTATTTAAATGTCACTAGGGGACTAATGTGTCAAACCCCAATGCACATAAACTGTAATGTAAGTCAATGTATAAGGCTACATAAAAAGTAAACAGAAAATAACACCTTACGAGTAGTGCAATGTCACGGTTTGTGGTATTATTATTTTTATTTATATTAAAGTAATTTAATCGATATTAAGTAGGTAACTGCTTACTGAGGTTCTCCTAAAGCCTCTTACATAATGTTTTTTAACTGTAACCATAGACTACAAATTCCCATATTATTGAACTGTTTATTGAGGTACGTAGCTCGAGGATTTCCAATAATTAAAATAATCGACTTACATACCTTTCCATGCGAGCGGTTAGTGGCGATCCGACTTAACTGAAGCCAAAAAGTGTACAGTCACGCCTCAAGCCCCCCCCCCCCCCTTCGCGGAGCCACCCCTGCCTCACCCCCTACCACCCCCAGTGCTGGCTAACTTCATAAGACTATGAATTTAAATACGTTAGTCGATGTCAAAGGGTCGTCTTGTTGCATCCGTTAGGGGAGCTAAAATGTTACTTCTGTAAAAGTTTTTCCTATGATTGATATTATAGAAGTATCTACCTATTTAAAATAGGTATGAGTGTAATACCAATATCATAAATACAAACGATATTCTTCATGCTAAAAAGGCTGGATGTGGCTGAAAGACCTTAACCTCCTGCCTACCAGCGATACTTTTTGTTTAGTATGCTGCTTAAAGTTTAGTATTGTATTCCTTACACGTTTACATATATCGGAAAAATAGTGAAAAAAAATCTCACGACACGGAAAATGGTTTTTCACTATGTCCTTTATAAATAAAATAATAAAATAAAAAGCATTTATTTCGGACAACTAATAAATCCATATTTTGTTAGTAACAGTGTGACTTAAAAATATATTAGTAAAAATTGGTATTATGTATGATTGTAATTAATTATATTATTATTGTGAAATGTCAAAATAGAGGAATAAAAGCAATGTCACACAGTAAAAATCTAATCTTAATTTCTATACCGTTAAATTCATGTTAAGGTCAATTTGTAATTTAATTAATAGAATAAATTTATATTCAAAAGATATGTCAACTTTATTTGAGAATTATAGTAAAAAATTGTTATTATAAATAATTGTACCAATTTAACTATGTCATTGCTCTCATCGTCCCTATTTAGACACTATTTTTGTGTCCGAGATACATTCACGGATCCACTTAACTATAATAGGCGAGTCCCACCGGTCTGCTATAGTTTTCAGAATGGTGTTGGAGCTGCCCCGTAATCTGCAGAGCAATGAGACAGTCTTCTTTCTCATTATGGCTTGGAAACCATCTACGCAAGCCTGGGCAAACATGCCTGATGCGCTACAAAATCGAGGCAACCCCATCAACATTCTGAAGGCGTTGTTGTATTGGACACGCAGCGCACTGATGGCCGTCTGCCTGTAGTTGATCCAGAGGCTACACGTATAGAAAACTTGGCAGTATGCATGTATTTGTAAAGGACAAAGTGACGATAAGACAATGTCCTTTATGAAGGACATAGAATTTTTTTTAAACATAAATTTATATAAGCATAGGATATATAATTAAAAACATTAAATATTCTTTCATTTTATCATCATCATCCACATAAAGACGTTAGTCCTGATTGCATCCGAGGCCACGGTGCCCTCGGAGCTCAGGGTCCGCCTTCCGGCTCTTCCTCCTCCACTTCGCACGATCTTGGGCGTCCAAGGTAATGAGACCGTTTTCACGCATGTCACCCTCCACGACGCCAAGCCAGCACTTCTTGGGCCTACCCCTTCTACCTGGACCGGGTGGGGGCGCCATTGCCAGGCATTTGTTACCCACGTAGCTGGGCGGTTTCCGCAAGACGTGGCCGCACCAGCGGAGGCGGCTCTCTTGCATTTTATCTGCAATGTCACGGACATGAAGGCTGCCGTGGATGCGTGAGTTCCTCACGCGATCTTTACGCGTGACTCCACACATCCACCGCAGCATTTTCATCTCCGTGACACGCAGCATCTGCTTGTGCCGCTCCAACAGCGGCCACGCCTCACAGCCGTGTAAGAGGACAGGTCTAATGATCGTTTTATAGACCTGCCCCTTCAGCCTGACTGGCATTTTAGAGTCGCAAGTGACGCCAGTCATTTCCCGCCACTTAGCCCACGCGGCGGTAATACGTGCCTTGACGTCGTAGTCGATGTCGCCAGAAGCGTGAAGTACAGATCCCAGGTACTTAACCTGATCCGTGCGCTCGACCAAGTCATCGCCTATGCGAACGGGTGTGGGATCTGTTGAGTTTAACGCCAAGTACTCTGTCTTCGCCACATTTAGCTTCAGACCGCCGTTCTCAAGCGCCTCCTTCCACACTTTCACACGTCGCACCAATCTGTTCCTGTCTGCGTCCATCAGCGCAATGTCATCAGCATACATAAGCAACCATGGAGGCTGCTCATGTGAGTCTCTGATACTGTCCGACAAAACGTCTAACACTAAGCTGAACAGGTAGGGATAGGGACTGAGTACGGATCCTTGGTGTACCCGGACGGTGATGGGGAAGGTTTTCGTGTCGCCAACAGCGGTCCGAACCACGGAACCGGAATCTTGGTACATGTCTCGGATGGTGTCGATGTAAGCCTCTGGGACTCCTTTGGACCGCAGTGCCCACCAGATCATCGCGAGAGGCACACAGTCGAAGGCCTTCTGCATGTCTAGGAATAGACAGTACAGGGGCGTGTTCCTCGCCCTGTATCTCTCCGCGACGATCCTTAGGGCGAACGCCGGATCCATAGTCCCGTGTCCGGGGCGGAACCCATACTTACACTCCGAGAGGGTACTCTTCTGTCGGATCCGGGAATCGATTATCCACTCGTAAAGCTTCATGGTGTGGGACATTATCTTTATACCTCGGTAACTACCACACTCCTGCACCGATCCCTTGCCCTTGAAGACTGGCGTAATAACACTCAGCCTCCACTAGTTTGGGATTTTACCGGTGAGGAGGATACGGTTATAAAGATTTGCGAGGATGCCCACACCACGGGCACCCATTGCCTTCCAAGCCTCGATGGGGACTTCGTCGGGTCCGACAGCTTTCCAGTTCTTGATGCGACGAATGGCAGTCTGAACTTCAGCAGGCGTTATCGGTGGCACTAGTCCTAGATTTGGAGGGAGATCTGGTGGATGCACCTCTTTATGCTGCTTATTCAGCAGATCGTGGAAGTATGAGCGCCATCTCTCCTTCACCGCGATTTCATCGTACAACAGGTTTCCTCCAGGGTCTTTGATGCAGCGGCACTTGGTTATAGCCTGCACCGCTTTGGCCCTGGAGCGCGCCAACTTGTAGATGAGCTTTTGCCCCTCAGACGATTCCAACTTGTTGTATAGCGGTTGCAAGTGGTCTCGTCTGGCCCTGGCTACGGCTCTCCTAGTGGCGCGTTTAGCCTGTTTGTACTCGTCGTGATCTTCGGGAGATTTGGACGCTTGCCACTTTTTAAAGAGGGCTTTCTTCACCCTGATCTCCTTCTGGACTGTGTCGTTCCACCACCAGGTGTCCTTGTCACACTTGCGTCCACCCTTAGACGTACCGAGCACTGCCTTCCCCGTCTCAAGGATAGCTGCCTGAATCTTGTCCCAGCAATCTTGCACTGGTTCGTCTACAGCATTAGTGCACTTATCACCGATAGCTGAGACGAAACTCTGGGACTTGGCTTCATCAAGCAGCCACCACTTGATTCTGCGTTGGCCGCGCTCAACTCGTTTGCCTTTGGGTTTTACGCGGAGGTCCATGACAAGGAGACGGTGTTGCGTAGTGAGACTCTCCCCGGGTATAACCTTGCAGTTGGCTACCCTACTGATGCTGTGCCTCCTAGTGAGCAGGAAATCGATCTGGGTAGCGCGCCCCCCACTCTTGTAGGTGATAAGATGTTCGGGCTTCTTTTTGAAGTACGTGTTCACGATGGCAAGATCAGCAGCCGCACACGTTCTGAGGATATGCTCACCCTCTGGGTTACGGCTACCGTATCCATAACCACCGTGGACACGCCCAAACTCCTCACACCCACCACCCACGTGACCGTTCAGGTCACCATCCAGAACAATCTCCTGCGACAGCGGAATGTCACGGAGCACTCCCCCGAGTTGGTTCCAGAACGAGATCTTTTCGGCTTCGCCACACCCAGACTGTGGAGCGTAGGCACTTATCAGGTGGGTTACAATCCCATCGACAAGCACCCTCACAACCATAAGTCGGGCGCTATGGCGTTTCACCTCCAAGACGTCATCCTGAAGCTCCCGGGAGAGCACCACGCCCACCCCGGCCTGCCCATCAGGAGCACCTGTGTACATCAGCTGGTAGCCGTCTCCAATGAGCTTGAAGCTACTGCCCTCCCACCGAGTCTCCTGCAGGAACGCCACGGCCACCCTCCGCCTGGAGAGTACGGCGGCCAACTCCCTCGCGCGACCAGTTAACGTGCCGATGTTCCACGTTGCGAAGCGGAGTTTACGGGGATCGCGATTTTGGCCTATCTTCTTTAGCTGTGCCCGGTTCAGGCACGGTAGCCCTCGTCCACTTGTCACAAGAGGCGGGCGACACTCCTGCGCGCCGTTTTGCGGCGGCGCCCTATCCCTCGCGCGATCCCTTACATTGCCTATCATGAGATTTGGCTAAGTTTTGGCCTTTCCGGGGGCGACTGCCGTCTGACCCCCCAACCCTGAAGGGAAAGCCAGCGCCAGAGCCTCGTCCGTTTTTCAGCAGGTACACCGGCTTGCAGGTGAGGTTGGCTTGGGTCCCGAAGATCTTGGTGGAACCCCTAAGCACCCAAATTATTATTAAATAATAATTAAATAAAAATAAAATAAAATAAAAAATAATTATTATTAAATACAAAAAAATAAATAGAAACTCAAAATTGTTCATACATTTGTGCCAAAATTAAACATTTATCTTCAAAAATAATCAAAAAGTTCATATAATCAACGTTAATTCCTAATTTATCTTGAATTTATCGTAAAGAAACATCAAAAGGTTGGAATCACGTCTTTATACTAAAACTACTTATGTAAATTGGAATAAAAATGCCAGGTAAAATAGTTACATAATATCAAATTCATTTCACAAAAAACCTGTTCTTATTCATCAAACCTACTTGTCCTACAACGCTATTACTTCAGACCATTTTTGGGTAAGTGTAAGGCTACAGTTGTATGGCATTCCTTGCAGGGTATCGATTTTATTAGAACCATGCGCTTCGTGATGTTTTGCTTCAAGCATACTCTTCTCCTCCGAAACTACAGTGAGTTTCTTCTTCTTTGTCTGTTCCAAATTTTGTGCCCATATCCAATTTATACTCTCTTAGCTGCACAATATTTTTCTTTACTCTAAGTACTTTTTTGTTTATGAACATCTCTGCATTGTAGCCAAGCAGTAACTACAGCTAGGTTCAAAAAGTGTGAGATAATTGGCCCACTGCACTAATATTCCGGTTAAATACTTTGATCACATCAGGCTTTCATACTTTTCCATGCTGCTTGGTCATGACCATGACTCATGACAAGTAAACATCATGAAAACAGGCTTGTGGCAATAAGAGCAGAGACGTCTTCGCGTGAGCTGCAGAACTTACGAATCTCGTGGTAACTTCATTTTTAGTAAATTCAAGTTTCTCTGAGTGAACGTCGCAGTAATCCTTGAATAAGTGTAATTTAATTCTTCACCTGTTACACCTATCCATACTAATATTATAAATGCGAAAGTAACTCTACCTGTCTTTCTGTCTATCTGTCTGTATGTTAGGCTTTCACGCCTAAACTACTGAACTAATGTGGCATAGGGATAGATTAGACCTTAATAAAGGATATAGGCTATGTTTGGTCCCGATAACTGACATCCACACCGGTGGAGCCGCGGGCAAAAGCTAGTTTATTATATTTTAAACCTGAAAAAGACATGATAAATTCATAATATCTTTCAATGTACTACACAAAGTACAGTAGAAGTACAAGTATCAAAACTTTAACTACCTACATTTGTTCTTTATATAGGTCATTGAAAAGTGCTTCAAGGTTACTTGAATATTATTTATTTGTACATGGGAATAACATTGTATATCTACGTCACGGAGTATAAACTAATTACTAATTATTCAAAATCAAGATTTTTTTAAGAGTTTAACAAAATGGCAATTAATTGACCTACCTATGTGTGAGCACACCACTGCACAATCGCCCTCTGACATCATTTTGAAAAAAACTGTCTGTTGTGAAGTATCCTTGAATTTAGTTTCATATACTTAAATGTCTAATAGACGTTACTGTTAAATCAAATTATTTCATTCAATAATATGGCGCCAGATTTTTTTCATTCTTATGTACTATGAGTAGTACAGATGTAGGTACGAGGTTAAAGGAATTAAAAAGTGTTTTTTTATATACCTGATGAAAAGTGGTTGCCGTGAACTATGAACGTATGCACAGTTAGCATCAGAAAGATGTTGAGAGTAGATTTTTACATACGATCTTAATTTCGTTTTAACCTCCTTCCACTTGACTGATTGTTCAGATATTTGGCACACGCCTTTAGTTTAGACAATAATACCATTTAAATCAATAAAACAGTTTTATTTGCTCTTAGTATGTGAGCTTTAAGATTATTGTAAGATTTCGTCGTTAAGATATTTATGACGCTGACTGGACTTAGGGCACAGCTTAGAGTACTCCTGTTAAGCTCTTATAACTACAAAAAAACCTTGAAAAAGAAAACAATAGAGTGATATAGGTTTTCAATCCACTTTATTGTGGATAAGTATCATATTGATTAAGTCTATAAATTTACTTAATCTTTACAATGACTAGAGATGAGGTTGTCTACAATATAGCTATAAATTAATTCCAAGCAATTAACAGGCAGCTTAAAATTAATTATATTATTATGTGAACTGGACTGCTACCAGTAATCTAATAGACACTAGAGGGAACGAGCCTACACTCCAGGGGACGAATTTTAGGAGACCAGTGGGGTCACTATTAGTAAGCAGCATTTTAGTCCCCCTGCTAAGAACTTTGCTTATCACCGACGGATTGTTAGTACAGTTAGTAAAAATATTCGAGACACGAGCCGCGATGTTTGTTAATAGCTTATTACTAAGTTTCCACTATGGAGAAATGGACTTGTAATGAATTACAATTAGTTCTTTAACTTGGTGTAATTACTATTGTAAAGTATAATTAATTTAATATACGACAAGCTAAAATTCGCACCTAATTTAAAAAACTGAAAGAACTTTTTGAGAGTCTTTTTTTTCGTTTTGGTTGATTGAATTTTGTATTTTTTTTTTATTACAAAATGCAGAGTTTTTGGTTTAGGAAACTGTTTTCTTTTTTTTTTGTATTTTTTTTAAAGAATATTAGAACCGAAGTTAATAATTTTCCCTCTAACCCCTTCAACTAAGCTAAATTGCTTGTGCTAGGAGTGGTTCACGTCGGTAGTGTAATGGCCAGGATCGAACCCGGGACCTCTCGATCGTAAGGCCGACTTCTCAACCACTAAGCTACCGACACTTCTGATAAAAAGTTAAAGCGTTATTTTTTACAGTGAATGAAATTTTTCTTCCTTTACATTATTAAGAATTTAACTACCCACATATAAGTGCAAATTATGTATTTATCAAAGGTCTGTCTACAAAGTTTATTTCAATATTAGCACGCTTCGATATAAACTATTTTATATTAATTCTGCGTTGGATACGCAGAATTTCAACATTACTTTCATCAGTTTATATCAAGTCACGAGTTCCAATGAGCTCTCCCATTCATTCCACCCTTTGATGACATCTGTGGCGTTCTTTAGAATTTCATAAAACATTTATTGATTTGCGTATTATTTATCTCTCTCCCAGAACAATGCATGCAGGTTTGAGGTATCACCCTACACTATTATGTAGGGTGAGACCTCAGGCGTGTATCTATATTTCGATAGCAACTAAATATTCTAAAGGTTCTTAGAGGTGGTCCACTCTCCTCCTCTACCATTTTGTTTTACTCTTTCAGGTGAGACTTCTTCTTCTAACGTGGCCGTGGCACCTCGACTCCCAAATTGTGCTCCCCAGTGTGCTGTTGCCTGGATGGTGTTTCCGTGAACCATTAGGATTTTTTATTTTTTTATTTTTATTTAACTATTTCGTACACACAAGAACAAACACGCAGATACATAGGTGGAAACAGTTGTACAGAGGCTCTGCTTATTTCTAATAGAAATCTCTTCCAGCAGACCTGCGAGAAGGGAAAGTCAGAAGTAGAGAACTTAGTGAAAAGTGTGTAGGGAAGACGAATGACAAATATTAACAATGAAAAATTGTTTATATAAAAGCAATGACATTACATAATGTATGCAAGAATGTATTAGAGTTAAGGGAATGATCAGTCAGTTATAGGTGGAGGAAAGATAGTGCTGACGGAGATTTTGTTGAGAATCTTGATGGAGAGATCTTGTTGGAACATAGGTACTCAATCCATAAACTTGAGTAAACAACAAACCAAATTCCTCCCAGCCCTAGCTAATCTATGTTCCCACTTATCTGCAGCAGTAATGGCGTGCGCGCCTTCAATAACAAAGCAAGCTCCAAATTGATTTTTCACCAGCTAATCGTACGTACTACCATGGGCGAGGGGCCAATAACGACGGGATGTCTTTATGGGGCAACAACTAGCAAACCGCTATTACGAGATCGCTATTAACTTCGGGTAAGACGAGCTCAGAAAATTGGATACGGCTTTTTTCGAAATAATTTCACTTAAACTGTATTATTATTTGCCCGCGGCTCCGCCAGCATAGATATCCGTTATCCCGACCAAATATAGCCTATGTCCTTCCTCAAGGTCTAATCTACCTCTATACCAAATTTCATCAAAATCAATTCGGTGGTTTAATCGTGAAAGCGTAACATACAGACAGACAGAGTTACTTTCACATTTATAATATTACTAGCTTTTGCCCGTGGCTCCGCCCGCGTGAATGTCGGTTATCGCGACCAAACATAGCCTATGTCCTTTTTCAAGGTTTAATCTACCCTCATACCAAATTTCATCAAAATCGGTTCAGTGGTTTAGGCGTAAAAGCGTAACATACAGACAGACAGACAGACAGACAGACAGTTACTTTCGCATTTATAATATTAAGTATGGATATGGAAGTATGGAAGTTTGGATTATTATAATGGCGTGCAAAGAATGAACACCTCTTGTTGTGATTCTAAATAAAAAAAAATCTTTATTGCCTTCATTATGTAAATTTGAAATTATCTATAGAGTAATGGTGAATATTTACTTGGCAGGTAAGTAATCTTTATCTGGAAACTATTAGGCAGTCTGCACTATGACTTTGTAGATGCTTTTAACGTTTCACCTGAAGAAAAACTCTTTATGGTGAAATGGCAATGAACTCTCACCTTATTACACGAGATCAAAAACAGTTTTTAAATCTAAGAATGATGAACAATGATGGTCAAAAAGCATAGTAAGCAAGCTTAAGTGGCATCTGTCGAATTACCAATTGCCGTTTAATTGCTTTAAGCAAAAAGTTTGACCAGTCACAATTATTGTTCCGAACATACGAAAAACTCTATTCAGTTCAAAAATGCCACATCCAAAACCTAATCAATATTCTTACATCGCAGCTATCGTCCGTATCTTCGCGAAACACGTAAACAGCGGTGTGGCATCGTAAAAGAAAATGCGTCCGACTGTACCGGCCGCAATTTGCGCTCCTATTTATGTATCGATCAGTTACTACTGGACTATGTCGGGCTATATTGGGCTTACAACACAATGTTGTTCCTTACTTGTGTGGTATCAGTGCGTGTTGCTGAGAAATTAAAAAAATATCGTATTTTGGTAATAAAGTGAAAATCTTAATATTTTATGTATTTTGGATACAATGAAAATGGAATTTACAAAAGATAAAATAATATAATTTTGACGCTATCCCGACGACGTTTCAGTTGCTTTTCGGTGGTCACAGCATTTTATTGGTGCAAATTTCCGAAAATAACATTAGTGCCTTATGAGTCTGCCTTATGATTTTGAGGTCCCAGTTTTAAATCCTGGCCGTTGCTGACTCTTAACACAAGTAATAGCTTATTAACTTAGCTGGAGGTATTAACGGAAATATCCTAGAATTTCCGTTAATTTCCGCTCTTTCCTAGCTTAATAGTTCGGTTACCAGCACAAAGTTTTGAAAAAAAAAAAACAATAATCATAACAATGGTCTCTGAGGTAAGAACCACATACAAGATTAGAAAAAACTCCATAAGCCAATCCAATCAAAAAGATCTAAAACTGTCATTACCAGTAGCGAACAACCAAAGAGGTTGTAACTCATAATAATAATTATGAGCTATACTCATAAAGGCGCGGACACATTATTTTTATATCATAATAAAATATTACGGCTCCAGTCCTTGAGGATATATTGATGGGCTCATCTAATTTGGATTATGATATTATGATATTACGATGGTGTGTAAAAGTATTGATTTCGCGTAAACTATGCCGGTTATATTGGCTATGAAATAATTATGATGATTAAAGGTTGCTATTTGGGTGGACTGATTTGTAGGATTGTAAGGGGGTATAGTATAAAAGGTGATCGATTCACATAAGCTGACAACATACATCCATATCCATAGTCCATAGTAATATTATAAATGCGAAAGTAACTCTGTCTGTCTGTCTGTCTGACTGTTTGTCTGTCTGTCTGTATGTTACGCTTTCACGCCTAAACCACTGAACCGATTTTGATGAAATTTGGTATAGGGGTAGATAAGACCTTGAGAAAGGACATAGGCTATGATTGGTCGCGATAAGCGACATCCACGCGGGCGGAGCCGCGGGCAAAAGCTAGTACATACATAAAATTACGCCTGTTTCCCATAGAGGTAGGCAGAGATCACGAATCTCCATTTGCTACGATCCTGACATACTACTCTCGCTTCATTCACTCTCATTACATTCTTCATATATGCTCGTCGGTTTAGGGTACTCCTGACCTGCCCCTTTTCTAACACTTCCCCGATTTGGTCCAGGTATGTGCGCCTAGGTCTTCCCGTTCCGACGGTACCATCCACACTCGCCTTATACACTTGTTTCGTTAGTCTTCTTTCATTCTTAAGCTGATTACAGCAATACTTATATCAAAAATAGTTGATCAATCAAAATGCCGCGTGGTTCCCGGCAGGGTAAAATTTGGGCCACCCCATTTTCTTCTCATGTGGTGTCGTATAAGGCGACTTACGGCCGTTCCCAATAACATACTTACAGTTAAAGATAGATCGCAACAGTCAAATTTAACGTATCGGCTGTTTAAATTCAAAACATGGTAACTGAGCTTTTTGCGGAAAAGTGCATCGCGGCATGATTTTATTTTCCGAAATTGGTGTGAAATAGGAGTTACTATGTTTTGAATTTAAACAGCCGAATACTTTATCCGTAGATGCGATCTATCTTTAACTGTAAGTATATTATTGGGAACGGCGGAGATATGGCTGTTTAACATCAGACAGATAACCAAAATTTTATTTGTAAAAAACAAATATTTTATGTGTGTATTCCTTTGTTTTAATATATTATTATTTCATTGTATACTTTAAAAATGCGTGCTGCGTTTTTTTAATAAAAAATATTGTATTTCTTTTTTCTAAAGTATTAGCAAATAAAGTTTATTATTTCATTGACGAATTCCTAAATGATTATAGTTTTGCATGATATTGTTTAAGTATTTTTTTTATTTAATTATATTTGTTATGAATGTTTAATTTATACACCATTGTCCATGGTAGGACATAGTACCTTAATGTAACCTAGACTAAGAACTGTACACAAACCTATGATCCACAAATAAATAAATAAATGTATTGAATTGAATGAATAAAAAGTTAACCCCAAATTTAAAAGATTCAACTCGTTGTAACACTGAATATACACCGAAATAGCGGAGTCGATACTAGAATTTTTTTCCTATTAGGCATGCATGAAAATTAGCCTATTATGGTACATGGCCAGAGTCTAGTCAGTGTTGTTGTAATCTGTTCGTTTTTCAAATTTGGCGCCAACTATTTGCGCCATCTTTTGTTGGCCAGAGTATAGTATGACTATCATGATATTTGTCGTCATTGTGATTTTATTACTAACACACTCCAATAGTTGTATCACACTAAAAAAAATCACATACATATTCACGCTTCAAAATCCCAGAAAGGGTAGTCAGAGGTGTATTACTTAACACACACAAAATTAAACCTTAAAATATTCCAAACTTTTTTTTTAAACCATCATCAAAGCAAAAGTACCTCGTCCCCTTATCCACAATCATAACTCTTAATCGATGTAAAAAGCCCGCGTCTTTTATTAAACATCAGAAAAAAAAGTTCCTCCGTAGGTGATCTCGTGGAAAATTAAAAAGCCCTGAGGGCTATCGGGTAATATTCTCCTTCGGTACTAAGAAAAACGATTGCCGTTTCAGGTGTATTGTGTAAAAAATTGTAAAGGGACGCTCACGTGAGGCGTAGTGGTTAGGAAAACGGATGGTGCGAGTTCAATTTCCAGCTGATTACTTATGTCTTTTTCTGCAGTCTATGTACTAATAGACTAGTGCAGTAAAAAATTGGTAGATCACTATCTCATAATGTAGTTGCTATGTTAGTTCATATGTTGATGCAATTTTTTTATTGTTTATTTAAATATCATATTAATATAACTTACCGGCCAGTTATAGATCGGATGAATCAATCAATTTAAAATAATTTCATATGTACGTACCCACTAAACTGTGGAATTAACTGTCGCCAGCGATATTTCCGAACCAATACGACCTTCAAACCTTCAAGAAAAGAGCGTAATCTCTTTTAAAAGGAAAGCAACGCACTTGTGACTCCTCTGGTGTTGCGGGTGTCCATGGCTGGCGGTGATCGCTTACCATCAAGCGATCTGTCTGCTCGTTTGCCTCCCTATTCCATAAAAAAACCACTTTCCATCAAGTGGGATTTGCTTATAATCTGACACCTAAGTGATTTGAACAAAAAAAATAAGTCAGCACATTCACAACACGGTCCTCCGCCTTCCACGTCCAGTCTATCCCAGTTACCTTTTTCAGGTCATCAGTCCATCTTGCTGGGGCGTTCCATAATATAACATAAACATAAACTCACGCCTGTATTCCCCGAAGGGGTAGGCAGAGGTGCTAGCACCCACATTTCGCCAGTTTATGTTTAGGTCCCACTGTAATAGGTGGCGAGCCTATTGCCATTAACCGGGCACTTATAAACCTGCGATAAATACACACATAACTTCGAAAAGCATCGAAAAGTCATTGGTGTGTGCCATGGTAAACCTGGGATCGAACCCGAGACCTCGTCTCAGCAGTCCATTACCCATACCACTAGGCACCATCTTTAAAAAATCATTTGTACCAATCCTAAATAAAAATAATGTACCACGATGGAGAGTAAAGCTACCGGCTGTTCATAAACCGTGTCGGTGCGAGGTTACCTAGAATAAATTCAGGTTCGTTTCACCGCCATAATGAATGCTAAGATTAAGATTTGTGCGCTCCTGGCCCGCTCTATTGTTTGCATTGTGCCCCGACTGGGGTACAGTCGTCCACAACGAACAGTGCTCTCGAGAAAAACTGATCTCGAGTGGGTACTGTACCTTTTTTTGAGCGGAAATCTCCATGGATACTGCTCCCGTTTGCCTTCTTGAGTGGATAAATCGGACCCGTGCACTGTTCGGGTCTGAGATGCCAGCCGGGGTATAACATTTTCCTCTCACCACGGTTAACTCAGAGTTACAGATGACCCGTTCGGCAGTAAATATCTTGTTTCAGTGACTCATTCCTATGCCACATTAAGACCTGGAACTCCCTGCCAGCTCACGTGTTTCCTTCTTCCTACAGTCCCGGGTCCTTTAAGCGGGGCGTGAAAAGACATCTGATGAGGCCGTCAAGCTGAGTGCCACCACTGTTAACATAATACATGTTTACGATGGTGACCCTCTTTCCGAGACTTTTTCTTTAGCTTACCATCAGGCGAGGTGAAGTCAAATAAATCTGTCCTTTATAAAAAAACGGTATGAAAGAAGCGCAAGCAATTTCAGTACTCTCAGCAGTACGTAGTAAATATTAATAAATACATGGTAGATGTTCACAGATGGCGGTAGACGTGTACAATGCTCAAGATTTTTTTTCTCTGGGGTACGCCAATAAAAAAAAAATTTCGGTACCAATAAAATTCTTTTTTAAATTGTGTCTGTATATAAGCAGCCGACTGTACCTCCAACCGCTCGAGGCGGACTTCTTGTAATGCACGTGGGACGACAACGCTTGACAGTCGCCGAGTGTGCGCACACTTGCGACCGAGTGGTACAGACTCGCGACTATTTTGTCGCAACAAATTTTTTAATTGCGTCTAATAAGTGTAGGTACCTACTTAATCACTACATAGTTTAAAGCAAAGTCGTTTTCGCGGTTTGTCGGTGTGTTCCTATGTATGCTTATATCTTTAAAATTACACTACGGATTTTGGTGCAGTTTCTTTTAATAGATAGAGTTATTCAAGAAGCTGGTTTATATGTATAATACATGCTTAATATAGAGTAGGATGCAGCGGAAACGGGCTCTGACGGAAAAAATTGGCGGTATGAAGTTCGCCATGTCAGTTAGTGTACATCAAATTAGGCCTTTTTTTTTTTTTTTTTTTTCGTGCGGAAGTCCCCTCGGATACCCCCCCTGCCGGAGTCGGAAGGGGAGGTTATGTCGGACTCAAACCGACTAAAACCGCACGCCGACTGTGGGTCTTGGTGCTAGGCCAGAGGTGAGGTTGTTATAAACATATCCCTCGCACCCCGGCTGACCCAGGGCCATCCCTTACGGTCTGGCCCTCCCCAGGAGGGGGGACAACGGTGTCCCCAACTCGCCCCCGGAATGGGGAGGCGCGCTATTCAGCGCACCGCCACCGTGGCCTGCTTCTGCTGGGGTGACAGGCGGCTCCACCCGTCACCCCCAGGCCCGCGCTCATGGGGGACGGAGGTCAGTCAGTGCCCTCCGACGCCCGAGTTGCCTGCGCGCGCGGGCGGCGTGATCCGCGAGTCTTTCTCGCTCGCGCCGCCTCTCCCGCTCCGCCGTCTCCTTCACGACCATTACCTGCTCGCTGAAGGAGACGCCGGCCGCCCACGCGTCCGCGCAGCGGACCAACATCAAATTAGGCCTGTTAAGGTCCTACCAGCATCTTCGGGGTCCAAGTTAAGCTCACTTGTTAGTATGTGCAGATGCTGAAAAATAGATGAGGCTTTCGAAGCTGAGAGTTCACCAAAAACGGGTAGAACTCCTGGCTATAAAATGTGATTTAATAACAGTACAGGAAACTCGTGAAGTGTGTAAGGATAGACGCAGATGCTCTCTGCCTATCCCGCAGGGAAGAATGTGAAAGTACGCATATATGTAGTAGTGACATTGGTAATCATCATCCCTGCGTTAGTCCCGTCAAGGCCCGCGCTTATAGGGGTGGAAGTCAGTCTGGGCCCTTCGACGCCCGAGTTGCCTGCGCACGCGGGTGTCACGATCTACGAGTCTCTCTCGCTGGCGCCGCCCGCCGCTCCCGTTCCGTCGTCTCCTTCATGACCATTACTTGCTCGCAGTAGGAGACGCCGGCCGCCCTTGTCCGCACAGCGGACCATCGCCGTGAGCAGGGTGGCGAGTGTGAGAACTCTCACTCCCAGGGCCGCCACCAGCTCCCGCTTCGGTCCCTGCGTAAGTCCCGGCTGCAAACGAGGCCTTTAAGACCAGGGTCCGCTTTTTTCAATCGAACTGCGACGTAGCTGAACTTCAATGAAGAAGCTTCCATCTGACCTCCACGATCCATTGGTGATATCGGTTGTCGAACCTTTTAAGTTTCTACTACTACGGATAACCTACCTATCTATAGATAACTATACCCTTAACTCAGTACCAATTAGCCACGAGCCACACACCATGTTGGTATAAAACTGACAGAATATGATATTATTGATGCAGTTGTCGCATTACAGTGTATTAACAGTGGCGATGTGCACAATACAATTACAATATCGGTTAAATAATTAACGCGGACTGTATTGTATCGCCGCAATTGTCATTGTGATGCTATCGGACTATAGTGATGGGAAAACGATGTATTGTTTTCGATAAAATACGTTCATTTTATTAGTAATTCAAAGTGAAAATAGGGAATTAAGAAATTTGCGAGTGGCAATTCGTTGGCGATTGACAGTCGTGAACGTATATCATAAACGTCAAATCCTAATCATTTGTCATTGTATTTTACAAAACACCGGCCAAGGAATTACCACTTGTCCTTATCTAAAGTAAAGCCAGCGAAGCGAGAGAAAAAAGATAAATAAAGTTTCAGCTGTTCCAAACATTTTTATTTGAAAATTATTACGTATCACTTCAAGCGCATTCCAGGCAGGAATGAAATTGCTCATAAGATGGCGAATCTGACAGTTTAGAACCACTGTGCTGACAGCTTTCCTGTACTACTAAACATGCAACGACAGCTGTCGTTCGGCCAATGTCGCGTACAAGTGACGTGTGCAACAAGGACAGAGAAAATAATTGCTAGTTATCGCAACGTAACTCAGTAATGGTCGCTTTGTTTACCTTTTTTCTCTCGTCTCGCTAGCTTCACTTTAGAGGGGTTGAAAATCATATAGGTCTCCGTTTTCCGCTTTCACTTTAGTTTTTTTTCTTTTGCATTTCAGCTCGTGCATAAGTGATGACCGAGTAAGTACAACATTGTAAGGACAAGCAATACTAGCCAAACCTTCCATTTTTAAATCATTGAAACGCATTCGTCTTTTTGCACGTTAAGCCGTCGGTCGCGGTTGCCATACGATATGAACATCTATGACAGTTGTTAAGCGTAGTTGAAGCTCTAAAAATTCCAACAGCTGGTCTAACTACAGAACTTTGATGTCAAGTTCAGCCGCGTCGCAATCAGACTGGAAAATGTGGACCCCTGACCCGAGGAGAAGGCCTCAGGACTGGATGCAGGATGCGATCAGGTATTTTGAAGATGAATTTATGGCTGGACTAGTAAAATACATACATACATATAATCACGCCTTCATCCCCAGAGGGTTAGGTGAAATAATACCCACATTTCAATGGTTAAGAAGTCAGCCTTACTATCGAGAGGTCCCGGGTTCGAATCCTGGCCATTACACTACCGACGTGAACCCATTCCTAGCACAAGCAATTTAGCTTAGTTGGAGGGGTTAGAGGGAAAATTAGAAACTTCGGTTCTAATATTCTTAATATTAAAAAAAAACTTAGTAGGGGGTGAGCCTATTGGCGTATTCCGGTCACTATTTCAACTCGAACTTTCCATCTGAGGTTGAGCCTGTGCTGTATTATATCTGTCTGATGTAAAACAGCCCTATCCCTTAGTCACCTTGTTCGACACCCAAGGAAGAAATGGGGTGGCCCAAATTCTACTCTGCGGCAACTACGTGGAACCTCACTAGTAAAATAATAACTACATTTTGATATTTACTTACTTTTTATACCAAAGTTCGGTAAATACTGTAAAATTTAATATGGACCGGTTCGACCAAACGTGAGTAAAGTTTATTCCTAGAATAAACAGCCAATATGTGGGCGACATCACCTGTTTATTCTAGGAATACACTTTACTCGCGTTTGTTCGAATGTACCATAAGAGGAATTTGAAATAAACTATCATGCAGTGTCAAAGACAGTTGGAACGGAGATCCAGCTAAAGTCTGGAAATTTCTCAGGTCACTGGTAGTAGGGAGATCTCGTCAATCTATTCCTGTTAGCTTAAATTTAGACTCACTTAATACTTTCTTCTCTGCTTCGTCAAATATTGATAGAATGACTAAATATACTACGCTCAAACATCTTTCAACTATCCCTACTCCCGACTGCCCTCAATTTCTTTTTAGTCAATTTTCTGATTGTGATGTTAGGAGGAGCATAATGTCCATCAGCTCGAATGCGGTAGGTACCGACTGTGTGAGTCGCAACATGATTCTCCCCATCATTGATGAAATTCTTCCTATCGTCTGCCACATCCTAAACTACTCAATAACCTGCGGTGTGTTTCCAGAAACCTGGAAGGAGGCCCAGATTACTCCTATTCCTAAAAAGAAGAACCCTTCCTCTTTCTCTGACTATCGCCCTATCTCTATCCTACCTTTTCTTTCCAAAGTTCTTGAACGACTAGTTCATACCCAACTCACTAATTTTCTTTGTAAAAACTCACTCTTAAATTCCTTCCAGTCCGGATTCCGCGCCGGACATAGTACTACCACCGCTTTAGTGCATGTCGCGGAAGACATCAGAGTTGGTATGGAGAACGGTGAGCTGACAGTTCTAACTCTGTTAGACTTCAGCAACGCATTTAACACCGTGGACTTCGACATCCTGCTGGGCATACTGCGCTCTCTTAACATATCTCCAACAGCGATTGACTGGTTTCATAGTTACCTGTTTGGTCGCCGGCAGCGTATTAATATCGAAGATACCCTCTCCTCTTGGTGTAATACATCTGCTGGCGTGCCACAGGGTGGCGTTTTATCTCCACTACTTTTCGCAATGTTCATAAACACCATCACAAATAATTTAACTTCATCCTACCACCTGTACGCAGATGATCTCCAAATTTACTCCCAAGCACCACTGAACGAATTGAACAAGGCAGTTGATACTGTGAACGCTGATTTGAATTCAATTTGCAAATGGAGCACATCGTACGGTCTGAAGGTGAACCCGAGCAAGACTCAAGCTATCATTGTAGGCAGCCCTTGGATGATCGCAAGTATTGAGTGGTCAACGCTCCCACAGGTCACGTGTAACGGAACTAGCATCACATACAGCGACAAAGTCAAGAACCTAGGGATACATATCGATAGCTGCTTATCCTGGGGCCCTCAATTACAAGAACTTAGCCGTAAAATGTACGCAGCTGCGGGGTCCATGCGTAGGCTCCGTAATTTCTTGCCTGTTGCCACCAAGATTGCGCTAGTACAGACGCTTCTCTTTCCCATCCTTGATTATGCAGATGCCAGCTATCTAGATCTCACTGAAGACCAACTGAATAAGCTTGAGAGACTCCAGAACTTCTGCATAAGATTCATATTTGGTCTACGCAAATATGATCACATTTCCGAATATCGAAGAAAGCTCAAGTGGTTGCCTATCCGACTTCGCCGGAATACTCATATACTCTCACTATTGTACAGCATACTCTTCAATCCTGCTACCCCCTCTTACCTTAAAAACCGATTCGAGTTTCTGGACGCTACACATTCCAGGTCTCTGAGATCGGCAGAGAATTTGAGACTGAAAATGCCGGGGCATTCCACAAAATTCACTGACAAATCCTTCTCCGTCCAAGCTGTTCGCCTGTGGAATGCTTTGCCGGTAAGAATTAGACGTGCACAATCCTTACCAGTTTTTAAAAAAACTGTGTATGATTACTACCTGCGGGACATCGGCTACATGTAGACACATTGTTCACACCTCCATAAACCGTAAGATAGGTTATGTATGAATGTGCGTATGTATGTGTATGTGTGTATGTATGTATGTGTATATGTATGTATATGTGTATGTATGTATATATGTATGTATGTATTTGTATGTATATGTGTATGTATGTATGTGTGTATGTACCTATATTTATTTGTATACTTAGGTATATTGTATAAAACGTGTCCTAAGTACAATACACTGTAAAATACACCAACATTGGGACTTTGTGCACCATGCTACCCAAACATGGTTTCTATCTCTTTCTCCATCCAAAGGTTGCCTGTAAGAGATTGCCACTGTGCGATAAGGCCGCCTATTGTCTATACCTAAAATGTACCTACCTACAAACAACACATGTTTTTATCCTTGGTGTACACAATAAAGAGATACTTTACTTTACTTTACTTTATATAACAATAAAGAAATAAACACCGTTATCATTATTCTTTCAGAACCCGCTGCTCGATACTACGCTCGATTAATTCAGCGTCCTCACTACACAGGTTGTTGCCAATAACAAGTGGCACATTACCTACGTCGCGAACACGAATTAATGATGATTTTATTCCGCACATTTGCACCGCCATTTTGAAAGTTTACCGCCAATACTGCTGTTTGTTTTGATATTCGAATGACAGTGACAGCTGAATTGTTCAGTAATTGTGTTCTTTATTTGAAATGTAAACGTTTATTTTCGGATAATATGGCTATTGGTTAAAACTTGTGTTCTCTGCTACATAATCGGTTTTTTATTTGACATGATGATAATGAGCATCGACTAAGATCATCTCGTTTCAGTTTTGTGGAGCTTTAGCTGTTCTTTAGCTTACGTCAAAGCTTAACTTAGTTTTCAGCAGGTGTACCGACCTTAGGGTGGGATTAAACTTGGGTCCTAAGGATCTGGGAGGGATACCATACACCCTCCTTTTTTAACTGTGAACTCCAACACAACTTCGACACTAAGAAATTCTGTTAAATCTAACCAGTTAGTTCAATTAACAAACAGAGATTTACTTTTATAATAATAGTTAACTATTTATACTGGAGATTGATGGCGCTTGGTGGAATCTGCTACACATATTGAATAACACACTTGTACTTTTCCACTGAGTTTATTTTATTTCTAGACCTGACCGGTTTCGCCTTACGGCACGGCATACGAAATGCCGTAAGGCGAAACCGGTCAGGTCTAGAAATAAAATAAACTCAGTGGAAAAGTACAAGTGTGTTATTCAATATGAATAGTTAACTAGCTTATTTACACCCGCTGTATATACCTAATTGTGAGTAAAAACTAAACACGAGACGTAAGTGAGGTTCAAATGACAGGAATCAATATGAGGGTGAGACAACATTACGCGAGATTTATTCGCGGCAAGTAGCGTTATTAGCTACCGAGATGGACTCGCGCCACGGACTGTGGAAACTGTGAAAGGACATCGCAATATACTTAGTAAGTAAATGAAAGCATGCTTCTGTAAAATATTAGTAACCCAATAATGGCATTTAAGGCTTGTTGCGTGGAACAGAGCAACCCTTTCGAATTTATTATCGTAAGTACGAATCCATACTTCCATACTAATATTATAAATGCGAAAGTCTGTCAGTCTGTCTGTCTGTCTGTCTGTCTGTCTGTCTGTCTGTATGTCTGTCTATCTGTCTGTATGTTACGCTTTCACGCCTAAACCACTGAACCGATTTTGATGAAATTTAGTATAGGGATAGACTAGACCTTGAGAAAGGACATAGGCTATGTTTTGTCGCGATAACCGACATCCACGCGGGTGGAGCCGTGGGCAAAAGCTAGTGTCCTTATAAAACTTCTGGACGCCACTTTTAAATTAATCGAATCTTAGAAATTCTAGGCAAAATAGCTGAAAAAATCTGATTTCAGATGTTGTAATAGTGAATCTGATCGCTAAGGAGTTGCCCTTATGATCGGTTTCAGTCCTTCATTACACTACCCACTTGAAAACACTACTAATAGAACAAATTTAGCTGGTGGAGGGGTTATCGGGAACATCAGTAGATAATTTCAGTGACTATTTTTTTAATTATTTAATCGCGTTACATCAGACATCAAGTTAACTATCAAGTATCATTCCCCGCACCGCATCTATTTCCGACAGCCTAATTAACCTAACTGTACACTACCTATAGTCAAATAACGTATCACCACATCTATCTCGAATAATTCTGCAGCATCCAATATACAAAAGTCGGGAGGAATGCGACAAAGTATTGGTGTATAAAAACCAAATGTTGGCGAGCTCTGTCCGCCTCCTGCGACGTTTAATATACTCCCGAAGACTGGCGGCGTCAAAAGTGTTAAACATGTCGGTAATATTATAATTTACCTCTATTCTTTTTTTTACGAAGGACACGTTAATTTGACTTCACCTCGCCTGATGTTAAGCTAAAGGCCAGGTCTCGGAAAGAGGATCACCATCGTAAACATGTACCATGTTAACAGTGGTGACACTCAGCGGCCTCATCAGATGCCTTTTTACGCCTCGCTTAAAGAACCCGGGACTGTAGGAAGAAGGAAACACATGAAATGGCAGGGAGTTCCTGCTCTTAGTGGTGCGGCATATGAATGAGTCACTAAAACACTTGGTTCTATTCTCTACAAATGGGAATATTTCCAGCAATATTTTTATGGTATCTACGTACCTACCTAACAAATATTGCAGCTGCAGATACTGGACTGATATGTAAATAATTAAGTTTACCAATCTCAGATTTAGTTTGTAGTAAAATAGGTACTTGTACTGAAAGGTATCTAACTCTATCGGTGAAATTAGTTAAGATTTCCCCAATTATAGGTTCAATTAGAACAAATTTAATTCTTAAAATAGTTGCGTTCTAGTTTAATTTCATGGTAATTTAGGCCGACTATTTGAATTTGCTAGTTACTGTAAGAGATTAAAGTATTACAAAATAATTATTTATCTTGCACATTCCATTGAAAGTTTTCTATAAAATTCTCGAGTCTTTTCTTTAAAAACATTTGAAAATAATATATAGAAAACATTTTTCTTTATAAATCTTAAAAATTGGCATTTCAACCATCAAAAGGAGTAGTGCGTATAGGCATGGCATTATATAGGGCGTACCTACACCAGTCAGTCTGATCTGCAAGTAGATGCTGTACTACAAAACAAAGGAGACTCAGATGTGGGTTTTCATCTTGGGATTAGGAGGACAGGTGGCAGTCGCTCACGGAAAAACTGACATACCAACCACCCCTGGTATTGCTCACGTCCATAAGCCACGGTAAAAGCTTCCCGTTTACTGGGCAGTGTGCTTGTGACACCTTAGTGGTATTAAAAAATAAACCGTAGGTTCTAAAATTTATCCTTCAGACTCTGCTAGGAAATCGGCATGAGAATGATATTAAACCGAGTTGAGTACCATTTATAATCCATATCTACTAATATTATTAATGCGAAAGTAACTCTGTCTCTCTGTCTGTGTGTCTGTCTATATGTTACGCTTTCACGCCTAAACCACAGAACCGATTTTGATGAAATTTGGTATAGGGGTAGAATAAAGCATGAGAAAGGACATAGGCTATGTTTGGACGCGATTACCGACATCAGCTAGTATTTATTAATGAAAACACTTGTGTGCTCGCCTACCCGTTCCATATGTCACGGCTCGCCACGACACAATAAATAAATAGCACAAATTCCGAAGTGACCAGCGGCCCAATAAAACCTGACTACTATCCCGGGGTAGATAAATATTGCAACCCCCTACCCCTTACATTTGTTACTCTGCTTACGGTCGCGTGTTCTGTCCGAAGGGAATTTGATTGTCACCGAATTATTGTACGGTGGTTTTGAATTAGAGCTTTTGTTGCTAAACTTGTAAGCTCTAGGCAACTATGGTTATAGATTTTAAGTTGACCCTCTAAAGTTTGAAAAACATCGGGAAAATGAAATGCTCAAGTGGGATTTGAACCTACGACCTTTCCCTTACAGGGGGAATGCTCTTCCAACTGAGCTATTGAGCCACACCTGAATCACTTCAAATTTCCCTTCTCGTAGTGAACGCGGCTGCTACGCAGGATGCGCGGGTTTGATCCCCGCTCGGTGCAAATATTTGTATGCTTGAATATGGCTATTTGCATTAGTCCAAGTGTTTCTTTGTATAATATGTATGTATTTACAAAAAAAGTATCTAAATATGTTTATCCGCATTCTAGATTCCATAACACAAGTTAGTTAAGCTTACATGGGTCTAGATAGCGTTGTGTAGAATGTTGTGAAATATTTATTTATTTATTAACTACTTATTTGTCACCTGAAGTAGATTACTAAAACAGAAGTAAGCTGAAACTGATATACCTTTTTTTTTTTTTCGTGCGGAAATCCCCTCGGATACCCCCCCCCCCCCCCCGCCGGAGCCGGAAGGGGAGGTTATGTCGGACTCGAACCGACATAACCTCCCCTGAAAACCGCACGCCGACTGTGGGCCTTGGTGCTAGGCCGGAGGTGAGGTTGTCATAGACATATCCCTCGCACCCCGGCTGACCCAGGGCCATCCCTTACGGTCTGGCCCTCCTCAGGGAAACTGATATACCTACTATTCATATTTATTCTTTGACTTCAGTTACTCACTCTTTCTTATCGGCCCTATCAATCATTAAACATTTTAAACTAGCAGTAAAGTCTAACTCATGAAGCCTCGGTACCACATTCGTGCAATAAATCCTATGGGAGGAGGGGAGGGGGGAGGCTTCTCGCCAATACTAGATAAGACAATATGAATGCAAGCGGAGACATTCTTTGGATATTACTGATGGTGCCTTGTAGATACATTGTATGGAGACAGCTTTTACGAAATTAAATTTATTCACTTTAAAAAAATTACCTACGCTTATAATCTCTGAAGAGTTAGGTTTTAGGCTTCACGTAGTAGGAGCGAGCCGGTTGCTGTTCAATGGACTTTTTTTTCCGAATTCCGATGCATTGTTTAAAACCCCCATTACTTACATATTTTTGCCGTGGCTTTTACCCCCATTACTTAAAAAAGTGTGGCAGTCGGGATTTTTTATTTTTAAAATATTTTTTTTTTTTTATTCGTTTAAGTTATAATATGACATGTATATCTTTTTGTAATCTCCTTCTAATTTCCTTCAATTTGATACCCTACTCGAAATCCACCATGCCAAAAATCCACCATTTTGATTCTCTACAAATTTTATACATACCTTGTCACTCATACAATCAAGACGAATCAAATGACACCTCGCATATCAAAATCCATCCAATTCATGCTGCAGGGCGCGCCAAAGAAATGGACATACATAAATAGTCTCGAAAAACATTACCCTCCTTTCTTCGGCAGTCGGGTAAAAATAGAGTAAAAGAGCGGATTTTTATTAGCTCTTTATTACCCGTTCTGGATGCATACCTATTACATTTAAAGTTGGTTCCTTATATTGATTCCTTATATGATGACTATGATTATCACGTACCTACTCTTTTTATTTTCAATAATTCTTGCCGTCAGGTAAACTTAGTATTTTTGGCTACGTACTCATACCTGTTCTACCTCCAAGATTCAACCCTCTCACAAAAGTACCCGTATAACCTCATTTTTAGGTCCCACTGGACCTCCTTCAAAATATAATAATAAATGTGCCCACTCGACTTCTTTCTCGGTGCCCGTTGGACCTTCGAGATTAAATCAAATAAAAAAGACTCCGATGGCCCTGTTTTGTAGTGCCTACTAGACCTCCAAAAAATATTTGCTTAAGTTATTGAAAAAACATATCGTTTTGCATCAATGAAAACATTCCAATCAAACATCTTCCATTGATTTTTTCCCTGACTTTTAACAAGAAAGCACTTTATTTTAATGTCAATAAACAATATCCATCTCCATCCTTTCAGACCTAACCCCTAGCTCGCCGTAGTAAATCAATTCACTGCAACGGCCGTGGTCTGCAGTCGATATTGCATGCCGGGGTCGCGTGTCACCGCGTCGATTGCAACCCGATACTACCAATACCTTGCCATGGTTAAGTATAGTGCTTGTACACTTTGGCAACTTAAAAAATACTAGACAAGCAGGCTGTTTCATACAAAAAATGTATGAATGAATTTTGACAACTATCTGCTTTATTTTCCGTGCGGAAATCCCCTGCCGGAGCCGGAAGGGGAGGTTATGTCGGACTCGAACCGACTAAAACCGCACGCTGACTGTGGGTCGCGGTGCTAGGCCGGAGGTGAGGTTGTCATCGACATATCCCTCGCACCCCGGCTGACCCTTACGGTCTGGCCCTCCTCGGTAGGAGGACAACGGTGTCCCCGACTCGCCCCCGGAATGCGGAGGCGCACTTTTCAGCGCGCCGCCGCCGTGGTGAGAACTATCTGCTAGGCTATCATCATCATCATCATATTCACGCCTTTATTCTCGGAGGGTTAGGCAGAGGTGAATTAATACCCACATTTCGCCAATAATTTTATTGAGGGGTTGACCCTATTTCCATAATATTCCGGGCTCTATTGTTGACTCGAGCCTATATCTGAGGCTGAGTCTGGGCTGTATATATCTATCTGATGTTAAACAGCCCTATCTTCTAGTCGCCTTGTACGACACCGCATGGGAATGGGGTGGCCCAATAGGAGTGGGTTCACGTCAGTAGTGTAATGGCCAGGATCGAACCCAGGACCTCTCGATCGTAAGGCCGACTCCTTATCCACTAAGCTACCGACGCTTTTTTATATGTTTTTCTATGATTTATATGTTTTCTTATAATAGCGTGCTGCCTCTTACACGTACGAGTATATATTTTGTTTTCATCAGGCTGGCCCAGATCTACGGAATTAAGTAACTAAACTTATATCAATCTCTTTAATCCTTATAATTTTCATTATATATTATTATCTGTCTATCCCTGAAGAGAAACGCTCTGTGCACTATTTATATATCTACATTTTACACAGGTTATGCGGGTGCTAGCACCTCTGCCTACCCCTTCAGGGAATACAGGCGTGAGTTTATGTTATGTTATGTTTATGAATAAGGTTATATCACCCAGCTGAACTATTTTTTCGAAAATCGCAAATCTTACAGTAAAACAAAGGAAACCTTGTAACAACTGCATGTGTATCAAGATGTTTGGCCTAGAAAGCTGAACTGACATAATTACCATAGCTGTAGTGACATACCACTGTCCTATGGCCCCCCTTATCGGGGCAAACTTGCAAATACGCGTTTCCGACTGATTGCATTACAATTTAAAATAGGTCACCTCGGGTTTTGTTGCGACATTCATGAGTCTTGATTAAGTGGGCGTGGGTTTTATTTGGTAGTAGCAGATACGTACACGAATTATCGTTTACCTCATCTTAGGGTATGTCAGGCCCACCGAAGGCAGAAAGTTGCCTTTAACAACTTTTTGCCTTCAAGCAGAGACACCTGCTGATAAAAGAGTAGGTTCGCGAAAATCTCCCTCTCATGTGTCAAAAGGCAGTCACTCCTGAAAAAGCCAAGATAAACAAAATTACCAGCAAGAGAATGATAGACGGATTTTATGCTACAAAATACAAGCAACCTGGTTGCAACTCCCTCTGCCCTCCCCCCCGGCTCGAGCACCGACGGGGAGGGGGGGGGGGGTCTATACCGTGGGGATTTCCGCACGAAAAAAAAGGATCTAAAAGCAGGTCAACATAAAAATGCTATAAAAATTTCATTCAAATATTTGAGCGGAGTCATCAAAAATCAATCTTTAAAAATGGCTGAAAAATCATTCATTGGTTCCAACAGTTCGTAAGAAAGTTGGAAGATGGCTCCACCGTCGCCCTTAAAGACGGATATAAAGAAAAAGGAAATTTGAAGTGATTCTGGTGTGGCTCAATAGCTCAGATGGAAGAGCATTCCCCCTGTAAGGGAAAGGTCATGAGTTCAAGTCGCACTTGAGTGCTTCTTTTTCCCGATGTATGTCGATCTAAAAACAGTTTGTTATTATGATGACGTCGTTTAAAACTACAGTAGGACTTCGCGAATGCTGACAAAAGTAAAAACATGTCCAGTATTTCATACTTATACATATAGGTACAAAGGTGTCGGTAAGGGTAACAGTGGCGACCCACTTCAATTGATTTTCCCATCTCGAAAGCTTTAAGAAATTTTCACTTTTATAAAATTTATTTTAGGTATCTCAAACTGTACATGGTGTTCACAAACGGAAGGCCATATCGTGACCCTGTAGACCCACTTGCCTATCGATCTAGCTCTAAACCAAGACATAAATCTGAGTCCTAGGTCAATATTTCATGTCTGCATGACAGACATAAATCTAAATTAGGGCTTAAATAAATTTCTGTTCTGTGTTATCGCATGCAATCTGCATTTGATTGGTAGAATAGATTATAGGACTTATTGGCTTTAGTTCAAGGATAAGGAATTCATTGGATTTTTGATTATTAAGTTTGTTTTAAACATAACGCAAGTCGTATGGTGTCACGATGCAAATCGTGTGTTGCATATTTATGTATTTTTAACTGATTGTTCGATACGATCAAAAATCTGTAATTTTTTTATCTGTCACTCTAGCATAAGCAGCCGTTTTCTATGGAGCGTGCGTTTGCCAATCCTACACCATTTTCTAATGGTCGTCTTTTAGTAACGCTTTGAATTACGGTGCTAATATTGTAATACACGGAGCCACTTTCGGGTTCCTGCGTGTTATACGGCGATGACACGTAGGTTCCACGGAGGTGGCAACGTGTGTAATGAATATCACTGCGGCTCAGTGCAGAGCCCCTTTTCCATCAGTCCCATCCATATTCTGGACTCTGGCTTAGTAGGCTTGGGTGCTGCGAACGGGCCACGCGACACCACTGGTCCGCGCGGCACGTGTTCCTCCCTGGCAGAGCAGAATCTAAGTGTTCTTCCTTCTTCTTCCTAATTACTTCAGGACTCATCCCCTGAGATTCATATAAAAATTTATGTAACGTTTTTTTTCATATCGAATATAACATTGCATTTCATTTGAAGCGTCGGTAGCTTAGTGGTTAAAGAGTCGGCCTTACGATCGAGAGGTCCCGGGTTCGATCCTGGCCATTACACTACCGACGTGAACCCACTGTTGGCACAAGCAATTTAGCTTAGTTGGAGGGGTTAGAGGAATATTAGTAACTTCGGTTCTAATATTCTTTAGAAAAAAATATTCAATTTTAAGTCTAACTTTTATTTTCTATCTCTGCTCATACCCTAGCCGGTAGTAGCATCAATTTAAACTCAACTCCTTAGCTTAAACATAACTGTTTTAATAGCAACTTGTAAGAAATGAAGAAGTATGACGTCACATTGCATCATCGTTAAATTAAGTATTTGGGGAATGTTTTAAATGAATAAAAGTAAACAATTATGCTGCTAAAACTTTACAAACCAAGAGAAAACAGTTATAAGATCATATCCATAAAAGATATATAACAGAATAAGACAGATAGGTAGAGACTTGTTCCCCAAAACGTAGAATCAATATGAAATTGGTCAAAATTTGAATGTTTTATACATCTGCTTTATAATGTTTTATACATTCCTGTAAAAAAACAACCAATATTCAAAACGTAATAATCCAAAATAATTACATTCCGTACTCATAAGCAAGTGATGCGTGATCACGCAGCGAACTCAAGTGTCCCTTTCAAAACATGGGTCAGGACCCTTTTGCCATATAATATGGAACCATGACTTTATAAAATTAAGGTTTATTTTTATGTGGCAGTACTATTTTCAGAAAGTCCGCGAAATGAACACAGTCGCGACTTTTGCGCGACACCGTTATTCAGATCTAGCCAATACTTGGAGATACAGGGTGATTACACTTTGTTAAAAACTCTATTATGCCGTGTTGGTTTCGAGTGGAGTAGAATAGGGCCACCCCATCTCTTCCAGTGGGTGTCGAAGAAGGCAACTAAGGGATAGGGCTGTTTTCCATCCGACAGTAAACATTCAGCCCATAACAGAAATAGGCTCGCCCCTTATTACGTGGACCGAAACTCATAGTTGGCTAAATATGGGGTTAATACACCTCTGCCTACCCCCTCGGGGATTTACCGTTGTGAGCATTAGTATGTATGTCTAATAATTTTATAATAAAATTTCGCTAATGATGTTTAATAAAATGACTTGCTGATTTGTCGAACTTCACAATGCCAATTTTATTCCGCCTACGTGGCCTCCTATCCTGTTGCTGCTGCACCCTCTACCATATCAAGCATATACTATACATATAAACCTTCTTCTTGAATTACTCTATCTATTAAAAGAAACCGCATCAAAATCTGTAGCGTAGTTTTAAAGATATAAACATACACAGGCACGGACAGACGCGAAAAACCGACTTTGCTTCTTATTATGTAGTGATTTAAAGTAATAAAGTTAACTTTTATCATCGTCTCAGTGACTTCCCAGATACGTCCAAACTTTAAAGTACATTTTAGCTAGAATTTACTAATTATTTTTAAATTTTCCCAACTCTGAGAAGAAAAAATGCACCAGAGCTGCGACTTTTATTTAGCAGATGCACTGACTAGGCATGGACCTCAAGAATGTTGGTAAAAGAAGCTCTAAATCTCACCTCCATTGTCTGGACTGAGCACCTGCTTATTATTAGACGAGGCTTTGGTGTAGTACTCCTCCCAGGATTGGGGGGTATTAGACAGCAGTAGCTGCCGTAAACGCAATAATAAGCTATTGAAGGATTTTTTTTTACAGCATTAAGTATGCTAACTATACAAATCAAATACATACGGAAAAAGAATCTTCTCGGGCGGGACTCGAACCCGCAGTCTTTCCCTTACAGGGGGAATGCCTGACCAATTCGGCTAGTAGTAGTAGGCCGATAGTTCGAAAGAAAATCGGTAGATGACGCCACGTCGCCTTGAAGACGTATAAGATGGGAAATTTGAATCATATCGGGCGTGTCTCGGTAGCCGAATTGGTCAGGCATTCCCCCTGTAAGGGAAAGACTGCGGGTTTGAGTCCCGCCCGAGAAGATTATTTTTCCCTATGTATTTGAATAATAAGCTAATTTAAGTAAAAGATTAGGAAAACCATTTTATTAAAGTTTTTATGTAGCTGGGTTTAACCTTTAGATGATGTTGATGATTGAAATTAACAACTGAATAAGTCCGGTTCGAAGGACCAATAAATGTTTGGGGTTCTCCGATGGTCGAGAAATAAAAGTCTGTGGACTGTATACTAGTTCGCTGGTGTATTAAAGAGCAGTACAAAGTTAGGTACTATACGCGTGTGGTAGAACGATGCGTAGGCGAGCACGGTCGGTGACGAATGTTCTGGTGTTCGCTACCGTCCCCTACTCCACCTGCTCCATGCCGGTTTATGGTAGTGATGCAACGTGTTGCATTTGCCGACAGATGGCGAGGATCTATCGATTCTCGACAATCTTCTAATTATAACTACGAGTATTATACCTATCCGAATACAATCGTAGTTTTACAGAAAAAAAGTCATAATAGCGAAAATCCGCTTATTATATTTTGTGAACAGCCTGTATATCCTACCAATAGGTATCATAGAGAGTAGATAGTTCGCCTTTCTTCAGCCACTCTCACTAACGATGTCATTCGCGTTCCGCGCTGGCGAGTTATTGAGACTTTTTCAAGAGACAACCACCCTGCTGCCTACCCCACACCGCCTGGGGGTGGCGTTATGGAGCTATAGAGAAAGGAAGTGACTGTGGAGTTATGTATGGGATGGGAAGGAGTTGATACTTGAATGGATAGTATGAATTTCTGTTTTTTGGTGTTTGGACGTGTGCTATACCCATATATGTAAGAAAGGGTAGGCAGAAGTGAACAAAGTATTTGGCACGATAACTAAGCCAAAGGTGACTGTACCTTTGCCTTATTAAAATAATATCGAATGAAACTAAATGAACGCATATTTTTTCAAGGACAAAAAGGGAAAAATCTGTCCATTTTAAGTCGTTTTAATTTTGAGGTCAAAATGGTACATAATAACAGGTAGTTTAAAAAACTAAAAAACACGCTTTTAGCACACACTAAAAATTATAAATGCCATCTTGGATGTCCGCCATGTTGGATTTAAGTCACGTGACTATTTTTTCGTATTCCTGACAGCAAACCCTTTCATTTGATACTCATATCATGAGGGTGGATTTCAAACAGCCAGTCAGCCATCTTGGGGAGGCCGCCATATTGGATTTGTAAAACGTTTCTTAGCTGGTCATGTATTGTCATTAGAACTCCGAGCGTGTGCAAAATTTCATCCTAATCGAAAACCGGGAAGTGGGTCAAATAAAGATTCCAAAATTTTCTTACATACATAGCTACAAGTGAAGCTAATAAAAGTTTGTTAAAAAGAGATCCAATGAAAGTATTAAATATTTTAATTTGAAAGTATGAAGGAGGCGTTTTGTGATTAGGTTCAAACCATTAATATAACTAAGTTTATGGTTCAAACTATGATATTGTAAGAGTGCCTATGTAGTCGTGTCGTGACAACTATACAGTAATCGAGAGTAATCTGAATGTCGATATCTTTCTCACCACTTACAAGGCAAGTTTTCTACATCATCTTCATCACTACATACCTAGTATAAAACAAAGTCCCTGTCGCTGTCTGTCCGTCCCTATGTATGCTTCTCTAAAACTACGCAACGGATTTTGAAACGGTTTTTTTAATAGATAGAGTGATTCAAGAGGAGGGTTTATATGTATAACGAGAGGTAGGTCGGCTACGTTGGCGATCTTGAAATAAAAGATCCACTTTAACGGTTAGGTCCTGTAAGTTCCTAACTAAAGTGGACAGGTCGGGGAGGCTGTTGTTTGTGTTGACGGTAGCGATTGCAGATGATGATGAACCTGCAGGTGAGTCCACAATGGCATCAGCAATCTCGGCTACCTTCTCTAGACTGAGGTCCTTTTGTGCCATTAGTATGCGTTGAACCTCAGCTGGTAGCCGTCGCATCCAAAGTTCTCGGAGGATGCTTTCATCCCCCAGATTGGAGCCTGCAAGGGAACGTAGGTGTCTTAGAAATGCAGAAGGCTTTCTATCACCTAATTGCTCTTCACGGAGTAGCTGCCGGACCTTCTGCTCCTTAGATGTAGACAGCCGTCTTATGAGCTCCGTTTTTAGGTGCTCATATTTATTTGATTCAGGAGGGTTGGAAATGATATCCTCCACTTCGTCAACCACCCTGGAGTCCAGAACAGACAGGACGTAACCGTATTTGGTGGCATCCTGAGTCAACCTCGCAATCTCAAATTGTGCCTCGGCCTGTGCGAACCAACACCTAGGCTTGTCCATCCAGAACGCAGGGAGCTTAGCCTTAATCTCAGTGACCTGGTGCCTAGCTTGGGTATCAGCAAGTTGCTGTCTAAGCTCTTCTAATTGTTTTTTTAATTCTTCTTCCATTTTATAAAGAAATAAAATATTACTCTTATACAACAAAAGTTAGAATTAAATTTAAATTTATGTTAATCTAAATAATAATTCAATCAACAGGACAAGTATAAGGCACAAAAAGAAATATATAGAATGTATATTTATGTATAACTAGCTGTGCCCGCGACTTCGTCCGCGTGGAATGTACTTAATAAAAAAAATCAGTTTATTTTTTTTTGTTTTTGGCATTTTTTTTTAGCCTAAGTTACTCCTTATTACATAAGCTATCTGCCAGAGAAAGTCCCGTCCAAATCGGTCCAGCCGTTCCAGAGATTAGCCAAAACAAACAGACAGACAGACAGACAGATAGACAGACAGACAGACAAAAAATTTAAAAATATATATTTTGGTATGTGTACCGTATATACATTCATATGCATGTAGTAGAAAGCGGTTATTTTAATATTACAAACAGACACTCCAATTTTATTTATTTGTATAGATACATGCTTAATATAGTAGAGGGTGCAGCGGGAACGGAATCAGACGTTACGCGGGCGGAAAAAAAATTGTTCGCTGGGTCAGCTAGTCAAAAATAAATTTAAAAAAAATCTACGGTCCTAAAAGCCAACGAAGCGAGAGAAAAAATGTAAACAAAGTTTCAGCGGTTCCAAACATTTTTATATGAAAATTATTACGTATCACTTCAAATGCATTCCAGATAGGAATGAAATTGCTCATTGCGGATCTGACAGTTTAGAGCCGCTGTGCTGACAGCTTTCCTGTACTAAGAAACACGCAACGACAGCTGTCGCTTCGGCCACAGATAAAATAATAGCTAGTTATCCCAACGTAAATCAGTAATTTACCTTTTTGTTCTCGTCTCGTTGGCTTTACTTTACACTAATAACACTTCCATTGTTACTACATCAATGTAAGACTTGGGCATAGATATCTGACGATAATTATGTCGGCTCAAAGATTGAATACTCTTCAACTGTGCTTTTTCCTTCGCCGTGAACGTCGAGGGTCCAGAGTACAGATGATTGGTGCTGAGATGATGTGTGAGTGGTTGATACTTTCGATGCTGTTTTGTGAGGAAAAAAATATACCTACTTAGTCTAATATTAAGATCAGAAAAAGTAAACGTTCAAGACTGGATTTGAACTCGTGACCAGGCCCTTGATTCTGCTAAAGCTAAACCACTGTGGTACCGCAGTGCACTGCAAAAAATGACATTAAATTTTAGAAATCAGTTCACTGATTTAAGCTTGAAAGCATTACAAACAGATAGAGTTACATTCGCATTTTTAATATAACTGTTGCCTGCGGCTCCGCCCGCATGGACGTCGGTCGTCGTGTTCGTTATCGTAACCAAACATAGCCTATGTTCTTTCTCAAGGTCTAATTCATCTCTATACCAAATTTTATCAAGATTAGTTCAGTGGTTTAAACGTGAAAGCATAATTACTTTAGCATTTAAAATGTTAGGATA
Organism: Eilema sororculum; assembly: GCA_914829495.1. NCBI lineage: Eukaryota > Metazoa > Arthropoda > Insecta > Lepidoptera > Erebidae > Eilema > Eilema sororculum. Next base: position 19,030,397 of record OU618536.1, read on the forward strand.
GTAGTTTCACAAGGAAGATTCACATCATTAAGTCATCTAACATCACATCGTTCCTACGTATCCAGCTTCCAATATATATTTAACACTAAGCCCCGTATTTTTAGAATGATACTCAGCCTGACTCGCGATTTATCTGAGGACAGATTGTATAGACAGATTGATAGTTTGACAAATATGGCCTATACAATCTGTCCTCAGATAAATCGCGATTCAGGCTGAGTGTCATTCTAGAATACGGGCCTAAAACATCATATTGTCCGTTAGTTTATGAGTTAACCTCTACCCGAACATCCGAACCACCCAGCTACAGTCAGTAAATAAAGAGACAAACAACTACATATGATAATAGGTATCGTCTGTACGTTCTGTTTGTGTCTCATTTGTCAGTAATGTGGCGAGCGATAATCATATTTTTGCTCTGAGATCGGCCTCGATAATGTTTTACCTTGTAGTGGTAGCAAAAAAGTTAAGAATAAACTTTTACATATATAAATATATGTACTATAAAATATAGTCCCATTGTTTTTCATTGGGATGGGCCACTAGTCGTCGTACATTAGTTAGTATGTAGTTAGTGTAAGGAGTAATAAAACATATGGTAAAAAAAAAATCCAGACTGCCACTGAAAAGACCAAAATAAGTTTGATAGCAGGCGGTACCCGTTAATTTTCTTACCGTTTATGATTGGCAAATGGGTACCGCCTGCTGTTTGTCTGTATGTTACGCTTTCACGCCTAAACCACTGAACCGATTTTGATGAACTTTGGAATAGGGGTAGATTAGACCTTGAGAAAGGACATAGGCTATGTTTAGTCGCAATAAACGACAGTCCCGGGTCCTTTAAGCGGGGCGTGAAATGGCATCTAATCTAATCAAGCTGAGTGCCACCACTGTTAACATGGTACATGTTTCCAATGGTGACCCTCTTTCCGAGACTTTGCCTTTGCTTAACATCAGGCGAGGTGAAGTCAAATTAACGTGTCCTATATATAAAAAAAAACATCCACGCGGGTGGAACCGCGGGCAAAAGCTAGTCCTATATAAAAAGTTTTGCAGCACACGTGTTTCCTACTTTCTACAGTTCCACAGTTCCAAATTTTTAAGCGGGGCTTGAAAAAACATCTGTCGAGGCCCTCAAGGTAGGGATTTAGGCCCTCATTGTAGATATAGCATCTGTATTGACGACTATTTTTTCGACTGCAGTCCAGCTTTGGGCAGGGTGCAGTTAATTTAAAATATACCCATATAAAAAGTCAGTTAAGTTCTCAAAAAGTCAGTGCTCGTATAACTTTTTCTGCTATCGCTACCTCGTCTGGAATATTGCTCTATTACATTTGAATAATTATTCTCCATCGTTGATGTGTCGCGTAGCTCAAAGAGAGCCTGGCTATAAATATATTTAGCATCGCCCTGTTTGAACCCGGGCTTATTTTTCAGATAGACCCACTTGGGGTCGATAACTTTTACAGGCCCTTGTTGACATGATGAAATGTTTTATTTACTAGTCTTTTATAGAAATGAGATGGAAAATAGTGGTTATATATTTTACTAGCTTTACCACCTTCAGTGGTATAAAAAATACGTAAATTTATCCTTGAAGATTCGAAATACATCGGGAAAAGTAAAGCGCTCAAGTGGGCATTGAACCCATGACCTTCCCCTTACATGGGGAATGCTCTTCCAACTGAGCTATTGAGCCACACCTGAGTAACTTCAAATTTCCCTTCTCTTTATATCCATCTTTAAGGGCGACGGTGGAGCCATCTATCAACTCTCTTACGAACTGTTACCCACTTGAGCGCTTCATTTTTCCCGATGTAATTCAAATTTAAAAGTTAGCTTAATAAATGCTATAAAATTTATTATTATTAAAACTAATGGCAAAAACCACATAACCCTGTAGGCTAAACTATTACCACAGAATAGATAATAGTACTAGCGTACTATTACTATTCAAACGAACCTGCAAACAAAATACATGGTTTATAGGATCACCCTTTTCTAATTGGCGTGGGTTAGAACTGCGGAGGGCGTCACGGACGATTTCACCGGCGGCACCGTGTATTCGACAGCTATACGACTGTTCGGTCCTAGGTTTAGTTCCCTGTGTTGTATTTATATGGGTATCGATAAGTTTAGGTACAAACATCTACTAATGTGAAAATTTGTGACGATTTGAATGAAATTTTAAAGCATTTATTATGCTATAACTATACAATTCGATTACATCATCATTAAAATCTTTGTGATCGGTCCAGGTGGTATTTGAAACCGCGATCCTTCTTTTACAGGGAGAACGCTTTTGACCACTAAGCTACTAGACCCAATCCCGAACTAAACTAAATCCTTCCTCTCTTTATATTCCGTCTTTGTGGCGACGACGGTGGAGTAATCTACCGACGATGCTCATTTGAGCTATGTTGTGAACCAATTAATGATTTTTAAACATTGATATTTGATTACTCCGTCCAAATATTCGAACGAATTTTTAAGCATTTAGTATGCGAATTAATTCAAATCGATATAGAAAGAAAACCAATTGTGATCTGTCCAGATGGGATTTGAACCCGCCATCTTCTCTTATAGCTTTTGACAACTAAGCTACCGGACCTACGCCTGGACCGATCACAAAATTTTCTTTTCTAAATAGTTTTTTTTTTATTATAGGACACGTCAATTTAAAGTAACCTCGCCTGATGGTGAGCTAAAGGCAAAGTCTCGGAAAGAGGGTCACAATCAAAAACATGTACCTACCATGTTAACAGTGGTGGCACTCAGCTTGACGGCCTCATCAGATGACTTTTCACGCCCCGTTTAAAGGGCCCGGGACTGTAGGAAGAAGGAAACACGTGAGCTGGCAGGGAGTTACAGGTCGTAATGCTCAAAAATCATTCATACAGCAGAGACTGACGTGCCCTCCGAAGCACGGAAGTTCTCAGATAAATGGCACCCAAATACGTTTACTGAACACTGAGTGCACCTGATCACTACCATTTCTTGGGTCCTAATTAGCAACATACCCAAATGACATCAGTCATGGTCCCAAAACGACCCCCCGGTTAATTTCCAGTCAATGATTGATATGTATAGATTAGTGCTGATCCGTTGTTGGCGTGTTCACTGGCAATATGCCAGATGTAATCATAGGGGAGATCGAACCATGGCTATTGATTTTTAGGTTCCGTGTTTGGGAAATTTTGTAAGAAAATAATGTAGTTATGAGGATTAAAGTGAGCTGAGGTTATCGGGTTTTAGTATTATATTATTTGTGACGCTGACTGTACACAAGGTATTATTATCAAAAAAAACGTAGATCAAAAGTAGATGATATTTTTCACATATTGAAAACTAGTTTTTTAGCCGAGTTACTCAGGTTCCTTAGCGAAAAAAACACCTCCAAAAAGCTGAAAGTAAATGGAGTTTGCCTTTTAACTTGGTTAAGCACTCCGTTATATTATCGGAACAATTCAAGGTCCCCCGACATGGCAACCGTTGAAGTTAGGCAAACTCCATTTATTTTCAGCTTTTTGGAGGTGTTTTTTGTGACGGGGGTTTTTTAAATTTTTAATTTAATTTTTATTTTATACTTTTTAAAGTGATCTACTAGTCAAGCTCTTTCATTTGATACCCATATTGAGGGAGTTATGAAGAAATATGTATTTCGACATGTTGTGGCGGCGGCCATCTTGGACCGATTTTTTTCAAACATGGCTAAGAACACTCCCGACTAATATACCTTTCAAACAAAAAAAATACATTCAAATTGGTTCATCCGTTTGGGTGCTACGATGCCACAGACAGACACACACACACACACACACACACACACACACACACACACACACACACACACACACACACACAGACAGACACGTCAAACTTATAACACCCCGTCGTTTTTGCGTCGGGGGTTAAAAAGTAGTGTTTATTTGACACCTGTACAATTGGGTATTCTACTGACTATTCAAATTAGTTACTTTATACTAAACGTCAAAACGATAAATTATAAGGTAATTTGTATGAAAAAAAAAGATTTACTGACGCCATAAAATTGAATAGCCAAATCACTTACTATTATATATTGGGTGGATGATTAAAAATATATAAAAACAATAAAATAAGAACCGATGCAATTTTTACCACTCTTTTACCATTCTTAATTTAATAATCTCGGTTTGATAATTTATTTTAACTATAAGATAATACCCAATTCTCATCATCTATACAATAATTATAAAGGGAATTAACGCAATCATGGTATACCTATACCTCCATGCCATCGATTTGCCTCACGTTTCGACCAGGTTACACCGGCCGTGGTCACAGGCTGACTGGCGCAGTAGTGCACGCCTGCCGTCTTCGAGTCCGTGAGATAGTAGGTTCTTCATCTACCCGCACATTCTCTATTCTGTAAGTAAACTGGTTCTATCCAACTGCGCAGAAAAGCGAGGCTGCATGTTTTGTATCACTGGATTCTATGTAGCAGATAATTTAAACCCATCTTCCTGATTGAAATTTTATCATCATTTACTTTTGAAGTTAACTGAAGACACATACTTGCAGTCAAAAATATGCGTTACATACTTAGGTTATACTCACACGTATATTTAGTGGGCAGACAAGTAAGAGTTGACCTTAAAATAATGAAAAAAAAAACTCACCCTACGTACATAAATGAATTTATGAAGATTTCCTTACAACCGTAATGGCACATAACAAAGCAAAGGCCGAAACAATAAATCCTGATCCTACACAAATTGACATGTCCGCGGTACAAAAAAATCAAATCAAATCTGTCGAAAGCCGCGTGGTGATGGCTGATGGCAAAAGCGAGTTTTTTCACTTACCGCCTTTGTAATTGTCTGATATATATCGGTACATTTGTCAAGCAGAATATGCGTTGTCAAAATCGGTTCACAGCAGCTGGTGTGATGGAGAACATGGTAACTGATAATTGATATAAATCGGGATGTTTTTTGTGTGGTACAATTTTTGAATTATTTTCATTTCGTACTAGCTTTGCCCGCGGCTCCGCCTGCGTGGATGCCGGTTATCGCGAGCAAACATAGTATACGTCCTTTCTCAAAGTCTAATCTACCCATGTACCAAATTTCATCAAAATCGGTTCAGCGGTTTAGGCGTGAAAACGTAACATACAGACAGACAGAGTTACTTTCGCATTTATAACATTAAGTATGGAGTATGGATGTTTCCGTGGGCATAGTATTATGTGAATAAGCGATTATGTTTCTTTTCATCCCTTCTATTCGAAAAATGTCACTTTACTGTCATTGTAGCGGGGCGCAAAATAGCTCTTTTCGGTTCAGAGCCAAGCAGCGGGCCAGCAAAGTGATTTGAATTTGGAACATTATCATTCATAGAAATCTAACGCAAATTGTACGGATTACTGGCTGGTACGTGCTGGCTGCACAGCGCGGGGTGACCTGTGCTAACTAAAAAAAAACAAATAGCGCCAATTACCTCTCTGTTCTTATAATTACCTATTTAAGTTGTATTTTTTATTGGTAATTTACAGAATACATTATAATTATATACTAAAAAACTACTAATTACAAATAAAATAAAAGAAACCAATTAAAAACTAAAACTAAGACTAAAATTAAAACGCGTCGTAGAATTGCTCCGCATCGCATGCCTCTTGTGGCAACGTTCCCAGAAGACTGGCAGCATTGCCACGTTGTATGGCAATGCTTATTCTCTGACCTAAAAAGAGGCCAGCCCTCTGGTCACGAGAAGCGTCGACCATACGCTTCGCAATCTCTCTGAAGAGATTGCGAGCGCTCGGGCCCCAAGGCCCCAACGTTTCGACTCCAAACGGCACAAATTCATAGTCTCCAATGAGTTTGGAGTATTTGCGCCGTTTGAGAGCCTCTGCGGAAGCAGCTGCGGCACCGGCACAGCCAGCCGTGCCAGGTATGTGGGTAGGGGCAATGGTGTCGACGCACGTTGCGTCCCACACCAGGGCCCTACCCATTTTCCATGGCATTAACGACATACCATCCGGTCTCTTGCCATCGTCGCGCGCCAAACCGTTAGGTTCAAGCACGGCTGGCACACCGGCGGTGACAAGAGCACGGCGGATTATGTCGTTTAGGCTGGCGTGGCATTCGCCCAGCGCTCCTGCAGCACGACAGGCCATGGTGTCCGAGTCGGTCAACTGCTTCTCCACAACGGCATCGATGCAGAGAAACACACGGCGCGCCTAATCGGAGGCATGTGGCGATGCGGAAAGTAGTGTCGTCTAACATAGTCCCTATGTTAGATGACGGAAGAGCTTGCAACCAAAGACCCGATTCCCACACTCCAACCGCCAGTAAACGGGCACGCTCAGCAGCATTAGAGCAAGTATTTAATAGATTCTGTCTAACTAAGCTGCAAAGCGGCCCGTCCCACTGACGCTGTGAGAAAAGGTTCCCTGGGAGATCTGTGTTTGGACATGCAATTTTCCAAGCATTCACTGCATCGGTCTTGCACAATACTTCCGAATTAACTAGTGTAGGTGCAAGAATTTTCCTAGTTAATTCTTCCGTACTGTAGACCGAAGACAGGAACGCTGGTAAGCTGACATCTGAAATTTTGCGAATACCGAGCCCACCTAAGCGAATCGGCAGAGACGCTTGTAGTGAAGCTCGGTCATTCAAAGCCACATTTAAAATTTTACTGAGTGTAATTTCTATAATTTTGTCCATTTTTTCCAAAATTGTTATGTTTTTCCAAAATGGTGATGATCTGAGCGCATGGGTAAATTTGGGGACAAAAAGGCAATGCCGAAGAATAGTGAAGGCCGAGTGTATATTAATTTTAAGTAGACGGTCCGAAATATCACTAAAATTTTGAATTGTAAAAGTTGTATTTTGTAAAATAATATGAGTTATACGTCGAGTTATGGAAGTGACAATGCATTAACTCCTAAAACAATTAGACATTATAGAAGCTTACAACGCCGTACAAAACTTGTTACGCCTGAAATCTCGCGAGAAATATTTTCTCATAGAACGGGGATGAAAAGTAGAGTGTATAACTCGGGAGCAAATTATTTTTCCCTCGGGCGGTGTACTTTGAATGCCTCGCTGCGCTCAGGATTCTACGTTAGAATCCCTCGCTACGCTCGGGAATCTATTCTAGAATCCTTCGCTTTGCTCTTGATTCAAAGTAGCGCCCTCGCCGTAAAAATACTACTTTGCTCCCTTGTTATACAATCTACTATTATTCAACAGCTTAACGTGGTCTGTATTATGCAAAGATTCTTTAATTACCTACAACATTTCGTAGAAATAATACTTCAAAAATCCTAGAACCTTACTGCAACGATAGCTACCGAGCCTAATTATAAATCTAAACCAAATAGTAATTTAATCAAGCAAACACAAATTTTAATTATAATTAGTCTAGACATTGAGGAGTTCAGTGACATTCAAACGCACTTACATACAATTTCTATATTATACAAAAAATTCAGAATTGTATAAATCCAAAATAAGCTTATTTATTTGCACTTCACTGCAATTGCAATTGCAATAAATCAGTAGGTTATCATACTAATCATATTATAATTTGTAAAACTGCAGCATAATAATAAATAAATTTTTGTGCCTAATCTTACCAGTAAATTCTGCAGCCGGTAATAAAAACGAATGTCACTTACAGGTTGTACGTGTGATCAAACGCATCCATTAGTAGATCGAGCATCGAAAAATGCGTGTGATAGGTAAAAATGCGAGCTCTCACTAATGCTTCATTGGTCCGATGTGAGCGTACACACTGTGTGACTTCGTTTATTGTATTTTTGACAGTAAATAACTTGAAGATTATTGAAATTACGGTCTTTTAAAACCTATACAAAATGTTTATTTAAAAATTTATTATGCAAAGGTGTGTATCTATCGTATACAGTACACACATAAAAAAAAACAATCTATGGGCTGCAAGAGGTGGGCAGTGTTGCCGTTATAAAAAAAACTATCATTTATTTTATTATATTGATTTTGTCGTAATTTTTTTTTTTAATATTAGAACCGAAGTGACCGCAGTTACTATTTATTTGTAATTATTTATTTAAGTTGGTATTTTCTAAAATTTCTATGTGCTGCAGCTATAAAAAACTGAATGCATTTTCTTTCACTCTTTCTAAAACTCAACACGGTCAAACTAAGCCATGAGAAATCTACTATGTAAGTTGTTATAATTGTAAGCCTTAAACTAAGTATTTCAAAAATTTCTGTTGAATCCAGTACTAAATAGAATTTCTTTTTTGTTGCCTCCTAGCAAAGGCGACTCGGGAGTCGGAAGTCGCAGAACGATCTCCGTCCTCCATGAGTGATCGGTGGAGCCGCCTGTCACCCTAGCAGAAGCAGGCCGCGGCGGGGCACGCGGCGGCGCAGAGTGCGCCTCCCCATACCCGGCGCTAGATGGGGACATTATCGTCACCACAACCCGAAGGGGGCCATCTCAAAGGAGATGGTCATGGGTCTGCCGGGGTGCGAGAGATATGTTCCCTGCATTCCAACCTCCGGCAACGAATGATCCAAAGTCGGCGTGCGTTTTAATCGGTTCGAGTCCGACATAACCACCTCCACCGGCTCCAGTTGGAGGTTGTATCCGTGAGGATTTTTCGCACATTGAAAAAACCTTTTAGCAATTTCCCGGTAACGTTCAAAGTATACATCTTGGAGCCAGGGAGTAATAAGTAGACTTATTATTTATTATTAGTTAATTGGCTTTTATAAAAGCAACTGCCGCCTGACATGGGGCCCTTTACACTAATGCAAAAATAAATTTTCCTATTTCGTTTTTTTTTTTAATTTTTGTTGACCAAAAGTCGCGAACTGTGTACACAACCCAGTACCATAAATCCCTATTAGTCGAGTGTTTGGGCGTAGTACGTACGGACAGAAGGATGTCGTACGCTGATTTATATACAACATCAATTCTTATGAAGAGCCTGCGTTCGATTTCGAGGGTCGCCCCGACTTGAAATACTGTTCGTGGGTACACTGTGGTGTTTTGTATATTGATTTGTGTTGAGATAATGGCGGAGAGCTAAAGTATCTAACGGTAAATATACGATAGCTCCCTGCCAGCTCACGTGTTTCCTTCTTCCTACAATCCCGGGTCCTTTAAGCGGGGCGTGAAAAGGCATCTGATGAGGCCGTCAAGCTGAGTGCCACCACTGTTAACATGGGTACATGTTTACGATGGTGACCCTCTTTCCGAGACTTTCCTTAAGCTTACCATCAGGCGAGGAGAAGTTAAATAGACGTGTCCTTTTATAAAAAAAAAATAGGTACAGTCAGCTTCAGAAATATTAAGATATTTCTGAAGCTGACTGTACCTATTTTTTAGTAGTTAAGACTACAAAGTCTCAAAATGATCTTTAAAACCGAGGAATTAAAGAACAAATCAAACTCGAAAATATAGGGAAAAATGTATAGTTAGCATACTTAATGCTGTAAAAATTCATTCAACAAATCAAACTGTTTTAATGATTTAAATTGTAATTGTCAGAACTAAAGGTACCAAAGCGTCATCTGTAGCTTAGTGGTTCAGGAGTCGGCCTTACGATCGAGAGGTCCCGGGTTCGATCCTGGTCATTACACGACCGACGTGAACCCACTCCTAGCACAAGCAATTTAGCTTAGTTGGAGGGGTTAGAGGGAATATTAGTAACTTCGGTTCTAATATACTTAAAAAAAAATATATCAGAACAATCAGTCAACAGGAAGGGGGGGGGGGGGGGAATTTAGGCACTATGATCATTTTGAGTACTTTTGAGACTGTATTTTTTTCTTTTATTCTTTATTGTACACAATCATAAATTACATTTATACAAAATAGTGAGATGTAATGTACAAAGGCGAGCTATAATTCAATGCTGAGTTCTCTTTCAGCAAACCCGGGAGTGCACAGATAAATGCAATACGGGGGGCAAAGTCTAGTTACACTGCACTTACGTATTGGTGCCTCCTAGTCTAAAAAAAGTAAAAAAAAGCTAGGAAAGCACTTTGGTTCGCAACTCTGGGTCAGCCGAGGTGCAAGAGATATGTCGAAGATAACTTCACCCCTGCTCCAGCCTACCTCCCCTGTATCCGAGGTGATTTCCGCAAGTAAAAAAAAGAAAAAGAAAGGATCCATTTACATCCTATTAATATATTCATAAATTTAATTCCGTTCCGTTCATAGCAACTTGACTTTCTATTTATAATGACCCCTAATTATTAGCAATGGCGTGTCACTTGCGCTATTGTCGGGTACAATCGTCTGTTGACCACACTTGTTAAATATTCTTTATAGGTAACTTGGGGGCGCATAACTAGTGTTGTCTGGGGACCTTGTCAGCGAAAACATGGATGCAGAACGAACGGAATAGACAGTTATTCTGACTCGGCGTGGAAGAATATTGGATAAAAATAGTGTGACGCAATTGCAGAAGCAAAATTTTTATTTGCGAAAAAACCGCATAAAAAGTATCAGAAGTTGCTTAATAGAAAAATATTACAAAGTTACTTGAAGTTAAAATAAATCCATATACATACTAATGTTACAAATTCGAAAATAACTCTGTCTGTCTGTCTGTATGCCTGTCTGTATGTATATCTGTCTGTCTGCCTAAACTAATGAACCGATTTTGATGAAATTAAGAATAAGGGGTAGATTAGACCATGAAAAAGGACATAGTCTATGTTTGGTTGCGATAACCGACATCCACGCGGGTGGAGCCGCGGGCAAAAGCTAGTCAATAAATAAAACATAAGTAGATATGGATACATTATTTTGGTAGAAGTTTGAGAGGTAACATAGTCGGTAAATGTTGCTTGGAATGCTCATACCGACGGCAACGGTACCTTCATGAGCATTTCTACTTTCGAACCACGCTCAAGCCAATTCTATTGGTTCTATATTCCAATTTTCGTCACATTCTGAATATTTACCGAGCGTCGCGAGGTCTCTATTGATACAAAAGAATATAGAAACAGCCGCTAATATTGATGTTTGTTTGTTTGTTTAACCGAAATACCGAATACGTTGCGTGAGTTAGATCTATTAAAATATTTATTAGAAATGTGTTGGCTATTGCCGAGTTGTTTTTGGGCCTTTCGGGAATAGCTGTTATAAGTCGAAACGAAAATTTTAAAATATAATAGAGCAATAATAATAAAATAATTTTCTATGAATTTCTATATATAGATAGACATTTGAGTTGGCGTTTGTTGATATTCGGTGCCCAAGCCAACGTTAATTGCTAACTGGTGCGTCTCAGTCTTTTGGTTTTCTGGTATTTTGGTCTATTGGTCTTTTGGTCCTATGTCGTTCTTCTGGTCTTTTAGTCTTTTGATCTCGTGGTCTAAAACGGTAAATAGACCCCGGAGTTCTAAGTGAAAGCAACCTAAACAAATAAAGATATTTCACAGGTTAGCGGTAAAACAGTCGAACCCACCAATGAGAGACCCAGCGACTCCAATCTTATCCATACTACCGATTTGAACCCATTCCTATTATTTTTATTACTATTTCAAACGGGGGCACCGGAAGTCAAACAAACAATTCATCTGCAATTTCTACAAGCTTTTTCTTCTTCATTTCTCCCTTTGGTACAGTGCCGTCGATCCAGCTTTCATGGCGTTCCTTTGAACTAATTTTGCTTGGAGAATCATGCCTTCTTTACCACCTTCAGATCTTAAAGCTGCTCAGTGTCTAGTGTATCCGAACCCAGTAGATTCCATCTGATTAATTAGTAGCCTTTTCATCTGATTAAGTAGTAGATTAAGTAGTGGCCAGCAGGTGAATACTCGTCTCTTTGCTCTCCGTGCACTTCAAATAACTGGGGTAGGTCTTCAATCCTAACACTGTTAGCTCATCCATTCTTCAGTTTCTTTACTTCAAGGACGAGCCTAATGTGCCCTCTTGTGAGTTTGGTAAGTCGGCTCGTCTTTTTCTTATTAATACATATCTTTGATAAGGATCTCTATTCTTACACAAGCAATTTAACTTAGCTGGAATTCTTATAAAGAATACCTGTAATTTCAGTCACTAAAATATTCTTTATTCGAAAATTTCTTAACGCCGCAGTCAATCGCTATACCGCCAGTTCCAACAAAAGCACCAAATACGCACCATCATAATGACTCCGTTTTCCAGTATTTAAATAACAAAGTAGGCAATTTAGTTAATTCTAAGGGCACGGCCCAATCACGCGTCTATCAGTTCAACCCTTTACCGGGAAGCAATTATGTATCGGTCGTTAGCTGTAATGGGTGAACTTAGTGTTACACGCGATTGGAACCTTTTAGATCATTGTTTGTTTGAGGTTATGGCTCTAGTTTAGTTAACTATTGGTTTAATTTTGCGGTTCGGTTATCATAAATCTATAGTGGAATGAGTTTATTCTTAAATGATTGCTGTTAACCCACGTAGAGCTTGGTGGAGCGCTTATGTACTTTCTTAATTATTTCCCACATAATTTAATTGTATTTCATTTTTTGTAATTTAAAAAACCGCTTCTGTGATAGAATAATGTTTGAGTATTGGCGCTCATTTGTTGACCACTTAGTGTTGAAGAAGGCCAATAGATGGCGCTGTGCACAGATGTTTCGAACTATACTTGAAACTGAAGTTCCGACGAGCGAGGCTCTCAAGCGTCACGGCGGACAATCTGCCCGCACATTTTTATCAGTCTATGACTCGCCGCCGCTCCGAACGGAAGTTGAGTATTTCAACTCCTCGTTTCTTTTTCTGTGTAATTCTATAAGTTCCTTTGGCCACATTCTCAAGTCAGTATAAGTGAAGTGTATCGGAAGAAAACGACAAATTCAAGAAAATCACCGGCCGGTCGAAACATACCTACCCACCAGCACGTGCCAGGAACCACGCCTGTCTGCAGCTGAATCCTCACGAGGTGGAACTCAGGTCAGTGCCGGTTCTCTTGCGTTTTCATTCATAGAAGCGGTCACATGTGTATTTTCTTTTCATTACAACCTAACTGCAGGTCATAGGTACTTATACGCTCTGTGTGCAAACACACCAGTGGTCGGACTATTTACACGTCCTACCAGAGCTATTCTATATCACAATATGCCCAATCTGTTCAGCCATTCTGACGTGTTTAACTGTTGCTATCCTGCCAATTTATACGTACGTTCGGATGCCAATTTATACTACTTGTTTAATTTCATCATCATCATTACTTTGAAGCCGTTGGAGTAGGTACTGCTACTACGCTTTCTCCAGCTGCAAAACCTCCCTTTTCTTGGTTCCCTTTTTTGACGATTCAGTTTTTATCGGCATGAATAGGGCGACTGATGTTTTACTCCCAGAATCGAAATGTAGCCCTTTCTCCTTTATTAATTAGCAGGTGTATCGATAAGCAAATTGAAAATGTACAGCATTTAGTATGCAAATTATTTAAATCGATTTAGAAAGAAAAAAAAAATGAATGGCCCAGGCGGGATTTACACCCGCGATACTTCTCTTAGAGGGAGAATGCTTTGACCACTAAGCTATAAAAGCATTCTTCTTGTAAGGCAGGTCTTCTTGTAAATCCATTTGAAATTGATGATTTATTGAAAAAAAGACAGATCAGAAGCACTTTAAACAGGCGGGCCTTAAAGAGGAAGCTTAATTTACTGTCCCTAATAATTTGACGTCCTACTGTATTTTACCTTGAAAAACAATACAAAATTTATAAAACGTAAACCGTAACTTACACATTTATTCGTTATGAATAGTATAACTTACAATTCAAAAGTAAATTCTGAAGCCAATTTCCCTTACCGCGTTCTGTGAGCAAACATAGTGGTTGTGCGTAGTTAAATAATAAAACAGGGTATGACAGTTCTGTAGTGGAGCCCCGAGGGCTACATATATTAGCGCTGCTGACCAGTGGTACTAAGGAGCAGGTTCGATATGGATGCGGTATTAATTTAGTCTAGAAGAAAGAAAAAAACAGAAAATACATTCCATTGCTCTCTTTCTTTATGGAGGTATTCTAAGAAGGATTTTGTATTTTTTATACTACTTAGGTGGCAGACAAGCACACGGCTCACCTGATGGACAGTGGTTACCACGGCCTATGGACGTATGCAACACCAGGGGCGTTACACTCGTGCTGCCTACCCTGAGGAAATAATAATAATAATAAATATTCCACAACATTCTACACAACGCCATCTAGACCCATGGTAAGCTTTTATAGCTTGTGTTATGGAATCTAGAATGCGGATAAACATACTTATATACTTTTTTTTGTAAATACATACATATTATACATAGAAACACCCAGACCAATGCAAATAGCCATATTCATGCATACAAATATTTGCACTGAGCGGGAATCGAACCCGCGCCTCCTGCGTGACAGTCGCGTGCACTTCCGCCACGCCACAGAGGCTGTCGCGGAAAAGGAAAGGAAAAAGCACCTATATTGAGTAAAGCTTATAAAATAGTTCCAGAGAATGTCTATACTGCAATCTAAAAAAATTGCTCAATTGTACAACGCCATCTAGCGAACAACTTGGAACTAATTAATATTAACATGTAAATACTGAGCACTAAACACTTTGGTTCCACATAAATCCTACTGTAAAGAAATCGAAGTATTTTCGTAGTTATGTTTCATATTTACCCCTGGTTTAATAATTGTTATACAATTTTGTATCCAAATTATCGTCTCTTGGTCTATTTTAAACGGCTTTCATGAAAGCTTCCTGTCAGGGTTACTTGGCACTTGGCAGGATCTCGTCCGTTGTTCGTTAATTCAGTTGCTGAACCAACTTGCAGGCAATATTAAAGTGTTAACCTGGCCCTCAAGGATGTTGATATTGATTCAAAGTTTACCAACATTATTATGACAGCCTCTGTGGCTTGGCGGTACTGAACGCGGCCGCTACGCAGGAGGCGTATTTTTGATCCTCGCTTAGTGAATATATTTCTATGCATAAATATGGGTATTTGCATTGGTCTAGCCGTATCTGAGTTTGTTTATCTGCATTCCAGATTCCATAATACAAGCTAGTTAAGCTAAGCTTACCATGGGTTTAGATAGCGTTGTGTAGAATGTTGTGGAATATTTATTTAATTCAATCAATCAATCAACCCACCACGGTCCACTGCTGGATATTTATTTATTATTTATATATATATATATTTGGATTAATTTATTATTTATCACTATGAAATTGTAGACACAGAAGATCATTAAGACAAGATCTGTAACAAAATCATTTTAACCCTGCAAACAACCGCATCCATTTTACCCCTAACCAGCATCCCGCACTTGACCCAATAGTGGACACTTTCAAGACCTTTAATAAATATTTATCCCTCATATTGTTTGGAGGTCCGCAGTCCACGATATTATTATATTATTACGCCGCTAATTCTCGCTAATTACATTATTTATACGTTTGCTTAGGCCGTAGGTATTAGTCGAAAAATTATTGTTTACTCTCTCAAATAGTTTATGGAAAGGGTCCGTGAAAATGGGAAATAAGTTGGTAGTTTACAGATGAATATTAATAGTTATAGGGTTTTGAGGCTTACAGTAAAAAAAGAGTTTCAGTAAAAGCTTATTACTCTTAGTCTCATGCCTCTATAGGACGCCATGAGCACGTCGCACAGTGGACCGAAAGCGCCAAGTTGGGACTTAATTTTTTTTTTACAGTGTCGAGTTTTGTTGCTCTTAGTCACATGCCTCAATAGGACACCAGGTGCACGTCGCTTGCCACGAAGCTAGTATTGCACCTCAAATGTATGGCACCTCACTCACTTGGCGACGACTTGGCCACTATCTATCTTTAAAAATATATAACTCAAACGTGACTGACTGACGTAGTGATCTATCAACGCACAGCCCAAACCACTGGACGGATCGGGCTGAAATTTGATATGCAGCTAGATGTTATGACTTAGGCATCCGCTAAGAAAGGATTTTGATTAATTCTACCCCCAAAGGGACAAAATAGGGGATGAAAGTTTGTATGAAACTTTGTCAATTTTAAACCGATCGGGCTGAAACTTTGCATGCATAAAGCTACTATGACGTAGGCATCCCCTGAGAAAGGATTTTGAGGTGCAGGCTTTATGCTCAATAGCGTTGACTCAATACTAAACGATAACCGACATCCACGCGGGTGGTGCCGCGGGCAACAGCTAGTTCCAATACAAACAGTTTGGAAACCGTGGTTGGCGACGTGGCCATGGTGTCCTATGGAATTATGATGCCTGTGGCTTCCCACGCGTGAAGTTTTGATTACGTTTCCGCAACCAATGAGAACCTGGATAAAAAGTCGTCTACGTGTTATTCCAGATCAAGTTTTCTCACACATTTGACTCTACGAACCCATAAGGAATTAAGAAAACGCAAGGAGGTTTTTTGTTTTAATATTCATGTGATGGATGGCTCTTTGTTTTATGTCGCGAAAGAAAAGACCCTGTTCCAGATTATAATCTATACCTTTATCAATTTTCAATCAGTTCCGTACAGCTGTTACTGTGTAATTGAATGACAAACATCTTCACAAAATTTCACATTAATGGTATTAGCACAGTCTAACGATTCATACTACATAAGGTCACTCGTTATACTGTGGTATTAATAGGAAGTAGAATAGGAGGAAGAAAGATCTACATTAATTATCATCATCTTCACGCCAGTTCCGTCCCATTGTAACATTTCCTACTTATCTGCACTTACCTCCTATCTATCAAGTTTGCCACTAGAAACCTCTCAGCTATTACAACCTCCTCTTAAAAATAACAATCAATTAACCTATCGCAGTCCGCTGCCTCTCCCACTGTTAGGAGGCTTAGGCTTACTGTTTCCCCACTTGCCAGGCTAAAAAAATATACATCACCTTAATAGTCAGAAAACTATTAACACATTTATTTTTCTGACGCTACCCCTCAAACAACAAAGGTCACATTTAACCCTGTAATGTTTTAATAACGCAGTGTATACGAATCAATTTGTGTGAGTTAACCCTTCGACGCAGGTGTGGTGCCTGTCAATTTTAATAAACGATGCCGTGTGTTTTTGATTTAATTGTGTGACGGCTGTCGAAGGGTTGGGTTTAATGTTTACGTTTTAAATTGTGTATGTCCCTGTTTTGTGGATATCATAGACTGTTTATAATTTTTATGTGTCATAATTATAAAAGAGGTTGATATGAAGTCATTTAGAATATTGTTACGTATAGATAGTTCTGTAGCCGTTTTTATTTCCCTCCTAGCTAGATGGACTGACGACCTGAGAAATGTGGCTGGGACAGACTGGATGCGGAAGGCGGAGGATCGGACTAATTGGCCCACATTGGGAGAGGCCTGTGTCCAGCAGTGGCCTGCGGTGGTCTAATTGATTGATAATTATTTTTTATTGGTTTGTTTTACGAGGGTGACAGTCATCTGACCTCCCAACATCGAAATGAATCTACTTTATTGTCCGCTTAAGAAAGCTCAACTCGACGTACTTGTATGTATTGTTTGGCTTGTAATTTTGGCTCCAAATTTTTTTTATATTACTCAGATGCCAGACAACGACAAGGCCCACCTGATGGAAATTGGTCACAGTGGTCTATGTACATGTGCGAGGACGTCACACTCATGCTGCCGACCCTACAGGAACCTTCCAATGGCTTTTTTGAGGAACTCCATGTTATAGTCGGGTTTTGCTCCACTGTACCTACCCCCGGTATACCACCGGTGGTAGAACGGGTAAAATTGGTATGCTCCAGGTTCCCTTCAGGGGTACAGTAGAGCATATGTTCACAAATGTATTCGAGTTTTCTACTACAGGATCTGTTCAAAAATTACAACGGAAAATTTCTTCTCTGATTTATATCGAAAACCACCTCCCAAGTAAACAAATCCGAATCCTACAGTGCCATTAAATCACCGATCAAGCAAAAACATAAGTTCTTAGATACAAAGTTCCGTTCAACTGTTATTGTTATATTGTAAATTATTATACCACTTATAACGAAAAACAATAAGAAAGTTTACTCTATAAATAATGTACAAGAGATTGTGAGGGGTTAACGATAACCACTACTATGATCTCGAAGTAAGAACTCGATTAAAATTCGTTTATACTGTGAGTAAAATTCGAGTTACCCATACGGAATTTGCTACAAAATTTTTCCTAGCTGGTACCCTAAAAAGAAGTATTATAAACATCTTTAAAACAGGATTTGAGTAGAAGTGCCGTTGATTCGACTGCTGTGGTTTTTCCAAGCGACTATAATATGGGGTTCTTCAAGAAGGTTCCTACAGAGTTGGCAGCACGAATGTGACCCCCCCTGGTGTTGTATACGACCATAAGCCTCTGTAAACACGTTCCGCCAGGTGAACTGTGTGCTAGTCTGCCACCGAAGTGGTAAAAGAAATACATTTTATAAGTAATACACATTATCATTGCACCGTGGAGTATTCCACATTAGTCCTGATCCCGTGGGAATATCGGGATAAATAGTAGCCTATTTAACAGGGATATTTTTCTTTTTTAGAAAAGAATATTAGAACCGAAGTTACTAATATTCCCTCTAACCCCTCCAACTAAGCTAAATTGCTTGTGCTAGGAGTGGGTTCACGTCGGTAGTGTAATGGCCAGGATCGAACCCGGGACCTCTCAATCGTAAGTCCGACTCCTTAACCACTAAGCTACCGACACTTCAATTTGAGAAAAAAATATATGTGAAAATAATTTATTTTGGAATTTATCGATTTTTTACCCGTAGTAGGGGTGATGTTAACCACAGTACAATGTTTTCCCCGTCGATTAAGATACGTTCACCGAACACTCGATAATGATGTAAGTTTACGCATGTCTTTTTTCCCATGTACGGTCAGAAAAAATAACACAAAAACTATTTGGAAGAAAATAAATTCTACACAGCGCTATTTAGATCCAAAGTAAGCAAAGATATGTTGTTGAATTAATCGATTTAAAAAGATATATGTTAGTCTAACTAGCTTAAAAAAATGATGGCAGACCAGCTCACATGGCCTAGCACTTAGATGTAGTATGATGGATTGAAAAGAGGAGATTTTGAAAAAAAAAGGAAAGGAAGGAAGTGAATAGGAGTAATTAAGGTAGTTTCCCAAACCATACGAGTCAGTTTACGTCTGGCTTAAGAAAAAAAATCGTATATTTGTAGTCGAATCAGCATTTTTGGGGGTCAAAAGTATACAAGCACCAAACTAACAGCTATTAATGTCGTAGGTTTATGTGTGTATACCTACTATAACATAATCACTTACATAGCATTTTTCTCTTGAAATATATCATATTTCTCTGAGATAGCTAATTGTATTATTGATAAAATCCCGGCAGATGATAGATGATAGAATCCCGTGGTTCCCGGCAGAGTAGAATTTGGTCCACCCCACCTCTCTCCAAGCGGTGTCGTACAAGGCGACTAAGGGATGGGGCTGTTTAGCATCAGACAAATATATACAGCCCAGACCTGAGTCTGACCAGGCTGACCTGGGATGCACGGCTTGAGTCAACAATAGTGGCCGGAAAGTAGCCATAGGCTCACCCCCTATTACGTGGGACCGAATCCAATGATTGGTAAAATGAGAGTGTTAATTCACCTCTGCCAAACCCTCCGGGGATAAAGGCGTGATTGTATATATGTATGTATAAAATGAGAATTAACAAGACAGGCAACGCGCTGAGATCTCAATTTAAAAAAAACTTCCCCATTTTTTTGCTGACGCTACAAATACTATTGAAGCGTAAAGATACAGTCAGCGTAATACGGACGGATGACAAACGATTGTTCCCAAACTATTGTCGTTAGCGGCTTCTTTTATTTTTTCTCTTTCATTCCTGCAGCGCCAGTGTGAACGAGGACTTAATTTCATTTTTTTGAGGATTTTGTTCTTGAGAGTACGATAGGCAAAAGTGTTATTAAAACATAGTATTTTTAAAATAATATTACTAACTGATAAGTTTAGTTATCTATATTAGAAATGGGTTGAAATTGATAAAGTAATGACCGCAGGTTCGAACCGGCGACCTCACGGTTGATAGTCAAAACAATACCCACCGGATTACTTAAATTCTTATTGCATAAGACAAAGGAATGCATTTCTTATAACAAAACCCTTGACCAGAAAAATAGTACTCTCATTGTACTATGAATACGCAATGGAATATGGTAAATATTCCATTGCAATATGCATCAATTGATATAGCTTTTTAAAGACCTAACGTTAGAAAAGAAAGGGTTAAAAATTACTAAGTACCAGATCGATATCTTAGTTTAGACCCTATACAAAAACCCATTTAATAATTTATAGTTCTCTATGAATCAAAGGAGTAGGTAGTTTGATTTCTTAACAACATATATTCAAAAAAAGAACAAGAAAAAAAAACACAAAAAGGTCCGCAATCATCAACATCATTCGCCATCATTACCGATTAACGACATTGACGAAAAAAATCGCATACGAAATAAATCCTCTCTTTAAAAATGGAACACGGCGGTGCGTTGATGAGCGTAATATTTTTCCCAACTGATATTAAGTCATGTTTAAGAAGGCTCGTCATTATCCCTAATAGTAATAGATATTTTATTTTGTCGCATTTCGCTTTGGGGTGTTTACACAATATTCTGGGGCGGCCATCGCGGTGTTGTGCGTAATCAGATACGATTTTCTGAAATATTTTAAAGTTTGAATTATAAAAAAAAAATGTGGTAGTTTTATAGATAAAATATCTAATTTAGCTTAGGTAGACGTATGTGAAAATTCTCTAAAAAAGAATGTTAAATAAATCTGTCTTGTTCATCCCTTGACATACGTTTGTATTAAATGGATTTTCATTCTTGGACTGACAAAAATTTTATTTAGTTTTTTCTCTTCAAAAATATTAGCAGTGGGATGAAAATATGGAATGTAGGTCTCCTGATCTTTCTTTATGGTAAATAGATGTGTAAATAAAGAAATATTTCATATTTAAACTTGAAATACATTTCACTTTGTATAATCACAGACAATATAAATAAATGCAAAGTAAAAAACCATTTTAATGCTGCATTGTTTACATGCTTTACATAATATATTCTATTTCTCGTATTCCCGTATTCTAGAATGACACTCAGCTTGAATCGCGATTTATCTGAGAATCTGAGGACAGATTGTATAGGCAATATTGTCAAACTATCAATCTGTCTATACAATCTGTCCTCAGATAAATCGCGATTCAGGCTGAGTGTCATTCTAGAATACGGGCCTTAGTGATTAACAGATACTTTAAATATAGATCTTATTACGAAATATGAAAATTTAGCACAATATCAGCAGAAAAAAATCGCATCGAAATATATCTCTACTAGAAAAAAGTCGCAACGTCTTTAGAATACACCCCCTGATACATTTGCGGGTCGTTAATAGGTTTTTCCTTCATAAAGGGAATGTTAACCTATTTATTATACAGGGGATATTAAAAACGAGGGGGGCAGTGTTGTCACAGCATAAAAAGATTAAGAATATATTATATCCGCATAATATATATTTCACTTTATTACGAAAAGAAATCTAATAGTAATGAAATTATTTTAAATATGTTATCAAGCTTTGGCCAAGTCCATGCCTATGATCCGCAGATATCTATTCCTGGGTACTTCTCCTTCTCGCTTTGATTTGACTTATTGTAGTATTACGCAATGTTCCTAACACTTCTACCAAAGTATTGTATATTTTCATACCTTAATTTCATCATTCATTGCATTTAGTTCCTGGAAGCTGGTTCTTCTCCCAGGTGTAGCAACTCTGGAAGCTGGTTCAACCCTGGAAGCTGATTCTTTTCTCAGGTGTAGTCACTATGGGAGCTGGTTCTTCTCCCAAGTGTAGTAGCTATGAAAGCTGCTTCTTCTATCTAGATGTAGTCTCTGTAAGAGCCAATTCTTCTCTGACTGTAAGCTGCAATTTAATTTATAAAGAAGACTTTTTAATATCTGAATTTAGAAGTAGGACCTTTTCTAAGTGGCCAGGGGATTTCAGTAATAATGTTGAGAATTCGATGCAATGAATGATGAAATTAAGGTATGAAAATATACAATACTTTGGTAGAAGTGTTAGGAACATTGCGTAATACTACATTATACGGCCTTTATCAAGGAAGTCTATATCATCAAGCTAATACCCAAAGGAGCGGATAAGTCTCTTCTCTTCCTCTTAGCGATAATCCTAGTCAAATCTGAAGCTTTCAGCTTGGAGTCCAGGGTCCGCTTTGCCAGTTTAACTGCGGAATTTACTGGACTTCGATATTTTCTGTGAAGCGACTGGACTTCTACAACCCAAAGCCGATATCAAAGCATTGCAGCTAGACCAATTGTTGGACTTTTGAGGGCTCCAACTACCCGTAACGACTGCCATAGATGTTCGTATGGCAACCGGGGACTGACGTGTTCGAGGCATGACCAGACCAATGCAAATAACCATATTCATCGAACCCGCACCTCCTGAAGCTCACCCATGCAGGAGCTTTAATTATAAGTAAATGTCAACAAATTCGGTAGAAAATGAATAAATCGAGTCACATATAGTTAAAAGATATGTATAACTAAGCTTAGAAGTATGCCATGAGCGTAGCCAGAAGGTGCCGGCTATTTCTGGTCTGCCTGGTCGGTCTGGCTAAAACAATTTTTTTAGTTAATGTTTGAGCTAAAAACTGTTGTAAGTCAGTCACGGCCTGTTTGCCAATCTTAATTATGGGGAGAAATTGCCTTATTGGGTACTAAAGAATATGAATAAACTATAAGTTAACAAAAGCATTTAAGTGGCTTCAATATTCTCGTACATATAGATAACAATATCTTATTTTTATTTCGTATTTAAGTACCTAAATCAAGTACCTACTTACTTTTTTTCGGGTCTCATTCGCCTGTCTAAGGTTACACAATAAGGCATATCTCTCGCACCCTGAGTAACCTTGGGCCATCTAGGTATTCCAATTAGTCCCACCCTCTCTTTTCCTTCACAGGACAATACATGCAGGGTTAAGATACCATCCGTATACGGCGCAGAGTATACCAGCTAGAACCAAGCGAAATGCTTGGTTCTAGCTTGTATACTCTGCGCCGTGGCGCAGTGGCTCATTCCTATGCTGCACCACTAAGACCTGGAACTCCCTGCCAGGTCTCGTGTTTCCTTCTTCCTACAGTCCCGGGTCCTTTAAAAAGCGTGAAAAAGGCTGTCAAGCTGAGTACCACCACTGTTAACATGGTACATGTTTACAATGGTGACCCTCTTTCCGAGACTTTGCCTTTAGCTTACCATCAGGCGAGGTGAAGTCAAATTAACGTGTCCTATATAAGAAAACTACGGTTTAACCTGGTCTCATCTTAACCCAGGATGGACGTTATGCTGTTACGCAAGCCTGCATCTACTGGGGTGACAGGTGATCTTACCTATCACCCCTACCCCTATGCCTACCCCCGGAGAACCAGAAGTCTTTTTACAATTAGCTGAAACTTACCTGAAACCGATATTGCTAATCTATAATGTAATAAATAAATATTGCACAACATTCTATACAATGATATATAGTAGGTAAGCTTAACTAGCTTGTGTTATGGAATCTAGAATGCAGATAAACATACTTAAATACTTTTATTTTGTAAATACATACATATACATAATAAACACCCAGGCCAATGCAAATAGCCATATTCATGCACACAAATATTTGCACTGAGCAGGGATCGAACCCACGCCTCCTCTGTTGCCTCCTGTGTTCACTACCGCCACGCCACAGACGCTGTAATACAACCACAATATAACTTACAATAATACGAAATATAGAACTATGCCATAACTATGCATAACACTTAACCCTAAAAAGCGCACTCGTTTAAAATTCCCGATACGTTGGCACCGGGGTACTTGAGACCGTCACATTCGCACCATATTTATCACTGGATCAAAGTCGGATCCGGGTAATGCCCGCGTCCAATATTTCATCCGTTCGCGTCTCAATAAGAGCTGAGCGCGGCTGTATATCATCTGCAATTGTGCGAGGTACGAATGTACGGAATGTGGTAGTTTTATTTATGAGCCTTCAGTAAAAGAAGCCAGGAAGGTTTTTGTATCGTATTTATTTTGTAAGAATTTTTATATAGATCGTTAACCTATTTTACTTTCTTTTATATTGTCAAACAGAGATGTATATCAAATTTCGCAGGTGTATTTTCTAAGGTAACGTAAGTAAAAGGGTAACACATTTCTGTGCAAATGCAATTTGCATATGTAATTCAAGACCAGGAACCAGGACACAATACTTGTTATAAACAATTAGTCAAAGAGTTTACAAAAGTACTAAAGGCCTTAGCTCCAAAGGGAAAAATGCTCTTTCTCATTCTCTTCATTTCCCTTCCTTTTTTCTGTAGATTCAAATAGCTAATTCTACAACTTGATATAAAATATAAGAAAAGGGTTTACAAACAGATAGACAAACAGCCAACGATGTGATTTTATAAGGTTCTTTTATGTTTTTGAGTAATGAAAACATGACTAATATTTATATTATGTAAAAAGAACACAAGGTATTGGGTATATTATGATGAACTGAAAAATAATTAAAAATATTAAACACATGAACCATAGCTGTTGTGTTTACACAAATCTATTCAATATTCTAATACAATATTCGTTTCATCAAAATTTTAATCATTCAACTTACATTAATTTGCCTTCATATTAAATTTAAATCTTTCATTAAAGGTTTACTGTAACCATTAAAATTGCCATAAACAATATACTACACAGCTTAAATCGTCTCGAACTGTTATTAACGGGTTATTTAAATTTAAAACACAATAAAAGCTACCACATCCAATAAAATAAAACTTTTTATTTGCATTCAGAATCGGAATACATTTTTAAAAAGGTCTTTAAACTTCGACAGTAGGAAGAGCATGTAAGAGGAACAAGTTATAAACTTTGTACTTGGATTGTGAAAAATAATAATTTCTTGTAAAAAACTACGTAGACACACTTAGTTGTTAAACGTTGTAAAATTGGCTAATTATTAGTCCTTAAATTGCTCGCAAGGACAGCTTCTGTGTCGTAGTCGTAGTGAACACGGCCGCTACGAAGGAGGCACGGGTTCAGTCCCCGCTCAATACTAATACTTGTATGTATGAATATGGGTATTAGTATTAGTCTGCCTCGGAGAGCACGTTAAGCCGTTGGTCCCGGTTGCCATACAAACATCTATAGCAGTCGTTACGGGTAGTTGTAGCTCTAAAAAGTCCAACAACTAGTCTAACTGGGATGCTTTGATATTGCCTTTAGGTTGTGGAGGTCTCTGGCAGACGCTTCACAAAAAATATCGAAGTTCAGCCAAATATAAACAAAAACCTGTCCTATAGAGTAGTAAGTACAATAAGTAAAATACACCAACATTGGGACTTTGTGCACCATGCTACCCAAACATGTTTTCTATCTCTTTCTCCATCCAAAGGTTGCCTGTAAGAGATTGCCACTGTGCGATAAGGCCGCCTATTGTCTATTCCTGACATGTACCTACAAACAACACATGTTTTTTATCCTTGGTGTACACAATAAAGAGATACTTTACTTTACTTTTACTCTCATAACTTGCACCACCCGAAGAATTAAGACAGCAATAAAACAACGTCACGCGTGCGAGTGTAAAATTTGTCACGATCTATTTGCCCCAAGTCGATCAATGAAGCGAACTGTCGACTGCGGGTTTCATAAGAAATTATTGTGATAAAATGTGTGCGGATTTTAAAGCCGGATGAACGATTTAAAGTTGGAAAGAGAAATGAATGAGCATTGAAGGGTTAGGAATGAATTCGAATTTCGATTTTTTTTTAATCATTATTGTTTTATTGGCAACAGATTCATGTTTAACTCAACATCAAGTTTGTTTGACCGATAAAGTAGCATGCAGAATAACACCCAGACTCATAATAATAATAATATTTTGTTTTTTTTTCTTAGGATATATTTAAAAATGTAATTCATATGTAATTTACTTAAATAAAGGAAATAATAATAAATAAATATTCCACAACATTCTACACAACGCCATCTAGACCCATGGTAAGCTTTTATAGCTTGTGTTATGGAATCGGGAATGCGGATAAACATACTTATATACTTTTTTTTGTAAATACATACATATATTATACATTGAAACACCCGGACCAATGCAAATAGCCATATTCATGCATACAAATATTTGTACTAAGCGGGAATCGAACCCGCGCCTCCTGCGTGGCAGTAGCGTGCACTACCGCCACGCCACAGAGGCTGTGAGAGACTAATAATCTATCTATCTAAGTGCGAAATAGGAATTTAATTTTTGCAACAAGGTCTGTTTATTTGCTTTTGCCCGCGGCTCCGCCCGCGTGGATGTCGGTTATCGCGACAAAACCATTGCCTTTTTTCAAGGTCTAATCTACCCCCATACCAAATTTCATCAAAATCGGTTCAGTGGTTTAGGCGTGTAAGCGTGTAAGCGTAACATACATACAGATAGACAGAGTGACTTTCGCATTTATAATATTAGTATGGATACTTACATCCAATTTTACGCAAATTTTGAGATGTAACTATTTTATTTGAAATTTATTGTATTGTAGAAATATACTTTTGAGGCAAAGGAGACAAGAAAATAGGGACCGAGGTTTTCCACCTCCCCTTACCAATAATTGAACAGTTTCCTTATTTATCATCTAAGTAGTACTTTTTAAAATTTGATTCGACCAATAAGACCACCTAACGAATACAGTCTTCGGTTTTCAAATACGAGTAAAAGTACCAAAAAATATATTAAAATAAATTTAATAAAATAAAATTCTTTTCATAACCCTCAACTGACAACTATATCACCGTATGAATGCCGTATGATATAACCATTTTTCACAAGTAAACTGGTCACAGTACGGACCGGACAGTGTCCGGGTGTCGCTGTCTGTGTCAGCGCCGTGTTGAGCTGACAACCTCACGCCACAAACTTCATTACGCGTTCGAAACGTCAAACTGAAGACGTGGTCCCACTGCGAGCGATATTATAGTAAAATATTTTAAATTATTTAAATACCGCTGGTTTGTGTACTCACAGGAGAGGCTACCCCAAAGATCCTAGTGGCAGTACCTATTACTTATTAAAAAATTTACATTTTATATTTTGGTTAGATTTAACAAACACTATACCAAACTATACAATCATTAATAATGGTAAATGACTTATAAATTCTTACACGTACATATAATGTCGAAATTTTAATAGTTTAAGAAAGATTTCTGGTAGCGTAGTCATCAGAATATCATAAAACTAGGGATGGGATTGCTAAATCAGTAGTGAAACTAAATGCCAAATTATTTTTAACTTACCTACGCCTGAAGATTCTGTGTAGTTTGAGGATCTCGGCCTTATGATCGAGAGGTCTCGGGTTCAAATCCTGGCCATTACACTACCAACGTGAACCCACTCCTAGTAGCACAAGTAATTTAGCTTAGTTGGAGGGGTTAGTAATTTCGGTTCTAATATTATTAAAAGAAAAAGCTTGCACTTCGGAACTTATTAAAGCGACGGGCCGTTTAACCTCCTGACTCCAGAGAGAAATCCCTGCATCAGTACCTAGTCAAGTCAGCTAGGTGAAGTCAGTTTGTGCCCTGAGTACCTAGCGAAGTTCCGCATTGTAGAGAAAAATCGCTGGTAATGAGACCTGACTTTTCTAACCCTACAGCCGCGTGCGTCGTGGACGCGTGGACCCTCGGACGCGTTGACGCGCGTCCAACTAATTGTTAATTAACGCGCTAACGCTAATGCCGCGATCGGTGATGGATGCGAATCGGATTTGTGTACAAATTGACACACCGCGTTTAGCGCATCGCGCTTAGCGAATATGGGATATTAATTAGCTAATTTTGTTGAGTGTTAAACGCGATTATTAACATTATTTGTGTTTAATTCGGTTTGTTAACTGCCTCGTTGGTCATTTTGAATGTAGAGAAATGAGATAGTGTATTTTGTAAACTGTGCAAATATAGTTGTATATCTTTTTATTGTACAGCTAAACTGAAAGTTGACCCCAACTATGATGAGTGCCACAATCAATGAACCCTTCTTCTTCTTCTTCTTCGTGTCAGTGGCAACAATTTAGATACGCTCAAAACTCGGCGACTTTGACCACATCTTCCGTAGCTTCATTCAGGTCGGCAATCGTGCAGGTGTAGGGGCACAGTGGACACGACAAGAGGTGGTCCATTGATTGTAGAGGTACACCGCAGTCGCAGCCACCACCCCCTGCGTCCAGGTAACCCTTAAGACAGTTGAACCATAATGAATCCTTAAGAGAGTTTTGAACTTTGAAATTATTATCATCAAATCAAGGTGGCTATTGCAAAATAATGTTATCCTTTGATTCTATCTGAAGTTAACGCGAATATCAGGCATTGAAATAAAACTATTTTTTATCTGAACGTCTGTCGGTCGGGTTGGCTAAATATAATACTTACTCATACATAAGTACATACATATAAACACGGCTTTACCCGTAGAGGGTTAGGCAGAATGTAAATACTTAATAGCAAATAACTGGACATAGAATCCCTTAAAAACTAGATTTTATTTCGATTTCCTTTGATTTTAAAAATTTAACCATGTTTTTTTTGATTTGTCATACCTGATCTCACATTCTAGCTGATCCTGAACTTAAAATTTATCCAAAAAATAATGTCATTTCTTATTCTTATAAAAAAAATTTTTCTACAACAGTAACATTTCCACTCAATCTACAAAGAGCACAAAAAATATAACGATATTAGCATATTCGTAGACAGCCATTTGGAGATCTTCCCCCTAAAGCACCCTCCATCGAACCCTTAATAGATATGTATCGAACAAAAAACGACACACACATGGGCCCTTACTATCGGCCCTACTTGCACCCGATCTATCGGGACGATTGGCAGGGTACAAAAAAAAGTACATCATCATCCTTATTGCGATTTCCCAGTCGGAACCTATTCCCAGGGTAACTTTTGTGCTATTCCAGGCTATATAATTTATTCCTGTACCAAATTTCAGCCAGACCCGTTCCAAGTATGTTTATAAACTTTTACATTTATACTAGCTGTCCCGGCGAACTTCGTACCGCCAATTTTTTCCCGCCCCGCGATCCGCGTCAGATCCCGTTCCCGCTGCACCATTTAGGGGGATCAAAAATAGATGTTGGCCGATTCTCATAGATACCGGATAAGCACAAAAAATTTCATCCAAATCGGTCAAGCCGTTTCGGAGGAGTATGGCAACGAAAACTGTGACACGAGAATTTTATATTGTATTAGATTATTAAATTGGTCTGTTCAGATCAAATTAGTATGTCAGTTTACCGGGAGCGACTTCCGTCTCAGTTCTGTGCCTACCTCACTAGGATGCCAAAGCTCTCACCACGTGAGTTACTCCCAGAATTCGTAAGAATATTAGTAGATGAATCCACCGTCACCTTAAAGACAGATAAGTAGAAGAGAAATTTGAATCACATCGGGCGTGTCTCGCGAAAGATCGCTAGTAAGAGTCCCACCCGAGAATTTTCATTTTTCCCTATGTATTCGAAGTGAGTTAAGTTTCAATACTAACTACTTGGGTATGTAGCTGGCGTCGCTTTGGTGTCCTAGTGAGGCTGAGGACTTACTTCCCATCTTTCAGAGGAAAACCTGAAAGAGTATTTCCCCTTTCCAAATTAACTTGGAACTTAAAGATGTTGGGACCATGAACATCCATAATTTTTCGAACTATACTATCTATATTAAACTCGGCGTTTTACTGCAGCGTCTTGGGTAAGTAGCTGGCGTCGCTTTGGTGTCCTAGTGAGGCTGAGGACTTACTTCCCATCTTTCAGAGGAAAACCTGAAAGAGTATTTCCCCTTTCCAAATTAACTTGGAACTTAAAGATGTTGGGACCATGAACATCCATAATTTTTCGAACTATACTATCTATATTAAACTCGGCGTTTTACTGCAGCGTCAGTAGCTTATTGGTTAAGTCAACCTTACTCATAAACGATCGGGTTCCAATGCCGGTCATTACACTATCGACACAGAACAGATAATAGTGTCCTAATGACGTGAACCCACTTCTATCACGAGCACTAATGTAACATCCTAGCTTCACCATGTCTCCTACGAAATTAGCTTTGTCAAAGCAAATTCATTTCGATTACCAATTTTTTGTTTAAAGGATTTTTTTTTTCCACATGACATTTTATGTCAGCTCCCTAAAAATTGTCCCAACTTATTGGGCAGAAAAAACGTGAGTGAGACTTACACATTCATACATCCCCAGCTAAATTGGCTCAATCGTCGTTCGACAATCGCTCTCTGAGATAAGAAAACGTGTTAACAGCGTTATTTTACTGGAATTGGGTATGGATTTTATTTGAAAGATAAATATAAAAAGATTTGTGTCTTTGTTTGTGCGTTTTTGCTTTATTGGGTGTATTTCGTGCTGAATTGTTGGTAAAGTCGCTATTATTTCATGGTGGCACTTCAGATTGTATTATTTGACAAAGTCTTGGCCTTACTGTGCCAAAAATAGTCATTAAGTGTAAAGGTGCAGAGTATACCTGCTAGAACCAAGCGTTTCAGTGACTCATTCCTATACCGCACCACTAAGACCTAGAACTCCCTGCCAGCTCACATGTTTACTTATTTTTGAATATTTTTGTATTACTAGAATGGCATTCTTTCACCAGGACTAGTTAAGTGCACTGATGATGACGAAAGTAGTTTTGAATTTCTTATGTAGTTGAATTATAAGGAAAACCTTGATGTTATAAAAAAAAAGTATCTAAGTATGTTTATCCGCATTCTAGATTCCATAACACAAGCTAATCAAGCTTACCATGGGTCTTGATAGCGTTGTGTAGAATGTTATGGACTATTTATAAAAAAAAACTTCCTGATATTCAAGCGAGCTCAAATTCAGAACTAAATTTTCAAATTAAGAACGGTGTTCAAAGCGTGCATTGCAAAAAAAAAAGATAACCACAATGTTGCCATCCCAATATCAATTCGAAATATAAAAATTTACAAGCCATGAACGTTGTGCCGTTTGCTTGCCAATAAAATCGACATCACAATAAGTGGGGTGGTTTCCGAAGTAAATTTTAATACATGCAACATTTAATAATAACCTGCGAAGCGTCTGTAAGGGGATATTGGCGGTTTCGTTATTGAAATTTTACTTTTTTTGGGGTTCCGTCTTTTAATCGAAAAGTGTGGACCGTTTAGAGTTGAACAATATTTTTTTGTACGTAATTTTAATGCCACCAGCCTTTTGGGCAGGTTACCAGTGCACAGGAATTTTTCGATGCCTGGAATCCCTCTCTCCTTTTTTTCGATTTCTTTTATATTCTTGTAAATATTTTATTTTACTAATTTCGTTTTAATTTAATATTAAAAAATCCCTTGAATTTAGTCACTCATTAAATGATTATTTCTAAAAAAATGCTTGTACCATTATTATAGTCTGGGATTGTGCGGTGATGCTTTGTACAGTTTCTAGAATAAATCCATACTAATATTATAAATGTGAAAGTAGCTCTGTCTGTCTGTCTGTATGTTACGCTTTCGAGCCTAAACCAATGAACTGATTCTGATGAAATTTGGTATAGGGGTAGATTAGGCCACGAAAAAGGACATAGGGTATGTTTGGTTGCGATAACCGGCATCCATGCGGGCGGAGCCGCGGGCAAAAGCTTAGTATACCTATATTTTATTGTCAATGCACGTGAGCGGTGCCCCTAACACTAATTCCGTCATAGATTTAAATGGCGCTTTACATCACAAACGGTGCGTGTTCGTCGATGGCGCGAGGACATTGTTCTCAGCGTGGATTTATGTTCGATATAATTTTACAATTTTGTGAAGCAATGTCGCGTCGCGAAAGGTGTGTGTGCAAACAGTTGTGGACGGAGGCACTCTCGTTGAGGTCGATGCGTTAAATCTGTTTTCATCATCCTCGTAGCGATTGAAACAAAGAAAGAAAGAAAAATATTTTATTTAAGTTTCTCACAGTGTGCATCTCACTAAAGGACCTACAAATAAGTAGGTATTACAATTTTATAATTAATAGGTACATTAAATTAATCTACGGCCGAATCATTTTCTGTGCTGCTATCCTTCTCTATCATTCAAAACTGTCTTTTACTAGAGCGATAAAGAGAGTAGGAGTGAGAAACACTCGACAGCTTGACAACTCACTGTCTTTCTCGCTCAAGTGCAATTCATCGAACATTTCACACTGTGTGAACCCAAATAGGGACCTATCTCAACATTGAATGCTGCGCACACCCTTGTGTTGTCCAGTTGCATCCAAAATTTGCAAATGTGTATAAATCTCTGAAGGGGTAGACAGAGATTGTGCTGACACAAATTTTGCCAAACAGTACGCTTTCCGGTCTCCCATAATAGGGGGCGAGCCTGTTGCCGTCAAACAGGCACTTTGTCGTGGATACAGTCCACGTTTTACAGTTTACTGTTGTATAGAGAAAAGCCTTCTATGATACCCACGGGAAGATAAGGAATGGACCTATTCTACTCTACTGGGAAACAATATGGCAGATTTGATTAATGTGTCAGTTTTTTCAGGAATTGCTACCGACTGATCTCCCAACCCTGATGGAAACGCCTACGTCAGAGCTTCACCCATTGAATAGTAGGTGCACTGACTTGCAGGTAAGGTTGACTTTAGCCTGCAGGACGAGGGCCTTCTACACTTCTAACTTGTTCCTAAGTGACGGGAGAAAGAAATTCCTATGTGAAGAATAAGAAAAATTCAAGAGCGTTTATATCAATGACATAAACGCGAATGCATTTACAAATAGAACGCGGAGGAAACATCGTATCACTGAAGGAATCAAACGCCGGAAGCGGAAAGGAACGTATTTTTCGAATTTGAATTCCGAACTCCGACTACATCCGGAACGGAAACTTGAAGATTTTACGAGATGGAACTTTTAAACGTAATGCCGGGTTTATGTGCGTTTAGTTTTATGATTAAGTTTAATCATTTTTTAATCTTAGTTGGCAAAATGTGGATGTTTATACAACTCTGTCTACCTCTTTGGGGATTTACAAGCACCATTATATGGATATAATATATGTATGTGGATTTAGATTAGAAAAAAGTGAAGGTTCAAAACGGTAGCGTCACCCCATAGAGAATTTAGCGTGTCCATGTAGCTTAGTTGGTCAAAGTATCCCACTTTAAATGACAGGTCAGGGGTTCAATTCCTTGGACGTTCACTTTTGACAGCCGACAGCCTCCGTGGCGTGGCGGTAGTGAACGCGACTGCTACGCAGGAGGCGCGGGTTCGATTCCCGCTCAATGCAAATATTTGTTTGCATGAATATGGCTATTTGCATTGGTCTGGGTGTTTCTATGTATAGTAAGTATGTATTTACAAAAAAAAGTATCTAAGTATGTTTATTCGCATTCTAGATAACCATAACATAAGCTAGTTAAGCTATACTTACCATGGGTCAAGAAAGTGTTTGTATGGAATGTTGTGGAATATTTATTATTTATATTTATTTTTCCAATCTAGAAACGATCAAGATGTTAGAATGCTTTTATTCAAGCTCTAGTTATAAATTCGTTTGGTCAAAGCCCACGTTTATGAGAATACCCTTTTAGACGATTGGGAAATAAATTAAAAATAGAAAAAAGGGGGAAAGATTGTAACTTTACGCATCATAGAATTCTTTCCTTCCCCATCGACCTCTATTGATACCGTGCCTAAAAGGCTGGTACCATTAACCTGCTGAATAGCAATTCTTTGAGCGAGGTAAAGGCCAGCCCTATGGTCACGGGAAGAGTCAATTAGTCGCTTCACTATTTCTTTGAATAGCGCGCGGATTTGCACCAACAACATTTCGACTCCAAACGGCTCAAAAGTATATTTACCAGATAAATTGGTATATTTGCACCATTTGAGAGTCTCCGCTGATGCAGCAGAAGCGCATGCCCAGTCCGCACACACATTGAGAAATTGAATTATATCGAGACTGGATTTTCAACTGATTTTTATTACGAAATTTGATCTTCAGTAAAAAATCTGAGTATAAAATACAGTCTTTTTGACTAAACAGGTATGAAAATACTTACAAGTATCCTTCAAACCCCGAGAAGCCGAACAAACAAACGAGCCCGTGACGTATGCGCCAAATCGTTTGGCAAACGCGAAATAATAAATTGTATAACATAACAAATTCAATATAAATAGTTTCGTCCCTCGCGCTGCCATCAAAAATCCCTCTCCTACACTACATTTATCTGTATTAGGAATGGTAAGCTTCATGCTTTAAGGAACCATCTTTATTTTACAGAATTCAATGTTACATAACTATGCTTGTTTAACGTTCAATTCTAAAACGGTATTTAGTACTATATTATTCTACTATGTGGCTAAAATTCCATGTTCACTTTTGAACCAGTCTCTGATTTTATATTTTCTATTTTATCATACAATTTATTAAAAGAATATTTTTTTTATAAATAACACGTCAATTTGACTTCACCTCGCCTGATGTTAAGCTAAAGGCAAAGTCTTGGAAAGAGGGCCACCACCGTAAACATGTAACATGTTAACAGTGGTGGCACTCAGCTTGACGGCCTCGTCAGCCTTTTCGAAATTCAAATATAAGTAACCTTAGTCACGAAGTACTCAAATTGTTTTCAAAGGAATGTAGATTTAAATCTTTTACGTAATTAACTGTCGTCTGACCTTTCAATAATGAAAGAAAATCCTTGTAGAAAAATTTACTCACCTTCGCTATAACTATTTACCATCTCAGATGAGCTGTGAGGAAATCGCTATGACGATGGAGAAGAAGGTTACAAGCAAGTATTGTAACTTTCTTCTCCATCCTCATAGCGGCTTGGATGTAACTAACATCCAGATATTACAATTTGAAGCCTGTGTCCTTTTACAGGTTTTGGTTAGTATATCGACTTTTCCATTAGTGACAAGAGACTAGCAATTGAGGTTATAAACCCAAGCTTATTATTTAATTAATTGTACAAAAATAAAAGTCATCAAAGTCAAGTAGTTATCATAACTTGATACTACAGGTATACCATTACAGGTATATGAACCTGTAATGGATTGAGCATAAAGTTTGTTGACTGAGTTGACCTTGCGACTAATTTGGACCGGTTACTTTGGGATTGTTAAGATTATTCACACTATAGCGAAACCGATTGCAGCGCCACGTGGCGCCAGCGTGAACCTTATTTAAGATTTATGCACACACAAAACAAACATAATATAAATTCGATGAGAAAGTTGGTACATTGGTACTGCTTATTAACCTTTTTTTTACACAAAAATACGCTACTTATAATGCGATATTTACGGCATACTGTATTCTCAATTGATCTGGTACGAGGTTTAGTAGGTAATACTAGCAATATTTCAACAATATCTTGACTATAACCAACTGTCTCACTCTCGTATACCCCGTCCATAATTCAAAAGAAGCAAATCAATGTCACCAGTGACGGAGGCAGAGGCATGTCATATTAGTCTGAATATATTTCACTGCCATTACTATTCCGGACGCGAACCGAAGCGCTGTATGATACCTGAGTTTCAGAGGGCCCTACAGTTTCGGAGGGTCACTGGCTGAGACCCGTCGAAAGTTTTTGGTAGTAAATTGGTAGGTTCAACTGGTTTAGTGGAAATAAATGGAATATGATATGAATGCTAACGGTTTTGGTATATTTATCACTGGTTCAGTGGTGGAGGTTTATGTTTGTACGGGCCTGGGTTCTATTCACATATTGTTATTGGGTAAATGATGATTGTTTTACCATATCAGACAAAATGTGGGTAGGAAAACAAGGTGTGAGGATTCAAAAAAAAAATCGTCCTGACCTATTCGTCTTAAATTTTATATTGCTTGGGATAAACTCTCACGCTGAATCCGACGTGGTAATTTCATTTTTTATGCAACTTAAGTGGCAAACAAGCCCACAAGCCACCTAATGGAAAGTGGTTACCGTGGCCTATTAACGTGTGCAACACCAGGGAGTAACACTCGTGCTGTCTACCCTGTAAGTACAGAAAGTTTCTGTACCGTCAGTGGAGAAGTAAAAGCAGGAGAAGCAAAAAATTTCTCCAGTTTGTGTTATTTTTTTTTATAAAAGGACACGTCAATTTGACTTCACCTCGCCTGATGGTAAGCTAAAGGCAAAGTCTCGGAAAGAGGGTTACAGTGTTAACAGTGGTGGCATACAGCTTGACGGCTTCGTCAGATGCCTTATTACGCCCCGCTTAAAGGTCCCGGGACTGTAGAACTGCGTGAAAATCGAAATAGATTTAAGAAAGTACCTTTAGGGTAGTTTCTTGTATGTATTCGTAAATTCTTTTGTTTTATCCCCCTAATTAGTTGAAATCAGCATGGTGCGACGTCACACCTTGCTATTTTCATACATACACACAAGACATTCATCAAAAAGAAACTGATTTAACTTAAGACGGTTCACCCTATCGAATACTGATGATTAAACAATCCCGATACAACAATACCAATAGAAAACATCACCTAAAGCGACAACACACGTTACGTTATGAAATCATCCAATTCGGTAACATAACACGATCCAATTTCCTCAATATTATAACAAAAAGACAACCAATTCAATCTCACTTAAGGGCAAACACTTATAAAAGCGTATTCACGTATAGCTTTATACATATATCTTGGACTAAAAAATGTGTTCTACCGGGTGTAAGGGAAACCGAAATCCCCCTTTTTTTTTCGTGAGGAAATCCCCTCGGATACCCCCCCTTCCGGAGCCGGAAGGGGAGGTTATGTCGGACTCGAACCGACTAAAACCGCACGCCGACTGTGGGTCGTGGTGCTAGGCCGGAGGTGAGGTTATTCAGCGCACCACCGCCGTAAAGCCGAAATCCCCTAGTGGTACTCCACGTACATAACACATTGGCATAAAAATAAAATCGATACGGACAAAATATTATTTTTTTTATTTCTTTTTACACACCTGCATTAAAACACCATTACAAAAAAGCACGCGCTTGGCACTAGTTGTTTTTTTTTGTAGCGATGTCCTTTTTATAAAATTACCGTTTCATTTGGCTTTACTAACACGATGGAGAGTAAATAATGCAAAATAAAAGATAGAAGAATTAAAAAAAATTCGAAATTTTTTTTTTGGCAAAACAATTTTATGCCAATGTGTTATGTACCTGGAGTACTACTAGGGGTTTTAGTGATGTTCTTTTTATGAAATTACCGTTTCATTTGGCTTTACTAACACGATGGAGAGTAAATAATGCAAAATAAAAGATAGAAAAATTAAAAAAAAAAAACTATTTTTATTTTGTCCAAAACGATTTTATGCCAATGTGTTATGTACCTGGAGTACTACTAGGGGTTTTAGTGATGTTCTTTTTATGAAATTACCGTTTCATTTTGCTTTACTAACACGATGAAGAGTAAATAATGCAAAATAAAAGAGAAGAATTAAAAAAAAACGATTTTTTTTAGCAAAACAATTTTATGCCTATGTGTTATGTTCCTGGAGTACTACTAGGGGTTTTCCGCTTCGGGAGCGTTCCCCTTACACCCGGTATACGCACAGTAGGTACACGTTTCTTGAATGTATTTTGAATATACGAGCACAAATTCACCAAGCATAGATTATTATTAAACCATCCGCGCGTAGCAGGGTCTTTTATATCTTGCGATTTAGGTCCAAGATATGTGAATCCAGCTATACACTTCTCATACAATGCGCCTGGGGCGTATAGCACCACGTTCTTTTGCAAATTGAGAGCAAACGAATCGCATTTTGATTTTATTTTACAATTTCTTTTCGATACCTTGTCTTTAGAAAGGTTGTAAGAGTCGTGGGTACAAATTTGAACTTAATATTCAAGTGGTATGGTTGGTTTTTCAGTGTAAGATGTTGCGAGTGATGTTCTTAGTGTTATGAAAATATACGGGGTAGAATTCGTTTAAGATAAGTAATATTTTGAATGCGTTAGGTTGTGGTGCTACGATGCGTATTACTTACTGTTTTTTTGTAAAACAAATCACTAATTTCATGTAGAAATAGACTGAAAAAAGTTCAATTGAAAGAATTTTAGTGTGATTTTTATACAACTTATGGGATATCGTTCAGAAGCCTTACTTATTCTATCTATACAAGATAACACTCACGCCTAAGCTGTGGGATGAACTCCCTACTGTGGTTTTTTTTTGAGCGACAACTATATGGGGTTGCCGTAACAAGGGTAGCACGAGTGCGACTCCTATAGTGTTGCACAAGTCCATAGGACACGGTAACCACTTTCCATCAGATGGGCTATCTGCTTGCCTGCCACTTAAATGGTTCGGCGGTGGTGCGCTGAGTCGGGGACACCGTTGTCCCCCCTCCCGAGTAGAGCCAGACCGTAAGGGATGGCCCTGGGTCAGCCGGGGTGCGAGGGATATGACAAAGACAACCTCACCTCCGGCCTAGCACAACGACCCTCATTCGGCGTGCGGTTATAGTCGGTTCAAGTCCGAAATAACCTCCCCTTCCGGCTCCGGCGGGGCAGGTATCTGTGGGGATATCCGCACGGAACAAAAGCCACCTAAGTGTTTTAAAAAAAAGAGTGGCGTTCCCGCCCCAACCCCGTATGTTTCGAAGCTAATGTTCAATACTTGATGTATACCGAATGTGATATTGTGACGTGTAGGGGATTGTTATTGATGTCTTGTTCAGATCAACATGTCTGATCTGTGCGTAATAGCGCCGCGCGGTTAGATATGGAAAGTAGATGGGGCGCTAAGTGACGCTGGGATTTCTTGAGATGTTTGTTTGTGGGTTGGGTGATGGGATTATGATACTACTGTGTTACTTTTGATACCTTTATGGTGTACTAGCTGGTGCCCGGTCAGCCTGCGCAGGTGGTACAGGTTCGATCCCCGCTCAATGCAAATATTTTTAAGCATGAATACGGGTATTTGCATTGGTCTGGTCGTGCTTCGGAGAGCACGTTAAACATTACGAGTACCGGGATCCTAGGCGTCGACATTTCAAGTGACGTCCAGTACCGCAGTAATTTAGAGGTCCACGTTTGGAGTTCTTAACAGGGCGAAGCAGTACTTCACTGCGGGGCAGCGACTCCTTCTTTATAAGGCACAGGTGCGCCCCACATGCAGTAGGTACTGCTGTCATCTTTTGCGACATGCTGACTCGGTACAAAGACGTGCGTTGGGGCTCGTCGACAGTCCCATACTCGCAGGCGATGTGGAACCTCTCAGCCTCAGGAGGGACTTTGCCTCACTGTGTGTTTTCTACCGCCTATATAATGGTTTGTGCTCAGATGAATTATTTGACATGATGCCCACAGCTACATTCTATCATCGCACCGCTCGCCATAGACAGGGAATTCATCCCCACACATTGCATCCGAATACGGTGCGCACCGTGCGGTATGAAAGGAACTTCATCCCACGTACGCTCAAGCTGTGGAATGAACTCCCTGCCATGGTTTTCCCTAGCGAGTACAATATGGGGTTCTTCAAGAGGGGCATTAGAAGCTTTCTTCAGGGTAGGCAGCGCGAGTGTAACGCCCCTGGTGTTGCATGCGTCCATAGGCCGCGGTAACCACTTTCCATCAGGTGGGCCGTGTGCTTGTCTGCCACCTAAGTGGTATAAAAAAAATCGGTCCCGGTCCCGGTTGCCATACGAACATTCTATGGCAGTCGTTACGGGTAGTTGGAGCCGTCAAATGTCCAACAACTGGTCTAGCCGCAATGCTTCGATACCGCTTTTGGATTGTGGAGGTCAATGGCAGTTCGCTTCACAGAAAGTATCGAAGTTAAGCCAAATTCGTAGTTAGTCTGATAAAGCGGACGCCAGACTCCAAGCTAAAAAGCTTCGGGTGACTGGGATTAGCTGGTGCCCTGCTTCTGCTTCGTTTTTTTCATTCAACCGAAGCTTTCACCTTGAAGTCTGGATTTCCTTTTTCCAGTCTAACTGCAGCAAACCCGCAGTGATCGGATCTTCGATATTTTGGACTAACCCATCAATTGATGCTAAAAAATTACAAGATGTTATTTATTTTGAAAGACATCGGGAAAAAGAAGCGCTCAAGTGGGACTTGAACCCACGACCTTCCCTTACAAAGAGAAGGGAAATTTGAAGTGATCCAGGTGTAGCTCAATAGCTCAGTTGGAAGAGCATTCCCCCCATAAATGAAAGATCGTGGGTTCAAGTCCCACTTGAGCGCTACTTTTTCCCGATGTATTTCGAACTTACATTGGGACCTAAACATAAACTGGCGAAATGTGGGTGCTAGCACCTCTGCCTACCTCTTCGGGGAATACAGGCGTGAGTTTATGTTATGTTTATGTTATTTCGAACTTAAAAAAGTTAGCATAATAAATGCTACAAAACTTTCATTCAAATGTTATTTATTTTTTGTATTTTAGCCCCTTCGATTACTGAGTGTAGCAAGCAAGTTTCCAAAAAAAGAATGCAGCTTTGTTTTATATTTTAAATTGAATAAGTTTTTCATAGTGAGTTAGACACTTTGTACTTTTCCACTATATTTTATTTTTCATCTGACCGGTTTCGCCTCACGGCATTCTCAAAGGTATGATGTAAAGTTTTACATAAACACTTTTGAGAATGCCGTGAAAAATAAAATATAGTGGAAAAGTACAAAGTGTCTTACTTAATATGTGTAGCAGATTTCACCAAGTGCCATCTCAATCAACAGTATAAACAGTTTAACCCTTTATAGGACACCCTACCTTTTTTTTGAATTTGCGATATATTTTGATGAATATATATTCTAAGGCTCAAGCAATAATGGGATGTATATATAAAAAATCTTAAAAATGGATATTTTTCGAGAAAAACGTAAAAATCTAGTGGCCAGTAAACTGGCCTCTGACCATTCAGCATATGTAACTATCACAGCCTCTTCACTGGCCAGTAAACTGGACATACACTAAATATGTATTTTGGAAGGATAAAAAAGAACTTTTTGTAAAGAATCATCAGTTTTTTAATTAAGGACACAAATGAGCACATCCTCAGCATAAAATTTCTGTAAAAAAACATCTTCTTCTAGCATTAATCTTCAATCAAAATCAAACTTAATTATTATCACAAAAATGCTTCTTCTAAAACTTACTTCTATCTCTAATCAAACTCAAACTTAATTAAAATGGGTGGATCGCGAAATTGTTTGTTGCTCCATTTGTTAAGATCTTCATATACTTCGGGTTGCAATGGAGGCGGCGGCGGCGGGGCGGTGGCGGCGACATCGACGACGACGGGATAGGTGATGTTGAAGGTATCTCCTGTGAGTTTTCCTGTGTAGGTTGTGTTGATGATGTTCCTGCGACGGGTTCTTCGTGCCTGCTACGGGTACTGAAACTGCTGGTATTCGAAGCGAAGGAGTCGTCGAGACAATCATCAGCATCAGAATCACCGCCGATGTCTGACTGGATGGCCTGATCATCCGTTATGCCCATAAAATAATTATTCCACTCATCCTCATCTAAATTCTCCAACTCCTCGTAAGTAAATTCCGTTCTAAAACAATGAAAATAACAATTACCTATATCAAATCTAATGATTTTTATACATATCTACACACTAGCAGAAAAGTGCACAGAAAATTTACAAGAACTCGCGTGATATTAGGTTATAACTACCGAACCAGAATGTTTATGTATGAAGTAATTAATACATATGAATAAAGCCTTATTTATGTATTATTACAAAAAAATTCAGCCCATTACTCTGAAAGAAAAAAAAATTAGAGCAAGTCAAAGTTGACTATGTAAATGTCAGGTTATATTTTTTCCATACACCGGCTGACATTCGATCATAGAAAAATTATGTTTTTATTATTATTTTCTATCATCATCGAACATAAAAACAAAGTATATACTATAATACATCAGTTTTACCTACCTTTTCCATCCAGACATATTTTATTTCACTTTACTAACTAATAACACATGCAGCACTCACGTGGTGACGGTGAAAACTAGCGCGCGGGCAGTCAGTGGCTAGTACACAGGCCACCTTGAAAAATGGCGCGAATTTCTTTGTGTGTGCAACAGATATCAACGCTGGCTAGTCTACGGGCCGGCGTACTTCAACACGAAGCGGAAATGTTCATTAGGTTCAACTTCGTAACCAAACTGTACTCAATATCGACCTTAAAGTGACTGTCCAGTATAGTGGCCACTTTGTATGGGGCGACCTATAAAGGGTTAAAGAAGTTTATCCTTTACGAAAATTATTTGTGGCTATATTATTCGTGCAAATCAACCCCACAGCCCACAGCACAGTGAACCCCAAAACAACTGCTATACACAAACAAACAAACAAAATATTTCTCATATGTTTTACAACACCAGCAACAATTCTAGACGCAATTCATCAGCCTATCTCGTCACCGCTGGCTTTACGACGGCCATTCCTCTATGCCTTCAGCTGCATATCCGCACACGGCCATATGGCCAACATTGGGCCAAAGTCGTAAAAAGGCTTCATTAGACTGACATCGGTGACCACATCGCGGATCTCGTAAAAATCCGTCCCAAGGAGTCACGAACAGCCACAATAAGGCATACATCCCGCGCGTTGCCTGCGAATGTCTTATACGTGATACTTTTGGCTGTTATTGCGGGTAGCATTGAAAAGAATAGATATGGCATGACAAAAAT
Organism: Eilema sororculum; assembly: GCA_914829495.1. NCBI lineage: Eukaryota > Metazoa > Arthropoda > Insecta > Lepidoptera > Erebidae > Eilema > Eilema sororculum. The sequence goes on from OU618536.1 coordinate 19,073,169, forward strand.
ATTGGCTAGAAAGTAGGATAGAAGAAACAAAAAGCTTTCTAAAAATGCCGCAGTGAAGTTTGTTGCGCGGTTTCTTCTCCACCAGCGCCTTTGAAGCGGTGGTAAACTTAGATTAAGTAGAATTAAAATTGTCGTCAATAAGAAACATTTTTTTGTTCAATATTGAGATTAAATGACTTTGACTTTGACTTTTCTACTTACATTGGCTTCAAACCCTCGAGTACTTTTGCTTTTCTTTTTCTTTTAAAATAGGTCTGAATTGTCAGTGGAAGGTGTGATCACTTTGATTTTAGCTTGTGATAATACTAAGTCAGTTTCAATTATTTCATTTACACTACTACTACCAACATTCTTAAGAACTGTTGGAAGCAATGAATGATTTTTCAACCATTTTTGAAGATGGCACCACCGTCGCCCTTGAAGACGGATATAAAGAGAAGGAAAATTTGAAATGTTTCAGGTGTGGCTCAATAGCTCAGTTGGAAGAGCATTCCCCCTGTAAGGGAAAGGTCGTGAGTTCAAGTGTCACTTGAGCGTTTAATTTTTTCCGATGTTTTACACACTCGAAGTTATAAAAATCGTTACGTCTATTCTATTCATACATAACTCTATGTATCGGCTTTTACGCGTGTCTAGGTAAATATAAAGGTATAAAAGTGACGAATGCGAGGTAGAGTTTGAAGGATAGAGACATCCGTTGTATTATAGAGCATGACGAATCTGAGTGAGACGTGAGAGGAATATAGGAGATTTTGGTCATTTTTGTAGAGATTGGAGAGTTTAGTAGAGTTCTTGATAGAGGTTTTTCATGTTTTATGTGCGGGGTAGAACTCGTAATTTTTTTATTAAATCCTTTGCTAGCGTTATTATTATTGGTGTTTGGTGGCAATACCTATGTGTTAGAGCCAGTTTTGAACTTTAATTGTAATCATTGGCAGGTTGTGTACCCATTATTAGGCTCTTGGTAGGTACTGACAGCTTACCAATGGTAAGCTCAGTCAGCGTCAAAAATATCTTGCGATGAAGTCTCAAAATGATCTTGAAACTCTCGTATTAAGAGCAAATCAACAACGCAAATCGTCAACATCTTTCTGATGCTGACTGTATACTGGTTCGAACATTTTTCCGCTTGATTTGATTTCTACTTTAATGCAGAAATTGCACAGTTACAGTTTGCTAAGATATTTCTTAAAAGAGTTAGTTATATGCTTGAGTCAATCGCAGTAAATAAAATTAGAACAAGCGCTATATTATGAAATGTTAGGTTCAAAACGTGGACCGATTCACGCTTCTTGGGGGCCCAACAAGATTTGTGGGGGTCCAAGGTAATTTCACCTGCTAAACAAGCCGGGCAAGAGGGGATATTCCCCGGTCAACCTCATCCTAAACATCTAATGAGCCAAGACCCGGCTCGAATCCTGGCCATTACACTACCGACGTGAACCCACTCCTAGCACAAGCAATATAGCTCAGTTGGAGGGGTTAAGGGGAATATTAGTAATTTCAGTTGCTAATATTCTTATAAAAAAGATACGTGCAAATTTAGTCGGTTCATGTCTGACATAACCACCCCCACTAGCTCCAATAAAAAAATATGAATTCTAAAACTCCATGGGTATTTGGTACTTAAAAATGGTTCTGGGGGTTAGAAGACGACAGTTGAAAGAAAGAAAAAAAGAAAAAAAAATGAAGAAAGAAAAATATATGATTTACGTTCCTCACAGTGTGCATCTCACAATATATACGAAGACTTATATTTAATAGGTATTCGTAATAGTTACAACAGATATATGTAGGTATTATCCCGCGTGGATGTCGGTTATTGCGACCAAACATAGCCTATGTCCTTTCTAAAAGTCTAATTTCATCAAATACCACTAACAATACAAAAAAAAATACCAAATTTCATCAAAATCGGTTCAGTGGGTTAGGCGTGAAAGCGTAACATATAGACAGACAGACAGACAGGCAGAGTTACTTTTGCATTTATAATATTAGTATGGATAGTTGCTCCTGGAAAAGCCGACATGCCAAGGTAACACAACAAGCATACCTTTTTTTTTTAAATCGAAAAATGGAAAATCCGCATGGATACCACCCCCACGGAGCCGGTGAAGGTGGTTATGTCGAACTCGAACCGAATAAAACGCACGCCGTCTTGGGTCTTTGGTTGCCGAAAGCATATCTCTCGCACCCCGGCAGACCCAGGACCATCTCTTTCGAGATGGCCCCCTTCGGGCTGTGGGGGCTTTAGTGTCCCCATCTAGCCTCGGGTACGCTGAGCCGCCGGCTCCACCGATCACCCCCAGGCCAGCGCTCATACAACACAAAGCACAAGTTTTGGATGCACTTGGAAGTCGCAATGATGATGATAATGATTACAATATTCCATTCATATATCACCGTCACAAAAATCATATCAACAATCTTACATTCATCCGCCATCGACAGACTAAGTCATAAAATGTAGGTGGACAATTTGTGAGCAATACACCCTACCTTTACGGAAGTAGGGTGCCCAGTAATAGCGGTATAAAAAGGACATACCCCTGTATGCGTCAACTGGATTGACCACACTTTACTGCCGGAAAATAGGCGTAGTAAAATATTTTATCTTGTCCTTTACTTACGTGAAATTTGATAAGTTAAATGATTGGGAAAATTGTTTTCTTTTTTATGAATAATTCAATGGGGTTATCGTTTTTTTTTCTATTGGATTCTTGAGTGTCTGTATGTTGGGATCCGACAGTACACTTGCAGCCCAAGACAAAGGGCCCGCTAGACCCTGCCAGCTCACGTGTTTCCTTCTTCCTACAGTCCCGGGTCCTTTAAGCGGGGCGTGAAAAGGCATCTGCTGAGGCCGTCAAGCTGAGTGCCAAGACTGATTTACGGTGGTGACCCTTGGATGAGACTTTGCCTTTAGCTTAACATCAGGCAAGGTGAAGTCAAATTGACGTGTCCTTTATTAAAAAAAAAAAGATGGCAATAAGCTCGCATACTATTACGTCATGGGACTGAAACTCATAATCGGCGAAACGTGGGTGCTAATACCCCTCTGCCTACCCCTTTGAGGATTTACAGGCGTGAGTATATGGATAGACTTGAGTGTCTATTTAGATCAGTTACTTTTTAGAGTTCCGTATCAAGAGGGTTAAAAATGGAATCCTATTAGGTACTAAGATTGATAGATGTCTGTCTGTCTGTCACCGGACCATATTTTATGCACCGCTGACGGTAGTTGACCACTGAGGATGTATTTCTATTGTCACTATAATAATAAGTACTAATAATCAAAAAAATAAAACAATTAAAAACCCCCGACACTCCCCATCCCCACTTTAACCCCATAACTTTTAAACGGCTCTACCGATTTTCATCAAACATGTCTAAGAACACTCGCACATAAATCACCTTTAAAACAAAAAAAAAACTATATTAAAATCGCTTAATCCGTTCGGGAGCTATGTTACCACAGACAGACACACACGTCAAACTTATGACACCGTTCTCTTTGCGTCAGTGATTAAAAACAGAAAAAAATCGTTATCCTTTCATGCGATAGTACAACTTCTACTTGAAATATTTTTATTTACCGTCAAAGCAGAAAGTTGTATGAAAAAAATGTATAAAATACTAATGACCTACCGGTTCCATCTGTAGCGTACTTCGTAACCACGTTTCAACTCTTTAAAAAAATGCCCGTAATTTATTAATTTTCATCAAATATTCATTACTGATGTACATTATTTTAAAATCCAATAAAATAACCACTATTTACTTAGCATCAGTAACAATTTATTGGCCAATTTCTCATAAAATCGCCCCACACACAACTAGCCACCTTTCTCATAAAAAGTCTATAAAAATCCATCAAATTGCCGTGATTCGACGGTAGGCGTAAAATATTAAGGGCTTACTAACACAGTCTCAATAAGGGTGGCAAATCGTAAAATTTACCCTAAAAATTTACCCCTGAGACTTACCAGTAATGGTACGAAAAGGCTAAGTAGTAGCCAAGTGGTTAACACATAACAAGGTAAGTATATTAGGGCCTAAAATATCTAGACAAAAGTCATCCTGAAGTAATTTACATTTCTATAATTGTATTTTCTTTTTTGTAAGTAATTTGGATCTAAAGAAGGGTTGTTAATCAACCCCCTCAATACACGAGTGTCACGTCGCGGACCAATTTAACACCCAATTTATGTTGAAAAATTCTTCGGCGACGAGAGGGTTAAAAATGCAATTGGGACTTGATAATAAGACTCTAATGTTAGCTATTACTTATAAAGGAATGTATATAGGATGAAATGAAATTAATACTACCAGATAATTTTGCTTTCGAAACTGTGCTCAAATTCTTTCTATCTGAAACGGCTATAAAATCAATATCAATAAAATTGAAATAGATTTTTTTTATTAACATAATAAATTTTATTGTTCAACAATGAAAAATACACTTAATAGGTACAATTTAGAAAAAAAAAGTAATGAAAATATAAATATAAATATTTAAATTCGTCGTGAAATTCCTCCGCATCGTCGCCGACCGGTAACGTACCCAGAAGGCTGGCTGCATTGCCACGTTGAATGACAATGCTTAACCTCTGTGCAAGGTAATAACCAGCCTTCTGGTCACGCGTAGCGTCGATCAGCCGCTTTGCCAGATCTTTATAAAGAAAACGGGCACTTGGGCCCCATGTCCCCAACGTTTCAACCCCAAACGGCTCAAAAACATAATCACCTGTTAAGTTACAGTATTTGCGCCGTTTGAAGTATATTTTTATATAGGTACAAAGATCCAGATTAGTGAAGATAGTGTTGCAAGCACTCAATGAGATAAAACCATATAAGTATGTGACAACGTCCATCTTTAGTGACCCCGTGACCATTGCTACTGAAAATGAGCCAAAACGTTGGGCTTAATTAATGTAAATAACACTAAATAAATCGCGATAGATACCATTAAAAATAATCTTATATTTAAATCAAACATAGTACATACAAGATACTCGCGAAAAACATAACCCTTCTTAACGGGCGGGTAAAACGTTGTCTTAATTGAATGAAAATACAACATATGCACTAAGTGGTAACCGTAGTCACGACCTTTGACTTACTGACTTGCAATTTTATAGGTTAAGAAGTAAATATTGGGTTTACCCGTAGACAGAAAAGAATAGTTAAACGTAGTGTATTCAAAGTCTTTGGGTTTACCACTGATGACCAAAATTCATTTGATCATTTGATGTACGACCGATAAAACAATAGGCAATTCTACTACTGATCGAATGAGCAATTGACCAAAAGAGTTTTTATCGAACCAACATTTGGTATTTTTACTACTGATCGAATGGACGTTTGGTCGAAAAACAGTCGGGTTGTGCACCTTTCTCAATAAAGCGACTACAATATGGGGTTCTTCAAGAGGGGCATTAGAAGGTTTCTTCAGGGTAGGCAGCGCGAGTGTAACGCCCCTGGTGTTGCATACGTCCATAGGCCGCGTAACCACTTTCCATCAGGTGGGCCGTGTGCTTGTCTGCCACCTAAGTGGTATAAAAAAACTAACATTCCCTGGTGCCACACTGTTTTTCGACCAAACGTTCATTCGATCAGTAGTAAAAATACCAAATGTTTGTTCGATAAAAACTCTTTTGTTCAATTGCTCATTCGATCAGTAGCAGAATGGCCTAATGTTTTATCAGTCATACGTCAAATGATCAAATGAAATTCGGTCACCAGTGGTAAACCGGTAAAAATTAGATTATCTTACATCCCCCATTTTTGTGCAATTCATCACAGTACTTTCAAGAAACAATGACACAATTGGAGGTAGTGCCTGCGCCCATAACGGAGGTGTGGATGCTAAAACCACACGCGTTACGCCACGGATTGACTGCCTCATAAAATGCAGAGATGTAACATCAAAGTTTTATATGCTGGGTGACAGAATCTGGAGTTACACACTGTTTGTAAGTCACGTAGGAGTTACTTCAATAATGGGGCAGAATAATACTGATTTAAAATAGATTTTATTTGCAAATTAGGTGTTGTCAGCGGATACACCCGAGAGAAATGATGGTTCCGTTGCTGCAGAACTTGGACAAAATGTAGTGTTATCTCAAGGAAAATCCATGCCTACCAAAGTTGGCCAGATCAGTGCTGTTCATTGTGATTGAGTCTTCTTTTTCATTTTAGCGTTAATCCCAGTCACATCCGAAGCTTTCAGCTTGAAGTCTGGGATCCGCTCCCGAGGAGGGCCAGACCGTAAGGGATTGCCCTGGGTCAGCCGGGGTGCGAGGGATATGTCGATGACAACCTCACCTCCGGCCTAGCACCGCGACCCACAGTCGGGGTGCGGTTTTAGTCGGTTTGATTCTGACATAACCTTCCCTTTCGGCTCCGGCAGGGGGGGTATCCGAGGGGATTTCGGCACGAAAAAAAAGGGGTCCGCTTCCTTTAAGCGGGGCGTGAAAAGGCATCTGATAAAGCCGTCAAGCTGAGTGCCACCACTGTTAACATGGTACATGTTTACGATGGTGACCCTCTTTCCGAGACTTTGCCTTTAGCTTACATCAGGCGAGGTGAAGTCAAATTGACATGTACTTTATAAAAAAAAGTCTAACTGTGGATTTGGCTAAACTGTGATTGAGTAACAAACATTAAAAAACTTTGACTTTTAACTGCAAATGCAACGTTTTGAATCTTGCAGTTAAAAACTATATCGCTAAGCTATAGAGCTGTTGTAGTGAAAATATTTCAGAAGTAATAAATAACACCTTACCTATAATGAACTTAACACAGACATAATATTCAAAACATACCCACGTCACCCGATAAATCAGTTTACATCCATTGTCCAAATGCCTATTATCCAAAACTTCGCGTGTATGTGTGTGTGTGCAACAAACTTGGAAACTACTGTCCACTCAACTTAAGGTAAGTTCCCAACTAGCCGGACCATGGTTCCGTACAAGATTATGACGCTATGCTTCAAGAAGTTCTGCTTAAAGGCCTTTGTGTGGTCCTGTGTGGTCAGAGTTGCGTGTTTTGTAGTATGCCTCGTCAGATATTATGTGTATTGTTATGTATGATAATTGTTTTACGTTTATAAATTGTATTCTGTGGCTCTCTTCTGATTTGGTAGTCGGGATATGACATTAGCATACTGGCAGAAAAGGAGGAGGCTACTATGAAAGCAAGTTCCAGTCATGTAGGTACTATGAAGTCAGTTTCGTTTTCTTACGGTGTACCGAAGTGTCAGACACCATCTTCGGATTCATCCATACTAATATTATAAATGCGAAAGTAACTCTGTCTATCTGTCTGTCTGTCTGTCTGTCTGTATTTTACGCTTTCACGCCTAAACCACTGAACCGATTTTGATGAAATTTGGTATAGGGGTAGATGAGACCATGGGAAGGCTATGCTATGGTCGTGATAACCGACATCCACGCGGGCGGAGCCGCGGGCAAAAGCTAGTATTGGAATAAATGTGTTCCCTGGAACTAATTACACGTGGGGACACCGTTGTCCCTCCTCCCGAGGAGGCCGAGGATGGCCCTGGGTCAGCCGGGGTGCGAGGGATATTTACACGAAACTTCGAACCGCAACTATTTCGTTGTATGCTTGATATAAAAATCTATTGTCGTTCGTAAACATTCCTCAGATCTGCTGACCTCTTAAGAGGACTTCCTAGCAACTGTTTCTCCATAGTTATATTTTTGTTTTCGTAAAATCAAGATCTTCTGTACACATGTCCCTGTTATTTTATTTTTGTCAGCAGTCAATAAAATAAGAAAATATGATCGTCTAAAGATGATAAAAAATGACTAATTCTTACCGGCATGTTTGGAGGACTACCAGACAAATTCGGAAAGGTCTTAACGTTATAAAAAATAACAGGAACATGGAAACGCTATTTCCTAATAAAACGGTGTCAAAAATATTTAAATCGGCGTAGTTTTCCCTGAAAAAAAACGGGAAATTCGAAACCTCGATTTTGCCGGATTTTGGCGGCTATCCTTATTATCGCACTCTACGGGGACAGGGGCGACGGCAATAGGATTATTCGCCAGCTAGGCTTTCCTCTTAAGTTTTTGGTTTAGTTCCTACTACAGTAGATGGAATAGGGCCAACTCGTCTCTTCGTGGCTGTCGTAGAAGTCAATTTAGGTATAGGAGTGTTCTCCATCCGACAGCAAAGTTTTTCTCTTAATATAATTGACTACGGAGCCCCCACTGGGTGACTCAGACTCGCACTTAACCTTTTTTTCATTCTCTATTATTAGAATAGATACCATATTGAGTGTTTAATCGCTGACATGTTCTCATTTTTTTTGTTGTTTATCTAGCTTTTAATCATATCGACGTAGTACTGATACGGCAATATTTACAGGCACATTGAAACGCTACAACATTCGCAATAGGGAAAAACACTGTTCTGACGTGTCGTATGTTATATTATTCGCAATATTCGTATTATGAGTATTACGGCAGTCTGTTGTCAAAGTGGAACGAGGGCACAAGTCTAGTGAGAAGTTTTCTCAAGTTGAAGCAGTTTAACAAATATGGGCGATCGAAAAAAAGAGACTCTAATGAAGAGAGAGGTTCCAGGTATATGTTATAGTAGTTATAAAGGAAAATATTTTTTTAAAGGTGCCTTTCCGATTATATCAGGAAAAATTAATTGCTCAGGTGGGGCTTGAATCCACGACCTTTCCCTTGCAGGGGCAATGCTCTTCCAACTAAGCTACTGACCCACGCATTAATCAATTTCTCTTTTCGATAATTCGTCTTTAAGGCGACGGTGGTGTCCATCTTCGCCACTGTCGAGCAATTAATTTCATCAATCAACAATCATTTCAGCAATCAAAGTTTAAAGTAAAAAAAAAATTCAAATATTTGGGCGGAGTAATTAAAATCAATGTTTAAAAATGGTTGAAAAATCATAAATTGGTTCCAACAGTTCGTAAAAGTGTTGGTAGATTACTCCACTGTCGTCGCCTAAAAGACTGATAATTATAGAGAAGGGTAATTTGAATTGACTCAGGTGTGGCTCAGTAGCTTAGTTAGAAGAAGGGAAAGGTCGTGGGTTCAAGCCCCACCTGAGCAATTCATTTTTCCTGATGTAGTCGAATTGTAAAGTTAGCATAATAAATGCTAGTTTCTTAACACCACTCTTCCTTTTCTATGTTTAAATGCCTTTTAAGTGTACAATAAAGTATAAAAAAAATATAAAAAAATAGCAAACAAGCACACGGCCTATCTGGTGGAAAGTGATTACCTTGACCTAGGGACGTATGCAACACAAGGGCCCATGCTGCCGACCCTATTATAAACAGATCATTTCTGAACAATCAGTTTTAATACCACTTAAGTGGCAGACACACGGCCCACCTGATGGAAAGTGGTTACCGTAGCCTATGAACGTGTGCAATCTCAGCGAAGTCATACTCGTGCGGCTGACCCTGTAAGAACCGAGAGTTTCTATGACGTCGGTACAGAAGAACAAAATAAATGATTAAAAAACCATTGGCCAATCATAAACCAAAAGAAAATGAATGGCTACCGCCTGCTATCAAACTTGTTTCGCTCTTTTGAACAGCAGTCGGGTTTCTTAATTTTTTAATAATTTATTTTAGTTTAAAATTTTGGATTATGATAAGACATATAATATACATATTTTTGTAATCGTCTTCTGATTCCTTTGATACCGTACTCGTAAGTTAGACGATTTTTTTTTGACAACACATATTTTGGCGTCAAAAATCCAATTTATAGGTTTTGCACACATTTTATGTATCCTATGGTGCTCGGAAGGTAAATACCTTTCATTTGAGACACCACTCCTAGGAATCTCTCCAGCCGTTAGGCCTGTAGAGGGCAACAAAGAAAACTACATATTCAATTCATTTATTGGCTCACAAAAGAATATGGTTACACATTGATGGTAAGTAATAATAAAGTGGATCCTCATATTCACCATCTCTGGCATGTGAGACTACGTACATAATACTTATATTATTAGTTAACACTTACATTTGCTTAATATATAGAAGTTAGGTATACAATAAGAATTAAAACAAAATATCATGCAGTGTCATAATATCATAATCCGCCTAATGTCATAATAATCATAATGTCAATAATAAAAATATGTCAGTGTCCATAATATTTCAATTATTTATATCTTTATCATTTCAATACAGAATTAATCACATAACCTCATCCTTCATCAATAACATTTACATATCTAGATATTCTTGGACACTGTAGAAACACTTGTTTTTCAGCCACTTATATAAGTTTCTGCGGAAAAGATTTAGAGGCAGATCCTTAATTTCATTTGGTAACTTATTAAAAACTTTGATGGTCATTGGATAGCAGCTTCTTTTATATTGCTCCGTTTTAATCGAAGGCAATAATAGGCGACCAGGCATCTTAAAATTATAGTGGTCTTCAAGTGTTTTAAATAAATCTTTATGCCCTTTAACAAAGTTACAACACTCATAGATATAAATTGATGGGGCTGTTAGCAGGTTCAATTTTTTAAATAATGGTTTGCACGATGTTAATTGGTCCACGTTGCAAAGTGCCCGTATACATTGCTTTTGAGATAGGAAAACCCTGTCAAATTCTACTGAATTACCCCATAGCAAAATGCCATATCTTAAGTTAGATGCTACGTAACCATGATATGCCTGCAATGCAGTTTTTTGGTTACATATTTTTGTAAGTCGCCATAGTGCATAAACATATCTATTTACTTTTGAACATAGTTTGACTATATGTGACTTCCATGAAATCTGATTGTCAAGACATAATCCAAGGAAGTTTACAGTGTCTGATTCTATTAAAGGTTTGTCTTTACATACAATACTTAATCTATCATTTCTTCTTTTCCTGTTATAAAATTGCAAAAATGTGTTTTTATCAACATTTACTCTAAGGTTATTACTTTCTAGCCATGTTATAATACGTTCTACAGCGTGATTGACCTCTTTATTGAACTTATCCATAGGATCGTTATGATTTTGCGTTACCACTAATGATATGTCATCCGCAAAGAGAGAACAATAATGGTCCGTTATATCAGGCAAATCATTAATGTAAATAAGGAATAAAAGCGGGCCCAGTATACTCCCCTGCGAAACTCCGACAGTATTTTCTGCTAGGTCTGATTTATGTGCTACTTCTTCGTTTTGGTCATTAATGTTAGTGATCTCTACATATTGTCGTCTATTTTCAAGATAGCTTTGTAGCCACTTGTTTGCTACACCTCTAATGCCATATCTGTCACATTTTTGGAGAAGAGTTTTGTGAGATACAAAATCAAACGCTTTACTCATGTCAAAAAAGATGGCACATGTGTTAATTTTCTTATCGATGTTTTCAGCTATTTTACTATACTCGTAATACATATACACATGCGCGAAAAACATTACCTTCGCTCGTACAGTTGGGTAAAAAGACAAGCCTTTGGTCTTCCAGCGGACAGTAAATACACGTGGCCTATAATATTCTAACAGTTATAGCAAATATTTTGTAACAATGTAGTTTCAATTATGCAGAAAAATAATGTTATCATCAGAATAATAAATTATCTTATGAAGGGCCGGTGCGACCAAACGCGAGTTTTATCTTTATGGAATAGGGAGCAGACGGATCGCCTGATGGTAAGCGATCACCGCCACCTATGTACACCCGCAACACCAGAGGAGTCACGAGAGTTCGCTCTTTTCTTGAAGGTTTGAAGGTCACGCTGGTGATAGTTCATTCCACAGTTTAGTTGTGCGAGGCAGAAAATTTCTCAAGAAACGCACGGTTGTGGACCGCCAACCGTCCAGATAAATTTATTCCTAGAATAAACAGCCTGTTAATTCTAAGGATAAACTTTACTGGCGTTTGCTTGCATTGACCATTAGTAAACAGATTTAAAAACCAAATATAGTTACAATTCGATGAATAGTATCTCCAAATAGTAAAAAATATAATTATTGTTTAGCCCTTTTACTTTGATATAATAGTAATATTTTAATTCAAGCGTTGTCGTGTCATCAATTTTATAGTGAAAAACATTGTTATTTACTTATGTTATTGTAATGGGTGTGCGTTGTTTTATAGACAAAAGTTTCATATAATTTCGTTTTACAGAAAATGTTTCGCATAATTTCGTTTCATAGAATAATCAATATACATAATACTTACTTTAAAGATTTTTAAATCATTGACTTTTGTTTCACATAAATTTTAATGTTAGAATAATCATTTCATAGAATAACAAATCAAATATTCTTCTTTTTTATATTGGTTATTTCATATAAAACTTTTTTGCGCAAAGATATTTTCTGGGTGGTTTAAAAAAAAATAACCACGAAGGCTAAGGCGAGAGCTCCGCTTCGCTTCGCTCTCGCCTTAGCCTTCTAACCTAACCTATCCGAGTCGGGGTATTATCTAATTAAATTACTACAAGCAATCGGGAAAAAAAATGTATCTAAATTTTACTGTTTGAAATAGATGGTGGTTAGTGGTTGTTTTTAAGATTCCTTAAATAATAATTCTACAGTTTGATAAGTATGTTAAACAAAAATATGTGAAAAAAAATTCATTAAATTGTGTTTCTGTGAAAAGTGATTCATTGTGGTAAATTGTCTTTGAAACAATAATATTCGAAATAAAAATATAAGAACCAAATATTATATGAAACATTTTCTGTAAAATGAAATTCTATGAAATTTCTTTCTACGAAATAAGGCGCTCCCTATTGTAATAATAAGGAAAAGTAATATCTAACTAGTCTATGAGTAATTTTATGTAAGGATTCATTTAATACAATACCTACTCATTGTTTTATAAATTAAAATACAAAATAAGCACAATGACTGATTCCGTTGTATTGTTGTGTGAAGTAATGTAGGTACGCAAAAGAGTAAAAAAAACTGTACCTATTTACCTTTTCTGCCGTCTCTTGGAGATGTCCGATCTCCTCTCCTACAAAAGGACGCATCAAGCATTGGAAAGAGTTGAACGATCTTTATACTGCATGATCCATGCTGCATTATATGCAGTAGCCTCACCGTCAAATTCCTGCTACAATTCTTAAGTAGTTCCTTTACAGAGTTGTGCTCAAAGTCTTCAGCAATATGCAATATGCTACCGTTGAACTGTGGCTTTAGCTGACTCTGGAAGACTTTCCTAATCTTAATCATCTTTGAGGTGGCAGTTTTGAAAGTTTATTTCATTTTATATTTTAGTTTATTCTTTCAGAAAAACTTACAGCTAGAATACAGAGCATAAATAATTTATAAAAAAGATGGCCAATTAAAAGTTTTCACATGTACTAGTAATATAGTAGCATGTACACGGACGGCAGACAGTTATGCAATAAGCATATCGTGTATTCTACAAAACAGCGAAGTATATTTATACATACATATTCATAAAACAAAGAAAAAACAGGTTATTTAGAGAACTTGTCAAAGAACACTCCACTTAGTATGACTTTAATTTAATTGGTTCTGGTGAAAAATAAATCTAAATTGTATGCATAGTGAATTGTACCCTCGACACACCCTGACAAAGTATGAATTTTATCTGTAGGTGCATTTTTTTGTTGATTGATTGTGTGTGTCATCTGTGCGTCTGAGGAAGCCTAAGTTGGTATAATTATGTGCCACTAACAACCTGCACCTACAGATAAAATTCATACTTACGTCATTCATACTTAGCAATTCAGAACGGTCTATAGAGTGATTTACTAATTTACTTAATTTAAATAAAAGAGTTAAGTCAGCTATATTCCTACGTTCGGATAATGGAAGAATGTGAAATTTTCTACACCTGCCCAAATAATTAGGTAAATAGGTACAAGATCTGACTGCATATATCGCAAAAATTTCCTTTGGATGTTTCAATGTTAGTTACTTAAACACGCCCAAACGGCTGAATGGACCTAGCTGAAATTTCGTACCAGAATAGATTATAGTCCGGAACAACTTAGGCTACTTTTTATCTCAGTAAGAAATTCCCATGGGTTGCAGGCACGTCATGAATAAATACATTTATATATGTTTACAGGTCTGGTCCTTGAAGCGAATGTATATCAAGAAGCTACTCGACTTCTAAATCCTTTGCCTCCTCCGCGTCCCTTGACACCTCAAGTCCAGCTCCAGCCGAAATATATGAAGAAGACTAACAAGAACAAGAACGTTGGAAGCATGAAGATAAAACTTATGATGAAAAAAAGACCACACCAGAAGAACTTTCCACGATCAGCATTAAAAAATGCGATGTTGGAGTATTTCCAAAGCCTTAAAAATTATTAACCAGTAGTAATAACTCGAAGAAGAAAAAGAAGAAACCAGTTTCTAGAGTTATATTGTTTACCTGATTATCTTAATGTTTTACTTAACTGCTTGTAATAGGTGCTGTTTCCATCATTTCTTGTTCAATTTGTGAGGTTGCATTATTGTCTGATGTGCTCTTTCAAATTAATTCCATCTTCTTCTATGCAAAACCACACATGTTGTATTAAGTTGTCGCTCCTATACGTTACGAACCATAATACCGTATAATATTAAGTTGGTTGAGGCAGTTTGTTACGATCACCGTTGGATACTTCAGAATCTACTGGAGCTCCTCATAACATAAATTCAGTTCTTGACGCTTTCTGGGATACGCTTGGACTTGTACCTAAATCCATCACCTAGTTTATAGTTGTTTCTTTTGATGTGAAATAGAAGGAAAACGGTGACTTTCGGAATTGTACCAACAAAAACCACATAGTGTTAGACTTCCCAAGAAATCCTGGGATCCTTTGGAGCCTACTGGAAATCCTTTGAACATGTTCAGATCACATTAGCTACCACGTAAAACCATCGTCCATTTGAACAGCGCGGCGCTCACTGCTGTGGAGAAAGGGTTAGGAAAGGTTATAGGGGTTATAGGGTTCCTTCGCCACTGACTCACTGTATAGGTTTTCAGGGTTTCCTTACTCCCAGCCTATGTTCTGAACTATATCAGGATTCTTAATATTTCTCCGCGTGTCTCTCTGATAAGCAGAGAGCACAGTGGAGAAATAGATATATCAGGAACGATTTTTCTCAATCTTTTATATGAATATAGGTACGAAGCAAGCGTCTATTAAGTCAAGAAAATGCCAAGTAAATTTAATATCGAAAATAATAGAAGTGCGTCACTTCTGTGAACTTTGGTATTTATTAATAACTAACTGTCCCGGCGAACTTCGTACCGCCAATTTTTTCCTACCCTCGTGGCGTCAGATCCCGTTCCCGCTGCACCATTTAGGGGGATGGAAAATAGATGTTGGCCGATTCTCAGACCTACTCAATATGCTCACAAAATTTCATCAAAATCGGTCTAGCCGTTTCGGAGGAGTATGGCAACAAAAACTGTGACACGAGAATTTTATGTATTAGATTATGCTAACTTGTAAGTTCGAAAAACATCGAAAAAATTTAATTCTCAAGTGAGACTTGAACTCACGACCTTTCTCTTACAGGGGGAATGCTCTTCCAACTGAGCTATTGAGCCACACCTGAATCATTTCAAATTTTCCTTCTCTTTATATCCGTCTTTAAGGGCGACGGTGGAGCCATCTACCAACATTCTTACGAACTGTTGGAAACAATGAATGATTTTTCAGCCATTTTTAAACATTGAATTTTTATGACTCCGCCCAAATATTATGCTAACTTTTAATGTAAGAGAAAGGTCGTGAGTTCAAGTCTCACTTGAGCATTTCATTTTTTCCGATGTTTTTCGAGTAAAGTAATGTGTCACGCATTTACTTCATAGAAATCCAGTCCTTCATATTGCATTACCTTTATTGGTCGAATTAAAATAAACTAAGCTTTACCTTGTAATGGTTCGGGCTATTATGACTCATCACTGCATAACCGGACATATTTGGCATTCCACACAGGTCATTCAGAGAGAACTTGATTATTATCAGAATGTAATCATTCTGTCCTTCGTAGAATGTAACCTATTTGTTATGTTTTTTTTACATCAGGCTCATCAATATGACTTATTTCGGATGTCGTATGTGCTATTTTAGTTTTGATGATTAGTCCATCGAAATCTAACATTTTTGGGCTTAGCGTGCATTTACATCTGACCCTGTTTAAAGTTAAAAAAGAAATAATTTTGGAAACGACACCACGGAAACAGGCTGTGGAAAAAGAGGTTCTTTTCCAAGATGGGGGCCGTGAGTCAAAAGGTGCAACCCCGCAAACTTGGATTTAACTATAAAATGACCCCTCTTGATATCTTAAAAAGAAAATTGACGCCTGTGACAAGCGCACTACTCCAAAGGTAACTTTTCAATGTATTCGATGCTAAAATAAATTTCTCTCAATTTTGTATAGCGTATTTATTTATTTTTTTCTTCTATGACAATTACATAAAATTTTTCACAAAGGTACATACACAACAAAGGTACAGTCCATCAAATCTAAGAGGTACCGTTTGACGTTTCATATTTTTCAAACCGAAACAACTTTGTTCATACGTACATTATTCAGTTTCGATAACCTTTTTCATAAAACCATGAATTTAGAAAGATTTCATTATTGTATCTAAAAATGTACAATTCTTAATATCTAAATGTAATTGAAAACTTTCAAACAAAGCAAAATAACACATATTTACACAGTAAATAATTTCTAATAGTTATATTCTTGACCTCATTACAAAGTTACGTAGTTAGGTCACTGCACGTAGTGTTGCGACTCTTCGGATACACTTGTATGCAAAAAAATCGTTTACATATACGAAAAATCGAATGTATTATTTACAAATTACACTTGACAACCAAACAAATATTTTTTCATGTGAATGGGATTTATCTCACATATTACGATTACATAACTAAATAGTTATGTAATCGTAAAATATGAGATAAAACCCATTCACCAAAAATACGTATTTATAAATCAAATATATTTGCTTCTTTAAAAAGTTGTCGAAAGCGATTTGTCGATTTTTGATTTTCGCGCCCAAATAAGTCGGGGTTTCTCGCGCTAACGCTGTCGAAATAGTAAATGGAGTCAGGGATAGTGTTTTTTACATTTATTTTTGTGTATGATAGTATGGGTTTGCATATTACAGAGAAATAAACAAATTTTTAACAAGCACATCCATTGATTTTACAATTACAATTTTTTCTTCTAAGTCTTATTTCTACGTCTAAAACTAATAAAAATAAGGTATGTAGAACCCATTCACAAAAATGTTGTTGCCTGATGTTATAAATTAACGACGTTACTGCGCGACCGCATAATGCACTGAATACACAGATACCCTAAAATAAATTGATTTAATTATTTTTAGGTCAATAGGCAAAATCGCAGGTGTCCAAGTCTCTACAATTTTTTTTTTCTGGCAACACTGCCAACTACAAGCGCACGCGGTCCGCTCGGTCGGTTCGGCGTCAGCAGTCTCTCGCCATCTTGGAAGCTGACTGTGCGCGTACTTGCTTTCTCGTTTGTGTTTTACAATTTGTGACTTGGCTATTACTTTTCTGGACTGATCATTCTTTATCCGTTTACCTTGGCAATATTTATACTGGACTCCGAACTAAGCAAGTGTTTATTAATAATGTCGAAAAGAGGACGTACTTTGAACAGCCAGGCTCGTGAATTGGTGGTGAAATTACACGAGTATTTTGAGCGTGAATCTCAAAATGGTGGACTTCTACTGCCAGTTACACAAGTTCGGGATCGCGTCGGTGAAGCTCTCGGTATTGGTAGCCGCACCGTTGGCAAAATATTAAGTGAAAAATATGGGCCTTCGGGGAGTGACAGTAACGTACTTCACACACCGAAAAAACGAAAAAGAAATAAACCTGTGACAGGCATCGATGAATTCGATAGTCATGCTATTAGAAACCATATATACGGGTATTTTACAAGAGGCGAATTTCCAACATTGGCAAAGTTATGTGCAACTTTAAAAGATGCCGGGCTGTATAAGGGAAGCATAGAGTCGTTGAGAACGGTAATAACAGGAATTGGCTTCAGATACAAAAAAGTTGACAAACGAAAAATTGTTATGGAGCGACATGACATAATTATGCAGCGACTAACATTCCTGCGCGAAGTTAAACAAATTATAAACTGGGATAATGTAATATTTTTGGACGAAACTTGGCTAAATTCCAACCATTCTGTGCCGAAAACATGGACTGATGATTCTGAAGCTTCGTGCTCGAAGGTGCCGATAGGAAAAGGTGGACGCCTCATAATATGCCATGCTGGGTCAGCGTCTACAGGCTTCGTGGAAAACTCTTTATTAGCTTTCCAATCCAAAAGCACTAAATAATAATAATAATTGTCTTTATTGTACACCAAGGATATAGCATAATAACAAGTAATAACAATTTGGTAGGTAAATACAATTGGCGGCCTTATCGCTCTGCGGCAATCTCTTCCAGGCAACCATAGGATGGAGAGAAAAAAATAGAGACAATGATTTCAGGGTAGTTTGGTGTACATAGATAATAAATAATCAAGTGATAACAAATAAAATAAATAAACACAATAGCTACCTAAGTATAGGTAGATATACATAAATATATCAAACATACATACATACTATTACGAGTAAGATTATGGCATAACATTAATATACACATAAATATAGATACTAACATTTTCCCATATTATAATCAAGGAAAATAATTAATTGTTTATTCCACTTCGGTCAGAGAGACTAGGTAGTGTTCTCTGACTTGTCTTTTAAATATAGGCAAGGACTGAGCTCGCCTGATAGTTGCTGGGAGAGCATTCCACAACCGAACCGCTTGAACTGAAAAAGATTTGTCGGCAAAATTGGTGGAATGACTCGGCATTTTCAATCTCAGATTCTCTGATGATCTCAAAACCTTCGAGTGTGTGTTGTGCAGGAACTCAAAACGTTGTTTGAGGTATGAGGGAGTTAAGGGATTAAATAAAATGTTGTACAATAAGGAAAGAATATGAGTATTCCGGCGAAGGCGTATAGGTAACCACTTGAGTTTTTTTCGAAATTCCGAAACATGATCATATTTGCGTAGACCAAATATGAATCTTATACAAAGATTTTGGAGTCTCTCAAGCTTGTTGAGTTGGTCTTCAGTGAGATCGAGATAGCTGGCATCAGCATAGTCAAGGATAGGGAAAAGAAGGCTTTGTGCAAGCGCAGTCTTAGTGGCAGTGGGTAGAAAATTTTGGAGCCTGCGCAGGGATCCCGCAGCGGCAAAAGTTTTGCGCTTTAATTCCTGGACCTGTGGACCCCAAGATAAGTGATTGTCCATAAGTATCCCCAGGTTTTTAACCTGGTGACTACAAGTCACGTGTGGAAGAAGTGACCAATCTACTTTCTCCATCATCCTAGAGCTACCAACAACAATGACCTGTGTCTTGCGTGGATTAACCTCAAGTCCGTGCGAAGCACTCCAGTTACATATTGATGCAAGGTCACTGTTAATGGTGTTGACAGCATCCTTCAATTGATCCGCTGGAGCCCGAGAATATATCTGAAGATCATCTGCATATAGGTGGTAGGAAGAAGATAGGTCGTTGGTGATTGTGTTTATAAAAACTGAGAAGAGTAAGGGAGATAGAACGCCGCCCTGTGGTACACCAACAGTAGTTGTACACCATGAGGAAGAAGTATCCTTGATACAAACACGCTGTCGGCGACCAAACAGGTAACTACGAAACCAGTCAACTACCGTTGGCTTTAGCCATGATTCGGAAACAAGAATAGCATGTATGTGCATCATGAAGAAATGGACGCAGTAAGGTTCCGAGAGTGGTTCTTAAATTTATTACAGAATATCCCTCCTAACAGCACAATTATAATGGATAATGCCCCATACCACTCTGTGCAAATTGATAAAGCACCTACGTCAGCCAATAAGAAAGCAGATTTGGTGGCATGGCTGCAAAGAAAAGGAGTGGATGCCGACATGTCACTATTAAAAGCTGAATTATTACAGTTAGTGAAATTGCATAAACCACCAAAACCGACATATGTAATTGACCAATTGGCCGAAGAGCACGGGCACAAAGTCATACGACTTCCTCCGTACCATTGCCAATATAATGCCATTGAACTGATTTGGGCCCAAGTTAAAGGTAATATTTTATAATATTATAATAATAACACGAGTACTTCTAACATTTATAATTTAAACAATGGTTTTCGTCTGCTATCAAATAGTTACATTATTGTTTTACAGGTTATGCAGCAAGACACAACACAAAACCACCCCTCAGTGTCAAGAAAATGGAAGGTTTATTAAAGGAAGCATGTGCCCAAGTTACACAGGAAGATTGGAGTAAAGTAGTACAAAAAACAAAGAAAATAATAATGGACGACTTCGAAAGAGACGTACACTTTGATAATGTAATGGACAATCAACTGGTCATTAATTTAAATGACGATGATGACGAAGACGACGATACTAGTACTAGTAGTGAATAAAAAAATATCCTAAACATTTCTTTTATTTAATTATAACAATTGATTTCTTAAAATTCGGATATTATAGTAATCGATCTCTTAAAGTTCGGATATTATAGTAATCGATTTTTTCATCCCATCCCTATCATTCAATTGTCAGAACTGTCAAACGGTACTTCTTAGATTTGACGGACTGTAATTACATTTGTACAGTTTTATTTTATATAGGACACGTCAATTTGACTTCACTTCGCTTGATGGTAAGCTGAGGGCAAAGTCCCGAAGTTGCTGATGTTTCATTGTTAGCACCCGATAATTATCTCCCTTTTATCTAATTAAGCTGAACTACCCTCTGACTCTCGTAGTACATCGAGAAAAATGTCTGCGCCCGAGTCCGGACTATCCTTTGACTGTCCTGCCTCGAGAAGGATGTCTGCACCAAAGTCTGGAACATCAACAAGGACCGACTTGTTAGGGAGGTTGACATGGCTTCGCAGGGGCCACGGTAAGGGACCAACCTTCCGAACCGACATTTTCGAAGGCAGTACGCCTTAGTTTTCCTCAATCCTCTTTTTCAAATAATAATAGTAATATAGTAATAATAGTAATATAGTAATAATAGTAATAATAGTAATAATAGTAATAATAGTAATAATAGTAATAATGGTAATATACTAATAATAGTAATAATAGTAATAATAGTAATAATAGTAATAATAGTAATAATAGTAATAATAGTAATAATAGTAATAATAGTAATAATAGTAATAATAGTAACAACAGCAACAGCTCAACAGCTCGCCTCTTGTACTTGCCTTTATTGGCCGGCCAAGAGTGGAGTCGCAAGAGCGGAACCTGAGCTCCAGGTTGGAAGTGTAAAATGTCATAACGCCGGGGGCCTGCTGACCGACTTCTGTATCGCGATCTTGCACCCCGCAGACTCACCTCTCGACAACCTTAGCCGCTCAACGGGTGTTGCTCCATGGCCGCACTATGTGTGGCTATTTTAATGGGGCCCATGCAATGAGTTGGCGAGTCACCACCTGCCTCTTTAACAATTTTGAGACTTATTGTCATGGCAGGCGTCCGTTAGTCTCCCCTCATAGCCCATTCACCAGTCCATCTAATACTCAACCCCATAGCCCATAAACTAGTTTCCATTATTCCAATAGTCTCTGCACCTAGCGGGGACCATCCCCGGGTGTATCATATTGTGCGCTCGGGGGTGGTATCCGCCATGTGTCTATCCCTAGCATATTAAACTCTCTTATAAGGGCCTCTACGTCTTGGCTTCGGCCCGACGCACGCCTTCCAAAGGCCCGGGACTCCATAGTCCCGAGAGTCACGGAACAGAGAAACGTAATAATAGTAATAATAGTAATAATAGTAATAATAGTAATAATAGTAATAATAGTAATAATAGTAATAATAGTAATAATAGTAATAATAGTAATAATAGTAATAATAGTAATAATAGTAATAATAGTAATAATAGTAATAATAGTAATAATAGTAATAATAGTAATAATAGTAATAATAGTAATAATAGTAATAATAGTAATAATAGTAATAATAGTAATAATAGTAATAATAGTAATAATAGTAATAATAGTAATAATAGTAATAATAGTAATAATAGTAATAATAGTAATAATAGTAATAATAGTAATAATAGTAATAATAGTAATAATAGTAATAATAGTAATAATAGTAATAATAGTAGGGGCAGGGGCAGCTTGTGGCGAGCTGTTGGTGAGTGGCGACACCACGTACCCTGATTCTCCCGAGGGTTGGAATTTATTCCGCCCCGCCTCTTGTGCTTGCCTTTATTGGCCGGCCAAAAGTGGAGTCGCAAGAGCGGAACCTATGCTCCAGGTTGGAAGTGTAAAATGTCATAACGCCGGGGGCCTGCTGACCGTCTTCTGTTTCGCGATCTTGCACCCCGCAGACTCACCTCTCGACAACCTTAGCCGCTCAACGGGTGTTGCTCCATGGCCGCACTATGCGTGGCTATTTTAATGGGGCCCATGCAATGAGCTGGCGAGTCACCACCTGCCTTTTTAACAATTTTGAGACTTATTGTCATGGCAGGCGTCCGTTAGTCTCCCCCATAGCCCATTCACCAGTCCATCCAATACTCAACCCCATAGCCCATAATCTAGTTTCCATTATTCCAATAGTCTCTGCACCTGGCGGGGACCATCCCCGGGTGTATCATATTGTGCGCTCGGGGGTGGTATCCGCCATGTGTGTCTATCCCTAGCATATTAAACTCTCTTAAAAGGGCCTCTACGTCTTGGCTTCGGCCCGACGCACGCCTTCCAAAGATCCGGGACACAATAGTCCCGAGAGTCATGGAACAGAGAAACGTAATAATAGTAATAATAGTAATAATAGTAATAATAGTAATAATAGTAATAATAGTAATAATAGTAATAATGGTAATATAGTAATAATAGTAATAGTAAATAATAAAGTATACGAATTCTATAGCATCCCTTAAGTAGTTTAGTTTAATCATTCAGGTGTAATGAAATTTTCCACAATTTTGTTTATAATATTTATTTATTATTTTACATTAATTAATTGTTAATGCCCTTACTAATAAAAAAATATACAGGCTTTTTTATATGGTACTGTTTTTTTATTAGTAAGGGTCTTCGTATTTATAAATTGTATTATGACATTTACATAAAACTGGTTAAGCTACATCTAAAGTAGTAGAAGTAACAACCCTAGCTTGGGTTCAGGAACTTAGGGGACACCTAGAGATCTAACTAACAAATTAACTATTGATCATGTCGGATTCGCAAATGGTCGGATTCTCATATCGTCATAGTTCAGTTAGGAAGAAAAGTGTTATCTAGTAATCAAATAAAAAAAAACTATAAAAAATATAAATAACTGACCAAAAGTGCCACAAGTTTTTTTAGAACATTCTACACAACGCTATCTAGACCCCTGGTAAGCTTAATTAGCTTGTGTTATGGAATCTAGAATGCGGAAACCTTTTTTTTGGTATTACATACATAATTATAGATACCTACATTTTAAAAGCAGTAATTAGGTAGTTATGTATTTTACCATTATTGTTTATGTTGTTATCTGTACTGAATCCGACGAAACGAGAATCCGACCAAATGCGAATAAGCGATCATGTTTCCCATCTCGATTTCGCAAGGAACCTATTCCAGGAATAAAATGTGTTATTACCGATTATAGTATATCCGTGTAAAAAATCCGTGTCTGTTGTTGAAGTGTGACACACTATCACAGCCTTATCCATCAATTGATAGGTGTTCTGGCTTCTTTGGGTGGTTCACTTTTGGTTCCGAAGGTTCTCGTCTGGTCCTCGGTTCCTTGCTCCTAGGACCCCATAAGCGATAAACGTTATCAGATGACGAAATTTCCGAAGGTTCAAACTTAAAAGGTGGATTTGGATAGTAGACTTTCGCTTGATATTGTTTGATACCTGAAAGCAATTACATTTTGCTTAGCTTTTTTAAAAATAAAATATGTTTAGTAAATAAAAAAATAATTTCCAACAGGTGGACCGTGTGCTTGCCTGCCACCTAAGTGGTATAAAAAAATTAACATATTAAACTCATTGATATGCTAACTATTACTTGACTGTAAATTTATAATACATAATATAATCTAATAATGTTTTTTATTTAATTTGTTTCAATTAAAATAAATTATTAAATTACATTATTAGTAAACAACATTTTACTGTTACTTATTACTAATAACATATTATTACAAGTCGCACACGTCCACACACACACACACACACACACACACACACACACACACACACACACACACACACACACACACACACACACACACACACACACACACACACACACACACACACACACACACACACACACACACACACACACACACACACACACACACACACACACACACACACACACACACACACACACACACACACACACACACACACACACACACACCTAATATTTTGTGCTTAGTTCTAATTCCATTTTTGTTTTTCTTTTTTTTTTCTCTTTGCACTGAATCATATGATAATTTGCGCTAATTTAAGTATAATACACACTTATCTTGTAGGGGGCCTGGTAATCTGTATGACAGGGTTTCCTAGTTCAGATACCAGTCTCCCACAAAGGATTAAAATGTTACATAATACGAAGTGCTTAAATGTATTTTAATACCTTTGTGGAAGAGAATAAATAAATATATTATTATTCTCTTTATTCATTTTAAAAAACTTATAAATTATATTTTTAAATACATATAAAAAAAAAAAACATATATTTAAAAATATAAAAAATAGTATCCCACCGGCATCGGGTACAGGGACCAAGCTACCGGTGGTTAGGGCTCCAGAGAAAGGAACTTCCTCACGATGCGCGCCGTATCAAGGAGTACTGCCTTCTGCATCTGGCCCTTGACCCAACCATCCAACCCGAGCCTCTTTAGATGTTGGTCGAGGCTCTTTGCTATCAGTCCGTTGACTGATACGACTATCGGTACAATGATTGCTGAGTCAACATTCCACATGTCGACAACCTCGTGAGCCAAGTCCAAGTACTTAACTTGTTTATCTTTCTCAGCTTTCACGAGATTCTCGTCATGAGGAATGGTGACATCAACAATCAATGCTCGGCGTTCGGATCGGTCTATCACCACAATGTCAGGCTTGTTAGCTACAACAGTCCTATCAGTGATGATAGATCGATCCCAGTACAATGTGATATGACTATTTTCTAGAACTGGCTCAGGAACATACCTATAGTACGGTACCTCAACTTCCACAAGGTTGTATTTCAGAGCAAGTCGCTGATGGATTATCCTGGCTACTTGATTATGTCTGTGCAAGTACTCGCCGTTAGCAAGACGAGAACAACCGGAAGTAATATGCCTGAGGGATTCACCAGGTTGGTGACACGCTCGACAAATGTCAATTGTGCCATCCCTCATGATATACTTCCGGTAGTTATTCGTCTTGATAACTTCGTCTGCAATTGCACAGACAAAACCTTCAGTTTCCCCAAAAAGGTTACTGAAACGTAGCCAGGATACGGATGCCAGTAGGTCTACTTCGGGCCTGTGGAGGGCCCGATAGAACCTGCCATGTAGCTCCTTACTCTGCCATACCTCCCTGCGGCTGTCAGTGCCAATTATTGTAGGCCTGCGCCAGTTCTCTTTAGCCAAACCGAGCGGGGTTAGCCCGGTATCTACGTTGACTACATCACGATGCATATCCACGTTCGACTTTAGAAAGTAGTCTCTGAGATTGCACACCTCGCGATTATGAAGGGTCTTAGCATTTAAAAAACCTCGACCCCCACATTTTCGCGGGATGTACAATCTCATGACTGACGACCTTGGGTGGTGCATTCGGAATGCAGTCAACTGAGTCCGGACTTTCCTATCGATGGTATCGAGTTCAGTCTGAGTCCACTTGAGTATGCCAAAAGAGTACATCAAGAGTGGCATGACCCAACTGTTACAGGCACGCACCTTGTTACCACCTGACAAAAGACTGTTAAGTACCTTTTTCAGGCGGCCAAAGAAACGTTCCTGTAACATTTGTTTCATGCCCACCTCATTGATGCATAACGCCTGTGACATACCCAAGTATTTATAGGTCTCAGTTACGAGGAGTGATCTGAGGTTAGTGGAATCAGAGAGTTGTATACCCTCCGACTCCACCACCCGCCCTCGCTTTACATGAATGACTGCACATTTGTCCACACCAAACGCCATTTTAATAGAATTACTGAATGTTTCAGTTACCTTCAGTAAAGCTATTAATTGAGGGTTGGTGTGGGCGAATAGCTTTAAATCGTCCATGTAAAAGAGGTGGGAAACCATCTGACCCTCTCTTCGTAACCTATAACCTAACCCTGAATTCACTAGTAAAGTACTAAGTGGGTTCAGGGCTAAGCAGAACCAAAGGGGACTCACGACTGTCCCCTTGAAAAATACCCCGCTCTATTGTTATCGGCTCGCCACTACCCAAAGCCTGGCGACACCCTGGATAGAAAAGAACCGTCCTCCATTGCCCCATACATGACCTTAGGAAGGTACATAGAGTTGTATTCACTTTATACAACTCCAGCACCCTCAAAAGCCATGTATGTGGCACGGAGTCAAACGCTTTCTTGTAATCTATCCAGCATGCCGCCAGATCCTTACGATTGCGGCGAGCTTGTTGGCTAATAGTCATATCAATCAGGAGGAGCTCCTTAGTACCCCGGGCCCCATTCCTACATCCATTCTGAGAGGCACACATAATAGAATTATTGTTTATATGATTGTTAATCTTAGCTCTCAGGATGGATGTAAGAAGTTTATAGACCGTTGGGAGACATGTAATCGGTCTATAATTATTGGGCTCCAGGGTACTACCAGTTTTATGGAGCAGGTGAGTAACTCCTGTCGTCATAAAAACTGGTAGCGTCCCAGATTCTACAGCGGATTGAAATTGTGAGGCCAAAACAACATGCGAACTCCGTAGCCATTTTAGCCAGAAATTGTGCAGTCCATCCGGTCCTGGAGATTTCCAGTTAGACAGCGAACGGACCGCACAATCTACATCGGTGGCATCAATGTAAATTTCTTCCATTTCAGGAATAGGTTCGCATGCTCTTTCTACCTCACGCATCCAATCGCCTTCAGTGTGGCTGACGGGCACCGACCAGATACTGCGCCAGAACGCATTTGTGGCTTCAGCATCCGGCCGTCGCACGTCATCCACACTTTCATCTGTTCGCTCCCAGTTTCTATATACCCACCTTTGGTCTCTTTGGAACATACGATTGACGGTATATCGATCAACTCGCTTTTTGTATCTTCGAATACGGTTTGCCCATGCACAGACTTTCTGCTTCAGGAAGTCAATACGCTCTGTGACCCGAGACGTATAATCTTGGGGACTAATATTAGTCCCCGCAAACGCTCGGGTCACATAGCGCATCACCCTTGGGCGAGTATTGCCCGACCTGAAGCAGATTAATTTACCGATGAGCACCCTTGCCTCGGCCACACGTCGTTCAATTCTGCATTGCCATGCTGGTATGGCAGGCTTAGGTCGTATGGCAGGATCTTTAATGGGAAATTTAGCACCTGCCATACGACATGCTGCCACAGCAGTACAATACAGAACTGAATGAGTGTCACCGAGGTTTTCACTATTTTCTAAATATTTAGGTAATAATGAATCAAGGGCACTCACCAGCGCTATATTACGTCTATGTATGGGCAACCGCGGGAGACGTGGCCTGACATGTATGGGCATTGATCGATATTCCCGCAGCGCATATTCCAAAGCCTCCTTAATCTCTTCATTGTACTGAATACTTACTGGAATAGGTGTGTCATCCCGCGTAACATGTGAATCTTCATTCAATGCAGTTGTAGAAGCAGGAGCAGGAGCCAGGGCGGGGGTGACACAAATATTTCGTAAGCATTCTTGCCGTAGTGTCTCAAGTACGGTTTCATTCAACATATGATTGCGTTGAATGACCCGTACTTGGTCCGATAGTCTTTGTGCCGATGTGTTGACGGAAGGTTCAAGCGCCTGAAACAGAGGAAGCATCCGAGAACGGTACGCACTGAGGTTAGTTCCCCCCTCTGTAGCCGCAAAATATGCCCGCATGACGTTTTCGTTGATAGAATGAGTCCATCGCATGCGGTGCACATTACCACCGGCAGCGGGGGCCCTATTCGAAGCCGGAGGGCGTCGGGGTCCCAAGCAGGTCGGTGGACGGCCTCTCCCCGGCCGACGTACAGGTGTTGGCGACGTCGGCGGGGAGAAATACTCGTCGGAGCTCGACGCCTCAACAGGAGTTGGTCTTGGAGATGTGGTTCCCGGAGCCTGCGAGGCGGAGCTGCACGACGAGTCCGTGGGTGTCAGGTGTGCATCTTGTATTATTATCTTGGTCTTCGCTCTTGTCAACATAATTTATTTTTGAAATATTTGGTTGTGATTTTTGACATAATATGTCTGTCATGTTTTATTTTCCTGGTTCTATTTTCACTCTGGTGTTTATTTTGTTACAAATCATTATGCGTTTTGTTTTATTCAGTTATTATAAGCCACTAAAATAATATTATTTGTATTGAAATAGGATAAAAGTGCTAAAAATCTAAAAATCTTTAAAGAGAAAAATATTATGTATTATTATTATTATTATTATTATATTATTATTATATGTCCAGAACTGTTTTGTTTCTGGTGTGTTAGGCCATTACCTATGACTAAAAAGCTTCGTGAGACACATTATTATTATTATTAATATAGCACACATTTTGAAACATGCTGTACCTTCACATTACGCCTATTGGTAAACCATGTTTCTTGTAATTAAAGATATATTGATATATTATATTCTATAGGTTCCTATTATTCCTATTGGTTCATATCATATGTATATTAAATCTTTTTTGACAGGGAGCTATGTCAAAAAAATGGTAAGGTTGCGCACAGGGCAGTATGAAAGAAACATCCCACGCACACTAAGCTGTGGAATGATCTACGATGTTGTTTCTCTAAGCAAATACAATATGGAGTGTTCTTCAAGAAGGGCCTTAGAAAGTTTTTACAGGGTTCGCAGCACGAGTATGATATCCCCTGGTGTTAGGCCATGGTAACCACTTCTCCACAGGATGGTTGAGTGCTTGTCTACCACCTAAGTTTAATTGTATATAAAGGACGTAGAAATAAGTGAAACCTGGATTATTCTTTGGTGGTTCAGGGTCATCAGGTATCGAAGGTTTCGGAGGCGGCAGGGGATCCATTAACTGCGTAGCTTCTTGGAAGACTTTCGCCTCTAGTTTTAAATCTGAAAACATGTAGGAATACAATTAATTGTTGTTTGATGAAGAGTTAGGACTTGACAGCCTCAGTCTGTGATCATTTTCAGTACCTACCTTGTCAGTCAAAAGCGATCAGATTTTTACTGTACATACCTACCTATATTTTCTATTGCAGGTAAAATTATTGCATTAGTGTACATTTATGTGCTCGATAATTTTCTTATCTTATGCCAACGCGAGCAATATTAAAATAATGAATTACCCATTTTATCAAACAGAAAAGAGTACATGAATCGCCGTTGTTAAAATCAAATAATCATTCACTGATTTTATAACCAAACCAACACAATGTAAACAAATTGAAAGGAACATTACATCATGTAGAGTTTAAATAGACGTTGTTAATTAAAATAATTTACTCCTCTTATGGAAATATTTAATCGTAACAAATGGATTCTGGTAAAAAAATTTAAGAACTGAAATGTAAGAACTAACGAATTCCGAAAGTAATTTTTTTTCAGTATACGTCCTATTTCGACTGGGCTTTTATTGAGTACTTATAATGACTCTCATAAGTTATTATTGTTTAGACAATTAAAACATATCCATCCAAAGGTTGTCTGGAAGAGATCTCTTGTACATTATTCATAATGTTGTCCTTACATGTATTATAATTTATTGATGTACAATAGATTCATCTTGTCTTATCATTTATTAAAAAATATATTAAGACTATCAATCTGGCAATGTTTACAAATCACTAGTAGGCAATTGCTGGGAAAATAAATTGCTACAAATTTTCTATTAAGTTTGCCTCTGATTTGGGCTAAGTAATTGAATTTAATTTTTGTAAGAAGAATATTCAACTAAGCTAAATTGTTTCTGCAAGGAGTGGTTTCAGGACTGTAGTGTGATGGTCAGTATTCAAAACCGGGACATGTCGATGACAAGGCCGGTCCCTTAACCACTTAGCCAAAGACGCTTAAAATAAATTAATAGCCCAGACTCAGCCTCGGATATAGGCTCGAGTCAACAATAGTGCCCAAAATAGTATGGCAATAGCCCCCCCCCCCCCCCTCCCCCAATACATGGTAAGGCAATAGACCCCTTAATACATGGGACCGATTACAATTATTGCTGAAATGTGGGTGTTAATATTCACCTTTGTGTAACCCTATGTGGATAAAGGCATGATTATATAAAGAAAAGAAAAGAAAATATTTTTTATTTCGCTTGGCAGTACTTCGACATATCATGCAACATAATATAATTCCTTACTTTAATTATTAGTGTAACATAGACTTAGGATACACACTTAACTCTAGGAACCGTGAAATTAACACACTGCCAAGTTGAAATAAAGAAATATATGTATGTATGCATAATAATCATATGATTATACATACCTGGCAATTCTTTGTTAAGATGATTAGGTTCATCATCTGCACCCGTTTGCATTGTATCGCCGGTGTCTTCAAAAGTTGTAAATAAATTCTTTCATCACCCGAGAACCACAATTAGAACGTGCACAAATTCACTCACCTTTCTAGCATATGATAAATATTATGAGTGTGATAAAAAACGTGTGACGAACATATTATTTCTGTCCCATTCGGACTTATTATCAATTAGATAATTATAACATGTAGTTAGATATTGTATACACTGACTGAATCATGTCTTCAAGTCTTCATGATAAAAATAAAAGTTGACTTCTCAATTAGGTAAGACACGATCGAATACCCGTCCCAATTGAACAGTCCGACCAGTACCTCCCTCCTACAGAATACCGCGGCCATAATAACCTCGTGTTGTGTTCCCGGAGGTGAGTAGGGTAACAGAGAGTGCGTTTATAACGTTTGTGCTGTCAGTGGGAAGACCTAAAGGCTTGTCCTGTCCTTCTAGACTGATGGCACAGAAACTCTCTGTTCTTACAGGGTCAGTCTTACTGTCAGTCTTCTCGAATTAGGTGAACTAGGCATTAGTATTTCTATTATTGTTTTATTATTTGGAAGTTGAGTGTACTGAGAAGTCGACAGCACGCGTTTTTTGCTAATCTAGTAATTCAGGCGTAAATAAATTTCTCACTGCGTGGAATAGATTAATAAAGTTAATCTTTACTGCCTTTATTAATAAAAAAAAATATGTACTACTCGTGCGAGTTAACATGGCACCTGGCTCAAGCAAGTGACGTTTAAAGTACTGACTGCAAAAGAAATTTTGAATTTTCGAGAGCACCATATTATATTAGATAAATTTCTTAAATTCTTTAATATTGATTAAAATAATTAATAGATTTCTGATCGTAAGATTAAAAAATAAACAATATTCATGGCATGTTTTTCTTATAATAAACTTGTGTTATACTTACATTGTTGTAAAGCTGAAAGTATAACGTATTACAGGTTTATTTAATAAAATCACTGTTGGTGAAACTACTAGACATTTTTTATTTCTAAAAATGAAATTATTAATATAAATATATTGATGAAATGTTATCCCAATAAAATATTGTGATTGTTTATCTGTATAATTTTCACATCCTTGTATCGCACCCCTTATTATTAAACCAGGTTAAAGCTATTTTTATCGGAAAGGATATCTGAGATCACAGCAGTGACTAATCATGCCAAATTATAAGAGGACATAATAATTTTACTAGCACCAGTTCCTTTAGTGGTAGTTTACTGCCTAAATTATGACAGTACACGTGCATACTGAGAGGGAAAAAGTCCTATTCATTATTTTTATAATATTAATTTGATGGATTAGTTTAGTTTTTACTACGGTGATGATTACCGACGTTGTAATAAGATTCTATATTGATAATGAGGTTTATTGAAAGTGTGGATGCATGTTTGTTAGGTATTTAATCAAACCACATAACGGTAGAACGAATCTGGATGAAATTTGGCAGAGATAAACAATTTAAAAAAAAGGAATAGGTACTTCATAATCCAATCAATTCAATTCAAAAAATCCAAGAAATCCATACTAATATTATAAATGCAGAACATAGTAAATCTGTATGTTATAAAGTATTATGATGAAAACTCAATAAAATAAATCAATATAAATGTTCCAAATGTATCAATAACAAAACTCTACAAAATCTGATATTAAAAACTCCGATATTAAAATGTACAACAGTCACTGTGATGCGGACGCTACTGCAGGACGAGAGCGGGGCATCGCGCGGAGAAGTGGGAGGAGGGTTATTCGCAAGGCCAGGTGCCATGTTAACTCGCACGAGCTGTATGATATTTTTTCATTATTATGGGCTTTCGTATTACATTATATTATGGCAATTAGGTACATTAAATTCTAAACCTAAATCATTACAGTTACCTACTCATATTGAATAACACACTTGTACTTTTCCACTGAGTTTATTATAATTCTGAACCTGACCGGTTTCGACTTACAGCATTCTCAAAGGTTTACATTGATGTTTTTTTTTACATTTACTGTTAATGAGTTCGATCCCCGTTCAGTGCAAATAATTGTATGCATGAATATGGG
Source organism: Eilema sororculum (assembly GCA_914829495.1). Taxonomy (NCBI): domain Eukaryota; kingdom Metazoa; phylum Arthropoda; class Insecta; order Lepidoptera; family Erebidae; genus Eilema; species Eilema sororculum. Next base: position 19,105,979 of record OU618536.1, read on the forward strand.
TATATACGTTGTTCGAAAATCCACTAAATTACTAATGTTATTTTTAAACTATCGCGGTGTAAACTCATGTTTTTTTATAACTATTAGGAACTTCACGCGATAAAAAATTGTGACTTACTTTTGTCGACGCTCCGGGTGCGATGCTGTACCCGTGGTCACGACTTGACAGTCAGTTATAAATAACCATCCACTTAATTACGTTCTCATTAGAGTTCTTTGTGCATACAGTGGTACAGTTTTCACGGTAATCATAACTGTCAAGTAATCCAGTAGATTCTCGTGCACTAGAGACACCGCCCATGACGATAGTGGCAGTAGCATCGAGATAAAGTCCCTTTTGAGGTTGAGAGATTCTACATCGCCCGTGAGTATGCGGGTATCAAAAAGGTAAAAGTGCTCCATGTGAAGTCGAACTTGCGCCTTTTGAAGAAAGAGTCGTACTCGTTGCCTCACAGTGACGTACTGCTTCACCATGGTATTTTTTTTTCGTGCAGAATATCCCCACGAGTGCCAGTGGGGGAGGTAATGTAGCAGTCGTACCGACTAAAACGCACGCCATCTTTGGATCAAAGTCCAAAGCCGAAAGTGAGGTTGTTGGACATATCCCTCGCACTTCAGCGGACCCCGGGCCATCCCTGTCGATCTGGCCCTCTTCAAAGAGGGGGCTTCGGCAAGGTATGGGCATGGTAGAGGCAGTAGAAAACCACTTGAGACTTTCAGTGACCTCAGGACTATCTTAGCTTGGACCTCAGCTTATCAACTAGCTATTGCTCGCGTTTCTCGTCCTTCTCTTGCAACCCATGGGAACTTATTCCAAGAATAAAAGGTGGCCTATGTTATTCCCAACTATCATCTACGTCTGTACCAAATATCAACCGGATTCATTCAGCCGTTTGATTGTAATTAGATAACACCATTCGAAACATCTTCTTATACTATCTTTGAAATAATATTTTAGGTACTAGAAGTAGAATTAAAAATGTACTACAAATTCTACAGCACGCGTGATTTGCTATTTTAGTTACTCAGGCGTAATAAAATTTCTCACTATTTAGTATAGCTTATTTATTATTAATATATTATACTTATTAATATTATTATTAATACATTGCATTATGGCAATTAAATTTAATTCGTGAGCTAATCAGAGATTCTCATTCAGTTAATTAATCAATTAACCCACCGCCGTCCACTGCTGGACATACCTAGGCCAGAAAAAGGTGGCTGGGACAAACTTGATGTGGAAGGCGGAGGAGCGGCTGAAATAGTACACGTTGATAGTTTCATTATATTCGTATTAATACTGACAAAATAATTTCCAATTTTTTGAATTTTTTTATGTTCGGATCCGAACCCCAATTCTGCTAATTATCGACCACTGTCAGATAGTGATAAAAATTCAATTAAATTTTAGACTTTAATGCTATACCGTTATAGTTTGAAATTAAATGGCATTTTGTAGAATGAATAAAAAAACGATCAATTTTCCCAATCAATTTCACATTGGACTTCAAGGATATTTTATTAGGACTTTAAAGGACTCATATTTAATCGGACCTATTTCAATAAAGTCTAATATAAATCACACTGATTGCAGTGTTTTCACAAGCACAATCGGGGTCCTGGAAAGCCTTTTGTTATTTTACAAGCCTGAATAGTATATACTTTTTGGTATAAAACTTAAACTAGTATTCCAATTAACCTCTCCAGCTAAGCAAATCGCTCGTGGTAGAAGTGGGTCCACTTTTGAAGTTGAGTCAGAACTTGAAACTTTACTGTTTTTTTCAAGGTCCCTGCCACTATCTCTAGCAGTACCTAATTATTATAAGTACTAGTATTACATGGTCTAACCATCTAACACTCTATGTTCTGGTTTAACTGGAGATTGCTGACGCTTGGTGGAATCTGCTACACATATTGAATAACACACTTGTACTTTTCCACTGAGTTTATTTCGATTCTGAACCTGACTTTTTATTATTATTCAATACTAGCCTTTGCCCGCGGCTCCGCCCGCGTGGATGTCGGTTATCGCAACCAAACATAGCCCATGTCCTTTCACATGGTCTAATCTACCCTTATACCAAATTTCATCATAATCGGTTCAGTGGTTTAGGCGTGAAAGCGTAACATACAGACAGACAGACAGACAGGCAGACAGACAGACAGATAAAGTTACTTTCGCACTTATAATATCAGTATGGAAGTATGGATACTCTGTGGATCAAAATGGGTCAAAAATTATCTCTTACAATAGTATGATATTTTTTTTAGTAGAATATATTATGTATACTTTTGACGGATAATAATGGTCGAATTCACTACAGTAAATACAATTAATACAATTAAATTAAGTACAGTAAGGTTGCAATAATAATTATTACTTATAGAGTAAGTACATATAAAAAAAAAGTAAAATCTTATTACGAAGTTTGTTTTTTTTTGTCTGTTAAGCTAGGATTTGCATTTATCAACTGTACGGTAGGGGCACCTAACACTGATGATGAATCATTTGGTGTTTCTGACGGAGGGATGTCATCTGTTGTATCCTTCGGCCGGTTCCATGGTTCCTGGTTGAGTCCCATGATTTTACCTGGGAGTTCAATCTGCTTACTTCCTTTATTCCTTTTGATTTGAATGTCGTTTAATCCACAAAAGGGATCCAAAATACTGTTTTTTGGAATTGAATGAAATTGAATGCCATTTTGGGTTATCCCGTAGGAAGCACGGCGGTAACGGCTTGAACCTGAAACATGTTATAACATTTTTATTAATGCGTATTAGCCAGGTCAGTCTTAAGATGGATGTCCTTTCATGACATATCTAGGGCCCTCCGTGCTTTAAAGAGCACGTAAAGCCCTCGGTCCCGGTAGACATGCGCATGCGTTACGAGTAGTTGGAGCCATATAAGCGTGGGACGACCAGTACCCGATTGAAGTAATTGTCAATCTTACACTGCTTCTTTTTATTCGTGCGGAGCCGGAGCCGGAAGGGGAGGTTCTGTCAGACCCGAACTGACTAAAACCACACGCCAACTGAGGGTCGTGGTGCTAGGCCGGAGGTGAGGCCGGTGATAATCTGCGTCAGTCGGTACAAGAGGCTGCCTTGTGGCATTCCCTCATGATGGGCCTTACCGCCGCAACGACGTGCGCGTGGTTGCTCAAGTCGTCGCTCCCACTCCGCCACCATGATCCTGTGGAGCCGGGATTTCTCGGCCCAATTGTCTTCAGGCTCGGGAACGTATCCACGGTCCCGCGCCTCCATACGGAACCGATACAGTGCCGCAAGGGTTTTCGCTTACAGGATCGATGGTGGCGAAGTGGCGAGTCTCCTAGCCACTTCGCCACCGTATCGCGCAGTACCCCCTAATGGCCCTGGAGGCCATCCTCTGCTGCGGCATGAACCTGGCCTCCAGGTTGTCCGCCCACACGGGGCAACCGTTTAGGGCTATGGATCACACGACAACTGCGTAAAGTCTCCTGCAGGAGTCTGGGCCCCTCAGGTTGGGCACGGTAAGTCCAAAATTAAATGACAAACGCTCATCACATTTTTTCATCCACTCTTTATGATGCCGTTTAATTGTAAGATTTTAACAGCGTACTGTAAAGTGTAATGCAAACCACTGTCATGTCACTGATACTGCAAAAAATTCCATTTAAGTTTGGGCTATATAATTACGCTGTTAAAGTCTCAAAATTAAATGGAATTTTTACTATGTCCGTGTCATGATAGTAGATAACATTGGTAGAATTAAGCTCCTGGCCTGGATATTCGATATTGCATGTCAGTTTTGAAGGGCTACAATAATAATAACGGGAATTAACGCAATCATGGTATAGGTATACGGCGTGTGACCACGGTCGGTGAAACCTGGTCGCAACGTCAGGCAAATCAAAGGTACGTATATACCTATACCATGATCGCGTTAATTCCCGTTATTATTATTCTATGTCAAGGAACGCGAGAGTTTATAAGTTAGTTTTGAAGGTCCTTCTAAGGAAAACATTAAAGTTCAATTAGCTTCATAATAACACTGAAAAAGTCGATCCACACCGAGTTTAGAAAAGGTATGAAAGATGACGAACCTATTGTAAACGGCGGTGGCGCAGGGTTATCAGGTGACGAAGGTTCCGGCAGAGGGTCCATTAACTGCGTAGCTTCTTCGTAGACCTTCGCATCCAGTTTTAATTCTGCAAACATGTGTAGGTATACCATTAGTTTTCTTTCTTTCACTTTAAAAAGGGCGAGCAGAATCTCATGAGATTTTGCAGTCGACCGCAGACTGTAGCAGCGCCAGCAGCAGCTACAGCATACCGTGAATAGACTTGTATGTGATGATAATTGATAAGTGTAAATGCCGCCGTTTTTCCTTTTTTTAATAAAGGACACGTCAATTTGAAACCTCGTCTGATGGTAAGCTAAAGACAAAGCCTCGGAAAGAGGGTCACAATCGTAAACATGTACCATGTTAACAGTAGTGGCACTCAGCTTGACAGCCTCATCAGATGCCTTTACACGCCCCGCTTAAAGGACCCGGAACTGTAGGAAGAAGGAAACACGTGAGCTGGCAGGGAGTTCCAGGTCTTAATGGTGCGGCTTAAGATTGAGTCACTCATACAGATTTAACAAGTAAACCACACTAGAGGTAATCTCCTAACGTTTTCAGGTTTTATCAACCGTTAAGTACAGGGACTTCCCCGAAAACAGAGTGCAGTCAGCTACGCAAAGTCACAGTGTACCTAAATGAAAATCATATAAAATATACAGCATTTTACTTGATTTAAGTGCTAGTTTCAGTTAGTAGTATGATAGTATTAGTCAGAAGTAAATTATAATTATGTTTTCAATTTAATAACAAAATAAGGATATTATTCAGATTAATTCTTCACTTGTAATTGGATACCTATTTGACTGTCCAGCCAAATTAGTTGCCTACTTTTTAGTAAATATCAAAACTGGGCCTCGATTCTACTACAGCCAAACCATAGTCTTGCCGCAGCGACTGCAAAAAACGACATTAAATAATAGACTTTAAATCAAAATGTTTAAAGTTCAAAACTAAATGACTTTTCGCAGAGTGAATGAAAAAGTTTAATGAAACTTTATTCATTACATTTTGGACTTTAGACGTATAGAAATAAAGTCTAAAATTGAATGTAATATTTGCGTTGAAACTTGTTTAAAGAAAAAAATGTGACGTCATAAGAACAGACGCCACGTTTGCCATTATTTTCCATTCTTAATTTAAAAAGCTCTAAAATTCATTTTACCTACAAGATGATGCTAGATTCTAGCGAGCGGATCATTTTAGAATACATTGTGATTATCGACAGGTTATTATAAATAGTTTTGATATACAAAGAAGACTATTTTTTAATAGTATTTTTTTTTTACCTCTAGGCGTCTAGAAGCTTAACTAGCTTGTGTTATGGAATCTAGAATGCGGCTAAACATACTTAGATACTTTTTTTTGTAAATACAGGTCACTCATTCATAACATTAACAATTGCCATCAGAAAGCAGCTCATATGATATCACTTTACGTACCTCGAAATTTTTTTTTAAGAGGATTTCTTCCATTTGTTTCATCTGTGCAGTTTTGCATCGTGACAACGTTGTCTTCAAACGTAGAAAATAATAATATATTCACAACCAAATTATTCACTAGAAACGTGCACAAACTCACATCCCTACATCAACACTAAATGATACTTAAGTGTATTTTGTATGTACCTACTTAGTGCGAATATATTATAGCGTGGTGTGCGATAAAGAACAAGACAAATATATTATGATGTTTCTGTCTCATTTTAAGTGTTTATCAGTTAGACAGTATACACACTGACAGTTTCTTCTAACAGGAGGTCTAAAAATACCACTCTACGAATTACATTAGGATTCATTCGGTCTCTTACACGATATTCACACGAAATTAGAATTTGCGTTGTTGTGATTCAACTTATATAACTGACCATTTTACGAATTTTATAGAAATCTATTGAGATTTACTGGAAATGCAAAAGTTATTCGTTTTTAGCAGAATTGCTCAATGTGGTCATTTTAGACCCGTATTTGTTTAGTTTTTTTTTCTTATGGAATTTCCAATTTTGACTAGGTATATGTTAATAAGTTTTTTTTAAATCCATACTATTATATAATATTATAAATGCGAAAGTAACTCTGTCTGTCTGTATGTCTGTCTGTCTGTCTGTCTGTAAGTTACGCTTTCACGCCTAAACCACTGCACCGATTTTGATGAAATTTCCTATAGGGATAGATTAGACCATGAGAAAGGACATAGGCTATGTTTGGTCGCGATAACCGACATCCACGCGGGCGGAGCCGCGGGCAAAAGCTAGTAATAAATAGTAGGGAAGTATTGGTATTAAAATATACACTGTTATAAGAAAATAAGCTTAATTAGCTTCATATTATAGTGCTTTGTTCACACAATAGTAGTTTTCGCAGCTATTTATAGATTTGGTGTTTCCTTTTACTTAAACAATACCTACTGACATTTTAGTAGATATGTATTTTTTTACTTTGTTGAGTCATTGTTTACATTCTAATTTATAGGTCAAGTTTATTTATTATGTATATCTACTTACCTACATTTTATGTACCTACATAAATAATTTTGCCATTTTATTTATACTAAAACTAACTTTTGCTCGTGCCCACGTGGATGTCGGTTATCGCAACCAAACATACCCTATGACCCTTATCATGGTCTGAATTACCCCTATATCAAATTTCGTCAAAATCGGGTCAGTGGTTTGGGCGTGAAAACGTAACATACAGACAGACAGACAGACAGAGTTACTTTCGCATTTATAATATTACTAGCTTTTGCCCGCGGCTCCACCCGCGTGGATGTCGGTTATCGCGACCAAATATAGCCTATGTCCTTCCTCAAGGTCTACTCTACCCCTATACCAAATTTCGTCAAAATCGGTTCAGTGGTTTGGGCGTGAAAACGTAACATACAGACAGACAGACAGAGTTACTTCCGCATTTATAATATTACTAGCTTTTGCCCGCGGCTCCACCCGCGTGGATGTCGGTTATCGCGACCAAATATAGCCTATGTCCTTCCTCAAGGTCTACTCTACCCCTATACCAAATTTCGTCAAAATCGGTTCAGTGGTTTAGGCGTGAAAGCGTAACATACAGACAGACAGACAGAGTTACTTTCGCATTTATAATATTACTAGCTTTTGCCCGCGGCTCCACCCGCGTGGATGTCGGTTATCGCGACCAAATATAGCCTATGTCCTTTTTCATGGTCTGAATCACCCCTATATCAAATTTCGTCAAAATCGGTTCAGTGGTTTAGGCGTGAAAACGTAACATACAGACAGACAGACAGAGTTACTTCCGCATTTATAATATTACTATTTATTTTATATTTTATTCTACAAACATGTAGAGTAAATTTGGACCAACCCATCTCTTCCTGAAGGTGCCGTAGTTGATGACTAAGGGACAGGCTTTTCATTCGACTGTAAACATACAGCCCATGAAAAAGTGCCCTCTGGATAGCAATAGGCTCGCCCCCCTATTAAGTGGGACCGATAAATCATAGTTGCAAGGGGGTATTAATACACCTCTGCTTACCCCTGCTTACTTACACACGTATGTTATATGTATATTGCATCATGATATTACATAAGATAAAATAAAGAATTTAACTTTTAGATGAATTGATTATTGTTCTCAGCTGTGCAATTCACTAAGCGAGCACAACGATGCGAGTCGCAACGTTGTGCTCGATAGAGATTGTCATTGGTCGGATTGTATCACGTCACTGGAGATCGACCAATGACAATCTCTATCGAGCACAACGTTGCGACTCGCATCGTTGTGCTCGCTTAGTGAATTGCACAGCTGATGAATCGCGATTCAGGCTAAGTGGCATACTAGAATACGGACCATAATGTTTAAAACATATCCATCCAAAGGTTGCCTGTAAGGGCCGGCGCCCACTGCCGGCACGGTACGGCATAGCATGGCAAATGATTTTTTTACTAATCAAGTTATTTTGAATCTTATTCTTTACTACTGACTTTAGAACCAATTCATTTTACTTTATTTCGTCAAACGATGCCGCGGCAGGCGGAGGCATGCCGCGGCATGCCACAACGTGCTACGGCATGCCTCGGTGCGACTAGATGCGATATGCCACATTCCGTTTGACTGCCTCTGTGCTGTAGCGGTAGTGAACGCGACCGCTACGATCGGGTTCCGCGCGGGTTCGATCCCCGCTCGGTGCAAATATGTATTTGTGTGCATGATTATGAATATTTGGATTGGTCTGGGTGTTTCTATCCTTCTAATATCTAATATTATAAAGGCGTGAGTTTGTAAATATGTGAGGATGTTTATTACTCCTTCACGTAAAAACTACTGAATGGATTTAAATGAAACTTTACAATAATACTTATAGCTTATACATCAAAATAACACATAGGCTATTTTATTATCAGAGATGAACGGGATCAGACTTCCACGCGGGCGGAGCCGCGGGCAACGCGGTTGTATAATATTATGTTTTCACAAAAAAAAATGTGTGAAGTATGTTTATAGACATTCTAGAACCAATAACACAAGCTAGTTATGCTATGCTTACTTTGGATCTAGATAACGTTGTGTAGATTTTCCTACAACCTACAATATTTATTTATTTCATTCCTCCTGATGCTAGAGTAGACAGCGGGGCTTGGCCGTGGCACACCGCGGCATGCCACAGCCCGCTGCGGCATGCCACAACCCACCGCGGCATCCTTTGCCATGCCGTGCCGGCAGTGGGCGCCGGCCCTAAGAGATCGCTCTTGGCGATAAGGCCGCCATTTGTACATAATGTCATGCATTGTCCATACATTTACTGTATTACTGGTGTACAATAAAGATTTATCTATCTATCTATCTAAAACAGGCTTATTATGAAAGGGAGTGTATATAATCTCCCAATCATCCGCTTTTTCTTCTTCTTCATCCCGGCATTAATCTCAGTCACGGCGGCGGCGCGCTGAATAGTGCGCCTCCCCATTCCGGGGGCGAGTTGGGGACTCCGTTGTCCCCTCCTCCTGAGGAGGGCCAGACCGTAAGGGATGACCCTGGGTCAGCCGGGGTGCGAGGGATATGTCTTTGACAACCTCACCTCCGGCCTAGCACCAAGACCCACAGTCGGCGTGCGGTTTTAGTCGGTTCGAGTCCGACATAACCTCCCCTTCCGGCTCCGGCAGGGGGGGTATCCGAGGGGATTTCCGCACGAAAAAAAAAAAAAAGGCTTTAATCTCAGTAGCATCCAAAGCTTTCACCTCGGATTTGACTAAACTTCGATATTTTCCGTGAAGCAACTGCCATCTGACCTTCAGAAACCATTGTCAATACCAAAGTAGGTATTATAGTTAACCTTCTATGACACCCACAGAAAGAAATGGGGTGGCCCAATTCTACTCCACTGGGCAAAACGGAAAGCTGATCTATTTTATTTATTTACAAAAAAAAAGATAGAATTAAAGCCCAATAAACTGAATTTCAATTAAATAGCAATCAGATGATAAATAGATGATATGATATGAGTACTCCGAGGAATTGTTCGGATTGATCCCCGCCGCCTCTTTCCTCCATCGTTCCACGCGACAGCAGTTCCACACACACCATCTGGACAGCTGGCGGTCCACAACTGTGCGTTTCTTGAGAAACTCTCTGCCTCGTACAACTAAACTGTGGAATGAACTGTCACCAGCGGTATTTCCGAACCAATACGATCTTCAAACCTTCAAGAAAAGAGCGTACTCTCTTGTGACTCCTCTGGTGTAGCGGGTGTCCATGGGCGGCGGTGATCGCTTACCATCAGGCGATCCGTCTGCTCGTTTGCCTCCCTATTTTATAAAAGAAAAGAAAATGGTACCATATTTTATAATTTTTCGTGACTCCAATGTTTGGTCATTATTCCAAGTTAAAAGTTTGTCGTACGATAAGTAATAGGAAATTCTGATTATCTCTGAAATGAAACCGAACCTGGGACTCCCTAGTATCAGTAGGTATCCTTGACGTCACTATCAGAATGTGGCCAAATCTTTAGTTCGTCATTGTGGCTCCACCTTGTCAATATTAAAATTGATGGTTAAATAGAACGGTATAACGCACAATCGAAAATTCAAAGGAAAATGACCCTAAAGTTCTTTACTGAAAAGTGATTTTCTTGTGAATCGTAACTGTCACTTACAGCCTTTGTCCTCACAAATGTCGATAAAATATCAGTGCAATAAAAACCCACCCATATTTGATTAATAATTGTGGTTTATTTCATATAATGGGTAAAATGAATTCATAATTATTATTGTGAATTAAATTCATCATTAATATTATATTCATAATTATATACAATTGTGGGGCTGGGTCTGCCCCTTTGACGTTCTCTGGAGGTAATGATAATTTTCAAGGTCTAGAGGTATGATACTACATAATTTGAAGTAGTTCAATTTTAACGTTGCTAAGGATATATGGTGTTATGGTACGCTCACAACAATGGACCGATGTGCAGACGTGTGGGCGGCCGACGTCTCCTTCAGTGAGCAGGTAATGCTCGCGAAGGAGACGGCGGAACGAGGGAGGCGGCGCGTGCCAGAGAGACTCACGGATCGCACGCATCGGAGGGCACTGACTGACCTCCGTCCCCCATGAGCGCTGGCCTGGGGGTGACGGGTGGAGCCGCCTGTCACCCCAGCAGAAGCAGGCCACGGTGACGGCACGCTGGAAAGTGGGCCTCCCCATTCCGGGGGCGAGTCGGGGACACCGTTGTCCCCCCTCCCGAGGAGGGCCAGACCGTAAGGGATGTGATCAACCGGGGTGCGAGGGATATGTCGGAGACAACCTCACCTCTGGCCTAGCACCACGACCCACAGTCGGCGTGCGGTTTTAGTCGGTTTGAATCCGACATAACCTCCCCTTCCGGCTCCGGCAGGGGAGGTATCCGAAGGGATTTCCGCACGAAAAAAAAGGAGGTGTTATGGTACGTCAATTTACTGCACCCCGCTGGATGCTAAAAAGCTGAGGTGCAGTCCAGAAGATACGGAACACCATTTCAGATGCTGTTGATCCTTAAATGGTCCCTAACTTGACGGCCTTGATAGAAGTTTTTTCACACCCTACTTGAAGAACCCAGTACTGTAGGGAGGGCAACATACACAGTATTTGGCAGAAGAAGGGGACATCAAAGAGAAGACGAAGGCGACAACCTCCGTGGCATAGCGGTAGTGAACGCGGCCACTACGCAGTAAGCGCGGGTTGGATCCCCGCTCAATGAAAATATTTGTATGCATTAATATGGGTATTTGCATTGGTCTGGTCGGAGAGCACGTTAAGTCCCGGTTGCCATACGAACATCTATGGCAGTCGTTACGGGTAGTTGGAGCCCTCAGAAGTTCAACAACTGGTCTAGCTGCAATGCATTGATATCGCCTTTGGGTTGTGGAGGTCAGATGACAACCGCTTCACAAAAAATATCAAAGTTTAGCCAAATCCACAGTTAGACTGGTAAAGTGGACCCCAGACTCAAAGCTGAAAGCTTCGGATACGACTGGGATTAACGCTAAGATGAAGAGGAGGTACGAGAGAGTCGTGTTTGGTACGAGATGGTATGGATGCCACCATATATGGGTCCCACCAGAGGTCAGTATGAGTTGTTCTGAATAGGAAGGTTAGTATTCTCTGGTTATAGTTCAGAGGTGGAGGAGATAACTAGCAGGGAAAGTCCCTTGTTCCTTATTACTAGGGATGTGCACGAAAGACACACATTTTTAAATTATATTAATTATATTATTGTTCTCAATTTTTCAAATTAATTATGTTATTGACCCGTTTCTAAAATGTATAATTGTATTTTATTTAATTGACCCAATAAGTTGACATGCCTTAAGTAGTTTGTAAGTTGTATAATTTGACATATAATTTTTGCTATTCTTTGTAAGACAACCAGCCAATGCTGTGCATATCTGTAATTTGTGTAGCACATGCCTAGTAATATTTTCATCTGTCTTTTATCCATGTTGGTGTTTACACGGGTTATTCCCGTCCGCTCCACGATTTTGCTCCCAAGCGCTCCAAGACTAAAATTAAATATTAATATTATTTTATAAAATCGTTCTCAAGAGCTCCAAAAACGTATGTAAGCTGTTTCGTTCGAAACTTCTTATCTCTATACATCAATTCCCAGGAGCTCCAAATTATAATATTTTAAGTAAAAAAATACTGTGTTCCCAACAACTCCAAAACAAAGTGTACGGTTAGCAGAATTAAAAACATTTAATACTATAATACGATAATAGGACGTCAATAGGTTAACAGGAAGTAGTGTCTATTAGCCAAGTCTTGAGTTAGGTATGAATTTGGTATTCAAGCGGTTTTACAGAGAAAGCATGTTTGCACTGAAGTTATAATAACATCACTGGGCTGTTTAACATCAGACAGATTATATAATATACAGCTAACTCAGCCTCAGATTCATGACTCGAGTGTGCATGGAATGGAACATGGCAATATGCTTACCCCCTATTACGTGGGACTGACTAGGTATTATATTGTTTAATGAAATGTTAGTGTTAATGCTTTTATTTCTATTTTACTATTATTAGATTTTGTCACTAGCTGTTGCCCGCGACTTCGTGCGCGTTAAGTTTCGAATAGCTCAAACTCATCATCATTTATGGTGGAAGATTTTCATCCCAACTGGAACGGAAGTAGTCGAAATACTGGAAATAATGAAATTTACACAAAGAAAACATTCCTTTATTTAAAAAAAGAAACAAAGATGTTTTCAAATTTTTTCTTGACATCTTCCACACTGTATTTTTCAATTACATATTATGAAGACAGTCTTTTTTGAGTGACTGACTAATGTATACAGGGCTAAACTACTGAAAACTACGAAAATAGACAGACTTCTATAGGCTTGGCAAATACTGCGGAAGGATTTTGAAAAATTCAATATTTTGCTGACAAAATCATTATCAAGTATGTGGATAAACATTGCTAAACGTGGACTAAACATGTTCATCAGTTATAATGGTTTAAATATTCTTCTTCCTTCTTCCTAAATTCTTAAATCATGTTTCTACAACTTACGAACTGAACAAATTATAAATAATTTAAAAAAAAAAGAACCGACTCCAAAACCAAATAGGAAAAAATGTTTAAAATAACAGGATTTAGAGAGTCCCCCATGAGTGCAGGCCTGGAGGTGACGTGTGGAGCCGCCTATCACCTCAGCAGAAGCAGGCCACGGTGGCAACGCGCGTACGACAACGGTGTCAACAACTCGCCCCCGGAATGGGGAGCCATTCCGGGGGCGAGTCGTTGACATCGTTGTCCCCTCTCCCGTGGAGGGCCAGACCGTAAGGGATGGCCCTAGGCCAGCCAGGGTGCAAGGGATATGTCGAAAACAACCTCACCCCCGGCCTAGCACTACGACCCTCAGTCGGCATATGGTTTTAGTCAGTTCGAGTTCAACATAACCTCTCCTTCCGGCTCCGGCGCACGATAAATAAACACGATAAAAAAAGACCACCTCAGGAGTAGATAAACCCCATTTATAAGCATACTTATTATTTTTAATAATTGAGGAACTGTCTCTGTTTCACTGAGATTTTTATTACGATATCTCTGAAATTTCGTGATTTTTTCAGAAGTAGCACCTACCCTTACAAGTATCACGTTAGCCCTACATACTACTACCTATTTTCCATTGACCAATTGCTGTACTGTCCCCTAACTCCTAATCGTTAATGAGTTCTGTAGCTTCACTATCAGCACAGCAGTATCAGATGTTGATTCAAGCATACCTCACAAGCAACACGTTAGCCCTACATACTACTAAATAGTTTCCATCGACCAATGACAGTACTGTCTCCCAACTCCTAACCGTTAAGAAGTTCAGTAGCTTTATCATCAGAACAGCAGCATCAGATGTTGACACCCTGAAGCATATACCTGAGTAAGAAATTATTACGTAACAAAAACACCATACGCAACCGTTAAGGAGTTCTGTAGCTTCATTATCAGCACAGCAGTATCAGATGTTGATACAAGCATACCTCACAAGCAACACATTAGGCCTACATAATACTAAATGTTATCATCGACCAATTTCAGTACTATCCCCCAACTCCTAACCGTTAAGGAGTTCGGTAGCTTCATCATCAGCACAACAGCATCAGATGTTGACACCCTAAAGCATATACCTGAGCAAAACATGATTACGTAACAAAAGCACCATACGAGCATACAATTTTCGGTGGTTACCCTCGATTTCTCCTTGATCCCATCATCTGATCCTGACCTGGTGAAAATAGGACCACCTCCGAAGTAAACTCTATCCAACAAAGAAAAAAAACTTGAAATCCGTCTATAATTTGCGGAAATATCGGTGAACATACATAAAAAAAAATATTATGAATACGAATTGAGAAACGAATTGAGAACCTCCTCCATTTTTGAAATCGGTTATACATTATAATACATCAAGCATCACACAAAATAGTTTCAAGAAAACCCGGAGCCTTGGTCCTCTGCTTTGACGAGCCAATGGTGGTTAGTTCCAGTTTTATGATATATTCCATCGACCACAGTGACATCGTTGTTCGTTGCCTTACACACAGGTAGAGGAGAGAGGCGCAGTGGGCAAGAGAGCAAATACAGCATTGACTGGGATGGGGTCATATAGCCTCATTTTTCTATATACTCGTATTCCTTGTATAGGCAATCTTGTGTAACAGCAGATGATGTAGATACTTCCAAATTGATAGGTACTGGAGTTGATATCCACGCGGCCGCATTTATTTGGTCTGATAAAATTTACCGGAACTGAGTGTTTCTCTGCCCACATTTGGTCTCTTTTATATAAAAGGAGCAGCGGTATCTTTAATACCTAATAATAAATAGGTTGGCTTCTCCTGGCATACTGTTATCATTTCTGGGATCTTACTATTAGATACTTACGCAATCGATAAGATTGCAGCCATATTGTATTATCGGTAGTAGCAGATTGAAATAACACCCAACTGACATTACAAGATCTACCAATGATACGCTCTATAGTTAAATGTATGAGGATTTAATTTTTTCAGCCTCAGATGCATGACTTGAGTCAACAATAGTGCCCGAAATGCGGCAATAGGCTCACCCCCTATTACGTGGGACCGAAGCCAATAATAGGTGAAATGTGAGAATTAATTCTTCTCTGCCTAACCACCCCTGCTCTCCGGGGATAAAGGTGTGATTATATGTATGTAGTAAATTTTTTATACTTTAAGTGGCAAACACAAGGCCCATCTGTTGTAAAGTTATCGTGCATATTGAGTGAATTTACAGAATTATGTTGTTTAGTGTTCCTTGTACTTCACCCTGCGTGTTTGCACTTTGATATTTTCCACGAAACGAGCCCTCCAAAACCTCTTGGCAATATTGAAGTATTGCAGTTATTGAACTTTTTAGGGCTCAAAATACCTGCAATAGCTACCATAGATGTCCGTATTACAACCGGGGCCCACGGCTTAACGTGATCTCCGAGGTATGAAAATATCCAGACCAACGCAAATAAACATATTCATTAAATCATAACTCAACATCAAATCAGCCTCGCGTAAACTTGGAGTCCTGAACAGAGTGAGACCTTTTTCATGCTGGAGCAGCGGTGTCTTCTATACAAGACCCAAATTCGTTCCTGCGTGGAATACTGCTCACATCTCTGGGATGGCTCCGCAAAGTACTTACTAGATACTCTCGATAGGTTGCAGCGACATGCGGTCCCCTTTATTGGGAATCCTGAGGTCACGAATACCCTCGAGCCTTTGCAGAGCCGTAGAGATGTTGCGTCTTTGGCAGTATTCTACCGTCTCTACCATGGTGAATGTTCGGATGAGCTCTTCCAATAGTCCCACCCTCTCCTTTCGTTCACAGGAGTCGTGCAGGGCTAAGAGGCCATCCGTATACGGCGCAGAGTATACCTGCTAGAGTAGTAGTAGTAGTAGGAAATGTTTTGATTTATTCACAATTTCTTAAAATGCGCTACTCTGTATCAATTGAGAATTTCCATATATACTCTGAAATCGTAGAAAAACTTTATATTTCGATATTTAGGTAGAACAGAGCCCATATCGGTAGAAATACCGAAAAATCGGTAGGTTCGAGACCACTGTTTGCACATCATTAGGCAATGTTAGATTGCAAGGAAAGGTGCGGGGTGGGGGTGACGCGACAACGCTCGTGGGCGCACCGCCGCACTGACAGATTTCGTTCTTTACTACGTTCGGGTTTTGCCGACGTTACTTTTAATTTTTTGGAGCTGGTGGGAACGATTTTTATATTGAAGAATTGACTTTTGTATTGGAGCTGCTGGGAATAATATGTCAAAGTACCTAAACAATATTTTGGAGCTCTAGGGAATGAAATTGGTAAATTTGGCTTTGTTTATTATTTTAATAAAAACATCCGTGGAGCTCCTGGTAATCAATGTATGAAAATATGAATTTTAGAGAACAATAGATTTGGAGCGCACGGGAATGTTGATATGCCTAATAAAAAATAAAAAAATAGAAAGACCCTGACTAACCAACGCTGGAATGATAATGAAGATGAATGGTACCACACGTATAGAGCAACAACTATACCTCTTTTTTTTCGTGCGGTAATCCCCTCAGATACCTCTCCTGCCGGAGCCGGAAGGGGAGGTTATGTCGGACTCGAACCGGCTAAATACGCTCGCCGACTGTGGGTCGTGGTGCTAGGCCGTATCCTTTATTTTTGTTATTCAAAAATCACTAAAGTAAAGCCAACGAAGCGAGAGAGAAAAGGTAAACAATGTTTCAGCGGTTCCAAACTTTTTTATTTGAAAATGATTACGTATCACTTCAAGCGCGTTCCAGACAGGAATGAAATTGCTCATTTTAGAACCGCTGGGCCGCGCTATGTTGACAGCTTTCCTGTACTACGAAACACGCAACGACAGCTGTCGTTCGATCATTGTCGCGTAAGTGTGATATGTGCGACAAGGACAGAGAAAATAATCGCCAGTTATCGCAACGTAACTTAGTACTGGTCGCCTTGTTTACCTTTTTTCTCTCGTCTCGTTGGCTTTACTTTACATGTATTATGTATGATACTTACTCCATATTTTATTCTCAATTGATCTAGCATGGCTTATAGTATTTTATAGGTATTCCATTAAACAGGGGTGAGCTTGTTGACATCTATCGGGCAACGTTCGAGATGATAAGATAACTTTATTTGCTATGATACCCACACATGAGCCAAGAGACCACTATAACCATAAAAATATTTACCTACATAAAATTTTTTAAGTTATGTATTTTTCACAAGGTTACCAGTTATGGAAACTGGAACAAAAAATCTAATTACTCATCTTTTTATTGGTAAACATTTGGTAAAGGAAAATTAATTACAGTAGGTATTATAACTAAATGTAAGTACAATATATACAAAAATGAAAAAAAAAAACAGACTATAACTTTAGGCATCGTAGAACTCCTCCCCATCAACCTCTACCGGTACCGTGCCCAAAAGGCTGGCGGCATTACCCCGCTAAAAAAAATGCGTAGGGACATTAAAAGTAATTTATTTATTAATAATATTATTTAAGTATTGAACGAACGAAACGTTCAGGGGCAAAATGTCCAATTCTAAAAATGTCCAACGGTGTCACAATTTTCAAATACCAAAATGTCCAATTCCCAGAATGTCTAATTCTCAAAATGTCCAATTCCCAGAATGTCCAATCTTTAAGAATGTGGTAATTTTGTTCAATAACACATCACAGCGCTTTATTAAATAAAGTTGAAATTAATTATACTTACAATGAACATTAAGTTGACTAAATATTCAATTAATAACTAATTAAGATAGTATAGCAGTTACATTTCATATTATCAATAAGGAATTGTTCGATATGTTAATATTATATCATTTGTCTTGGAGAAAGTTATTGAATTTATTTTTAATTATCATAGTTTACTTATCTTAACCATTAGATAACTTATCTTATCTTATCTACTTAAGTACGTAAGTAAAATTTTAAAGTTATTTTTGTACCCTTAGAAAGTTTGTTACTCAATCAGGCAAAAACGGCTAAACAGATTTAGATGATGTTTAGCCTAGATTATCATTAAGTTACGTTTTATGCCGGTGAATAACATGACTCTACATATTTTTTTTTTTTTATATTGGACACGTCAATTTGACTTCACCTCGCCTGATGTTAAGCTAATTTTATTATGTCTTACGATTTATGTTTTTTATTTAATTTTTTATAAGAATATTAGCAACAGAAATTACTAATATTCCCTTCTAACACCTCCAATCAAGCTAAATTGCTAGTGCTACGAGTGGGTTCACGTCGGTAGTGTCATATCCAGGATTCGATCACGAGACCTCTCTATCGTAAGGCCGACTCCTTAACCACTAAGTTCCCGACGCTTGTAAATTTCTATTTTTGGATATCTCTATTATTTAACACCATTTCCTAAGATCTCAAATATCAAAACGATTGAAAAAATAAATTGCACAGATAAAAAACATTGTTATGACGTCAAAATTGGCGCGCTTACTTTCAAAGATTCTAGGATGTCTATTACTTAATAAGTCTATGCTTGGACTTACAAATTGACCAATATAATATTATCAGGCGATATAATAAACAAAGATTGTTCTATTAATAGTCACGTTCAAATTACGGTCATAAGCAGATCCAATCTGTTAACGAAGGATATAATGGTCAATAAGTAAAATGACTGACCACAAAACAAATTTCTCTATGACAACAAGGAAATGCTTCATCTCTTTCGGACTTCAACGAATTTCAATTGCCCTTTCATTCCGCGAATTTGTATCACAGAAAAAAGACGTCACTGACCTCAATACCAGCATGGACAGTTTCTCACTGAGTACTATATTGTCAAGTGTTTTGTATATTCGACCTTATGACCATTCACTTACAGTTTAAATTCGATTGTGAACAATGCTTGCTTCTGTAGCGAAGTGAGCGGTAGCTATCAGTCCGCAAAACGTTCAGCTGCTCATCGAACGTCGTTTTGAAATCAATTAATAATTTAAAAAACGAATTCATTGCTTTATTTTTTTTTCTTTTTGTGCCAGTATTGTGTTGTTAATTTCATACTTTGGATTTTGTTGCCGTTTCTACCTCTTTTTACACTGTAAGTTTTTTTGTTTTATTTATAATCTTCGTGGGAGATTTTAGAACTATTTTGAGAAATTATTTTGTTTTTATTTGTGTATATAATATTTCATTTCCTTGTGTTATACGTGAAGTAATTACACTTTATACAATGTTATACATAAGTGTATTTTGTATTAAACTTGAATGTTTATATTCAAGTGCATATGACATAATTATTTTCGCCACTTAAGCATTATAGTTACGCATTATGAAAGTGTGAGTAAACGAGGATATAAGAATTTGATACTTTAGCAAAACTTGCATTAAGTACTTAAATCATAATGACTAATCCTCAGACAATGGTGTACAAAAATTATTGATGCAGTTTTGTTTGATATTTATAATTATACTTTTAGTGCTTATCAATAATACAGTAGAAGACAGCATTTGTAATTTTATAAATAAATAAATATTCCACAACATTCCACACAACGCTATCTAGACCCACGGTACGCATAGCTTAACTAGCTTGTGTTATGGAATCTAGAATACTGATAAATATACTTTTTTTTTTCTATAAATACATACCTACATATTTGAGTAATTGTTTAAAGACAAAGAAAGAAACAGGTTTATTGTTAAACCAACTTAAAAATACTATGCTATATGGTCTTGGGGTTTAAGCTTGATGTTTTAAAGACTGCTATCGAACTCAGAAAGTTCATACATAAACATACTCACGCTTGTAGTTCCTGAAGGAATAGTCAGAGGTGTATTAACACACATTTTCGCCAACTATGATTTTCGGTCCACGTAGAGGCGACCTCAGCCTATTGCCGTCATATCTTGCCATGAAACAAATATATTAAATACATAAAAAGGATCAAAATTAGTCAAGTACTACGAAAATTCTGTAATAACAAATTAAAGGTAAAAAATTTGAATCTTATTTTATCTTATCCTTCGTGGATGTAATGACTCCTACTGACTAAA
Organism: Eilema sororculum; assembly: GCA_914829495.1. Classification (NCBI taxonomy): domain Eukaryota; kingdom Metazoa; phylum Arthropoda; class Insecta; order Lepidoptera; family Erebidae; genus Eilema; species Eilema sororculum. The sequence continues at coordinate 19,126,167 of OU618536.1, forward strand.
AACCCCCTTTTTATAGTTTGCCCAAGTAGTTAGTTCAATAGAAATAAAACCACGCATTGAATTCCGAATGGAACCACTAGTTGGTCAGTTCAGTTGCTTAGAGTAGAATATTATAATATTTATCAACGTGGTTATTCCTTCTTCTTACAGTCCCGAGTCCTATAAGCGGGCCGTGAAAAGGCCTCTGATGAGGCCGTCAAGCTGAGTGCCACCACTGTTAACATGGCACATGTTTACGATGGTGACCCTCTTTCCGAGACTTTGCCTTTAGCTTAACATTGACGTGTCCTTTATAAAAAAGTTAAAGAAAAAGTAGTTTTTTTGGGGTTATGTTTTCATCTCGTAACTCGAGATCCGCTAACTCCTTTTCTATCTTTTGGTTTGGCTTATTCCTACTTTTAAGGAAGCGAATGTCCTCTAACCTCCGAATCCCAAGAGAAAAAACTTATCAATAGAGATTACTTCTGTGGAACAGCGGGGGTACCAACTAACAGGAGAAGTTATTACTTTCTGTACTTCACCTCAGCTTCCCATCGCAGAATGCAGTTGAATTCATGAAATATTTCAAAAATATGAATACCCGTAGCATTGTTAATGTTTGCGTTAGTCATTACTATTTTCAAAAAAAATTGTATGTGTTTTTTAATTAGTCAAATAATATTTTTAATTACGTATGAGTCAGTGGTAACAAAGGAGTTACGTCTTGTTTTATAATGCACAAGTACCGTCAGCATCAAACCAATAGTTCGAACGTCGGAGTTAGTCTGACAGTTTGGATTTTTTTGTCCTAACGGTTTACTAATGTTTGCCATAATTTAAAATGCCATAATTTCATATGCCATACTGGTATTTGCCAGAATTTCATTAGGAATAACGCTTCGGTTGCCATAATCGTGAAATGACATAAAATGACTTTCACTAATTCCATTGGTCATAATCATCAAATTTGGATTATGTCAAGAGTCGATTATGAGATGTGTTACTTATGGAAACTGATTATTATGATATATGTTATTATAGAAAGTCATTTTATGGCAAATAAAAGTTATGACTGTTATGAGTTGTTATGGTAAACGTTATTAGTGTAAATAATAATGCAAGTAAATATTATGATCGGGGATGATTATGGCAAACCATATTAGTGCAAATGAATTTATGGAAAACGAGAGAATACCCAATCTAACAGTTAAATTTTCGCAGGTTTATAAGTGCCCGGTTAATGGCAATAGGCTTGCCATCTATTACATTGGGACCTAAACATAAACTGGTGAAACGTGTGTGCTAGCACCTCTGCCTGCCCCTTCGGGGAATACAGGCGTGAGTTTATTTTATGTTATGTTAAATTTTCGAACTAGGTAGGACAGGATAGGAAAAGCCATCTTAACTACCAAAGTTCCCAAAATGATCTTACTACCTTCTTATTACCCCTGCCTGCCCTTCTAGACAAGTGGCAATTCTCTGGGCGTTTGGTAGATAATAATCACAAATGTATAGGATTTGAAGTTTATGACATGATATGACATTCGTTAACGCATGTCATTAACGTTAAATCCCATATATTCGTCATTTTATTCTACCAAACGCTGGACACACACACCTCTGACATCTGACAATGTGTCGAGAAATATTGACCTGTTTTGTTGCTCCCTGAGGTTATTCACAGATACAATATTATATGCCATTTTTTTTTCGTGCGGAAATCCTCTCGAATACCTCCCCTGCCGGTGCCGGAAGGTTATGTCGGACTCGAACCGACTAAAACCGCACGCTGACTGTGGGTCGTGGGGCTAGGCCGGAGGTCTTCGACATATTCCTCGCACCCCGGCTGGCCCAGGGCCACGACATTATATTTTATTACACATAATTTTAAGGCTGTATGTCTAGATTGCCTACTCTATTGTATTAGGGTAACCTGTAAAAATAGATGTAGATGAGATAGATATATTAAAAAACCTTTAGTTCGGAAGATAATAATTAAATCTTTGAAATGGTTGAAAAACCACCGTCACCATCTAGGTGTAGCTCAATAGCTCAGTTGGAAGAGCATTCCCCTGTAAGGGAAAGGTCGTGAGTTCAAATCTCACTTGAGCATTTCATTTTTTCCGATGTTTTTCGATCATTAGTAGGTATTAAGATTTTGAGTACTTTGTTCATCCTGAGCGATTTGATGCTGACTGTACTACGTCTAACGATCTCTACACTTGCGCCGGCGCAGTTCACGGTCGAACGATTTTCCGTCGATGTTTTCGCATGTTAAATTCTCTTTGTTAATTCGGTTCTATAGTTTTATCTATTAAATAAACTGGCCAAGTTCGTATCCATACCATTATCGATACTTTACCCCACTTTATTTTTTTTTTTGATATTTATTGTCGGATTGGACTTAGGTAAGTACATCATTTAGTCAACTTCATTCAAAATATTTTTTTCCGGCCAATACCAATACAATTTAGTAAAAAATTATTAACCAATAAATGATTTATTATTTCTGTTCCTGACTGTACCTACTGGCAAAAACGATTTAGGTAGAGACGGTAACGGGTTGAATCGCAACGGGTGGAAACGGGAACGGGTGGAAACGCCACTCACCCAATTTAAATAGGAGACAACAGAATATGCTTTCATACTACCGATTGATCCGAAAATTCGTTCCAAAATTTCGAATCTACATTTCATGACAGATTCAAATTCGAATACATCGGGAAAAATGAAATGCTTATGTGGAACTTGAACCCACGACCTTTCCCTTACAGGGGAATGCTCTTCCAACTTTTTAGTGGTTCAGGTGTGGCCCAATAGCTCAGTTGGGTGCATTCCCCCTGTAACGGAAAGGTCGTGGGTTCAAGTTCCACATATGTATTTGATTTTCCCGATGTATTCGAAATTTAAAGTTAGCATAATAAATTCTATAAAAAAATAATTCAAAGATTTAAATTCTCTCAAATTCTAAACGTGAAAACAGCCACGTGGTTCTAAACAGTGAGTCACGGATCGGCGAAGCAAATATAACGGTATGAAGCGTGAACATATGATGTCAAAACGAACAAAAGTGAATGTGTTGTCACTTCATCCCAAATTATGAGCACTCGCTTTGTTCCTATGTCTACCTATATACTAACGTCTAAGAATCCTTCAAGGGGTAGGCAGAGCTGTTTTAGCACCCACGTTTCGCCAATTATGATTTTCGGTCCCATGACGTAATAAGGAGCGAACCTATTGCCGTCTAGCGGGCCCTTTGTCTTGGGCTGTATGTTTATTGTTGGATGGAGAACAGCCCTATCCCTTAGTTTCCTTTTACGACACCCACAGCATGAGCTGAGAGGAGACCAACACGCCATCCTTATGTGACGCGAGACAATTAACATGTCTTAATCAATGATTTTCAAAATAAATATGAGTTACACTCCTAAATTGGATACCCACTTATAATTTCGGCCCCACATGGAGTACTGCTGTCATCTTTTTGCCGGAGCGCCCGCACGCCAGCTTGACCCTTTCGACTCGGTGCAAAGACGTGCGTTGAGGCTCGTCGACAGTCCCGTACTCGCAGGCGATGTGGAACCTCTCAGCCTCAGGAGGGATTTTGCCTCACTGTGTGTTTTCTACCGCCTATATAATGGTTTGTGCTCAAATGAATTATCTGACATGATGCCTACAGCCACATTCTATCAGCGCACCGCTCGCCTTAGACAGGGAATTCATCCCCACACATTGCATCCGAATACGGTGCGCACCGTGCGGTATGAAAGGAACTTCATCCCACGTACGCTCAAGCTGTGGAATGAACTCCCTGCCATGGTTTTCCCAAGCGACTACAATATGGGGTTCTTCAAGAGGGGCATTAGAAGGTTTCTTCAGGGTAGGCAGCGCGAGTGTAACGCCCCTGGTGTTGCATACGTCCATAGGCCGCGGTAACCACTTTCCATCAGGTGGGCCGTGTGCTTGTCTGCCACCTAAGTGGTATAAAAATATATATATATATATATATATATAATTTACAATCCATACCTAATATTATAAGTACCGCTCTGTCTCTACGTTTGTTATGCTTCCACGCTACTGGATCTATTTAGATATAATTTGGTACAGAGATACAGTAGAGCTTGGGAAAGCAATAACTAGCATCTATGGAGTCAAACCAGAGGCAATAGCTTTTTTTTTTATAATGGTAGATAGATAGTTTACTATTATACCCAAGTAAAAGTTATAAGCGTACGAGTGGGCCGGCTTGACCGGGGAAATACCCACATTCGCTTTTGCTGTTCACTTAATCATTTAGATTTCGAATTTCTTCATTATATTCTGCCATAGACATAATTAATATTATTATCTGTGTCTCTAAGTGTAATAATGTATTATAATTATGTCTTATCTGTAGATTATTTTGAACCGGTAGGTCATAGAAAGGGTTATCATGATTATCTAAGTAAGTATGTATAGTAGTAAACATATTTCTATGGAATAATTTTATGAAGGTGAAGTAGTCTTAATGCTTGTGTTACGGAATCCAGAATGCGGATAAACATGCTTATATACTTTTTCTTGTAAATACGTACATATTATACATAGAAACACCCAGACCAATGCAAATAGCCATATTCATGCATACGAATATTTGCACTGAGCGGGAATCGAACCCGCGCCTCCTGCGTGGGAGTCGCGTGCGTTACCGCCACGCCACAGAGGCTAATTAACCTATTGCAGTCCATAGCCAGACATAGGCATCTCCCAGGAGGCTTGGCCCACTGTTTGCACGCTGACCAGACGTGATGGTACAGGATTTTATTTTAAAATTTCCATTTCTCCTAGTGATATCGTCTGTGTATTTTTCCACAAATCGTCTCTGACACCCTTAGGATGAAATGAGCTGGTAATATTTGTATTTTTTCTCCGTCAGCACAACAAACAATATTATTTTCTGCAGTCACATGCAATCTCACTGAACCTAATAACGTGATAAGCAAATAGATAAGAGAAGTGGCATATTTAGGTACATCTTAAATACGTAGTAACACATATTTTGTGTTTGTACAAAATGAAACTTGACACATTGATCAATATTATCTAAGACATGGCTGATATAGATATGGAATACAGAACGATACTATATGACATACTGAACTAAATACCGCCTTATTTATGGTACATTAAACCAAACACCAGTAAAGTTTATTCCCAGAATAAACAACCAATATCAGCAATATATTGGCTGTTTATTCTAAGAATTAACTTTACTCGCGATTGGTCGAACCGGCCGTCCCTTAGTACTAATACCGCACAGCAGTTTTAAGCATAAGTTGCAATTCTGTGGATATATCGGGATAAAAAGTAGTCTACGTTATTCAGGAATAATGTAACAATGATATTTTTAAACTATCGCGGCGTATACTCATAGCTTATAATAGTTCGGGATATCACGCGATAAATTTTGGAAAACTTACTTTTGCCGACGTTTCGGGTGCGTTACAGTTCCACGTGGTCACGACTCGACTCTGCCGATAATGTAACAATCCAATGAAGAAATAATTTCTGAAATTGGTTCAATAGTATTCAAGTTGATCGTAAGGGATGGCCCTGGGTCAGCCGGGGTGCGAGGGATATGTCGATGACAACCTCACCTCCGGCCTAGCACCAAGACCCACAGGCGGCGTGTGGTTTTAGTCGGTTCGAGTCCGACATAACCTCCCCTTCCGGCTCCGGCAGGGGAGGGTATCCGAGGGGATTTCCGCACGAAAAAAAAAGTAGTATTCAAGTTAATTCGTTACAAATAAACAAAATCTTTTCTCTTCATAATATTAGTATAGAAGTTGTAATTAAATCCAGATTACTACAGTTCATCGGGTGTATGAGTACCATCCAGGACGAGTTCACCTCGTGTAGTGTTGTTCTGTCAGTGGGGGAGGCCAAGGGTTTGTCCGGCTTTGTCTTCGATACTGATGGCATAGAATTTCTGTGCTTACAAGGCCGGCAGCACGAGTATGACTCCCTGGTGTTGCAAACCTCCATAGGCCACGGTAATTACTTTCCATCAGGTATGCCGTGTGCTTGTCTGCCACCTAATTGGTATAAAAATAGTATCGGGATAGGAAAGGAGAGGATAGAATCAATATCTCATAGAGAGATCCGGTTCTTAGCATTCCATGGATTCACCGTGCGGTCGCCAGGTCCATGGCGTGGTACAGAGAGGAACACTGTGACGGCGCCTGGGACTTGCGACCTAGGACCTAGGTTTAGGGTGGCCACCTTGTGATGCATCAGCGCTCACCTCCATCGTCAGTCGTGTTCCCCCCTCTACCTATCCAAATTTGGTAAGATCCTATCAACGCCGTTTTAGATATTCGTTTGAGTAAAGAGCTTACTGAAGCTCTTGGCAATCCGAGGTCTTTAAATAAGTTATGCAGGGATTTAGCTGGAATTCCCCTTGCTCCTACTTCTACGACGTATAGTTTAACCACATAGCCATTTTTGGTTAACTCGTTGGTCAAGTCAAATTTTTGTTTATTTTTATAGCGTGGTCTTTAGGTATGTTAGTTTCCCACGGTACTGTGAGTTCTAGTAGTACTGCACGCTTTTGCTGTTTTGAAAATAGGAATTTATCGGGTCTGGATGACGAGGCACAAACAATCATGGCATAGGTAACGTATTAATATGAAAACATGTCTGCTCTACATATTGGCGAATAAAGTGGCAAAAGCGTTGGCCAACACACCCTCTGATACCCTGCCAGTCCTGCCACACATCAAGCATGGCACAAACCCCCCGTTGTTCTCCAACAGTTGTTGACCAACGAATAGTGGCATTCGCCAACGTTTAGAGCGGACATAAAAACATCGACATACTTTAAAAATCGTCTTGTATAATATTATTAGTATTATATATTTGCTATACAGGTATCTAGGTGACATAGATAGCTTATCGAGGCATAGCGTTACGAATACTTATCAAAATGCAACGTATGTTTGTGAAAAATATACGCATTTTAAAATAAGTGCCGTGTTGGTTCCAGGTGGAATAGAATAGGGTTACCGAATCTCTTCCCATGGGTACCGCAGAAGGTGACTAAGAGATAGGGCTGTTCTCCATACAACAGTAAACATATAGCCCTTTTTTTTTCGTGCCGAAATCCCCTCGGATACCCTGCCGGAGCCGGAAGGGGAGGTTATGTTGGACTCGAACCGACTAAAACCGCACGCCGACTGGGGGTCGTGGTGCTAGGCCGGAGGTGAGGTTGTCATCGACACATCCCTCGCGCCCCGGCTGACCCAGGGCCATCCCTTACGGTTTGGTCCTCATCGGGAAGGGGGACAACGGTGTATATGACTCGCCCTCGGAATGGGCGCCGCCGCCGTGGCCTAGTAAACATATAGCCCACGACAAAGTGCCCACTTGACATTAATAGGCTCGTTTAGGGATTTTCAGACATGAATATTGTATATTAGTATGGTTAGAATAGGTATAACCGGAGCTAGCCCAGGATCAGCTGAGGTGCAGGAGAAATACTCTTTTAAAGTCTCCTTATATCCCCCGCATTGGAACCCTCAGACGGCGATTGGATTTAGTCGGTTTAAGCCCGATATATTTCTCTATAGATTCTTTATAATATTTGTTGAAATTTATTCCAAGGCGCCATAAAATACAGACGGGCATATTCAAAGATGTGATGGCATAAAATGACATAATATTCTATTTATCAATATACGTCGTCGGCAAATCATTCCTAGCAAAACTTTCACTCAACCGTAGGCCACGTCACTTCTATGACATATAGAAATATAAAATGACACATCCTAGTGTTGAAATGAATGCGGTATTTTAGGGTAATTATTATGAACATCATAGCAGATATTATGGAAAAACCATCTTGTAAGTTTTAATCCGCAATCCCAGTCAAAGGTTTAATAGACTTATATTTGAACGAGATCCGGTTCTTAGCATTCCATGGATTCACCGTGCGGTCGCCGGGTCCATGGCGTGGTACAGAGAGGAACACTGTGACGGCGCTTAGGACTTGCGACCCAGGTGTAGGTTTAGGGTGGCCACCTTGTGAGGCATCAGCGCTCACCTTCACCGTCAGTCGTGTTCCCCCCTCTACCTATCCAAATTTGGTCCGTTTTAGATATTCGTTTGAGTAAAGAGCTTACTGAAGCTCTTGGCAATCCGAGGTCTTTAAATAAGTTATACAGGCATTTAGCTGGAATTCCCCTTGCTCCTACTTCTACCGCGTAGAGTTTAACCACATAGCCATTTTTGGTTAACTCGTTGGTCAAGTCAAAGTATTTGTTTATTTTTATAGCGTGGTCTTTAGGTATGTTAGTTTCCCACGGTACTAGGAGTTTTACTAGTACTGCACGCTTTTGCTGTTTTGATAATAGGAATATATCGGATCTGGATGACGAGGCACAAACATCCTCCGGTATTTTATAGTGTTTCTCATACGAATTTGCGAGTAATGTCCAATCAGCGGCTGCTATCAAAATTGAGTACGGCTTTTGGTTCGTCTTTTTTGAGCAGCCTTCCTTTACAAACGCGACGTAATTTCTTTGGTTTGTGGTTAAACCCTTTTTCGCTCTAGCTACCGCCAAACTTACCGCCTCACGTACGATTTCTAATACCTTATCATGTCGGCGCGAGTAATGACCCCGGTCTAATAGCGTCCTACAACCCACCAGTAGGTGTCTAGCAGTACCAATTGCTTCACCACATGAGTTACATGTTTTATCTGTGGCTTTTCCCCATCTGACGAGATTGCTTTGGTCGGGGAGGGTCAACTGGAATGCATTGAGATAGAATTTAAGGAGAGCCGGTGACCAGTCGTATATTAAGTTGTTCGTACTATAATATATGAAAAGATAATTAAAATAATAATAAGTATAAATTAAATGGAATTGATTACAGATCAGGTTCAATTTAATGACATTTTAAAGCAGTTAATATGCGATTTTTTCCTATCCCCGTCGAATAACACTGCCAGGGTCTGTGGTGTTGAAGTATTGCATTTGACTGCTTTGGGGAAGCGGGTTTGATTCCCTCTCAGTGTAAACAGTTGTCTGCATGAATATAACTATTTGCATTAGTCTGCGGGACACCGTGTCTCGGAGAACACATTATGCTATCGGTCTTGATTGCCTTAAGAACAACAATAGCAGTAATTGTAGTTACTCGTAGTCTGCTGAAAAGTAGCTGAAACCTCGGGGTAAACGAAGGTAAATATTACCTATCTAATAATAAATCGCGATAGTATTAGTAAAGAAATAGTTATATTATAAATTTGTTTCTTGACTTTACAGTTTGTGTTTTTCAGCCATGTTTTGATGCCGGCCTTCTGTTTTATTTGTGTAAATAAGTATATATGTAGCCTGGTTTTCCTGTACTGCAACAAAACCACAATAATTGTGTTAGTATGCGCACTTTTTACTTGAATTTTGATAAGAATTTGAATAGATTTTGTACCAATGTTTTTCCCGCGGAAACAATACGCCAAATTTTCACACAGTTAAATTTATATGATAAAACGGTTTTACCGAACAAAAAAATGGTCAAGCATTTATTTAATTCACTTAGCTTAGAGATTGTTTAATTTTCGTCAGTTTGTCATCATCCTCCTTGCGTCAAACCAGGTCGCATCAGAGTCTTAACCTCGGAGTGTTGAACTCCGATATTTTTCATTAAGACACTGCCGCCTGAACTCCATAATCCATTAGCAATAACGGAATATTACAGTTAGACTAGTTGTCAGGCTTTTTAGGGCTCCAATTAGCCATTACGATTTCCATAGATGTTCGTATGACAACCGGGTAAATACTCAGACTAAAATAAATAGGCATATTCATAAACATGCATATTAACATTTCCACTGAGCGGGAATCGAATCCGCGCCCCGGTTACCCGCTGAATATTCTTAAAGAACTTTTTATTATCAGGATACAATAGTTTCGTACGTCACAAAACTGACGAGGCCTATAGTGAAAGTTTCACTATGAATGATTTGGCGAAAGGCACAATTTGGACATGGACCAATTTCGAATAGTGACTCATAGTATGTCGAGTTACATTACTTGATTTTGCACCATGTTTCATATTTGACACGGTAGAAAACCAGTTTTGGTAGAATGTTTATCTATAGAAGTTAAAATGACGTAGGTATACCTACCTATTTGGCAACCTCCAGGTAACAATGGCAACCACGTTCGAATGACTTTGTTTTAAAAAACCAATTACCTTATAAAGGAAATTACATTTCAACAGTATGTACCAATGCAAAGTCAAAGTCACAGTCAACAATAATTTATTAATTTAACAACAATAATTTATTCTGGACGATACATTCCTCGAAAAGCAATTATTCGAATAGCAATGATACCATTCCTCGAAGACCATTAAAATGGCACTTACCAAACGTCAAAATAAAAAAATATTAAAGACTAGTTTAGAAAATAGACCATGATTAACATACACATATATATATATATATATATAATACTAAGTTATTATTTGCCGGTACTCTACCACCAAAGAGGCCTAAAACACTCTTTTAGCAGTTAGACTGCTAAACTAGATATATATTTTTAAGAAGTTTGTTATTTATTGTGATATAGATATATATAATATAGATATATTGTATAGGGTGTCTCAATAAGAATGCACTTTTTAATTTTAAAATAAAAACAAGTATTTTATGAAAAGTTGTCATATTTTTATTGTATTTTAAAGAAGACAATATGTTCCGATTAAGTATGGACTAAAATATCCGGCATTTTCATGAAATTTTACATAACTTTTACACAGAGATGTGGCTATATCTCACCGATGACGTGTTGGATTTTCAATTTGAGCACAGGAATTGTTTCGGGTTTATTCGCACAAACCCGAGATTTCACAAAACCCCAAAGAAAAAAATGCACGTCGTTAAATCGCACGATCTTGGTGGCCAGTTGACATCAGAATTTCGTGAGATAATGTGTTCTGGAAATCGTTCCTGCAATAAATCCATTGTTTTGTAATGAGTTTTTACAATTGTAACTCGTTGTTCATTCGAAAAGCGCTCCATTTTTAATAATCGGAATAAACTGAGATGACAACTGTACAATTTATGATTTGCCACTGGCATGGAAAAAAAAATCCAATTTTAAAAAGTGCACTCTTACTGAGACACCCTTTATGTACATACAGCGCCAAAAAGAAACAAACCAAGATAATGTACAAAGCTAATTGTTAAAGAATTGATACTATACTGTATGCTATTGGAGATTACAAACAAAATGCATTGGACCGAACTACTCATTCTGCAATTAAAATACAATGCAACGCAAATATTTGCCTACAGTACACAAATAATTCTGTGCACGTGTTCGTTCGCCAATTGTAATGTTACTTGACATTCCTTGGTGTCATGTTGGCCAAAGAATTAGTCGTATAATCACGTATTTGGTTGTTAGAGAATTAGTTTATTATGGTAAATACTGTCGATTTGCGTATAGATTGTTTAGCATTTTTGCAGTGTTGTATTGTAGGTATAGTTATATAATAGGTACTGCCTCTTTTCTACGTTTTTCAGCACTTCACACGAAGTTCAGAAGCTTTGCCTACTACTTAGAAGAATGTGAAATTTTGTGAAGATTTATATTATTCAATCATTCATGTGTGGTTAAACTGATTGGCATGAAATTTGGTACAGCGATAGATTATAATCTGTAATATCAAATAAGGGCTTTATTATACTTTTTATCCCGGGAATAAATTCCCAAGGGTTACGAGAGCAAAAATGATCGCAAAGCCATTTTTGGCAATGTTTTATTTTAAATAAACGTACACGTCAATTTGACTTCACCTCGCCTATTGGTAAGCTAAAGGCAAAGTCTCGGAAAGAGGATCACCATCGTAAACATGTACCATGTTAACAATTGTGGCACTCAGCTCGACGGCCTCATTAAATGCCTTTTCAAGCCCCGCTTAAAGGACCCGGGACTGTAGGAAGAAGGAAACACGTGAGCTGGCAGGGTATTCCAGGTCTTAGTGGTGTGACATAGGAATGAATCCATAACGCCAATCAGACCATTGTCACGCATATCTATAGAGATACTTATAGTTCCCGGCAAATAACTTGAGCCCAAGTTGCATGAAAAACGAGGCCCTCGAGTAATATTTTGATACAATCAATGATTGGTGAATTTGAGCCCCTCCATCGCCATAGTAACCGTGCTCATCAAAAAATACCCAAAAAAGGCCTACTGCGTATTACGTAGGTAGAGTACATTTTGTAACCTCCCTGGGTCAAGATGTATGTAGGGAAAATACCTCATATTACAAGAGTTGATAATCTATCTATCTATAGGTACATATTACTGGCCATTATAACTGGCCAACAAATACATCATTACAGCAATGGTATGCTTATAGGAATAAGAACAAAAAATCTACAACCAATACGTTTTTTCGTGAACACAAACAATAGTAAAATAGAAATATTTTATCAAAACGTAAAGGGCCTAAGAACAAAGTTAGATAGTTTTAGAAACAGTTTAGCATCAAATAATTCAGACCTTTATGCAATAACTGAAACTGGTTGCTGTGAATCCATTCAAGATGCAGAAATAGTTCTACCAGGTTACAAAATATTACGATGCGATAGAGTGGATGGTAGAAAACAGGGCGGCGCGCTTCTAGTGGCCACATGCCGCTTTGAGCTGCGACAAGTACGTATCCCGCGTGTGTCGATAGACGAATGCGTTTTTGAACTGGTGTGCGCGACTGTACATTTAAACAATAGATTGCTGTTTTTGTGTTGTGTAAGCTATATACCACCAAGTAGTTCAGATAACGATTATATGCTTTTATTTAATATAATAGAAAATTTATGTGATATATATAAAACAGTGTTAGTAATAGGAGATTTTAATTTGTATTCTTGTTCTGTAAATGTTGTTAATTATTATGAGTATTTTATATCATATTGTGAGTTCACTCAAAGTAACACTGTACCGAATCAGTTAGGGCGTCAGTTAGATTTGGTGCTGAGCAAAGGGTTTAAGGGTGAGGTGTCGGTGAAGGAGGCGGGCGAGTCGCTCGTGGCTAAAATTGATGAACATCACCCACCACTAGTGGTCAGTGTGAGCTCCACATATAACGTTTTGTGCCCTACACCTACACCTGTCCCCGCGGACGCTGACTATGGTGACTCGCGCAGTATTAGACCGCAATGGAATTGGAATAAGGCCAATTACCAATTATTGTATGAAAAATTGGCTTTTATTGATTGGAGTGCGATGTATCGGATTTGTGATTCTGAAGACATGTTAAACTTTTTTTATGATAAACTTTCATGCATGTTTGACGAATGTGTACCGCGAAAATCACTTGGCCGAAACGAATCGTGCTTCAGTTATCCGGAGTGGTATACCAAAGACATAATTAGAGACATAAAAATAAAAGCTAATCTTCACAAAAAATACAAAAAAACTAAAGATCATGGTGATTATATGGAATATTCAAAATATAGAGCTCAAGTAAAAAAGTCTATAGAGAGGGCACATCAGGAGCATAAAAGTAAAATTCAATATCGATTTGCAAAAGATCCAAAATCCTTTTGGCAATATATAAGATCGCAGAGAAATAGGACAAATAAACAAAAGATTATAAAAGACGGTCTATATCTGGCGGATGCTGAGTGTGCCAGAGAATTTGCCAGTTTTTTTGAATCGGTATATACCAAAGAGCCACCGCGTCTCGACCCGCGGGAGGCATCGTTTGGGGCGAACGCGAATAGTGCACGTGTACATATAGATAGTTTGAGTCTTAAGGATGTAAAAATAGCCCTTGCAAATCTCAAACCAAAACATTCATCAGGTCCTGATGGAATACCTGCTTTTTTATTTAGAGACTGTGGTACAGTGTTAGCGGAACCACTGCTTCATATTTTCAACAGCTATTTAAAACTAGCAATGTTCCCGGCTCGTTGGAAAACTACGCGGGTGATACCAGTTCCTAAAGGCAAAGCAGGTCCGGAAATCAGTAGCTACAGACCAGTAGCTGTACTGTCCACACCAGCTAAAATCTTTGAGTCTGCTATACAGCGGTGCATGCAAGAACAAGTTAGTTCACAATTGTCTGACGCACAGCACGGATTCAGATTGGGACGTAGCACGTCCACTAACCTACTGAACTTTATGGTGCAAGTGGTACCGGCAGTTGATGCTGGCACGCAGGTCGACGCAGTATATTTCGACTACAAAAAGGCATTCGACACCGTTGATAATGATATCCTTTTAAGGAAGCTAGCTGACATAGGATGTACGCAGCACATGCTGCAGTTTTTTGCTAACTACATGAGGGATCGGCTGCAATACGTCGATTACAACGGGTGCATATCTGAGACATATTACACCAGGTCCGGAGTGAGTCAGGGTAGCAATTTAGGTCCTCTCGAGTTCCTCATTATGATAAACGACTTGCCAGAGGTTTTTCGACATGGTACATGTTTATTGTTTGCTGATGACCTTAAGTTGCTACTCGAGGTTCGGAATAGGTCGGATTGTGAACGCTTGCAAGACGACATAAATAAAGTGATAGAGTGGAATCAGAGTAATAAGCTCTCCTTTAACGTCTCTAAATGCTCGACTATGTCATTCACCAGAGCACATAACCCTATACAGTACGAGTACAAGGTGGACGACGTACAGATTCAGCGGGTAACAGAGGTAAGAGACCTGGGAGTGATCGTCACTCCACATCTAACGTTCCGGGAGCATATTATTAGGATATGCAAGAAAGCATACAGAAACTTAGGTTTTGTGTTGAGACAGTCCAGTGGTTTCACTAACATAACTACAGTAAAAGTGCTGTATGACGCTTTAGTCAGGAGCCATCTGGAACATAATGCAGTCATATGGTCTCCTTGTGAAGAAAAATACTGTGTTATGTTAGAACGCGTACAAAATAAATTCTTAAGACACTTATATTTTAAATTATACGGAGTGTACCCTTTTTATCCATTAATGTATCCAACGTTGTTTGTTTTGGGTATGGTGGGATACAACCAACTTAGGGTACGCAGAGAATACACACTTGCGGTATATGTAATTATGTTATTACGGGGAGTAGAGCACAACGCGGGAGTGTTGAAGCACCTTCAGCTTAACGTGCCGGACGGATATGTGTCTAAACGTAGACGTCCACAGCTGTTACGTGTACCAGCAGCTAAGACTAACTTACGCGCAAAAAATCCGCTAACACGTACAATACGGGTTCTGAATGAGGTACATAACAGAATAGACATATTCTCGGATAGTTTGAGGGAACTCACAAAGGTGATAATGTTTATTGTTTGCTATAGCACATTCACGATTACGATTGTGTAGTGTGGGCGCTCAACAGGGATTTTTTCGATTTATTCGATTGCTACAAATATATTTTAATAAATGAGATTAATTGGTTAAAAAAAAAAACAATAAAAAAACATGTTAATTGTATGGGTTTGATATAAATAGTTTAGAAACTGTGTGTCTTCGACTTATATAATTTACATTTACACTAGCGGCACTATTGTATTAGGTTTGATTTGTACCTGTAATGATAGTGTAAAAGTTATAAATAAATAAAAAAAAAAAAAAAAATATAAAATTACTTGTCCCGACTGACTGACTGAGTAACTGATTCATCAACGCAGAGCCTAAGCCTCTAGACCTACAAACTTGAAATTTTGACAGTAGATGCATTTTATGATGTAAGCATCCATTAAGAAAGGATTTTTGGAAATTCTGCTACTAAAGGGGTAAAATAAGGGATGGAAGTTTATATGAAAGATTAAAATTTTGAGAGCTAGATGCACTAAATTTCATAAACCTGTATCTTTTAAGAAATAAATGAACACGTGTATCAGCGTTTTTTTAAATTTAACTACTAAGAGGGTAAAATAGGTGATAAACGTTTGTATGGAAAGTTCGTTATTTTCAAAGCGTGAAACTTTGTACACTTACTTCTTTTGAGAAATGTTCATATCGCCATAGTAACCCGTGCTCATCAAGTGTTTTGTCGCGATAACCGACATAAACGTGGGCGAAGCCTTGGGCAAAAGCTAGTTCTTGACTCAATTTTTTACTTTACTTTTTTACATTGAATTTCAAAAGGAAACAGCCAAATAGCTCACAAAATACCGACCTAAAAATCCTCACCCGGGGGTTTTTGTGCCCGATTCTTTCGACGAACAGACACAAAGAATGCACCAGTGAATCATGGTGCAGGTAGAAAGCTCTTGATTACCTGACTCATGTAATACTGCATACTGATTAGGAATGAGTAACGTAATTGTATTTTTAATGTGCTATCTACCTGTACAGCGACTCTGCTATTGTTTGAGCATGTTTTTTCAATTTATCTATGACCAAACTTTACCTTTTTTCAAGGGGGAAAATTCCTTCGGAAACCCAAGCCGGTAATGTCAGACTCGAACCGACAAAAGCCGAACGTCGCGCCCTCTTGGGTCTTTAGCTGCCGAAGTGTGAGCTTGCCAAAGATATAGCCCTCGGAATGACGGCAGACCCAGGGCCACCTCCAGTATTGGGAAGGCCCCCTCGAGTGTGGTGCCCTATTATGCCCCCAGAAAGGGTACTGTATTAAACTCTACCTATGTATAAAAAAGTTATAGGTTTTTTATGTTTCTAAGCTACACAAGATCTAAATAAATACTCTGAGGGCTTAGAACTATTTACCCTGGGTAAGGCTTATAATGATGTGAAGATGGTCAAATAATACATATTATTATGTTGACTCATGCATGAATAATAAATAAATATTGTACTATATTCTACACGGCGCTATTTAGACCCAAAATACTTAAACATAGTTGAACTAGCTTTTTCTTATAAAATCATCATTTTCAAACTGAAGGAAACCAATGATTTCTGTGATACATAATTAGAATGTAACGAACTAAAGTACTGTGATTTACCTTTTTATAGATGTTTTTTTTATTCAAATAAAAAATGATTAACCAATAAATGATTTATTATTTCTGTTCCTGACTGTACCTACTGGCAAAAACGATTTAGGTAGCGACGGTAACGGGTTGAATCGCAACGGGTGGAAACGGGAACGGGTGGAAACGCCACTCACCGATCTAGAATGCGAATAAACATACTTAGATATTTTTTGTAAATTATACATAGAAATACTCAGACGAATACAAATATATAACATAAACATATACATAAACTCACACCAGTATTCCCCGAAGGGCTAGACAGAGGTGCTAGCACCCACATTTCGCCAGTTTATGTTTAGATCCCAATGTAATAGGTGGCGTGTCAATATTTCCATTGATCGGGAATCGAACCAACGCCCATAGCGTAGTAGTCAAACACTCTACCACAAAGGCCACAGCTACCTAATTACGCACAATTAATTACAACGTAATCACAAAAAACGTCATCCTTGAAACCACAAAGTGGGTCGGCAGTACTTCAAGGTCCACCACCGCAAGTACGATAGCCATAGATACTAGTCCATTATCACCCACACACTGTAGTAACGGTATTTCGATACCTAATACTGATAACGGTATAAATAACTGTATATTAGACGTTGCTAGAAAAAATGGCGATTGTTGAGTAGTTGTCATGTAGGAAGAGAATCACTTGAGAGTTTTACATACATGCTAGTGGATCAGACAGGTTGGTCGGTCTAGACAAAATCTATGTGGGTGGGTAATGCAATGCAGGATTGCATGTGACTGTGGTGCCCTGGTGCATTCCATGGCGCATTTGGTCTCGTGTCCTTTAAGTCCTACTTCATGTACTAAAGAGAGAGAGACGAGCTCTTCCAATTAGTACCACCCTCTCCTTTCCTTCACAGGACGACACGTGCAGGGCTAAGATGCCATCCATATACGGCGCAGAGTATACCTGCTAGAGCCAAGCGTTTCAGTGACTCATTCCTATGCCGTACCATTAAGACCTGGAACTCCCTCCCAGCTCACGTGTTTCCTTCTTCCTACAGTCCCGGGTCCTATAAGCGGGGCGTGAAAAGGCATCTAATGAGGCCATCAAGATGAGTGCCCCCACTGTTAACATGTTACATGTTTGCGATGGTGACCCTCTCTCCGAGACTTTGCCTTTAGCTTAACATCGGGTGAGGTGAAGTCAAATTGACGTGTCCTAGATAAAGACGACGAAGAAGACCTAAATAAAGCCACTGACAGCGCAATCAAGATGGCAGAATTTTATTTCCGAATAGTGTATATAAAAGAGAATCGTTGACACGAAAAGAAGAAGAGTGGATCAATCAGGCGTTGTTCAGCTTGGAAAAAATGCATTTATTGACAGTAGCGCCACCTACCAAACCATTCAGGAACCTATTGAACTGCTGAACTTATTCGGGTGATATTTTGTGCACAGTCGTTTAGGAGGAGTTATTTGACAAATACACGTATTGAGATTATTCAAAATGTAATATTTTTAATACCTGTCTATTACTATAGAACTATCTGTATTTTTATTTTTTCAATTTAGTTATTTATTCTTTATTAGCTTTTGATTGCGGCTCCGCCCGCGTGGATGTTGGTAATCGCGACCAAACATAGCCTATGTCCTTTCTCAAGGTCTAATCTACCACTATACCAAATTTCATTAAAATCGGTTAAAAAAAGACAGACATGGAAGTATGGATAGGTATGCTTACATATTGCGATTAAGACTTTCAATAAAGAAAAAAACCCCCGTCACAAAAAACACATCCAAAAAGTTGAAAAGAAATGAATAAATTTTGATTCAACGGTTGCCATGTCGGGGGACCCTAACTGGTTAAGCACTCCGTTACATTATCGGAACAATTCAAGGAACCCACTAATAACTATAAAATATTGTTAGTTTCTCGTGGAATTCTTACTTTCACTTGGTTGGGTTTTTACGCCTTCGTATCATGGTAGATGGTATGTTGATATAATCGTCCCTGTACGGAATACTGGCTCGGTCAAATGAGTACTTACAGATTTCGAAAGTCTGCATACAAACTATATAGGTACTACGCAAAGTCACTTTCCGCGTCCCTATGTCCCTATGTATGCTTATATCTTCAAAACTACGCTATAGATTTTGATGCGGTTTCTTTTAATAGATAGAGTACTAATTCATAAAGAAGGTTCATAGGTATAATACATGCTTAATAAAGTAGAGGTTGCAGCGGGAATGGGATCGGAGGCCACGCGGGCGGAAAAATTTGGCGGTACGAAGTTCGCCGGGTCAGCTAGTAGGTACTTAATAATATGCATAATATTTGTATTGACGTGTTGCTTCCCGGTGGAGTAGAATAGGACCACCCCATCTCTTCCTGTGGGGGTCGTAAAAGGCGACTAAGGGATTGGGCTGTTCTCCATCCAACAGTAAACATACAGCCCAAGACAAAGTGCCCACTATTACCTCAGGGGACCGAAATTCAGAATTGACGAAAAGTGGGTGCCAGTACACCTCTACCCTTCGGGATTTGCAGATGTGAGTATGTGTATGTATGTGATATAAAAGTGAATTAATTTTACTGATTAACAGTCTATGCTCTGGTGCAGGCTCTAATCCTATTATGTGGGGTTGAAGAAGGCATTAGAAGGCTTCTATAGAGTTGACAGCATGAGTGAGACTCCCTCGGTATTGCACTCGCCCATAGGCCACGGTAGATACTTTCCATTAGATGAGCCGTGTACTTTAAAAAAGGGCTTTCTGCAAGCACTTCTGAAAAAACCGAAATATCTCTTAAAAAATAATAAGCGGACCTTGGAGGCCAATGTATAAACTTTGGACTCAACTGGGAAATCACTATGATACTACATATTTTATGACTATATATTTTAGTCCTCGTAATAGTTCATTGTCATTGTCATTTACCTTGTTATAGTTTAGTACAGTCATTACAAAGCAATTAGATATTACTAATAAGTAATTAGTGTAATTGGTTCAAGGATGGTATGTGCCCTAGACACGATTCAGGAGTGTGACTTATTTGGGTTTGGTACGGAAGCTAAGTAAGTAGGTACGTCACGATAAGATTAGTTAAGACAATGGTAAAGCGAGTCATCATCGTTTAAAAAAAAACAATAATCGTTTATTTTGCATAGACCATTAAATCGGAACTTGCAACTAGTTTAGCAAATGGACCACCGGTTCGAAACGCGGCCCAGACCTGAGAAGACTCCGGCAAGAAACACAGCGGGCATTTTTTTGGTCAGTTATAGAATATTACAACCAAAATTACTAATATTCCCTCTAACCCCTCCAGTTAACCTAAATTGCTTGTGTGAGGAGTGAGTTCACGTCGGTAGTGTAATGGCCCGGATTCAAACCCGGGACCTTTCGATCGTAAGGCTGACTCCTTAACCATTAAGCTACCGGCGCTTTCTTTTTCACGATTTCACCAACTTAGATTTTTTAAACATAGACACTGGATGATTTTTAGTATATTTATCAAAGGGTTCTCTATATACTGTAGACTGGTCTGGATGTAACAAGAGCCCTACTTACACCTATGCATCCAAGTTAACCTCACTTGCTAATTCGTGCTCCTGCTAAATAAAGGCTGAAGCTTTAGTAGTTGGGAAGTTAGACTGCTGTCGTTCCAGAGAAGCCGACCTACCACACAAAAACAATAAACGAACTACGGCCTAAAAACACATTCATAGTACATAATATATTATATACTCTGTGACCTACCTGAACTTCATTTGATAAGTAAATATTACTCGATACGACGATAAAATTCGATAAACATTATGTCTAGAGATTGTTACAATATCAGTGAGACAATCTTGAGCAGATTCCTTCCAAGAATCGGTCGCTCGAATTCACCAGAATCACTCGGTTGCAATGTTTTGTTTAATGAATCACTGGGTGGGGTCATTGGCTCCTCGTTTAGTAGGTTATTTTAGACATTTCATTGTCGACTCGTACGCATGGGTAAGACTCGCTAAAAACTACCAAATGGTAGTTTTTGTTACTGAATATTGTCGTTAATTTATTCATTAAAACCAGATTACAGTTTAGAGAGTCGTTGTCTCCTGAACTAAGTTGTTAACCTGTATCTCAGGAGACAATTCCTTCTTACATTACATGTAATAAAATGTAGTTTCACTTTTAAATGTAGGTATCCTTGAATTCAAATATTAAGAACTTAGACACTTTTCAATTCTAGAACATTGCACAGATATGAATCTTGATTTGAAACTGGTTTTGAGTACCAGATTATGACTATTCTAGAAACTAAACTTGAGTGGGGATTTTATGAACGCTCAGGTGATTAAAAATACGCAACTGAATCGCTTGTGGATACAAACGTGCGAACGTGAGTAAAAGTGATTCTAATTTTGTTAACCACCTTTTGCAATTGCAATGCAATTACTTAGCACCTAAATAAATAGCTGAACTAGATTATAATTTTCTTCATTTTTTGAACAAATAGCCATTAGTTATATCCTTTCCAATTATGATTTCGATTATTTTAATTTCTATCGCCATTTTATGTCTGAAAAAACACATTTCTGTATTCTTTGGCTGACAACTGACAATCCCGAGTTACCTAATTTAAGAGACAGCTTTTTAAATTGCGCACGCAATAAAAAAAATACAAATTTATTACCGTGTCTTAACTTTAACTAACACGAATTTATCTCTAAATCCACATTTATTTCGTTCCCCTTCATTAGTTAAACGGAAAAAATAATTTAATTCGCCAATAGGCCACCCCATACGCCCCTTTTACACCCCCTACAGACAATCACTAATTACCCCCGAAGTAAAGCTTTACAAATCGCCGAAAATGTTTACTAATTTACAAAAAAAGCGAAAAAAAAAATTTTTTTTTTCACTCGCCAAATGAACTTATTTAGCTCAAGAGGGATTTAATAAAGATTTTTCACGGGTCTCCCGGTTTCGACGAAGTTTTTAGGGTCCCGTTGGTCAACATGGTAAACCTTTCAGACGTTTTTTTTTTATTTTTTTTATTTATTTATCAAATAGCATTACATAGTAGGTACATTATGATAACACCGTAGGTTTTCCAGAACGATGTTGTCCTGAATCTTGATTTAATACTACCTAATAGTTACTGAATATAGATTGCCGATGACAATCTGTAAATGAAAATCGAGAGTAAGTGCATTGTTCTGGAATACGGGGCTAGTTATATCTCCCTCTTTTAAAGTAAAAGTATCAGTCATAACTCATAAGCAACCTCCTTATCTTGTAAAAAATAGTAACATTTTGTGGTGTTTCTACAGTGGGACTTCGTAGTTTAGTCTTTAGACCATACTTTTTTATTTCATCAGGGTGACAACACATTTTACAACTATTTAGATTTTCTATCCTAGTATCGTTGTTTAGATAATGCTGGTGTTAATAATTTAGACCTAAGTCTTATCCACTGATTATATTTATAATGTCCAAATATGGGTGAAATAGTATATAAAATATAACATACGGCACTGTACTTGTTTTATTAAACATCCAATGTTTATCGATTGAAACGGAATCTCTTCAAAATGTTTGTTTTTGTACTGCCAAATTGTCTATTGTATAATATCACACCGTTACTGATACGCACGGAACAAATTTACGCTTATATTTACGCTGAAATGATTCATGCATAAAATAACGGCGGCGGCGCAAAGTTAGCCTCCCCATATCCGAGGTTAGGTGGGGACACTTTGGTCCCCACAACCCGAAGGGGGCCATCTTGAAAGAGATGGTCCTGGGTCTGCCGGGGTGCGAGAGATATGTACCCTGTATTCTCAACTCCGGCAACCAAAGACCTAAAGACGCGTGCGTTTTAGTCGGTTCGAGTCCGACATAACCACCTTCATCGGCTGCGGTGGGGGGTGGTATCAGCACAATAAAAAAATGAAATAATCATATTTCTTACAATATATTTACAATAACTCAGAAGCTATCTATATCAAAGATACCAGATTATACAAAATTGATACGATGCTACCGTATGTATAACGTCCGATTGATTAATATTATATCAATGACTTGAGTCACAAAAACAATAATATTCATAATATTATTATTTTCATGAATATTCTTTGTACTGTTATCTTGATGACCTTGAACATATTAGGTACTAGAAAGGTTTTCCGCGGTCATTGTCGTATTATGATGTATTCAGATATTATAATGTTTTTAATCCTTATTCACACAATATCATTGGATCAAAACACTTCAGAAGATGGTAATTCCTATAAAGTACAAACATAAATGAATTCACAAATGTGTTTGTGTTTTAGTATAATATAGTATTATTTTAATAAATAAATAAATAATAATAAATATTCCACAACACTCTACACAACGCTATCTAGATCCATGGTAAGCTTAACTACCTTGTGTTATGGAATCTAGTATGCGGATACTTAGCTTTTTTTAAAAATACATATATATTATACATAGAAACGCCCAAAACAATGCAAATAGCCATATTGATGCATACAAATATTTGCACTGAGCGGGGATCGAATCCGCGCCTTCTGCGTGGCAGTCGCGTTCACTAATGCATAGTGGCATATTGTAACTATTCACTACAACTGTAACTTTAATTCAATAAGTAATAATATCATACATACAGAACCCACCCCAAATTGACAACTCAGCGGTTCATTTTCTTCCGGCGACTTTTTTTTCACCGGCGACTAATCTCAACGATATTTTCGTGTCGCAGATTGAATTAGTGCACAACAAACGCACCTCGTTTCGATGAAAAAATACTTTCAATTTGTTTATGAACACCTCGTTTTTGGATATTTTTTAGAAATAATGCGAAAAAAGGAGGGTCACAAATATATTATTGTTAATCAACTTTTGTCGTTGATTGTACCTATGTCTAATAATAACAGTTTTCCAATTGCCTATACCTACGACCTTGATAAAACGCTACGTTTCGGGCTCTTAAACACTTTCAGGGCGAATCGGGAAAAATAGTTTTTCCGTTGAAAACAACTAATATGTCCAATTTTACTTTGTTATTGGGAATGCAATTTGATTGCACTCTGCCTTACTTTAACGGATTTGCTCTTCGAACCATAGATGACGTGTGTTTTAATAGGATTGAGTCCGACATAACCCCCCTAACGACTCTGGTAGTGGGGGTATTCGCGGGGATGGTCCGCACGTAAAAAAAGGGATAGTCAAAAAATCTCGATAGATGCTTGTTTACGCCTCGCTTGAAGAATTTGGGATTTCAAAGACATTGGAAATACAAAGAATAGGTACACCAAAAAGTATATTTGTATACCTAATCAAATTTTTTACAATTTGTACAACCCCAACATTAAATTTGATAACAAAGGGACCATCAACCAGAAGTACGAAAGGGAGCAAGCGCCAACAAATATTAAATTACTCAATATTTCATACCGATACTAATTTTGCTATCTTAACCCTTGCGCCGCGGTGCGACAGGAATTATTACAGAAAAAAAAATTATACTTACCGAAGAAAAAAGAGTCGCAGCCTTAATTGACATTCTTTATGAGCGTCAGACCTTAGACGGGGATATTTTTTAATTAGATATATTTTATGGGTTTTTTTCGAAAGGGGAAAGTAGGAATAAAGGGTTAACATTTGTTTTAGCCAATGGTAGGGGGTTCAATATTAGCCTTTCGTAATCAGGCGGGAAAAAAATGGTCGATTAGTCCCCTTGTGACGTTAATTTAGGATCATTGGTGGGTCTACGTGGATGGCTGGTGGGGCCCGCGCCTCCTTCTCGCCCCCTCGCTGTCTTTAATGTCATTTGATGTCGGAATTAAAAATATTCTAAGATTGTTGGAACTACCTTTTTGAAATCTGCGGTAGCCTAGTGGTATGGGTAATGGACTGTTGAAACGAAGTCTCAGGTTCGATCCCAGGTTTACCATGGCACACACCAATGACTTTTCGATGTTTTTCGAAGTTATGTGTGTATTTATCGCAGGTTTATATGTGCCCGGTTATGGCAATAGGCTCGCCACCTATTACATTGGGACCTAGACATAAACTGGCGAAATGTGGGTGCTAGCACCTCTGCCTACCCCTTCGGGGAATACAGGCGTGAGTTTATGTTATGTTATGTTTTGTTTGTTACTATCGAATTTTGAGAAGATAATACCGATTAAGTTATTATACCCATGGGATAAGCGTGCGGTCCTAGGTTCAATTATTATGTCTGCAAAGAGTGTTAACTAGTTTTTCCTGTTAGCAATTTGTTAGTTTGATCTGCATCCGTACTAATATTATAAATGCGAAAGTAACTCTGTCTGTCTGTCTGTCTGTATGTTTCACGCCTAAACCACTGAACCGATTTTGATGAAATTTGGTATAGGGGTAGATTAGACCGTGAGAAAGGACATAGGCTATGTTTGGTCGCGATAATCGACATCCACGCGGGCATAGCCAAGGGTAAAAGCTAGTAGCTTATATAAAATAAAAACAGTGGAAATTTACAACCATTAATATATTATTTCACACCAGTGAGGTCCTTGTCAAATGTACATAATATACATATTGTACTTATGTATAATTTAAAATAAACTGGTTTGACTTGACATTGAACTACTCAATTAGTAAAGGGATTGTTTTAAAACTACTCACTCTTAATTAAAAATAAATTAAATTACAGAATATAAGCATTGTACATACAATATACTTATAGATAATTACGTAAGTATGTATGAAGTTACAGTCTCTTCCACCCCTTTTTTTTATTCTCATTTTTGTTACTTATTTGCTAACTACACCGTATTGCCCCTGTTTTAGCACATTACTGTCCATCCCAAGGTTGCCTGGAAGAAATCGCTTCCAGCGATAAGGCCGCCCATTGTACATTAAACTGTATCATGCTACCTACTTGTTCCAATGTAAATCTATTTGGTGTACAATAAAGAATTATCTATCTATCTATCTATCTATAATGTACATTTAGTTAGCAATATATTGTAGTTATAAATACTGTAATTAATTAGTGTGTTGATAAATTATTATTAATTGTGAAATATATCTTTAATCTGAATTACACAAGGTGGAAGATTTTGACCTTACCTGGAGGGAAAGTAATCTATATACTAGAGATAGCGAATTTCAATCAAAAGAAACATTCCTTTATTTCTAAAAAGAAAAAAAAACTGCATTTACCGTGTTTGTTAGAAAGATTTGATCCTTATGAACGAGACTATCGATTGATATCAAAAAAATATAGAATGTTATTTTTTGGATTTTAGTCGGTTTTACCGGGTGTGGCAATCGAGCTATGCAGTGTGCAGTTTTGTTTTTTTAGAATACATATCTGCCTTCGGCGTATTCTTAAATCTCGGTGGCATTTAAAGCTTGGACTTTGGAGCCCGAAGTCTAGTAGATTGAACCCTGGGTATTTCTCACTTCTCAGCTTGTGACAGTGACCCGTCATTGTTTTATGAAGAACAATCCCGTACCAAGGACTAATTTTTGCACACGACCGATATACTGGGTGTAAGGGGAACGCCCCCGAAGCCGAAAACCCCTAGTAGTACTCCAGTTACATAACACATTGGCGAAAAAAGAAAATCGTTTTGAACAACCATGTTTAAAGGCAAATAAATTATTCTTATTCTTATTCTTAAAAAAAATTTTTTTTCCTTTTATTCTTGAAAGTTGTTTTTTTGGTAGTAATTAATATCAAGTAGTAATATAAATAATTAAATGATCGTTTCATTTACCTTTACTCACACGATGGAGTGTAAATAATGCAAAATGAAAAAGATTTTTTTTTTTGTCAGAATCGATTTTATTTTTATGCCAATGTGTCATGTACCTGGAGTACTACTAGGGGTTTTCGGCTCAGCCGGGGTGCGAGGGATATGTCTATAACAACCTCACCTCCGGTCTAGCACCAAGACCCACAGTCGGCGTGCGGTTTTAGTCGGTTCGAGTCCGACATAACCTCCCCTTCCGGCTCCGGCAGGGGGGGGGGGGTATCCGAGGGGATTTCCGCACGAAAAAAAAATAAAAAATAAAAGGGGTTTTCGGCTTCGGGAGCTATTTGTTCATGTGGTATGTCGGTTCTAGTCTGTTATAACCAATTTGTCACGTCCTTGGTGAGGTAATTTCCGGAAGTAGGTTTTTATAAAAAAGTAGTTTGTCCTTAAACTATTTGGGGGGTTAATAACCTTTTCATAATAAAAAAAAGGTTTTTAAGAATAATGATTACACAACTTATGTTAGACTTGTGCCATAGGTCAAGGAACTCAATTAAGGAAAATGTCCATCTCAAATATATGACGCGTAGGTATAATATCATTATACATAACACATAAACCTACTAAAAATAAACCTACATTTATGCACGCACACACACACACAAAAACACACACACACAAACAAGCACATAACAAGAAAAGGACTACATTCTCTTTCAAGCAACATATCTCTCGAATATCCATACTATTATTATAAATGCGACAGTAACTCTGTCTGTCTGTATATATGTTACGCATTCACGCCTAAACCACTAAACCAATTTTCATGAAATTTGGTATAGCGGTAGATTAGACCAAGATAAAGGACATAGGCTATGTTTGGTTGAGATAACCGACATCCACGCGGGTGGAGCTGCGGGCAAAAGCTAGTATAATATTATAAATGCGAAAGTAACTCTGAGTGTCTGTCTGTATGTTACGCATTCACGACTAAACCACTAAACCAATTTTCATGAAATTTGGTATAGCGGTAGATTAGACCATGAGAAAGGATATAGGTTAAGTTTGATTGCGATAACCGACATCCACGCGGGCGGGCGGTCCCGCGGGAAAAAGCTAGTCTAATTCCTATAAATCAACTTTATTCCACACCTACGTACCAACTGCACAATTATCTCAATAGTCCAAATACTTTCATATCTTTCAGACATACCCAACTTTCACGAAACAGTCTTTGACACTGACAAACAAAAGCTGAATTGTAGGTCGGTAAGTAGTGCCGCTTTCACATATTTGCTTGACTTAATTGATTCTTCTTTCATCCTATTCATTTCTACTAATAATAAATAAATAAATAATAAATATTCTACAACATTCCACACAACGCTATCTAGACCCATGGTAAGCATAGCTTAACTAGCTTGTGTTCCTTTTTTTTGTAAATACATACATATTATACATAGAAACACCCAGACCCAATGCAAATATACATATTCCTGCACACTGCACTGAGCATGGCACTGAGCGGGGATCGAACCCGCGCCTCCTGTGTAGATTACAGCAGGAAAAATTAAATGCTCAGGTGGGTATAATTTTTCCTGATGTAGTCGAATTGTATAGTTAGCGTAATAAGTTCTATAAAATTTAATTTAAGTATTTACTTACTACATGTGAAAGTATTTTTATACACGCGTCAATTTGACTTCACCTCGCCTGATGGTAAGCTAAAGGCAAAGTCTCAAAGGGTCACCATTACAAACTTGAATGTTTATTACTCTCAAAACTTTTAAGTTCTTCTTTTTTATTATTTTGTTGGAATCTTTCATGGCTTGAGAACATGGCGCTTGAAACAACGAAACATAACCACAAACTATTTCATACATACATACATAAACTCACGCCTGTATTCCCTGAAGGGGTAGGCAGAGGTGCTAGCACCCACATTTCGCCAGCTTCGAAAAGTCATTGGTGTGTGCCATGGTAAACCTGGAATCGAACTCGAGACCTCGTCTCAGCAGTCCATTACCCATACCATTAGGCTACCGCAGACTACAAACTATTTATTTATACCTACTTATTAGCCGACAACGAATAAACTTTTAACAAATGCTATTTACTTTTAATTACTTACGCTTTCATCAATGTTATAAAAAACGTATGTTGATTCCCCGTGGAGTAGAATAGGGCATCCCGATCTCCTCCTGAGGGGGTCGTAGAAAATGGTTAGAGATAGGACTGTTCTTCATCCGACAGGAAACATACAACCCATGACTGAGAGCCTGCTTGACGATAATAGGCTAACCCCCTATTCCCTGCGTCAAAAATCATAGTTGTCGAAATGTGGGTGTT
Organism: Eilema sororculum; assembly: GCA_914829495.1. NCBI lineage: Eukaryota > Metazoa > Arthropoda > Insecta > Lepidoptera > Erebidae > Eilema > Eilema sororculum. The sequence continues at coordinate 19,155,190 of OU618536.1, forward strand.
AGTTCACCTCTGCCTACCCCTTTGGGGATTTACATAAACATAGCATAACATAAACTCACGCCTGTATTCCCCGAACTGGTAAGCAGAGGTGCTAGCACCTACATTTCGCCAGTTTATGTTTAGGTCTAGTCTAGCCTATTGCCATTAACCGGGCACTTATAAACCTGCGATAAATACACACATAACTACGAAAAGCATCGAAAAGTCATTGATGTGTCAGCGTCTCAGCAGTCCATTACCCATACCACTACCTACCTGGCTACCGCAGATCTTACAGGCCTGAGTATACGTATGGAGTTGTCTATGTTTATAAAAAAATGCGACTCGTGGATTCTCGGATTCGGGGATTCCCACTTATATCACGCTATTGCTTTTATCACTTTCCAATATGGAAGACATAGCTGATAAGATAATTTTGTTGTTAGCAGCGGTATTAGTGTTCTATTTTTTTTATACTACTAAAATCGCAAATGAGCTCACGGCCACTTGGTATAAAACAAAGTCGCTGTAGTTGTCTGTCTGTCCATATGTATGCTTAAATCTTTAAAACTACGCAACGGATTTTGAAGATGTTTTTTATTACATAGAGTGATTCAAAAGAAAGGTTTATATGTATAATACATGATTATTATGGTAGAGGTTGCAGCGGGAATGGGATTAGAAGCCAAGCGGGCAGAAAAAAATTGGATTAACCAATAAACCAGAGGTTTCATTTGCTCATACAACAGCTGTAGAGGTAAAAAAACTGAAAAGAAAAATACGAGTAAAGTACGAACCAGACTCTTTTCTTTTTTTTTTCGTGTGATAAATCCCCACGGATACCATCCCCACGGAGCCGGTGGAGGTGGTTATGTCGGACTCGAACCGACTAAAACGCACGCCGTCTTGGGTCCTTGGTTGCCGGAGGTGAGATTGCCAAAAGCATATCTCTCGCAGCGAACCAGACTCTAGCACGAAGGGTTCCTTACCATTATCTAAACAATATTAATCAATACGGATTCATACGATACACACAGATGACAGACAGTGGATTCTTATTTATACATAGTTTATTGGGTAACTCTGAGTACGGATAAAGGCCAATATCAACAATCATAGTTATAGAATCGTTGGTCAATATACAGGGTGTATTTTTGAAACGGGGCAGTAAACCTTAACCGTCATAGTTACAGCAAAATGTTCTTAGCAGACCTTCCCTAACTTTTTGAGATATTTTGAACTGCATTCACAGATTTTGGAAAAATCATACAGTCAGCAAGAAATGCTCATATCTGTATGTCGTTCTTAGTGTGAGCTGAGAAAATTCGTGTCCTCCTTATTTAATAATTTCTGGTGAACTGTCTTTGATAGTGAAAAATGGACTTAATAGAAGCATAATTGTTATTAATAGGAACCCGTTTCAAAAATACACGCTTAGATCATAATATAATTAGACTTGATAATTAAGTAGGAGCCTATGATGACAACTGGGTGTAGTAATGCCCCAGCCCAAGATTACCTACCAATTGAAAAAAAATCCCCGCTAAAAAGCTAATCCCCTGCCCTACTTTTTTTAAGGTATATCGTAAAATTTATTTCGTGATAATTATGATGTATGGTTATGGTATTCACTGATAAAATTGTTGTATAAATTTAGTATTTTATATTAACACTAATTATTTAATAGTTGGTAGTGGACGTCGGACGTATCTCTTAACAAAAATCTGGTCAAGTGCGAATCCTTAACAAGTGAGTACTAACTTTAAAAAAATAAAGAGCATGTTATAGTCATAAATACCTTTATTTGTTGATAGGGAGGCATATTCTCTATCCGACATTTTACAGCGAGGGCCTGTTATAAAGTGCCCGCTTGGCGGCAAATGGCTCGCTCCCTAATACATGGGATTGATAATATAATCAGAGTTGATGACATGTGGGTGTTAATACTGAGATTTACGGGTGTGAATATACCTACAGGGTGGAAGATTTTCATGCCCCCTGGAGGGGAAGTACTTGAAATACTGGAGATAGAGAATTTCACTCAAAGGAAACATTTCTTTATTTTTAAAAAGTAACAAAACCGCATTAACATATTTTCTAAAACTAGCTTAACACACCCGGTAACCCAAGCGACGAAAACCCGAAAAAATGACACCCTGTTTTTTTATGGCTTCAATCGATAGTGGTAATCATAAGGATCAAATCTGTCTAACAAACATTGTAAATTAAATGAAAGGAAATCCTTGAAGTCTCAAATCTTTAGCAGGTTTTGCCTTAGCAAAATCGAGGGCGAGGTATTGAACCCAGTCTCACAGCAATGGTCCGCTGCGCGGACGCGTGGGCGGCCGGCGTCTCCTTCAGCGAGCAGGTAATGGTCGTGAAGGAGACGGCGGAGCGGGAGAGGCGGCGCGAGCGAGAAAGACTCGCGGATCGCGCCGCCCGCGCGTGCAGGCAACTCGGGCGTCGTCGGAGGGTCTGACTGAACTCCGTCCCCCATGAGCGCTGGCCTGGGGATGACGGGTGGAGCCGCCTGTCACCCCAGCAGAAGTAGGCCACGTCGGCGGCGCGCTGGATAGCGCGCCTCCCCGTTCCGGGGGCGAGTTGGGGACACCGTTGTCCCCCCCCCCTCTCCTCCTGAGGAGGGCCAGACCGTAAGGGATTGCCGTGGGTCAGCCGGGGTGCGAGGGATATGTCGATGACAACCTCACCTCCGGCCTAGCACCACGACCCACAGTCGGCGTGCGGTTTTAGTCGCTTCGAGTCCGACATAACCTCCCCTTCCGGCTCCGGAAGGGGGGGTATCCGAGGAGATTCCCGAACGAAAACACAAAAAAAAAGGTATTGAACCCAATACCACTAATACTCTACAATATTAGAAAAAGAAGAAGTGGGCTACATAATATCCTTGTAACACATGTAATATTAATTGGAGGGTTTAACGTGAATTTTTTTTTCCAAAATGGTCACGACAATAAAATTAGACTTAACCTCGCCTGATGTTAAGCTAAAGTCAAAGTCTCGGAAAGAGGGTCACCATCGTAAACATATACCATGTTAACAGTGGTGGCACTCAGCTTGACGGCCTCATCAGATTCCCCCGCCGCCGCCGCCCCGCTTAAAGAACCCGGAGCTCCTCCCGAGTTCCAGGTCTTAGTGGTACGGCATAGGAATGAGTCACGCTTGGTTCTAGCAGGTATACTCTGCACCGTATATGGATGGCATCTTAGCCCTGCACGTGTCGTGCTGTGAAGGAAAGGAGAGGGTGGGACTAATTGGAAGAGCTCATCAGAACATTCACCATGGTAGAGACGGTAGAATACTGCCATACGTAAGTAGGTATTTGTTAATGACGTCAACTTCTATTAAAAACTTCGATTAAAAAATCATATTTCCTACCGACTATTTATAATCACTATCTGCACCGACTTATCAATTACATTTCTGTTATCTATGTGATAACATTGACAACAATTACTTGAGGTGACGTCATTGTACAATTAAACATTGATATAAAGTAGATATTATTAGAAAAATATTTTTAACTGATTCTAGAAAATGGTAGAGAATATTTAGGTGGAGTCATCAAAATTCAATGTTTAAAAATGGTTGTAAAATCATTCATTGTTTCCAACAGTTCGTAAGAATGTTGGTAGATGGCTCCACCGTCGCCCTTAAAGACGGATATAAAGAGAAGGGAAATTTGAAGTCTTTCAGGTGTGGCTCACTAGCTCAGTTGGAAGAGCATTTGTAAGGGAAAGGTCGTAAGTTCAAGTATCACTTGAGCATTTAATTTTTTCCAATGTTTTTTTGAACTTTAAAGTTGGCATAATAAATGCTATAAAAGACTCATTCAAATGGTGTACAGGCCCCCGACCTAGGCCCAGCGCCGGACTATTATCTGTATTCGGAAACTGTAGGTGCGCTGGGTAAGGCCGGGGAACAGTGCCGGGATTGCGGATGCAGACACGGCGCGGCGAACCAGGAGGTGTATCGTGGCGAAGCGTCCAGGGTACGGTAGGTCACGTTGTCACAGGATGGGCGGTGACGGTGGATTTGAAGAGAAAGAAGATCTTGAACCAGGCAGAGATTTATTGCTGTTTCGATGGTAACTCAAGAGAGTGGTGTTCTCTACGAGAGTTGCTTGCCGACTGAGGTATCGAGCCGTCGCGGCGCCTGTTTTTATAGTGTCGTTTGACCTTGAAACGGCGCCGCGCGTCTTTGTTTACATTTTTTCTGTGTATTTTTCTACAATTCTGATACTGTTACACTGCTCGATAGGCCCATATGCGGCCTATCGATTTTATTTGATATACCCTTATTTTTTCTTATGTGTAAAGGAGAATAATATAAGTCTGCTCTGTTTACATTATTTGTTCCCTACTACCTATTTGTTGTTATAAAAGTTTAATCTGATATTCTTAAAAACTACTTAAATCTATTACCTATACTATTTACACTGTTTTCTTATCCTATTTACTATAATTAAAATTCTGTTCTGCACAAATGGAAAAGAAGTCTTATTATATGTAGCAAAAGATTTTTATAAATTGAGCTTGATCTACCAAGATCCTTGGGCCACTGGCCAACATTAGCGAGGGGTATCTATAACTCGATTCCTGCCAGCTTTCCAGTGAGTCGCATAGTGTATAACAAACTAGAAGGAAACATTTTGTGATCGGTCCAGGCGGAATTGAACCCACGATCCTTCCCTTACAGGGAGAATGCTTTTGACCATTAATCTTTCCTCTCTTTTCTATATCTGTCTTTGAGGCGACGGTGGAGTCATCTACCGACCTCTTACGAGCTACGTAAGATTAAACTTGGCCGCGTGGTTCCCGGCAGACTAGAATCCGCGCTACCCCATCTCTTCCCATGCGGTGTCGTACAAGGCGACTAAGGGATAGGGCTGTTTAACATCAGACAGATATATACAGCCCAGACTCAGCCTCAGACGCATGGCTCGAGTCAATAATAGTGCCCAGAATGCGGCAATAGCTGAGGCTACTAGGGTGTGAGCACCCTGCCTAGCACCAAGACCCACAGTCGGCGTGCGGTTTTAGTCGGTTCGAGTCCGACATAACCTCCCCTTCCGGCTCCGGCAGGGGGGGTATCCGAGGGGATTTCCGCACGAAAAAAAAAAAAATAAAAAAAAAGGGTGTGAGCACCCTATTACGTGGGACCGAATCCAACGATTGGTGAAATGTGGGTGTTAATTCACCTGTGCCTAACCCTCCGGGGATAAAGGCGTGATTATATGTTATGTTTGTATGTATATTTTACCCGACTGCGCGACGCAATAGAGTGGTAATGTGTTAATTAGTATTTGAAGATTTTAAAATGAAGTCGCTTCTTTCAGGCATGCCTATAACATATATTCACACCAGTAAATCCCAGTATTAACACCCACATTTCGTCAACTCTGCTTATATTATCAATCCCATGTATTAGGGAGTTAGCCTTTTGACGTCAATCGGGCACTTTATCATAGGCTCTCGCTTTATACTTTCGGATAGAGAATAAACCTATCCCTATCAATAAATGAAAGTATTCTAATATGACTCTAACATACTTTTTAAGTTTTTTAGGACACAAGGTATTATTACCCATGAACAACTAGCTTTTGCCCGCGGCTTTGCCCGCTTGGATGTCGGTCGGTAACATAGCCTATGTCCTTTCTCATGGTCTAATCTATCCCTATACCAAATTTCAACAAAATCGGTTCAGTGGTTAGGGTGTGAAAGCGCAACATACAGACCGACAGACATACAGACAGACAGACCGAGTTACTTTCGCAGTAGTATGGATTAGTTAGGTTTCGAGAAAGTTCCCTTCGGGTGTGGAAATCACGGTGTTCCCATCTTGCACCAGATATGGGGAGATGCCTCGAACATCCATAGACGTTTATTTCACTAACATAACATTATCTAACGAAGACAAAACATAAATACCGCATATGTTGCGAGTTCTGAACAATCAAATATCACTGTTGCAACGAACAAACAAGCCTCCGCTTTAGTTGATAACGAAATGGCTGTCACCAATGCAGTGTAGGTAAATAAATAAATACACACACTACTACGTCTAGTGCGAACAATGTGGTAGGCACGTTAGGTATAGCAGGATAAGACAGGGTTGACATTTTGTACATATCCATACTAATATAAAAATGTTACCATACAGACAGATAGACAGCCACTGAAACGATTTTAATGAAATTTGGTATAGGAGTAGATTAGGCCTTGAGAAAGGACATAGGCTATGTTTGGTTTCAATAGCCGACATCCACGCGGGCAGAGCAGCGTGCGAAAGCTAGTAATACATTTAATCACACCTTTATCCCTGGAGGGTTACGCAGAGGTGAATTAACACCCACATTTAACCAATCAATGTATTTGGTCCCACGTAATAGGGAGTGAGCCCATTGCTGAATTACGGGCACTATTATTGACTCGAGCCATGCATCTGTACTGTAATCTGGTTGGGTTGTTCAAGAAGGGTATTAGAAGGTTATTACAGGGTCAGTAGCATCACGGGCTCTCCTCCGTGGGAGCTGGAGGCCGGAGTCCTCGCGCTAGTGTATCATTGGCGCGAGGAGGCCCGGAGCCGGGGCGAGTTCCCGGCACCTTCGGAGGTGGGAGAGCGGAGGCTCCTGGTGAGACGGTCCATGCTCCTGGAGTGGGAGCGGCGGCTGGCCAATCCCACGGCTGGCAGAAGGACCGTCGAGGCGATACGTCCTGTCCTCAAAGACTGGATGGACAGATCGCGGGGGTCGGTAACGTTCCGCATGGCGCAGGTCCTTTCGGGGCATGGATGCTTCGGAAGCTACCTGTGCCGGGTGGGACGAGAGCCGACCAGTGGGTGCCACCACTGTGGCGGCGATGATGACACGGCGCAGCACACCCTAGAGGAATGCCCCGCGTGGGCTGGGGAGCGCCGTGCTCTCATCGCCGAAGTGGGGACGGACCTCTCGCTGCCGGCCGTAGTTCTGTCTATGGTCGACGGCGGCGATGAGGCGTGGGCAGCGGTTCAGACCTTCTGCGAGACGGTTATCTCGCAGAAGGAGGCGGCGGAGAGGGAGAGGGAATGTGACCCCCTTTCCCTCCCACAGCGCCGCAAGAGAACCGGGGCTCGGAGGAGGCGGTACCACCAACTCCTCCCCCCTAACCGGGCCGGGCAGTAGACGCGGGGGCGTCCGCTGCCCTTACATAGGCCTCGAGGTTGAAGGCGCACGTCGTGTCGCGTGTGCCTTGCCTAGGCGGGTGGCAGAAGGACTCCTCTTCTGCCGCACCAGAGATGGGCCTGCCGTAGATCAGCGGCGGTCGACCCACACGACGATGGCGGAAGATGTTGTTCCCGCCATCGTCGATATTGTGGTGACGACGGACACCGTGGTGGTTTAGTGGGTAGTCTGGCCTCCTTCGAGGCTAGGAGTCCCACACGAAGCCCGCTCCCTGCCCCCGTGGGGGGTGAGCGAAGTGCTTAAAAGCATTCCACCACGTAAAAAAAAAAAAAAAAAAAAAGGTCAGTAGCATCAGTGTGACTCCACTGGTGTTGCATTTTTGGCCAGGATTACCACTTTCTATCAAGTGGGCCGTGTTCTTATCTGACACTAAGTGGTATAAAAGGTGTGAATCTTGATTGCTTCCAAAATTTTATTTTAGAGTCTGTAGTCCACTCTTCGACTTCCTTTAAGCGGGGCGTGAAAAGGCATCTAATGAGGCCGTCAAGCTGAGTGCCACCACTGTTTACATGGTACATATTTCCGATGGTGACCCTCTTTCCGAGACTTCGCCTTTAGCTTAACATCAGGCGAGGTGAAGTCAAATTGACGTGTCCTATATAAAAAAATAAAAAAAACTCATCATCCTCAAAACGATTTCACAGTGACGTCCACAGTTTGGAGCATTACTGAGCACGAATTCCGCTTATTGTCTTTGACCTCTTAATCTCAAAAGGAAAGCTTGCAGAAGAGTTTTGTCCGTTATTTAACAAGTGTACCTATCAACACCAACATCCAGGTGTGGTCAACTTGGGCCTCAAAGAGGTTAGTAGGACCCTGTACGACTCATACGCACACGTCCTTTGCATAATTTGGTTAACTTCAATTAAATACCATCTGACTTATAGATCTCAAGAAATCCGTATTGTAGAATACAAAATTCACTCTATCTCTTCTTGAGAATATTGTACCAGGTGACTAAACCACACGCCGTCGTTGGGTCGTTGTGCTAGGCCGCAGGTGATATCCCTCGCACCTCGACTGACCCAGGGCCATCCCTATCGATCTGGCCCTCCTCATGCATGTTAATACGCCTATATCTATTCTAGAACATACACATGTAGAATATATAAGAAAAACATTGCATAGTCATAATTGTATTAAGTATTTTATCAGGGCTTATACGATTATTCATACAGAACATTTTTTCAATCGCAACAATTATCTACAAATCCCGAGATTCAGTGTCTATGTCAATATTCGTGTACGGAAGTCATGAAAATATACATATTATAGGTTAACTACAGTGGTTATCATTATTGTAAGTAGCGTTATCAATTGTTACAGCATACATGAGAATTTCATTGAATCATGTTTAAATACCTTAGTCACTTCTTCCTGTAGACCACGTTCGCTTTTCTATATCATTGATAAGGGTTTTATGCAATAGTAATGTATTTCAAGTGGTTCCATACAAGACGCGATATCGATGTTAATAAGGTTCACATATTTATGTCGATCAGCCTCCAAGCCTTGATCAAAGCCTTCGTATATAAACCTGCATGTAATTTCCAGTAAACATAATAGATACACACTTTGGTTGTACAGGGATCTTCCAACACTTAGGGGCTCAAGCTAATCGCACCTGCTAGTTGGTGCACCTGCGAATCAACAGACAAGGCTCTGGCGCAAGGGGTTGGGATGAGAGTTCGCTTTCAGAAAAGCCAATATACCAAACAAAAACTATAGGCGGACCTTAAGCTCTAAAATTCAAATTTTGGACGCTATTGAAGAACTGATACGAAGATATTGAATGAACTGATATGAAGATAATGAATACCATTGATAAACACGCAAATTTCATTAACATAGAAATTAGGGAGTCACCATCCTCCGAGGGGCCAGCTTAAAACCGTAAACGGCCTGGAGTCAGCCGGAGTACTAGAAAAATGCAATAGTAGGCCACCTTAAACCCTGGCATATGAGAGCCGAGACGGCGCGTACGATTTCAGTCGGTTTGTGTCCAACGTAACACGTAACCACCTCATGAGACTCGAGACTGCGTGCGATAGTCTTTCTGAGTCTTACATAACCATCCTCAAACGCCATATCGCCGATAGCAATGAGTGCGTCCTCGTGCTCCTACTAAATAGTCCTACTGGTAGGAGCACCGGGACACCTCTGTCTTGGTGCTCCTACTACAAAGGCAACAGTGAAGCGTCCAGTAGGAGCACCAATAAGGTATGGGTGGGGATTTTAGCTCCAAAAAAAAATTTGTCATGTCCTCACTATCCCATCGTCAGTAACAGTGGGTAGCTCAAACTATAGCGAACTTTCAGCACAGCACTCGGTGTGAAAGCATCGTACCGATACAGTTGCTATCTTACATAAATACGCAACTACCCTACAATATATTGTGGAGTACATGTTTGTAATGGACTGGGTATTGTGCAGAAAAAACATGTACCTGACTAGGTACTACCTGTGTGGGACTAAGTTTGTGCTCATGGCTACCGTTGAAGGTGATTCGCGTTCAACGATTCAGGTATGGCGATAGTATTAACAATACACATTTATTAAACATATTAAACATGAAACACTTTAAATTTTCCCTTTTTAACCGTCTTTTAGAGCCACGGTGGAGCTTCTACCAACTTTCTTACGAACTGTTGGAACCAATGAATGATTTTTGAACCATTTTTAAATATTGATTTTGGATGATTCTGCCCAAATATTTGAATGAAATTTTTATAGACTTTATTATGCTAACTTTTAAATTCGAAATACGTCGGGAAAAGAATTTGACAGAAATTTGTATGGATGACGAAAGGGGGCAATGGAATTGGAAATAACAGCTCATGAAAAATTGTCCACTTAGCGGCAATAGACTCGCCCTTTATTACGTGGGACCAAAAACATAATTGATGAAATGTAGGTGTTATGGTAATTACATCTCTGCCTACCCTTTTTGAGATTTAGGATTATGTAGGTAGAACTTAGATTATGTAGGTATGCATGTCTTAATAATCTATATATCTATCTATCTATATATATATATATATGTAGGATCAGGATCACCGAGGGGTATATCTTCGGGGTTTGGAGTGCCCATTTTATTGGGATCAACAAGTCTGTATAAGTAATTACAGATTTTTATTCGAAAATAAACAATTAATTGATCAGCCAATAACATACAATACACAATACAAAAAGTAAACAAAAGATAAAGTAGGTCAATAATTAGGCGAACAGACGTTATAAGGTCTCAAGTTCGTACAGTGGCCAAGCCACCCAATTACAACAGCTATTGTAATTAATAATTATACAGCAGCGGTGTGACAGGTAAACCGACAGTTTTGTCGGGAGCAGGGGAGCTCTTTATCGAGTCGAATCCGAAGACCGACTGACGAGCTTGCCGAGTGCGCGCTCTTTTATAAGACGATCCCCACTATGCATCCCTCCCCGACAACTCTGTCCGTTGACGCATTGCAGTGCGTCACGTGTTTACTTGATACAAAATGTACTAAATCTAATAAGATTTATCATTACAAAGTAATCTAGTAATACAAAAATAATTGTTGTAAATAAATAATGGTGAATTCACAAAGTAAATCATTTTAAAATAAAGCAATATGTCATCATTGTTTTGAACAAAACTAACGGTCACACTTATCGAAATAAGTTACCAAAAATCAACTAGTAGTACTTAATAAATTATGTTTTGATTTATTAGACAATAATTGATTGTAAAAATCAATTAAATTAATAATAAGAAAATCAATTCGTAACAAAGTTTGGTAACTACCCGCTGTAATTGACAACCAACTCCGACATATATATATATATATGTCGGAGAAGGGACTAGATCATCAGCCTTCTTCGCGATGATCCTACGTATCGTGGGCGATTAGGGATGGGAGGATGAAATGCCAAAACAAAACCATTGATTGTTGCTTCAAACATTTACTTTTTGTTTCACAATTTTAGCAAACACTCGAGTCTTAAGCTTATTAGAACAAGTATAAAGGTCTTCAAGTCCGTAGTTTCGTCCCTTCTGTTATAAAGTTGAGTGCGACGCACTCCCTCCGACATATATAAAAATCAATTGCTGTTCGTTAGTCTCGCTAAAACTCGAGAACGGCTGAACGGATTTATCTTATCTTGGTCTTGAAATGTTCGTGGAGGTTTAGGGAAGGTTTAAAAGGTGAGAAAAATTCGAATAATTGCCGGGAACCAACATCCACGCGGGCGGAGCCGTGGGCAAAGGCTAGTACCTATACATTAAAATGAGTCTTATTCAATGAAACAAATTATTTGAAAATTCTACAAACCACCCTTAAATTTTAAACTCTTTGTGTACAGCAAAGATAATCTCTAAAAGCCTCAAAAATCAAAGCTTTTATTCCCTTTTTAAAAGAATTCAATTAAAACCAATCGGCTGTTTCACATTCAAAGGGATGATATCAAAAGAACGTCAAAGATAATCAATTTTACAAATATCCACCCCCTCCCCCCACCCTTGGACGTCTTTTTCTTTTCCTACGAAATAAATCTGCTCAGACAACGATGTCAAAAATATATCAAAATGACTTAAATCCAATACCTTCTCAGAGGAATTTGAACTTTAATTCATAAGTAAATAAGTTCACAATACAACATGGCTAGATTCTTTATACGATATTTTTTCCAATGTGCGAAAATATGATAGCACTGTATGGAAGTATCGAACTTAACTTTATTAATATTTGATAGACGATATTACCAATCTTCGTGCGAAGAATTTATGGTGCATTTTTGTGTAGCATAGAGCTGTGATGTAAGTCCTTTTGGTGCGGTGTTGGATCATCAATACAGTATTGCTATGCATTATCGTTATATCTTGGCATTAAGACTGAATCGTTCAAGGGAAAAATTGGTTAATAAATGTAGCATTAGGGTGGTTACACATTGACGTGATACAAGAGTCTATGTTCGGTTTAGATAAAAAAGTAACAGTGGAACTTCTTTCTCATAATATAGGATAGTAGTCGCAGAGTCTAATGAAAAACACGATTATAATGTAAAATGAATTTTTGATCATTTATATATGAATGAATTTTTATAGCATTTATTATGCTAACTTTAAAGTTCGAAAAACATCGGAAAAAATGCAAGGCTCAAGTTAGACTCACGACCTTTCCCTTACCATACTCAATATTATACATGCGAAATTAACTCTGTCTGTCTTTCTGTCTGTCTGTCTGTATGTATGTAAAACTTTCACGCCTAAACCAAATTTAGTATAGGGGCAGATTAGACCATGAGAAATGACATAGGCTATGTTTGGTTGCGATAACCAACATCCACGTGGGCGGAGCCGCGGGCAAAAGCTAATATCTAATATGCTAAGTTTTTCTTATAAAAAATAATTACCTACCTAAAACCACACAACCAGTCAATTTCCTTATCCCTTAGTCGCCTTTTATGATACACACAGGAAGAGCTGGGGTGGCCCTATTCTACTCCATTTGGAACCAACACGGCACGGCATATCAGAGATATTTGCTCTACCATTAAAAACAACAGCAATGACCTAAAAAATGTTATCATTGATAACAATACTTAATAGAGCGTGAAATTCCAGTTATTCAGTCCCAGAACGGGCCTGAACAGCTTATTTGGTACCTACCTAGAATATAGATTAATTGAAGCTATGGAAAAGGGTATGGTAAGCAATTGTAAAGCTTTTTCCATACCTATTATGTATCAGAATTTGTGTAGGAGATAATTATCACTATCCGACAAATAACAATAAAAAATATCTTTTCCTTCGTGCGGAAATCCCCACAGATACCTTCCCCGCCGGAGCCGGAAGGGGAGGTTATGTCGGACTCGAAACGACTAAAACCGCACGCCGACTGAGGGTCGTGGTGCTAGGACGGAGGTGAGGTTGTCTTTGACATATCCCTCGCATCTGACTCAGGGTCATCCCTTACAGTCTGGCCCTGCTTAGTAATATTATGAGAATTTCGTGCAATAAATACTATTTTAAGGGCATAAGAATGCCTTCTACTGAGCGGAAATTGAAGTCACGTCATTGGATATAGTAGTTAAACACTCATCAAAAACCGTATAGTAAAATCTGGTGTGGTGAATACTTCATGGTCTTACTATATAAGATAGATACATGGATAAGTTCTTATGGTTACAGTGTATATGAGTCCTTATAATTCCCAAGATATATGGTACCGATGCCTCGTCTATAAGATAAATACGATCATTTATTATTAATGGCAAAGATTGACTGTGATATCATAATGCGATGCTCGTTACACTGTTGGGAACATGGGAAGATGGGAAGATCCCATATTTGTGTTAATCTTATACAAAAGATATTTTTGAGGCAGTGGTAGCAAATTGATTGATTTTTACACCTGTAAACCTATTAGTATTGGAAATTAGGAATTGATAAGAAACATCACTCAACAACATACTGCCACGGTGACATTTCTTTTATAGCGGGGCATGAAAGGGCATCTAATGATGCCTTCTGTCTGTAATGGTGACCCTCTAACCTTCAGGCGAGGTTTTCGTTATAAAGGACACGTCAAAATGAATTCACCCCGCCTGATGGTAAGCTTAAGTCAAATTCTCAGGCAAGAGGAACAAAACCACAGACACCAACATTATTACAATGATGATTTCAACAGATGCTTTTTAACACTCTGCCTAAAGGACTCGGATAATAGGAAGAAGTAATCACGTGTGTTGGTATATTGACGTGATAATTATGTGATAATATCTTATTGCGGTTCACTAAACTAAACTCGAATTATAAAATAAATAAATAAACAATATATATGTTGTACAGTCAAAATTACATCATAGTCATACAATAATGTCTAATTTATTAACCCGCTCCTCACCATACCCGGACCAAATGTGCCTATCACACTGTCGGCATTGCCACATTGGATAGCGATGGCCAAATTTTGCCCCAGGTATGAGGTGCAGCGAGAGTCACCTGCTTTATCCCTCAACCTGCGCCCCAATTCTCTGGCAATCCCAGTTTCGTTGAGTGGATTTTAAAACTGAAATTCAGTCTAAGAAAAATGTGACATAAATTTATATTTATTGCATCTACTTATTTAATTTTTTTTTATTGTTTCAGATTTCAAAATGCCGCCTTCCAAAGATCAATGTACCAAACCAACTTACAACAGATCCTACTCGAGTAGTAAGTATCAAGAATGTTTGATTCTACTAAACAAAAAAAATTATACTATGCCGGAAGCTTGACAAAGACTGAGAGCCCATTTTACATGGATACCATAATTTTGAATATCAGGTTGCCGTGGCGAAGGGTGAATATTTTTGAAAACCAAAGCCGGTGGAAAATAAAGCTTTCCGCGATATAGTTTGTCAAGCTAGCAGGAATCAGGTTATTGGGAGCCATCACCACTGTTACCTGGTATATGATGGGGCTCTAGCAACAACTTAAAGGCTAGGCTTTGGCGCGATGGCGTAGGCAATAATCCTCTTGGGAGTAAGATCCATATCCATACGGTCCGAGCGGCTGCCGTCCACGATGGCTTGGATGCTTCTGTAGAACAAAAAGCTGACAATCCAATTACACAGCCCCTCAGGGAATCCATAAGATGGTAACTTCACAAGAAGACCTCTGTGCCATGCCCGATCGAAGGCCTTCGCTATATCTAAGCTGTCCGCTAGTGCCTCACCTTGGCTCTCGATGGCTTGCGGTTTGTGAGATACACAAGAAGATCACCGGTCGAGCGACGCTGGCGGAAGCCGTAGGCATCCCAGGAGCTGTGTATCTCCATAACCTTCGAGAGGAGGGAGGTGATAGCAATATGCCTGTAATTGGACGGGTCTGTCCTGTCGCCTTTCTTAGGCACATGATGAACGTATACATTCCGTCTATTAATACGTTTAGAGTCAATCCACACTGGAAGAGCAGCGGCTGACAGCGGCCGACGGTGGCCAGAGTATGTTGCTAGAAATTATTGCGAGAACCTTCGCGCTGCCGCGTGAATTCTCGCTTTCATATGATTATGAACTTTTTATCTCGTAAATAAGATTCAAAATGGTATGTAATTTATATTATTTCACCTGCTCTTTCAGTAGGGATTGGCCCTTAGTTTGAGATTCGGAGATGAGATGACAGCCTCCGTGGCGCGGCGGTAGTGAACGCAGCCGCTACGCAGGAGGCTCGGGTTAGATCCCCGCTCAGTGCAAATATTTATATGCTTATCTATGAGTATTTGCATTGGTCTGGTCGTACCTCGGAGAGCACGTTAAGCTGTCGGTCCCGGTTGCCATACGATCATGTATGGTAGTCGTTACTTGGGAATTGGGTGATGTGGCCCATATAAAAGGGCTGATCACCCGTCCGGTCGCGTTAACCAACATCCGCACGTCGAAGACGCGGGCCCAGGCTAGTGAGAAGTATATTAACACTATTTTCTTTTCTTTTTCAGATGAAACATCACTGCAGGCGAAAGTCTACCATCCAGCAACTAATCTGTTGCCGGCGACTCCCCACTCCCCCACAGGCGCGGCTCCAGCGTTTGGCTCCAAGTCTACAACCACATGGGGACGGCAGAACAGTCATAACGGAAAATACTCATGATATGCCTGAATCTGATAGACCTGGGACATTTTATAACATGTTAGGTCTTCTGGTCTGTTGCTGTGAGACCAGATTAAGAATTCTGTAAAATATAAAGATTTGTTCAGACTGAGTAACTGGAGTGAGAGTACAGTGTTGTTATTTAATGTGATGATTTTTATGTAAATTGTAATTTAATAAAAACTGTATTTTTGCTGTAAATATGCTGAAGGATTTTAGTAAAATGTACAATGGGTGTTAAGTTAAAATATTGCTTTTTGTAGTAATTATAGGATTAAGAAATTTGTAAAAGCAGTTTCTTGGCATCGAACAAGAATTTTAAACCAGTTTTTTTTATCAATGATTTCTCGCATTTCTTGTTATTTTTAGCAATTTTAAATGTGATGGTTACCAATTCCTATAAAGTTTTTTTGTAATAAATATTTTTAGATTGAC
The DNA here is from genome assembly GCA_914829495.1 of Eilema sororculum. NCBI lineage: Eukaryota > Metazoa > Arthropoda > Insecta > Lepidoptera > Erebidae > Eilema > Eilema sororculum. Next base: position 19,171,452 of record OU618536.1, read on the forward strand.
AATAATGATAACGGGAACTAACGCGATCATGGAATAGGTACCGTACCTACCATTGATTTGCCCGAAGTGTCAACCGTGGTCACAGGCTTTTTTTACATTTGTTTAGGTATCGATATTTTTTAGCATTTGTCCGATACTTCTGCTTTAATATATTCATTTTTTGTACAAAATAGTACCTCAAGAGTAACCCCATTTAATAGGATATTTGACTACAACTCATTCTCGTTACAGTTTTCGTAACATAACATAACATAAACTCACGCCTGTAGTCCCCGAAGGGGTAGGCAGAGGTGCTAGCACCCACATTTCGCCAGTTTATGTTTAGGTCCCAATGTCGAGCCTAATGGCGAGCCTATTGCCATTAACCGGACACTTATAAACCTGCGATAAATACACGAATAACTTCGAAAAGCATCGAAAAGTCATTGGTGTGTGCCATGGTAAACCTGGGATCGAACCCGAGACATCGTCTCAGCAGTCCATTACCTACCCATACCACTAGGCTATCGCAGACAGTTTTCGTCCACCATCTGTCTTAACCTTTACCAGAACCTCATCCGTTAGTCAGCAGTTTGAAAAACTAAATGATTACGGACGGATGTCCCGCGTAGGAAGATCCGTCAAATCCGTGGCGTAAAAGTTGTATATAAATCCGTCCTCAATTCCGCATTTACCCTCTCTTTGAAAGCACAAAACTGCTAATTTAACTGCCTTTACCTATCCATGGAATTTATTAAAAATATTATTTTAATGATTTTATTATCACGTGAACACTGCTACAAAAAGTTGCTAAGTCTGAACAAGAGCTTATAACTATAGCTCGAATAAAAAAAAATGTAAGTAGGTAGTACAATATTGTTGTATTCATTAATGTTTAAGTTTGTAAATATATATAAATAATGTAATTATAAGTAATAAATATTCGTCATCGATATTTTTGCGTTTTATTAATTTTTACAAAAGTTCGTGCTAAATTGCTTGATACGCCCATCTGCCTTATAAATGTTATAATAATAAAGCATATTAGTTCCTCAAATCAAAGCTACTAATAAGGCAAATATTCAGTGTTACAGAAATTGAAAAAAAAAAAAACGATCTATCATTTATAGCCTTTTTTTTTTTTTTTTTCTAGCGGAAATCCCCTCGGATACCCCCCCTGCCGGAGCCGGAAGGGGAGGTTATGTCGGACTCGAACCGACTAAAACCGCACGCCGACTGTGGGTCTTGGTGCTAGGCCGGGGGTGAGGTTGTCAAAGACATATCCCTCGCACCCCGGCTGACCCAGGGCCATTCCTTACGGTCTGGCCCTCCTCTATCATTTATAGCCTCCGTGGCGTGGCAGCTGTGGTGGCGGTAGTGAACGCGATTACTACGCAGGAGGCGCGGGTTTGATTCCCGCTCAGTGCAAATATTTGTATGCATGAATATGGCTATTTACATTGGTCTGGGTGTTTCTATGTGTAGTATTCACAAAAAAAGCATATAAGTAACACAAGCTAGTTAAGCTATGCTTACCATGGGTCTAGTCTAGATAGCGTTATGTGCAATGTTGTGGAATATTTAAAAAAAAGAGTATTCAATATCGTAAGTATATTATGGTTATTAAACGTGAAGTTTAAAACTTTCGTTTAGTGACATCTAGCGAGTAGCTTGGGAGGCATAATAAAAAAATCGAAATCTTTGGCAACTTGCATTTTTCACTTCGTCGGATAGAGGTCGCAACTTCAACTTCATTAACACAAGCCTAATTTCATTATTTAATTATTAATAGCCATATGAATAATATGCTTAAGTAGTGATGGAGACATCAGACACCATTATATTAATTTAATAAACTCAAAGACAATACGATAAAACTACTATTCTAAACGGACAAGTGAAATAAGGACTTGGTCTCAGCGCCATCTGTTGTAATATAGAAGCAACTGATATAAAATCAATGCTGAACCATTATCAGTTAAGTACTAGTTCTTGGTTATAAGAATAGATGTCACTGGTACAGTATTACATAGTTCTGCTCAGTTGGAAGGCATTCTCCATGTAAGCGAAAGGTCGTGGGTTCGAGTCGCGCTTCAGCGCTTCTTTTTAACCCCCGACGCAAAAACGACGGGGTGTTATAAGTTTGACGTGTCTGTGTGTGTGTATGTGTGCGTGTTGTGTGTCTGTCTGTGGCATCGTAGCACCCAAACGGATGAACCGATTTGGATTTAGTTTTTTTTGTTTGAAAGGTATATTAATCGGGAGTGTTCTTAGCTATGTTTGAAAAAAATCGGGCCAAGATGGCCGCCGCCACAACATGTCGGAATACATATTTCTTCATAACACACTCAATATGGGTATCAAATGAAAGAGCTTGACTAGTAGATCTATTTAAAAAATATAAAATAAAAATTAAATTAAAAATTTAAAAAACCCCCGTCACAAAAAACGCTTCCAAAAAGTTGAAAACTAATGAATAAATTTTGATTCAACGGTTGCCATGTCGGGGGACCTTGAATTGTTCCGATAGTGTAACGGAATGCCTAACCAGTTAGGGTCCCCCGACATGGCAACCGTTGAATCAAAATTTATTCATTAATTTTCAACTTTTTCCCGATGTATTTCGAGGTTACTTGTAGGCAAGCATGCTTCACCATCAACCACATCGTCACTTACCAACAGGTGAGATAGTGGCCAACGCGAGCCTTCTTCTTCTTTATGCTAGCATTATTCTCAGTCACATCCAAAGCTTTTCATCTTGGAGTCTGGTTTGCTTTACCAGTCTAACAACGAATTAAGCTGAACTTCGATATTTTCTGTGAAGTGACTGCCATATTGAAGCATTGCTGTTAGAAGAAATCTGCGGTAGCCTAGTGCCTTTTGACGCATAAAACCATATAGGTACGTAAAACACCAACACGATTTTATGGTTTTATGCGGATGAATTAGAAAAGATACGTGAAATACCAACTACGTACAATTAATGGACTGCTGAGACTTGGTCTCAGGTTCGATCCCAGGTTGACCATGGCACACACCAATGACTTTTCGATGCTTTTCGAAGTTATGTGTGTATTTATCGCAGGTTTATAAGTGCCCGGTTAATGGCAATAGGCTCGCCACCTATTACATTGGGACCTAAACATAAACTGGCGAATTGTGGGTGCTAGCACCTCTGCCTACCCCTTCGGGGAATACGGGCGTGAGTTTATGTTATGTTATGTATGCTGTTAGTCCAGTTCTCCGTTCTCCAGAGAATCCAGTTGTTGGATTTCATAGGACTCCAACTATCCGTAATGACTGCCATAGACGTTCGTATGGCAACCGGGACCGACGGCTTAACGTGCTCTCCGAGGCACGACCAGATGAATTTTTCTCACATTTTTAGATTCGTATTTCTGCAGATTCGCATTTTTTCGAAATCTAATTTCTTCAGATTCGTATCTCTTCAGATTAATGTTTCGTCGGAATCTCAGTTAGTGCGTCTAAGTGGTTGATATCATATCACAAACAATAGGTCTAGGTTTATCAGTAAGTATTTTTGCATCGTTTGTACCAATACCTATTGTGAAAAGAGATTCCGAAGAAACAAAAATATGAAGAGATAAGAATCCGAAAAAATGCGATTCTGCAGAAATAAGAATCTGAGGATGTGAGGAAAATTCGACCAGATCAATAATGTAAATACCCTTATTCATGCATACAAATAAATGCCTATCAACTGATAAAAAATATTTCATCGCTACCCAATAGTTCTTATAGACATTGCAATGTATACATACCGGTTATAATATTAGCTATTCAAGATCCATACTATCCATACTTCCATACTAATATTATAAATGCGAAAGTAACTCTGTCTGTCTGTCTGTCTGTCTGTATGTTACGCTTTCACGCCTTAACCACTAAACCGATTTTGATGAAATTTGGTATAGGGGTAGATTAGACCTTGAGAAAGGACATATTCTATGTTTTGTCGCGATAACCGACATCCACGCGGGCAGAACCACGGGCAAAAGCTAGTCCATACTAATATTATAAATGCGAAAGTAACTCTGTCTGTCTGTCAGTATGTTACGCTTTCACGCCTTAACCACTGAACCGATTTTGATGAAATTTGGTACATGGGTAGATTAGACCTTGAGAAAGGACATAGGCTATGTTTGGTCGCGATAACCGACATCCACGCGGGCGGAGCCGCGGGCAAAAGCTAGTCTTTCATATTTTCTCATAGTTCTCATACACATTGCAGTGTATACCGGTTATAATGTTAGCTAGTCAAGATAATATCATATTCTCAATATCCTTGAAACTTAATATTATAAATGCGAAAGTAACTCTGTCTGTCTGTCTGTCTGTATGTTACGCTTTCACGCCTCAACCACTGAACCGATTTTGATGAAATTTGGTACATGGGTAGATTAGACCTTGAGAAAGGACATAGGCTATGTTTTGTCGCGATAACCGACATCCACGCGGGCGGAGCTGCGGGCAAAAGCTAGTAATATTATATTCTCAATATCCTTGAACCATTACAAGTTTCTCATACACATTCAACAGTCTAGTAGCCGTCAATCGAATTAATCAGCTCTAAATCAATTGTAGTGACTCATACAATTCGCGACATCTATCGCCATTGGCCATACAAAGTAATTGCTGTGAGAACGGGTGGAGAATTTTTATATGTGACCTAAATATGGTTAATGGTTGTTATTGGGCGCTTTGGCGAACAATTTTAGTCATAAAATAAATGAAACAAATATAAAATAAGTATAAGCTGTTGCTCGTGGCTCCGGCACGCCACCCATGGGAACTCATTCTAGATTTTAGCATAAGTAATTAATAATGTTTAATTCAGATTACTTATCTTTTTTTTTAAATCTAAATACCCCACTTGAGCGCTTCTTTTTTCCGATGTATTTCGAACTTATTAGCATAATAAATTCTATAAAAATTTCATTCAAATATTTGGGCGTAGTCATCAAAAATCAATGTTTAAAAAGGATTGAAAATGAATGATTCATTGGTTCCAACCGTTTGTAAGAAAGTTGGTAGATGGCTCCACCGTCACCCTTGAAGACGGATATAAAGAGATGGGAAGTTTGAAGTGATTCAGGTGTGGCTCAATAGCTCAGTAGGAAGAGCATTCCCCCTGCAAGCGAAAGGGTGTGGGTTCAAGTCCAGTAAAGGGTTATTCCCGTCCGCTCCACGATTTTGTTCCCAAGCGCTCCAAGACTAAAATTAAATATTATTATTATTTTATAAAATCGTTCTCAAGAGCTCCAAAAACTTATTTATGCCTTTTACTTCAAAACTTCTTATCTCTATACATCAATTCCCAGTAGCTCCAAATTATACTACTTTAATTAAAAAAAGACTCATATAATACTGTGTTCCCAACAGCTCCAAAGCAAAGTGTATGGTTAGCAGAATTAAAACATTTAATACTATGATACGACAATAGGAAGTCAATAGATTAACAGGATATAGTGTCTATTAGCCAAGTCTTGAGTTAGGTATGAATTCGGTATTCAAGCGGTTTTACAGAGAAAGTAATGTTAGCACTGAAGTTATAATAACATCACTGGGCTGTTTAACATCAGACAGATATATAATATACAGCTAACTCAGCCTCAGATTCATGACTCGAGTGTGCATGTAATACGACAATATGCTTACCCCCTATTACGTGGGACTAACTAGGTATTATATTGTTTAATAAAATGTGGGTGTTAATGCTTTTATTTCTATTTTACTATTATTAGATTTTGTCACTAGCTGTTGCCCGTGACTTCGTGCGCGTTAAGTTTCGAATAGCTCAGACTCATCATTATTTATGGTGGAAGATTTTCATCCCAACTGGAATGGAAATAGTTGAAATACTGGAAATAGTGAATTTTACACAAAGAAAACATTCCTTTATTTAAAAAAGAAAAAAAAACTGTTTTCAATTATTTTTCTTGACATCTTCCACCCTGTATTTTTCAATTACAAATTATGAAGACAGTTTTTTTTGAGTACTAATGTATACAGGGCTAAACTACTGAAAACTACGAAAAGAGACAGACTTCTTCTATAGGCTTGGCAAATACTGCGGAAGGATTTTGAAAAATTCAATATTTTGCTGACAAAATCATTATCAAGTATGTGGATAAACATTGCTAAATGTGGACTTAGCAATGTTCATCAGTTATAATGATTTAAATATTCTTCTTCCTTCTTCCTAAATTCTTAAAACATGCTTCTACAACTTACGAACTGAACAAATCCATACTAATATTATAAATGCGAAAGTAACTCTGTCTGTCTGTCTGTCTGTATGTTACGCTTTCACGCCTAAACCACTGAACCGATTTTGATGAAATTTGGGATAGGGATAGATTGGACCTTGAAAAAGGACATAGGCTATGTTTGGTCGCGATAACCGACTTCCACGCGGGCGGAGCCGCGGGCAAAAGCTAGTTATAAATAATTAAAAAAAAAATGAACCGACTCCAAAATCAAATAGGAAAAAATGTTTAAAATAACAGGATTTAGAGATTTTCAATAATAAACAGTTAATAGACAGTTCGTAAGAATGTTGGTAGATGGCTGCACCGTCGCCCTTATAGACGGATATAAAGAGAAGGAAAATTTGGAATGATTCAAGTGTGGCTCAGTTGGAAGAGCAGTCCCCCTGTAAGGGAAAGGTCGTGAGTTCGAGTCTCACTTGAGCATCTCATTTTTTCCAATGTTTTTCGAACTTAAAAGTTAGCATAATAAATGCTATAAAAAATTCATTCAAAGATTTTCAATCTGTTAGAAGTCGGTGCCAACTTTGTTGAGCGTCTTGAGCGAGAGAGACTCGCAGATCGCGCCGCCCGCGTGCGCATGCGCCTCAGGCGTCGGAGGGCACAGACTGACCTCCGTCCCCATGATGCACTCATGCCTGGGGGTGACGTGTGGAGCCGCCTATCACCTCAGCAGAAGCAGGCCACGGTGGCAACGCGCGTAGGACAACGGTGTCAACGACTCGCCCCCGGAATGGGGAGCCATTCCGGGGGCGATTCGTTGACACCGTTGTCCCCTGTCTTGTGGAGGGCCAGACCGTAAGGGATGGCCCTGGGCCAGCCAGGGTGCAAGGGATATGTCGAAAACAACCTCACCTCCGGCCTAGCACTACGACCCTCAGTCGGCATATGGTTTTAGTAGGTTCGAGTCCAACTGTCGAGCCCAATTGAGGAACTGTCTCTGTTTCACTGATATTTTTATTACGATATCTCTGAAATTTCGTGATTTTCTCAGAAGTAGCACCTACCTTTACAAGTATCACGTTAGCCCTACATACTACTACCTATTTTCCTTTGACCAATTGCAGTACTGTCCCCTAACTCCTAATCGTTAATAAGTTCTGTAGCTTCACTATCAGCACACCAGTATCAGATATTGGTTTAAGCATACCTCACAAGCAACACGTTAGCCCTACATACTACTAAATAGTTTCCATCGACCAATGACAGTACTGTCTCCCAACTCCTAACCGTTAAGGAGTTCAGTAGCTTCATCATTAGAACAGCAGCATCAGATGTTGTCACCCTGAAGCATATACCTGAGTAAGAAATTATTACGTAACAAAAACACCATACGCAACCGTTAAGGAGTTCTGTAGCTTCATCATCAGCACAGCAGCATCTGATGTTGACACCCTAAAGCATATACCTGAGTAAAACATGATTACGTAACAAAAGCACCATACGAGCATACAATTTTCGGTGGTTGCCCTCGATTCTTCCTTGATCTCATCATCCGATCCTGACCTGGTGAAAATAGGACCACCTCCGAAGTGAACTCTATCCAACAAAGAAAAAAAACTTGAAATCCGTCTATAATTGGCAGAAATATCGGTGAACATACATAAAAAAAAAATATGAATACAGACGAATTGAGAACCTCCTCCATTTTTAAAGTCGGTTAAAAATACATCAAGCATCACACAAAATAGTTTCAAGAAAACCCGGAGCCTTGCACGCAGTGGTCCTCTGCTTTGCCGAGCCAATGGTGGTTAGTTCCAGTTTTATGATAAATTCCATCGACCACAGTGACATCGTTGTTCGTTGCCTTAGGGAACGTTCATATCTGACGGAACTTGCGTCGCGTATTATCGGTGGCGTAACGCCAGAACAGACAAATGTATAGAAAAACACTTGACCGTTCACACTCAACCGATGTTACGTTAGTGCGTCGAGTGTGAACGGTCAAGTGTTTTTCTATACATTTGTCTGTTCTGGCGTTACGCGACCGATAATACGCGACGCAAGTTCCGTCAGATATGAACGTTCCCTACACACAGCTAGAGGAGAGAGGCGCAGTGGGCAAGAGAGCAAATACAGCATTGACTGGGATGGGGTCATATAGCCTCATTTTTCTATATACTCGTATTCCTTGTATTGGCAAGCTTGTGTAGCAGCAGATGATGTAGATACTTCCAAATAGATACTGGAGTTGATATCCACGCGGCCGCATTTATTTGGTCTGATAAAATTTACCGGAACTGAGTGTTTCTCTGCCCACATTTGGTCTCTTTTATATGGTAGGAGCAGCGGTATCTTTAATAAACCTAATAATAAATAGGTTGGCTTTTCCTGGCATACTGTTATCATTTCTGGGATCTTACTATTAGATACTTATTAGACGCAATCGATAAGATTGCAGCTATAATGTATAATCGGTAGTAGCAGATTGAAATAACACCCAACTGACATAACAAGATCTACCAATGATACGCTCTATAGTAAAATGTATGAGGATTTAATTTTTTCAGCCTCAGATGCATGACTTGAGTCAACAATAGTGCCCGAAATGCGGCAATAGGCTCACCCCCTATTACGTGGGACCGAAGCCAATAATTGGTGAAATGTGTTCACCTCTGCCTAACGACTTAGGCGACAATTCATCCGTAAAATATTTTATCCTCGGATGATTTGTCAACATATTAAATTATTAGGTGTCAAATCATCCGCATCAATAATAATCTTCGGAGCAAACGTCACCGTTCCTTACTTTGAGGTGTCCAATCATCCGAAAAATATTAAACCTAAATGGAAAGAAAGTAAGAATTCTTTTTTTTTTCATTGAACTATTATGCGTCCATCCCGTGGGTTGAACGCTGCTTTGAGGGTAAGAACCTATTTGAGAGCGCTACTTCTGTCGCCAGTGAGAACGGTGTGGGTATGGAATACTATATCCCATACACCGATGTCACCGGAGTCCGCGGAGCGCGTCCGTGGTTCGGGCGCGAGTGCGCGGAGGCTGTTGAGCATATACAGTCTGCGTACCGCGCTTGGGTGCGGGCGCGCGTCACGCGCAATCTCAACGTGGGTCACTTCAAGGCGGCGTACAACAGAGCCACAAAGGTCTGCAAGAGGGCTTACTTCAGGGCGGATGCCTGGCGCATAGCACGGCTGGGCCAAGAGTTAGTGGCGCATCCCACGGGTAGCCGTGGCTACTGGCGACTGGCCAAGGCCGTGCAAGCCAACTTCTGCTAGCCCTCGCTTCCCCCGCTGAGCAACCCCGATGGATCTCTGGCCCATTAGCCGCAAGAGAAAGCAAATTTGCTGGTCAATCTCTTAGTGGCCAACTCCCGCGTCGATGATTGTGGTATGCAACCACGGACAATGCCCACTGGTGACCACGCAATGCCTGATATCCATATCAGGCAACGCGATGTCCGTGCAGTACTGTAATCACTCGATGTCCGGAAAGCCAGTGGTTCTGATGGTATTCCAGCGGTCGTACTTAAAAAATGTGCAGCGAAGTTATCTCCTATGCTGACGCGGCTGTACCGACTGTCCTACAGTTCGGGTATAGTACCTTTGGCTTGGAAGGAGGCGAATGTGAGATCGATACTCCGAGCACCTACCTTAGACAAGTCTCTGCATCACCCTAAGGTTGACTGGTAGAAAATGCCTACGGCATTAAGTCCGCCTTTGTACACATATTTTATATTTGTGCATAAAGAATACATAAATAAATAAATAAATGTCCAGCCGATCCCCAAGAAGGGGGATCGCTCGGACCCAGCCAACTATCGACCCATAGCCGTCACCTCAGTGCTGTGCAAGGTGTTGGAGCACATTATTAACACACAGCTCATGCGCCACCTAGAGGATCACTCCTTGCTTAGTAACCAGCAATACGGTTTTAGACCGAAACGGTCAACGGGTGATCTTCTGGCGTACGTGACCCACCTTTGGGGTGAGGCTATGGAAAAGCACGGCGAGTCACTGGCAATTAGTCTTGACATTGCCAAAGCTTTCGATAGGGTATGGCACAAATCGCTTCTTTCCAAGCTATCAGCCTTTGGCCTGCCTCCCAGACTGTGCAACTGGGTTGCAAGCTTCCTGCAGGGGCACCGTATTCGCGTCCTTTGTGATGGACGAGCTTCGGAGTTCTTGTAGGTAAATGCTGGCGTGCCGCAGGGTTCCATCTTATCTCCCACTCTCTTTCTTCTGCATATCAATGATATGCTCCCTAACGGTAGCATTCATTGCTATGCAGACGACAGCACCTTACACGGGATTTATTACGCAAATCCTGCGGCCAAGCAGTCTGATATCGCGGAAAAAGGCAGCTTCTTGTCACTGAGCTGGACCGGATCCAGGACCACATTTCTCAATGGGGCGCTAGGAACCTGGTCGAGTTCAATGCCAAGAAGACCCAGACATGTGCGTTTACAGCAAAGGGATACCTTTGCTGTAAAGCCTCGCGTAAACTCGGAGTCCTGAACAGAGTGAGACGTTTTTCACGCTGGAGCAGCGGTGTCTTCTATACAAGACCCAAATTCGTTCCTGCGTGGAATACTGCTCACATCTCTGGGATGGCTCCGCAAAGTACTTACTAGATACTCTCGATAGGTTTTTTTTTTTTTTTTTTTTTTTTTTATCGTGCGAAAAATCCCCACGGATACCACCCCCACGGAGCCGGTGGAGGCGGTTATGTCGGACTCGAACCGACTAAAACGCACGCCGTCTTGGGTCCTTGGTTGCCGGAGGTGAGATTGCCAAAAGCATATCTCTCGCACCCCGGCAGACCCAGGACCATCTCTATCGAGATGGCCCCCTTCGGGTTGTGGGGACCACAGTGTCCCCATCTAGCCCCGGTTACGGGGAGGCGCATTTTGCGCCGCCGCCGCGGCCTGCTTCTGCTAGGGTGACAGGCGGCTCCACCGGTCACCCCCAGGCCAGCGCTCATGGAGGACGGAGGTCGTTCTGCGACCTCCGACGTCCGGTTCGTCTTCGCTCTGCGCGGGCTTCCCGGGCCCGGAGTCTGGTCCGGACCCGACCGGCCGCCTCCTTCTCGAGCATTACTTGCTCGCAGAAGGAGGCGGCCGCACCCCAAGCGTTCGCGCATCGTACCATCGCTGTGAGCAACGTGGCGAGTGTGAGGACTCCCACCCCCAGAGCCGCCACTAGGACCCGCCTCGGCGTGTCCCACGCCGGGCACTCGGTCAGCGTGTGCAGCTCTGTGTCCTCGCTCGCATCACAGTGATGGCACTCGGACGTTGGCTCCTTCCGGATCCGACACAGGTAACTCCCGAAACACCCGTGTCCGGTGATCACCTGCGTCAGCCGGTACGAGAGGCTGCCGTGTGGCCTCTCTAGCCACTCCTCCATGATGGGTCTTACCGCCGCTATTACGGCGTGCCCTGCGCTTGGTCGCCCAAGTCGTAGCTCCCATTCCGCTACCATGTCCCTGTGGAGCTGAGACCTCACGGCCCGAATTTCATCAGGCTCGGGTTCCCGTCCCTGCTCCCGCGCCTCCTTTCGATACCGATATAGCATCGAAAGGGCTCTCGCATCCAGGTTCCACGGTAGGGATCCGGCAAGGAGACTCACCGCCTCGAAGGATATCGTGCGGTACCCCCTAATGGCCCTGCTGGCCATTGCACGCTGCGGCCCACGCAGCAGACGCGCATTGTGGACCGTCAGGGTGTCCGCCCATATTGGGCACCCATATAGGGCCATAGACCGCACGACTCCCGCGTAGAGTCTCCTGCAGGAGTCATCCGGCCCCCTCATGTTGGGCAGCAGCCGCCCCAAGGCGGCAGCTGTGTCCTTCAATTTAGGGGCCAGTCTTCCGAGATGCTCCCCGAAGTTCCACCGGCCGTCGAGAACGAGTCCCAGATATTTCATCTGGGGCTTGATGGCGATGGAAATGTCTCCCACTATGAGGCTGGAATCCTCTGGTGGGACGCGCCGAGGCCCATGAAAGAACATGGCCTCGGTTTTATGCAGAGCCACCTCGAGACCCAGCCGCCGGATCCGCTCCACGACTTGGGCAACCGCGGTCGTGGCCTTCAGGGTCGCTTCGCGGTATGTAGACCCGCACGCCGTCACCAGCGTGTCGTCCGCATAACACGTGACGGCGGCACCGTCCGCGAGCTCACCGCGAAGCACCCAGTCGTAACCGATGTTCCACAGTAGCGGTCCCAGGACCGATCCCTGCGGAACACCGCACGACATCTCTCGCCGACCGAGCCCGGTCGCACTTGGGTAGACGACTGCTCTCTCCGATAAATACGCCCCGACTATGCGGCGAAGGTAGAGAGGCACTTCGTGATACACGAGCGCCTCCCTAATGCAGCTCCAGGGCAGGGTGTTAAAGGCGTTGGCGATGTCCAGTGACACCGCCAACACCACCTCGCCCCGAGTGACGGCATCCTTCGCCAGAGTCCTCACGCGCATGATGGCATCCACGGTGGAGCGCCTCCGGCGGAAGCCATACTGGCCATCCGTCAGGTCAGGCCCCACCCTGGATAGGTGCTCGACGAGGCGCTTTGCAATGACTCTTTCAAAGAGCTTGCACACCTCGTCGAGCAACACTATGGGCCTGTAGGCGGACGGTGAGTCCGCCGGGCGCCCCGCCTTTCGGATGAGGACCAGTTTCCCCGTCTTCCACATCTTCGGAAACTGGCCTCGCTCCAAACATGCGCTGAGAAACCCTCTCAGTCGGGGCTCGAGAGCGTCTTCTTCGCCTAGAGCTAGAACCCACGCTCGGCCTGGAATGCCGTCTGGTCCCGGGGCGGTGTTCTTGGCCTTAAGCCTTAACACCGCCAGCTCTAGCTCTACCCAAGTGACCTCGGGCACGTCGTCGTCATCCACGTTGGGCACCATAGGCGACCTAGGTGGCGGAGTCATCTGCGGTGGAATATGTTCCACCGCCCGCGCTGGGAACAGGGAGCCAACGACTCCTCCGAGCAGCTCCGGCTGGAGACACCGGGTCAATGGCGGGGCCCGGGGGCGCAGCTTGCCCCTTACCATTAGGTAAGGCCGCCCCCATGGGTCCCGCTCCAGCGTCTCCAGCAGCTCTTTATGAGCTGCTGCCTTTGCTTGCCTTATGGCCACTCGGAGGGCCTTTCTGACCTCCCTGTACCCCGCATGAAGCTCCGCCTCTCGGGGCTCCGTACTCTCGATAGGTTGCAGCGACGTGCGGTCCCCTTTATTGGGAATCCTGAGGTCATGAACACCCTCGAGCCTTTGCAGAGCCGTAGAAATGTTGCGTCTTTGGCAGTATTCTACCGTCTCTACCATGGTGAATGTTCGGATGAGCTCTTCCAATAGTCCCACCCTCTCCTTTCGTTCACAGGAGTCGCACAGGGCTAAGAGGCCATCCGTTTACGGCGCAGAGTATACCTGCTAGAGAAGTAGTAGGAAATGTTTTGATTTATTCACAATTTCTTAAAATGCGCCACTCTGTATCAATTAAGAATTTCCATATATACTCTGAAATCGTAGAAAAACTTTATATTTCGATATTTAGGTAGAACAGAGCCCATATCGGTAGAAATACCGAAAAATCGGTAGGTTCGAGACCACTGTTTGCACATCATTAGGCAATGTTAGATTGCAAGGAAAGGTGCCGGGTGGGGGTGACGCGACAACGCTGTGTGGGTGCCCCGCCACACTGACAGATTTCGTTCTTTACTACGTTCGGGTTTTGCCGACGTTACTTTAAATTTTTTGGAGCTGGTGGGAAAGATTTTTATATTGAAGAATTGACTTTATTATTGGAGCTGCTGGGAATAATATGTCAAAGTACCTAAACAATATTTTGGAGCACTAGGGAATGAAATTGGTAAATTTGGCTTTGTTTATTATTTTAATAAAAACATACGTGGAGCTCCTGGTAATCAATGTATGAAAATATGAATTTTAGAGAACAATAGATTTGGAGCGCACGGGAATAACCCCCAGTAAAGCAATAATAGTTATGTACTAACAAAACCTTCACTGGATGTTGCTAGTTACTAGTGAAGATATCCAATATCTACGTCTAGACCCGATGGGGCTCAGTTTAAATTTAACAAAGTTTCTAATCGATACATCGGTTTTTCATTATTATTCCGAGACTAGCTTTTGCCCGCGGCTTCGCCCGCGTGGATGTCGGTTATCGCGACCAAATATAGCCTTTCTCAAGGTCTAATCTACCCCTATACCAAATTTCATCAAAATCGGTTCAGTGGTTGAGGCGTGAAAGCGTAACATACAGACAGACAGACAGACAGACAGAGTTACTTTCGCATTTATAATATTAGTATGGATTAACGTAATAACGCGAGGGAAATGCCAGAGCCTGCCTCACTCCCGGCTACTAAGGGCCCCAAACGGCCGTGCGGTTTTGGTCGTCCGATATAACCTATTTTTGTTTTTTTATCGTGCGAAAAATCCCCACAGATACCACCCCCACGGAGCCGGTGGAGGTGGTTATGTCGGACTCGAACTGACTGAAACGCACGTCGTCTTGGGTCTTTGGTTGCCGGAGGTGAAATTGCCGAAAGAATATCTCTCGCACCCCGGCAGACCCATGGCCATATCTTTCGAGATGGCCCCCTTCGGGTTCTGGGGACCTTAGTGTCCCCATCTAGCCCCGCCCCATCTGCTAGGGTGACAGGCGGCTCCACCGGTCACCCCCACGGACGGAGGTCGTTCTGCGACCCCGCTGGTTCCTGCTTGGGCTGGTATCCAAAAGAATTCCCACACGTAAAAATAGGTGAGGCTAATAAAATTATGCCAATATATATAAAAAATCTAGCGCCATCAACCCAATTAACCGAAGCACGTAGCTCATTCAGCACCAATCGATTCATTGACTAACGGGTAGCGGGTTCAATTCGCTCACCGCTATATTTAGACGTTCAATATTCACTTGATCGTCGTCTACTGGGCTAATAATAGAAAATGCATCAGTGGCACGAGGGTACCGCGTGGTGGTTTTATTGATAGTGGGCACACGGTCTGTTCTCGGTTCGGGAACTTTTTGTTTGGTATAGAATAATTTTAAGCAGTTATAAGCATGGTGTCTATAAGATAGATTGCAGCTGCGGTAGTTCGTATATAGGACAAACGAAGCGGACTATTGCTGAACGAGTCAAGGAACACATCGCAGCTGTAAAGAATCGTCAGACGAGTAAATCCGCGATCGCAGAACACCTACTAGAAGCAGGTACTAATCACTGGATTGAGTTCCACCATACGCAAGTCCTCTCCACCGAACGTCATATCTATTCAAGAACTGTACGTGAAGCGATTGAAATCAAGAAAAATTAAAATTTCAATCGGGAAGATGGGTTTAAATTATCTGCAACATGGAATCCAGAGACAAAAATCATGCAGCCTCGCTTTTCTGTGCAGTCGGATAAACACCGGACAATTTGCTTACAGAATAGGGACACTGTGATGTATGTGACGGTACATGGCGAAAACAAAATATCGAGAATGTGCGGGTCGATGAAGAACCTACTACCTCACGGACTCGAAGACGGCGGGCGTGCACTACTGCGCCAGTCAGCCTATGACCACGGCCGGTGTAACCTGTTCGAAACGTCAGGCAAATCAAAGGTATGTATGTACCTATACCATGATCGCGTTAATTCCCGTTAGTGTTATTGTATAGTTATAAGCATTCAAATCGAATCACAGCCCAGACTCAGCCTCAGATATAGGCTCGAGTTGACAATAGTGCCCGGCATATTATGGCAATAGGCTCACCCCCTACTACATTGGACCGACTACAATTATTGGTGAAATGTGGGTGTTAATTCACCTCTGCCTAACCCTTCGGGGATAAAGGCGTGATTATGTGTGTGTATTCTTAACATTTATTCCCTAACCGGGAACAGGCCTTATGAAATCGATAGCGATCAACATAGTGGAACAATGAGCGCTTGACAAATCATAACATAGCTAACCTTTGCACAATTAGAATGGTCATAACTCATCTTATATATATCCTGGAGCTGCCATCCCATGTGTTTAACATAGCACAAATATGTACCTACCTATAAACTCACGCCTTACTCTCTGATGGGTAGGCAGATACAACAACACGGTTTCTTCTTCTTCGAGTTAGTAGTCAATTCGCACGAATTAAACTAGTACGAAGTGTACTAATCGTGACTTTGAAAAAATATTGTTTTTCTGTTACGATTGGTACGAAGGTAATTATAAAGCGTACCAATCGTCCACTTCTGAAATTCGTAGTAGATGATTCGTCTGCTTTGTTTTTAAATAGAGTTAACATAATAAAAAGTACAGTAGCGCACAGAGGTCATAGGAATAATATGTTTGGAAATAAAATAATGTTTGAATCAAAATAACAGTTTAATATACTTAGTAACTAGTGATTAACAATTTTAAGATATTTAAATGATAAGCTACGACACCGAAACTTGTCTTAAAATTAAAAAAAGATTTACGTGAGGCTATAATAATAATTACACAGAATATACCATGTAAAAAAGTAGTAGTGCCCAATTAGCACATTACTCGAAGGAGATGGTTAAAAAAACAATGTTAACGTCACAATATGTCCCCAACAGATATGTAAATACAATAGAGTTTAGTATTCATCCTAAGCGTCCCAGTCGGAATCTGGTAAAGCCAGCCTAACTGAGGATTTTTTTAAAGGACACGTCAATTTGACTTTACCTCGCTTGATGTTAAGCTAAAGGCAAAGTCTCGGAAAGAGGGTCACCATCGCAAACATGTACCATGTTAACAGTCGTGGCACTCAGCTTGACGGCCTTTTCAGATGCCTTTTCACAGGACCCGGGACTGTATGATTTGTCTGAATTTCAATATTTTCCGTGAAGATAGTGGGGTTGCCGTCCACAACCCAAAGGCGATATCGAAGCATTGCAGTTAGGACAGTTACTGGACTTTTAGGGTACAAAATTTTATTGCCATTAATTTATTTCTGGTATACCTATGATTTGTAAATGGGTACCGCCTTCTTGATATTCCATTTGCAAAATTAAAAGTATCTATTTGTGCAGAGTGCACAGTTAACAGATGCAACGCTCGTGCAATGATTTGTTTCGATCTTTTCAGCATCACTCGGGCTTCTTATTTTTATTTTATCTGTTTTTCAGTTCTTTTTTTATACCGGACACGTCAATTTGACTTCATCTCGCCTGATGTTAAGCTAAAAGCAAAGTATCGGTCACCATCGTAAACATGTACCATGTTAACAGTTCTATCTGTGGTTCTATGTTTATAGCTATATTCATGCATACAAATATTTGCACTAAGCGGGGATCGAACCCGCGCCTACTACGTAGCAGTTGCGTTCACTACCTCCACGCCACAGAGGAAGCTCTTCAAATGTGTATTGATAGAAGCAGATAGAAGCAGATAGAAGCAGATAGAAGCAGATAGAAGCAGATAGAAGCAGATAGAAGCAGATAGAAGCAGATAGAAGCAGATAGAAGCAGATAGAAGCAGATAGAAGCAGATAGAAGCAGATAGAAGCAGATAGAAGCAGATAGAAGCAGATAGAAGCAGATAGAAGCAGATAGAAGCAGATAGAAGCAGATAGAAGCTGATAGAAGCAGCGGCGGCCCGCTAAAATAGGCATGAGTACAGTTTACTATTAATAAGGAGGTACCTAGGTAGGTCATACCGCGCAATCATAGGCAGAGGTGGGTCCGTAAAGTACTTACTATTCAGATCCTCTCGACAGGTTGCAGCGATGTGCGGTCCGCATTATTGGAAATCCTGAGGTCACGAATACACACACAACGATGGTGACCCTCTTTCCGAGACTTTGCCTTTAGCTTACCATCAGGCGAGGTGAAGTCAAATTGACGTGTCCTTAAAGAAATACCCACATTTTGCTAACTGTTATTTTCGGCCCCACGTATTAGGAGGCAAGACTATTGTTGTGATAGTTCATAGGAAGATTACCTATTTATGTTGTCAAGATATTTCTGACGCTGACTAGGGTTGGGAGGTAAGATAGAACGTTGTATTTTTATTACCCGACTGCGCGACGCAAAGGAGTGTATGTATGTATGTAAGTATGTTTGTTTCTACCTATGTGGCGTTCTAGAGATCAAATGCATATAATTTTGATAATTCTTCCGTCAATCAATTCGTCTTAACCTTGCGAGTGTCACTAAAGACATGACAGTAATCAAAATTAAATTCACCACAGCGACAACCAGACGCCATAATTGTCAAAATGAAAAAAAAAAATAAGTCGATGAACTATGTCAAGTGGGGTTTGAATAAGTATTTTAAAATCATCTTTAGGTTCCTTTTATCATTTTCCATTTGAAATAATAGTTTAGAATATGATATAACGATTTAAAGTTGCTTAACAAAACAATCATCCTCGCTAATTTTCTTATTTATTGATTTAAGTTTTTATTTCAAGTATAAACGTTATGAAGGAAATTACAAAAAGATATAGGTACAAATGACATTTACATATCATAAATAATAAAAAGTATAAAATAAAACAAATGATTAAAAAAAAACCCGACCGCCACTGAAAAGACGGAAGTAAGATTGATAGCAGGCGGTACCCATTTGCCAATCATAAACCGAAAAAAAATGGGTACCACCTGCTATTAAACTTATTTCCGTCTTTTCAGTGGCAGTCGGGTTTTTTTTTATTTTTTGATCATTTTTTTTTAATTTCATATTATCGATTAAGAAACACACAGTCATTTATAGTTACATTGTTACTTATACACTTATAAAAGTAGACCTACCGTTTCTTATATTTGTTGAAAATACATAGTGTTTTTTTTTCTCTAAAAAAATACATAAGTCATCATAACACAAATAACTACCTAAGTACAATTTACACTTTTCCATTTACTTACCCAAACTAATAAACATAATGTTATGAAAATCTAAGAAAGACACTGTACAGTCGTAAGTTTCTTGAAGTTTCTAAAAGATTCACAAAATAAGTCTACACATTATCTAATAAGTACATAGTTCGTTATTGTACAATCTGCAAGCACGTTTTACAAAAGCATTCTCTGTGTAACTTGTGCGACTACGGGGTTCTAATAATTAACTGAAGGTTCATCGTTATTTATTTAACAAAATATAAAATCTCAACGCGTAAATAGATAAACTACGATTAAATTATAAAAATAACATCAAAATAAATAAAAATAAAAAATTAAAGAAAACACAAAAAGATATGCCCCGGGTGAGGATCGAACTCACGACCTTAAGATTATGAGACTTACGCGCTGCCTACTGCGCTACCGAGGCGGTTGATGGTGTAACCCAAATACCGGTTCATGTTCTATTTAAGTACATCGGTTATAAATAAGTGCCCCAATTTTAAAACCCTCCTTTAATAAAACAAGTTTGCGAACGTGACTCTGCTCGTGTGATACAGTTTGCATATTCTCGTGTTCCACAGAAATAATATTATGTTCCCGGGATAAAAAAGTTACCTATGGGAAAATACGGGTTTTCTTGGTGTTTGCAACTATCTTTTTGCCTACTTCCGATTAAAACGAAATTATGTTTTTATTATTTTTTAATAACAAAAAAATATTATCTACAATAGACATTTATAATAATTCCTACCCGAGAATTCTCGGGAAGTGAAATAAAATACGATATATATTCTTTCTGAAAACGAGAAAAGGTCGAGTATTTAAACCCATTTTACCTAAATAACATTTCAGTGATTAAATGTTTGAAGGAATCGTATTCAATATGTATATCCAAAAAACATTTAAAAAAATATATACCTAGGTAACTTAACTGACTACCTACAAAAATGGGTATAACACAAAATACAAAAAACAATGGTAGTAAATGTACTCTTAAAAAAAGCGTGAATATGAAACGTTGTACCAGCGACCGCACGAGCACGGCCCGGCGTCGAACCGCAACTATTGGCGAACGGGTGCAATTGACAGCACACCTCAATTTATGGCCCGCGCTGTCTACTCGCCTGCAACCGAGACGTACAAACACTAGATGTGTCTAACTATTCAAGAGGCTGCTTAACATAATCTAGGTCTAAATGAAATTTTTATACATACAATACATAAAATCACGCCTGTTTCCCATAGGGGTAGGCAGAGATCACGGATCTCCATTTGCTAAGATCCTGACATACTACTCTCGCTTCAATCACTCTCATTACATTATTCATGCATGCTCGTCGGTTTTATAGCATTTATTATGCTAACTTTTTTTTAAATTCGAAATAAATCGGGATAAAGAAGCGCTCAAGTGGGACTTGAACCCGGGAGCGCCTTATTTCGTAGAAAGAAATTTCATAGAATTTCATTTTACAGAAAATGTTTCATATAATATTTGGTTCTTATATTTTTATTTCGAATATTATTGTTTCAAAGACAATTTACCACAATGAATCACTTTTCACAGAAACACAATTTAATGAATTTTTTTTCACATATTTTTGTTTAACATACTTATCAAACTGTAGAATTATTATTTAACGAATCTTAAAAACAACCACTAACCACCATCTATTTCAAACAGTAAAATTTAGATACATTTTTTTTCCCGATTGCTTGTAGTAATTTAATACCCCGACTCGGATAGGTTAGGTTAGGTTAGCGAGGGCGAAGCGAAGCGGAGCTCTCGCCTTAGCCTTCGTGGTTATTTTTTTTTAAACCACCCAGAAAATATCTTTGCGCAAATAAGTTTTAAATGAAATAACCAATATAAAAAAGAAGAATATTTGATTTGTTATTCTATGAAATGATTATTCTAACATTAAAATTTATGTGAAACAAAAGTCAATGATTTAAAAATCTTTAAAGTAAGTATTATGTATATTGATTATTCTATGAAACGAAATTATGCTTAACATTTTCTGTAAAACGAAATTATATGAAACTTTTGTCTATAAAACAACGCACACCCCTTGAACCCACAACTTTTCCCTTACAGGGGGAATGCAATTCCAGCTGATCTATTGAGCCACACCTGAATCACTTCAAATTTCCCTTCTCTATACATCCGTCTTTAAGGGTCTTTGTAAGTATTTTTATAGGTTCATCAGTCATTTCCAAGTGATCAAGGTGCTTGCATGCGCCGAAATATTGGAAACTCGAATCAATACAATATGGTAAATATCTCGATACCTCTTTTGCCTGTGGGAGTGACATTCATCTGGCCCCCAATACCAAGAAAAAAAAAGCAGCAGATGTACAGATGTACCAGTTGGGTGGCAAGGTTGTCTTCGGTAGGCACCGAAAAGTTTGGTGGAAACCCACATACATTTCTAAATAACAAACTATATCGCTGATTTCGATTCTACGAAAGCAAAACCACTGTGTTACCACAGCCACTGCAAAAAATAGCATTAAATTTTAGACTTTAACGTGATGTATTTAAAGTTCATCATTAAATGACTTTTTGCAAAGTAAGTGAACTCCCTCCGGCAACCAAGGACCCAAGACGGCGTGCGTTTTGGTCGGTTCGAGTCCGACATAACCACCTCCACCGGCCCTGTGGGGGTGGTATCCGTGGGGATTTATCGCACGATAAAAAAAATAACAAAAAAGTAAGTGAACTAATATATTAAAACTTTTTTCATTTCATTTTTGGACATTACGCATGTATAACTGAACTGAGTTTGCTTATTCCTTTTTTTTTTAGTGTTTGTTACTGTCAGGAGAAGGTATTTAAGAAAGAAAAAATAAGAAAATACGCACCTAAATAATAAACTATGTCACCATGGTAATAAAGACCATACTTAGTTATTATGTAATATCGCCAATAATATTTGAACTTCCAAATTCAAATTACTTACAAAAATGTAAACCCACGAATTAATACTAAGTAATTTCATTGCGCATGTCACTTAAGTTAATTTTTTTTATTACATAGGTATTTAATTTTGGTCTGAACTGTATTATCTATTCATAGTACCTATTCAATGTAAATTTTAACATGAACTTAGTATATTAACTGCGTAACCTACTTTTAATTTGTTTGTTTACTTACGTCGTTTTGACATAAGTCGTAACCCTGCCGAATTGTGATTTTTAAATTCTAAAGATTCTAAAAGTTTTAGAATAGAATTGAATATAGAATATTTATTTATTTGCATGGAATGTAGGTATTACATGAGGCGTTACATTTTAATAATAAGGTTCCTGATACATTCTGCCATTTAGGCATACAAATATTAAAAACATGTTAATCATGCACTTCAACAAGGAATTTAGTCAATACGTACAGTCAAATAAAGTCTCTAAGTTCAAATTACAGTCAAAAATATAATTAAAATGTCAGTTTAGAATTACAGTTTTAAAAATGTTATTACATATTTATTTTTCGTCTGAACTTATTATCTATTTAAAGTATTCAATGTAAATTTTAGCCTTAACCAAATATATTTAACTGAGTAACCTACCAACATTTAATTTTTGAATGAATTTTTTATATCATTTATTATGCTAACTTTGAAGTTCGAAAAACATCAGAAAAAAATCAAATGCTCAAGTGAGACTAACTCACAACCTTTCCCTTACAGGGGGAATGCTTTTCCAACTGAGCTATTGAGCTACACTAAACAACAACAACAAAAACCTTACATTCCCCTGTAAGGGAAAGGTCGTGAGTCAAGTCTCACTTGAGCATTTTATTTTTTCCGATGCTTTTCGTACTTTTAATTTGTTTGTTTACTTACCTACCTCGTTTTGATATAAGTCTTAACCCTACCGAATTTTAGTGATTTTTAAATTCGTTTTGAGAATTTTGTGCCAGTAGGAATATAATGTCTCATCTAGGAATATTCTACATCACTGTATGCAGCCAGTATTTAATTAATTCTCGCATTGGAATAGTGTGAATTCTGACTGCAACTGAAGGCAACGGTTATTTTGTTTTGTCGTTTTAATTAATGCCTAGTCGCTAGTCGCCTATCGGGGGACCTCCTGGCTATAAATAGTGTATGGCAATATGCAACACTTATCTTTATGGCAATAGAGATGTTCTGACTATGAAGTCAATATAGCGACAGTTTGGTAAAAAAATAGAAAAAAAAATAGTACATTGCAGTCCACTGCTGGATATAGGTCTCTCCCAATGTAGACCATTGCTTCCGATTCTTCGCCTTCCGCATACAGTCTGTCCCAGCCACCTTTTTTAGGTCGTCAGTCCATCTGGCTAGGGGGCGTCCCACCTTCCATTGCCTTATTAATCAATAGTCTCCACAGTTTATTGTTATCTGTTATTCTTAATCTCTTTTTTTTTTCATGTACTTTATGGGTCGATAATCATTTTCCTCGATTTTCTACAGATCTAAAGTTACTACTGAAACCTAACAGAAAAACTAATTTAATAGATTGTTCTAGTAATCGTAAGTGCAATCTCTTGTGCAATAATCCTGGCATTATTGCCGGTCGCATTCAAATGTTTTGCATACCTCTAAGTCCTGTACTGTTCTTCATATTCTACTTGGGCTAATACCGCTTTTATGGGGGCAACCTCCCAATCCCTTGAGCAAAGCTTATGCCAGAGACTCATAATGTAAATCAGTAGGTGTATGGGCTTGCTCCAATGGGCTTGACCCTGATGTACTTGCTTGACGGGCCTCATATACAATGTCTCCATGTCATTGGTCGTTTTTCACATGTCTTTATTGCCATATAGCTATGTCCCATTTTAATGTAAAAAAACACTCTTACTACTCTTAAAATATCACCATAACATAAGTCGGGTCATCTCAAATCGAATCTAGCTCGCAACTTATCTTCGAATGTTACCAACAATCGTTATAAATCGTCCAAAAAACAATTTTCTTACCGAAACTTAACCAATATTTTTCCGTTATCGTTCAAAAATAATTTATAATTAAATTAATCATGCCCACCCCACGGCTATCTATTCGTTAAAGAATAAAAAAGATGTGGAGCCTCCAAGGAGCTATGAATAAATCATTTCATAAGATAACCAAGAAAATAATTAGCTATGACGCTTTACGGTACCGTTTTTTTTTCTTAATTAAAAATAAATATCAAATGAAGACGTAATCAAGAGATGGGAGTTCGATTCCCTTGTAAATAAAAAAGTAAGTCGCGAATCTAGATGGGTTCTGTATATTTTTTGTGTATAAAAATGACAGTAACAATGATTTTAAATAATACAAAATGGTGAATTTTACATAGGAGGACTCTTCGACATGACATATTGTAAGAAGATTCCTTTCTTTAGAGCCATGGTCCTTACCGATGACAATGTTTGAATCTAGATGGCGCTGTGCAATGATGTCATAGATTTTTTTATTATTAAAACATTTTTGCGGTAAAATTTGGCAAAAATTACCGTTTGTAATAAATAACTCTTGACGATATTATAGTCACAGTGGAAGATAATAATATAGGCTTCATCATTCTTGCGTTAATTCGAACGCCGCCGGTCGCATCCAAACCTCGGAATCCTGGGTCTGCTTTAGTCAATCTAACTGCGTCACGGCTGAACTTTGATTTTTTCCGTGAACCGACTTCCATCTGACCTCCACAACCCATTGGTGTGTTAAAAGTTAAAGTATTATGGCTCTAACTACCCGTAACAACTGCGAAAACATTTTACATACCCAACGATATTCCTAAGTGTTTATTATTTTTTATTCGCGAGCTGTACCTACTATGTGTACGTCATTTATTTTTTTTCATCAGAGTCAAGTCAATACTTTAGTGAAGTCTACACACTTGGAAAATTGGTTCTCCTCTAAAACTGAACCCTAAAAACGATCGCACCTCAGGCGAGTCGCCATTTTTTAATCGATTTTTCATTAAGAATACTAACGAACTTAGGGTGGATTGAGATGTTTGTTTTTTTATCTTAATTTTCATCTCCAAACAGACTACTTAACTAGAGGGAAGGTGAAAAAACATGGTTCAAACAAACGGTATGAAAAATTGCTCGTTAGATATTATAGGCGTGTGTAGATGGTTATCTAAATATTTTATTTTGATTAGGAAGCTGTCATTGCTTCATTAGTGAGTTTTTATCGTGAAAAGCAAGGGGTGATGGAAATTTAATTAAATTAAATTAAGCAATGTTGCTTTTAGTATTAAAGGTGTGATGAAAAGCAATTTTTTTTCTGAAGGCTATTATAATATGGGTGAAGTGTCGAGATTTATTTTATTAACAAAATTATGGGTACACGAGGTTCCGCCAAGACCTTTGTGTCCAACCTAATGACATCTACAGACCGATATATTTGCTGATTGTAAGACAGGGTTCTGGTGAGGTCTTTCGTCCCGTTCCCGTAAGCTACATTGAAAGGAGAAGCAGTAAATGAAGATGGAGTAAGTGGACCTGGGCTCCGAGGTGCCAATTTCAACCGGGAACAACGTTAAAGTTCAATTCTGAAATAGCCATTTTACAGCTAGCCCGATGTTGGGTTATGACATGTAATTACCTATTAAGATAGTTCAAAGTCTTTAAAGAAAATACCATTTCCTGTAAACATAAGCTTACTTTTTGGAGCCTATACACTGGTAACTACTGAGTTACCAGTAATAGGGACAATCTTAATATTGAGCGTCGTCGGTGTAGTGGTGAAGTTGGCCGTGCGATTGAAAGCAGATTCGAATCTTGACCATTACACTAACGATGTGAACACACTATTGCTAACTCGAGTAACTTAGTCTAGGAGGAATACTAGTAATTTCTGTTACTAATATTGTTTAAAAACTAATTGATGATCACCCTTCTGTGGTCCTCCGAAGCGACTACAGGCCTTCTTACAGTCCCGGCAGCCAGAATGACCCCCCTGGTGTTGCACACGTTTATAGTCCATGATACGCGCGGCGGCGCGAAGTGCACCTCCCCGTACCCGGGGCTAGATGGGGACTTCTCGAAAGAGATGGTCCTGGGTCTGCCAGGGTGCGAGAGATATGCTTTCGGCAATCTCTCCTCCAGCAACCAAAGACCCAAGACGGCGTGCGTTTTAGTCGGTTCGAGTCCTACATAACCACCTCCACCGGTTCCGGGGGGGTGGTATCCGTGGGGTTTTTTCGCACGATAAAAAATGAAGCAAACATTCGTTTAGGTAGTACGGGGAAATGAGAGGTGCCGCAGCCTGTCTAGCCACCCAGCCCGGTTGCTATACGAACATTTATGGCATAATAGTCCATGGTAAGCTTGCATCATGGCACTTGCCATCAAATAGGCCCTTTACTTATCTGCCATGTAATGTAAAAAGTTGATAAGCATGCATCTATAGGTGGACTTAAAGTTCGTAGTTTTTTTACCTCTTGGCAGCTAAAGCTCTAAAAGTCCCTGCTCATTGTACATAACATTTTTATATGCAGTACATTTACATCTCCGGAGAGGAGTGGAGTCTGGTGTGTAACTAGTGAAGCGAATCAGATATGAATCTTTAATTTTGCAAATTTATTAAAACGCTAAGCGGACTCTGCGTTCAAACAGCAATATTTTTAACGACGGAGGTTAGGTTAGTGTTGGGATTGTGTTTATCGATATGTGTTTATCGTTGAATATTATAATAGGTAAGCCTGTATTATAAAATAATGTCTTTATTTTTGAAAAAGATGAAAATTTTGTAATAATTTATGAAAATTCTTAATATAATGATCGTATTCATTCCCATAGTAGGTAATAGTGAACAATTTCACTTGAAACGCGTTTTTTTGATTTGCGGCAATTTGTCTGTAAAAAATCAATCATACAATAATTTTTAAACTCTAAAAGCCGGGTTTGGTGCTGTATTCCGATAATGATTTTTCACTTAAAAACTGGTAGTGGATTAATTTACTTTTTACATGCGTTTTTACGACAGTAAAAAATTTAAATCAATAGTTTAAAAGTTCTATCAGTCATCGTTGGTTAGATAACAGAACGATAAAGAATAAATCCACATGTACCATCATGAATCTTAAATATACGGATAATAAGTACCAAAAAATAAGGAAACGTAGTACCGAAAAATGCTCTGACACTAAATAATCGGGACAAGGACACGAGAATGACTAAAAATACTTCAAACCAACAATTTCATGAATTTATTTCCTATCAATAAACCTGTCCATTCCCACTGCCATCCAATCCCAATTAATAAACAGAGGTACATCATCGACAAAACCATAACGGCGCCATACAATTAAAACACAATAAATGCCAATGAAGCTTGACACTATATGCAGAAATTGATATGTGCACGGTATCGGATCAATTCCGTGCCAATTGTGTGACATCATCGCCACAATATCACTATCTGTCATCGGTGTAGGTGACAGAGTGTGTCACCGCCCGATTGCTAACACATCGCAGTTATTCAATTATTCTATATTGATGTCAAATTGATTCTTGCACGGTCGAGTGTCGTGATAAATATTGGTTTAGTTCGCTGTTTATTTGAATGAGTCTTGTGTTTAGTTTCAGGATTTTGAGTTGGTTAAGATTGTGATAAAATTATCAGGAACTTACCGGTAACTATAGAATTATTTTTGCTTGCAATCTCTGTTTGTATTTTAAGTTTAATAATTCCTCCACCACATCATGGTAACATTGTATCACAAAATTTGTGTTAAGTACTGGAAAAGGAGCTAAGTTCTAAGTACTGAAGTATAAATTGATCTATCTAGGTACACTTGATCAGCAATAAATGATTTCAATTTCAATTACCTGATTTCTCGTCTCGTCTGGAGTACACTTTCTTTTTTTTCTCCTTTTATATCAACCACTGCTCTTTGAGCTATTTCGGAAAGAAAAGCCTATACCACAACCTCCTTCATTAATCAATAGATATACCTACTTGCAGATAAGGCTAAACGGCCATTTTAACAGGACGCTCGTACACTGTTACAAAATAATACGTTACTTTATCCAAAATGTCGTTCACAATACAAGTTGTCCCATCCCTACCGCTGGTACGCGATAGGAAATTAAAATTTTCCTCTTCATTTAAAAAGAAGCAGTGCCCCGGGCTAACTCCTTAATGCGGTTCTTCGTCTATTTCAGACATATACCTACTTTATACCATCGATGTAGCGGTGGTATACACGTGTTTGTAGATAGGTACTGTTTACTTGTGGGTAAATGTTTCAAAACGTCTAGTAATTTATTTCAACCAATTTAATGGAGGAGGAGGAGGATAGAAAGACTACGTCATTTACGTCAATGTTGTACCTGAAAATATAAAACAGATAATGGATTTTGGTGGCACATCTTTTCTTTGACGCATCAACAAGGCTCCTTAAGTACCAGCTAACGTGTTTCCTTCTTCCTACAGTCCCGGGTCCTTTAAACAAACGTGAAAAAGCATCTGATGAGGCCCTGAAGCTGATTGCAGCCCATGGAGAAGGAAAATCATATTATGTGCTCCGTGGGGCAGCCATTGTGTTATTGGTATCTGTAATAGTGACGTTCTTACCCAAGACTCTAACTTCAGCTTCCCACAATGAGAGTTGAAGTCATGTCAAAGTATTAATTAAAAGTGCCCGTGACCGCGGCTGCAGAAAATAACTGAAAAACTCTGTCAAAAGAAGTTTTAACCAATGCAGCTAGTTAGAAGAATTAGGTTAGAAGGTTGAGGCGGTGTCTACTATTGATGCTTATTCTCCAATTATAAGTCTTTTATTTTCTTACTGCACCACTGGTTCAGAATTTTTATATACCTAAATCAACCTTTCAAACTCAATTTCTTTATTTTTCCAAAGGGAATAATATTCAAAAGGCGGATATCTAAAAATAAATCACAGATCTTTAACTTCACAAAGACGAAATCTAAGACCAGACCAAGAACGCAGCAATGATTGAAGCATGCACCAAAAAAAAAAGTTAAATTCAAACGCTAAGGAACGTTTGGAACCGAAAACTTAAGAATCTGTGTGTGCAACGATACACAGAGAAAAAGAGAACTTAAGATCTATGTAGTAAGATCCATAGTCGATCTGTAATTTTTCTTTGAAACGTTCGTTTCACCTCAATTAATTTCTTGAGCCGTTCCGCGTTTTCAATACCGGCGGACTTGCATATAGGAGTTTGTTATAACTTCGGGTGACTGAAAGTTGTACGCTTTCAATTTTCGTTTACCTACGTGTATTGCTGTGTGATGAAATTTGTACTGATGCGCATAAAAGCAGTATTTTAGTAGAGTTGTGGTTCGTCTTTGTCTGTAATTAATACTTTCTTTTTAGATTCTGATATGAGAATAAGCAGCACGAATGTGATTCCCTTTGTGTTGCACAGGTGGGTCGTGTGCTTTCGTGCGTGATAATAAAGCTATAAATTGGAACAGTAATTTCATGAAAAACATCACTACAAAAAGCACGTGCTTGGCGCTAGTTGTTTTTTAGATGCCGTTTCATTTAGCTTTACTAACACAATGGAGAGTAAATAGTACTAATCGTTTTTTTTATGCCATATGTTATTGTACCTGGAGTACTACTAGGGGCTTTCGGCTTCGGGAGCGTTCCCCTTACACCCGATATTTCGTAATGCCTCGTATACACTACTCGCGAAGTTCCTCGGCGCAGTACTCGAGCAACTTTGCCTACAGTCCGAAGTGCGACACCACACACTCGTTCAACTTCACGCGGAGCTCATTCGCTCTAAGGTGCCGAAAGCCTGCGCACGTTCGTCCTTATGACATTAATGATATTGGGGTCCCAAATAATAGGTTCTGCTTGCACAGTTTCGAGGAACAACATATTTTCCTCCTGTGAAGACTGTATTTTGTGCATAATAAACACAATATGTGTCACACGCAATAATTATAACTATTGAGTACGGAAGTCGGCCGAGTAGTGTAGAGAGGTACTTCGTGAACGCACTTCGTGCAACTTCGGGCCCTTTGACTCGGGCGCAAAAACCGACAACAAATGGAAGTCGCCCGAGGCGAGGTAAAGTTTGACGAGGTAAGCCGAAGTGCATCTCCACACTATCGTATTCGCCTAACTTCGTTCAACTTCGCGAGTAGTGTATAGGGGGTTTAAGGCTTGCGAGTTGCAAGAGTGCTAGAAAGAGGCCTAACTAGTGCAAGACATCTTTGGAACGTAATTGAATCCTCTTGTTTCAAGTAAAAAATCTTGTATCTAAACCAGTTTTCCCCTTGTAGCTCCTAGTTTTGTAAATTTTATCTGGGTATTTATACAGTAAGCTCTATTATTACCAAAACAATCTTACGTGCAAGTAAATATCTTAAACGCAGGGTGTGAATCTCTCAGATCGGGGTTCCGTGTGCCAATCGAAAATGCAGATTCCTCCACCGTCGAGTGACGGCTGATTGAAGCAAGCGTTACTGGTCGGTGTGTTTAAATCTATGTGAGATTGATATAGAGTTGATAATACCTTATACTGTATGGAACACTGAATAGTAAAAATTAAAATTAAATTAGGTAAAGTCCACTACTGGACATAGGCATTTTTTTAACTTTTCTGATACTAAAATGAAATCAGAAAAAGTCAATATTTAGGACTTGAACCTGTTACCAGTTAATTTTTAAATACCTGAGAGTCGGTCTAATAGCCGATTCTTACATTATGTCTAATACCTGATTAGCGAAAATACGTTTGTTTGTTAGCCAAGAGGCAAAATTGTTTGATGAATTTCATTGTCATAGCATACAGGTAGAGTATGACTGAGAGAAGGATATAATAAAGCTATTTTCATAGCGATAATTTTGACTTAGGGGGCTACTCACATACTAAGAATCTCACACATTGGTGAGTGGACTACGGCCTGCATTTATAATGGTAGTTTCACTCACTTACTGAGCCGGAGTATGTGAGAAAACTACTCACACATTTTTGATATGGTTAATTCACACAGATTAATAAAAAAATATTGAAACATATCCAAAGTGTTATTTAATTTGCTAATTATTTTTTTTTCAGTGATTCACAATGGTACCTTAATAATTCATACCAATTACAATTTACAATCAATCAATCTTTAAATCGAGTCTATAGAAAATATTTTATCCTTTGAGTTTTTCTATACAGTGTCCCAAAGAAATTTTGCCATCAACTAATTCTCGAATTGCGTTTTCAATACCTTTCTGTAGTCTTATTGCCTCATTTGTTCGCTTTGTGATACAGACAATATATAAATCTTATAAAGTACTTAATATTAATAACTGAATAAGTAGTTGTAAACACTATAACAATATAAACTTGTTAACTTCCGCAAACAAAACCGCAAATGATGAGTGCATACTAATGTTGTAGGACTACCTACATTTCACATTATAATTTAAATCTTAAGTACCGACATTTGATTTATAGATTGATTGATTGTTAATTGTAATTGGTATGAATTATTAAGGTACCATTGTGAATCACTGAGAAAAAAATCAATTAGCAAATTAAATAATACTTTGGATATGTTTAATTTTTTTTTTATTAATCTGTGTGAATTAACCATATCAAAAATGTGTGAGTAGTTTTCTCACATACTCCGGCTCAGTATGTGAGTGAAACTACCATTAAAAATGCAGGCCGTAGTCCACTCACAAATGTGTGAGATTCTTAGTGTGTGAGTAGCCCCCTAAGTCATAATTTTTATTTCAGCGATCAGGTCATAAGTTGTAACAGCTCTATATATTTCCATCCCAAGTAAAGCTTCTTGCTAAATAATTTGATTTGTATTTAATTAAACACCGGGTTCGATTGCTCGACGGTAGTGTCTTCGAGTCTATCCCCATCTTCCCCCTCTCGATCACCCCTCACCAAGGAATTCTCGTTACGATGTGATTGGGACCCGACGTCCAACTACTAGTTGATTTGTATATTTTAGATATTATTGAACATTGGGTTGTTTTGGTTTGCAACGTATGCAAAATACCAGTAGTACAAGATTTACCTACTGTTACAATGCAGAGTAATTTTTATGACCTCAGCTACTCTGGAGTTGGGTTTAATTGGTGCTTAATTCAATGCAAATATTTGTATAGAAGGCAGAAGGAAAGAGAGGAAGAGGTAGGCCAAGAGGAGCATTTATGGCACAGATAAAAGAAAAGATACAAGTAACATCGTATCAGGAGGTGTAAGGATTGGCGGAGCAGAGAGATGAGTGGCGATTACTCCACCGACAAGAGCAGAGCTCTTAAGTTACAGAGAGAGATTGGTATGCATGAATATTACTTAATAATTGTCTGCTTGGATTGGTCTGGTTATTTCTTTGTATACCATGTCTCTGTTTCCAAATAAAAATATCTAGGCTCAAAAGCTTCGCCGCGTGGATGTCGGTAAATGCAAAAGTATTATAAGTTTTGAACTACTGTTCAAATCTGTGTTTCAAACAACCAATTACGATCAAAATTATGTAAGATTTTAAGTCTGACCGAAACCTTTGAAATGAAGAAACTGCATCAAAATCCATTTATTAGTTTTTGTGTCAAACAAGACTTTATTTTATGTTTTTCAAGTATTTTTTTAACGTCTACCACTTCACCATTAATATAACAGTATAGATGTATCATAATACTTATTAGCGAGCAAGTCACTAAGTAAAATTAACGTCTTGCACCTGTTTTCGTCCACGACACTACCACGGAAGGGTAGCAGATATGACAAAACCAGTATTTCTTTAATAAACCATATCTCTAAGCCAGAGCCATGCCCACCCTCTAAATCATATATTAGCGGCAAAATGAGTGTAATGCGAGACATATAATCAAAGAAAGAAATTTCTGGGCGACCACACGTGATAATAAGGGTAAGGACACGTTAACTAGAAACTGGCGAGTTGAGATGTTACTGCAGATTTTTGCAGTATAACAGATTTGGCTTGCCGGTATAAAATAAAAATAAGTTGAACTTTTTTTGTACCACTAAGATGGCAGACAAGCACACAGTTCACCTGTTGAAAAGTGGGTAACGTGGCAGACTGAAAAAGAAAACGTAAATTTTGCACCTTGCTTGCAAAAATATACCTATCATTTGAATCAATTTTTTATAGCATTTATTATGCTAACTTTTAAGTTCGAATAACATTGGAAAAAATGAAATGCTCAAGTGAGACTCGAACTCACGACCTTTTCCTTACAGGGGGACTGCTCTTCCAACTGAGCTATTGAGCCACACTTGAATCATACCTATCATGTTATAAAAAAGTATATAAGTTAAATCGAGTAAATGTTTTTCCACAATGAGACGTTGAGCCTTATAACTAGCAAAGACGTGTAATTCTTCTTCTTTCAAATAAGGTAATTATTGTAATAAGTGATAAATGTTAATAATGTTGGACATTTACACAACATAATCTAGACCCAAACTAATCATACGTAGCTTATAATATGGGTTCCAGAATGTATACATTTTTTTTTTGTAAATACAAACAACCGCGCATGGAAACACCTAGACCATTCCAAATAGACTATGCGGGAAACGAACCCATACCTACTGACGTACTCCCTCAGTAGGTGCCTTATGTAAGCAATTTTTTTTTTTCAATTTTTTTTTGTCACTTATACCTACTCAAAATATCGCTTCCGCTACCCGCTCTCTCCCCTTCCCAATCCGCACCCTTCATAAAATAAAGGGGAGGATGTACCGGGTGGACATCAAAGCGTTAAGTGCTCCTTTGGCTCATCGAATCCCATTTGTGGACATCCCCCCTTCGGTGGACACCCCCCTCAATAAATAAGATTATGTTCGGTTACACGTTATTTTCCTTCTCTTATGGGTTTTTAGTAATGGTGTTACTTAGTTCTTGACTTATTTAATGGTTATGGGATATCAAAAGGTAATGGTACCCATTGATCCCCTTTGACCATTCTGTGGTTACAAAGAGTGCTTTTGAAAGTGTCTGAATGGGATGCTTTATTTCAAACTTGAATTTTTAATAATATGAAAGCATTTGTAATTCTGAAATTAAATATATAGAATTGGATAATAAGGATTCGCAGGCTCTACTTCTAGGGTTCGGAGGTCGCACGATAGTCACTCCTTGGAAAGCCATCATACCATTAAAAAAAACAGGTCCTCCAAAAAATAAACTTGTAA
Organism: Eilema sororculum; assembly: GCA_914829495.1. Classification (NCBI taxonomy): domain Eukaryota; kingdom Metazoa; phylum Arthropoda; class Insecta; order Lepidoptera; family Erebidae; genus Eilema; species Eilema sororculum. The sequence continues at coordinate 19,205,687 of OU618536.1, forward strand.
TGTAACTGGATAATCGCTATGAAGAAAATGATGAATGTATGGTTAGGTATACTTTTTTTGAATTAAACCTTTAATTTATAACAGGTTCAAGAAACTGTAAATTATATTATTTAAGCGTGTTCCTGAGGTTGACGGACAGAACTACGGACTACTCTAATAAATGAATATGGGTATTAAATTCGTATGAAACGAGATTAAAAAAATGTCTCTCTATGAAAATATTCTGAAAATAGTTTGAAAGGAATCCGAGATCACGTTTACTACTATTTATATTGAAAATATAAATCAAAGAGATATTAAACTAAGCTGAGTGCACACACAAAAATAGTTCCTACAAATACTGTTTTAACGACGTAGTGGCACAAATTATTTATATTTAGGAAACATTGCGAAATCTAAAAGCCATAAGCCTCAGACGAAAAATGTTGGCGAATATTCAGCAGTGGACGGAAACGGAACATCGTTATAAGGCGGAGTATTCAATGGAGAGGAACTCCTAATGTTGGAATTGTATTATTTACTACCTAGTAATATTGAATGATGTAAACTAGGCAATATTTGTTTTGATACAAAGAATGGTTTGAAAGAATTTTTAAGTATTTAGTTTGTTAATTAATCTACCAGCTAAGCTATCAGACGTGGTAGCTTAATATTCAGTAGCGTTTTCCCTGTAAGAGAAGGATCGCGGGTTCAAATCCCGCCTGGACCGATAACATTTTATTTTCCTTTCTAAATTGATTTGAATGAAGAATGGTTGTAATTGTTCCAAAAGAACATTGCATGTGAACTATAACTAATGGAATTTTTAATATTGCGAATACACTTTGCCGCTTACAATCAATTCTGGCTGAGTTAGGGGTGCACCTAAGGGTTGTTCAGAACTATCCACGAGGTGGCAATGGAGAGCCAAGGGGCGAGCTGGTTCTTGGAATGTAGGCCTGGGGGTAACAAGTGCGGCCAGCTGTCACCCAGCAAAAGCATTTTCCAGTGTAAGATAGGGACACAGTATTTCCACACCCAGAGGTCAACTCAAAACTGTATCTAGATGGCCTATGGTCAGCCGAAGTGCTAGGCAAATATGTGTTTTTAGCCCGAGAAGTGATTATCACGAACATGACCAAGAAGTAAGTCTTGATTCCAATGTTAAGGTCGCAATATATTCCTAAGAATCAGTACTCTGTATTCCTAACGCCTAAAATAATACGTAGTAAACAATCGCGCGTGTGTTCTCAGCCGTAACTAAAACCAAACACTAATCCTTCTATACACATTAACAGATCTGCAGCGCAATCCGTACAGGGATTTTCTCCATACGAGCTCGGCGCTTTCAAAATATACTGTTTAATTGAATATGTCTTTAATTATTTCGTCAGAGATAGTGTTTTGTTTATACATACAATATTATTTATACGTAATACTCTGAAAAATAATTTTGGATGACGATGATGGAAGGCATTTTATAGAAAGAACATGTTGTGAAGTATATCCGAAACCGATGAGCATGTATGAGAATAAATATAAAAGTAGGAGAAGCGAAAGATGTATGCCAGCGTCGTAGCAAGTGGAAAAATGTAGTCTCTGCCTCGCTCGAGGACAACCTCACCGGTCGGTAGTGGTGGTAGGTCGCACCACTACCGACCGGTCGGCGTGCGGTTTTAGTCGGTTCGAGTCCGACATAACCTCCCCTTCCGGCTCCATACCCGCACGAAATAAAAAGTCTCTGCCTTTTGCCTCTGGAACTTTTTTTAACGTGCAGAAATCCACCAGGACCCCCCCGTCGGAGCCAACGGGGTTAGTTATGTCGGACCGACCAAAACCGCACGGCCGTTTAGGGCCATTAGTTGCCGGGGGTGAGGTAGCCTCTGGAATATCCCTCGCGCAACCCGGCTCACCCAGGGTCAGTAACTGGGACCAACGACTTAACGTGCTCTTGCAACGCACAGAGAGGACTCAATGTCTAAAGAATGGCCACCCATCCCAAGATCGATTTGCCTAGCGTTGCTTAACCTTATAATGTGTTATTATAGTCAATAAATAAGTATTAAATTTAGCTTTTTGCGTCCGAAACCCAACCAACTTTTCCCCATATTCCTATAGTGAGAAAAATACCCCGAAGCCGCAATGGCCCATCAATTCTCATCGTCTCCGATCATTACAGTTCACATATCGAAAAGACGCCCTATTATCTTATTAGAAATTATTGCGGCCATTGCACGCGAATATAGGCTTTATTATTCATTGTTAGTGAGCGAATTCGGCTGTAATAGCTTGTATGTTTTGGGCAGTTTATGAAGCATGCTGTTGTTATTGCCGTATTAGATGGGTTTTGTTTTTGTGCTAGATGTGGCTAGTTTGTTTGACTGTGATTTGTTTGGTAGAGGTTTTACTAAGAATATTAATTTACAGGCTAATGGTTAATGAGTCTGATGGTAAGCGGTTACCACGGCTCATCATTGCTTGTAATATTTTTTAAGTGGATTCATAAGTTGTACTTACCTATATACACAAGAAAATATGGTATAATAAATATTCTGATGAAAATTTATCAATATTTGAGGTCCCACATAGACCCTTGAGGTAAACCAAACCAGGTCATGCAATAACAAAGCAGAAAATTATAGTCGGATTCCAATCTCACAAGTGAAAGACTTAGATCCAGCTTAGATCCAAGGATCCAACTGGAAACCATATTAAGATTATGAAAATGAATCCTGGGCCTCGATTCTGCTAGAGCATAACCATTGACACTCCAAAAAATCCCTTTATTTAAACTTTTTTTTTATACTCCAAAATTAAATAACCTTTTAATTTGTAGTGATTGAACAAGTGTATTGAAACCCAAAAGAAATATTTTGGACTACAAGTCTACAACAATAAAATCTAAAATTTAATGGTATTTCTTCCATTCTATAGCCGTCCAGCGGGGCAATGCCGTCAGCCTTTTAGGCACATCACCAGTCGACATCATTTGGAGGAATTTTTCGATGCCAGAACTCTCCCCTTTTTTTCGACTTCTTTTATATTCTTGTAAATATTTCAGTTTATTATGTTAGTTTATGCATTCATAAACAAAATTTATTGGTTTATTCATTCATTCATTCATTTTCTCATTCCTATGCCGCACCATTAATACCTGGAACTCCCTGCCAGCTCATGTCTTTCCTTCTTCCTACAGTCCCGGGTCCTTTAAGCGGGGCATGAAAATGCATCTGACGAGCCCGTCAAGCTGAGTGCCACCACTGTTAACATGGTAAATGTTTACGATGGTGACCCTCTTTCCGAGACTATACCTTTAGCTTACCATCAGGCGAGGTGAAGGCAAATTGACGTATCCTTTATTTAAAAAAACACTATTATGCATGCAAGTGCCATATTTATCTATTCCAGTATCTTATATCTGCAATGTAACAATGTCTGTACGTCTGTTACTCCTTATTACTTATCTGCTCGCACCACACGTTGCTAATGGTATTTCTTTGCCATCGATGCCGTTTTATGGGCTTCGAGGTGCCATAATTGTGAACGTTATGAAATAATTCACAAATGGTACCTAAGTATTGGCTTCGGTAAGCACAGAAGAAGTAAACTGTTATCTCTGCCTACTCCAGAGAGAGAAAGGCGTGAGTATATTTTTTTATACCACTTAGGTGGCAGACAAACACACGGCCCACCTGATGGAAGGTGGTTACCGCGGCCTATGCACGTATGCAACACCAGGGGCGATACACTCGTGCTACCTACCCAGAAGAAACCTTCTAATGCCATTCTTGAAGAACCCATATTGTAGTCGCTTGGGAAAACCATGGCAGGGAGTTCATTCCACAGCTTGAGCGTACGTGGGATGAAGTTCCTTTCATACCGCACGGTGCGCACTGTATTCGGATGCAATGTGTGGGGATGAATTCCCTGCCTATGGCAGGTGCGATGACTGAATGTAGCTGTGGTCATCATGTCAAATAATTCATTTGAGCACAAACCATTTTATAAAGTAGATATGTTGTAAAGATTTTGTGTTCAGAAGTTACTGAACATTAACGAACAGGTATACAAAATCCTACTATTATAAAATGCAAAAGTAACTCTCTCTATCTGTATTGTATGATTTCACGCCTAAACCACTGAATCTATATTGATGAAATTTGGTATAGAGGTAGATCAGACCTTGAGAAAGGACATTGGCTATGTTTGATTGCTATAACCGACACATACACGGTCGAAGCTGCAGGCAAAAGCTAGTCAAATAATATTGAAGTATTTATCATACTTCTGTGTGTGTGTGTCTATTACAGAGGATAATTTTAACATTTTTTTATGCTTGTTCATTGTTTTACAAACATAAATTCCTGAAGGTGTAGGCAGAGGTGTTTTAACACCCAAAGTGCTAGTCTATTGCGGTTTTCCCTGCACCTTGTCATGGGCTATAACATTCAAGATGAAGAACAGCCTTAGTTTCCTACGAAGACACCCCTGGCAATTGACGGGGTGGCCCTATTTTAATTCAATTTTACTCAACACAGCAACTTATTACTAAGCAATTTATAATTTACTAGCTTTTGGTCGCGGCTTCGCCCGCGTGAATGTTGGTTATCGCGACAAAAAAATTCTCAAAAGATGTAGGTGTCCGAAGTTTCATGCTTCAACTGTGAAAATGACGAACTTTCCATACAAAAGTTTATCACCTATTTAACCTCTTAGTAGTAAAAGTTTGAAAAACGCTGATACACATGTTCATTTATTTCTTAAAAGACAAAGGTTTATGAAATTTATTGCATCTAGCTCTGACGGACTTTCATACAAACTTCCATTCCTTATTAGTGGCAGAATTTCCAAAAATCCTGCCTGGATGCCTACGTCATAACATCTACCTGCATGGCAAATTTCAGCCCGATCCGTCCAGTGGTTTGGGCTGTGCGTTGATAGATCACTATGACAGTCCGTCAGTCAACTTTGAGTTATATATATTTAGAGATGTAAAGTTTTAGAGGCAAGGTGATCGGTAACGGAATGTTTCAGGCTAATATCGATGTGTGCAATATCATCTCAACAGTGTAACTTACCAATAATAATCAGATGTTGAACATCGATACTTCCCCTCATTAACCACCCTAGCAAGGGTGGCAACACTGGCAACTTATTAATATATGTTAGCACAGACAGTAATGACATCGGTCGATTATGTGTTATTGGAAAATATTACATTTGCACCCTCAGGGAGAGTTTCCTTTGTGCTGTGTGTAGTGTGCGCTTTTGTTTTCTTGTGTGAAGACTTGTTTTGAAGAAAGAAAAAATGGAAAAAGAATGTGATATTCTTTGTTTTCTTTCTTTTCTTTAAAAGAAGAAATCTCCCGCACTAGGGATCAAGCTCTGTATCGCGTGGGACTTTACAAACATACAACTAACGGACACAAAGTACACCCAGACTCAGAACAACTATTTGTGGATCACACAAATTTTTGTCCTGTGTGAAGATCGAACCCATAACCTCATGCACAGCCACGCATACTACGCCCACTGAGCCACGGAGTGGAATACCGTCATTTTAATAGAAACAAACAAACACACGGCCTACCAGATGGAAAGTAGTCTATGGGCGAGTGCAACACCAGGGGTGTCACACTCGTGCTGCCGGCCTTGTAGGAACTTTCTAATGCCCTTCTTGTAAAACCCCCTATTGTAGTTGCTTGGAAAAAATACAGTGAGTTCATTCCATAGTTTAGGCGTGCTGCCACTTGAGAGGGTATAACTTTTTGGGCTTTTGGTCATAATGTACAATACTTACAGTAAGGTATTATAATCTTAGGTCTATAAATGAAAAATGGTAACTATGGCGTAGGCGGGGTTGTCCCGAGGAGGGCCAGACCGTAAGCGATGGCCCTAGGTCAGCCGGGGGGCGAGGGATATGTCGAAGACAACCTCACCTCCGGCCTAGAGCCACGACACTCGTTTAGGACCCCTTTTGTTCTTGATATATGTAAATGATCTTCCTTACTTCAGTAAAGATCTTTGTGAAATAGTATTATTTGCTGATGACACATCATTAATTTTTAAACGTGATAGACAAACAGTAGTACTTGACGATGTAAATAATACCCTTTCTAAAATTTTGCATTGGTCTACAAGTAACAACTTGCTGTTCAATGGTAAGAAAACAAAATGTGTAAAGTTTACTATGCCTAATGTAAGACAGGTTGATACTAGTATTACAATGAACGACGAATCTGTTCAAATAGTTGATACCACAGTTTTTCTTGGAATAACTATTGATAGTAAACTGCAATGGGGCTCTCATACCTTGGCAGGAAGACTTACCTCAGCTGCCTATGCGGTTAGAAAAATAAGGACACTAACTGATGAGGAAACGGCACGATTAGTTTATATTAGCTACTTTCATAGCGTTATGTCATATGGTCTTATGCTGTGGGGCTCAGCTGCCGATATTGAGACTATTTTCATATTACAGAAACGCGCGATACGAGCAATCTATGGCCTCGGACCCCGTGACTCGCTGAGGGAAGTTTTTAAGGAAATTAATATTTTAACAGTTGCTTCCCAATACATTTATGATAATATCTTATATGTGCGCAAGAATCTAGATCTCTTCAAAAAAAACTCTGACCAACACAATTATAATACTAGAAACAAAAATAAACTTGCAGTGCCAAAACTCAGGCTTCATAAGGTTGGTAATTCGTTTGTAGGCAATTGTATAAAATTGTTTAATAAAATGCCTCAGGATCTGATAGACATGCCACTTAATAAATTTAAAATTCAAGTGAAAAATTGCTTAATAAAAAAAGGCTATTATAAATTAGACGATTACTTAAATGATAAAGATGCATGGTCATCCTAATCTCATCTCTTGCTCGCACTGTAAAAAATTGCTATAAATAAAACCATATAAAAAAAAAGAAGGATAATCGAGTTCACTGAGTTTCTTGCTGGTCTCTTCTCAGTAGAACCACCTACAGAACCAGCGAAAGAATCATTTTCCAATGATTTATTTTATTTATTTTTTCTGTGATTGACATTACTTGTAAAAATTCTGACGTTCATATGTGCTCTTTATGTTCCTAAACTGAATAAATGAAATTGATTCTTTGATTGATTCTTTGACTCAGTCGGCGTTGTCCTACGTGAACGTCAAATGCGCTAACGTGACGCGTTTCGACACCGTGCGTAAGTATCAAATGGTCGGTGTTCTTTATTGTGTCCTATGTAGTGTCGCGTGAAAACGTCACTTGAAGTATGGAACGTAAAGTCACGCGTAGCGTCGCTTTCGCGCGCTGTCGCGTTTGTCGCTTAAGTAGGACAACGGGTCTCTCTGTAGTGTATGGCTTGTAGGTGAGGTTGGCTAGGTGTCAAAAATTTATATGGGGTGCCATACACTCAATGCAGATAATATGTACTTACGTAAGTGTATTCAAAGAAATTGAAAATAGATTCTACGATTAGATTTGATATACCTACACACGTGCCTTTCGTAGGGTCATTCATCAACTCGCGGGCGTCAGACTCGCGGACGTTCGCGGGTTGGCATTTTTGAATTTTATTTTTCATCAACAAAGTATGCTATAACTAAAGTGAACCTAAAAAATACGCCAAGTACGCACGACTAACGACTTCGAAACCCACCTAACCAGAAAATAATCAATTCAATAAACGACAGCATCGCATAAAGTGTAATGATCGACCGTAAAACGCACAATTAGCTCCCGCCAAGTCGGGAAAAATACATTAATTCCGCCGTTAAATCTTATATCAGTCACCCCTAATTAAAAGACACCCTAAAGATTTTGAAACTCACTAACTGTATGTATCTATATTTGATAATATAGATGGTGAAGAATAATCACAGATATGGCGGCTATAAGAACAGAATGTATAGGATCATTTAAAGATTTTTAGGGTGCAAGTTTTAACTTACTAACTGGCAGGTATATTGCGGAGGTGAAGAGAGCTACAACAGTCTGGTTGTAGTATTTTTATTATAACTCAATGATTTAATAAAGTAATGTCTTATATACTAAATAACAGGCTTATATATTTCGATTTATCCACCTTTGGTGGAGTGGGAGCGATGCTTGTGGTCACGTCCTATTTTCTCGTTGGCATATTTTGTGTCATTGCAGAGGATGTGTTTTCTTAGCTTACATCATTATTATTCGTGCATTCGAATCACCAGTGATTAGTGAAAGACACTTCAATTTGACTTCACCTCACATGATGGTAAGCTAAAGGCAAAGTCTCGGAAAGTGGGTCACCATCGTAAATATGTACCATGTTAACAGTGGTGGCACTCAGCTTGAAGGCCTCATCAGATGCCTTTTCACGCCCCGCTTAAAGGACCCGGGGCGGTGCTTGGCACAGGCTTCTCTATCAGAGTTTTTTTTAAATGTAGGATATGTCATGTGACTTCACCTCGCCTGTTGGTAAGCTGAAGGAAAAGTTTCAGGAAAGCAGGCTACAATTATATATAGGTACACCAACAATGTTACAATAGTGGTCTTCAGCTTGATAGCTTCGTTTTAAACCTCGTGTACCTAATACTGCCGTTTATATTGAGAGGTCTGTTGCTACCGGTACACAACTGAGATTTCTTTGTGATGATAATCCTATATTAGATGCTCAAATAAGTATCTATAATAAATCGACAAATTTATGACGTAAACAAGTCGTAAACAATGTCGGCCAACGCTACATACTTCAGAACAAAAATTGTTTTACTGTTTGAATGTGTGTCGTCTGCAGATGAGACAATGTTTTTATACCACTTGGGTGACAGATAAGTACATAAGTACATGACTCACTGATAGAAAGCAGTTACCGCAGTCTATGGACGCAGGTAACATTATTGGCATCACATTTAGCGTTTTTAATGTCCTTCTGGAAGAACCTCAAAATGTAGTGGCTAGGTAAAATCAAACGGATATAAAAATATCTACTGTAACCCGTTGTCCTACGTGAGCGACAAACGCGACAACCCGCGCAAGCCACGCCTTGCGTGACATCACGTTCCATACTTCAAGTGATGTTTTCACGTGACACTAGGTAGGACACATTATAGGAATGCCTTCATTTGACATTTACACATGGTGTCAAAACGCGTCACGTTTAGCGCGTTTGACGCTCACGTAGGGCAATGCCTTAGTATCATTATCATTTAAATTAAATACTGTAGGTAAATAAAATAAATCAAAATCACTATGATAAAACAAAAGCATCGATATCAGTCTACAAAATGGGGGGTGGGTCGCCATTTTATTTTTTTAATGTTCAATACCGTTCACAAGATAAATTCTTTCCCTCGGGGAGAGAGGCCGAGGAATCAATGCGGTTCGGCCTATAACACCACTACTATTTGTGTCACTATGAGCGAGTTATACGTGAGTATGTTGAAGCGAGTTATAATAATGTGTGCTAACTGTTTAGTCATAATATAAGTAGTAATTAGTTTGGTAATTTCGCCGATATCAGTCTACAAAATAGGGGGTGGGTCGCCATTTTATTTTTTTAATGTTCATTACCGTTCACAAGATAAATTCTTTCCCTCCGGGAGAGAGGCCGAGGAATCAATGCGCTTCGGCCTATAACACCAGTACTATTTGCGTCACTATGAGCGAGTTATACGTGAGTATGTTGAAGTGAGTTATTATAATGTGTGCTAACTGTTTAGTCATAATATAAGTAGTAATTAGTTTGGTAATTTCGCCGATATCAGTCTACAAAATAGGGGGTGGGTCGCCATTTTATTTTTTTAATGTTCATTACCGTTCACAAGATAAATTCTTTCCCTCCGTGAGAGAGGCCGAGGAATCAATGCGCTTCGGCCTATAACACCAGTACTATTTGCGTCACTATGAGCGAGTTATACGTGAGTATGTTGAAGTGAGTTATTATAATGTGTGCTAACTGTTTAGTCATAATATAAGTAGTAATTAGTTTGGTAATTTCAGTAGTTTATTTTTTATTAAACAATAAGTAATAAAAGTTACTGATCTATGATCTGTTCTAGAGCCCAATACTTGTAATTCAAAATTCAGTCTCGATCGAACTCTCAAATGTCAAAAACAAACCAATTTCAGAAGAATTAATCTTAAGTATATCAAATGAATGTCAATAAAGTCACAGTAAAAGTTTTTATTGACATAGAAACAAATTATTCCTGAGATCTAAATTCAAATTATTTATTTAAACTGGTCCCAGAGCATCGACAGTAAACTCCAAAAGAACGACAAACTAATGAGACTACCAATAACACCACACTATCGCGCACCCATGGTAGGGCCCCTCTGTAGTAATTCCGTCACAGATGTTTTCTATGTTAATTCTATTGTTTTTTTGTTAATTTTTATGTTCTTCTTCATGCTCGATTTATTCCGTTTGGCCGTTCGTTTCAGGATAAATGTTAATGCGTTCTTGGAGGAAATATTTTCGTTTGTACCCTGAGATTGAATGGTGAAGCTGTCGATAAAAATGAACGAGGGGCCCTGATTAGACAGCTTTTTTGTTCTTAAGTAGGAAACAATTACAGTACAGCTGATGTTAAGTGATTACCGTTGCCTACGGACGATCTATCACTTACAGAGGGAAAATACATTAAAAACGTCAAAAAAGAAACAGTGACTAGATTAGAACAGCCTCTGTGGCGTGGCGGTAGTGAACGCGACTGTTACGCAGGAAGCCCGGGTTCGATCCTGCTCAGTGCAAATATTTATATGCATGAATATGGCTATTTGCATTGGTCTGGGTGTTTCTATGTATAATATGTATGTATTTACAAAAAATAAGTACATAAGTATATTTACCCGCATTCTAGATTCCATAACATAAGCTAGTTAAGCTTACCGTGGGTCTAGATAGCATTGTGTGTTGTGAATGTTGTGGAATATTTATTTATTATATAGCCTATTATTGTAACGATGAACCAGCTTACGAGTCACAAACCTATCAAAAAATTCATAGGAGGTGTACAGACTGTTAGATACCATGCATGAATTGTCTATTTTTTCAATATAATTGGAGACAACCACAGTGAATTTATAATTGATTGCTTTTGAACTAAGGCGTATCAATATTTGCGCAAGAGGTAATCTCTGTCACACAAACTAGGCGTTGCGAGACAGTGCTCTGTCTATGACGATTACAAAAAATGTTATCAGAAATATACGATGTAAAATTAAATTTATTTTAGAAATAAAGTTATTATCAAGCGTAATAAGTATCATTTCAATCATATTTTCATCTAATGTTCCATTTGTAAAACATATCAGAATTTTTAATTTTTCAAATATTCTTTTTTTTTTCAGATGCCATTACGACGATTCGAAAAAAGAATTTCGAAATAGCATTTCAAAAGACGATCGCGTTCACGTCTACCCCCTTGCCACCCTTAAAAATCCATCTCGCGAATTAACGTTTAAAAATACTATCACAAATAAAAATTGGTAGAAAACGACGCTTGGGACAGGGGTCGAAATTTGCAAGTTTTTGTACCGATTCGAATTCATTTCGGCTAATATTCGGTTTTTATATTAAAGTTCAACCAGTGAAACTAGACCTGTGGTTGTATCTTTGTATGTAAATATTTTAAACGTAGGTATCGAATCAAATCATATCGAGAGGTAGGTATCGAATCAAATCATATAAGAGTTTCAGATTGTCATACAAAATACACCTTCTCTTTTTATAGTTTTTGTATAGAACATAACAACAAAAAGCTAAATTAGTTATTTACTATTTTAGTAAAGTTCTCAGTAGTACCTAGTATTAGTATTTCTTTCCTGTATTTAATTCTATGTTCTATTTCTTAACTTTATGAGAGGCAACAGATGACACACATGCTATAAAATTAGATACGGGATAGTAATGACTATGAGAAGGTAGTAGGTATTATCACTATTATTTTGTTCAGAAATATGGTCTAATCACAGTCGTAACGCCATTAATTCAACTGATTTATAATGAAGAAACATTAACTATTTTTTTAAATTAATTTTATTAATATATATTAAGAATATTTAGAAAAAAAAAGAACATTTGATTGGTTCCTGTGTGGCGGGAATAAATTTTAAATTTTGAATTTGGAATGGAACGCCGAAACTACTGCATTTTGACAGCTATCTATTTAGAAATAGCGCATTTTCCCCCGTAGACAAAAATAAGAATGACGTCATCTAAAGTGAAGTCCTACTTAAAGTGGCGCATTAACGCATCGGTACCCCGAAGCAGAAAAAAAATTAAGCACTCATTAATTCGAAGTATAGTGTCTCCCCTCCCCCTCCTATGGGAACGGGGGGCGATTAATCTGTGCTTAATGTCACCCCCGAAAATATAAAAAAATATAAAAAGTAGCTAATCAACAGATTGGCGGTGTTTTCGCCTGAGGGTGTGTAAAATGGGATGTTTTGTAGTTTTTTTTTTTAGAATTGATTGGGGGTGCAGATAAAGAAGAATATAGTACCTACTTGTCGCTTGGGGGGCACAGTGTAACGGGTACCCCTAATATTCAGGTCAGAATAGATGCCTGGGTTGGACAATGTTATTGGGTATTTAGGTCTAGAAAAGACCAGAAGTTGACATAATATACACCATACCTGGAACTCGTTATCAGCGTTAAGTACGTGTTTCCTTCTTCGTACAGTCCCGGGTCCTATAAGCGGATATGTCGATGACAACCTCACCTCCGGCCTAGCACCACGACCCACAGTCAGCGTGCGGTTTTAGTCGGTTCGAGTCCGACATAACCTCCCCATCCGGCTCCGGAAGGGGGGGGGGGTATCCGAGGGGATTTCCGCACGAAAAAAAAAAAGGGTCCTATAAGCGGGGCGTGAAAAGGCATCTGATGAGGCCGTCAAGCTGAGTGCTGTCATTGTTATCATGGTACATGCTTATAATGGATACCCTATTTCCGAGACTTTGTGTTTAGCTTACCATCAGGCTACGTGAAATCAAATTGTCGTTCATCAATAATATAAATCAATAGAAACATCTGGTAAAATGTAGATTTACAATATAATTATCGCGATACAAGATGTGCTTAGAAATTTTGCTACACTTTTGACGGATATTTCTGTGCGTATATTTTGCGTCAAAACACCAATTTCAATTAGCATCCAAGGTTTTCACTCTGGAACACACTGGACCAATGGAACTGGAACACATAATAAAAACATAAAACACAAAAGCAATAGATATACTAAAAGTTCATATCTCATAATGGCCGACGAAAAAATCCATTACCTTTTAACGATATTTCCTCTCATTTTCCATGCCAAGTAACTCAAATTCGTCCAAATTACACGCGTAATCAAATTAACCAAGATCAAACATGTAATCAATATGAAATAGCATTGAACTCGTTTCGTCACGGGGCACTGATCAGCTAGTCAACGGTCTACGAACGGAAAAAATTAAATTTGCCAAGTCGATTTCATTTTTCATTAATTCATCGCGAAGGGTCGGTAGTGAAAGTATAGAGAGATACTGGAAGTGGCAGTACTTCTTTCTTTTAAGAAGACTGCATATGAATTATATGTATGTAGTATGAAGAACTTACACTACTTACTTTTTCCTAATGAAATCAGAGATTTACCTGTTAATAAATTTAAAAATACAGTAAAGAGCAAACTGTGCCAGAAAGGCTATTATAAAATCCAAGAATATTTAAACGATAAACAAGCTTGGAAATGAGCTGTTCGCTCAGCTATGCTACTCAAGCAAAACATTGTATCTAGACCATAAGTTTTAGGCTAAGTAAGTAAATGTTTTGTAAATAGACCAAAAAAAAAATGCCCGCTGAGTTTCTTGCCGGAGTGTTCTCAGGTCTGGGCCGCGTTTCGAACCGGTGGTCCATTTACTAGTATTAGTTAGTATTTAATATTTACTTTATGTTGACGTTTTGTAAGTGCCGATTTAATGGTCTATGCAAAATAAAGTATTTTTGAAATTTGAATTTTAAATTTTTTGAATATACATGCATACACATAATCACGCCTTTATCCCCGAAAAACCGATATTTCACCAATAATTGTAGTCGGTCCCACGTAATAGGGGGTGAGCCTATTGCCATAATATTCTGGGCACCATTGTTGACTCGAGCCTATATCTGAGGCTGAGTCTGAGCTGTATATTATATGTATATGTCTGATGTTAAAGAGCCCTATCTCTTAGGGGTGTTCCAATTTCTTCTCAGCTGGGTACTACGTGGAAGAATTTAAGTGAAGAAATATTTATTTTACATAGGATAAGTCAAGTAAATTGATCTAGCCAGACGTTGAGTTATTAAAAATGTCACTCTCAATAATGCATCTAGTAATCTCTGTACCACCTTTGGTCGATTGGTAGAGAATTCCTTAGGGCATTAAGTCCGCCTATGTTGTGCATAAAGTTCAAAAAATAAAAAAAATAAGCTGAAGGCATGGACTCAGGAAAGAGGGCCTGCGTAACAGAATTATAGATATCAACAATGTTACAAGTGGTGGCCCGCAGGTTGTAGGCCTCATCACATTCTTTATCACTCCCCATTTATAGGACCCGGGAGTGTAGAAAGAAAGAAACCTGTTCTTCTAAAGCCCTTTACGTTAATTCTTTGAATTGAATTGAAAGCGGGGCGTGAAAAGGCATCTAATGAGGCCGTCACTGTCCGTGCCACCACTGTTAACATGGTACATGTTTCCGATGGTGACCCTCTTTCCGAGACTTCGCCTTTAGCTTAACATCAGGCGAGGTGAAGTCAAATTGACGTGTCCTATATAAAAAAAAGAACCCTTTTAACACATAATTCTCGTCTATTTTCTTCCGATCTTTTTTACCATCTAGCGGGGTGCAATTGACGGACCAAATATACGTATACTCGGCTCCCTACTCAACTCAATATATAAAAAAAAAACTTTCAAAAAAACTATTTCTTCGTTGAGCGTGTCACATTTACTATCACAACCTCTATGTATCCCCAGCCGATACCGTCAGAGTTCCTATATAAAAATTTCCCTCAGGGTTGCATGGCTCAAAATTTTTTTATTTTTTCTTTACACAAGACTCTGTTTAACCCTCAAATGGTGGCTAATTTCGAGACGAGATGGCTGATTAATTATTGATGGCCGTTTTCGAGATCTCTGGTCGAACGACTGTTTGTCTTTGATGTTAATTTTTCTTCTTTTTAATCCCTCAGCTGCCATGACTTTTTTATTAGGGATGATATTGTTTTACTTCGATTTTTTTGGAGGGAAAATATTCAAAAGGTGCTCGAGTTTATAATGAATATAAAATTAAGGTTATACAGGACCGCCCAAACCAGACTGTTCTGTTCTCTGTTTCTCGAGTAGAGCAAAGTGTTTTTTGGGTTTGTCTATTTCAGGCAACTAAGAAATATCACTAGAAGTATGGAGTCTTGCAGAAATTGTTTCATTTACATCAATATTTTTACTCACAAGGAACAGTGAATAGTAAAAATATCTTAGCTAGCCATGATATCTAAGTACTGATTCTTCACCCCGTATCTCAGGACGCTCGGCAGGAGTGGTTATGTCAGACTCGAACCGACTAAAACTGCACGCCATCTGCAGATATCAGATTCAATAATAGATAGAATAAGATTCAAATACCTACTTTGGTCTAGGTTAGGTACGTTAGTTCAGAAGTAAGGTAGGATGTTTAAAATTTTGATGTATCCTCATGCTTTCCTCTCCTTCTTTAAACCTTGTTCCCTACACTAGTAGTCTAAATCTCTTTTCTACAATTAAACCCATTAACCACAAATCGAACCCAATAAGGTGAACGGTTAAATTAACCACATTTGACGGTAGGCGCACACCGGCGCGCGGCGGAGCGCGGCCGTCACAAAGACGGACTGTCACAATGGCGGAGGCGGACAATGCGCGCGTGTCACGTGACATTTGTACCACTGTCGTGACCCGCTCGGGTACAGGCTGATGTTTTATGATCAAAGATTTTGAAAAAATAAACTAATATGCTATTTATATTGAATAACACACTTGTACTTTTCCACTGAGTTCAATTTTATTTCTGACCTGACCAGTTTCGCCTTACGGCAAATTAAACTCAGTGGAAAAGTACAAGTGTGTTATTCAATATGTGCAGTAGATTCCTCCAAGTGCCATCAATGTCCAGTATAAACAGTCTATATGCTATTTACCCGACTGGCCGATTTCGTTGGCTTTTGTATGTATGTAAAGAATATTCAAATACTGAATCGATTTTTAGTGATAATTGCATGAACACATTTTTACGATGAAACTTAGTTACCGTTTATGAGAACAATGTAAAGGTTATTTGAATGAGTTTTTTAGCACAGAGAAGGGAACATTTGGTATTTCATTTGTAACTAGCTTTTGCCTGCGGCTCCGCCCTCGTGGATGTCGGTAATCGCGCCTAAACATAGCCTATGTCTTTCTCATCGTCTAATTTGGTATAGGGGTAATTTCATCAAAATCGGTTCAGTGGTTTAGGCGTCAAAGTATAACGTAAAGACTATCTGTCTGTAGTTACTTTCACATTAATGGTGTAGGCACCCAAGGTCTATTCCATTCTGTGGTATTTTTCTGAGTAACAAAATATATATTTGACCTATATATTTGACAATCGATATTCAAAATTCAAACTCCTAAATTTCGAAAACAAATGTTATAACTGTCATAAGTAGGAATACGAAACCTGGATTTTCGTATGAAATTAATTAATCAACCATTTCTAGACACCCAAAAAAACTTCATCCTGTAAACGAAACAGGTACATACCAGCAATCTGCGCGTCCATTCAATAAAACAAGAACAAGTCAGCCTCCGCGTCGGTCATACATCGGTGACCGTATTCATACATTCAATGGGTGTATGACAATACTACCTCGATGCCTCCACTCCTAGACAACACTACATATTGGGTTTCGCACTTATGTGGGTCACTGGCCAGGAAATAAAAGGTAGGGGAACAATGATGTAATATTATCAGTTGACAGTTCCGTTGAATGTAAATTGTAATAGTCCCTTTCAATATTAGAATACATAGGGAAAAAGAATCATCTCGGGCGGGACTCGAACCCGCCATCTTTAGCGAAAAGTCATATACATAACATATACTCACGCCTGTATTCCCCGAAGGGGTAGGCAGAGGTGCTAGCACCCGTATTTCGCCAGTTTATGTTTAGGTCCCAATGTAATAGGTGGCGAGCCTATTGCCATTAACCGGGCACTTATAAACCTGCGTTAAACACACACATAACTTCGAAAAGCATCGAAAATTCATTGGTGTGTGCCATGGTAAACCTGGGATCGAACCCGAGACCTCATCTCAGCAGTCCATTACCCATACCGGCTACCGCAGATGATGATGAGCGAAAAGTCAATGTTTAAAAATGAGTGTAACATCAGTTATTGGTTCCGATAGTTCGTAAGAACATCGGTAAATGACTCCACCGTCGCTTCAAAGACGGATAGAAAATAGACGGGAAATTTGAATCACATCGGGCGTGTCTCGGTAGCCGAGTTCAAGGCATTCCCCCTGTAAAAGGAAGATCGCGGGTTCGAGTCCCGCCCGAGAAGATTCTTTTTCCCATTGTATTCGATTTGTATAGTTAGCATACTTAATGCTGCAAAATTAATACAAGCTTTTAATATTGTATTAGTTGCAGCATACTACTAGTTGAAACAGTAGGTATAAAGAAATTTCATCCCCTGCACGCTAGGTCGCAGAACGACCTCTGTCCTCCATGAGCGCTGGCCTGGGGGTGACCGGTGGAGCCGCCTGTCACTCTAGTAGAAGTAGGCCTTCGCCAAAAGCGGGCGTCGCAAAGTGCGCCTCCCCGTAACCGGGGCTAGATGGGGACACTGTGGTCCCAACAACCCGAAGGGGGCCATCTCGGAAGAGATGGTCCTGGGTCTGCCGGGGTGCGAGAGATATGCTTTTGGCCCAAGACGGCGAGCGTTTTAGTCGGTTCGAGTCCGACATAACCACTTCCACCGACTCCGTGGGGGTGGTATCCGTGGGAATTTAGCACACGATAAAAAAAAATCCCCTGCACGCTTAACTCTAGAATGAACTCCCTACTGTGTGTTTTCTAAGCGACTACAATATGGGGTTCTTCAAGAAGGGCATTAGAAGATTCTTACAGGGTTGTCAGCGCGAGTGTGACGCCCCTAGTGTTGCCATAGGCCACGGTAACCACTTTCCATCAGATGTGTAAGATCATCAGATGAGCCAACTTTACCTGTATGCGCGTCAGCCTCTAACGTAGGCTTTTTTGCAGGGCTCGGTGGTCAGATGGCAGTACACCATAAAGTCTGCGAATAATTTATTGACACAGATAGGTAGAAAATACTTTATTGTTTGCTTTACAGCAGGGCCTGAAAAGCATCGTGTCCTATATATTTAAAAACATATTATACCTACTTACAAAAAACATGCAGAAAAATGTAATAAACATTTTAAACAAAAATAATTTACACTCAACGTTTATCGAACACGCGACTGGCTCAATAGTTGAACGCTCTACCGCTAATCCGCCGAGGTAAATAAATAAATAATAAATATTCCCCAACATTCTACACAACGCTATCTAGACCCATGGTAGCTTGACTAGCTTGTGTTATGGAATGTAGAATGCGGATAAACATACCTACTTAGATACTGTAGGAAGTTGATGTAAATAAAGCACTGTATTAGACAATATAAACTGTATTAGATAGTTTTATCTTCGAGTCAATACAATAGTTGGGAACTAGAGAGAAGAGAAAAGACAGTCGTCCAGTATTGCCAGGTGACAATATATATATTACAATGGTTGCGTTCCATCTCCAACAGATACTTTTTCTTTGTACTCGTAAATACATATACATACAAGAAGTTGTGAATATAAGGCATAAGTACTATAACCGGTATTCCCCAAAACCATTACTTTTCTCAAGTTAACAAACACTGCCACATCAAACTAAATCGAATCCACCCTCTAAATTATGAAAGAAAAAACGGCCGCTCGTAAAAAATAACCACAGAGGCATTGAAAGATTGAACGGGGGAATCACTTAACTTGGCCAATTTATTGCCGAATCTCACCCGTGGGAGTGGGATCGTGGGCTCCGTGGTCAGACTAACAACATTAGCTGAAAGAAAAACTTATAAGTCCGGGATCGCCCTGTTGGCCCAAATTGATTGTTCAGAGGGTTATTTTTAAGGGTTATTGATTTAGATGGACTTTGAGAAATGGAGGAAAATATATACACCGTGATTTTATTGTCGTTTCGGATAGAAAGAATTTGGGCATAGTTTGGAAAGCAAAAGCATCTGGAAGTATTACTTTGATTGATTGTAACATCATTCATTGATTCCGATAGTTCGTAAGAAAATCGGTAGATGAAATTTGAATCATATCGGGCGTGTCTCGGTAGCCGAATTGAGCAGGCATTCCCCCTGTAAGGGAAAGACTGCGGGTTCGAGTAACGCCCGAGAAGATTCTTTTTCCCTATGTATTCGATTTACATACATATTATACATAGAAACACCTAGACCAATGCAAATAGCCATATTCATGTATGCAAAAATTTGACGCCGCGCCTCCTGCGTAGCAATCGCGTTCACAACCACCCCGCCACAGAGGCTGTTTGAATTCTATAAAAAAATCACATACCTACGTAAATCTAATCTCAAAAAACAATCTACAAACTGATTCGAAGATATTTTTTATCTCGCACGCAGTCTGACCGAATATTCGGTCACGTCGTCTTCCGGCCAATTTAGGGGTCGCGGCAAATCGCCGGCTATCGACGGGGTAAGTGTTATCAACCCCTTTGGGAACGGGTGGATTTATTCCTGTGTATTAGCGCTGATGTTTTTGGGAGATAAATGGTTTGGTTTTCTGTAGTAAGTTGTTTGTTACGGTACAGTAAGGTGGGTGATGATATAAATAACTTTGTTTATTGACGTGACAATGTCTTATAATTCGATGGAGGCGTCTGCACGCACGAAAAAACATGACGTCATGCGGCGTTACCTCGCTCTGAGGCGTTCCATCATTGTAAAAAAATAAAAACTGGCATAATTGTATATAATCGTACAATTACATGAAACTTGACCAATTCAATTATGATTTCCATTTACCCCCTTCTCTATATCCATAAAAAAATATCTATCAAAGAAATAAAATTAAAGTTTTCTTTTGAAAAATGAAATCATTCCAACAGTGTTCTCTTATGACGTTGTCACGTTCAACAATCGTCAGTAAACCGACTTTACAGACAACTGATTTTTTTAACAGGAGTGATGATACATAAATACATGCACCTGTTAATCCACGACAGATTAGGCAGAGGTGTATTAACACCCATGTTTCGTGAGTGATGATGTGATGAAGAGCATCATCACCTGCAAGCCAGTGGTACTTGCTAATTACCCTGAGGCGGGCTTTCTTGGGTTTAGAGGTAAGATCGCAGTTGTAATAAATTTAACACCTTTGTGAAGAGCACCTTATGTAAATAAGCATGCTATAGGACAGATGATTACCTTGAAGACAAAAATGTCTTTCTTGAGCATGGTGCAGGCCCCTCCTAAATTGCTGTAATTACGGCATAATGTTTAAATAGGAACGCAAACTTCTTTATTTTTATGTTTTAGGTTAATTATTTTATTATAAGTTATTTTTATATACTTTAATTAAGTATCTTGACATGAGACAAATGTACATTCGTCCATATTTAGCCTTCAGAAATCACTTTTTGTAAATTGATGTCTGTAAAATGCTACAGTCGAGTTTGTTGCGCCGTTTCTTCTCCACTGGTGCCTAGGAAGCGGTGGTAAACTTAGTTTTAAGCAGAATTTGACGTCAAAAAGCTGTAGTAGTGCTACACAATTTTGAATAAATACTTTGACTTTGTTGTTTTCATAAAAGCAGCATAAGCTGTATCTGGAGGTGTAAAAGTAACAAGCAGACTCTGGCTCGAAATCCATACATCTAGACCCAGCCGGGAACAAAGCTAAAACGTTAACGCTAAGTTTCGTTCGAGAATACGGGCCTGAGTATACCAAAACGTTTCATTATACATACATACATACAAACATAATATCACGCCTGTTTCCCATAGGGGTAGGCAGAGATCACGGATCTCCATTTGCTACGATCCTGACATACCTACTACTGTCGCTTCATTCACTCTCATTACATTCTTCATGCATACTCATCGGTTTAGGGTACTCCTGACCTGCCCCTTTTCTAAAACTTCCCCGATTTGGTCCAGGTATGTGCGCCTAGGTCTTCCCCTTCCGACGGTACCATCCACACTCGCCTCATACACCTGTTTCGTTAGTCTTCTAGAAACGTTATAATAGGGTCTATATCCATACTAATATTTTAAATGCGAAAGTAGCTCTGTCTGTCCGTCTGTCTGTCTGTCTATCTGTCAGTCTGTCTTTCACGCCTAAACCACTGAACCGATTTTGATGTAATTTGGTATAAGGGTAGATTAGACTTTGAGAAAGGACATAGGCTATGTTTGGTCGCGATAACCGACATCCACGCGGGCGGAGCCGCGGGCAAAAGCTAGTAATTTATGTTTGCTTAAACATACTTCATCTCCGATGACAATGCATATAGTTTAGGTAAGACACTCTATCTACAAAATCGAATCCTATATCCACAGTATCTGCGCTACAGATCACAATAAAAAGCATAAAAACAAAATGATCTGCCAAAACTGGAGTAGTTCTTGCTAAGCAATACATTCGTCTTATCAGCTAGGGTAAGGTACTATGACGAATAAATATACTGATAAAAACAAGGTTATTTTTACCGAATGTCGAATAGCAGGCCGCGCGTCACACCGAAGTGACCTGCATTGCAAAATTTTATTTACTTTTGGCACTCTAGGCCCGTTCCGTTAAAGAATAACACGCAGCCCATTGTATAGACAGATAGATAATTTTACATAAGGCCTGTGCGAGTACAATCTGTCATCAGATAAATCGCGATTCAGGCTGAGTGTCATTCTAGAATATGGGCCTAAGAAGAGCGGTCGCCAGCTGTTGATAATAAATAGATTTTTCATTGAATGTCCGAATAGTTAGATTATCGAACTACTGGTAGGACAGGATAGAATAAGTGGTCAGATTTTTAACAAAAAATTACAGACGTTCAATATTCAAAAGGAGATAATCCCCATTTAAAAGTTCATACTCTTTTAACCATCATCTCTATACAAGATCAATCCCGGTTATTGAAATCAACTGAGATTGGTGTTATTGACAATCTTGAACTTTTAAGGCAGGGTCTTACTCATCTATTTTTGGCTTGTTTTGGCTTTTACAGGTTCGACTTATTATAACTAAAGTAAAGCTAACGAGGCGAGAGAAACAGGGTAAAGAAAGTGACCATAACTGAGTTACGTTGTGATAACTAGCGATATTTTCTCTGTCCTTGTCGCACATATCACACGTAAGCAACAATGGCCGAGTGACAGCTGTCGTTGCGTGTTTCGTAGTACAGGAAAGCTGTCAGCACAGCGGTTCTAAACTGTCAGATCCGCCATCATATGAGCAATTTCATTCCTGTCTGGAACGCGCTTGAATTGATACGTAATCATTTTCAAATAAAAAAGTTTGGAACCGCTGAAACATTGTTTACCGTTTTTCTCTCGCTTCGTTGGATTAACTGTACTACTAGTGTAAAAGTTATAAATAAATAAATAAATAAAAAAAAAAAACTTTATGTGCTTAGTTTACTAGTCATATATCATGATTTCCATAAACAAGAGTCATTATTATTTTACTTACCCAATAATTTTCTTTCCAATTCATATAAACATAAGAACCGCAAAACGCTTCGGTGTAAATTCGACACTATAAAGTGCGGATGGCCGGGGGCAAGTGGGCTAAAATGGAACAGCGTGCAATAAAACACCCCTTCTGTCCATAAATATCCGAGTTCGGAAGTCACTCTGTTAGCGGTCGGATATTTCGGATATTTTTTTCCGCAACGTCCACTTTATTTATCGAAGATACTCCTCAATGGGGTGTCCTTATTTATGATTTGGTTCTATGAATTGGAGGTTGTAGACTGATGTAGGTATAAAACGGTTTGTAAGTCACTTAAGTGGCAAACAATGGAAAGTTTCAATGGTAATAGGCACCTCACAAGTGTGTTGCCAGTTTACTGGCTTCACAGCTGCATCCATAGCGCACTTTGGGGCCTAGTGTTAGCTGGTCTACTTTTATCTGTTCTTCAGTGGCCCTCGATCCCAAGACCTCCTCATAGGTCTAACGGGTGTAACAGAAACACACCCGAGGAGGGCCAAACTGTAAACGATGGCCCTGGGTCAGCCGGGGTGCGAGGGATTTGTCGAAGACACCTCACATCCAGCCTAGTACAGTAAGCTTCAGAGAAAAGGAACCCTCCTTGAGAATAAAACCATTATCAAGGGGGGTTCCTTTTCTCTGAAGCTTACTGCCACGACCCTCAGTCGGCGTACGGTTTTAGTCGGTTCGAGTCCAACATAACCTCCCCTTCCGGCTCCGGCGGGGGAGGTATCCGTGGAGATTTCCGCACGAAAAAAAGGTGTTACGGAAACACAAACGTAGGTACACTCGCACAAACACACTCACACACGTACTCATATACATACACATACACTCATATGCAAAATTATATTGATATTGTAGCGAACTTGTTTTATGCTATTGTTATATTGAAGCAGTAAATCATCTCTACTGGGTGAACCTGGTGACCTGTAATTCAGGTTCCTGTTACAGGCACCAGAGTCCTATGGTACAGGCAACAGCGACCCACAGACAGAATTGTATTATAAAGTAGCAATTTCTAATAGAACGATGTTATCAGTATTTTGAGGAAATAAACGAATTAAAAAAATATATTTATCGTCTTTTTACGGGAGTAATTGTGGTTTGAACTCTCATTCCCCATAGGAACGAACGAACAGCAGGTATCGTCCTGCAGGTGAGGTCGATTCGGGATTCAAAAGCCCTACTGGGCCCCATAACCAAGGACTTACGCCCCAAGGGTAGGTAGAAATGGTTTTTCGCTTGATTGTAAATAAATGTTCAGTGTTTCTTTTTAAAGAAATACATATATATATTTTAAATTATTTTATTACCAAAAAGGAAAGTACCATGCGACATTTCAAAGTGCTAAAAGCTATTTCAAAGATGCCGTTACGTAATAAATATTCCACAAAATTCCCCACAACGCTATCTAGACCC
The DNA here is from genome assembly GCA_914829495.1 of Eilema sororculum. Classification (NCBI taxonomy): domain Eukaryota; kingdom Metazoa; phylum Arthropoda; class Insecta; order Lepidoptera; family Erebidae; genus Eilema; species Eilema sororculum. The sequence goes on from OU618536.1 coordinate 19,229,900, forward strand.
ATGGTAAGCATAGCTTAACTAGCTTGTGTTATGGAATCTAGAATGCCGATAAACATACTTAGTTTTTTAACTCACCCAGACCAATCTAGACCCGCGCCGCCTGCGTAGCAGTCGCGTTCACTACCGCCACGCCACAGAAAAGTAAAAAAAAACATATTCGCATCTTTTTATTATTAGTTTCATTACCTTATAGTCAATCACCACTATCTAATAAATCACTATGAAAAACGACGATGTACAACAAAACAAAGTATTTTATTTCACGATCAGATCTATTTCGTGGTCATTACTTTCGACCCTCGACCCTCTAGATATTCAAATAGCCACTATTTTTCACAAACATATTTTATTATATTGCACGATCCCAATAAAGATATCAAAATATCGTCTTGGAAGCCATTGGATGCCCAGGGCATTGTGTAAATCTGTCTCAATAGAATGGGGAAAATCGTTTTTTAACCCTCTCCCACCCCAACAGTTAGAAACGGACAAATGTATCTTTTTATCCCCTCGATATTCGAAAAAAGTGAACGGTTAAATTAAAAAGTTTCCAGAACTTCCCCTTGATTTGTGATCGTGGTTAAATTAAAGAAGGTACCTATTGAGACTTAAACATTTCTTTGTTAAGGGTTTACGTTACGTTTACTTATTGGATTCTTTATTCTTTTAATTAAAGTAGTTGAAGGTATATTTCATGCGTTTTTTTAGTCTGAAAACCCAGGGATGTTTGATTAGCCTGATAATCAATAATAAAAGCTAATGTTATGTTGAACCATATATCGTGTGCCACCGCGGCAGTTCTTCATCTCGTTTTAACAATCATTTTGCTTTTTTATTAGAAACTAGCTGTTGCTCGCAGCTCCACCCGCGTGGAATTCTGATCCCGTTCATCGCTGATTTCGCGTGATGATAATAATTAACGTATAATTCGAAATATATCGGAAAAAATGAAGCGCTCAAGCGGGATTTGAACCCACGACCTTTCCCTTACATGGGGAATGCTCGTCCAACTGAGCTATTGAGCCACCTGAATCATTTTACTTTTTTTCGTAATTCACTTTTCTTTAATTTACCTGGTAATGTAGCTTTCTAATGGCAAAAGAACTTTTGAAATCTGTCCAGTAGTTTTTGAGTTTATTCAAACATTCAACAAAGTTTATATAAATACAAATCTTTCCGCTTTATTATATTAGTAGAGATTCTATATCTGATATAGATATCAACTACTTACTCGTCAACTTAAATTGAGAGCTGAGATTCCTTAGGAAGTCATGATGTTTTTCCTATTACATTCATTAGTTTGTGAGAGAAATTTAGATTTTAAATTTATGGTAAGTAGCTAACTAAATTCACTTAACTGTCCGAAAAACATCGGAAAAAATGAAACGCTCAAGTGAGACTTGAAGTCTCACTTGAGCGTTTCCTTTTTCCGATGTTTTTCGAACTTTAAAGTTAGCATTAAAAATGCCATAAAAAATTCAGTCAAATCACTTAACTGTCGTTTTAGCTATTCTTCAGTATTTTTATTTATTCGGAGTTTCTAAAAATACTACAGAAGCTTCTATCTTCATCACTTCTCCCTCCTTCACTTTGTATCAGTAGCTAACACAATGCAAAATACCACTAATGAAACAAAAGACCGCCTTTCATTAAACTTCAAAATTTCGATGATCTTTGCAAAGTCAATATCAAAATGCCGAAGTGTTAAACGTTTCCATAAAAAGTAACTCCGTCACGAAATTAAACGATCTCCAATGAAATGGTGAAGTTACCCCTCTTGACTTAATTTCTCGGCACCGATCACAAATTAACTCTTTCGCTTTTGCCCCTTCTATCAGTGACATTAGCAATTTTTACCAATAAACCAGTAATTGCTCTTACTGAATCCTCATTCCTCACTCAATCAACATCTTCAGTGGTTTATGACTTCCGTGCCCCTGTCTCATCTAGCGCTTCAAGCAAATTTATTCCTATATAACGTCTAACTTTATTAAAAAGGGTGGACTATTGCAGCGCTGTAAAGTCACGAGCATTCCATTGGAGTTGGAATCAAAAATTTAAATTGTGAACATTCTTCACTCGTTCACTCTATATTGGTGTTTTGGTGCTCATTGGAAGCGCGGGTCTTAATTTTATACGTGACTTTTCTTCTTCTTGTTAGGAAAAATACAAAAGAAAAAGCACATATTCTGAATTTTTTATAGCATTTATTATGCTAACTTTTAAATTCGAAATGCATCGGGTAAAATGAAGCGTTCAATTGGGGCTTTAATCCACGACCTTTCCCTTACAAGGGGAATGCTCTTCCAACTGAGCTATTGAGCCACACCTGAATCACTTCAAATTTCCCTTCTCTTTATATCCGTCTTTAAGGAAGTGGAGCCATCTACTAACTTTTTTACGAACTGTTGGAACCAATGAATGATTTTTCAACCATTTTTAAACATTGATTTTTGAGGACTTACCCCAAATATTTGTATGATTTTTTTATAGCATTTAGTATAGTATTGCATTGAAGGGTTAGATTGTTTTTCAGACACAGGTAGGTTATAAAGACACAAGTTATTTTCGGACACACCTTGGATATTGCCATGAGGTTGATGACGTATGCACCTACACTAAGATAAAGGAAAAATACCTGTAATCCATACTAATAATATTATAAACGCGAAAGTAACTCTGTCTGTCTGTATATTAGCATTCACACCTAAACCACTGAACCGATTTTGATGAAATTTGGTAGGTATAGGGGTAGATTAGACCTTGAGAAAGGACATAGGCTATACCGACATTCACGTGGGCGGAGCCGCGGGCAAAAGCTAGTACCTACATAATTTCCATCAAGGACTTAGAATTTAATAAGAAATACTACTGGAACTGATATCTAACATATTGGTCTTACATAAACTCAAAAGTAAATTACGCAACAGAAACAGGTGGACGCCGAATACAAAATAAAAGTTATTTCTAACAAAAGAAACGTTCTGCTTTTATAAAATTAAAAACGCAACACAAGTAATGATATTAAAATTCAACGCTTGTGTTGTAGCCACAAGTAGGGCGGAAGCGATAGCGATAAATTAATTTGTATAAGATAAAGTCAAATATAAATAAAATCAAACCCACAATTACAGGTTCTGGTAACGAGGAGGGCCAAACCGTAAGGGATGGCCCTGGGTCAGCCGGGGTGCGAGGGATATGTCGATGACAACCTCACCTCCGGCCCAGCACCACGACCCACAGTCGGCGTGCGGTATTAGTCGGTTCGAGTCCGACATAACCTCCCATTCCGGATCCGGCAGGGGGGATATCCGCACGAAAAAAAAAAGTTTCTGGTAACGTTAGAATGATGGTCCCCAAATCGACTCTATTCTTGTATAAATACGTAGTTAACGATGAATAAGTTTTGTATTCTTACAAGAAACGCGTATGTTCACGCGTTCATTATACTGTTTGGGCGGTGCAGTGGTACCCATTTTAGTTACTGTGCGTAAAGTCTAGGATTTAATATTAAAACTGGACAAAGCATTACGAGTATAAGGTGTTTTTTTAATTTTGGCATCCACAATATCTTTCCATACCGAAATTACTAATATTCCTTCTAACCCCTCCAACTAAGCTAAATTGCTTGTGTTGGGAGTGGGTTCACGTCGATAGTGTAATGGCCAGGATTCGAACCCGGGACCTTTCGATCAAAAGGAGGTTCTGCAAGATCCCTAGCCTTTTGTTCTCTGCGTCAAGCATCATATAAACAAATAATAACTTTATGAAACTCTTTGTTTATTTGTAGAAATTTCTAAAACCTTGGTCCAAGGTTAGTGCTCGCTATTTTCATGGCCCAACTTTAACGTACAGTGCAAGCGGACATAATATTTGTTTTAAACAGAGACCGGCGTGCCCACGTAAACTTATTAAAATATTTCCACTTATATTTAATTAGTGTTTCTGTGCCATTCGTCCCCTTTCTCCTCCAAGCTCAGGTGTATTGCCCCTTTGGCTTTGAATATTTGTCCATTTTTCATTATAAAGTTAATTAATTTAGCTACTGTGACTTAGCGTATAGATACATACTTCAATTTTATTGTTTCATGATGGAAATATAATTTAAAACACGCTACAAGACTTATTTGATGCCATGATTTACACGTATTAAGTATAATTTTCCATGACTGTTCTGACTATTGAATACTTCTTTGATGAAAACTAAATAATTCTACGCCCGACGAGCATCAAACCTAGGTCCTCACTATCGTATTTAATGCAATTATAAACTTATACCACGTAAGACATTGCGACTCAAAACCGTGATCCAGTGTCAATAATATACGTTGGTAGGCAGCAATTGCGGTTGCTGATATAAATCTATACTTCCATAATAATATTAAAAATGCGAAAGTAGCCCTGTCTGTCTGTCTATCTGTCTGTATGTTACGCTTTCACGCCTAAACTACTGAACCGATTTTGATGAAATTTGTATAAGGGTAGATTAGACCTTGAGAAAGGACATAGGCTGTGTTTGATCGCGATAACCAACATCCACGCGGGTTGAGCCACGGGCAAAAACTAGTAAATATAATGTACTGACAACGCACTGGTTAAAGTTTTTCTTTTGAGATTGAGTTCTTAGACGACAGTCACTCCCCTAAAAGTTGAAAAAAAATAAAATAAATGAGAACTAGCAGAGTGAACTCGGGTTTCAAAATTCCAACCTGGGTCTGTAACCAGAATTGACACTCCAAATGAAGAAATGTTATATTTATGACACGCTAACACACAAGAACAACTCTAGCAACACTATCTACAGTTTAAATAATTCAACACGGAGTAGTGTATAACAATCATAACAAAATGAAGATATGCAAGGGAAGTCGACGGATATTATTTGTGTTGTCGCAGAAATTCCTAACGGGGAACGGAATCGCACGTGAAACTTTAGAAAAATGTAAAATAATGTGAAAATTTACAAATAAACTCTGCACCGGCCAAAGCCTTGAGCGCTGGCAATAAAAATGGGTTCCTTAGTAGAAAAACTGTACTTTAGAAATTATTTTCGGTTTTAGATGCCAAGGAAGGTCTTTGGGTTAAGCGATGACTGCTCTTTGGTCCGTGGTACAGTGGAAAAGCTCTAAAATTACAAAGTTTATTCTGGTCCAGACGAGTGGCTCAGATGCCTCCTTAGTACAATAAAAGCACGCTCAATAGTTTCAAGATGCACACCGGACATAATTACCAGAATTGCAATAGCTAAGCAAGCGTTCAATAATAAGATGCATTTATTTAAGACCAAAAATATATCACGAAAGAGAGAGAGGAGAGAGAAGAGGTCGACCAAGAGGAACGTTTATGGCACAGCTAAAGGAAAAGATACAAGTTGCATCGTATCAGGAGGTCAAAAATTGGCGGAGGAGGAGAAGGATGGCGATTACTCCACCGACAAGAGCGCAGCTCTTAAGTTTAGTGGGAGTTTCAACATATTAGCATTTATGCTGTCCACCCTGGACGTAGCTCAATCCTACACCCTAGTGTTCAGTCTTCCAGTTGGCCTAACTACAGTCGGTAGATATGCTGATCAACAGACAAGATTCTGGCGCTCAGATGAACTGCCAAGCAGAACAGAGAAAAAAACAGGAAAGTGTTGTGATTTATTTGATATGACCATAAGGAAACTTACCTTCTTACTCTCCTAATGAATTTCACTGCTGAAACATAGTCTTATTTAAATTAACCTAAACACGTACTAAAAATATTAAAACACACAATTGAACCCTAAAAATGAGAGAAAAAAGGTCGCGTACAATAGGAGCGGAGGTCACACCTGCGCTCGGCGTATTATTTCATAATTTAGAGAGCGCACCGCGGGCTAATGATATTTTTATTTTATGTTATATTACGGTGTGATTGAGGACCTGCATAGGTACTCAACAAACGTGGAAAAAATACACGTAATTATATTCCGTTTACGGAACCATTTTTTTTCTTTAAAAATAATTATGAAAACAAAAGCAGATATAAAACCTACGTATTTTCAACAAAGCTTTACTGAGGTACAGCAAGATATACATTCCGCTGATAAGGATTTTCGTATCTACGTTTTAGGAGGCGATCCTATTGCCATATATGTCTGTATGTTTACTCTCAGTTTGCGATCAGCCCTATTCTTATGAGTACTTAGTTCTCTGTCTCTTTCAGGCTCTTTTAGGGAAGAGCTTTTATATCCAACTTCTTAGGAAATACTGAATCAGCGATTCAGTATTTCCTACGAATTTTAATTCGTAAGACTGATTAAGAATTTTTAAGAATACATAACTTAACTTCTCTTCCTTTCGAAAAACATTGGATAAAATTAAATGCTCAAGTGAGACTCGAACTCACGACCTTTCCCTTACAGGCGGACTGCTCTTTCAACTGAGCTATTGAGCCACACTTGAATCATTCCAAATTTTCCTTCTCTTTATATCAGTCTATTCCTTTTGTCTCTTCCTTTCTCTTCCTTTTGTCCCACTATTCCTTTAACTATGTAGGAAAGTGCACTTTTTACCTGACCTCTAATTTAATAAGTAATCTATGATTTCAGCCATTTTACTAATCTTCTTTCTTTATATATATAAAAGAAAGTTGTGTTCGTTACACGAACTATAACTTAAGAACGGCTGTACCGATTTGGCTGAAAATTGTTGAGGATGTAGCTTAGAACCAGGAGACGGACATAGGATACTTTTCATCCTGTTCGACTTTTATTTTATCCTGGGTATAGGTTCCTGTGGATCACGGGATCAGTATTTCTGTGACCCTGGCACATTTGCATGAAGAACCAGGCTCACAGAAACTTTAAGGAACTTTATCTGGATTGCGGGAATAGGAACAGTGTGTATACCTTCCTATTCCAAACTTAACGCGGACGAAGTCGCGGGCATAAGCTAGTATGAAATAAAATATACCAGCTTAACGTCGTAGAAGATGACATGCTTGCCAATGTCTCCCCGTTAGGGATGTTCAGAACCTTGCGAAGTGGATACGACAGACGAGATAAGTAAAGTGTAACCAGGACTCCAAAATGAAGGCCCCAGACATAACCGGGAACAATGCTATGATAATGATTAGCGTTATAAAAAATCCTAACTATTGAATCAAATTTCAAAATATTTAGTATGCTAACTATTCAAATTCGATTCCAACCGATCAGAGCTTTCATCCTGTAAGAGGAAGATCTCGGGTTCGAATCCTGCCTGACCTGATTAAATTTTTTCTCTGAATTATATATTAATTATTTAATTATATATTTGAAATCCTAACTACTTAGCAGAACGACCTCCGTCCTCCATGAACGCTGGCCTGGGGGTGACCGGTGGACCCGCCTGTCACCCTAGCAGAAGCAGGACGCGGCGGCGGCGGCGCAAAGTGCGCCTCCCCGTACCCGGGGCTAGACGGGGACACTAAGGTCCCCACAACCCGAAGGGGCCATATCGAAAGAGACGGTCCTGGGTTTGCCGGGGTGCGAGAGATATGTTTTCTGCAATCTCACCCCCGGCAACAAAAGACCCAAAGACGGCGTGCGTTTTAGTCAGTTCGAGTCTGACATAACCCCTCCACCGGCTCCGGGGAGATGGTATCCGAGCCGAGGGGATTTTTCACACGATAAAAAAGCTACTTAAGCAAAAAGTGTAATCTTCAACCTATTAAACCAAAATCTGTTAGTTTTTCATGCAACGATCTAACTTATTAAAAAATAACACCACAAAACTTTCTCTGAACGAAAGTGCTTAGGCGATATCAAAAAGTCATCAAAGATTGCGCGGACGCCACATTGGGTGCAAACGTAAATAAATGAGGCTAAAATTTAAAATTATAATGGGATTGTATCCGGTGACGCAAATGTGTGGAGTTTGTTACTAACGACTTGTGCGACGGCGACGCGCATTGGCACAGGGCACCCGTGGAGAGGGTTCAATTTAATATTTTTAGAATTATAGATATTATCACAGTAGTTTTAGATCTAGAGAATCTATGTATAATATGTATGTATTTAAAAGCATTGGTAGCTTAGTGTTTAAGAGTCCGTACCACTCCAGCTCGAATTCAAATTTTACCCCCGCGCGCCTCAACAACGCACTCGCGCCGGTACTACTCGCGCGCAGATGCATCTATCTCACTCCCGCGATGACCCCGGGCCGGCCGACGCGAGGCTCGGCCGCCAAGTTCACGCGTTAGCAATCGATAGGGTAAAGTAGCTAGTAATTTAGACATCAAGAAAGTTATGGCAATAAACAAACTTTTGAGAAAAGTGTGCATATTGTAATGATAATTTACATAAAACTTATAATATATTTATACTTATCCTATTAATATTATAAATGCGAAAGTTTGTGAGTATGTATCGCTGTATGTATGGATGTTTGTTACTCTCTCTTTCACGCAAAAACTACTAAATGGATCTGGCTGAAATTTTATACAGGGGTAAATTAGAACCTGGAATAACACATAAGTTGCTTTTTATTCCGGGTTAAGGTTCCCATGGGTTGCAGGAACGGGAACAAAACTTCACGCGGGCGAAGCTACGGGCAGCAGCTTTTTTTATTTTTTTGACCGTGGGGGAAATCCTTCATGGATGTTATGCCGGACTCCTACCGACTAAAACTCCCACGGTATCGCCCAGCAGCCTATAGTTGGGAGCCCCGGGTAAGCCCTCGGAAGGATGTCCCAGGGCTCCCAACAACCAACTCGTCTAGGGGGTGGTTCAGGTGCTATCCCGCGTCTATGGGGGGTTTTCGGGTATCATCCCGCTTCATAGGAGGGGGGAGGCGTGCGTGAGTCCGTCACGTCATGCTGCCGTCATGGGCCTGCTTCTTGCGGCGTCCAAGCCGCCGACTGCGGAACTCGGGTGGGAGAGTTCTCTCCCGCTCCCGCCCCGCCGCCTCCTTCACGAGCATGACCTGCTCGCAGAAAGAGGCGGCGCAGTCCCACTTACTCCCGCTGGAGACCATGGCTCCCACCATGGTCTCGAGCGAGAGAGTGTCCACGCCCAAACCCACCACGAGGACCTGGCGCTGTTGCGCCCACGCCGTGCACTCCACCAGCGTGTGGAGCGCTGTGTCATCGCTGCGGTCCCCGCAGTGCTGACAACCGGCCGTGGTTTCCCGGTGTCTTCGCCACAGATACCTACCGAAGCTACCGTGCCCGGTAAGCATCTGTGACAACCGGTAGGAGAGAGCACCATGTCTCCTCTCCAGCCACTCGTCCATGACCGGTCTGACGGCCGCGATTGTGGCGAATCCCCCCTTTGGTTGCTCAAGTCGCACCTTCCATGTCTCCACGGTTTCCTGGTGGAGCTGGGACCGCTGGGCCTCGATTTCTCGAGACGCAGGCCATTGGCCCCGGTCCAGCGCCTCCTTGCGCCATTTAAATAAAGACGCAAGGGCTCTCGCTTCCAGGTCCCATGGAGGGGTCCCGGCTAAGAGACATGCCGCCTCACCTGAGATCGTGCGGTATCCCCTTATCACCCTGACGGCCATCGCCCTCTGTGGGCTCAGCAATCTAGCCACATTACTGGCCGTCAGGGTCTCCGCCCATACGGGGGCCCCGTATAGGGCCATACTTCGCACGATCCCCAGGTACAGTCTCCTGCAGGGAGCGTTGGGTCCCCTGATGTTGGGCATCAGCCGTGCGAGTGCAGCTGACACCCCCTCAGTTTTGGGACCAAACTTCGGAAGTGATGTCCGAAGTTCCACCGGCCATCGAGTACGAGCCCCAGATACTTCATCGAGGGCTCGATGCCGATGTTGACGCCCCCTACCTGTAGGCTGGATCCCGCAGGTGGCCCCATCCGAGGTCCGTGGAAGCACAGAGCCTCGGACTTGTGAAGGGTGACCTCGAGACCCAGCCGCCGTATCCGACCCACGACTTGAGCAACCCCTGCCGTGGCCTTTAGTGCTGCGTCTCGGTGCGTTGCTCCCCGCGCCGTAACGAGGGTGTCGTCGGCGTAACACGTTACGTTCACCCCCCTGAGCAACGGACCACGCAGCACCCAATCGTAACCGATGTTCCACAGGAGTGGCCCTAATACTGATCCCTGCGGAACACCGCACGACACATCCCGCCGACCCGGCCCTAGCCAACTCGGGTAAGTAATGGCCCTCTCGGAGAGATAGGCCCCGACAATTCGACGGAGGTAGAGAGGTACTCCATGGTAGATAAGCGCCTCCTGAACGCAGCTCCAGGGCAAGGTGTTGAAGGCGTTGGCGATGTCAAGAGACACCGCCACTATCACCTCACCCTGTGAGACTGCTTCCTCCGTCAGGCCTCTAATGCGCATGATCGCATCCACCGTGGAGCGCCCCTGACGGAAGCCAAACTGACTATCCGCCAGATCAGGCCCCACGTGTGAGATGCCTGACGAGGCGTTGTGCAATAATGCGCTCAAAGAGCTTGCACACCTCGTCAAGCAACACGATCGGCCGGTACCCTGATGGAGAATTTGCCGGCCGCCCCGCCTTTCGGATCAAGACCAGTTTTCCTGTCTTCCAGACCTTGGGAAACTGGCCTTTTTCCGCGGCCTGCTTCTGCTAGGGTGACAGGCGGCTCCAACGGTCACCCTCAGGCCAGCGCTCATAGAGGACGGAGGTCGTTCTGCGACCTCCGACGTCCGGTTCGCATGACACCATCATTACGGCGCGGGGAGCAGCGCACCGAGACGCAGCACTAAAGGCCACGGCAGGGGTTGCTCAAGTCGTGGGTCAGACACGGCGGCTGGGTCTCGAGGTCGCTCTTCACAAGTCCGAGGCTCGGTGCTTCCACGGACCTCGGATGGAGCCACCTGCGGGATCCAGCCTACAGATAGGGGGTGTCAGCATCGGCATCGAGCCCTCGATGAAGTATCTGGGGCTCGATGGCCGGTGGAACTTCGGACATCACTTCCGAAGTTTGGTCCCAAAACTGAGGGGGGCATCAGCCGCACTCGCGCGGCTGATGCCCAACATCAGGAGACCCAACGCTCCCTGCAGGAGACTGTACCTGGGGATCGTGCGAAGTATGGCCCTATACGGGGCCCCCGTATGGGCAGAGAATCTGACAGCCAGTAATGTGGCTAGATTGTTGAGCCCACAGAGGGCGATGACCCTTCAATAGAAACAGATGAATGGAAATTCATAATTACGTACTGTCTATAATAAATATAGGAATACGTATGGTAGTAGTACCTAACTACTGCTATATTTATATTATGATCATTCGGGTTGGTAGGTACTCATGTATTTACAGAAATATTCCGTTTATTCCGAAACTGACCCGAAAACTTGACCCGGTCGCGGGTTAGGTAGAAACTTTAAAAATTTGTTCCGAACGTAACCCTCTTCCTAACCTGACCCGACGGTCTCGTTCCTATCATAACCCGATCTGGCACTTCGCCGTCCGCTGCTGCGGCACGCTCGCTACGCTCGCTCGGCTCATGCGTTGGGGTCACAGTTCTAAAAATCAAAAATCAAAAAATAATTTATTTTGCATAGACCATTAAATCGGCACTTACAAAACGTCAACATAAAGTAAATATTAAATACTAACTAATACTAGTAAATGGACCACCGGTTCGAAACGCGGCCCAGACCTGAGAAGACTCCGGCAAGAAACTCAGCGGGCTTTTTTTTTTTGGTCTATTTACAAAACATTTACTTAGCCTAAAACTTATGGTCTAGATACAATGTTTTGCTTGAGTAGCACAGCAGAGCGAACAGCTCATTTCCAAGCTTGTTTATCATTTAAATATTCTTGGATTTTATAATAGCCTTTCTGGCACAGTTTGCTCTTTACTGTATTTTTAAATTTATTAACAGGTAAATCTCTGATTTCATTAGGAAGCTTGTTAAAAAAGCGAATACAGTTGCCCTGGAAAGAATTACTTATTTTATGGAGTCTGCTATGACAAACTACAAGATTGCTTTTATTTCTAGTATTTATATTGTGCCTGTCACAAAGTCTTGGAAATTTTGCAATATTTTTCCTGACATACATTAAGTTTTCGAAAATGTATTGTGACACTACGGTTAGAATATTCATCTCTTTAAACTTATCTCGGAGGGAGACTCTTGGGCCCAAATTATAAATAGCTCGCACAGCCCGCTTTTGCAAGACAAATATCGTGTTTAAATCTGCGGAATTACCCCAAAGGAGAATTCCGTAGCTCATAATACTATGAAAATAGCTGAAATAAACTATTCTAGCCGTATCCACATCTGTTAAAGTCCTAATCTTTTTTACAGCATAGGAAGCTGAGCTTAATCTACTAGCTATTTTTTCTATATGTGAACCCCACTGAAGTTTAGCGTCAATACTCAAACCTAAGAACACTGTCGATTCCGCAAGGCTCAACAATTGTCCATTGAGTTGTACATTGGTTTCTACCTGTGCAACATTAGGCAGAGTAAATTTAATACATTTAGTTTTATTCTCATTAAGGCAAAGATTATTTATATTAAACCAATGGACCACTCTTTTGATTGCACCATTCACTTCGTCATAATTATCGTGTTGCCTTTTAATTTTGAAAATTAACGAAGTATCGTCAGCAAATAAAATAATACTATTATTGTCCCTTACATAGTAGGGAAGGTCATTTATGTAAATTAGAAATAAAAATGGTCCAAGTATCGAACCCTGCGGAACGCCCAACGAAACCACAGATCCTGCTGAACATGTACCGTTAACATCGACCCTCTGAATTCTATTGTTCAAATATGAAGTCAGAAGCTCGAGAGCCTTGTTCCTTATTCCGTAATGTTCTAATTTCCTGATTAATGTGTCATGGTGAACGCAATCGAAGGCCTTGGATAGATCACAGAAGACACCTAGAGCATCATGCTTATCCTCCCAGGCTTCGTAAATACAATTTAACAGTTCTACACCAGCATCCGTAGTCGAACGTCCCTTAGTAAACCCAAACTGTTTATCATGAAACAATTTGTTTTCACCAAAATGGGTCAGCAACTGTCCTAGAATTAGTTTCTCAAATACTTTACTCAAGGTCGGCAACAAAGAAACGGGTCGGAAATTCGAAGGATCTGTGGCGCTGCCGGCCTTGAACAAAGGTATGACTTTGCTATATTTCATTAAATCAGGAAATGTACCACTGTTGACACAGTCATTAAACACAGTTGCTAGATGGGGAGCAATGACATCAATTATACTTGCCACAGTTTTGACTGATAATCCCCATAGATCCGCGGTCTTTTTAACATCAATTGTTTTAAACGCTTTAACGATGTCCTTGCTATTAACAACCGTGAATACGAACGTGTTCTGACACCTGTTTGTTGATTCTACAAGCAATGCCTCAGCGGAAATGGAAGACGACTGAAGAGTTTTGGTTATAGTGGAAGCTATATTTGCGAAGAAATGTTCAAACTCTGTCGCAACCTCCAAATCCTCCGTGACATGGCGATCTTCTATTTTTAAATGGAAATCTCTTACAGTTGATGAAGATTTCCCACATTCGGAATTTATTATATTCCAAGTAGTCTTAATTTTATTAACAGAATTGGTTATTTTCTTCCTAATGAAGTTTGATTTCGCAAAGGAACAGGCTCGCTTAAATACTTTTGAGTAATTTTTAACATAGTTCTGAAAAGCAGGGTTGAAATTGTATGACTTTTCAGAATACAGCTCATACAATCTCCTCCTGCTCCTATAAATCCCCGATGTTGCCCAGTCACTGAATACAGGGCGGCCGCCAACCGATAATGTTTTTGAGGTAAAAATTCTCCCAAACTCAGTATCGATCAGGTTGGTTAGTTCTGCGTAAGATTCTTCTACACAAGTGTACAAGGGCAAATCAGGTATTTTACTCACAATACTTGCCCTGAAAGCGTCTAAACGGTACTGGTTAATCGGTACAAATTTAATTTCTTTTTTAACATTTTTACAATTATTTCTTTCAATGGTTATTAATTGGCCACGGTGATCCGAGTGTACAGCATCCACAAGACATTTGTTGATTGGATTAATATTCGTGTAAATATTATCAATACCAGTGGCACTATGTGCAGTTATTCGAGTAGCTTCTGAAAACATATTAATAAGATTAAAGGACTTGAACAGATTTAACATTTTTTTTCTCTCTGCTGGCACTTTAGTGTTTTCTAAAATATTTACATTGAAATCTCCACAAACTATTATTGCCTTATTGGAGGAACGGCATTTAAAAAGCGCTTCTTCCATCGTTTCTTCAAATCTTGCAAAGGGCGCAGCCGGGGGACTGTATACGCTTAATACAATGAACTGCTCAAACTCAATACTAGCTATCTCAATAACTCGCTCAATAGAGAGGCTTACTAAGTCTTTACGCTCTTTAAATTTTATATTCTTATTAATAATAATTAGGGAGCCTCCACGATCCAAATTTTTTCTACTGAACGAGCTAGCCACCTGGTGATTTTTGAAGTTGAACATGACCTGATGGTCTTTCAACCAATGTTCAGTTACACAGAAAATATCAATATTATTCAGGGTCATGTGCAACTCCAATTCCAATTCTTTACCATTTATCAATCCTTCCACATTTTGATGCACCAGGTTTAATCTACTAGTTTTAGAATTTAAATTACATATAGGAGACTGAACTGTCTCAAAAGCCGTATGGCTATGGCCGCTAAAGTCGGACATAGTGTGAGAAACTTTGCTAGATTTATTATCTGTTGTCGAATGTTTTAGTTTTTTTTTTGGATAACATTATCCACTGTGTCAGTAATGTCAGTATTGTTCAACTCAATAAGAGTTTTGTTAATAGCCAGTTTGGCTAATGTATTATTTAAAAAGTTTCCTAATAGGAGCGCAACCTGTCGTTGCAAATATTTTGATAGTGAAAAACTATCTATTGTCAAAATAAAATTGTTCTGTAATACAAAATTACAGTCAAATAAATCTATGGTCCTACTGTATGTAGTCAAGGTATGTAATTTTCTATTTATATTATATCTAATGTTGTTTTCACTAGCTGTGAATGATTTACTGTAAGGTAATGCACAAAATATTACCTGTTTAATTTGTAACTTTGTTAATTGATTGTAAAAGTGTATGAAATTATTTATATTTGCATTAGCTCTTCTACCAATAAGAAACACTAGTGTAGATTGTGGACAGTGTGTACTACATAGTGCTCTATTAATTATTTGAGAATAGGAGGCCCCAGGAAATGAATGAGTTATGACCGAGTGACCCAATTCATTAATTAAATGACAACCCAAACCCTTACCAATTTCATCACAGTACACAAATGTTTTCCCTGAATTTAAAGCTTGCGTTACTGTTGTTACAGGGACATCATTCATGGACATACTTGGTTTTGTAAAATTATCACTGCCCACAGAGTCAACTGATAGAGGGGTCGACCCTTCCCGAGATGTTATGGACAGGGTGGAGCACGGCAAGGATGTTACCCAGTCAGAAGTACTGGTACAGCCTGAGAGAGCCGGTATGGTGTCATTGACAGGGGGGATGGAACATGGCAAGGAATTTTCACAATCTTCAAATCTTTGTCTGTATAGATTTTCAAGTGAATAGTATCTTGCCTCATTGCTATGACATGAGTCCACTAGACTATTTAATGCCTCAATGTACTCACCTATCTCCTTTTGTGATGTTTGATATTTTAATGTAACAGAATTTAAGGAGTCATTCAAACGTGAGATTTCTAACTGGAGTTCATATAGATCAGACTCATATTGGTCTGTCTGTGTTTTACCTACCTCTACTAACTTTCTCAATTCTATATTAGAGCTACAGGCTCTACGACATTTGTTAATGCCCATTTTGAGATATCTGATCTGTTTCTGTGACTTTCTAATAAATTTATTTAGTTTAACATATTTTTTAAACTTATTTCTGCCACTACTAACTAATCTTACTGAGGAATTTAATAACAATTTATCATCACAGGCTATAACCGTTGATGCAACTGGGATATCAGGTATTGTGATATCTATCAGGTCTGCAGTGATGCATGGCTCCAGACAAATCAGGTCAGGTTCCCCTGCCACCAGCTCATTATAGAGGCTGTTGGAGAAAGCAGCCTCATCTGCCAACCTGATAGATTCCATGTGAGTAATGGTATTGTGCAAAACCTAACCTACAGAAGTTGGAGTTACCGCACTTCGACTTTCGGCTCTGAGTCGCCCAACCGCGTCGTCCGTCGCGTCGTCGCAGTGAGCGACCTGTAGTAGCCAGGACCTGCCTGAAAGACTTGGGCTGTAACTGCAAGATTATTTTTGTCGATACATAGGCAGGTATGCCTATTTCAATCCAAATTTTTGAAATAGGTAGGTTTTTACTGACCTATTTATTACTTTCTACTAATATAGTACCTATTGCAAATTGTTATGTACAGTATAAGCTACTTAGATAGGTTGATTAGATACTTACTATAATAATAAATAAATAAATATTCCACAACATTCTACACAGCGCTATCTAGACCCATGGTAAGCTTAATTAGCTTGTGTTATGGAATCTAGAATGCGGATAAACATACTTAGATACTTTTTTGTATGTACATAAATATTATACATAGAAACACTCAGACCAATGCAAATAGCCATATTCATGCATACAAATATTTGCACTGAGCGGGGATCGAAACCGCGCCTCCTGCGTAGCAGTCGCGTTCACTAACGCTATTTTTTTTATCGTGCGTAAAATCCCCACGGATACCACCATCACGGAATCATCATCAATACATACCTATTATACATAGAAACACCCAGATCAATGCAAATAGCCATATTCATGCATACAAATATTTGCACTGAGCGGGAATCGAACCCGCGCCTCTTGCGTGGCAGTCGCGTGCACTACCACCACGCCACAGAGGCTGTCTACATAATACATCATTCATATGTTTTAATATTTTTTTACGCCAACATACACTTTTCCTCTTTCAGTTTACTTTATTACCCATTTCGCCTGTCAAAAGATAGGTACTTGAATACTTTTGTATCGTCTATCGTAATCGTCTGCGCAGAGCGCGTGCGACACAAGTTCCCCGTATGATAGCCGAAGCAACACTGAGGAGGAGGCCGGGCGGCAGGGCGGTTCTAAGTTTAATGGTATCGCTTGAGTAAAAATTTAGATATTTGCTCGTTACGCAGAAACCAATGTATATTTGTAAAATTTGAAACACATAATGTCTCTTAACCACTAAACTGCAATTTATTGTGTAAGTTTAGTGATCCTATTTTGCGTAATTAATCCATAATATCGTTTTATTTGTACGGTTTAGAGGTAACTTTGCAATGGTTTTCTATCAAGAAAATTTTACGTAATCGTGTTTTTGCCACACATAAACATTAGTATATATCCTCAACTTTACCACAAATGAATTAAAAAGTCCATGCTTTAGAACTTTTGATATTATACACGTTTATGCTATGTCATTTGAGGTAGTACGGACCCTTAAGGAGTCGGCCTTACGATCGAGAGGTCCCGGGTTCGATCCTTGCCTTTACACTACCGACGTGAGCCCACTCCTAGCACAAGCAATTTAGCTTAGTTGGAGGGATTAACGGAAATATTAGTAATTTCGTTTGCTAAATTTCTTTAAAAAAAACATAAAGTATAAAGTATTTACAAAAAAAAAGTATCTAAGTATGTTTATCCGCATTCTAGATTCCATAACACAAGCTAATCAAGCCTACCATGGGTTTAGATAGCGTTGTATATAATGTTGTGGAATGTGTATCTATTTACTATTTATTTATTAACATAATGCAGCTGCAAACGTTCATTCACCAAAGTGACCGCTCATAAGGTAAACAGTATTTTTCTTACACTGCCATGTTGATCAAGTGGTATTATTTATTAGCGTCCGATATGATCACTTTTCGGAATGTTTTTTTTTTGTAAAAGAATGCTTTCGTAAGTTATTTATATATCTTCTTCAAACTGAGGTAGAACATTTGCGTCTATAGTACTTACCTATATCTACATATTGTGTCATATCTTCGGAGATAATGAATTTACGCTCTATTTCGCCTTGGATGCGACAGAAATTAACGTGAAGACGATGATGATTTTTTTTTTCAGCTGTCTTACTTTTTCTAAGGTAGATTATAAGCTTCTGGCAGTTTTCTGTTAAGATATGGGTTAAATATTGAAATACTCTTTAAGAGTTTTAATTCAGCATGTATACGCAGCCAAATTTTTTACAGCTCTACCAACTCCACGTATTTCTCTGTCGTATAGTTTTACCTGCCATCTCGCGGCAACTAATTGTGAGTGCGGATAAAGTATGGTGTCTAAGGTGGCCTTAGAGCGGCGATTGCATCACCGCACTCCGTAACAATCCTTATGAGCCCCCAGCTCCTATTAGGGCACTAAGTAGTTCGGTATGCAAGCTTGAAAATTATTTTATACCGTATGGTTACTAGGAAATAGAGTATAAGTTACTCCTTTGACGACAGCCTCTGTGGCGTGGTTCGATTCCCGCTCAGTGCAAATATTTGTAAACATGAATATGGCTATTTGCATTGGTCTGGGTGTTTCTATGTATAATATGTATGTACTTTCAAAAAAAGGACCTATCTAAGTATTTTATACCCGCATTTTGGATTCCATAACACAAGCTAGTGAAAATATGCTTACCATGGGCTGTGCCATGGGTCTAGATAGTGTTGTGTAGAATGTTGTGAAACTGTGAACTCCTCATTTTTTTGCGTAGGTGTTGACAAGGTGTAAATAAAACTGTTGTCTATAAAGTGGCGTAGCTTCTTTGGTTGTATTTGGATACTGCATATCCACTAAGCTAGATAAAAGAACTATCAGGGATGAAGAATATTCTGTACATTTTCTTTTTTCTTTTTCTAATTCTTTTTCAACTCTGACTATCGAAAAGTATTCAAAATAGGTATGTTACAGTTAAATATGATTGTACTAACAACAAAATTGTCTAATCTTTCTTAATTGACTTGATATGCAATAAACGAGTATGCATTTGGTAATGACAACCGTAGTTCCAATAGAACAGAATCTTTGATGCATTTATATTGTACCTGAACAAAATGTTATAATAGATAATAATGGACTCGCTTTCTGTGAGACAGTATGCAAATTCTCAATGAAAAATATTTTATTCAGAATTTAAAATTCATGGATTTATTTGGTTAGCAGGAGTGTGACCTTACAACTGAAGACCCGAGATGTCGTACGATTTAGTCGGTTCGAGTCTGACATCACCGCCCATTGGGTACCCATCCATCGAAATTTCCGCACGATAAAAAAAGTGTTTATTTTGATAGTGTCTTACTCTGAACAGTTCGGCATCAATGTTGTACTAAACATAAACAATGTGCAGCATGCCTTAATACGTGAGCTAAGGAAGACAAACTGTATCGCACTTTCAACAAGTACAGTACTCTTGCAAACTGATTGCACTTTAGGCGTAGGTGCTCTTAAGATAAAGGCAGTAAAGGTCAAAATCCTTCATAAATCGGTTGCTGGTTTGAAGTATATAGCAACTCCAGGAATTCACTTAAACTGATCCCTGGCTCGAAGGATTTCTCTCTCGCTCAGAATTTTTCTTAAAATGGTTGCTGGTTCGAAGGACCTACCTCCCATTTTGAGGTTCGACAGAGACATCGTGCTTTTTACATCTGAAGGTCATTCTTCATAGATGGTCAAAGGTCAGCCGGGGTGCGGGGAATACCTTGTGAGGTAATCTTACATTCCAGTAGGCATTTGAAATCCAAGACAGTGTATGGATTTAGTCGGAGAATTGAGAGGAATCATGGGGAATTCTGCATAATTAAAGTGCACAAGTGGATCGTTGCACAGTCAATGAAAATGCTCTTTAAAATTGTTAGATTACGATTCCAACCCTGTCTTTATTTATTTTTCGTGCGGAAATCCCGTCGGATACCTGCCCCGCTGGAGTTGGAAGGGGAGGTTATGTCGGACTCGAACCGACTACAACCGC
Organism: Eilema sororculum; assembly: GCA_914829495.1. NCBI lineage: Eukaryota > Metazoa > Arthropoda > Insecta > Lepidoptera > Erebidae > Eilema > Eilema sororculum. The sequence continues at coordinate 19,249,848 of OU618536.1, forward strand.
ACGCTGACTGTGGGTCGTGGTGCTAGGCCAGAGGTGGGGTTGTCATCGACATATCCCTCGCACCCCAGCTGACCGAGGGCCATCCCTTACGGTCTGGCCTTCCTCGGGAGCGGGGACAACGATGTCCCCGACTAGCCCCTGGAATGGGGAGGCGCGCTTCTCGGGGTCCATCCCATAACCCTAGATAGTACTCACCTCAATAGTTTAAAACCTAAGCCTCAATGATTAATCTCAAAACATAAAACACCATAAAATCAATAGAGCCATAAAAAAATTCGCCGTCCAAAAACCTGCCAAACTAATTTCAATATGAAAGCAAAATTGGCACTCAGTGCTAAAAACTTCAAGTTAATTTTGTTACAAGACAAAGAGATAAACTCGCGCTAGAAGAGGCTTCATTCGCCAAAGTAATAGCGCACTTGGCACCGTCGCTGAGCGCAGTCGATACGATAGTCATAAATAATCGTCGGCGTAAATATGTACAAAGAATTTGGCAGAGTCGGGTCCAGTTATCTGGATAGAGAAGCACTGGATGTGATTCGTTATTTTCATAGAATTTGTGTTAGCTATCTTGCTAATATGTTCTAATGTTATTACAACCAAAATATACTTTTTTTTTATATTCATCTGTTTATTCCTGCACTTCTCTCTAAAAAAATGGCAACACGCTTTTAATTTTAGGCAGCGCGAGTAGGGTAGGCAGCGCGAATAGGGTAGGCAGCGCGAGTGTAACGCCCCTGGTGTTGCATACGTCCATAGGCCACGGTAACCACTTTCCATCAGGTGGGCCGTGTGCTTGTCTGCCACCTAAGTGGTATAAAAAAAAAAAAATTTTTCACGGGTTCGATCCTCGTTCAGTGCAAATATAATTTGTATGCATATAATATTTGCATTGGTATGGTCGTACCTCGGAGAGCATGTTAAGCCGTCGGTCCCGGTTGCCATACGAACATCTATGGTAGCCGTTACGGGTAGTTGGAGCCCTCAAAAGTCCAAAAACTGGTCTAGCTGCAATACTTCGATATCTTCTTTGGGTTGTGGAGGTCAGATAGCAGTCGCTTCACAAAAAAAATCTGCCAAATCCAGCAGCAGTCAGACTGATAAATCGGACTCCAGACTCGAAGCTGCAAGCTTCGAATGGGAGTGGGATTAAAGCTAAGATGAAGAGGAGATATAAGACTTCATAGGTTTCATAATACAAGTCATCAATTTAACAATGTTTGGGTATTTTGTTATGATTTTACACTTCTAGATCACCTTGTTCATCCGTGACCATGGCTACTAAAAAGCAATGGAAACTTTGGGAACAGTATCCTACTAAAATCCTTGTCCAAATCCAAACGGGCTCGGCTCCTTAGATAAACCAAATACACGGGTGGAGTAAATAATAAAAACAAAATATCGACCGAATCCTCTACAACAGATTTATTTCTAAGTAAAGAAAAGTTCCCCCTATACGGAGTCCCTCCCTGCCAGCTCACGTGTTTCCTTCTTCCTACAGTCCCGGGTCCTTTAAGCGGGGCGTGAAAAGGCATCTGATGAGGCCGTCAAGCTGAGTGCCACCATTGTTAACATGGTACATGTATACGGTGGTGACCCTCTTTCCGAGACTTTGCCTTTAGCTTAACATCAAATTGACGTGTCCTTTATAAAAATAAAACAAAAACGAGCGTAGTTGACGATGTTCATGTCTCTTCCAGATCACCCAAATCTTCGTTTGTCCAGTTTTAGTACCAAACTAGTACAATAATCGCTAATGGCGCGATGCAGTGGCCACTATTCATGCCCCACTACTTTGCTCGCACTGGCTGTTTTGTCTATTACCAAAATGCAATTATGACACATAAACTGTATATCCCATTTCCAAAAGGGGTAAGCAGAGGTGGGGTTAACAGTTTTTGGCTCGTATTTTAATTTGTAGATATAGTTTTTTTTAGGGTCCACCAAGACTGTTAGAGTCAAAACAGCCTCAGTTGTAAGCCGGAAGGTACTTCTCCTATTTAAGGGTAGGCGTTCCTCAGTATTGGGAGGTTATATGGCAGTCGCTTCTATAAAATCCCTGTTAATCGAACTAAAAGGAGATAAGTGATATCCCTCAGAAGGTTACAATCAGGAAAAACGCTAAGATGATGAAGCATCAAGTTTGTGTTCAAAGAATATTTTTTTTTATATTTGGTCCGTCAATTGACTGTCCTCCGATAGATGGCAATAAAGCTGATGTGCAGTCCAGAAGATACGACCACCATTCCCGGTGCCATTGGAAGTAAAATGGTGGTCCCTAACTTGACGCCTTTGATAGATGCCTTTTCACGCCCCGCTTGAAGAAACACGTATGCGGGCAGAGCATTCCAGCTCTTTATCGTGCGCCAGAGGAAAGAGCCCTAAAACCGTTTAGTGCGAGATGGTATGGATTCCACCGTGTGTAGATGGCACCGCAGACTAGCACGTGTTGTTCTGGATAGGAAGGGAGAGGGTGGCTCCGTAACTAATGAACAGATTTAAAAAAATCTTTACTATGACCTTCATTGATTGAATTAAAATAATGACATGCAATTATGAACTGTTGGTAACAGTAAAATAAGAGCTCATTTAGCACAACCATATCGGTGGTCCATGCAAAATAACCTTCAGCCAGTCAATCGCTTAATTCGAACAACATGTGTGACAACACGGCCCAATACCTCACAATATCAATCCAGTATTCATAACCACACTATTTTTGCATCTGTGTCGTTTTTATTACATTTGAAATAAGGTTGAATTTCGTGTGTATCGTTGAAAGAAAAGTTGGTATAGAGAATGCATTGCTTGTTCATTGGTTGGAATTCGAATTTCGAATAATGTTAAGGACAGTTTACACTTAGTATGAAGTTAAATAAATATTAGTATGAAGTATGAAGTTAAATAAACAGCACTACCTAGAGAGTATATACATACAGGCTTGTGTTATGGGATCTAGATTGTGGATAAACATAGGTACTTTTTTGTTGTAAATAAATAAACATATTATACCAGACCAATGGAAATTATACATAAGCATGCATACAAATATTTACATTCCGCGGGAATCAGCCCCACGCCCCCTGCGTAGCACACTCTACGTAGTAGTCGAACGCTCTACCGCTACGTTCACGCCACAGAGGCCGCCAAACGTAATAGAGTATTTATACAACTATCTCAAGGTGTATAAAACGGTCTTCTAAATAACTAAAGACATGCAGTAATCGGTGTATAGGGCCTTGTCAACATCCTTGAGTCCCGTGATACATATTATATAAACTTTCATTTCAACCGCCACCACCTTCCTTTCAAGAATTATCAAATCGTGCTAAAATTGTCCTTGATTTGCAATAAAACATAATGCAGACAATGGTAACCATAGGTCGTATTTTCGCCATTTTACGGAGCCGTTGGTTTTTAAGTAACATTGTAGGGTGTCTGTAATGGACCCTATTCCTGAATCTACTTGTAACTTCAGCTTACCATTAGGTGACGTGACCAAAGTATAAAAAAGACTTAATTTGACCTTCAAAAATTTACACACAAATAACGCAAGTTAAAACAACGTTTGCAAAAATAATTCACATGTGACACTGTACCAAGTGTAAAGTGCCTTTAACTGCCACAATTGTCCGGTTGACCGGCCCCGTCCGATGTCCGGCCGCGCTGTCCCGGTTGATCCGGACACGTGGTGTACTTGCCGTTATCGGATACTATCTATCTGTGTACAACCTAATATATATGTGTACTTGTATCGTTACTAGTGTGAAACCTGTATGAAATAACGAAATATAGTATAAATTATGATGGTAATAGGATCATCCCCATAGGAAGTTCATAATGGCAAAATGTGGTCGATAAATACACCTTTGCATATCTCTTTGGGACTTTACAGGCGTGATGATACGTATATTTTGACAGCATCTGTGGCGTGGCGGTAGTGCACGCGACTGCCACGCAGTAGGGCGCGGGTACGATCCCCACTCAGTGCAAATATTTGTATGCATGAATATGGCTATTTGCATTGGTCTGGGTGTTTCCATGTATAATATGTATGTATTTACAAAAAAATGTATATAAGTATGTTTATCCGCATTCTAGATCCCATAAAACAAGCTAAGCTAAAAGCTTACCATATGGGTCTAGATAGCGTTGTGTAGAATGTTGTAGAATATTTATTTATTATTATTATATTTATATCTATGTGTGTCTCCAGTATTTTACTGTAACATACTTCAGAAGGTCATTTTGAATAGGGAAGGAATTCCCTACTTGAAACATTCTCAATCTGTCAAAATCAAATGAGATGTAATTTTTTTTTGTAATGTAATTTTCAAGATAGAATATTGATATCGTGATCGCTTTGATCTAGGTCGAGGTTTAATTTATAAAAAAAAATGATAACGAGAAGTGGCCCTCTGTTCATTGAAATTGGATATTATCTTATAGTTATAGTTATAATAAAGCTTAGCTTATAGCTTATTAAATTAAGAATGGTAAAAGAGCGGTTAAAATTGCGTCGGTCCTTATTTTATAGTTTTTATTTATTTTTAATCATCTACTCAACCTTTAGTAGTAACTGACTTGACTGTTAAATTTTATGACGTCACTGAATCTTTTTTCATACAAGTTACCTTATACCTTACCGTTTTGACGTGTAGTAAACAGTAACTTATTTGACTAGTCAGTAGAATACCCAATTGTAATCATCTCTCAAATCTTTGACAGTTGCGTATTTGGCCTTAGATCGAAACTGTATTTTGAACAACTATCTATAAGGAGAATTCGCCTTCAGATCATTTACTCCCAGTTGACCATTATCTTAAACTGTTTAACCATTTATTTAACCAATTGCGACGAGCCATTGGCATCCATTTTTCTTCCAAAATCCTCGGCGCAAGGGTTGGTAATCGTCCTTTGATAAATGAACGGACGACAACCGTGGACTTAGGACGGTCAACCTAGTTAGAGATAGCGGGATTGATGGTCGCGGAAACAGGTTAAAAGTTCACTTTTTAGAAGCATTTTGTGGATACTATTTATCTCTTACCGCCGTAACCAATAACATACTTACAGTTAAAGATGGATCGCATCTACGGATAATAACTCCTATTTCAAACCAATTTCGGAAAATAAAATTATACCGCGATGCGCTTACCCGCAAAAAGCTCAGTAACCATTTTTTGAATTTAAACAGCCGATGCGTCATATTTGACCGTTGCGATCTATCTTTAACTGTTAGTATGTTATTGGGAACGGCAGTTAGTCAACAATTCTCTTTAGTAAATCGCGCCGTCCGATTAAATGTTAACCGTCTTGGCATTCAGCCATTTGGTTAATCATAACATAACATAACATAAACTCACGCCTATATTCCCCGAAGGGGTAGGCAGAGGTGCCAGCACCCACATTTCGCCAGTTTATATTTAGGTCCCAATGTAATAGGTGGCGAGCCTATTGCCATCAACCGGGCACTTATAAACCTGCGATAAATACACATATAACTTCGAAAAGCATCGTAAAGTCAGTGGTGTGTGCCATGGTAAACCTGGGATCGAGCCCGAGACCTCGTCTCAGCAGTCCATTACCCATACCACTAGGCTACCGCAGATCTTTGGTTAATCAGTTAGGCAAATGACTTGGATCGATAAAGGTCAATTACTTTTATAATCATTTGAGCAAATAACTAGGCAACTTTTAGCTGACCTAATTTATTCAAGACGGGTTGCGCTGCTTTTCGTAATAAACCTGTCACTAATTTCTGTCTTATTTCTGGGTACCTCATCATAAAGGAGCGCGCCTCCTCATTCCGGGGGCGAGTCGGGGACACCGTTGTACCCCCTCCTGAGGAGGGCCAGACCGTAAGGGATTGCCCTGGGTCAGCCGGGGTGCGAGGGATATGTCGATGACAACCTCACCTCCGGCCTAGCACCACGACCCATAGTTGGCGTGCGGTTTTAGTCAGTTCGAGTCCGACACAAGCTCCGACAGGGGGGGTATCCGAGGGAATTTCCGCACGGAAAAAAAGGTACCTCATCGTACGAATGGCTTAAGCATCAGCCAGGCAGTTTATTCAATGTTAACGGCGTCGTTAAGTTCACAGAAACATGGTTGGTGATTTCACAAGTTACAAGTTATAATCACCAAATTATAACTTGAAAGAATTTTACAGCTTTAAGTATGCTAACTATACAAATAAATGGGGAAAAATGAATCTTCTCGGATGGGACTCGAACCCGCGATCTTTCATTTACAGGGAGAATGCCTCAACCAACTCGGCTACCGAGACATGCCCGATGTGATTCAAACTCCCCTTCTATTTTTATCCGTCTTTAAGGCGTAGATGGAGTTCCGCCCGAGAAGATTCATTTTCCCCATGTATTTGACCAGAACTTCTAAAGATGTAATTTTTAGTAACTTTCATAGATAACTTTGAAAAGGCGGTGAAGAGAAACCGGTTAAGTCAGGAACATCACAAGTGGCTTAATTCAATACACATACATTTATAGTAACATTTCTTCCTAAAAAGAAACGGCAAGGCCCGATACTGTACATAATCCTCTCTCCTTGACAATATCATAACTTGCCATAAATAACATGCTTAGGGACATCTATCTGGGGTCACCCCAATTTGCATGAGGGGTGACGGCCGGGCGACATCATAACTATAATATATTTGCGTCAAATATCGGGGAATGGAATAACTGTGTCGTATTCTTTAGTATCAATGTGAGTTATTAATCGTCTTAGAGTTTGGGTGTTTGGGAATAAATAAAAAACCCAAATTAGGCACGGTTATCTAGTATCTCGAACCAAATGGACTGAGAATAAAGTTTGTTGACCTTACATTACATCACAAAAACTCACGCCTGTATTCCCCGAAGGGGTAGGCAGAGGTGCTAGCACCCACATTTCGCCAATTTATGTTTAGGTCCCAATGTAGTAGGTGGCGAGCCTATTGCCATTAATCATGCACTTATAAACCTGCGATAAATACACACATAACTTCGAAAAGTCATTGGTGTGTGCCACGGTAAACCTGGGATCGAACCCGAGACCTCGTCTCAGCAGTCCATTACCCAAACCACTAGGCTACTGCAGATTTTTCATTTCATTTGTTGACCTAGTTGACCTTAAGAAAGTTTAGACCAGTTACTTAGGGATTGTAAACATTTTTCACACCGACTGCAGCGCCACGTGGCATTCGCGTGAACCTTTACTTTTGTTACACAACATTATCAGTATTAACTGGGGATTTGGCTGTACTTCGATATTTTCCGTGAAGTGACCTTCACCACCCAAAAGCGATATTGAAGTATAACGTTAGACCAGTTGTTGGACTTTTGAGGGCTCCAAGTACCCGTAACGACTGCAATAAAAGTTCGTATGACAATTGAAATAAAACCACTTTTTACGGATTCTATCGCGATATATTTGTTATTCTATCGCGATATACTATGTGAGAACTACCATCATGAGTCACACCACGATCATGGCTGCTGCAAAGCAGCCGAAACGTCGGTTTTAAAAGTAAATAATAACAAATATATCGCGATAGAATCCGTAAAAAGTGGTTTTATTTCGATGAGTGACATTCGCGTAAACTTTAGAAAATATTCGTATGACAACTGGGACCGACGCCTTAACGTGCTCTCCGAGGCACGACTGGACTAATGCAAATACCCATATTCATTCATACAAATATTTGCACCGAGCGGGGATCGAATCCACGCCTCCTGTGTAGCGGCCGCGTTCGCTACCCCTATGATAGCCTCCTGTGGCGTAGCGGTAGAGCGGCCTGCTACGTTGGACGGGTATTCGATTTCCAGTCTGTTTGAATGTTTAAGTATAGATACTTTAAGGCCCGTATTCGAGAATAACACTCAAATTGATTCGCGATTTATCTGAGGACAGATTGTATAGGCAATATGTCAAACTATCAATCTGTCTATACAATCTGTCCTTAGATAAATCGAGATTCAGGCTGTGTCATTCTAGAATACGGGCCTAAATATCTATTTGCACCGATCTAAGTGTTTCTATTTACAAAAGGAATTATAGGTTGTGTAGAATGTAGTGAAAAAAAAAAAGAAAAAAAGGTGCATATTAGTGTATCCACATTTTAGAAACACAACACCATTCTTACTTTGGGGTTTAGATAGCGTTGCTTACCTACAATGTAGGCCCCTGATAACGTGTATATTTCATGATCATTGTTTCATTAGTCAAGACATAAAATCGTAATAAAATTACATACACATGTACAATATTACCTAAAATATTCAGTACATCCCCATTCGACCAAACAGCAGCATTCGAACACTCAATCCCACTTTGAAAATAGAGAAATCCTTCCGGAATACTCAAAATTTCCTTTCGCCATAATTCATATGTGTACCATTACCATGGGGTGTTAATACAAGCTGACTTATTGGCACCATCGTTCACGGGCACCCTTCGTACTATGTCCGCCCTTTTGCTAATATAAGATTCTGAGTGTTTTGTAGAGGCTTTGATCATTACTTTATTCTACATTATAGAGAAGAGATGATACCACAAACACATGCTATTAACTTTTATACGCGCATGTGTCTGATACTTGATGTAGTTTATGATCTTTAATTCGTTTTTTTTACACCCGATCCAAGGAAACGTATCAATGTTTAAAAATGATGGTATCATCATTCATTGGTTCCGATAGTTCGTAAGAATATCAGTAGATGACTCCACCGTCGCCTTAAAGATGGATAAGGAGGTAAATTTGAATCGGTAGCCGAGTTGGTCAAGGGGAATGCCTTGACCAACTCGGCTACCATTTACTAGTATTAGTTAGTATTTAATATTTACTTTATGTTGACGTTTTGTAAGTTCCGATTTAATGGTCTATGCAAAATAAAGTATTTTTGAATTTTGAATCACATCGGGCGTGTTTCGGTAGCCGAGTTGGTCAAAGCATTCCCCCTGTAAGGGAATAATCGCGGGTTCGAGTCCCGCCCAAGAAGATTCTTTTTTCCTTATGTATTCGATTTGTATAGTTAGCATACTTAATGCTGCAAAATTCAGATTTAGAAAAGTAGTTTTGGCTATGCTCGAATGCCTGGCTGCACCACCCAAAATCTATGAATACGAATATTATTAATTGTTTCAACATTTTAATGAAATTTATAAGTAATCAAGCGACTTTTTTTAAAGAATATTAGAACCGAACCGTTACTAATATTCCCTCTAACCCCTCCAACTAAGCTAAATCGCTTGTGCTAGGAGTGGGTTCACGTCGGTAGTGGCCAGGATCGAACCCGGTACCTCTCGATCGTAGGGCCGACTCCTTAACCACTAAGCTACCGACGCTTAAGATTAGCCTATCGCAGTCCACTGCTGGACATAGGTCTCTCCGAGTGTTAGGAGACTTTGGCCTACTGTTTTCACAGGGCGGGTTGGTACAGAGTTTTACTTTTTCGAGTTTTCCTTCTCTTACAGCGATATTGTCTGCGTATTTTTCCTTCGCCTATTTCGACACTCTTTGGATGAGTTGGGATGGTGATTCAAAAGCAATTAGTATGCTTACTATTAGACCCAAGACGTGGTTTACGGCCGTTCCCAATACCCTACTGACAGTTAAAGATAGATCGCATCTACGGATAAAGTGCTCGGCTGTTTAAATTCAAAACACAGTAACTCCTATTTGACACAAATTTCGGAAAATAAAATTATACCGCGATGCGCTTACCCGCAAAAAAATCAGTTACCATGTTTTCAAATTAAAATTCAAATTTGACTGTTGCGATCTATCATCAACTGTAAGTATGTTATTGGGAACGGCCGTTAGTAGCACAGTGTTCATTCTCGAACCGATCGCGTGTTCATCTCCCGTTTTTCCAATTTAAATCAATGTTTCAACATTCTACACTAACTAGTACCATACTCTGTAAGTCTCAAAGTAATTACATATCAGTATTATCACAACTAAAAATACAAACTGCTATTAATCATAGTAACCACATACATAATCCACAACCCTTCCACGCTCGTGTCCATCGCATGTCATTTATAACTCCAAATCCGCGCCCGGGATACATTTCCTTGATATATCTTATTTATTGTCAAAATGCCAGCCGGGATGAAGCGAAAACTATTTGTCATTGACAAAAGCTTTTCGGATAGGCCACGGACCCTTATCGGCGGTGGAGGGTTAGGAGTTGCAGGTGGTTCAGACGGGTTTGTGGATTGTGACAACTGTTTTGGGTTTAGGAGCGTGAGAGTAAACATGAACTTTTTCGATTAGACTTTGAGTACACATTAGTAAAATTGTTAATCCGTTTCGTAACACGATGTGTTGGTTTGAATGCTTTGCAAGCTTTTTTTTATAAGTACGAGTATTTTAAAGATCTTTTTGATTCAGGGTCTCCGGCACTTTCAACTACATCATTATCACTATCACACCGTTGTCCTAAGCTTGCAATAAGAAGTCTAATGTTCGTATTCTAGAATAACACTCAGCCTGAATCGCAATTTATCTGAGGACAGATTGTATAAGCAATATGTCAAACTATCTGTCTATACAATCTGTCCTCAGATAAATCGCGATTCAGGCTGAGTGTCATTCTAGAATACGGGCCTCAGAATCCGTTCTCCTACTCCTTATATTTGGATTTGGTTTCTTTTATGGGAGCGACCGCCATCTTACCTGATTTTCGAAACCCTACTCCTCGTCTGTCAATTAGTAGGTGTTGCAACTTGCAGGTGTGATTGACTTTGGCTCCGAACATTTTGGTAGAACCAGGATTCAAGGTGTTAAGTATCCAAATCATAAAAAAATGTAATTCGCCGATAAACCATCACCGTAGCGTTAGAATTTCATCCTAAAAATCTAAATTTCCTAATTGAAAAATGTTCAATATATTTACCTAAGTTTGTACATTTTTTTAATTTAGGACACGTTAATATGACCGTAAACAAAGAAATTAATAATCTTGTCAGAATACTGAACTAGACAATCAAACTTCCATACCAGATCTTCTATACTGGGTGATTTTAAAGTCGTTTCGGATACAAAGAATTTGGGCAAAGTTTCGGTAGCAAAATCATCTGGAAGTACTTATTAATTTGGCAAAAGATTTTTTTTTAAAACCACATACATTTTTCCTTTAACCTGAACATTATTCGCATATCCTATAAAAAAAAATCTTTCGCCAAATTAATACTTCCAAAACCCCTATAATTAAATAGTATAATTGAATGAATTTTACAGCATTAAGAATGTTAACTATACAAATCGAATACATAGGGAAAAATAAATCTTCTCGGGCGGGACTCGAACCCGCAGTCTTTCCCTTACAGGGGAATGCCTTGACCAATTCGACTGCCGAGACACGCCCAATATGATTCAAATTTCCCTTCTATTTATCCGTTCTTACGGCGACGATGGAGTCATCTATCGATCTTCATACGAACTATCGGAACCAATGAATGATGTTACAATCATTTTTAAACATTGATTTTTGATAAATCTGCTCAAATACTTGAATGAATTTTACAGCATTAAGTATGCTAACTATACAAATCGAATATTTTTCCCTATATATTCGACTCAGTATAATTGTTCGTCCATCTTGGTCACTCCACTGAATCTTGCCCAAAGGTTTGGTGACGTCATCTCGATGTCCTATTTCGATACAAGATAAGACGGCCATTTCACTAATGGCTGTAGGGATATTGAACGTCACGTCACACGGCTCTCAGGCGTCCGGTTTTTGAACGATTGTCATCTGCTGATGACTGTCAGGGTTGCCAGTTTGCTATATTATTTGTAATTGGTAATTATATATGAAAGTATCTGCGGTAGCCTAGTGGTATGGGTAATGGACTGCTGAGATGAGGTCTCGGGTTCGATCCCAGGTTTACCATGGCATGGCACACACCAATGACTTTTCGATGCTTTTCGAAGTTATGTGTGTATTTATCGCAGGTTTATAAGTGCCCGGTTAATGGCAACACATTGGGACCTAAACATAAACTGGCGAAATGTGGGTGCTAGCACCTCTGCCTACCCCTTCGGGGAATATAGGCGTGAGCTTATGATGATGATGATGATGGTAATTATAATATTACAAAGTGTCTGCTTATCACCAATAGGCTATGCCGTGTGTTACGAGGCAGTAAAAATCTGTGGGTGTTAATATATCTCGGCCTGGGAAGGTTAAATAGTTATCGCATTAACTTAAAGTGCATAACGGCTCATCAAGAGGTTTTTGTGTTTGTGTAAGTCTGTAATGAATATCAATGGCTCAAACTAAAGCCTGACATGCAAAGACACACTCTAATCTTATAGTCGATGAGTATATAAACAAGGTCGATATTACCAATACTACTGTTAATGTGATTATACTGTTTTTACCTCTCAATTCCAAAAAAACCTGGAGCAAGGGAACCCTGGAATTATTAGTAGGATCTGTACAACCTAAAAATGTCAATAAAAATAAATTAAAATGGTCTAATAACACTATTGATCCAAAATACTACCATTAAATTACAAAAAGCCCTACATCCATAGAACAAATTAACCGAAAACCCCGGAATTTCCAGGTTTCCCGCACATTTCTTTCCATTCAGTCGTAAACCACACATTCCACAACCTTTCGGTACCTGATTAACCCACGTTTAGTGCAACCACATCGAACCGAATCAAATCCATTCTCTCTTAATTAAAACAGAATTCGACATTCAAAGCCCTTTAAAAAAAATCACCCAAGAATTTACGTCGATAAATATTTTGTCGTTGTGGCAACCCTGAAATTGTTGGGATGTCATGTCCGAGCCCTTTTCAAAATGGTGGCTGTCAACTGTAGGGTGGCGGTCAGTACCGCATTGTGTCTTTGTTTGTGACGAAATTATGTTATTTATTGATATGTTTGTGTATTGGGCTGTTTGTAAGGGACAGTTTTAGCATATAGTGGCGTTTCTTGTAGGACATATTCACCAGATTGTATTATTCTACATATTGTATTACTTTTATGAAGGGTTCTGTGAAATATTTGAATGTAGAAATATGGCAATTAGGATTTCTACTTGCAAGAAAAAGATTAGTAATATCCTTATATTAAGTACTAAAGGGTCAGACAAAAATACATACTTAAAGATATTTGCGCATTGGGATAGGCAGGCTTTTTTTTTCGTGTAGAAATCCCCTCGGATACCTCCCCCGCCAGAGCCGGTATGAGAGGTTATGTCGGACTCGAACCGACTAAAAGCCTTTGTATTTACTACGTTACTGACCCTTCGCCTGAAATTTCATTTTTTCTACTAGGTACTACAATTTTTTCCAACTTGCTAGCCTTTTCATTTCAAAAACAGCATGTTGTTCTTAAAATCCTAATAGAAAAGTTAATACAAATGGCAAAAGGATAGGTATCAGACGCGCTTTATCGCTAACAGAAGAGAATAATACATGTTCTCAATTAACAAAGTACCATTACTAAAACATCGAACCTGCACTAGGTGTTAACACATTAACACCTGCAATCAGGCCGATACTTGATAAATTATGAATACAACTAAACGCTAGTGAGGGGGGCGTGTGCGCATCGACATCGATGTCTGCGGTGAGGATCGCGTTAACTTTGCATTATTAATGATTCATTTAGTTCACACTAACCGAGCGGCGGCCGTGATCCCTTTGGGTTTGGAATAGTGATGGGACATTGTCGATAGAAGTACTTAAAATTCATTCATTTATATTAGTGTACAAATTATCAATAGGGTATTATTTTCGTAATAATGGTAACATAGAGTTTATTTATTTGGAACAAAAACAGTTATATGTTAAAGTATGACAAAACTTCGTTATAAATTAATAAATTAGTAAATACATACTACACTATTATTCATAGAAAAATTAATGACGACACGTGCAGGGCTAAGATGTCATCCATTTACGGTGCAGAGTATACCTGCTAGAACCAAGCGTTTCAGTGATTCATTCCTATGCCGCACCACTAAGACCTGGAATTCCCTGCCAGCTCACGTGTTTCCTTCTTCCTACAGTCCCGGGTCCTTTAAGCGGGGCGTGAAAAGGCATCTAATGAGGCCGTCAAGCTGAGTGCCACCACTGTTAACATGGTAAATGTTTACGATGGTGACCCTCTTTCCGAGACTTTGCCTTTAGCTTAACATCAGGCGAGGTGAAGTCAAATTGACGTGTCCTATATAAAAAAAAAATTAAAAAAATTGTCTTGGTGTTTAAAAACAAATGCCGAAATAAAAATGTGGAAATAAAACTCACTTGAGCATTTCATTTTTTCCAATGTTTTTCGAACTTAACAGTTAGCATAATAAATGCTACAAAAAAAAAAAAAAAAAAAAAAAATTAATTAAAAAAAAAAAAAAAAAAAAAACCTGTTTTTGTTTTCTTTCAAATAATGTAATATTCTGAGAACCAGCATAGCTATATAAAAATGCACAAAATGTTACAAATATTTAAAATATCCTTTTTAGAATTGTAATCAACGATATTTGATGCATTTGCACTGAAATTGGTTCAACGTGATCAAAGTTTAACTGCCAAGAATTTACCACTATGGTATCTTAATGTCGACAAACTATCTAGTACATCACTAACCGAAGTTTAGTCAGTGCAATCGGCGATCTGATTAATAGTACTCGCGCGAAATGTTTAATCTTTCCCGAAGCGAGTCTGGGATGGGACCCTTTGCTGTTCGCCGCACAACACATATATTATGCACAAACTATCGATTACTTTGTGTGAACATCTCTAGAATAATACCAGGAGACATATTAAATATAGGTACGATTGTGTCTCCGTTTTCCCAAGAATGTCCTTTGCTCCAGCACTGCCAATAAATGGCAGCACTTTATTCCAGGTCAGAACCAGACCGTTCTAGCCGTGTGGTTCACGGAAGAGTAGAATTTGGGCCAGCCCATCTCTTCCCATGCGGTGTCGTACAATACGACTAAGGGATAGGACTGTTTAACATCAGACAGATATATATAGCCCAGACTCAGCCTCAGATATAGGCTCGAGTCAACAATACTGCCTGGAATATTATAGCAATAGGCTCACCCCCTATTACGTGGGACCGACTACAATAAAAAAAAAAAAATTATTGGTGAAATGTGGCTATTAATTCACCTCTGCCTATCTCTCCGGAGACAAAGGCGTGATTATATTATGTATTATTTATTTATGCTTCAGACCGTTCTGTGAGACAAGATATCTGAAGTAGGGATTCTATCCTCACACGTTGCGATTAAAAACAGTACGCACAATCAGGTATGATAGGAACTTCATCCCCCGCACGCTTCAACTGTGGAATGAAGTCCCTGGTTTTCCCAAGCAATTACAATATAGGGTTCTTTAGGGTTCTTTGGCATTAGTAGGTTCTTAAGCGGACGGTGGCGCAAGTGTAACGTCGGTGGTGTTACATACGTCTGTAGGCAAAAAAAAAAAAGAATACGGGCCAACAGTAGACCTATGCTCGACACAAATACCCTAGGTCTTAAAGGTATTACTTTATTGTTATCCATACTAATATTATAAATGCGAAAGTAACTCTGTCTGTCTGTCTGACTGTCTGTATGTTACGCTTTCACGCCTAAACCACTGCACCGATTTTGATGAAATTTGGTATTGGTGTAGATTAGACCATGAGAAAGGACATAGGCTATGTTTGGTCGCGATAACCTACATCCACGCGGGCGGAGCCGCGGGCAAAAGCTAGTTATAAAATATATCATCACTATATAGTATAAAGCAAAGTCACTTTCCGCGTCCCTATGTCCCTATATATGCTTATATCTTCAAAACTACGCTACAGATTTTGATGCGGTTTCTTTTAATAGATAGAGTAATTCAAGAAGAGGGTTCATACATGCTTAATATAGTAGAGGATGCAGCAGGAACGGAATCGGACGCCACGCAGGCGGTACGAAGTTCACCGGATCCGCTGGTTATTAATAAAACGTAGTCTTTTTGCCAATAGATTGTAGACAAGTAGTATTAACTTACAAATGATTAGACAAACGTTGCGGCGTCTTGTCGGGGGCGGATTCCGAACAGTGGGGCGCCAAGCAAACATGGGGTATCTTCGGCTACCCCTCTTGTTACCGCGGCCACTAAAATGACGCTTTTCTAATTCTAACCAAATCATCGGTTTATGCAATCGTAATTATTGAGTCAAAAATTGTCTTGTAATTAACTAGGTTTTAAGTATATTCAAATTGTGTTAATCAAAAATTCATATCCTATGGCAACCGCTTACTATCTGGTGAATTGTCAGTCTGTCTCTTTGGCATGCGCTTATTTACTACCATTTGTGTTTTATTTAATTGAGCCACGACCAACCTGGGTCCTAATTTAGCTTAAGCAACTACGCATGTTGAAATTAATAAGTTGGTTTAGATTAACGTCAGTTTCTTTTTTCTATGTTAACTAATATTGAAACCCATCGTCTGCTCACGTAACAACGGCGATTAAAACTTATGGTCAAGGATAAAACTGGACGTTGAACAGTATTTTGTGAACGCAAACTTAATAAATTAGTCTATTATGGTCCACTGCAGCTGGAAACAGGCCTCTTTTAATGTGAGCCATTGCACCCATTCTCCGCCCTTCCTACATTTTTCAAGGTCCTCAGTCCACCTTCCTAGCTTTCTGTATGCCTTCTCGCATTCTCCACTCTAGGACTCATTTGCGTCAACGGCCATCGATCCTTCGTTAGCTGATGTGGCCACTGCCACTTCAACTTGCTTATTTTGCTACGAACTGAACATTGCTCCCAATTCTGTTGTTACATCTCTAAACTTAAATTTCTCTAAAAAAATCTAATTGTATCTCTTTCTTTCATGATCAGATAAAAAAGGACAGATGATTTGATTTAAGTTAAGACCTGTCAAATTAAGACAGCGCCTTGTTGGTGCGTAGTAAGTTAAGTCGCATGTTCGTAGAGCTCGACTAAAATTGAAGGGTACCATCAAGGCGCCGACTTAATTTGACAGGTGTTCACTAAAATAAATCATCTGTCCTTTTCTATCTGATAATGAATGAAACAGATACAATTAGAAAATTTTAGAGAATTTTAAGTTTAGAGATGTAACAACAGAATTAGCAGCATTACCATACAATAAAGAGTTAAAATAAATAAATCAAATCTCTCTAAACTTAAGAGCTGCACTCTGGTCGGTGGAGTAATCGCCATCCTTCTCTCTCCTCCGCCAATCTTTTGACCTCTTGATACGATGCGACTTGTATCCTTTCCTTTATTTGTGCCATCAACGTTCCTCTTGGTCTACCTCTTCCTATCCTTCCTTCTAACTTCCCTTCTATGATATTTTTTTTAAATAAATAATATAAGTTCATTCTGGTGGAGCAAATCATGACGATTAGCCCCGAGTACGAAATATTTTTTCCATATCAAGCAGCATTTTACCGCTCCGATTTTCCCGCGACGATCGCAGGTCTTACCAATGTTTTCTTTGTTACGAACCTTGGCCAAATATTTGAGCTAATTATGCGCTTGATTTAACACTCTCCACTGAATTTACAATCGTTTGTCTTTCTTAACAATGGTTATTCGATGTAAGAGGGTTTACTTGTTTTTTTATCATGTACTTTGTGTTCATTTTAATGACGTCACTGTTTTTTTTGCGTAAATAGGTGTTAATTGAATCTCAGTGTAGCAAGATCTTGACAAATATTATTATACTAGCTTTTGCCCGCGGCTCGGCCCGCGTGGATGTCGGTTATCGCGACCAAACATAGCCTATGTCCTTTCTCAAGGTCTAATGTACCCTTATACAAAATTATATCAAAATCGGTTCAGTGGTTTAGGCGTGAAAGCGTATACATACAGACAGACAGAGTTACTTTCGCATTTATAATATTAGTATGGATGTTATGGACCAAATGACAAATTATGGTAAATATGAAAGTTGAAATAGTGAGACTCACGTTTATGACGACTTAACTACGGTTCATGTACGGATGGGCTGTAAAAAAAATAACCACAAAAGCAGGAACTCCCGCTTTAAACTTGTAACCTATATCAATCTCCTATAGGAATTCTTTCTTCCTACAGTGCCAGGTCCTTTGGTGTCTGTATTGTTGATCCTCTTTTAATTTGTTTTTTTTTCAATTTCAATTAATTAGATTATGTCAATATTACTAATTAATTAAAAAAACCTCGCTAATTTCACCAATGTTTAGATATTCATTTGTTGTCAACGATGTCCAAATGATTCATTTGCTACGCCGTAGCACGGCTACGGTAACCGCTTATCATTAAGGTATTTACAGGTTACTATCCTATTTGCTACTTTATTGGTATAATAAATATAATATTTAAATTCTATATGAAATTATGTGTGTTGTATGCATAAATATTACAATATTAAATTGTCAAACACAGTTTCAACATAATTAAATATCAAAATTCAATATACGAAAGCCAGTTACCCTAAAATGCCGCATCATTTGTCACAGTAACATTCAATAAGGGTACAATATACCAACTTCATATCATACCTCAAAAAATATTCCAATATTATGATTTATGACATAATACCGAATGGCATGCAACCAAACACGAAAACCAATATAATAAACGCTCTATTTTTTAGTACAATATTCTCAATCGCGGATCAAATTATATTTGTTGGTTTAAGATAAATATTTCTTTCTCCCCCGAGGTATGCAAAAATGTCGCCAAGATATGCTCTATTCGGGATAATACTAAAATAGCGGGTAGCAGTTTTTGTTCATATAAATCTTCAATAGACTTAATACACTGGAGTGCTATTGGATTTTCTGAAAAAAAAAAGGGTACGGAGAAAGGGAAATAAAATGTTCGTCATTTTTTATAGCGAGCTGTAAAAGAATATGCAGATGACATTATATTTTCAATGTATTTCGTAATGGTGTGTCATAAAAATATATGATGTTTGGTGTTTGTTATATTGGTTTTTGATTTCTGACTGATTTCAACAGTACGGTGACATACATCTTTTTTATATTTGGTCCGTCAATTAAGTGCACCCCGCTAGATGGTACAAGAGCTGAGGTGCAGTCCGGAAGATACGGACCACCATTTTCGACAATACCTCTGATACACTGGTCGTGATCTGAGCCAATTCAAATGTATATTATATTAATTACATACATAGTATAATTGCGTTAATTCAGGTTAATATTATTGCATGGTAACAAACATTGAATTAAAATATTACTAAATAAAATACTATTTATTTAAATTTTTGGATTGTAAAATATATAATAATCTATTTCCCGAATAAGTACTTGCTTGCTACTTCTATCAATCAAAATTATTCTAAAAACCTACACATTATCCGTTTCTATAGGACAAGGTCGTTTTAAAGAGCTCTAACGACTTATTTAACACCACTATAAAAAAAATTTAAACAAAAGATATAGTTTAATGTTATTTATCTTTACTAGTTTGGTTATTTCATGGTTTTAGCTGCAGTGATTTTTCCAAACGACTACAATATGGGGTTCTTCAAGGGCATTAGAAGGTTCCTAGAGGGCTGGCAGCACGACGTTAACGCGCCTGATGTTGCATCCATCGATACCCTTGGTAAAACTTTCCATCACGTGGATCGTATGTCACTTCGAGAGATATGCTTTTGGCAATCTCACCTCCGGCAACCAAAGACCCAAGACGGCGTGCGTTTTAGTCGGTTCGAGTCCGACATAACCACCTCCACCGGCTCCGTGGGGGTGGTATCCGTGGGGATTTATCGCACGATAAAAAAAAAGTGGTACAAAAATCTTACCAATATTTTGTCAACCTCGGAAACAGTCCGTACACATTAGGCAGAACACGCTATCGCTGTACCATCCCATTCCCAAAACACAACACCATCAGAATCTAAGCCTCCAGTTAAAATATTACTTGTTTCATACAAATATAAAGCGAATATGTGCGTTATTTATTAGGTGAGAAATACTTTGATAAATCGCCACCTTCGCGTGGGGTACGAAAGTACCCCGCATGAGTACGAGAATGCCCCCTCCGCAGCGTAAGGGTTAAAATTGCTCCGTCTATAGAAAAGGAGGAATTATATTGTTGTATTAGACAAATGTGATTGAGTGTTTGCTGTGTGTGTTCCTTGTTGATATATCAGAATCTGTTTTGGGAGAAATGGGCTTATTATTTTGGTGTGCAGATGCGAAATATGTATCTTGTTCCAGCTTTATAGATAGACATTCAGTCTTATGCCTGATAAATAAGATAAATCAACGTAAATTCACAAATTTTACGACATCATAAAAATAAAACAATATCTACATACATACATAAATGCTCACGACAATTTCCCCTCGACGTAGTAGGTAAAAAAATCTGACCTTTACAAACATACAACCCATTGGCAGTTAGACCTGTTGTTGGATCACCACCTTTACAACCCATTGGCAGTTAGACCTGTTGTTGGACTTTTTAGGGCTCCAACTACTTGTAACGACAGCCATAGATGTTTGTGTGGCAACCGGGACCGACAGCTTAACGTGCTCTCCGAGGCACGACCAGACCAATGCAAATCTTCATTCATAGACATATTTGCATTTACACTGAGTGGGATCGAACCCCACGCTTCCTGCGTAACGGTCGCTTTCACTACCACCACGCCACAGAGACTTTCGCACAGTTTTTTTTGGAACATGTAAAGTAACTTATTAAATGAGTCTCGATTCATCTGCAGCATTCACCATGGAGTTCAATTTTTTTTTATTTTTTTTTACAGGACACATAAATTTTACTTCACCTCGCCTGATGGTAAGCTAAAGGCAAAATCTTGGAAAGAGGGTCACTATCGTAAACATGTACTATGTTAACAGTGGTGGCACTCAGCTTGACGGCCTCATCAGATGCCTTTTCACGCCCCCGTTTAAGGACCGGGGACTGTAGGAAGAAGGAAACACGTGAGCTGGCAGGGTGTTCCAGGTCTTAATGGTGCGGTTTAGGAATGAGTCACAGTAAATCGCAGTAGATTCCCTCAAAATACTTTTATTTCAATACTAGCCGATGTCCGCGGCTAGATCCGCCCGGGTGCTTGTCAGTCATAGTGACTTTTCTCCATAGGTAAAGTTCTACTCAACTAATTGCAATCACTATTTGTTGCTAATTGATTGAGCTTTTACTTAAAATTACTAAAACCTTCTTAAACAAAAAAAGACGAGAAGACCATCAAAATCCATTTATCAATAGCTATAGAGTCAACCAAATATTATTTAAATATCTCCTCTGTATGGACACTACCATTTTACAAATTATAAAGCTAAGTAAGAAGATATACATACATAATGTTACCCAATTATAGAATCGAACCGACTACACAATTACAGAAGAAAACCGTGCAAATAAAACATCAATACACGATGATAAAGCGTGGTACACAACAGGGTAGCCGAACCACCCCGGGGACAGGGGTGTACTCTAAGAATAAATGCCCTACATAAAACGGAGTGCTAGAAAATGTACGTGAGCGTTCTTAGCACCCCATGTGTGGGGATTTACATAGAGTGGTTGATGCCTTTGGTAAATATTTTTAGATTAATAAACTTTGAACCAGAATAGATCTTCTTCTATCGTGGCGATGGCGCCTCGGCCCTCAAATTATCTTCTCCCAGTGTGCTGCTACCTGTATGGCGTTCTCGCAAGCGCACATAAGGTTCTGTGGTGTACATGTGAATAGATAAGAACATTGCATAAATATCAGTGGACCATCATTTCCATCAGTAGACCGTGAGCTTGTCTGTCACCTAAGTGGTATTAAAAAATAGATAAGGTGGATGAAATGTATCGTGACAAAAAATTGGTACCATATGGTTTTATATTATTAGACGCATGGCTATTAGTAGTGTCTTATACCAACAAGGTACGGAAGGCAAGATTAAGGATTTTTTTCGTTTCGTTAGCTAACAGAATTGAAATCATGGGAAACTATGCATTAGGGACTATTTTCTACTAGTTTTTGGCAATAAACTTAATTTCTATGAATAGCTACAATAACAAACAACTTAACAGTTTATTAGTTGCAGAGGGAAAGGGCAAGGAATAGCTTTATTTTCATTGAAATCAATCCATCTACTGAATCTCCAACAACTATTAATTTACGAGAAAGAAATAGAACTAGTTACTTTATTGAGCATATGAGTATCCGAACTTCAACCACAAGTTACATTTTTTTATACCGTTATCGACAGCTCTATACAAATACCGAACGACTCGTTACAAAGACGGTTTTCTGTGGCGTAACGCTCGCAGTATCGCATTATATCATTTATAAACAAAATGTGTTAAAATAAATCGCTACGTCGCACCAGGAGCCGCAGATACGCGGTTTTAATGGCCACACACGACGCCTACATATTTTATATAGTATGTTTATTTGAGTATCATTTTTGAGATGATTTGCGTGGAGATGAAACGTTTTATCAGTTATAATATTACTGGGAGGTGTTTGTTGTATGGGTAAAGGACTACTGAGACGAGGTCTCGGGTTCGATCCCAGGTTTACCATGGCACACACCAATGACTATACGATGCTTTTCGAAGTTATGTGTGTATTTATCGCAGGTTTATAAGTGCCCGGTCGATGGCAATAGGCTCGCCACCTATTACATTGGGACCTAAACATAAACTGGCGAAATGTGGGTGCTAGCACCTCTGCCTACCCCTTCGGGGAATACAGGCGTGAGTTTATGATATGTATGTATGTGATTTAATAACACAGTTTTTTGTTGACTAAAAACTTAAAAAAAGGCCCGGTATTTCAGAAAGTAGTCCTGAATTTTGATTTATACCTAGTACTGAGGACGGATGGCCATTGCCAATGACAGCCTCTGTGGCGTGGTGGTAGTGAACGCGACTGCCACGCAGGAGGCGCGGGTTCGATACCCGCTCAGTGCAAATATTTGTATGCATGAATATGGCTTTGCATTGGTCTGGGTGTTTCTATGTATATAAGTATGTATTTTAAAAAAAGTATCTAAGTATGTTTATCCACATCCTAGAATTTTTAACACAAGCTGGTTAAGCTCCATGTGTCTAGATAGCGTTATGCAGAATGTTGAAAAAAAATAATTGTCAAATCTGTCAATGAAAATAAAGATTCAGGGCTGTAAATTGTATTTTTTAGTATCTTTCTGCAATTCGAAACTAAGATTATATTATTGCACATCGTCGTCTAGACAGATATACTGCTGTACTATATGCGACAGTAAACATACAGCCCATGGCAAAGTTTTCCCTCGATGGTAATAGTAGTATTACGTGGGACTAAAAATTATACTTCACGAAATATGATCGTTAATACACCTCCTAATATCGTTCTGTGTTCTCAGAAGACAGACAGTATTTCCGCTACAAAAATATATAACCCATACAAATCATCACTGCCCATTGTACTAGTATGAACAAAAGTTTCGAATAACACTTCAGAGGCACGTACAGTCGCGTACAACTGCTGTTCGACAAGGTAGAAAGGTGCAGTCACTGCAACTATAGGAAATTGTGCGAAAGCTTAGATTCGCCAGCAGGCACTGTCCATCTGGGATGGCTCGAGAAAGAATAGAGTGGATACGATATTTTGTTGACATTATTCTTGTTAAAGGAATATTTTAGGTCATTGGTGTTCGAAGTCTGATAGACGTTGTTAGGGTCTTGTATACAATATTTTTGAAACCCAAGCCAACCTTACAAGTTAGTCGGTGTACCTAATAAACAACGGACGAGGCTTTGACGAAGGCTTTCTATTCATTAGATCAGCGGGCAATGGCTCTCTAATAAATGCTCCAAGCTGCAAAGTATGAATTTAGACACAGCTTGGAAATCGTTGTAAGGTTGAAGATGAGTCTCAAAGGGGCACTAATACATTTGTATTATCAACCACATTTTACGTTTTGTTTTATAGTCCCAAGGGCACTTTCTGATTAGCTGTATGTTTACGTTATTATAGGCTGGATCTGTTTTGTTGAATGGGATGTTACAACAGTGTAGAAGAAACATGTCCACAATTTCTGAAGCATGAATTTGCTGGCTGAACTAGAGAGAGTATGACATCACTCTATCTAACATAACATAACATAAACTCGCACCTGTATTCTCCGAAGGGGTAGGCGGAGGTGCTCACTCTATCTGTCATTAGAAAACAATACTACTTCCCTTTGAATCATTAAATTTAAAACGACAACCGCATATCTTATCCACAATATCCTATCGTAACATTCAAAACACCAGAGGCGTTATTACAGGGCGGCACTAGGCACTATTGAATATTGGACAAAGAGCTCTAATTGTTCGTGTACAACACTCTGCAATGCGGCCCTGGCGCGTTCATTTCGGCCATGCTTTAGATCGATAAATCCTTCTGTCTTAGGTGCCTGAATTATGGGTTCCATGTTTAAAGAGTGGGTAGTTTTACTATTACATTTTTCAGATCTTCAAAACTTACTTTAACGTTCGCAGGACAGTACAAAGTACCTCCACCCTACAGAATACCGAGGTCATAATAACCTCGTGTTGTGTTCCCGGTGGTGAGTAGGATAGCCAGAGCTCACTAAACAGTTTCTGTGCTGTCAGTTGGAATACCAAAATCTTATCTGGCTTTGTCTTCTGTACTGACGGCACAGGTACTTTGTTCTTAAAGTGTCGACAGCACGAGTATGACACTTCTGGTGTCGAACACGTCCAAGCTATAGTAACTGCTTTCTGTCAGATGAACCGTATGCTTGTCTGCCACAGGTACAAAAAATAGCTCCGTCGTTGGTTAAAACATTCCCCTAGAAAAGGACTGGCCACGGATTCAAGTCTCATCCAGGATGTTAACTTTTTTATATTCACCATGTCAATCGACTACAACCTGATGGATGGTAAGAAGCTAGGGTGAAGTTCAGATGAAAAGGATTCACCACCCCAGTGGCCGAAAAATCCAAACGGTGTCCGACAGATGACATTGACAGATGCTTCTTCGCTTGAAGAACCCGGGATCGTAAGAAGAGGAAAACACGTATGGTTAATTTATTTAAAATTAACTTTTGCCCGCAGCTCCGCCCGCGTGGATGTCGGTTCCCGGCCGAAAAAACCATCCTTGAACTTCATCGAACATTTTAAAAAAAGAATTGGCCAAATTGTTCCAGGCGTTGTTGTGTTACTCGTATGCGCTTACCAACACATTTATCGATTTATTGTTATATTATAGATTGATCTAATTTAATCAGCCTTCAGCTATCCTGCTGTAGATCACAGGGTAGTTCAGTAGAAATAGTGGTAGGATTGATATAGTGGGTATGCCTAATGCAGTGTACGTAACGAGGTACAAAGTTCCCCGAACTATCGCCCGATGTCCGTGCTCTCACAAAGAAGTTAGCCACACGTTACTTAGTGTAGTGAGATCAAACGAGCACAGAGCTAATGATAGTATAGACAAATCTGAAATTAAAATATTTGCAACCTCTATCAATCAAGCCCACCGCAGTCCACTGCTGGACATAGGCCTTTCCCAATGTGCGCCATTTCACCTGATCATCCGCCTTCCGTATACAGTCTGTCCCAGCCACCTATTTGAGGTCCATCTAGTTAGGGGGTTTCTTACCTTCCGTTTGCCTTCTCGCAGTCTCCACTCTAGGAATCGTCTGCTCCAACGGCCATCGGTCCTTCGACAGACGACCGCCCATGGACACCCTCCATGGGCGGTGGTGATCGCTTACCATCAGGCTATCCATCTGCTCGTTTGCCTCCCTAATCCATAAAAAAAGACATAACGCCTTTTTGAGTCCGGGGTAGACAGAGACAACACCCCACCACATCTTCTGTCTCTACACACACACATTAGGAGCTTTTATATCATTACATTTTTCCAGCAAGTCCGCCGATTTCGAGTGCTTTTTATCTGCCTTTTTTTTGTGCGGATATCCCCACAGGTACCTCCCCGCCGGAGCCGGAAGGGGAGGTTATGTCGGAACTCGAACCGACTAAAACCGCACGCTGACTGAGGGTCGTGGTGCTAGGCCGGAGGTGAGGTTGTCTTCGACATTTTTCTAGCAACCCGGCTGACCGGGGGCCGTCCCTCATGGTCTGGGTCTCCTCGGGGCTTTTTATCTGCCAGTGATTCCCGACCTGCATGTCCACTCACAAGTTTCTTATTCAATCTAAAATTAATAATATAGTTCAATTCTATTAGTTCCTAACTCTATACCTCAAAGCCCGAAGCGATATTTCTCACAGAGGTCTGCTCAAAGGCGATACGTGGCAGCACATAGCGAACGCTCAAAGTTATCTATCCGCACAGCTACACAATGGCCATTTTATTACAACTATCACATAGTACGTGTACGTATGGAGATCAAAGTATTTTGATTTGGTACGGGTGGACTTGACAGTTCGTGTATTAATGTATACTTGAGTTTATTTAAGGGTCAATGTAAGTATTTATTTCAGCAATATTTCAGTTATCAGTTTGCTGAATGTGTTAGTACTCAAAACTAACAAACGAGAGGGACGGTGCATAATTGACGGACTAAAAATATTATAATGGTTTAACTTTAAACGGTGTCATTTACATTAGTAGTAAAACACTCGATGGAATATTCAGGTTTTTATTACCATGTTTTTTAATTTCTTTGAGTATCCGATATTTAATATCCCGGCGAGTGCTTTTTTGTAGTGGCGGTGGCACCACTGTGGTTTGGCTTTAGTAGAATCGAGACCCAGTTTGAGGACTTAACTGATCAGAAGACAAGTGGTAGTGTCACTTACTGTCACTTCAAGCACTGGCTGAACAGTGAACCTTTGTGGGTTATATCCCGAATCCACTAACCAACCCCAAAAATTTTGTGATCAGTCCAGGTGGGATTTGAGCCCGCGATCTTTCTCTTACAGGGAGAATGCTTTTGTCCACTAAGCTACCAGACCCACGCCCGAGCTAATCCAAATATTTCCTCTCTTTAAATATCCGTCTTTGAGGCGACGACGTTAGATTAATCTACCGACGCTCTTACGAGCTATGTTATGGGAACCAATGAATAACTTTTCAATTATTTTTATACATAGATTTTTGATTACTCCGACCAAATAAAACAATGTAGTTATTTTCCTTACCCCTGTGGTCCCTTATTTTAGCACACATCAAAATTTTACTTGAAATATAGTCCACTAGCTTTTGCCCGCGGCTCCGACCGCGTGGATGTCGGTTATCGCGAACAAACATAGCCCAAGTCCTTTCTCGTGGTCTAATCTACCACTATACCGAATATCATCAAAATCTGTTCAGTGGTCTGAACCACATGAAAGCACACGTGAAAGCACATACAGACAGACAGACAGAGTTACTTTGGCATTTATAATATTAGTATGGATACGTGTATAGTTATACTTTTACAGAATACAGCCTTAGGCCTACAATAGACCACCAAACAACCAACTTATAGATTTCATAGGAAATCACTTGACTATAAAGGTGGCAATTTTATCAAACAACTGTAAAATCGATACACCATGGCCAATCGATGATGGGAAACCATAAAAGGTTATGTGCGTAAAGTAATGATTTAGTTTAAGGCACTTGAAGGTAATGGTCGTAAGTGGGTGAGGTTATTGCCATGAGAAATCGAAGGCTTCGGGCGTTGGAGCGATTGCGTTGTTTCCTTTAAAAAGGGAGGGGGGATTGGTTCCCGAATAACGTACCGGGATAGTAGTAATACTGGTAGTAGCTGTAATGCCAGTAGGGTTCGTAGAGAGTGATATCTTCGCGAGTACAGTCAGCATCAGAAAGATGTTGACGAACACAGTGCTCAAAATGATCTTAATTTAGCTTTTTTATCCCCTTTCAGTTGACAATTTTTTAATATTATTTTTAACGCATACACTGTCTGTCAAGTGACGGACCTGCAACTTGTATCTAACATGTTATTCACGTTATAATTGTGTTCAACCGTCAAATGGTAAATGTTAAGCGCCATTATCACTGTAATTACCTGTGCATGTCTATAGAACCAATAAAGTTATTATTTATTTACTAATTGTTCTGATATTTGGTACACACCTTTAAATCAATGAAACAGTTTGATCATTTTTAGACTTCATCGTCAAGATATTTCTGACGCTGACTGTACATGATACAATACAGGTAGACAAGTAGAGACATAGCCACCATACATACGTACACCATTTAGCCCCACTGAAGTGAAAAGTGGTCTTCCGACCTGGAGGAGTTTTATACTGTCGACTCTTTCTGTACTGTATTTTCTCGTACACCTTTTGACGGCCAGTGAGGCCATGCCATCATTCAAACCACAGAACCCTTTTTGAACCACAGAAGCCACAGGCTAGTAGGTAGTATGTGAAATATGTGTAGAATGGTGTGAAAGAAACTTTAGGCCTTTCTGTTTTTATACCTTCTCTAAAAAAAAGTAGGCAATTTAAATTATTGTTATTAAATACCTGCTAATAGATTAACTAGACCTAATTAAAACCAATATAACCAATTCTATATACCTCACTATATAATATCAATATTCAATCAAGCGACTCACAAACTTCCAAAGTTTGCAAAGGTCACTCAAACTTCAAAGTTTTGAGGTCAAGGTCATAATTTATGTAGGGTAGCAAAGGGTTAGAGGTGAGCATCGAGTGATCGGATCCGGGACGTGTTGAGTCTCGAGTCAATTTATTGGGTAGAGTGGTTGAAGGGTTAACATTTGAAGGTTTCGATAGCGGTGACAGATGTTTTCGATACCTGTGGTTATTTATGTGGTAGGTGGAGGGTTAAGGGCTGTCTCGATGGCATAGCTGTAGGTAATTAATTAATGCTACCGCTGTTTCGAGTATCGAGTTTGATCGCCATGTGAGGCAGGGTCTTTACAATTTTCTCTTAAGAATTTTTTTTCGTTACAGTGTGGTGTGTGGGTAATTGTTAGTCATAAAATAAGTGAAAGGTGTGATTGTATTACTATGAAGTACTTACACCTATACCTCTTAACATCCCAATACACTTTTGTATCTAACATAACTGCCCAGTAGTGTTCAATTGACTAATTGTATCAATGCAAGGTATAATTTTTATTTTTATGTTGCCATAAATAAGAAATAATTTTATTTTTGTGAATGGACCTTTTATCTAATACAGCAATGCTTTACCAAACTAAATGTGCAATGAAAATATTTGTAACATGTATTGTATTATTATTTATTAAGTAAACGAAAATTGTAGGCTTGTAGGGCATTGCCTGACATTAACAGAAAAAAAAAACAAAAATAATATCCTATAGGATCTTTTTCGACATCCATAGGAAATTACCAGATGACCCTAGAATCGATGGTGACCTGTCTTCTTCATCGCTGAGAATTACAATCACATTGGGACTATTAATTGTCTTACTTACAATCTTAATTTTTGTAAGCGACTGCTATCTGACCTGTCTATCTTAAGAGGAACGTTTCCTTGTCTTCAATTACCACAGGGTAATAAGTACCAGACAGCAGATGAACTTGCGCAACGTGCAGGTTGACTTGGGTATCCAAGATTAAAAATAAACACTTCTAACACCCTATTGAAAAGAAATCACAGCAGTTAATCGAATTGAAAGTCAATTTAAATCAAATGTATGAACTAAAATGCAACCCCTAATAAGAACTTCTAAACCGTTTTAAAAAATCTCTTCTTTATATAAAAATCGCAAGTCACTGTAACTTTCCCGACTTCCCGAGCGGTTCCCATAAAAAGCCTGTAATACAAAAAGCCCGGTGCACAGTTCACACCTGTTTTAAGCTATCAATATCGGGACTCCCTGAACGGGACGTCGAACGGCCCGCCACCGCTGAAAAACGATAAGTCGACATAGGGTTGTCACGACCAAGGTCTATTTAAAAATATAATATGTATACATTTTATAAAAGACATGTTTTCGATAGTCTTAGGCCCGTATTCTAAAATGACACTCAACTTGAATCGTGATTTATAAAATGACAGATTAATAGTTTGACATATTACCTATACAATCTTTCCTCAGATAAATCGAGATTCAGACTGAATGTCATTTTAAAAAACGGGCCTTAAAATATGAGGAGTAGGAGATGCATCAGTAACTTATACTATATTTCATGTTCAAATACTAATTCTTCTTCTGTAGAATCAACAGTACTGATGCTCTCAAATTCAGTTTTTTACTACCTGGATTCCATTCTCAGAGGCGCTCATAAGTTCCTACAGTGTACACGTATATGGACTGGCATGGCATGCCCATATACGCACCGGCGACACCAAGAAAATTTGCAAGAAAAGGGTACAACCTATAACATATAACGTGAAAGTTAGAAAAACAAATATGTACAATGTTAATTTCCCGAACTACAACCCTATGATAGACTTACTAGGTTCATGAAAAAAAAAACCTAAAAAATCAATTCAATTAAAACCAATCAAACTACCAACCCTATTCCTGAAGCCGATATCACCTGTTGCGTGGAACATTCGATACCCTTCAATGGGCCGTTGAACAAGGACACCACCATACAACCGGACCAGGATGCAAGTGAGACGGAACACAAGTGTGAGGGGCCCACTTGAGCCCACACGTACCGATGGTTTCAGCGGACCTATAAATATATGTTCGAACTTTGGTGTCGATTAAGTGGTGTGGAAGTTTCTCTACTTCAATTTTGCACAGAAAATTATCTTTCAAATTGCATCAAAACATGCTAACCTAACCTCTCTATCCAAACTAAACTATCGGTATTGTAAGGGCCAGGCTTCGAACCCGAGACCTCTCAAGGTTAAGTTAAAACCTCCTTCAAAATCGACTGCCATCTGACCCCGCAACTCCAAAAGACACATCTGTTCTAGATGCTCGTTTATCAATAAGCAAGTGTGTACCATACCGGCTCGTGAGGTTGTTTGGACCAAAGTCAATGATGGCATACTTAATGAATGAACGTTATTTAACACTAAGATGAAAAAAAATCTATACCCTCGAGACTCAAGCAAACTTTACCTGCAAATCCGTGCACCTGTTAGGATAGGGGTTTCTAAAGGCAGTCGTTCCAGGAAAAGCCGACAAACTAATAAAAAAACTTGGTAAAATCATGCTCGAAAGTGAAAAGTAATCGAAACTGACAAACTAATACAAAAACTTGTTGAGACTCGTGCTCGAAAAAGCAAGCTATGGACACAACTAAGTAATCGTTATGACGATAATAATTTGTTAACAAAAATTATTATTAGCTTTCTTCACAATAAAACTGGCAATATTTATTATAAAATTACACCAATAGAGCAACTTACCAATCATCCCAACATCGGAAAACCATCCCGTAAAAGCACCGTAAAAAAGAAATCCTATCGATGTCGGCGGCCCGTCCCGGGGTACCCCGGGACCTCATTGAACCGGGATCGCATTTGCATATCGACAAGTGATTTTGAATTCACCTCACTGTTCCCGTAATTGATATTGGGGAAAATTCAGGTGCTTTTTTAAGTGATTTTCTGACGTTCAGCTGTTGTAATTGTTGTTTGAAGATTAGTGTTGGGACTGTTGAGCCATTATACTACATCCTTTTCATATAGATTGAATATAATTTGTCATATTTTTCGTAAGATTTACAACTTTAAGGATAATTGAATTTCCTGAAAATACTGCAATATTTGGACAGAGAATCAAAGTGGTCCCGGGTTCGAATCCTGGCTATTGCACTACTTCTGATGTGATTCTACACCTAAAATAAACATAACTAGAGTTAACGGGAATACTAGCTTTGAAAAACATCTAATAGATATTAAATTTGTTTTATTTAGGTGTAAGGTATGGTATGGTATTTTTAATGCGTATTTTACCGATAAAATACGCATTAAAAATACCATACCAATTTTAAATGAATTATAAAAATGAAAGTAACTGTGTCTGTCTGCTTTCACGTCTATACCACTAAACCGATTTTATTGAAATTTGGTTTAAGGGTAGATTAGACCTTGAGAAAGGAGGCTATGTTTAATCGCGATAACCGACATGCACGCGGGGAGAGCCTATCTAGTTTAAAATAAATTCTCCCTTTGAAGTCAGGTAAAAAAGCGTGTTACCTTTTAAAAAATAATGGCATCTGCCCTCCTATACTTAGTTGAAATCCTTCTGTAATAATAACAGTGACGAAGCTAATAATTAATATTAATAATAAGAGTTATTACTGCGTCCAATTGTCGTTAGCACAACACAGCCTTTTGGACAACTTCCAGACGTCCATTACCGATGATAATTCATTTAGATATTTGTTTCGTTCGTCGACCAAAATATTATTAGTCTGGTTATTTTAACATATAATTGAACGTTATGGACACATTTACGGAATATTTGGGCGGGGTCATCAAAAATCAATGTTTATAATTGGTTGCAAAATCATTCATTGATTCCAACAGTTCGTAAGAATGTTGGTAGATGGCTCCACTGTCGCCCTTAAAGATGGATAAAAAGAGAAGAGAAATTTGAAGTGATTCAGGTGCGGCTTATTAGCTCAGTTCGAAGAGCGTTCCCCCTGTAAGGGAAAGGTCGTGGGTTCAAGTCCCACTTGAGCATTTCGTTTTTCCCGATGTATTCGAAAAAAAAGGATGCTACGCAACTACCAGCTGGTACACCTGCTGATTGGCAGACGAGGTTCTGGTGTAGGCTTTTCTCTCAGAGTTCTGAGTCAGACGGCAGTCGCTCTAGTGAAAGCTAAGATAATCTAACAAAGGAGAGAGAGCCCTAGATCAAGCTTTGGACTAACGCTGTGATGGTGTTTAATATATATTTTGAACAGTAGGTATAGGTGGCTTAGCTTCGGAAGTTAAGCGTATCTTGAATACTTCAATCAATATTTTATAAAACACAGTTAAAATTCGCGTTAATAAATTTGCGCGCTGAAGAATGAAATATTAAAGGTCATTTTTTTAACACCGTGGCACCGATGCGTAAATGGGTTTTTAGTTAAATAAATAAATAAATAATGAATATTCCACAACATTCTACACAACGCTATCTGGACCCATGGTAAGCTTAACTAGCTTGTAAGGAATCTAGAATGCGGATAAACATAACGTAGCTTTCTAATGGCGAAAGAATTTTTGAGATTGGTTCAGTAGTTTTTGAGTTTATTCGTTACATACAAAAATAAAATATTTCCTCTTTATAATCCATACTTCCATACTAATATTATAAACGCGAAAGTAACTCTGTCTGTCTGTCTGTCTGTATGTTACGCTTTCACGCCTAAACCACTGAACCGATTTTGATGAAATTTGGTATAGGGATAGATTAGACCATGAGAAAGGACATAGGCTATGTTTGGTCACGATACCTGACATCCACGCGGGCGGAGCCGCGGGCAAAAGCTAGTATTAGTATATAATCGCTTTTGCCCGCGCCTCCCCTGCGTGGGTGTCGGTTATAGCGACCAAACATAACCTATGTCCTTTTTCAAGGTCTAATCTACCTCTATACCAAATTTCATCAAAGTCGGTTCAGAGGTATAGGCGTGAAAGCGTAACATACAGACAGACTGAGTTACTTTTGCAATTATAATATTACTAGCTTTTGCCTGAGGCTCCACCCGCGTGGATGTCAGTTATCGCGACCATACATAGCCTATGTCCGTTCTCAAGGTCTAATCTACCCTTATACCAAATTTCAATAAAATCGGTTCAATGGTTTAGGCGTGAAAGCGTAAAATACAGACAGACAAACAGTCAGAGTTACTTTCGCATTTATAATATTAAGTATGGAAGTATGGATTAGTGAATGGTGGTCTGGTAGTACGCTCCAACCATCTTTTCCGTTAAAATTTGGATGGCTTTCAATAAATATATTCGCAACGGTGTTACAGCAGCCAACCGCTAGAAGCCGCGGCTCAGACATAGCTGTCGCTTCAAGGAGCGTTTACACAAAAACCACCAGCGACCGAAAATTAAATAATGAAAAAATATAGCCCCCACTTCCCTTGTACAGATGAAATTTGATTAAAAAATCACGATTATTACACGGCCACCCCATTGCGGAATTCAAAACACCCCTTTACATTCCGAATTCTAAAACGTAATCAATATTAAACCTTATTACTTGTAACTAAAGGTGATTATTCTTTCATGAACAGTAAATTTATCGATGTATATTTCAAACAGTCGATGCCCCCCACCCCCCATCCTTCAGTGGGTACCCCCTTTCAATAATTTTTCATCGTTTTGATCTACTCTCTTTGTGGTTCTACTCTTTATACTTAGATTAACAAACTTTTTTAAATTAAAATCGCCGTAACAAATATCGGCTTTGTTCGGCGAAGAGTTTTTTTTTTTAATTTCGAGACCTAAAATATGAATCGCTATTAATTTTGTGACGTAAAATCGAAATTTACAGTTAGGTTTAAATGATTTGGCTTTGTCAGTAGCATTCGGGAATTTTCAGTATTACTAGTCGCTAGCTGGAATTTTGATCCCATTCCCACAACTCATGGGAAGTTATTCCCAGGGAAAAAGTAGTCTAAGTGTTGTTTCAGGCTATAATCTATGTCCGTACAAATTTTAGCCAGATCCGTTCAGCCGTTAGAGCCTGAATGATTAACAAACACCTTCACAGACTTTCAAACTAACAATATTAATAGCAGAAAGCGATGTTAACTGCTAAAGTAACATAAAGGTAAGGTCGTAACGGTAAGGTCACAGGTTCAAACCTTAATACAACACTGATGTATTTGTAAGTACCTACATACATTTACAAACACCCAGACCAACAAAAATACCCATATTCATCCATCCATCCATGTACTCCCGTCTGTAAATCCCCGAAGGGGTAGGCAGAGGTGTATGAGCACTCAATTTTTGTCAATTATGATTATCGGTCCCACGATGTAATAGGAGGCGAGAGCCTAAATACCCACATGCATATAAATATTTGCACTGAGCGGGAATCGTACCCTCGCCTCCTGCGTAGCAGTCGAATGCTTCACCGCTACGCCACTGAGACCCTGCTCATAAATATTTTTTAAAACATGCATTGTATAATTTTTAAACATGCATTCTCAGTTGCACCCTCTGTGCGACAATAGGCATAATTTGTCCCGATCCCTTTGATCCATGATTACTAATGATGATCAGAGCTACGTATTCAATCACTGAAGCATATTCATGAGTGAATGACGAATGAACGAGGTGAATGTGAACGAATGAGATGACTTATGAATTTTTAAATTATCTAGAACCCTTAAGGATCCACCTATGAATCCCTTTAAAAAGACCTTGAAGGACATACTATGTCGTAAGTGCTACTACGACATAATGGATTTCCTTAATGATAATTTTTAAAACAATGAAAGTCATTCTTAAAGCTTACCATGGGTCTCGATAGCGTTGTGTAGAATGTTATAGAATATTTATTTATTTATTTATTCTTGGCTACTTCTTACTTTTTCATATAATATACAATCTATTTTTGGGAACTTGACATTTTTTATATTGGCATTTTTAAATTATTGACATGAATGACATAGAATTTTTTTTTTGTGGTCTATTTGTAATGTTTTTTAATCCTCATAATTTAATTAGAAGATTTTTTAATCTAACAATAAATTTTGTACGCCTGTCTGGGCAAAACATGCTGGCACCGTAACAAGCAATGACCATTTAACAACTTTCATGTAACCCATGTTTATGCAAATAAATGAATCTGAATCTGAAAAAGAATTTCATAGCAGAAGTACCATCGATTCGACAGAGTCCGCGGCGGCGGCGCAAAGTGTGCCTCCCCGTACCCGGGGCTAGCTGGGGACACCGAGGTCCCCACAACCCCAAAGGGACAATTTCGAAAGAGCTGGTCCTGGATCTGCCGGGGTGCGAGAGATATGCATTCGGCAATCTCACCTCCGGCAACCAAGGACCCAAGACTGCGTGCGTTTTAGTCGGTTCGAGTCCGACATAACCGCCTCCACCGGGTCCGTGGGGGTGGTAGCCGTGGGGATTTTGCGCACGATAAAAAAAAATGGATTCGACAGAAGAAAGAAGATTATGAAATATTGTCATCACGGTAGTATCTAGGACTCCTATCCTGTCAATGAATTGCTTCTCTTGGCTTTTACAGGAATCAATAGCGCTTGACCCCCAATTTATAGAGTTGGTAGTTTAGTGATAGAAGTGGACTTTACGATCGAGAAGTCTCGGGTACAGTCAGCGTCACAAATATCTTGACGACGAAGTCTCAAAATGATCTTAAAACTCTCGTATTAATAGTGAATCAAACTGTTTCATTCATTATGATGTACTAGCTTTTGCCCGCGGCTCCACCCGCGTGGATGTCGGTTATCACGACCAAACATAGCCTAGGTCCTTTCTCAAGGTCTAATCTACCCCTGTACCAAATTTCATCAAAATCGGTTCAGTGGTTTAGGCGTGAAAGCGTAACATACAGACAGACAGACAGACAGACAGACAGAGTTACTTTCGCATTTATAATATTAGTATGGATTATTGTCGAACTAAAGGTATGTACAGTCATCGCCATAAGTTGATTAACACTAAAATATTTTACAAATCTTTTTATAATGGAATGCATCTGTCTATAGGAAATGTAGTGTTATGATCCCCAGAAGACAAACTTAATTTACATATTCAATGTTTTTTTTTCACAATTTTATGTAAGGTTTAGGGGCCACAGTGTTCAATAAATTATAATTTTTTAGCTACTTTTGTAGTTGACTGTACCAAATACCTGATGATAACCCTTGTCTCATTTATTAAATTACTAACGTAGAATATTTTACATTAAAAAAAAATATAAAAAAATGGTTTTATTACAACTAAATTTGCTCATTCCATACCTACTAGATATTAAATATTACAAATAAAACTGTAAACGTACCATTAACTATACACAATAATAAGAACACTTAACTGTTCACAAA
Source organism: Eilema sororculum (assembly GCA_914829495.1). Classification (NCBI taxonomy): domain Eukaryota; kingdom Metazoa; phylum Arthropoda; class Insecta; order Lepidoptera; family Erebidae; genus Eilema; species Eilema sororculum. Next base: position 19,286,786 of record OU618536.1, read on the forward strand.
TGACATTAAGGAGTGGAATTGCCCAAACCGGCCAGGGTTATCTGGCATCAGGCAATAATACGACAATATGGCCGCCTCTATAGAATATGGCATAAAATGTAATCATATATCCTGTACGATGAGTGACGAAACTGGTATGAATAACGGCAGTTTTGGATTCAGTGGCGATCACTTGAAAACCTTTATTACATGGTATTATTGAAATCTCACAGATTTTATCTGTTGGTCTGCGAATCCCGTTGTGAATGTGGCTTATTTCATCCTATCCTACCAGTAGTTCGGTAATCAAAGACATTTTTTGTCCAAACTGTTAGACTGACTCCAGTAGTCGAAGTACCTACTAAGACAAAAAAAAATGCAAACTGTTACACGTTCGACCGTCGGAGTTACGGATGATCGAAGTATTTGGAATGTCGAAGCAATTATTTTGGACTTTACAAGATTGCTTTGGAAGCTGAATAAAAAAAAACTATTTTAATTAAACACTTGAAACTTTTTTATACGTACTTAGTCTAGTCAGCCTTAGTCATGATAGCATCTGTTATAAATAGTTTTATTACAGTGTGCAACTTTCACGTTGGCTATTTTACGTAATTAATAATATTACTGTATGTTAAAACATTTTTTCAGCCATACAAAATGTATCATTAATCGTAATAATTTACCCGTGACAAACAATAAATATCTTTGATTGAAACTCACATAGGTAGCCCGATAACTTTAAATTAATTTCGACATGTAATATTCACGTAAAATAATCATATTAGAGTATATCCCGCATATCCGAGGTTTTTTTCTTAAAGGACAAGTCAATCTGACTTCACCTCGCCTAATGGTAAGCTAAAAGCAAAGTCTCGGAACTAGGGTCACCATCGTAAACATGTACCATGTTAACAGAGGTGGCACTCAGCTTGACGGCCTCATCAGATGCCTTTTCACGCACCGCTTATAGAACACGTAGGAAACACGTGAGCTGGCAGGGAGTTCTAAGGTCTTAGTGGTGCGGCATAGGAATGAGTCACTGAAACGCTTGGTTCTAGCAGGTAAATCTATGTCATTTGAAAGCTAGCATTTCAGATACTTGCAAATAAAAGATCACTGTTTAAGCGGTGGTCTTCAATGTGATGGTCTCGTTAACTGAGATAGCAGATGCTTTTTCGGAATTTTAGGTCAAAATTAGGTATACAACGGAACCCATGAATAATAATCCGGTTCAGTCTTAATCAAAGCATTGAAACAAACAGCAATTACATGTTCTCTTTTAGTTCATAATCTTGATCTGTCGTATTGTCCGTCCGCGTTTGATGGCCGTAATGTGGTTATTGTCAATTTTATTGTCAAACGAGCTTGTTATATCTTGGAATGTTATATGCGATTTATTTTTTGATATACATAATATCATTAAGTTTGTATTTATATGTTTTATTTTACGAAATACGTGTAAAAGTTAAGATGGATGAATGCATTGCACAGAAATAAGTTACAATATGGTTTTTTTTTTAATTTGGCACAGATTTTATTTTAGGCATGTTTTGTGTATAATCTCTGTACCTTTTAGTGTGCAATAAAGAATTAAGAAAAACTTTTTTGCGATAAACGGATTTTTCGCAATTGAAAACGTGGGTGAGGCTTCTATTGACCGTAAACATGCTTCGGCCCATGGCAAAGTGCCCACTTAATAGTAATAGGTTCACCCCAGTTCACCTCCTATTACGTATGATCGAAAATACTTGGCGAGGTATAAGTGTTAATACACCTCTGCCTATCCCCTCGGGGAGTAACCAGCATGAATATGTATGTTATTTCACGGTCAGTACCTGAAGCGATTACTATCTTAGTCTACCCGTGACCGTACTGAAAATATAAAATACCACTAAATATATCATAAATTCATTTTTCGCGCAAGGCATATTCACAAAAAGTCATATCACAATGTTCCCACCATCACGTATCCTATAATCTCATTTACAACATCGATTATAATATAAATCGGTGAATTTAAATTTCCACCCTCCTTCTGAATATGTCGAGAGCCATACAAAGCAATAAACGTTAGTCATAAAGTGTGCAATGCGTTGTCGATATAAAGTGTGATATAAAATAATATATTTTTCAATGCAAAGTTGCCCCGTCGCGTTGAATGCTTCCGCCGCCTTCAGAACACTGAAGAATGTTTTAAATAATCTGTGGAGACCGCCATGTTTTTTTGGATTAAAAAAATTGTGATTTGAATTTGGAACATAGTGACTACTTATTTAGTAGGTATAATAGTTTCGTGTTTTATTTCAGCAGTAATTTTGTATTTAGAATGTTTTGACATCTTGCTGAATACAATGTACTAAACTATTGGTTATGGCCGGGTTTTTTTGCTTTTCATGATATTGTTTGCAATTTGACATTTAAAATTGAAATATGTAAGTTATCAGATTATATAAACTGACATAACAAAGAAAGTTTTTATTTAATCTGGAACGGGAAAGCAAAGGTTTTTAGCCTATGTACATAGTTTATGTAACCTGTTGTAGAAATTTTTTTGGTATTCACGTAGTAGGCACCTACATCATGCTTTTAGCAATTTAATAAAGATTGAAATTACTCTTGTGTAATCCATACTAATATTATAAATGTGAAAGTAACTCTGTCTGTCTGTCTGTCTGTCTGTCTGTATGTTACGCTTTCACGCCTAAACCACTGAACCGATTTTGATGAAATTTGGTATAGGGGTAGATTAGACCATGAGAAATGTTTGGTCGCGATAACCGACTTCCACGCGGGTGGAGCTGCGGGCAAAAGCTAGTAAATTATAAACACAATAAATATATCGAATACATAGGGAAAAAGAATCTTCTCGGGCGGGACTCGAACCCGCAGTCTTTCCCTTACAGGGGGAATGCCTGACCAATTCGGCTACCGAGACACGCCCGATGTGATTCAAATTTCCCATCTTATACGTCTTTAAGGCGACGTGGATTTGTATAGTTAGCATACTTGATGCTGTAAAAAAAATCCTTCAACAATAAATATAGTTTATGCAAATTTCAGAACTAAGCCATCTCTATTCCATTCTTAAGGCTAGACAAAATATTTTCCAGAGCGTACGGAAACGGATATTGCAGCGGGGCCGATGCCTCTGTCGTTCCATTTGTCACGCTGCCCGTTTGATACTGCGAAGATGCGACAAAGAGAGCTGCACAAAGAAGTGTGAAGGATTGCAGACCGAAGCTTTGCATGCGTCTCGTTTCAAATATGGAATATATACCTTGCCTATATCATCTGTGGTTCGTTTAGGATTGATGGATTCTTTTTTTATTTTAAACTGTTTTTGAATTTAGAACTTTTTAGAGTTATGCCTTGATTACACGCACTGAGAGGAGTGACGAGACTGTGCTGTCAGCCGAGTGCCATGTACGTGCAAAATACTCGGCGACTATGTTCACACGCAAAGAGCATAGGCCGAGAGCACTGTCTTGCCACTCTATTTGGTGCGTGTGATCAAGGCATTAGATATGTCTAAGTAATGGAATGATTGAAGAGGATTTTAATAATATGATAATTACGACTTAAGCTACTAGTAAACTTAGTTTATTTACATCAAAATGATCCTGTTTAACTCAAATCCCAGCTTCATAGGCGTAGTTTGACAAAAAATAATGTAAATAAACTACCAGAAATGTTTCAGAATTCTGCTGATTTGGCTAGTTATAAAAATGGAAATTTTGATTTTTTTCTGCATTCTCTAATTTTATATAGCCTGATGGTCGGTTCTTTATGCTTCAGCTGTATTTATTACGTGGAGCTAATATCCTCTAGCGTGTATCTCGTCCACCTTGGAGTCAACGGTCGGCTCCCCAGTTTTTTTTTTCAGTTTTCACCCGATCCTCACAGACAACTTAACTACAATTGGCAAGCCTCTCATCTCTTCTGACTTCAAGTCAAGTAATATTGCCGTGTTCTATATTAAACAGCGGATCAAACAAGTCGACTGACTTGTTGCAATGCAATTTACATACATACGTAACATTTCACGCATTCACCCAAAAACTTTCCAACACATTTCAAAACACAAAGTCCCTAAATACCAAACATAAAAATCGAAAATCCTACGACTTATCCCACTAAGTTATGGCGAATGAATATAAATGCCTTCAAATACTGCGATATGGCTGAATCGGCTGAAATATGTTTACAATAACGGCGAAGATATACAACCACTTAGCGGATGGAGGAAGGGGTGATATGCTTTGTTGTGAGGGAGAAGTTAGGACAGATATTTTGATGTTAGGTTTTTTTTTTGAAGCTGTATTGTTTCTTTCATTTACTTGTGTATTGGCCATCGTATTCTGAATACTAAGCACCCAGCTGGTTCATCCAGGGAACTATATCTGTCATCATCTTAGTAATATTGGAACCTGGGCATAGCTTAATTGCTCTTCTCCTTTTGGTTTGGGTATACGGCTTTTAAGAAAACCCCGGAAAAAAGGTCTGCTTAACTAGACAAGTGGCAATTCGTTCGCCGATGGCGTATCGTAGAATAGAATGACGATTTGAGGTTTATGACAGTCATCAACACATGTCATAAGCGTCAAATTCCATACATTCGTCCATCTATTGTATGATACGCCGCCAAACGAATTTGCCTCTTGGCTAAGCTTTGGCTAGCCGCTTTTCTTCCGCTCTTCTCTCCTAATTGAGGTATATGATGGCAATCGTCACCTTAAAAGGCTAAGCAAACCAAAAGGTCCTGCTTTCTTTTTTATGGAATAGGGAGGCAAACGAGCAGATGGATCACCTGATGGTAAGCGATCACCGCTGCCCATGAACACCCGCAACACCAGAGAAGTCACAAGTGCGTTGCCTTGCTTTTAAAAGAGAGGACGCACTTTTCTTGAAGGTTTGAAGGTCGTATTGGTTCGGAAATACCGCTAATCCTACTAGGGAAGTGGACTCTGACTTACAAAGTGCAAGCTTTGTGTGCAACCAGGACAAGCGCTAGAATGAAGACAGCATTTGCAGGCACTCAATTATGCATAATATAAGTATAAACGTGCACGAAAAAAATTATGTCAATTTTCTGTATCATGGTTTTTACTCTCTACACAATAATGGCTATATTTCTACAATACCTTACCAAGAATTCGCTCATTAATTTCCACAAACAAAACGAAACCACGACAGAAAAATCTATTAAATCGTACACACATATGCACACATATACATTTCTTTCTACAAACGTGTGAGTATGTGTGTGTGAGGGGGAATAGGGAGGCAAATCTTCAGTAGATGGATGTTCTAATATTCAAATGGGATACGGAACTATTATTGTTGGAGCTACTGTCGATATGTGTGTAGTGGAAAAGTTCTTGATATTAAGTGTGGACGCTTTTAGTACCACTTCATTCTTCGCTTTTAGTATCACTTCAATCTTCTAATATTTTACTCCAAAATTCATTTATGTGTAGTACAAAATTAAAAGAGTTTTTAATGAAAAATAGAATTCCAAATTCAGTGTGACCCTATTCCAGCCAAGCTATGTAAATATATATATATTGTGAGTGGGTCTATGTTGCGTCAGTAGTATATCACTACACACTGCCTATTTTGGACCGACTCGGAAATAAACCTAGGACCTCTTCCACGATATCTACTTCGCTATCTAGATAGTTAGAAAAATACTATCATTTGTATTTTTCTGAAAGGAGGAGCTACTTTAAGATTTACTATACTACCTAACTACTAACTACTTGAACACAAAGAGTACAAATTAAACTTTTGACATATTAGAATAACGCCAACCTTTAGCATCACACACATCAACCACCAACCGTTTAATCAGACACAATTCTAACATGACAAAAATCAAAACACGCGCAATCTAAAATATCTTGCCTCAAAATGAGCTGTCAAAAGTTAGATGCCTCGAGGCGTTTCGTCGTGGATCAAGACTGGTAGGGCGGCATAGAAGCAACTTCTTTGCATACTTCCCGCACGGGTGTTGGTGCGCGATACGTCACTTATATTATATTGTGTGCCTACATATTGTGTGGTAGGGGTGGGAACACATCGATAAGAATGGAGAAGCAAATAAGAAATTCTAAATATTCGTCTGAGCTAGACTTGAAATGTATTCTTAGCGCTTTATTCATCAATAAAAACCCCTATTAGACAAACCTATTCTTTTTTATAAAGGACACTTCAATTTGACTTCAGTTCGCCTGATGGTAAGCTAAAGACAAAGTCCCAGAAAGAGGGTCACCGTCATAAACATCTACCATGTTAACAGTGGTGGCACTCAGCTTGACGGCCTCATCAGATGCTTTTTCACGCCACGCTTAAAGGACCCGGGACTGTAGGAAGAAGAAAACACGTGAGCAGGCAGGGAGTTCCAGGTCTTAATGGTGCGGCATAGGAATGAGTCACACTGAAACGCTTGGTTCTAGCAGGTATACTGATAGGTCCTAGCTCCAGTATATAGACTGATAGCTGATGGCAGTTTTGGGTGGTTTTGTATAAATTGGTGTAATTGCCGTCATGGCTCCGTTCAAGGCATGTAGAGGCGTTCCAGAGTTGAATATTATGTTCACACTGTCACCAATAAATAGGTGCGGTCTGACAATAAGTATGGGATGAGTTTCAATTTCAATTCTTCCATAGTATTTTTCTTCATATAAGTAATACCTATAGGGCACAGAAGTATTAAATGTCGAACAAGCTTCTTACAATATGTTACTTCTAATATATAAAATTCTCGTGTCACAGTTTTCGTTGCCATACTCCTCCGAAACGGCTTGACCGATTTTGATGAAATTTTTTGTGCTTATCCGGTATCTATGAGAATCAGCCAACATCTATTTTTCATCCCCCTAAATGGTGCAGCGGGAACGGGATCTGACGCCACGGGTGCAGGGAAAAATTGGCGGTAAGAAGTTCGCCGGGACAGCTAGTAATTTTATAGAATTTAATACATTGCTGAGACTCTCATATTCTTTATCATATACTAGCTGACCCGACGAACTTCAAACCACCATTTTTTACCGCCTGCGTGGCGTCAGATTCCTTTCCCGCTACACCCTCTTCTATATTAAGCATGTATTATACATATAAACCGTCCTTTTACTCTATATATTTAAAAAAACCGCATCAAAATCCTTCGCATGGTTTTAAAGATTTATGCATACATAGGGACGAACAGGCACGGATAGCGACTTTACTTTATACTATATAGTGATTTAACATCACATCACATTCGATAGTTATTAGTAGGTTACCAACCACTATATTTATCAAAACTATCGATATTCTCTACAACATTCTCTACAAGTAAATCCGTCGACACTCCACATCTCTACGAGATATATCAGCTCACTTCATTTACTCATACCCGTATCTTTTGTTTGCGATATTTTTGACAAGTACAAAGCGAAATCTGTGCTTGTCATATGTTTGACAGACGACAAGGGGGGTGGGGAGGTCGGGTGGTGGTGCTAAGTCGTTATTAACTGCACTTGAAACCTATAGGTGGGTAGTTTCAGTTACTTTGTGAAGGGATGGGTTTTGTGTGGTCTTGTTTAATATTGACGATTAGTAGCAATGTGGTAGGTTCTATTATTGAGAGTGTCATAGGGTACAACAAAAATCAATGTTTAAAAATGATTGTAACATTATTCATTGATTCCGATAATTCGTAAGAATATTGGTAGATGACTCGACCGTCGCCTTAAAGACGGATAAAAATAGAAGGGATCGGGCGTATCTCGGTAACCTAGTTGATTAAGGCATTCCCCCTGTAAGGGAAAGATCGCGGGTTCGAGTCCCGCCCGAGAAGTTTCATTTTTCCCTATGTATTCGAGTGTCATAGGGTATATTGGGTATCGAAGCCCTGTACGCATATATAGTATGCGTACAGGGCTTCGATTCTACTAAAGCAAAACTATTGTCAAACCACAGAGATTGCAAAAAGCAGCATTAAAGTTTAGACTTTATTTCTATACACTAAGGTCCAAAATTAAATTACACTCTTTTATTCACTCTGCTAACAGTTATTTAATATTGAACCTTAAATGCATCGCTTTAAAGTCTATATTGTATTCCCGCTTTTTGCAATCTCTGTGGTTTGACAATAGTTTTGCTTTAGTAGAATCGATGCCCAGAACAAACACTCACATGCTCCTTTTTGAGAATTCTGTACCTCAAAAGGAAGAAACGGAGCCCTTAAAGGATTACTTCGTTCTCCGTCTGTCTGTCTGTCAAGTCTGTCTGTTTTCTCAGGAATGTGTGGGAGGCATCAAGTTGAAATATATACCACATAATTCAAAATTCAAAAATATTTTATTTTGCATAGACCATTAAATCGGCACTTACAAAACGTCAACATAAAGTAAATATTAAATACTAACTTATACTAGTAAATGGACCACCGGTTCGAAACGCGGCCCAGACCTAAGAAGACTCCGGCAAGAAACTCAGCGGGCTTTTTTTTTTGGTCTATTTACAAAATATTTACTTAGCCTAAATAGCCTTTGCGCTATGTATGTCTAATACGCAGTTCACCTAGGTCGCGTTATGACTAGTTAAAACGATAAGTAGGCATAACGCTAGTTAGACCTACTGCTACATAGGTTAGAACAGAGGAAGACAAAAAGAGTCATAGACCTACTGCATTACAGTTCAACCTCTAGGAAAGGAAGGTGATCAGTAAACCACTAGTCCTTTAAAAATGATTACATTACAGTTTCACGTGCCAGTACATAAGTAAACATTATATTATTTGAATAAAATATTTCAAATTTATAAATGATCAGATCAGTTAAGTACCACAAAAGATTTTACTTCCTATATCAACCTGTATAATGTTAGGCATAAAGCGATGTAGATCAAGGAAGATTTAGACATAAGTCGAAAAAGTCCTCATACGAAATTGGCAAACAGCGCTATCGATATACATCCACTCAGGCTAAAAGCTATTGAAGATGACATTTAGACATAACGCGAGCTAGGTGAACTACGTATTAGACATAAATAGTGCAAAGGCTAAATACCATACTCATGTCTATAACGTCTTGAAGCTGTGTAAAAATCAAACTTCTATGTCAACGTAATCAAAATACAAGGTGATTTTAGAGACGTTTCGGCAAAAAGGGATTTTGGCATAGTTTCAAGTTTCAGTGAAAGAAAAAAAAAATGTTTACAACTCCATACATTTTTCTGTTCATCTGAACATTATTCCCATACATTATCAAAAATAGTTATTTGTTATACAAGAGTGCAAAGTTGCTTTTTAACCGCGTGTTCAATTTTGATGACCGAGAAAGCGAAGGATTCTAAATTAGAATCCTGAGCGTTAGCGAGGGAATCAAAAGAGCACGAGGTGAAAAATCTTTGCACTCGAGTGCAACACGTAACTTTTCATTCCACCTCAGCGAGGAAATGACTAAATTAAAAAAAAAACGTTTACAATCACAAGATAGGTACACTTTTATTTCAGTTTAGGTATTAATTACTACATTATGACAGGTAAGTATTACAGAATAATCTCTAAATTATAACATTCTTGTTTTTAATAAGTATAAGGTTTAACAATGACGTGAAAAAATGCCGCGTAAAGAACCGCGTATAAAGCAAATTGAAAAAAGAACACCAAGAAGGTTCCGAGTCTGAGTTTTTAACAAATTAAAAAAAAGTTGTATGATAATATATTCGGCACCATAGTGGTAGCAGTAAATAGGTTTAATGTTTTTTTTAATTCACAAACTTAGTGCACACGATGTTCTAAATTCAATTTACTTTATCCTCTAGAGAATAAAAACGGCTTTTCCACTCAGATATTGAAGATTAAAAATACTCTTTCCGAGATGGTGGAATGAAAAAATGTTTTATTCTTTCTCCAAATTCAGATTCCAGATGATTTTGCTATTGAAACTGAGCCCAAATTCTTTTTTACCGAAACGACTATAAAATCACCCTGTAGCTTAAGTTACGGAATACTCGGTGTGCGAATCCGACTCGCACTTGGCTGGCTTTTTATTTGCAGTTATCCCCTTCAGATATCCCCCGAAATGTTATGTCGGACTCTAACCGACTAAACCACAAGTCGTCTTAGATCATCAGATGCTGTGGTGTAAAATTGCCTAAGACATATCGCATCACGGTTGACCCAGGGGCATTTTCAGTTTCGAGATGACCCCTCACAAATAATCTCATACCCTTATCGATATTCACATTTTAAACAAACGAATTCGTAATATTTTTTAGAAGAGTGAGTATATTTTAGCCACGTCAAGATCTTCGGAACACATGCCAAAGAGGTTAGCTGCAAACTGGTGCAGTACACCGGTCGATTGACAGTTGAAGCTCTGACACTCCTCTCAAACTGCGAAGAACCGGACAATAGCTTTGAGTTGTCAAAAGTCAAATTATGGCAAGAAGAAGAGGGTGACCAACCTCGAGCTCCAAATTGCACTTTAGGTGCACTCGAATGACCAGAAGACTTTTGTGAAAGTTTTTATGCATCCGTATGAAATGTTCTCTTTGAATATCCATACTTACTAACATTATAAATGCGAACGTAATTACTCTGTATGTCTGTATATCTGTATATGTCTTTGTTACGCTTTACTATATCGGCTTTGATGAAATTTTGTTTACAGGGGTAGATTAGACCTTAGGAAAGGACATAGGCTATATTATTGGTCACAATGACCGACATCCATGCGGGTGGAGCCGCGGTTACAGCTAGTTTTAAACATGGGGAAGTTTGTGAAAATTATTGGTTGTTTGTAATTTAATCACGAACGACTAGCTGGAATTTGGTACAGGAAAAGATTATAGTCTCATATAATACATAAGTTTAAGTTTGACATTTGATGACGAAATTAGGTTTCCATGGCTTACAGGAACGGAATTAGAAACCCACGAAGGCGGTGCCACAGGATCTGGTTCAAAATATAGCAGTTTAATACATAAACATTGAAACAGTATACAATAATAACCAAACGTAGTAGGTAAGCATTATCATCTCATTTAACATAACTCAAAACTACAAACACAATATGAAACACATCCTGAAAATAATGAACGGTGCCGTCACCCAGCGTTTTCACATACACGTCACATATAAAAGCTATGAGAATTAAACTAGAACAATTTGACATGTGGTGGCATAATGTTGTACCCCCACTTCGCCCCCCTTTCGATACTGCGAACGCGTTTAGACACCTTGAGAATGGATGATGTTATGTTGTGAGATGACGAGGTCCAACGAGTTCAAAATTTATTTAAAAAAAAACATATTCAGTGCTACGAGGATGGGCGCCTTTACACAGTCTATCTTGAGGAAATACCGCTATTGATTGATTTGTTGCCGAAAAGAAGAAAAACTTGACAAAAATCACCCAGGAAGAGGTAGGTGTTATACGAATTAATTTAAAACAGTGGATTTGACTCAGACAATATTCCAATCACTCAATTAATTAGTGGGCTAATTAATTGATTGACTTAATTGGAATGTGGTCTGAGGTGGTGGGTCACAGTCCACTGCTGGCCTCTGCCAATTCCAATTAACTCATCATTATCCATTTGGGTCTGAACAATTTTCACATACGTGGGTGAAATTGTAAGCAAAAGCTTATTTTTATACAACTTTTGATGGTTGTTTAGTCTTTCTACTTTTGAGAAACTACCTATAACATTAGCAGAACTCATAAATATTATCATTTTTATATAACTTCGGATCGGGGTAGCGGATTTCTTTTACCAGAGAACTGAGACAACAATGACGTTTAAATTGGTTGAATTATTTTTGGAAATAATTATAAGTTTTCGACGGTTAGTCTAGCCATAGTTCGATTCCTTGGAGAACTAACTTAAAATATTAATTGCCATTGATACCATATAACGTGGGACGACTTGCATCGACGACATCCATCACGCATAAAACCATCCAAATTCCTTGCTTGAAACATACATAATTTGATTAATTTTCGACTGGCACAAAATGCGAGACTAATTAAAACTAGTGTAAGTGGCTGCCGCGATAAGGGTAGTTTCGGGGTGTCTACCCCCGCTTAGATGTGCCGTATCGGCTTTCGGATGATATTGTTTATACGAGTATTTGTTGTGAGATATTTAATATCATGTAACAAACAATATCGCGATACATTTTTTTATGGGACGAACTGTTGACTGTCCAAATCTGTGATGCAGTGCTTAAAATGGTTAAAATTAAGGGCACATTTGCCCTCTCAACATTGCCGGGGTCCAAGCCAACCTTACCTGCAAACCAAACCTGCTGCTTTGCAGATCGGACTCTAGGGCAAGTTTTTATGGCCGGATTTGGACGCCCCTTTTAACATTGTCCTATCATAAACCACAGTTTGTCATGACTTTTAGGAGATAGCGTAGGATACCGGTTGGCTTCGGTCACGAAGACCTTGATGAGCTCTATAACACTATGCACATTGCACAGTATACACCTACTCATTCTTATAGCTCATAAATTGTTCAAAATCCACCCTAATACTCTTGCCAATACTGAAAATATCAACTATGCCACTCTTTCACTGTTTTACCTGGTGCATTTATAAGTCCATATACCAAAACGGCGCACTTAAATCGGCCGTACGGCTCATCCGTGTAGATTGCGACCACTTTTCGCTAAGTACTTATATGAAGCGTTTGACTTTGACAAGGCATACTTAACCATTACTTGTGTTAGCTCATCATATCGCTAACTACTTTTAACACCCCCAATGTGGGGTAAACTAATATAAAGTTTTACTTTGGAATAAATTTATTTAATGTATTAAACAGATTCAGTTATTTCATTTTTTGTGTCGGGACTTTTGAATTCGTTCTTAAATACAGTGGTCGTATGCAGCAAAAAAATATAAATCCCTGAAAGGGAAGATGCAGAGGTGTATTAACACCAACATTTCGCCAATTATGATTTTAAATCCCACGTAAAAAGGGGCGAGCTTTTTGCCATCAAGTGGTCATATAGGGGTGTATTTTATGGTGTATATTTCCTTGACCGTGTATACAAATGACCACTGTATTGAATTTTCTAGAATATGAAATAAAATGTTGTTGAAAAAAAAAACAAAGAAACATTCAGAAATACAAAATCCATACTTAATATTATAAGTGCGAAATTAACTCTGCCTGTCTGTCTGTATGTTACGCTTTCAAGCCTAAACCACTGAACCGATTTTGATGAAATTTGGCATAGGGGTAGATTAGACCATGAGAAAGGACATAGGCTATGTTTCCTCGCGATAACCTACATCCATGCGGGCGGAGCCGTGGGCAAAAGCTAGTAGATATAATATATTTATTCATGCTCATACACACAAATATATATTTTACACTGTGCAGACATCCATCCTGCGACCTCAAACATAGCTTTTAAAAGATCTGCCCCTACGCTATAGTACGAAACTAATGATTACATAAAACATAATGTAAAGCTTAAACTAAAATGTAAACAGTGATTGAAATATAGCGATCAAAACAATCTATTTCTTCAAAATCAACCTAAAATAACCACAATACCAAACATAAATCCTTAGAAAAGCAAGATTTCGTGAGCACGAAGACATTACTCCATCTGTCAGCCTCTATCTCGGAAACTCACATCGGACGTATGACACAGATATGTTCATTTTCTAAAATAATCAACACATAAATTGCGCGGGGTATGACAGAATTGGTGAGACTTTGATAGACTAGTATTTCCACCTTGCTGTGGTCCAATAGCTTCGTTTACGGCACCCTTTGCTCGCGAGCTAAGAGTGTACACATGAACAGTCTATACGTGTACACTAATATACATACATGTACACATGACAAGAAATCTTATTGTTAAGCTAACTGAACTACAAATTGAGGAAATAACAGTGAGTCAACATTAAAAGTAGTGAAAAAATTTATTCATCATCGTATTTTAATTGAAATTCTAATTCAAAAAATCATTAATTTCATATAAATTTGTTTGGAATTGTCTTTATGTTTTCCTCTACCGTGCAGTGTGCGACATGGCAACTACTGAGAAACATTACCAGAAAACTCAGTAAGAATCTTTTGTTAAAAAGAAAATCGTCTCGCAGGTATGTTAATTTTCTTGTATTGACTTAGAGCGACTTATTCTAAGTATTTTTATCATTCAAATAGTCTAAAATGTTATAATAATGCTACACAATTTGGCCTTAACATTTTTGGTTTTCAAATTATTTATGGAAAATGTTCTGATTTTGTAGTAGAGTTTAAGAGTCACTATTGTTTTTCGTTAAATCCGTATTCACATGACATACATACAAAACAAAATTCAAACATCGACTTAAACTAAGTTATCGTGGAGTGCGAACCGACGACACACAGTCGAGAATAATTCATCGAACAAATGCATAAATCAAAGGCAATACTCACTTCCCAACCACCACGGATACCAACAAACTTAAAAATCAAGCAATAAAGAGCCTTATCTCAACGGAATAAAGTATTCGAGATTTAAAATAGTGGCTTTCGTCACGGTAAAGTTTAGTGTGTATGTGTAGCAATTCGAAATTCAAACGGGCGCCTATCGTAGCCCGGTGATTGGTCAGGGCGCGCGTGGCTGCGATATAAATAGTGCGGTTTGCGCTAACTGTTAGGCTAATATGGAATGTGGGATTGATTAATTGGGGAAATTTCTATATGGGAACATTGGGGACACGTGTGGGGATTTGTTCTATAGAGGTCAGAGGCAAGTTATTTTATACAAAGGAAACATTTTTTTTTAGAAAATTATATCTAGATATACAGCTTCCCTAGCTATCCCTATGAGTAACAATATATATATCAATGTTCCATTCATTTCAAGGACTACTTTATCAATTTTAAACTTCATTCGTCAAAATCAGCATTGTTAAGACAGCATCAGAAAGATTTTGACTCCCTTCGAGTTGACTGATTGTTATGATATTTGGTACACAAGTTTAGTTCAGACAATAATACAATTATCAACAAAACAGTTAGATTTGCGCTTAATATAAGAGTTTTAAGATCATTAACTTCGTCGTCAAGATATTTACGACGCTGACTATAGTTCTTATGGTAAAACAGGTGAAAATACAAATACACAGACATAAACTGCAAAGTTTTAGTCAAACGCTTTGCTGCAGCCATGTGAAAAATGGACAATATAAGATATTTGTAAAAGGAACTACTAAAACGTAAATAGATGACCTTACATAAGGAAAGTGGTAACTGTAGTGAACAGTATTGTTACCTTAGAGTTTGTAATACCAGGTATACCAAATGCCAAACCCTCTGCAGCCTTTATAAAGAAGAAAAGAAGAGAAGAAGATACTAGCAAAATAATGTATAGAAGAACCGTATAATGCTGCAAAGAAACAACTAGAATAACTTCTCAAAAAACTGGTTAGGCAATAAAAAAGAAATGTAATTTAACTAAATAAAGAAAGTCCTACTCCATACTATTCGATTGTCAAGTAAAATATGCAGAAGGCTTCACAGTGGACAGGAAAGCGAGATCATGTCTCCCACCTTATGGCCACCATAGCGAAACACAAGTACTATGGTATCCATGAATATTGGTGGCAATGTGATTGACAATCTGGATCAAATGTTGGAGCTGGCTGAGGTTGAGATAAATAGTTAGAAACTAAGCAATTGTAATGATATGTTCCTATTAAGAACGTAAAGTGCAAAATATTTAGGTTATGTATAATTTGGCAATCGGTGACGATGATATTCCGAGGAGGGCCAGACCGTAAGGAATGGCTCTGGGTCAGCTGGGGTGTGAGGGATATGTCGAAAACCACCTCACCTCCGGCCTAGCAAAACGACCCTCAGTCAGCGTGCGGTTTTAGTCGGTTCGAGTCCGATATAACTTCTCGTTCCGGCTCCGGCAGGGGAGGTATTCGTGGGGATTTCCGAAAAAAAGTGATGATAGGTCGAATATATAACGTATTTTATGCCTTTTTTAGGGATCCATATGATTTTCGTGGGTAGAAAACGGAAAAATCACCGGATCAGATCGGAAAAATAATCGTGGGTATATCTTCATAGGTTGTAAACGGAAATGTCCATACTTTACCTTCTTCGATGAAGCAGAACTCTTTAGACAACCCAAGCAATCTAACAAAAAATAAACAATTTCTTTACTTTATTACCTACAAAAAATCTCGAACACAAAAGATCTAGAAAACAAAAGAAATCTTCATCTTAATAATAATTTGTTCTAATTAAACTAAAACCATAATTACCAATTACCAAACATGTCCGCAATACATTAGGCCGGTCGCAAGCGCGCGACTAATAAGACCATCGCGCGACAATCGTGTCGTCCGTCTCTAATATTGAAATGGTGATTTACGACAACTATAAATCTGTTCCGTGTCCACTTGTCCGGCTTACAAACGTCGGATAATCGCATGACGGATTTGCGTTATGTCTGAATGTACAATTGTACCTTTACGGCGCATTGGAGGGTGAATTACATTATTTTGATGTTGGTAATTTTTAATAAGATACTGTTAGTAGTTTATGCGAATATTGCTCATGGTAATAAAACTATTTATAAAAGACTAGCTTTTGCTCGCGGCTCCGCCCGCGTGGATGTCGGCTATCGCGACAAAACATAGCCTATGTCCTTTCTCAAGGTCTAATCTACCCCTATACCAAATTTCATTAAAATCGGTTCAGTGGTTGAGGCGTGAAAGCGTAACATACAGACAGATAGACAGACAGACAGACAGACAGAGTTACTTTCGCATTTGTAATATTAGTATAGATTCTATCGCAATTTTTAACCATTTACAACAGCTATAGTTACGGCACATACTAACGAGGGAGTCTACTGAGAAGCAACCGAAACGTCGGGCTATATAGTATAAATAATATTGTGATAGTATTTCGGTAAAAATAGTTTCAACTTTTACACTTTTAAGATCAAGTGAGTGTGAATTTTATTGCTTCATTCGAGTAAGTATGTGGCGTAGAGGTAGAGCGTTCGACTGCTAAATCAGAGGTCCCAGGTTCGATGATGCTCAGAGCAAATATTATTTGTATGCATGATATGCATATATGAATATGTGTTGGTCTCCCGTTCCCACATTTAAGCTGAATGCATGTATTAGAGTGGAGTGGCGGTAGTGAACGCGACCGCTACGCAGGAAGCGTGGATTCGATTCCCGCTCAGTGCAAATATTTGTATGCATGAATATGGCTATTTGCAGTGGTCTGGGTGTTTCTATGTATAATAATTATGTATGTATTTACAAAAAAAAAAGTATCTAAGTATGTTTATCCGCATTCTAGATTCCATAACACAAGCTAGTTAAGCTATGCTATGCTTACCATGGGTCTAGATAGCATAGTGTGGAATGTTGTGGCATACTTAAAACAATAAATATAAAAATCTAACCGGGGATATGTCGTAAGACCATCTCCTAAACCACCGCCCCGTGATTATTACACACCATACAGAACCCATTACGAATAATTAATCATGCATGTAGCAAGCCGAACATTATCAATAAGTCATCAAATCGACTATTGTCTCGCGTGTAATTGAATGTTGGAATGGACTGGTTCAGTCAATGTGAAACGACACACTGCAGATCATTTGGCTAAGGATAGATTGCAATACAGGACAGCGTTGACAACTAAGTACTTGCATTAATTGTATAATAATGAAAGTTGAAGTTAAAATTTAAGGTTCTGGACTTTTATGTAAGAGATTGTCATTAAAATCCTTCGATCTATACGAGTACATATAAAATTACTTGTCTCTACTTAGTGACAGACTGATTCATCAACGCAGAACCTAAACCGCTGGACCTAAAAACTTGAAATTTTGACAGTATATGCATTTTATGATGTGAGCGTCCACTAAGAAAGGATTTTTGGAGATTCTGCTACTAAAAGAGTAAAATAAGGGATGGAAGTATGTAGAAAGTCCGTCATTTTCATAGCTAGATGCACTAAATTTCATAAACCTGAGTCTTTTAAGAAATAAATGAACACGTGTAACAGCGTTTTTTCAAAATTTACTATTATTTACTACTAAGAGGGTAATATAGATTATAAACGTTTGTATGAAAAGCATGAAACTTCGTACACCTACGTTCATTGAGAAATGTTTTGTCGCGATAGTCGACATCCACGTGGGTGAAGTCGCAGGCAAAAGCTAGTTTAAGATAAAAATTGGGGTGACTGTTGTCTAACAAAATGCTGTCTGTGGTGATTGACTCTTAGTCCTCAAGAATCTTGATGAAGCCTTGTTCATCCCTAAAGTATTGAAAGGTAATTTATGTACCTATGTATAGACCGCCAATGTATGCATATACGTGTATGACAGCCTCTATGGAGTGGCGGTAGTAAACGCGACTGCCATGCAGAAGGCGCGAGTTCGATCTCCGCTCAGTGCAAATATTAGTATGTATAAATATGGCTATTTGCATTGGTATGGGTGTTTCTATGTATAATATGTATATATTTACAATAAAAGTACTAAGTATATTCATTCGCATCCTAGATTCCATAACACAAGCTAGTTAAGCTTACCTTGGGTCTAGATAGCGTTGTGTAGAATATTGTGGAATATTTAATTTAAGTATTTAAATCGTCACTTTATTCCCGAAGGGTTAGGCGGGGGCGAATTCACATTCACATTACACCAATCATTGTATTCGGTCCCAGGTAATAGGAGTGAGCCTATTACCGTATCCGGGCACTATTGTTGACTCAAGCCATGCATCTGAGGGTGGATCTGGGCTGTATATATCTGTCTGATGTTAAACAGCCCTATTCCTTAGGCACCTTGGACGATACCGCATGGGAAGAGATGAAGTGCCCCAGATTCTACTCTGCCAGGAACTACACGATTGAAAACGTCAAAACTATTCCCGTTTAAAATTACATATAGGTACTCGCACTTTTTTAGGGACATTCGCGTAAACTTTAGAAAATATCATACTATTCTATTTAGTTTACAAATGAAGGCGAGCATGGACAACAAAAACAACTGAACATACCTATTTATTGTTTTTTCTGATCCACAGCAAATATTCCGGAATGCAGTGCCACCTAAATTATCATAAAACTCGGAAACAATGCATCTACCTGGCCATTCTGGACAATCCGATAATAACAAGATTATTATTAGACATGAATTATAGTCGCAATTAGAC
Source organism: Eilema sororculum (assembly GCA_914829495.1). Taxonomy (NCBI): domain Eukaryota; kingdom Metazoa; phylum Arthropoda; class Insecta; order Lepidoptera; family Erebidae; genus Eilema; species Eilema sororculum. The sequence continues at coordinate 19,305,973 of OU618536.1, forward strand.
GCGACAGGCCAGGGAAATGGCCGCGGTCGGTACAATACAGCGGACGCTGGTGGACAGCTATGATGTAAATCAATCAAGTGGTGAATGGGACATCATTCTAGAACATTCATGTACATACTGTTATAAAATTAGTTACTATTGATTACATGCCGAGAGCCACTTCGCAATTAGAGATGGCCCTGGGTCAGCTGGGGTGGGAGGTGGCTCTGCTGGCTATACCACTAATTGAAGACCAAGCGACGGCGTGTGGTTTTATTCAGTTTTTTTATATCGCTTAGGTGGCAGACAATCACACGGCCCACCTGATGGAAAGTGGTTACCGCGGCCTATGGACGTATGCAACACCAGGGGGGTTACACTCGTGGTGCCTACCCTGAAAAAACTTTCTAATGTCCTTCTTGAAGTACCCCATATTGTAGTCGCTTGGGAAAACCACGGCAGGGAGTTCATTCCACAGCTTGAGCGTGCGTGGGATGCAGTTCCTTTCGTATCGCACGGTGCGCACCGTTTTCAGATGCAATGTGTGGGGATGAATTCCATGCCTATGGTGAGCTGTGCGATGATGGATTGTAGCTGTGGGCATCATGTCAAATAATTCATCTCAGCACAAACCATTATATAGGCGGTATAAAACACACAGTGAGGCAAAGTCCCTCCTGAGGTTGAGAGGTTCCACATCGCCTGCGAGTATGGGACTGTCGACGAGCCTCAACGCTCGTCTTCGCACCGAGTCGAAGGTGTTAAGCTGGCGTGCGGGCGCTCCGGCAAAAAGGTTACAGTAGTACTTCATGTGGGGCCGAACCTGCACCTTATAAAGAAGGAGTCGCTGTCGCTGCAGTGAAGTACTGCTTCACCCTGTTAAGAACTCTGAGTTTCTTTGCGGTATTGGAGTTTGAGTCCGACATAACCACGATGATGCACAATTGATGATCTGGCTGAAGTTTTTATCTCAGGCTTGGCAGATCGGATGGTGGTCCCTCCCGGTAAAGCTGACACACAAATTATGATGATAAATAAATTCAAATGTTCACAGCAAATCAAATAAGCTGCAGTTCTAGGTGTTTACCAATTAATTTATGAAGAGTTATGGTCTCATAGTTTCTTCATCAAATCAGTGCGATATGGTCAATTTTAATTGTATTCTATATCTAACCATCAATAGCTTAATACATAATTCAAAATAAAATGCAAACAAAAACAACCTAAATCCCAATCCAATCAACAAACAACATCATGTATACGTCAAACAACAATGATACCGATTCAAACAACACCTCGCATAACTGGCTCAATCAAAGGGCCTGGACAGACAGACAAATGGAATTGTCGCAGTGCGCGCAGCCGGCGGCAATTAGTAGCATGCTCACTAGTTCCGATATGAAATACAGCCACCCGAATCAGCTAAGACATATAGATTAGGCGCGATACACACGAGCGATTTGTTCGGTATCATGATTTTGAATTTATTATACACTAGCTTTTGCCTGCGGCGCCGCCCGCGTGGATGTCGGTTATCGCGACCAAACATAGCCTATGTCCTTTCTCATGGTCTAAACTACCCCCATACCAAATTTCATCAAAATCGGTGCAGTGGTTTAGGCGTGAAAGCGTAACATACAGACAGACAGAGTTACTTTCGCATCCATATCCATATCCATACTAATATTATAAATGCGAAAGTAACTCGGTCTGTCTGTCTGTCTGTCTGTCTGTATGTTACGCTTTCACGCCTAAACCACTGAACCGATTTTGATGAAATTTGGTATAGGGATAGATTGGACCTTGAGAAAGGACATAGGCTATGTTTGGTCGCGATAACCGACTTCCACGCGGGTGGAGCCGCGGGCAAAAGCTAGTTTATAATATTAGTATGGATACTTACATGAAATCACGCCTTTAACGTGAACTACCATCTTCATTTTACCAATCATTGGATTTGGTCCCACGTAATAAGGGCCGTGCGCCTATTGCGGCAGTCCGGGCACTATTGCATTGGAATTGTAATGGAATTTATTATATCGTTCATATAATACAATTATTGACTTTTGGTATGCTGTTGACCACAGCGACATGTCACAAAGGTGTTGGTAGATCATCTGTACACCCACCAAAATAGTAATTTTATCTTACTAAAAAACATGTAGATATTGTATGTTTCGCATCATCTAGCTAAGCTAGCAAGTTAGTGTTAAGCCACAAAAATAATAGTAGTTAAACAATGCCTACTGTGGGTCTAGATAGCGCTGTGTAGACTGTCGTAAAATATTTATTTATTATAAGGCCTTAAACTGTGTCAATATCATTTGTATACAAAGACTGCACTTAATTTTTTTTTACTTTTACTTGAGTGACTGCAGTCGGAATTTGCCTTTGAATCCCGAAATGTAAGCTTGCCTCACAGTATCGTCCTTTTATCAGTGAATTTCTCACCAGCAATAGACGTTTGATTTATTTTTCTATTATAAAATAGTCCTGTTTAACGAACTGAGTTTGCAAATTTTGGTGTAGGTACTATATCTCTGTAGGTATGTACTGTAAAAACTAAAAATATTATCAAATATAATAATTGTTAAACTTATTTTAGGTCTATCTAACCGTGTGTCATACTATAGTTACCACCCTATAACATATGCCAAATCCATGGTTCAACCGTTTTGCATTCGACTGCCTACTCCCTTTTAGATGACGTCAATATGCAGAATCACTCTCAATACCAAACGACACAACCACCAACTAAAATTCCAGCAATTTTCAACCGTATCTTTATGGGATTAAAGTTGAAATTGTAAAAACAGTGATGGTTTTAGAAACTATTTGTATATTAGATATTAGATTCAATGTCAGGCTGTACTCCTGTGAAATATAGTTTCGCCTTCATTGAAGCTATGATAAATTGATATCGTCCGGGATGGTTATTGAATAACAAGTATGGCTTGTTGATCGTTTGCATCATTTGTGAGGCTTTGTCGCAAGTGTTTAGACGGCCTTATATTATGTTTGCTTGTAGTCGATTGCAGAGAAGAATTGATTTTATTTGTTTAGTATGTTGCTTATACTATAGTATTGTATTTCTAACATGTTAACATATATATCGGAAAAATTTAGAAAAAATCTCATCTTTCGGAAAATGGTTTCAGTATGTCTTTTATAAAGGACAAAATGACGATATGACTACATCGTTTATGAAAGGCATTTATGATGTCAGATTTATTTTTGTTTACCTTTATGTTGTTGAATTTGTAGTGGCGTTGGGCTAAAGTGGCAGTTGCTGCCGAAAGGTCGCTGGTACAAACTCTGGTTAACTGATTTGAATACTAACGCAAGCAATTTAGCTTAGCCGACTGACTGTTGGTGGGAATACTGGTAATTTTAGTTACTAGAATAGTTATAAGACATTTGATCAAGTGTGAGTCAGATGAATATATATTGGTAACCTTTGCTTTACTTGGGCGTGGAAAAAATCCAAAAAACCAGGCTAAATGGTTGGAGAGAAGTGACGACGAGTTCCTATGACCCGTTTCTTATCGGTTTGACTTTGTCTCGCCTTTATCCTATACGTAAGACATTGTGACTACATTAATACATATAATAAGTATAACGTGTGCACTCTAAAGTTGGCTAAAACAGAAATATTGATAGGTAGCTAATTAGGTATAAGTATAAACCAATGAGTCGCATAGTTATAAAATTGGTTCAAGTGCGCGCGCGCTATTCTAAGAAATAGTGAAGCGACTAATCGACTCTTTATAGCGACCATATTGCTGGCATTTAACTCACTCAAAGAAGCGCTATTCAGCAGGGTAATGGCACCAGCCTTTTGGGCACGGTACCAGTAGAGGTCGATGGGGAGGGATTCTACAATGCCTAAAGTTACAGTCTCTCCCTCTTCTTTTTAACACGCTTATAATAGCTTCACTTGTAACTATGTATGTAAGAAAATCTTGGAATCTTAATTTGATCCACTTTCCGGTCTTCGATTTGGATGAAATTTTGCACACGCTCTGAGTTCTTATGACATTACATGACGAATACGAAAAAAATAGGCACGTGACTTAAATCCAATATGGCGGACGTCCAAGATGGCGGACAGGCTATTTTGTACTTTTTAGTGTGTGCTAAAAGCGTGTTCATTTATTCAGCATCAAGTCGTTCTAGTCCAAAAGGTTCTAAACTCAAATTACTTTAATAATATTCATGTTCACCTTGACAAAGGTTTTGTTTATTGTTAATTTCCTTTGCATTTTTGTATTATTGAATTTGTTAGCATATTATTGAATTTGGTTAATAGAGCTCAAAAGAATTCTACCGGCTTCTTTTTGAACATTTCCAGCTTTCACTGCTGGAGAGATATTATGTTCTTTACTCAACCATAAATTCTTCCCAATCGCCTAAAACAATTCCAACCACATTCTTATCATTCTATCTCCGCTATCAATCAAAATACCATACAGAGATGCAAATAGGATTCACAAAGTAGTGCAGCCATTAGGCTTGCACCGTGCATGGCGTGTAATTTGCTACTATCTTCAATCTTGCCCGCACCGCAGTCCGGCAGTAACAAACAAGCCTCGGACATTAGCTGGAAAGCTACTTGTGACATCTAAATTTCGGCTAGCCACATGGTATGGTGGGATTGTACAAGTGATGTTTAGAGTTGGCATTTGTTTAAGGAGAGTTGATCAATTGACTTCATGGAACTACTGGGTAGGTATATATTTCCGTTACAAGTAGCTATTACCACTTGTTCCATGTATGGAACTAGTGCGTTGCAAAAGTTCCATGTGGAACTGGCTTCATGGAACTACTGGGAATAATCCATAGAAAAAAATGAAAAATAATTAATGAGTTTGGAAAATAATTTCCATTGTTATTTTTTTATGTCCAATTTAAACTGTTAAAAAATCCATAAAACTAGGTTTTTTTAATGATTTATATTGGACACTTGAAGATGGACTTGGTAACGTGGATGAACTGATCGATAGAAAAATGCTGGCAGAGGGTTTTTAAACATTATGTACTAGCAAAAAACTTGAGCTTTATGAAGTCTGGCGTAGTTTTTAGCGTAGTCAATACAAAATTATTAATGTTCATTTATAATAATGGTTATAAAATAGATTTGAAGTTAAATTACTATGAACAAATCTATAGGCGTGAGAATTTTTCAGTAAATTTACTACAAAAATGCTCAGGTTTTAGGATAGTGTCTTGATCTTAATATTCAAAATCACTGTGTTAAAGTACAAATCTAGCTTCGCTGGTTTTGAAGATCATAATTAGGTATATGAATGAAAACTTCACAAGAACCTACCATATACAAGAAAAAGCAGTCAATCTCATGAGTTGTTTACATTAAAAAAGTTCTGCCTTGAATAAATTAAAAATTGGCCATGATATACAACACAGGTTGTATTATAGGTCCATGGTTTTATCTATTTTGATTCGAACGATTTTGATTATGTAAAGAATTTATTCCCAAGTGATCCCGGGTTTAAATACAGATAGTAAAAAAGCTAAAAATTTAGCTATTATTAGCTTTAGCGGCCAGGTCTATATAGTTCGTAGATCTGCGGTCACGCGTCCAAGCGCCGTGCGAGACTACAAAACATATCGGTGGTGGTCGCTCGTCGCAGATAACTGCGCGGTGCGATCATTTTGTGTACGTTTTCACGACAGCACACCTAGGGGGTAAGCAGAGAACCGGAACCTTCGGGGGGCAGAGAATCGGAACATTTTTCAATAAATGTTTACTGCAGCGCCCCCTAGTGGGTTGTCACCGTAACACCTATCTAAGAACATGCACCAATCAAACCCAAACCAATAATTGAAAACTGCATCAAAATCGGACTAGTAATTTTGGAGAAAATTGGTGACATTGATTTGTTTTAAAAATGCTTCTGTAGCGCCCCCTGTTGAGTTGTCATTGGAACACCTATCTAAGAACATGCTCTAATTAAAGCCGAATCCAAAACTGAAAACTGAATCATAATTGGATTGGTACCTAGTTTCGGAGAAAATGGCAGCATGGATTTGCACAAACAAACACATTAACATTCTCTCACCCCAAACGCATATACCGTCTCCGTTCCGTCATGGGTAAAGAGTAAGGAAGACGTTTAAGAAATATAATACGAATAGTGTCGCTAGAACCTACCCAAAATTGTTTGTCAGCTCTTCAATCATGTAGTGTGGAAGGTAAAGCAAATTCATCAGTAGTTGTATTGCATGCTTCACTCCTCCTCCCTGCCTTAAATGGCTATAAGGACATCAACTCGACCTCATCTACAAATATGATCCATTGGACCTCCATGTTACAATTGGACCCTCAATCTTGGATTTCATTTTTACTTTAGTGCCCATTAGAACCTCTGTCAAACAACGAGTTCCATTCGACCTCATTTGTACATCTTCATTTTGAAAAAGTTAAAATACAATCACGCAATTGCCGTCAAGCTTGCAGCAAGTGACCAATTCCCTTTTCTTTCATTTTATTTTCCACATAATTCATCTCTTCGATTAAAGGATCTGTTAATTTCAAACCCCGGACCGCAATCAATAGATTTCTCCAACTCCCACCTCAAATAACTGCCAAGAATTTTTAATCAAACCCCCCCAATGCTATCAAACGCCACAAATTAACAATTCCAACTTTCAATATACGTCATAACCCTAAAAAGCTGGCGGGTAAAAACGACCAACTTAATAGGATTGACAAGATTCCCGACGACCAATAAAAGATGGGGGCCGATCCCATAAAAACTATAAGAAGAAAATATGTCTAGAGGATATTTCGTAAGCTATATCCGTGTCCATTCGTTGAGCCCAAATGTCATACCAATGAATTCATGTCCCGCAATTTTTTTGCACAGTTTATCGCGTTTCTTTATTGCGGTCGGTCTTTTCGACCCGGGTATGTATTTTTATGGACGTTCGAGGGTTAGCTTGTACCGCAATTTGTTTATAGCACACATATTGGTTTCACAGTCTATCTTTAAGTCCGTTTTATTTTTAGGGTTTTTAATAACGGTATTCATATATCGTTTATATGTATTTTATTAGAAATAAAAGGTTTTATTGGACATGTATGACTATTTTAGGGTTTTTATTTACTTTGATGTAATTCAATTTCGTTTTTACACTAAGATGCCACAATAAGATATCCAGACCAACCTCGTCTTTGGCTCAGGTTTGCCTCTTGGGTTGGAGTGTCTTTCGGCAGTCCATTCCATAAAAATTAAGATAAAATTTTTCTACTGTACTATCGGAACTGGTTGCCATCAAACACCAAAAATTCCTTGTTGACAACTGGTTATGAAACGCAGTTGCGATGGCGGCCGACATTAACTCTTGCTTAGTAGATAAAAGCAACATCTAAATGAATAAAGTAGACCTCGGAAAGTGAAAACCGCAAATGCAATCGAGAATAACGCTCAGTACGCTTAGTAACCTTATAATCGTATAATCTATACTAATATAATAAATGCGAAAGTAACTCTGTCTGCCTGTCTGTATGTTACGCTTTCACGCCTGAACCACTGAACCGATTTTGATGAAATTTGGTGTAGGGGTAGATTAGACCATGAGAAAGGACATAGACTATGTTTGGTCGCGATAACCAACATCCACGTGGGTGGAGCCGCGGGCAAAAGCTAGTATTATAATATTCACTCGTTCACTTCATCAAACAATCAATTACCCTATCGCGGTACATTGCTGGATATAGGCCTTTCGTAATGTACACTATTGCTACCAATCCTCCGCCTTCAACATGCAGAATCAGTCTCTATACATTTACTAAAAAAATATATAGTTTTACTAGCTGATGCCCCCGGCTTCGCCCGTGTGGAACTTGATTCCATTCTCACAACTCATAGGAACCTATTTCCAAAAAAAAAATGTTCTGCATACGTTCCTTGAAATTTCTGGGAGCCTAGAATTCCATGCTAAAAGTACCAGGCTCACAGAATTACCTATTCCGTGACAAAAGGACTGTTTTTAAGGCCTTTCCGGCAATTATTCGAATTTTTCTCGCCGTAAAAACATACTTGAACTATAACGAACATAAAAAAAAAATGGCCAAATTGGTCCAGGCGTTGTTGAGTTATGCGCTTATCAACACATTTATCGATTCATTTTTATATGCCCACAACTCAAAAGTCATCGAAAACCAATCAAAACCGAAGTGATATTGTTCAAAAGTAGTACCAATATTTCTTACGACATAATTATGACACTGGAGAGAATGGGGGACATCAAACACTCCAATAATAAGACAAAGGCACTGAATACAAAGGGCTGTATTATAAAAAACGGGGGCGCATTCAATATGGAGAGCTTTCGACTCGATCTCACCAAGACATCCATTAGGTATTATTGAAAATTTTAATATCAAAAATTGCGGGCGCTTGCTTTAGCAGTACGACACGATTTTGTAGCTGCATTTAAATTCTCAATTATATTTTCAGGTGTTTCTAATCACGCCTTATATACAAGAAAGGGATACGTAGAGGTATACGAAGCGTTAAAATTTCGTTAGTAGATATCTATATCTATATTATAGAAACCAGGCCCAAATTCCTTTTCCTTAAAACCATTTTAGAAAATGGCTGCTAACTCTAAATCATGTCGACACTGAAGCTCTGCTGGAGGGCTACTGCTAAGACACACACACACACGCACACACACAAACACATACACACACATACACGCACAAAATTTTGAAAAAAAAAAATTGAATCCTTGCTGAGAAAATTGATGATTGCTGGCACTATGGTATAAAAGAGTTCAATTCCCGCTCAGTGCAAATACTTCTTCTTCATCTTAGCGTTAATCTCAGTCGTATCCGAACCGCGGTAGCCTAGTGGTATGGGTAATGGACTGCTGAGACGAGGTCTCGGGTTCGATCCCAGGTTTACCATGGCACACACCAATGACTTTTCGATGCTTTTCGAAGTTATGTGTGTATTTGTCGCAGGTTTATAAGTGCCCGGTTAATGGCAATAGGCTCGCCACCTATTACATTGGGACCTAAACATAATCTGGCGAAACGTGGGTGCTAGCACCTCTGCCTACCCCTTCGGGGAATACGGGCGTGAGTTTATGTTATGTTATGTTATGTATCCGAAGCTTTCAATTCGGAGTCTGAGGTCCGCTTTTACCAGTCTAACGGTGGATTTGGCTGAACTTCGATATAATAAATGTGCGTCATCCATGCTAATATTATAAAGGTGATAGTAACTATATCTGTCTGTCTATATTTTAAGCTTTCACATCTATAAAATCGATTGATAACCTAAAATTTGGTAAAAAAAAAAAATACTATGAGGAAGGAACACAGGCTACATTTTATCGCAAAAGAGGTGATGCAATGTGTGAAATTCAGTCATTTATGTTTACTTATTATGTATTTGGCTTTTCTTTTCAGGATAGAGAGGTCAGATGACAGTCGTCCTCGTGAGTTTTGTTGTTGTTTTTAAATGTTCTTTATTTCACAATCAATAGCATGTACAGTGCAAACAACTGCTGTTTGAGAGCAGTCAAATACAAATCATACAATACAATAATTGCTTTGTCAGACTGAAGCGCCTTTATAAGTTTACCAAAAGACAATTCAACTTACTGGTTAAACACAAATTATGAACACTATAATTTTTTTTTCGAACTATTAAACTAAACTATTAAATTAAAAACTATTAAATTTATCTATAACTCAAAACTAATGAATTTATAATTCCTAATTTCATTTATTTATTTATTTATTTATAAAACTTCATGCACAAGTACATAGGCGGACATCTTTCCACAAGTACATCTTTCCACTTACCACAATAATGACGTCGGTAATTGCCGTGGTCTATACAACTCTGCCGCGTGGTTCCCGGCAGAGTTGTATAGACCAACCACCCCATCTCTTTCCATGCGGTGTCGTACAAGGCGAAGGGCTGTTTAACATCAGACAGATATATACAGCCCAGACTCAGCCTTGGATGCACGGCTTAAGTCAACAATAGTGCCCGGAATGCGGCAATAGGCTCACCCACTATTACGTGGGACCGAATCCAATGATTGGTAAAATGAGGGTGTTAATTCACTTCTGCCTAACCCTCCGGGATAAAGGCTTGATTTTATGTATGTAATTTTTAGACACGATTAATCGTGAGAACTAAACGCCATCGGAAGTATTCCAAGGAATATCATTTCACATCGCAAGTGAACCACTTTTGTTTTATCATGCTGTGCCAATTTCAATGTAAATGTACTTCGGGCAGATCTATGTGGTTTTAATTTCTTTTTAATTTTATTTTTTCTCTTTTAAATGTTATGACCTTTCTCCCAATGGTGTTTCACCAAGACCTTGAAGTCACAAGCTAGTCCAGTCAATCATCAGTGGCCAACCTTTCTCCCTCTGAACTATTTTTAAGAGTACTAAGTATGGAAATTACTATTATACCAGCTAACCCATACAGCTAAACAATAACTGAGTTCATTGTTTTAGGAGTGGGTTTAAGTCGGTAGTGTGATGTTATCAAATCAAGGAGCTTTCGATCATAGACCATCCTTATCCACTAAGTATAATTCGAATACATCGGGAAAAATTAAATGCTCAAGTGGAACTTGAACCCACGACCTTTCCCTTACAGAATGCTCTTCCAACTGAGCTATTGAGCCACACCTGGAACACCTCAAATTACCCTTCTCTATAAATCCTTCTTTAAGGGCGGCGGTGGAACCATCTATCAAATTTCTTACGAACTGTTGGTGTGGCTCAATAGCTCAGTTGGAAGAGCATGCTCCTGTGAGGAAAGGGGTTCAAGTCCCACTTCAGCGCTTCTTTTTCCCCATGTATTTCGTTCGAACTTAAAAAGTTAGCTTAATAAATGCTATAAAAATTTCATTCAAACACTAAGTTACAATTAATTAATGTTAATTAATGACGTCACAATTGCTAGAGGCAAATGAACAAGAAAAGTAAATGGCAGTAGGAACAACTCATGAAGCGTGTAAAAACGAAAACTTTCACGACAAATAAGTCTATCAAACTTAATAATACTACCCGAAATAATAACTCTATAACCACCCAAACTATTTCACACAAAAATCAAAAAATTACATCAACTATTGACAAGCGAAACCGAATCTAAAAAATCCCTCATTCCAGACTCAAGAAATTTCACACAAGCATCTGTCTGAAGTTTTTTCAGTCTTAATCCTAATCCATACTCATCAAAGATCGAAAAAAAATGGAGTCGTTTTGTTATAAAATTATAAACCGTATCATATCCAGCTGTGTAGAATCGTATCGAAGTGATGTGAGCTATGTGAAACGGATTGTTAGGGTTCCTTGTGAAAAGATTAAAGCCATTAGTAATTTAATTTATAAGAGAGAGAAGAGAAGAACTAATATTCCCTCAAACCCCTCCAATTAAGCTAAATTGCTTGTGCTAGGAGTGGGTTCACGTCGGTAGGTAGTGTAATGGACCCTTAGCGGAGTGAACCCTTTTTTTTCGTGCTGAAATCCCCTCGTTTACCCCCATGCCGGAGCCGGAAGGGGAGGTTATGTCGGAATCGAACCGAGTAAAACCGCACGCTGAATGTGGGTCGTGGTGCTAGGCCAGATTGTTGTCATCGACATATCCCTTGCACCCCGGCTGACACAGGGTCGTCCCTTACGGTTTGGCCCTCCTCGGGAGGATGGCCCTCAATCCTGGGACCTCTCGACCGTAAGGCCGACTTTTTAAACATTAAGCTACCGACGCTTAAAGTCATAAGAGTCAGAGGGGATATTAGCAATAATAAGAACAGAGATCAATGAAAACGAATAAAAAAAAGGTTAGATTCGTAAGTGAAATCTGATCTTAGTTGTTCTGATTTTCATTTACGAATCTAACCTCGAGTGTTTACTCAAAGAATTTCACAAACGACTGAAACCTACTATCTATTTAATCTTTTCAAGGAATATTCATCGCATATTTCCTTGGATGAATCGAGGGAATCTTATTTGATTATTGAATTTTACTGGTTAAATTAAGCCTCAAAAAAATCCATAAAGAATACGTGGTAATTTAGTTTTAAAATAAAAAATTATGAACCTGAAGAACCGCCTACGGAACACCAAAAACAAAATCAGAGAACACCCCTATACGTTTCGAAAAAAGAACAAAAAAAGGTTTCGCGATTCGACCTGTGTTTAACCGCTGTCAGGGGTTGTCAATCATACTGTTCGCCCCGCCCGCGCCGGTGTGCGCGTTTGACAGCCCTGGCATTATATTATTTCTCTCATTTTTGATTTTGTTTACACGATAGATCTTATTGTTTCTTATTAATTAAGGATTTTTGGGAATTAAAATTAAAATAACTTTTTAATTAGTAACAGAGTAGGTACTGCGTGAAAAATTACACACAATACAGTATGGGTCAATAATAAAATAAATCAAAATAAATCGAGAATTAAATAAAACTAATAAGTTAATAAAAAAATAAAAAACCCGACTGCTGTTTAAAAGATCGAAAGAAGTCTGATAGTAGGCGGTAATATTTGCCAATCATAAACCAAAAGAAAATTAATGGTTACCGCCTGCTATCAAACTTGTTTTGATCTTTTAAACAGCAGTCGAGTTTTTATTTTTTTAATATTTTTTTTATTTTAAACTTTTGAGTTATCACGTGACATAAATATATTTTTGTAATTGCCTTTTGATTCCTTTCATTATGATACTCTACTCGTTAAGCTTGAGTAAAATTATTTTTTCCGTCCAGCCTTCAGGCTTATAGAGGGGAAAATAGAAAACTACATACATAATCACATACAAACATACCTACTCACACGCGAGAAACATTATCCACGCTGGCGCAGTCGGGTAAAAATAGTTTTATTTAGTGGTGTAGAATTGTAAGTGTACAATTTCATTGATTAGAGTTTAGTCTTTGCATTGAACATTAACTTTTAAAATATAAATAGGTACTAGGAATGTTTTGTAAACCTTCAATATAACAACTGCTTTTAATATCAAATTAAAAACATTGACAGTTAAAAAATTCAACAATTTCAAGCCAATAGGATACAATCGACATTGACTTGCTGTGAAAATACATCCTAAACGACAGCGCACATACTTTGTAGCAAAGCGAATTTGCTGTCAACGCTTGCAGTCACTTATACCCTTTTAACTTTACACCGTCGAACTAAACATTGACATGTTCTAGACATGTGACTGACACCAACACGAAAACATACATTTCAAATGTTGCATATCTTGTTATTAAATCATCAATCAAAATTAACCTCCGCTCAAAAACCACATTTAATCACTACTTACAAACTATTGATTAATTCACCCTGTATATTTTTGAGTGTTACTTCATTTTATATGAATGTCAAAAAAGTATTGATGGTGTTTAAAAATAGGTTGAGATATAAATAAGGACGTACATGCACTTGCTTTAGTTTCATTTAATTATTACTTATTACTTTGTTATTAATGATGAAGTTCAAGGAACTGTGACTGATTATATAGATCGAAATGATGATTATTAATTTGATTTATATTCATTGTAATCCAAAATTTCTAAATATGTGACGTGATGTGGTTTTAATTAAGTAACGAATATTCAAATAATGTTCCGAAACTTTCACATTTTATCATTATATTATGAAATTTTGATGGTGATATCGCTATCCGTGATGATGATGAGAGCCTATTCCCGGATTGAAAAGTAGCATATGTGAAGTACCTAAACTAGCGATGTTTTATTTATCTATCTGTACTAGATATATATCTGATGATGGTGTACAATAAAGTGTTGTCTATCTATCTAGATTTTAAATCGTTAGAGTGCATTGATATACAAAAAAACCCTTTTATGTATAACAATGTTAGAACGTGATTGATTTACAAAAATCCAAACATTTGCACAAACTTACATTCATAATATTTTAAATTATGGTAGGGTAGGAAGTAGGAAAGTAGAATAAGAAACAGGAATCGTAGGGCAATATTAGTAGGAGTTTATCGTTTAAATAAGGTACTCAAAAAATCTCCTCCATTCAAGTACTAATAACAATGGTGACAAAATCAGTGTACCGTAAATGTAAAATAAAAAATAAAGTTCAAAACTAAAACCCGACTACCCAAAAATCACGCTTTAAAACGTAGCAAACAAGAAAATATCAAGGATAGCCGTGGTCGTATGCCACTTACTCTAACAAAACAATATATTCTAGGCAAAAGTGGCATACGACCACGGCTATCCTTGATATTTTCTTGTTTGCTACGTTTTAAAGCGTGATTTTTGGGTAGTCGGGTTTTAGTTTTAAACTTTATTTTTTATTTATATTATTTTTTATAATTAAATACATTGTTTTTAATAATACATTTCATCTTAAATTAATTTTAAATCTTAAAAAAAAAATATTATTTTGGGGCATGGTAGAGCTAATAATTTATACATATTTGAAATGTGCTTCTTAAGCCCTTTCATTTGATACCAAACATGGTACATTTATCTCAAATTTATTTCTTAACATAGTGCCTTATGAGCGCTAGAGGGCGCCACAAAAGATTGAGGGACACGTCATATAGCCTATAACCATCGGACGATAAAGCCGCTTGTAACGGTACCTCATTTGTCTAGTTCTAATAAGTAGTTGAGGAGCTATGAGGGAACAAATGAACATACTTACATACATACATACATACATAGCCTGTCATAACCCTCCTTTTGGCTTCGCCGTAGTCGGGTAAAAATCATAACCCTTCTTTTGGCTTCGCCGTAGTCGGGTAACAAAATAATTGGATCAGCACAGGTATAGCGTGATATCCGTCAAAAATACCGCAACACGACATTTTTGTATTTCAACACACTTTGTATTTTGGTCACATGTATCATTGATTGACAATTTTTGACAAAAAATATTTGTATAGTATTTGGAATCTTTTGAACTACATTTTTTATGAAATGGTTTTTATTCAACTAAGGCACTTGTAAGCTATTGATACCCTCTTCAGATTCACCCTTTTTGGAAGAAGCGACATCAAGGATTAAATTGTTGAGGTTTTTTAATTAAAAATATTATCAATAGACACTGCAAATAAAGAAAAACATTAACGATATTCTTCTGTCGAGTCAAAATCATTATTTAATAATGATTTTGACTCGACAGAAGACAATATGGATGACTTTTTATTTATACTAAGTAGAATCATTTCTGTGACTAAGAGTCTATAGATGTCTAAGGCGCCACTAAGAGCCTGGTTCGAGCCATTTTCAGTTGCAAGTCAGTATTCCTGGCGGTTGACGAACAAGGATAATATTACTAAGATAGGACAGTTGTTTAGAGTTTAGCATCACACGACAGTGCTGCCCTGGTTATTATATTAGTTTGTGAATTATGATTGAATGTAGAATACTTTTGAGGATATAAGAACATCTTTCACAATCTTTAGAATCAAAGAACTTTTACATTTATTATACTTATACTGCATCATAGCTTCGTCAATGTTTAAAAGGTGCCACGTGTTGTAAATCAGGTTCGCTTGGTCATCAAAGATTTTCTTAGGGTCCTGTAATAGTTTTTCCTGTTCAATCAATCATTAATCAATTAACCAGACATAGAACTTTCCCAATGTTGGGAGACATTAGCCTATGGTTGCCACGCCAATGGCCTGACAGGATTGACAGAGTTTTATTTCGTTATTAGATTTCCATTACTCGCCTCTTAGACACCCTTCGTACGAGATAGAGTAATGATATCTACCTAAATTCTTCTCCGTCTCCATTATGGATAAATTTTCCAATTGTATAGTGTTATTTTCAGATGATCTACATATTTCAATATTATCCTCAAGGATAATATTACTTCCACTCAAGCATAAGCATAATCCGATTCCTCGTCACATATCACGATTCATACTAAATCAAACGCTTAATAAGAAACTTAAACCCTTTTGATCGACACAAAATTAAAATCGCATCGTTTCGAGGATCAAAAATCGCCATTTTAATTATAAATAACTACTTCGCTCGTCAAACCGATACAAAAAGAATCGAATGAAATCAAAATTGTAAAGAGTAATATCAAACTTGACTTATAATTGGTTGTTCATCTTGACATACCGACAGATACTGTAACCTTTATTATTAGAAACACGTCGAACTATAATGAACTCAATTTGTTTATTGATTAGGTTCAAATTGCAGATGAGGTTGAACTGCGAGATGGTTGAAAGCACATGGATATAATATTTATAAGACATGGCTGTATCAGAACCGAAGAGCCGTCTTCCAGACCGATGACGTTTGACGTATATTCTGACATCCCCTTTACGATATGGTGCAAAGGAAAGATCTTAGCGATTTGTTCACTTTTTGCTGTGATTTGATTATTTCTAGTCAATATTAGAAACAGTCAATATTAGAAACAATAGGAACCATAGAAATTTAGTAGAAAACTTATTAGGAATTTCATTTCTTATGACTTAAATTATGGTTAAGAAGTTCCAACTTAGTTTGTGGTTCAACGCTAAGTCAGTCTTATGATGGGTGACCAAAGCGAACATCATTGAGATCCCTCCTTGATATTAAAATAAAAATATCCATTATGTGTAGTTGAAGCTCAAAAACGTCCGACAACCTGGTCTCATTACATACCCGGTGTCGGCCGAGGTGCGAGGGATATGTCCGATTCCTATGCCGCACCATTAAGACCTGGAACTCCCTGCCAGCTCACGTGTTTCCTTCTTCCTACAGTCCCGGGTCCTTTAAGCGGGGCGTGAAAACATCAGGCGAGGTGAAGTCAAATTGACGTGTCCTACATAAAAAAAAATGTCCTATAAGTCCTCACCTTCAGCTTTGCACTATAACCCACAGACGGTGTGCGTTTTAGTCGGTACGAGTACGACATAACTTCCCTGACCGGCCCTGGCGGGAAGGATATCCATGGAGAGCTTCCGCACGTAAATAAAGGTCTCATTACAGAACTTCGATATACCACCGGTGGATTATGGAATTCCTATGATATATTAGTCGCTTTACGGAAAACATTACAGTTCGGCTGAAGCCGATCCCAACGCAGTAGAGAAACTCCTCGAAGATCTTGTAACTTAGACCACACGTAAAGAGTATCGCAACTCGATGAGCAAATAAAACATGGAAAGATCCAACTCCTACAGCTTTGAATAACTTAGAGTCAATATGGAAGATTGTTTTACATGCATCTAATATTTTTCCCACCATGCCATTATTTATTACTAGCTTTTGCCCACGGCTCCGCTCGCGTGTCCTTTGTCAAGGTCTAATCTATCATTATACGAAATTTCATTAAAATTGGTTCAGTGGTTTAGGCGTGAGAGCATAACATACAGATAGACAGTCAGTAGAGAGGAGTGTAACATGCAGTAGACAATACATTTATAATAGTAGTATGGATGTAAATTTATATTGATGAATTATTTTTGGTCAATCTTCTGGCCACGAAAGATTTCTGCACGTACTGCTATACCAGCAATAATGTGCAAGTTTTGGTAGCTGACATTGTATATCAGTCTCTTAGGTTAAGAAGTCACGGATTGGTTTTTACCCGCGTCCGCCCCAGTTGCGGGCAATTCACCGATTTTATCGCACGCGACGCGCTGTGGGCTGCAGACCAAAGCGAAGAAACACTGAGAATCACCCGCAAACGCAGCGGGCGCGGGTGAAAGTCGCTTCGTGAGTTCTTAGTCTTAAGTGGTATGAGCGGTTCAGCGGTTCCAAATTCAAAATCCCCTCCTCACCCAGGAAATGTGACACAATTCTTATCTTAAGCAGCCCATCAAAAATATCTAGTATTTTATAACCATCATTACTCATACGATCTACAAATATTTCATACTGGAATCAAACTGGAACTTCACAGTAGGTGGCTGCCATTCTTGCACCATTTAACTCATCACACTGCCTTCACACTTCGTTACATTCGATGTTCAGTTTGTGCTCGAGTTGATTTTAGTTCTAATCAATCTCATACATCAATCATCAATTCATCACTCAGTAAGATATTAAGGTTATGGCTTGCAAAATAGTGGATTGATTTTATACGCCACTAGCTTCTCTGACCTTCAATTTATTGCGTAGAAATTAGATATATATATAATTACATACATATACAAATATAATCACGCCTTTCTCCCCAAGAGGTGAATTAACTCCCATGTAATAAGTGGTGAGTCTACTGCCGTATTCCTGGCACTATTGTTGAATGGAGCCATGAATCTGAGACTGAGTCTGAGCTGTATCACATCAGAATTCTGTCTGATGTTAAACAGCCCAATCCCTTAGTCGTCTTGTACGACACCACATAGGAAGAGATATGTAGATAAAAACGCAAAAGTTTGGAAGTATAGATCGATGTTTGTTACCTACTCTTTCACGTCTAAACGGCTGGAACGATTTTAAATAAAATTTGGTATGGAGTTAGTCGACACCCTGGATTAACACACAGGCTATGTTTGGTCGCGATAACCGACATCCACGCGGGCGGAAACGCGGGCAAAAGCTAGTTACTACATAATATAATGATATTATAGTTGCAGTGTATCTATCTACCAATAGAACTGAAAACAAAAAATTATCCATTCAAATTCAATTCATTTATATTAAACAAAATCAAACCCTGTGCATTCATTTTGCAAATGACAATATTCTTGCTGCCACAAAAGATCGGCCATTAAAAATCAATACAAACTCGATATCTCTACAAATGCGGTGGCAGTTCAGCTTCGAGATTGTTCTCAGACCTGGTCAGCTACTTATGGACCAATACTTCTTGTAAATATGGCTAAAATAAAAAAGTTTAACAGTGATTGTTTATTGTATTGAATCATTTATGTACGGTTAGCAAATAAAGTTATTGCATATTTTGTTAACGATTACTCATTGCTTTACTTGGCCTGACCTTTTCTTATAGACACTTCAAACTTTTATGCCCGTATTCTAGAAAGACACTCAGTCTGAATCTTGATTTAGCTGAGAACAGATTGTATGGGAAATCTTACAAAACTGTCAATCTGTCTGTACATGTCTACACCGATATTCAGATTATGGGCCTTAAACCTCAGGATAAATTCAATTGACATGAATATAAACTTTTTACGCACAAAGCAGCATTATTTGTATGACTTAGGAATATTACACATTCGTACACAAGTGTATTGTATGTCTTCTTGGTTCAGTAATTCGGTTTCATTCTAATACATACATACACATGGCTATAAATCCCTAAGATGTAGGCAGAGGTGCGTTCCGCTGGTCGTTGTATTATTGTCACAAGAAGTATTACTTGTGCATTACTTGAAGAAATAAAAAGAAGGGAAAAAACTAGGAGAATGATAAATAAATAGTAGTAGGTAGCTCGAAATAAAGCAGACACCTACTTAAATATGAGGTTAAGCTTTCAAATTGATCCCACCCTAATCAGAATCAATCAGTCCACAAGTGAATTCCAGAAGCTAATGAACTAGTAAAGTTCATTATTTCCATATTGAATTCAGACTTAGTGTAGCAGTTTTCCATAAAATTTATTCCATATTTTTAGCAACTATAAGTTACAATGAGTGGTTTTGCTGACCGCACCGCGAACGGTAGGCAAATGAGTTGTGCGAATGCCGATACCTGTGCGGTAGAGGACTTATTTTCATATTTGTCCCTCTACATTATTTATTGTATTTATCCCAGGGCTGCCACGGGCTGGTATAACTTTATTCCAAATTTTGATCAGTATTTATGGATTAATTTACTATAGCAGCATAAATTGAATAGTGTATCAGGTTCTTTTTCTTTCAATCCAGTGATTAAAACACTAAAACCCAACAACATAGTGCTGTCCAAAACTGACGTAGTGAGTGTAGTGTGTCGCCAGCCTTCTGTGTCCATTCTGAAAGTAATGGAGGGTAGACGCACAAAAAAAATTCCGCGCACACCGCGCGACGTTCGAAGGTACAGAGTACAAAGATAGATCAGTTCTTGAAAAAGAACATAGGCTATGTTTAGTCACTGTAATCGACACATACGCAGGTGAAGCCGAGGTCAAAAGCTAAAGAGTACATATTATACATAATTCAATGATACCTCGCTATAATGACGTGATTTGATATTGTTAGCACAAATACGCTTTATTGTTTCAGATATTATTTGCCAATTACATGCCGACTTTCAAGGCGATAAAGCAATTTTCTTGTTAACTATATACGATGAGGCCATCTTATTTGAAAAGTAACCAAGGTCTATCGAATTTTCTGGAAGTTATTGAGGTTGAATAAAAACGAGATGCTCTACAACCTACTATATACACCCAAAGGCAGTTGGGATACACTGAATGCGGAAGGATAAATAGGATTCTATGACATACATACATTGGGTTCTCCCAACCAGTACACGACGGTCACGTTAGTACGTGACTAAATGCATATTTGTGTTAGTAGGTATGTACATTTATATATATATATATATACATACATAAATAGGCCTTTATCCCTGCATGGTTAGGCAGAGGTGAATTAACACCCACATTTCACCAATAATTGTATTCGGTAATCTGCGTTATGTATGCGGTAGTATGTATGCAATGTAATCTGCGGTAGCCTAGTGGTATGGGTAATGGACTGCTGAGACGAGGTCTCGGGTTCGAACCCAGGTTTACCATGGCACACACCAATGACTTTTCGATGCTTTTTGAAGTTATGTGTGTATTTATCGCAGGTTTATAAGTGGTTAATGGCAATAGGCTCGCCACCTATTACATTGGGACCTAAACAAAAACTAGCGAAGTAGTAACTAGTGCTAGCACCTCTGCCTACCCCTTCGGGGAATACAGGCGTGAGTTTATGTTATGTTATGTTGTATTCGAACCCACATTATAGGGGGGAGCCTATTGCCGTATTCCGGGCACTATTTTTTAAATCTGTTTCCTGGTAAACAGCAAAATAATGAAAACCCGTCATGTACTTCAATGCAAATGATTCATCATTAAGATAGCTAAACAACCTCGCGGCAACCATAGCTAGTCCGCTGACGTGACTCCGTGTATTGTTCATATTTTTTAGTCTGCCGATTGTCCCATAAGCATGATATTCAAATTAGGTACAGCATTGTGGCATGGAAATACATCGGCGATGCTGAGCTTGGTTAGGGTGTGTTTATAGCGGACTGTTGTTGTGTGGAGTAATAGGAGTGATTTTAACATCATTTTTTTATTAAGGACACGTCAATTTGACTTTACTCGCCTGATGTAGCAAAGGCAAAGTCTCGGAAAGAGGGTCACCATCGTAAACATATACCATGTTAACAGCTTGACGGCCTCATCAGATACCTTTTCACGCCCCGCTTAAAGGACCCGGGACTGTACGAAGAAGGAAACACGTGAGCTGGGAGTTCCAGGTCTTAGTGGTGCGGCATAGGAATGAGCCACTGAAACGCTTGGTTTCAGCAGGTAGCCATCTCTCGGGCTCTTTTTACCCCCTTTCTTCCAAAAATAAGGCTGTAGAATCCACTGCTATCTTACCTTAACCTTACTGCACCAATTGCTACAACGAATTTTTGCGCTGGGCTGCCATTGCTCCCGCATGGACCTACCCCATAACTCTGATAATATTCCCCTGCAAATGTTAAAAGCACGTGAGGGGCACTTAGAATGCATAATTGGTAGGTGCAAGTGTATAATAATTTCATCAAATAAAAACTAAAAATCCATATCATTCGTCATTATGAACAAGCCTTTACGTAATGAATAATTATCCTATTATGTATCGCGTCCTAAGCAGATAGCTCTATTTGTGAGAGGGTATATCTTTTCTCGGCTATAGTAGGTAATTTTCCTTGAATATCTAACAGCTTCCAGTTGAGTCAGCTATTTGGGAGCTCGCTAACACCTCAGCGGGTAAAGGAAATAAAGTGAAGAATATTTTTGTGTTCACATTTATTGGGTTTCATTTACATGTGGTAGATTGATTACACTTTTTAACTACCATCTGCTTCGTGAGGCATTAGAGTGATGAAATGCTATGCCAGAGGTCCTGGGTTAAATTCCCGATCAGTGTAAATATTTTGCTATTTAAAATATGACCAGTATGCTCAACGGATTTAAGGAAAGGCTTACACTCGTCTTGGTGATATGAGGATTTTTAGGAAGTACTCTGTCTGTCACTATTATATCTTACACTATTTAGTATATTTATTCTCTCACGACGCCTCTCGTGACCGAGGGCTGGCCTCTTTTTAGGTCAGAGAATAGGCATTGCCATACAACGTGGCAATGCTGCCAGTGTTCTGGGAACGCTGCCACAAGAGGCATGCGATGCGGAGGAATTCTACGACGCGTTTAAATTTTAGTCTTAGTTTTAGTTTTTAAATGGTCTCTTTTATTTCAATTGTAATTAGTAGTCTAAAAGCACCTCACTATTTCATATTTTCTCATTAAAAAAATATACATAATGAGATAAATGATAGTTTTTAAACTAAAAAAACCGTATTATTTATAGTATGTGCGTATCAGAAAAATGTGAAAAACGATGTCATGAACTAGTAAACTTAGAAGTCTTTTATGTTAAAGTTATTGTCAAAAACAGTTACGATCCTTTAGGTAGGTACAGTCAGCATCAGAAAGATGTTGACAAACAAAAGTGCTCAAAATGATCTTAATTCGTTTTTTTATCCCCTTCCAGTTGACCGATTGTTCTGATATTTGATACACACCTTTAGTTCGGACAATAATACCATATAAATCAATAAAACAGTTTGATTTGCTCTTAATACGAGAGTTGTAAGATAATTTTGAGATTTCGTCGTCAAGATATTTACGACACTGACTGTACTAACTCATAGATTAGACAACAGAAGTTTCAAAAAATCATAGCTTGGTTAAAAATGGTTGAAAAATCATTCATTGTTTCCAACAGTTCGTAAGAATGTTGGTAGATGGCTGCACCGTCGCCCTTATAGACGGATATAAAGAGAAGGAAAATTTGGAATGATTCAAGTGGTGCTCAATAGCTCAGTTGGCAGAGCGATCCCCCTGTAGGGGGGGGGGGGGGGGGTCGTGGGTTCGAGTCTCACTTAAGCATTTCATTTTTTCCAATGTTTTTCGAACTTAAAAGTTAGCATAATAAATGCTATAAAAAATTCATTCAAATCATAGCTTCAATTATGAAAGAGGTAATGCCTTCATATTCCTTCAAAAATGTATACAAACACGATATAAAACAAAATAATCTTCAACTACACAACAAAGCAGTCTACAAAAAAATATTAAAAACTTTCCTTTCAAGAACTTATAACACCCTTTGCGGCGAAAGGTTGCCAACTCACAAAACAATAACTGGGCGAAAAAAAAACTTATTTTTTAAACACCCTACTTAAACAAGACAACTCGCTCGCGTGCCGTTGAAAAAAAAAACAGTCCAGCCCTAAATGCTCACGAAAATATTTCAGATATTTAACAAATGGTTACCGCTAACGATGTCCTTTAATATTTCGAATATAAAATAAAAAATCCTCTTTTGTCGGTCGTGGCGAGTGGTGGTAACTTTTTTTTTCTGTATTTTGAACACTGCGGTTCGTTTGTGCGCGGGAAAAATGCCCGCTTGGCCCACGGAAAACTTTTTTGCGGTAAGAAAAGGTTGTCTACTGTGTGCTCTGTTTGTTATTTTTTTTCTGACGTAAAAAGTGATGGTCTTTGATGTGAATCGACAACAGAAATTCTATGGAAATGTTTTTCTCGAGACCGTTTTTGAGGTTTCGAACGAAAAATTTGTGCCTACGTCAAATTTTTTTTTACATAATTTCCCTCGTCAAATTTAAATTATTTAAAAATAAAACCGGAAGTATAACAGAATGTTCACAAAAATACTAACTATGCCTCGAGGTTACATTCGTGATTTTATTTATCAATAATTTTTTCATCCACTTTTCCGTGTATACCTAAGTGGCAACGGGTGACCGTAAGTGGTCACCCGTTGCCACTTAGGTATACACGGAAAAGTATCAGGTAGTTTGTGTAAAAAACAATTCCGTAGTTATGATCCCGTCATAATATTATTATCTTATGATACTCCTGTGATAATATTATATACGATTAAGTGATGATGATGATGATGATGATTTCCAGCCGATTTCGGCTACGGCGCGCCGTGCGACTGACGCTGGACTGGTGAATCTCTTCATTCATGCGCCTGGATATGGCTGGTGTATCCCAGTCTGTTCCTGGAGGTGCGGTTACAGGTAGTGCATGTCAGGATATTGTTGACGTAGTTGTAGGTGTATACTCTACGCGGCCTGGTCTTACGAGCCTCTCTCGCCCTGTCCAGACTAAGAGTCCTATCTAGCCTATGTCACTCATTGATAACGTAACTTTCTATACCCGAAAGAATTATTCAAATCGGTCAAGTTTTTTTTTTTTTTTTTATAAAGAATATTAGAACCGTAGTTACTAATATTCCCTCTAACCCCTCCAGCTAAGCTAAATTGCTTGTGTTAGGAGTGGGTTCACGTCGGTAGTGTAATGGCCAGGATCGAACCCGGGACCTCTCGATCGTAAGGTCGACTCCTTAACCACTAAGTTACAAACACTTATGAGTACTAACAAACATATTACCTCTTTATAAAATTAGTATACATTCCATTCTAAACACAAAATAATGTACCACGCTCAAAATAGAACAAGCTAATGAACGAAAATATCACCGATTGTCACCCCAACAAAAGCACTTTACCATTAAACTGGTTCCCGAATATCGCAAATTCAATGAGCTATATCAACATTTGTGCCCCCGGGGTATTTTCGTGCACGTACAATGTCATGCAGTGCGATGACAATTGCACCTTGCACAACAGGTGGTGAGGCTCGATACGAGATGCGTTTAGGTACGGGGGAGTTACTGGAGCTAGTTGCTGGAACAGTAGGAGTAAATAGCTTTTATAGGATTGAAGTCAGTTAAAAAATATAGATGTTGGTAGAATACATACAGTGCTAATACCAACCTACTTGAGGCGCGAAACAAACTCAAACTAATTAACGGAACTCTTGTGCACATTTTCCTCTCAGGATTGGGAGGTCATATAGCCGTCGCTCCTGGAAAAGCTTACTTGTCAATCATCCATAATACATACATCACACCTGTGCATTCATGAAGACAAGCAGATGTAAAAAAAACACAGAAACAGACATTTTTTTTTCACCTTTTTTAGGACACATCAATTTGACTTCACCTCCTCTGATGGTAAGATGAAAGCAAAGTTAAGCCTATGTTATTCTGTCTTTATAATAAAAGGCGAGTTTATTGCCGTAAGCTAGGCACAGTTTTTTACCCAAAGGAAATTTTTTCATCGGATATAAAATCGGGATGATATTATTTACCATCGGTACTATTATAAATCATAAGAAGAAATGGTTCTTGCTTTGTAGATCGCTTGGAATCACACAACATTTCGCTATTTACAAAATTTTCAGTTTTGTCAGATTTGCGGGTAGATGAAGAACCTACTATTTCACGGACTCGAAGACGGCGGGCGTGCACTTCTGAGCCAGTCAGCCTGTGACCACGGCCGGTGTAACCTGGTCGAAACGTCAGGCAAATCAAAGATATGTACCTATACCATGATCGCGTTAATTCCCGTTATAATTAGTGTATATATCATGGAACGTGAGAGTTTAAAAGTTAATTTGTCAGAGAAACCTGATTCTCTTATTGTTTCTAATTACCTAGCCAGTCAAGTAACTAACCTAAGTCTAAACGCAGCATATTACCATCTAATTCTCGGAGGAACGCAAGCCAGGACATAACGTTACAAGTTAGTTCAAGTGAGTCTGATTTGGAGCACTTCCTCATATTTGAACAGGTTAGCACAAGAATTGAACTTGGGGATTTGATGAAAGGGGATTGTGGGGTATCTAATGTCATGAATTTTGTAGCAGTCACTTGTCTTAGGAAGCCAATTTTGTCTTGGAAACTAAGTAAACTATTTGAGACAGAGCTAATCGAAACCGTGTGTATTGCAATAGAATGTGAATTGTATAATAGGGTATTTGCCAAGGTCGTCGATTCTTCCCAATACTGCTTAATATTTTAGCTTGTTCTGAAAAAATATGCCTAGCAAAATAAAATATTGCATAATATTTAAACTGAAACTATGACTTTTCATTAGTTGACATTTCCAAAAAAAGATAAAATATAAACAATCAAATTCAATTTAAGTTTTTAGATACCTCATTAAATTTTAAATAAATTTTATTATGAACTATATCCGTGTAAGCACAACGTAAACCGAGATAAATGCGATATTCTCTTGCATTCCATTACATACATTTGCACTACGCGCTACCGAAGCGTGACGTCACAATTTCTTACGATTTTTCATGGAGCGTTTTCGGGCGGCGCGACAAATTGAATATTTCAAAATCAAATATCTTGATAACTATTTGTCAAACGAACATTTTACTTTTACAGTTCATTATATTATTACAAAGTGGTCATTTTTCGAAAGTAAAAAAAATAGTCAAATGGCCTATTCCTTTAACTTTGGAATTTGACTGGGCATACAGAAACTTTATAACCACCAATATAAACCCCTGAGAATACCGTGAGACGAAACCTCAGGTTGAAAAATAAAATACTGTGGAAAAGTACAATTCAGTATGTGTGCATTTGATATCATTAGATGAACTAAATGATTTTTTAAGATATATGAAAAGTCTTACTAGATAAACTTCTTCTTTCTCCTAGCTATTGTCCCATTTTAGTTGGGGTTAGCTCTCCTAGTACTTCTGCGCCATACCGTGCGGCTGCGGGTTCTCTTACTTTAAAGTAGTGCCAACGAAGCGAGAGAAAAAACGTAAACAGAGTTTCAGCGGTTCCAACCATTTTTATTTGAAACTTCTTACGTATCACTTCAAGCGCATTCCAGACAGGAATGAAATTGCTCATAAGATGGCGGATCTGACAATTTAGAACCGTTGTGCTGACAGCTTTCCTGTACTAAGAAACACGCAACGATAGCTGTCGCTCGGCCATTGTCGTGTACGTGTGATATGTGCGACAAGGACAGAGAAAATAATCGCTAGTTATTGTAACATAACTCGAAACCATATACTTATTTACTAGATAGACTATACTTACTTATATTTTATTGTAACGCCAATTTTTTTTTAGATTCAATCGTTATTTACTTACAATTAAGTAGTCCTTATTCAATTCTCTACAGATCAGATCCTAATGTAACAGCCACTTTTAAACACACGATTGTTAATATATCCTAAACCAAATAGGTTGCAAATATACACAAAACATTAATAGCTAGACTTGCAGTCCGTACGTTGAAGTTGGAGACACCCGTTACGTTAGGCGTGTCATTTGCACGTTGTAGGGGATGCTGACACATGCTGTTTAGCTAGGCTATTCTGGTGCAGATTCTTTCTCAAAGGAGTCTAAGGCCTCCTTCAAATTGGAATGGGAAATATCTTCAAACATAACTGATATGACATGTGCAAGTTTGCTCATTATCCATACTAATATTATAAATGCGATAGTAACTCTGTCTGTCTGTCTGTATGTTACGCTTTCACGCCTCAACCACTGAACCGATTTTGATGTAATTTGGTATAGGGGTAGATTAGACCATGAGAAAGGAAGAAAATTTGCTTATGTTATGGATCTAGACATATATTTTTTTTTGTAAATATATACTTAATATAGATAAAATACACCCAGCCATCGAATAAATAGTCGTGCTCATCACACAAATACTTTATCCAAAGCGGGGATTGAACCCACGACCTCTTGCGCAGCCGTCGCGCGCAGTGGTACTGCGCCACGGAGGCTGGCAATTGAATTATTCCTAAACTAGCTTTTGCCCGCGGCTCCGCCCGCGTGAATGTCGGTTATCGCGACCAAACATAGCCTATGTCCTTTCTCAAGGTCTAAACTATCCCTATACCAAATTTCATCAAAATCGGTTCAGTGGTTTAGGCGTGAAAGCGTAACATACAAACAGACAGACAGAGTTACTTTCGCATTTATAATATTATAGTATGGTTAATCGGGTCCTGAAACGTAAATGTTGACAGTTGGATTAGTCCCGTAGTCCAGAGCTACTTAATAATCTATGAATCTCAAAAATATCATCTACGGCAATCGTATGGCACGTGTTATCCAACGTATGGTGGGGTCGGTTTTTTAGAAAGGTCACGCTAAAGCCAACCTAAGTCTAAGTAAGTGTTGCTTAACCTTGTAATGTAGCCTACTCAGTTATCACTTATCACTTAGCCACGAGCCTTACAAGTTCTGTGCAGTATCATTTCTGTATAATTTACGCTTAAGACTGCTCTCTAGTGGGTGCCAACGATGAGAAAATAAAAAATCATATTTAAATTCCTGAACCAGAAATCAAACACCCGATTTCATGAGCTGCTGTAGTCGATACTACACCACTTACACCTTCCTCTTATAAATATACCCAGCAATTAATATGTATACATTATTTTAAATCTGTTCAATTCCAAATCACTAGTTAGGTACTGTAATGTCGATTGAAGTGAGTATGTTTCCAACATACAATATTTACTATCATTAACAATTCTGTGTCGTTACAATAAGGTTTAATTTCGCTTGCCACGACGGCAAATAGTTTCACCATTTATGTAAAGTTAGCGACAAATTTCTCTCTACGTTTGGAATGAACTTTATTACTTTGGGGTAAAGGTGTTTATTGAATGTCAAATGTTTGTAAAAAGTTCAGTTTTTCGGCCTAATGAACATTTAATAACAGAGTTTTTTAAATGTTCAGTTCGATACGCTCGTCTATACGCTTCAGATGGGTCGCTGCAGGCAGTTTTTATTTTTGACATAGAGTAGGGTTCAGACAGAGAGAAATCCAAAAAAATATTACGTTTTGAAAAATAAATTTCGTTAGGTATTTCCCTTGTTAACAACTGATGTAATTTGTAAAGTGTTAATTATCTTTCATTCGCTACAATTACGTTTTTAAAACTTGTGATTTCAAAACCAAACAACAAAAAATAAGTAGGCAGGTATCCATCCGTTGAAAAAAATCAAATTAGGTAAGTATAAGTGATTCCGAAGTTATAATAACGTTGGTTTTGTAAGCATATAACGAATTTTCGTCAACCAAGTACATAATGCTTTATTGTTTATAATGTTTGTGAACACTAATTAATAAAAAAATAAATAATAAAATTGAAATCACGCGTTATCATCACTTATGAAAACTCATAGGTTCGAACCAACAAAAACCCATTAAAACTATTAAACCCAAGGTTGTAAAACGTATTCCTGTTGATACAAGCAACACATAACTGTACCAAATCATATCTAGCAACTATGTCCCATTGACATAACAACATTGGTACAAGCCGGGTAACACTGGTACAAATCCGATAATGCCGAGTACAAAGTTGCTAGCATTTACCACAGCGAAAAACCCATTTTCTCGCTCGATATACCAGCCGTATCAAGATGAGAGCAATTAAAGGTCGGAGTACTATGAGCTTGTTTGTTTTGGATGTGGTATCAATATCCCTAGACAGTTTTGAGTTGTGTTAGTGTTTTTTTTATAAAGGACATGTCAATTTGACTTCACCTCGCCTCATGTTAAGATAATGGCAAAGTCTCGGAAAGAGGTCACCATCGTATACATGTACCATGTTAACAGTGGTGGCACTCAGCTTGACGACCTCTACAGATGCCTTTTTACGCCCCGCTTAAAGGATACGAGACTGTAGGAAGAAGGAAACACGTGAGCTGGCAGGGAGTTCCAGGTCTTGAATGAGTCACTGTAACGCTTGGTTCTAGCAGGCATACTCTGCACCGTGTACGGATGGCATTTTAGCTGCACGTCTTATAGAATAAGTTATTCGCAAAATATTATAGGTATCTTGAAGACCTAAAACAACCTCACTTACAAGCCGCTACGAAGGCAGATATACAGATGATGCTCTCCCACTTGAAAACCAGCGCCAGGTTTCTACCTGGCACATGCTGAACTGGGCACCCATTTGGTGTATTGGTGTGTCAATACTTCAAATGTTATTAGTATTGTTTTGTTGTGTAACTTAAGGCATTACTTATTGATATATGTTATTACTACGAGTAATTGTTTGTGTGACCACCTTACACTGAATCAATATTTCTTTCTTTCTTTTCACTAGTAGAATTATTCCCTGGTTTTGGTAGTCAGATATCAGTCTTTTTTTATAGAATAGGGAGGCAAACGAGCAGACGAGACGGATCGCCTGATGATAAGCGATAACCACCGCCTATGGACACCCGCAACACCATAGGCGTCATAAGTACGTTGCCTTCCTTTTAAAAGAGAGTACGCTCTTACCTTGAAGGTTTGACGGTCGTATTGGTTCGGAAATACCGGTGGCGACAGTCGTTCCCGCAATAGTCAAAATACTGCAAATAAATTATTATAGAGGAGGGGAAATTGTCATAATCTCGTTCTCTAAAGAGCAAGCTTTGAATACAGCTAAAATTAATGAACCTTGAAGACAAAAAATAATGTTATGTTTCCGAACGTCTTTTACACAGGATATGCTTATTTTCAAGTTAATCATCCCGAAATTGTTGAAAATTACTTCAAAGGATTCTAATACAGAACTTTTAGATATAAGATCAATCAGTAATACAAAAATTAAGCGCTTAAATGTGTTGGTAAGCGCATAACTCAACAACGCCTGGATCAATTTCGCCAATTCTTTTTTTTTAATGTTCGTTGAAGTTCAAGGATGGTTTTTACGGCAAGAAAAAATCGAATAATTGCCAGGAAATGACATCCACGCGGGCGGAGCCGCGGGCAAAAGCTAGTATAATGTAAAGAAAAAAAAAAGAAAAATTAAATAAATATGAATACATCACAAGTCTGCCCCAATCCTCGCTATACCAAAACTGGTAACCAATGGGACTACCATGACCTCTGCTACAATCGTCTTTTGTGCTGATATTAAGAGGAAGAGGGATAGAGTAGAGTACTCTCTGTACGACGCCATGGACCCGGCGACCGCACGGTGAATCCATGGAATGCTAAGACCCGGATCTCATCTCATCTCCCTCTCCATATTCCATTAGAATACTGAACCTGTCTTCTTTTTTAAATTCCTTCATTTCTAATTATTTGAAGTAAGTTAGTTATTTACTGCACATCCAAGTATGCACAAAACAAATACCACATCCATATTTAGAACATTCATTCCAAAACTGAATTGCGCATAGCGTTTTTACGGCATTCGGCGGAACCGTATGACTAGACGCGGCGGATCATTAATCCGAACTTTCAGATGTGGATGTGGCACAACGATAAAAATTATACGCGACGCCACCCAACCGAGGAGCGTAATGATGGAAGACATGGCTCCAAAGATTGTAGATAATCTATTTTGGAACTGAATGCGTTGCATGTGTGTTCACTACATAGTCAGCATCTAATCGAACTTGACGAACAAAGTACTCAAAATGATCTTAATACCTACTAATGTATTTTTCTCTTTAAGAGCGTGATAAGGAAACTTTGTGGTTTGGTTGAAGATGTAGTGACTAAGATAGAGAAAGGGATGCTTGATTGTTCGGACATGTGGAGAGGATGGACAACAGAAGATTGACGAAACGGATTTATAAGGCGAGGGTGAATGGTCGGGGTCGACCTAGACATGCCTATGTCAATAAGATTACAAACGTTTTGAAGAAAGGCCATGTCAAGAGTACTCAAAATCGGCGAGCGTATATGAAAACAATTATAAATGTAGAAGCGAAAGAACTATGCCAGGATCGTAGCAAGTGGAGAACTGTAGTCTCTGCCTACCCCGCTGGGAAAAAGGTGTGACTGTATGTATGTATGTAAGAGAAGGATCGCGGAGACCGATTAAAAAAATATCCTATCGACCTTACTAATGATATGAATACCAAACTGTTTTATTGATTCAAATTGTATTATCCACGCTAAAGTCAGCATTAGATCAAACTTGACAAAAAGTATTCAGAATGATCTTAATACCTTGATATTCCCCTCTTCCTGTTGACTGATTTTTCTGATATTTGAACACACCCGTAGTTCGCACGATAATACAATTTAATTCAATAAAACAGTTTGATTTCGTTTTAATACCTTGGTATTGAATCATTTTATAGTCAAGATCATTCTGATACTTACTGTACTGATAGTTTTGGTTATGTGATGTCTCATTTTTGAAATTTTACAAGTCATGGCGGGGTAGTGCTGCAAGGAATATACCAAGATGTCGGAAGACAAGTTTTGGGTTTTGTTGTAGCGTCTTGCATTTTTTTTTAATGAAACGATATGTCAATTTAAATTCACCTCGGCTGTTGGCAAATTAAAGGTAAAGTCTCAGAAAGAGGGTCACCATCGTAAAATTGTACCATGTCAACAATGGTGGCACTCAGCTGGACGGCCTCATCAGATGCCTTTCACGCTCCGCTTAAAGGACCCGGGACTGTAGGAAAGAGGAAACACGCGAGGAGAAAGCACGTGATTATAATTTGTTTACATTATAAATAGTTACTTTGAGTAAAGAGTAGACATGAGTTTTTATTGCTTAAATCTTTATTACATGTTTTAGGCCTTGACTTGTGTATCTGGTTGAAATTTTTAATGAAGTCCAAAAAGGTTGCATAGCGAGATTTTACTACACATCGCGTCGGTACGTATACATTATGCATTTTCTGTATAAAAGTTATAATCATATCATATCCTATGTGGAGTTAAGCTTCTAACTTCATATATCTCTGTCTACACCTTCAGGTACCTTCCAGGTGATACGCTCCATGCGGTATAGGTAATAACTTTTATACAAAAATGACTTAAGATATACATAAGACATACATACGATTTTGCTTTGATTATGACTTACATCTGCCTTTGGTATGCCTTTCCTTATATATACTTTATAAACATTTACGGCTAGACCCTTGAAAATGTAGCCAGCTGTCGGCAAGTCTCGCACTCGCGTGCAAACATCTCTGACTACACCTTCGGCGGTATCCAGGCGTGAGAATATTTATAGCTAAATCTATTTAAAAAAGCGATGCACCATTAAAAATATTGAAGATTAATGAACCAATTTGATCTGCGCGCTAACATCAAACTAAGAATATTTAGAGCAATTAAAACATGGTCGGTTTTTTGTGTGCAAAAGGGACAAAAAATGATCGTGACGCCTGAAGCTAAGACAGGATCGCCGCGTGCGCATATCTGAATAATTATATGGCGTTAACGGATAATGATTGAAAGGTCTTCACGTGGGGATAGAGTAGGTAGAGGTACAGAGAGCTCGCGAAGAAAGTGATTTTTTTCTATAATTATAAAAAAATATAATAAATTACTCCTATTCGAATACATCAGGAAAAAATAATTGCTCAGGTGTGGCTTGAACCCACGACCTTTCCCTTACAGGGGGAATGCTCTCCCAACTGAGCTACTGAGCCACACCTGAATCAATTCAAATTTCCCTTCTCTTTATATCCGTCTATAAGGCGACGGTGGAGTTATCTACCAACACTCTTACGAACTGTTGGAACGAATGAATGATTTTTCAACCATTTTTAAACATTGATTTTGATTAAGTACTCCGACCAAATATTTGAGTGAAATTTTATGGCATGTTAAGGTACAGTCAACTACAAAAGTAGCTTAACAAATTCTAATTTACAATACAATACAATATACTTTATTGTACACCATGTGAAAAATAACAAGAATAACATGTAAAAGTGACAGTACAAATGGCGGTCTTATCGCTAGGTGCGATTTCTTCCAGACAACCTCAATGGACACGTGTGCAATGGATTGGTGTATGGGCAGTTCCGGGTACACAGTTAAAATGAACACTGTGGCCCCTAAACCTTACATAAAATTGTGAAAAAAAAAACATTGAATATGTAAATTAAGTTTCTCTTCTGGGAATCATAACACTACATTTACTATAGATAGATGCATTCCAATATAAAAAAGATTTGTAAAATATTTTAGTGTTAATCAACTTATGGCGTTGACTGTACCTACTATGTATTGCATAGTATGCAATCACAAGTTCACATAAATGAAAAAAGTAACAATGAGCAGACTATTTTGAGCTCAGTAATTTATAAAATAGACCCCGGTGGGTAGCGCGTTCGTGTTTTGCATGTGCTTCTCTGGAGCGAAAGTACCTCATTCCATCTAGGGATTATCATTAATGGTGGCCAAGCTTGGCCAGGTGAGTTTTCCACACCACAGACAAACTGCCTTGCCTGACAATAGGTCTAATGTCGAAGACACCGTACCTACGGTCTTATTCAACCCCACTCCGATTGTGATGTGGTCATCACCATACCGATTTCCCAATTGTATCTAAAGTTTGTACATTGAGGCTTGGGGCCCGCTTGTTATTTTGATTAATAAATCAGCTTCTCGTGGAACTACCACCGTCTGACCTCTCAACCCAGACAGGAAAGTGTGCACCAGAACTTAGTCTGTTTTTAGTAGATGTAAGTATCTCCTTATTGGTGGAGCATGAGGTTGTTTAGGACCCCAAAAACATTCTTAAGGCTAAAAATGGCGGGCCGTTCGTACCTGTCCTTAGCAATTCGTATATATAAAAATATATGGTCACATTAGTCCCCAACAAGATAAACAACATTGCACATCAAACAAGACATTCATAATTTCATCACAGCATTCTTCTAAGTAAAACTTTATCAAATATTTTAATCATTTTCATTTGACCACACTTACCTGCGTTAATATTTCGACTTGCGCAAAAACCAGTAGCGATTCCCAAACAAGTTTCGTAAGTATAATATATAAATCCTGTATTAATTTTGTAAAAATATAAATCCTATCTACTCACATTTGGCTCATGCAATCATAATTGTCCAGTACTTGGCCAGTTACATATATAATATCCTAAAACAAACCACTGTCAATTTTCCCGTTCCGAGAAAATACATAGTCACAAGCTTCATTGGAATCGATCGGGCGTAACGTCAGCCATCCTTTTCGCACACACCCAGTGAACCACTCAACCAATAAGTGTGAGCGTAACAGGTATAAATCCCACCGATCTATAAGCCACGCCCCCACAATCGATCAGATAAATGAAAAACCAGTTTTTGAACGCAAGCGCAGACGATTTTGATCTCCTCATGAGTTGATGTTTGCTTCGCGATTACTCCCTGCTTTGTATTTAAAATTATCTTTATTACCGCATCCGTGGGAGTACGAAATCTCACATTTAATGCTATGTCGACATGACTCATAGACATAATTATGTGTACGTTTAAACGTTCAATCGTGAAACTCTCTAGGCGGGTCAGCTTGACGGTCATTGACATACTGATTGAAGTTTTGTAGGTGAAGGAAAGCTTTTAATATCAATCAATTATTATAGTTGTATGTAGATATAATTATTATTAGAACCCTAATCAAACTACAAAAGGAGGAGGTTCTTGATTCACCAATATCTGGAGGAGAAAACTCATTTGAGCGCGTTTTGAATTTTTCGTGAAGGAAATATCAACACATTATGAATGGCTCATATGGGTCAATATCATGGCTCAGGTCAATGGGAGAATGGGTTCTGGAGAATAGATTTTATAGATTTTGAAGGATGCATTCCAGATTCATCATCATCCCACACATACTCTTTTAAAACCGATGGAATGCTTAAGGCAATAAACTTAGGCATGATTTCATATATTAATCTAATGTAACGTGGATAAGTGACATTATAGCGGTTATTTTAATAAAAGGACACGTCAATTTGACTCCACCTCGCCTGATGGTAAGCTGAAGACATAGTCTCGGAAAGAGG
This sequence comes from Eilema sororculum, assembly GCA_914829495.1. Classification (NCBI taxonomy): domain Eukaryota; kingdom Metazoa; phylum Arthropoda; class Insecta; order Lepidoptera; family Erebidae; genus Eilema; species Eilema sororculum. Next base: position 19,341,815 of record OU618536.1, read on the forward strand.
GTCACCGTTATAAACATGTACTAGGTATGTATACATTAACAATGGTGGCACTCAGCTTGACGGCTTATTAGATGCTTGCGATTTCTTAGTAATTGCGTGCAAAGTTCACATTTTGGAGCTCGATATCCACCTACTGGTTTGGATCGGTATATCGTCTTGTCCTGCAGCGAATTCCATGTCATCTCCTAACTCAGAGGGGAAAGCCTGCATCAGAGCTACATCTGTTTAACATGAATCCTGTCTATCAAGTAAGGAGGGCTTGATAGGGTATTTATACACGATGTATACGTATTCCTATATAATTTTCATAAGCACATATAATCACGCCTTTATAACCGGAGGGGAGAGGTGAGTTACATTTCACCAATAATTGTGTTGGTATATCATAATATCACACATAATAGGGGGTGAACATATTGCCATATTCCAGGCACTATTGTTGACTCGAGCCTATATCTGAGGCTGAGTAAGGTGAGATGATTTTAGATGTATGTAAACCCCTGCCTGGAACTCAAGTGTTTTCTTCTTACTACAGCTTATGCTCATATCTGAGGCCTCATCAGATGCTTTTTCTTGCACCGTATACCAGTTGATGGTTAGTAGTTTTTTCTCATTTTTGTGGGTAATGGCTCCAAAGTATACTTAGAAATTACAAGCTTTAGATTTAGGGACCTATTCAAAGCTTGCAATTTGGAGTCCGAGATCCACTCTTGTTCTTCTCAATTTGTGTTAGAACCAAGCGTTTCAGTGACTCATTCTTATGCCACACCATTAAAACCTGGAACTCCTTACCAGCTCAGGTGTTTCCTTCTTCCTACAGTCCCATGTCCTTTAAGCGAGGCGTGACAAAACATCTGATGAGGCTATCAAGCTAAGTGCCACCATTGTTAGCATGGTACATGTTTATAATGGTGAACCTCTTCCCGAGACTATGCCTTTAGCTTACTATCAGGCGAAGTGAAGTCAAATTGACGAGTCTTTTATAAAAAAAAAACAAGATATTTTAAGATAACAGTATGTGAAAATATTTTTTATAATAATTTGACTACTTGATGCTGGGAAGTTCAAGGTTTTAATACTGGTATACAAGGATAAGGCGAATAATTTTGAGTGGATTAATAAAATGATACCTAATGAACAACAATAGAATCCTTTGAAATTGTTTTTAATTCAATCATCCACTGTTTAGGTACATCCTTAACACCACGCCTCAACATTTTTCATCTGTTTTATTTCCTATAGTAAAAATATTATTAGTTTATTTGTAGTTTTAACACACAACATACAATAATAAATGATAATACTAATTCTATTGTCACAATTATTTTTATTAGTTCTTGCTACTCTGCGATAGATGTCGCTACATACCCTAAAAGTAAAACCACAACTCGCGCGCATAGCACCTGACCGCCATCTTTTGACGAAAAACTTAAACCTACCTTCACTGTTGCAACCATTTTGATTAGACCTCCAATATTCAGGCATACCAACGTTTTTTGTTAGGGATTGAGAGTCTTTTTTATACTGGCGATCAATAATTCGAATTTAATAGCAGGTGAAGACGTTTGATAAGTTTGTATGATGTGTACAATTACTTTTACAACGACTGATTGCCGGAATGATGTCTGATAATTCGTATGGAGAGTGGTACACTTGATTGCGATATTTCTTATAACATATCTTATTGATGGCCATCTAGAAATAAGTGTGTTTGTGATGCGGAGATACATCTCGCTTTGATGGATAACATTATGTCGTATAAATTAGGTTCTGAGGGCAATTTTTTTAGGTTCTACATCGCTCGAGAAGTTGAGATGAGAATATTAACAACTAGGTTTTATTGAGAATAAATCACTAGGTATGGAATTAGTAATATCTTTGAGTCAAAGACGGATAAAAATAGAAGGGAAATTTGAATCACATCGTGTGTGTGTCTCAGTAGCCGAGTTAGTCAAGGCATTCCCCCTGTAAAGGGAAAGTTTAATTTTTCCCTATGTATTCGTATTCAAAGTCAAAAAGTCAAATATCATTTATTCTGCATAGAACATTAAATCGACACTTAAAAAAGTCACTTACAAAGGCCCTTACAGTCTTTTTCTAACTCAGTCAGGCAGTAGCGACGTATTCCAGCCAGCTTCCCAATGGACCGCATGGTGCATGACCAAGTAGATCGAAAGACTTTTTTCCACCAGCTCCCCTTTTTTTTTATCATGCGAAAAATCCCCACGGAGCCGGTGGAGGTGGTTATGTCAGACTCGAACCGACCAAAACGCACGCCGTCTTGGATCCTTGGTTGCCGGAGGTGAACCACCAGCTTCCCTTTTGAAAATGTTCACCCTTCGCCGCTGCAGCCAGGTTCGGCTTTCCAGTCTTCCTATGAGACGGTGGGTCTTTGATGTTATCCGTGATACCACTACCATCTAACCACCTTCCCATAACTCATAGTTAACAACTTAATTTGTAAGCATTCCCTTGAAAAAATATTGTTCGAAAAGTTTTTATATATTTTATCCTGGACCAAACTGATTCGATTTTGTCATTCAAACTTTCAAAACGACCATCTTCTACATCATTATACCCACACTTTACTATCAATAGCTCATTTATCTTTCATTCTTTGCTCCAAGTTAACCGTCAACATTCAAATTTTCGATACATTACAGAGATCAACCCGTCACATCCCAATTTAGCTCACCATTGTATGGTAACGACACTTTTGGGTACAAAAGACCTGAGGGAAAGGAAATTGGTCTATAAGACCGCTTCCGTTGTCACTGTTAATTGTTATTTTTTAATTTAATGGGGTATTGTTGGTGGTGTCGTTGTAAGGTCATAACTTAATTGTTCGGGTAATAGGTTAGGAGGATGTGAGATAGTTATAAAAACAATTGGAGAACGAAAAATGTTTGTTGATTTAGCTGGTTGCTTGATTTCGGGAAGATTTCTTCCAATGTCACAGGATCGGCTATTTAAGTATTACAATGATTCCAATTCTCCTGATAAAATGAAATAATAGTCATATTTAGGACAGAACTTGACATTAGAAAATGATTCCTTTGGTGTTAAAACACGAATAGTAATAAATAAATGTAGACATTTTCATTAGTCTGTAGAATTTTTAAGCCCGCATATTCCATAACCAACCATACCTAAATAAAGATATTCTTGGTAGGTAATAAAGACTCTTATTCTTATGACCTGACGAGTCAGACACTTCAGAAAGCAGAAAAACCTTCCTTTAGTTCACGGGAATTTTGATTTTACTCCATGGTTTTACTAAATTATTCTGCGGAATACTTTTTATGATATGCGAACGCAAACAAACACACAAAATTTTCTATGCATTTTTTTATCGAATAGGAAGGCAAACGAGCAGACGGATCTCCTGATGGCAAGCGATCACCACCGCCCATGGACACCCGCAACACCAGAGGGTGTCACATGTACGGAAAAAAAGAGGGTGTCACATGTGCGTTGCCTTCCTTTTAAAAGAGAGTACGCTCTTTTCTTAAAGGTTTGAAGGTCGTATTGGTTCGGAAATACTGCTGGTGACAGTTCATTCCACAGTTTAGTTGTGCAAGGCAGAAAGGTTCTCGAGAAAGATTATACGTCACGGTATAGATAAATCTATGCAAACAAACGTTTCCTGTGATCAATTTGTATACTTAAATCTTTATAGAATCTTTTAAAATGTATTTCAATGAGTAAAATTCGCGTTAATTGTGTATTTAGGGTTCCACCAATTGTTTCCGAGTTTATATGAGACAAATCAAGAAGAACAAGAGCGGATCTCGGACTCCAATGTGCAAATTTTGGTTACCTATATCTAAAGCTTGTAATGTCTATACTTTGGTACCATTACCCACTAAAAAATGTGAAAAAACTACTAACCATCAACTGGTATACATTTTTTATACCACTTAGGGGCAGACCTTATCATAAGTTTAAGAGGGGCGTGAAAAGTCATCTGATGAGGCCGCCAAGCTGAGTGCCACCACTGTTAACATGGTACATGTTTACGATGGTGACCCTCTTTCCGAGACTTTGCCTTTAGCTTACCATCAGGGGAGGTGAAGTCAAATTTACGTGTTCTTTTATTTTTTTTAATGTTTACCGTGGCCTATGGACGTATGCAACACCAGGGTAAGCACACTATAAGAACAGAGAGTTTCTATGCCGTCAGTGCAGAAGACAAAGCAGGACAAGTCTTTGGTCTTCCCACTGATAGCACAAAACCTCTCCAGTATGCTCTGGCTTCGCTACTCACCGTCAAGAACACAACACAAGGTTATTATGACCGCGGTATCCAGAAATTTACCTAATAGACGTTGAAACAAGCCCTTAATTCGTCAACAATTGAACCAAACTGCCATAAAATTATCCAGAATCATATGAAAATTAACACCGTCATAATTCGAAGCTGAACAAACGAACGGTGTTGATGATTGACTTCCTGAGCGTGGGCAGAACCATTGGATTATACTAACAAGATTAGATTGTTCTTAATGGCCGCGAGACAGTCCAGGCGTCGATTCGAACAATTAATGAGTCATGAGCTTATCAGGTCATATATATTCATGCTCTTTGTCTACTTGGTTCAAGCGTAATTATTTTTTGGATATCAAGTTGCATGAAGAATCATCTTCACATTGTAAGTCCCATAGACCTACCCCTTTAGAGAAATGGCAATACGTTTGTAGAATATAATACAAACATACATAATATAATCACGCTTTTATCCCCAGAGAGTTAGGCAAACGTGAATCATTAGGTATATTCGGTCCCACGTAATAGGGGGCGAGTTTATTACCGTATTCCAGGCACTACTATTGACTCGAGCCATGCATCTGAGGCTGTGTCTTGGCTGTATGTATGTCTGATGTTTAACTGTCCTATCCTTTAGTCGCCTTGTACGATACCGCATGGGAAGAGATAGGGTGGCCCAAATTCTAGTCTGCCGGGAACCACGCGAATAATATGGGATTGATATACGTTGACGTCTATCATAAACGTCCACGTCAAAATGTGTCAATCACATACATACATTCATCGTCGTATTCGACAATACGCTGGCTAGCGTATTGGTACTTGTCTAAGCGGACTAAAACAACTAAACTGATCTGAGTGACATTTAGTACAGAAATAGATGATAGTCAAGAATAGTGTAACACTCACGGGGATATTTACCATGTTTGTATTATTTTTTGAATGGTTACCGATATTTCCGGGCGCTGTTTCAAGCGCCATGATCATAGTTATTGTTACCATAGGTTACCAAATAAAAATACACATGTTACACTATTAATGTTAATGTCCATGTCAATCTCAAATTATACGATAGTCAAGAAGATCCTTCAAATATCTTCGGTCGAAGAAAACTTCACCTACTCATCGGTGCAACTGCTAAACAATTCTCTGGGGCAGGCTTCGTCTCTGGGTTGGTAGAACAGATTCAGTAGCTCTCAAAAAAGCTAATATTTATTTATTAGGCACACAAAACAGAAAACAATCGAAATCTTACAAGATCTCGTTTTAAAGTTTCGTTTCCAGATTGAGTTCCAAAAAAAGGGGTACCCATTTAGCATGACCCAATTAAAAAGTATGCATTATTAAGTGATACAGTAGAATAATAATTATAAACTAAAAATAATAAAAAAATGAAACCAATAGGACAATGTAATTAAGACATAGTAATGTATCTCTGCAGCAAAGTGACAAATTAATTTTTAAATGAATAAATAAATTTAAAAATTTCAATTTCAATTTATAGCTTGGCTTATAACCTGCTTAACGATGTTCTTGTATGTTGAGAAACCTACTAATCAAATTCAATAATCAGACCCCGAGGTCCGTACGAAGTGTAACTTTTAGTTGCAATTTCCAATGTACATATATGTATAAGAAGTAGGTAAGAGAATGAAAAGCGCTGATAGTCTAGCTAGAATAGATGCCCATGTGTTGCTGGAACGGGATTACAAGACAAGGACAGATTTGGCGTTAACAGATTATATAAGAATAAAGTCTTAAATTAAATTTGCTTCACGCAAGAAAAGTCACGCGTAACTATTAGTCCAAATATTTACTAAACACTTGTGATTTAGATAATTAATTTATCTAAATTAAATTCAAAGATGGATACATTATTTCTCCTGTATAGAACCTACTCTCGTCACACAAAAGCCTTTTCAAATCATTTACACTCACAATTAATTATATTATAAATAATTAGATATCTTTATCAACAAATAATAATGGATGAAATGATCTGTCATCACGCGTTCATACAAATTGTATGGTGATGGATGGAATTAATAAAATCATAAAAAGACACAAAAGATTGACTTTCTGTATAGACAAACTGTGACTGGTATAAACACTGTAATAGTTAATACGTGTGTAGTATATGTAAAAATAAGAGATGCATAAAACATCATGCGAAATTTTGTAAGATATTATAAATAGAACAATTATTTTCCTATTATAAGATACTTACTCCGACACCTTCGGGTGTCGAGTTCAGCTCACCTGCTAGTTAGAGCACCTGCCAAACAATAGACGAGGCTCTGAAAGTTTTCTTCTCAAGGTTATCAGATCAGACAACATTCACACAGTAAAAGCCAACTGGTTAACAAAAATAATAAAAAGAACGGCGTGAAGGAATTGTCTAAAATATATTTGTGGTTAATTTGTATCTTGTTACGATTTTGCACATAACATCAACAAAAAAACATCTCACTTATCTCAAACTGATGAGAATTATTATATTATCTTGTACCATCACCAGTCAGCAGTATATCCTCTAAAAGGGTAACCAGAAATTTATTTTATTTTATTAGCTGGTTTTATTTGTTTAGTTAAATTTTAACAAGCTTATTTTCGCAAAATCTGACTGTAATAGTAGAATCAATAATTTTGACTTCATAATAGTCCTTTTGACCTACCCGAACATTTTGAATCTACAAACTTCAAATATACTATCGAAAAAGACAACGATATGAAAACTCTTAAAGGATTAGAGGCGGTGACAGATCCGTTTCCAGAATAAAGGTTGTGCCACAATTGATTTATGACTTCCAGCGAATAAAGCCTCCGTGCGAGCCTATGTCGCGCTGCTTTATTTGGGCTCATCGTGAATGGAGTGGAGAGTCATTGCCACGGTTATACGTCTATATTCCACCCGATATGCGACTTAAGCCTCTTTACGTCAGTATTGTTTTCTGAAAGGCTTTTGATTGTGTTACACATGTCTGAATTGAATTTAAAAAATAAGGACAAAGTGATATTTTTGGAACTCATAACACGACATTTTAAGAGGAGGGGTATTAATTTATCGATATTTTTTCAAGGGATCAACATGAAACAGAGGATAGTTATTAAGTATGTAAGGACAAAAGCAAATTATTAAAAAGTATTTTAGAATAATCCATACAATGTTATCAAGGTCCTAAGTTAACGTAGCTTAACTATCTTGTGCCTAATATGGATATTCATCATCATCATCATACAACAAAGCGTCGGTAGCTTAGTGGTTAAGGAGACGGCCTTGCGATCGAGAGGTCCCGGGTTCGATCCTGGCCATTACACTAATGACGTGAACCCACTCCTAGCATAAGTAATTTAGCTTAGTTGGAGGGGTTAGAGGGAATATTAGTAAGTTCAGTTTAAATATTCTTTAAAAAAAAAACTTTACCCCTTGAGGGTTAGGCAGAGGTGACCCAACACCCACACTTCGCCAATCATTGAATTCGGTCCCATGTAATAGGGGGTGAGCCTATTGCCGTATTCCGGGCACTATTATTGACTCGAGCTTATATCTGAGCTTAGTCTGGGCTGTAATATATCTGTCTGATTTTAAACAGCCCTATCCCTTAGTGGCCTTGTACCACACCACATGGGAAGAGATGGGCTAGCCCAAATTCAATGCTGCTGGGAAATATGGATATTGTGGCTTGAAATGTGAAAGAAACATGAATACCTACTTACAAGAAATAAATAGAGCCTTATGCCACTTTTGTCTATTCAAATATACATTATTAGAAAAGTATCATCAATTAACCTATGGCAGTCCACTGCTGGACATATGCCTCTCCCAATGTTATAAAAGTATACATAGGTACTTACTTTATGTTTCATAGTGTGTGTATCGAACTCAAAGTCATTTATTTTCAATTCTGAACAATAAAATTGTTACTTATTGACGTAAATTTGTGTTTCTAGTCAATCTAAGTTTGCCACCGTTACCATGGCGCTGGTGGAGAAGAAACGGCGCAACAAACTGCACTGCGGCATTTTTAGACGTCAATTTCCAATAATTATTTTCTTAAAGCTAAATGTGGACGAATGTACATTTCGCGTCTGGATAAACAATATATTTAAAAAAAACTTTATAATGAAGAATTAATCCAAAGTTACATAGGTAATGTTACAAATTAGTCACGGACATAATACAATAACATACTGTAATTATAGCATTTTACGAGAGGCCTGTAGGGGTATAAATGAAAACTACATAAACATATAATAATACTTTTTTGCATGCAAATATACATGGCTTACAAATCCCTTTAGTTAGAGGTCGTCGCAAAGGACACTTTTAATTTTAATTTTAAAATATTTTTCAAATTAGGTAGACTAGGTAGGTTAGGTAGAGGATATTGCCAATCTTAGCAAAAAATTGATGAGACAGTAATTTCTTTGGCTCATTTATTAGTTTTCAAATATCCGTACAGGGAGTGGTTGTCACTGACCGCGTATTGTCAAATGCTCCACAATAGGGTTTGAATCAAAGCGTATAGTTGAGAGCAAAAATATCGCACACAGTCACTGTGATGTATTGGGGCAGATCTCAGGCTTAGGGCTGTGAGAAGACAGATTTGTGAAAGAGAATTTGTTGGTTTGTTTATTACTTAACATGTAAAAATGGCTGCTTTTGCATACGGTGGATCCAGGAATAGGACACGTTACCCTTTGTCGAAGGAAGAAGTTTAGACAGGACGTGGAAGTTTGTTAGCGTCTAAAAATGCCGCATTGGAGTTTGTTGCGCCGTTTCTTCTCCACCAGCGCCATGGAAGCGGTGGTACACTTAGATTAAGTGGAATTAAAATTGACGTCAATAAGAAACAATTTTATTGTTCAACATTGAAAATAAATGACTATGACTATCTTTCTATGTGAATTAAGCAAATTAAGTAAAGTTTTTATTAATGTAAAATAGTAAATGTAAAGCGTGTTTAGTAGTAAATTCTGCTGGTAAAATTAAGGCTATTATAAGTAAAAACATAACAGTTCTATAAGAGGTTTTCGTACCTTCTAGTTCTCATGTTAATGATTCACTGTGGCACTAAATGGTTCCTGAATTAAAATTGTGCCATCTCAACCACTTAGGTGGCAGACATGCATCGCGCCGCCCGCGCGCACAGGCAACTCGGGCGTCGGAGGGCACTGACTGACCTCCGTCCCCCACGAGCGCGGGCCTGGGGGTGACGGGTGGAGCCGCCTGTCACCCCAGCAGAAGCAGGCCACGGCGGTGGCGCGCTGAACAGCGCGCCTCCCCATTCCGGGGGCGAGTTGGGGACACCGTTGTCACCCCTCCTGAGGAGGGCCAGACCGTAAGGGATGGCCCTGGTTCAGCCGGGGTGCGAGGAATATGTCGATGACAACCTCACCTCCAGCCTAGCACCACGACCCACATTCGGCGTGTGGTTTTAGTCGGTTCAAGTCCGACATAACCTCCCTTTCCGGCTCCGGAAGGGGGGGTATCCGAGGGGATTGCCGCACGAAAAAAAAAAATGTGGTAGACATGCACAGGGTCTACCTTATGGAAAGTTGTTACAGTGGCCTATGGACGTATGCAAAGGCGTCACACTACTTACCCTGTAAATATTTATATTAGGTATTTAAAGTAAAAATTAAGCTTCTGCCCCTTAACCTATTACGTTACATTAAAAAGATAGTTAACTAAACTAAAAAATTAAAAAAATTAAAATTATACAGAAATGTAGGTGAACTTAGACATATAATATTATATTACACATAGAAAAAATAATGATAAGTACTATGTCTAATTTTGTTGTGAATAGAAGTATTTTAAATATCAGTACAGTGTAGTGATCCTGCTGGTGACAATCCTGCACATTGCGTAGGCGCAGACAGAGTTTGTGAATGGTTGCTGTACGGTGGTGCATGTGTTGTCAACATTCCGAATCGAAAAAGAGAACTAAACTAATGCATTTTTTTCTGATGGAGATTTATTTACTGTTGAAGCACGCTTGTGGAATATTTATATCATTGGTCTAGCCACTTCGGAGATTACCAGACCAAATTAAACAGACTTAAAGACAAACAGTTCAAAATTTTAAACTTGTTACGAGTATCGTGCATACACTAATAAATAACATAACATAACATAAACTCACGCCTGTTTTCCCCGAAGGGGTAGGCAGAGGTGCTAGCACCCACATTTCGCCAGTTTATGTTTAGGTCCCAATGTAATAGGTGGCGAGCCTATTGCCATTAACCGGGCACTTATAAACCTGCGATAAATACACACATAACTTCGAAAAGCATCGCAAAGTAATTTGTGTGTGCCATGGTTAACCTGGGATCGAACCCGAGACCTCGTCTCAGCAGTCCATTACCCATACCACTAGGCTACCGCAGATACACTAATAAATATGCAGTTAAAAGCTATTATAAATTTAACATTAAGCACAAACACTTCAATATTATTTATTTATATAAGTATCTTATTATATTTTGTTTCAGAAGTAAATGAATCTGATTCCAGATCATATTAGAGATCCGGTTCTCAGCATTCCATGGATTCACCGTGCAGTCGCCTCGTCCATGGCGTGGTACAGAGAGGAACACTGTGACGGCGCCTGGGACTTGCGACCCAGATGTAGGTTTAGGGTGGCCACCTTGTGATGCATCAGCGCTCAGTTCCACCATCAGTCGTGTTCGCCCTCTTCCTATACAAATTTGGTAAGACCCTATCAACGCCGTTTTCCATATTTGTTTATATTTTTGTTCCCTCTCTCTACTCCAAGACGCTACAAAATGTTTTCAACCTCTTTCTTTACATATGGAACTCATAAAGAAATCATAAATTACATTACAATACGAAGCCACGGTATCCACTAATTTCAATGGTGTGGGATTCAATTTTATATGTATTAAAAGTCGCCTCGCCAGCTCACTGCATTGTTTGGTACTGTGAAAATAATAGCTTTTTGAGTAGCTTGGGTGGAACTACGGGTTTTCGACTGGCAGATAGGTGAAAAGACTGAAACTCAACACGGCGGCTTCTGAATGATGCGGAAAATAATGTTTTGGTGGGTTTCTACAATAAGGCATAATAGGAATATTAGTAATGGAAATCCATACTAATATTATAAATGCGAAAATAACTCTGTCTGTCTGTCTGTATGTTACGCTTTCACGCCTAAACCACAGAACCGATTATAATGAAATTTGGTATAGGGGTAGATTAGACCATGAGAAAGGACATAGGCTATGTCTGGTCGCGATAACCGACATCCACGCAGACGAAGCCGCGGGCAAAAGCTATCCATACTAATATTATAAATGCGAAAGTAACTCTGTCTGTCTGTCTGTCTGTATGTTACGCTTTCACGGCTCAACCACTGAACCGATTTTGATGAAATTTGGTATAGGGATAGATTAGACCTTGAGAACGGACATAGGCTATGTTTTGTCGCGATAACCGACATCCACGCGGGCGGAGCCGCGGGCAAAAGCTATTAATATTATAAATGCGTAAGTAACTCTGTCTGTCAGTCAGTATGTTACGCTTTTACGCCTAAACAACTGAACAGATTTTGATGAAATTTGATAAAATGGTAGATTAGACCTTGAGAAAGGTCTAATCTACCCTTATATCAAATTTCATTTGGCTATGTTTGGTCGCGATTACTGACGCGGAGCCGCGGGCAAAAGCTTTGATTTTTTTTTTTTTTTTTACACAGGACACGTCAATTTGACTTCACCTCGCCTGATGTTAAGCTAAAGGCAAAGTCTCGGAAAGAGGGTCACCATCGTAAACATTTACCATGTTAACAGTGGTGGCACTCAGCTTGACGGCCTCATTAGATGCCTTTTCACGCCCCGCTTAAAGGACCCGGGACTGTAGGAAGAAGGAAACACGTGAGCTGGCAGGGTGATTGTAAATACCCACGAAATATATATGATCTTCGTACATTTATTGTCATTCAGGCATTTCAAAGTAAGTTTTTTTATTGAAGACCTACTTTACGTCTACAATACAAGTAATTGATACATTCCGATGTAATTTAAAACTAATTAGTGCAGCGCCTCGCCTAATGAACGGTCAATTACGATCCACTGTCGAACAACAAGGAGAATAATCAACACGTAGACATCTCACACTTGGCAGATCATCATAATTGATAAAGCAATTGTGATACTCTGTTGTGAAAGAAATTAATACCAATACCTCATAGATATACAGGGTGTAATCGTTAAGTGTGTCCAGGCGATTATTCCGTAACTACTACAGATATCAAAAAACTGTAAACTGATATCGAAAGTACGTTACCTAATGAGTAAAATGACATCAATAACTTTTTTTAAATCAAACGAGAGGTATCTAAAATTTTGACATTAAACCCTCCCATACATTTAGTATGAGATTAGTAGAATGGTTTTAGTGTCCTTATTTTAAAAGAATATTTTAGCTTAGTACTGATATAAAGGAAACTGTTTATTAACCTAGCAGAGTAATACAATTAAAATAATAATTTTTATTTATTAGTAAGTACAATTTTTTTTTTCTAGTGTGCTGTTTTTTTTTTAGTCTGCTCAAATTAATGCGATATTGAAACACGGTTTATTACTAATTTGAAGTGGTAACATAATTAAAAATCTTTTAAATTTAAAAGCGTCGGTAGCTTAGTGGTTAAGGAGTCGGCCTTACGATCGAGAGGTCCCGGGTTCGATCCTGGCTTAAGAAGGCGTGGGAGCGGGGATACGATCCCGAGCCCGAAGACATTCGGGCCGAGAGGTCCCGGCTCCACGGGATCATGGCGGCGGAGTGGGAGCGACGACTTGAGCAACGACGCGCAGGGCATGCCGTCATAGAGGCGGTAAGGCCCATCATGGGGGAATGGCTCGAGAGGCCACATGGCAGCCTCTCGTATCGACTGACGCAGATTATCACCGGGCACGGGTGCTTCGGGAGATATCTGTGTCGGATCGAAAAGGAGCCAACGTCCGAGTGCCATCACTTCGACGCGAGCGAGGACACAGGGCTGCACACGCTCACCGAGTGTCCGGCATGGGCCGGACCGAGGCGGGCGCTAGTGGCGGCCCTGGGAGTGAGAGTTCTCACCCTCGCCACCCTGCTCACAGCAATGGTCCGCTGCGCGGACGCGTGGGCGGCCGGCGTCTCCTTCAGCGAGCAGGTAATGATCGTGAAGGAGACGGCGGAACGGGAGAGGCGGCGCGAGCGAGAGAGACTCGCGAGAAAAAAAATCCTGGCCATTACACTACCGGCGTGAACCCACTCCTAGCACAAGCATGTTGCTTAGTTGGAGGGGTTAGAGAGAATATTAGTAACTTCGGTTTTAATATTCTTTAAAAAAAAACTTAACATGTATCTACTTGAAAATCATCATTGTCATAATCATACGTAATCATAAAATATGATTAAGGTAAAATGAGTACTAGACCACTTAAAATAAGGAAACTAAAACCTTTCTACTAATCTAATACTAAATGTATGGGAGGGTTTAATGTCAAAATTTTAGATACCTCTGTTTGATTTTCAAAAAGTTATTGATGTCATTTTACTCATTAGGTAACGTACTTTCGATATCAGTTTACAGTTTTTTGATATCTGTAATAGTTACGGAATAATCGCCTGGACACACTTAACGATTACACCCTGTATACATACCTACTCATATAATAATATAATATAATCATCTAATGGCTAAGTGATAAATTGAACAATATAGCTCAAAGTTAAACAATTCTGGCCAGTCAGTAACTTTGGTAAATGTTTTTGAGCCCTAAAACGTGTTGCACGTGTTTTCCTGTAAAGAAAAGGAGAGGGTGGGACTAACTGGAAGAGCTCATCAGAACATTCACCATGATAGAGACTGTAGAATACTGCCAAAGACGCAACATCTCTACGGCTCTGCAAAGGCTCGCAGGTGTTCGTGACCTCAGGATTCCCAATAATGCGACCGCACTGCAACATATCGAGAGTATTTATTTCATTGAAATCGAAAAGAAGAAAAAATAAAGAAAAAAATATGTACTTTTTCTACAGTATTTATTTTATTGAAGTCAATAAAATGAATACTGAGGAAAATGTACAAGTATTCTAAAAAGTATTTATTTTATTGAAATTAATAAGTATAATATTATTTTAAACACGTTAGGAATTCACTCACTTCCTTCGAGAACCATTGGTATCCAATCATATCACGCCTACTTTGTTATTGAAGATTGTTTCTGGTTACTCACAGCACAGCACATCGAGGTTACTATGAGTTCTCGTCTTAGCTTTTAATTTATTATATCTATTTATATCAAATATTAATTATAATACTAAAATGGTAATGGTGATGACTTCAGTATGAGGTTATGGGATTAAACCCTACCTAGACAGGTAGGTATAGTGTAAAGCTTAGCTACTTTTTTTTTAAAAGTACACTGTATTCAAACATATTACATCTAAAAATTCCTAAAGAGGTAGGCAGAGTCGTATTAGCACTGCTTCTTCCATCAATTAATTCAAATTAATTGAAGCAATAGATTGAATTAAAAACTATTTTAAAGAAGCTTCTGTTGACAATAAATTATTAGAATTAGAAATTATGGGGATTAATCTTAACAGATTAATTTTTATTCCAATTCAACATCCAAATCAAGAATTAGAAGAAATTGAAATTAAAGTACTAAAAATTAAATAGGTGTGCTGTGCTGGCTTACTGGTGATTTTGGCTTGTGCTCTAAAAATCTTGAAGCCCTAAGCCCTAAGCCTAAGCCATAAGAACACCTTTTGCGCTGAAATTTGTAGAACTGCGAGTTTATTGCCCGCGAGTTGATAAATGACCCGTAAGATCATGTTTTGTGCCTAAGCCCTTAGGCCAAGAGTCCTATTTTCGTACATTATTAAGTCTGCAGGTTTCAAAAATGATTGCAAGTCCTTATACGCCGCGGTACAATCAGCGACAGAAAGATGTTGACGTACAAAGTACTCAAAATGATCTTAATTTCGTTTTTTTACCCCCTTCCAGTTGACTCATTGTTTTGATATTTGGTACACACCTTTAGTTTGGATAATCCAATGCTAATACTAATATTATAAGTGCAAAAGTAACTCTGTCTGTCTGTCTGTATGTTACGCTTTCACGCCTCAACCACTGAACCGATTTTGATGAAATTTGGTATAGGGGTAGATTAGACCATGAGAAAGAACATAGGCTATGTTTGGTCGCGATACTAATATTATAAGTGCGAAAGTAACTCTGTCTGTCTGTCTGTATGTTACGCTTTCACGCCTCAACCACTGAACCGATTTTGATGAAATTTGGTATAGGGGTAGATTAGACCATGAGAAAGAACATAGGCTATGTTTGGTCGCGATACTAATATTATAAGTGCGAAAGTAACTCTGTCTGTCTGTCTGTCTGTCTGTATGTTACGCTTTCACGCCTCAACCACTGAACCGATTTTGATGAAATTTGGTATAGGGGTAGATTAGACCATGAGAAAGAACATAGGCTATGTTTGGTCGCGATAACCGACATCCACGCGGGCGGAGCCGCGGGCAAAAGCTAGTAATCCATACTAATATTATAAATGCGAAAGTAACTCTGTCTGTCTGTCTGTATGTTACGCTTTCACGCCTCAACCACTGAACCGATTTTGATGAAATTTGGTATAGGGGTAGATTAGACCATGAGAAAGAACATAGGCTGTTTGGTCGCGATAACCGACATCCACGCGGGCGGAGCCGCGGGCAAAAGCTAGTAATGCTATATAAATCAATAAGACAGTTTGATTTGCTCTTAATACGAGAGTTTTAAGATCATTGTGAGAATTCGTTGTCATGTCATGACGTAATTGTAACTATTTATTATTTATATACTATGTGAACTTAACATAAAAAGTATAAAAGACGGAAAAAAATAGAAGAGGAATTTTGAATCACATCGGGCGTGTCGCGGTAGCCGAGTCAGTTTGGGTATTCCTCCTAGGGAAAGATTGCGCGATTTTTCCCTATGTATGCGATTTGTATAATTAGCATACTTATTGCTATAAAATCTGCGGTAGCCTAGTGGTATGAGTAATGGACTGCTGAGACGAGGTCTTGGGTTCGATCCCAGTTTTACCATGGCACACACCAATGACTTTTCGATGCTTTTCGAAGTTAGGTGTGTATTTATCGCAGGTTTATAAGTGCCCGGTTAATGGCAATCGGCTCGCCACCTATTAGGTACATTGGGACCTAAACATAAACTGGCGAAATGTGGGTGCTAGCACCTCTGCCTACCCCTTCGGGGAATACAGGCGTGAGTTTATGTTATGTTATGTTAAAATTATTAAAAAAAAGGAAAAAGTTTAAAAACAAACTCGGCGTCAAAACTAACTTATAAGGGTATCATCACACTAATGTCATTGACACGCTATTGCGTGAACGGATGTCAAACGTATTTAATAATTAAGACTTTACAGCCTCAGTATGCACCATACCTAAGTTGAGCACGTCTGTTATCGAATTTTTAACTTTATTGTTGTAGTCTTAAGTCAGTTATTCGTTTGTGGGAAATTATTGAGATGTTTCTTTTTTCCACGTTAAGGGTATTGATGACCAAAGTCATTGGTATGAATATAGGATCATGTAGTCAATTACGAGAGCGGCGATCATCGCACGGATCGTATTAATACTAATTGCTTGTTTTTTTTTTCGTTAGTTCGGCCATTGTAGTTCAAATAATGACCGTTTTGATAATAATGTAATGTTTACAGTTGTTTGTATTTTTGATTAAGAATGGTTGGTAACAAAAAAAGTTTGTGATATATGAATAAAATCGAGAAGAATTGCTCTACAGCTGTGGTTTTATATGCCCACAATGCTGTAAATATTATTTTTTATATACTGGACACGTCAATTTTACTTCACCTCGCCTGATGTTAAGCTAAAGGCAAAGTCTCGGAAAGAGGGTCACCATCGCAAACATTTACCGTACAATACACTATCATTACAGATGGGATCTAATACAATAGTTTAGTTCAGTATACATAGTTCGCATTAACCGCCCGTATTCTAGAATGACACTCAACTGAGGACAGTTTGTATGGGCAATATGTCAAGTCTATCAATCTGTCCATAGAGTGTCATTCTACAACCACGGAGGACAGAATATGATTAAGTAACGGAGATGCCCCATTGATATTTCTCCTAATAAAAACGCGCGCCGAATGCGGGTGGGAAGAGAGACGCGCGGGGTGTTAAACGTCGAAGGACGTCATAGGTATAACGTTCCTACCGAATGAGTCCATTTGACGTTTGGATGGCACGCGACTCGATTGCCTTGCAACAACTCCGCTATCATTTCCTTCTTCATGTTCTACAACACAGGAATTAGTTTTATTCTTTGCTGTATTGGTTCCTGGTGGAGTAGATTAGAGCCACCCCATATCTTCTCGTGAGTGTAAGGTGAGTGATGTATATCATACAGGTGATGGATGGATCCATTTGACAGCAAATACATAGCCCATGCTAAAGTGTCTACTTGACAGCACTAGGCTCGCTCGATGTTACATGAGACCGAAAAAAAATTGTTGACGAAATATACTTAGGTTTATCCAATCACGTCACTGATATATGGGTTACTAGCTTTTGCACGCGGCTCCGCCCGCGTGGATGTCGGTTATCGCGACCAAACAGAGCCTATGTCCTTTCTCATGGTCAAATCTACCCCTATACCAAATTTGATTAAAATTGGTTCAGTGGTTTAGGCGTGAAAGCGTAACATACAGACAGAGTTACTTTCGCATTTATAATATTAGGATATGGATTATAATGGATATTGCATATACCTAACCAACATCCTTGAGGTCCATGCCACCTGCAAGTTGCTGCACCTGCTTAACAACGGACGAGGCTCTTGCACAGACTTCAAGATTCTAAGGTTTGGGAGGTCAGTAGTCTGTCTGACTTTCTAAACCTCAAAACAAAATTTTGGACATAACTGGGAATTCGTTGTGACGATGCTAACGGAAATATTCAATAAATTTAGTTTGATTACAAATTCCATCAGGGCCTTTCAACGTCGGTAATATTACTCAAGGGACTGTCGAAACAATCCATATTTATTGACATAGTAAATACGTCTATTTTCCTTTGACAGATATTGTTCCATAAATATCTTGGCATACCTGCTGATAACTTAATCCCGATCGAAGACTACACCGTCTCTTTCTTACTAAAATGTTTATGTATATATCTGTCTCTATTTAACGGGTGAGCGAAGCTGTCAAAACGTCAAATAAAATTAAGCCAGGAAGCTCAAAGACTAAGCAACGTACTAAAACGAGAATAAGAAAACTGAGTTCTTTTTTCACAAGTTTTCTACCTAAAAGGCGTATGACTTTGTCATGAAAAATATATACTATTACCTACTTAAGAATTAATAAGTTGAAAAGAAGAAGTTCTGTTATGACGTCTGACGGAAGGAAGAAGTGACTGATCGATGCATTTCAGTCGGTATGTGCAAGCTTTCTAACAGCGACATAACTATATCCATACTGATATTATAAATGCGAAAGTAACTCTGTCTGTCTGTCTGTATGTTACGCTTCCACGCCTAAACCACTCAACCGATTTTGATGAAATTTGGTATAAGGATAGGTTAGACCTTGAGAAAGAAAATAGGCTATGTTTGATCGCGATAACCAACACACGCGAGCGAAGTTAAGAATTATATTTAAGTTCCATCTGTCTGTATCGTTGAAGTATTCTACTATCAGTCGATTTTTTATGATCTTATTACCATTGGGAACTGAATCTACTGGAAAGTTTTCACAGATCGAGCCATATCTCTAAAATAATATTCAATGCAAAGCAGTGGTAAAAATTACGTCTGTTTTTATTTTGCCCTGATTTAGCAGTGGAGCGTTTTTTCATTCGAGTTTTGTACCTAACTAAAAACCCCAATAACATTTGATCAGGCCCAGGAGTCTTAACTTAGAACTCAAGCTCGCAGGCACACGTTCATAAAAACTTATGTCACGGTAGACAGAATTCAACTATATTAAATACTTACTAAAATATTTTACTTCGTTGACTTTTTCAAATTGCATGTGCATGCTCAAAAATACATTTAGGTAGGATGAGAAAACTACTGCAATAAGAAATATCTGCCGTATCTTATCTGTAGGTATTCATAATCTTTGTAACAGTCGATCGAAAAATTGAGTGCGTAATTAATTCGGAAGCTAAGAAATTTGATGACAAACTTGATATTTAGGGGAATCGTTAAACGGTCAATTAATTTTGCTTCAGCCCTGATCGGTTATTTGTTGATTAAATTATAATATAGACGCCATGACAGCCATGTTTAGGAGATGTCAGATACAATTACGTTTGAGGAGTAGCTCCTGAAATTTAATCATCTGGATAGATTATTGGAAAGATTTCAGAGAGGTCGAGCACAGCGGAATGAATTGACATGAATTTTACCTTTCAAGAGATTGGGGACTTACTTCCTAAGTTAACATATAAATTATTTGAGAATTTAATACTTGGCTACCCCTGGTGGGTACCTATTAAACCACCTAAGTGATCCCAAATAAGTACCTAAATTTTCTTAGACAAGGACTGGTAACGGACTGAAATCCCGCCCTGGATGTTAAGCAGGGCGTGAAAAAGTATCTGATGTGGCCGTCAAGCTGAGTGCCACCATTGTTGACATGGTACGTGTTAGTAATTGACCCTCTTTCCGAAATTTTACCTTTTGCTTTATTTAATTGAGATGTCCTTTTATAAAAAGACTAATTGTGTTAATAGATACAAATGCCTCATTATAAGAAAATTGGATTGTGAATCCGTATCTACTGAAGTGTTTTCGCTATCACTCTAAGGTTTGCGGGAAGAAAACTCAATATTGAGTTAATTAAGCTCACTTTTGTACAAACATATTCTTTTATATTTTGTTATAAAATGTTTGTGAGTTCAATAAAGAATGTAAATGAAATATGAATGTATCTAATCTATTGAAGCGAGTCGACATACTATGCGGTTTTAAACAAGTCGCTAAATTATTCTTTGCTTTGGATGTACTTAGGTATTCCTCCAAAGGATATTTCATTAAAAACTTAAAATAAATTGTATTTGTGCTGTGTAGCAGTGACTAAATGAATTAAGTAGTTTGGTAAAAACTACTTAATTCATTTAGTACACACATCATAGCATACTTTTTGTCCATGTAAAAGAGACCTTAAGTCCTTGGTACAACGAGGTCGCACCGCGAAGCCTCTGAAACCCCCAATAAATTTCTGGGCGAAGCTAAGCCCTAGCCAATACTCTTCACGCACAATGTCTCAAGAAAAGAGGCTAATTGCGAAAAAAAGAGTCCCCCATCCTATCCCTGTAAAATATTCCCATATTATGTACACTTAGCGGCAGACAAGCTCATAAGTCCACCTATTGAGAAACGGTTACCTCGGCCTGTGGACGTACCAAAGCTATTACAATTGATAATACTTCTAGATTTTCTCAAATAATCCTAAGTCAAACAGTAACAGCTACACATGTAAATGTCATAAACGTGTCGGTACATCTCGACAAAGTTAGATTAGTATCGAAAAAACTGTGACAGATCCGTTGTAAAAACGCAACGACTAATCGCTGCGACTGGCACGATGTCGCAACGTAAATAAAGACTGAATTTGTTGCCGATTTGTCGCAGCGAAAATAAAGACTTGTCGCTTTATTATTTATATAATCTAACTTTTTATTTTTATACGCCATTCCCTCGAAAGGGAATGGGTTATGATGATTGTGGAAATCGTTGGGTATACTTTTCTATAATGAGAATAAGTTGTACCTATAAATGAGCTCCCCCCCCCCCCCCCCCCTAAGAAGCGGGATAGCACCCGAACCACACCCTAGGGTTGTAACCGTAGGTCTGATGGGAGTCCTGGGACATCCTTCCGAGGGCTTACCCGGGGCTCCCAACCATAGGCTGCTTAGCGTTACCGTGAGGGTTTTTAGTCGGTAGGAGTATGGCATAATTCCATGTAGGATTTTCCCTTACGGTAAAAACAAAACTTATAATTGAGCTTACCAATTAAATAAAATACATTAAAAAATAGCTATGCCCGTTCTTATTTATTTGTTTTTATTCAAAGGCAAAGTAAAAAATTATATATTCCGTATATACCAGTAATCGTCAACATTAAAGACTAGTTTAGCAAAATAAATGGATCACACCATGCGGCCCCACCTGTTTGGGGAGTGAGCCTGTTGCCGTCGAGCGGAAATTTTTTCATCGGCAGTATGTTTACTGTCGGATGAAAAACAGCCCCTATCTTATTAACAGAACTATCATATGAACTAACATACAAACACTTATTCCATTATATTACGATACATCGTATCTTTGTTTTCCTCCGGAATTATTTATAACTTGTTTTTATTCCGAATCTTCGGGATACAATCAAAAGTTGTTCCCGGTTCAATCAAACTTTTTTAAATGGCCACCCCTTGCGTCATCACCCCCCACCCCCCACAATAATTCCGTTTTTGTATTATCGCTTTTTTATTTCGCGATATTTTTCATTTTCATTTTATGTACGATTGTTAAAAAGTTGGTAACCTGTTTCGGGTTCAATTAAAAATTGTTATTATTATTGACAGCTGTAAAATAAGAGTAATTTTTAAATGTGTTGTTTTTGAATATCTGTCTTTTGAGGCAGCTTTAGGAACGGCAACTTTTGTGCCTTTGATTGATTTCCTTGGTTTTAGATGTTTAGTAATTTTCTGGTTATGGGGGCCCACCATTATTTTTCAGGGCCCAAGTCAGCCTCTCTTGCTCTACAATAATAATAACACGATCATGGTATAGGTACATACATATCTTTGATTTGTTTGACGTTTGGTCACAGGCTGACTGGCTAAGTAGTGCACGCCCGCCGTCTTCCAGTCCGTGAGGTAGTAGGTTCTTCATCTACCCACACATTCTCGATATTTTGTTTTCGCCATGTACCGTCACATACCACACTCACAGTAAGGGATACTGTGAGTGTGTATGTATATTATGGAGTAGGGATTCTATAAGCAGAAAAGCGAGGTTGCATGCTTTGTATCACTGGACTACATGTTGCAGATAATTTAAACCCATCTTCTAGATTGAAAATTTTGTGCTTCTTGATTTCAATCGCTTCACGAACAGCTTTTGAATAAAAGTGACGTTCGGTAGAGAGGACTTGTGTCTGGTGGAATTTATAATGACCCAGGCTTCATAATGACTCCCCACTGCTGCAGTCTTAGTTCTCTGCTACACTGCTCGGCTTAGGGCCGGTTCGACCAAACGCGACTAAAGTTTATTTCTAGAATTAACGGCCAATATATGGCTGAAATTGGCTGTTTATCATACTTCCATACTAATATTATAAATGCGAAAGTAACTCTGTCTGTCTGTGTGTTACGCTTTCACATCTAAACTACTGAACCGATTTTGATGAAATTTGGCATAGGGGTAGATTAGACCTAGAGAAATGACATAGGCTATGTTTGGTCGCGATAACCGACATCTACGCAGGCAGAGCCGCGGGCAAAAGCTAGTTATGAATAAACTTTACTAACGTTTGGTCTAATGTACCATACCAGTCACAAAAGTAATTAAAATGTTCTAACCTTTTTACCATAATTAAACATTTCGCACATTTTTGTCTAGATCATTGGTGTCCATCTATTAACAAAAATCCAGCTTATAAATCTAAACCATAGATATAAAAACTTCCATATCATTCTTTTTTTAATTTATTAAAATTGCATATCGAAAACGGCTTAAAACACAAACAAAACAAGTCATAAAAGTAATTACAGATACACAAACACGAGAATTGCGTACCTACTGATTATCACAAGAAAACGATAAAAGTATTGTCGCGATTCAAGTTTAACTTATGTTTGAACATAACTTTACGTTTTAAAGCACTTTTAAAAATAAATTGCAAAATACAAATTACCGAATACAACATCAATATCGCATTCAGACAATAATCGTCAGTTTGTTGCCTAAATGACCTTTTGGGGGTGGTCCAACTCATAAACGTATGACGGTGTGGAAATATACACATAAACTGTGGTTGCTATTGTACCGATGTTTTAACTGTGCGAGACTGTGACAAGCTAAAGATGTACAAATCTTGCAAGTTTTAGTATTTATTTACCTAGAAAGAAAGAAAGAAAGAAGAAGAAAGATAACTCGTTTATTGAGGATCAGCACAAAAATAGTACACAATATACAAAAAAAAAACTATTTACTACAGAGAAAGAAAAAAACTACAAGAACTAAGTGACGTTATGCTGACAAGTCTGACAAGTTATCTAAACGTCAGTGTCACTCAGGCTGCATACGTATTTATTAGTATTATTATTTTTCATAAATATATTATGGTCAATGTTTACGTCAAATGTCATCAACTACATCGATCAATACATCAATCAACATTAGTGTTCCCTATGCTTTTTACATTGAGAATAAAGTAAAAGATAAACATTTTTAAAAACACTTAAAATCTGTATATTTTATTAGAAACTGGTTAAAAAACTGTAGATAGAAATTGGAATTGTCATTTAATAATTAATTTTCCGGTAGAATTCGGAATAATAACTGGTTGCAAATTGAAAAATATTCAGCAATTAAAAAAAATATTCACCGATACGTCATCGGTTGAAAGCGGAAGGACCCCACTGTATCCCACTCACTTGTACCACACAAAAACCGTAATGTCCACTTTGAATTATAATTATTGCCCGGTTAATGTATGTCTTCTTCAGTTAAAGCATTGGGCGTCCCTATTTTTTGTTGTCAAGTTGTAATACGAATGGCCGACCCGCTGCGACGATATTGGAAAAAAATATTCTTTTTTTTGACTTGCCTACCTTTCCGAAGTGAAATCCGATGTCGCCGATGTGTTTCCGATTTTGTTTGTACTTTATTTTAATTGCTTGGTCGTGTATTAATTTCATTTGCAATAGTGAGGTCAATAGTCATTCAATGGGGAACCACTAAGATGTACAATATCAAGCTTTACCTGCTAGTTGAAGGACGAGAATCTGATGCAAATTTTCCACGACGACGGTCCTAGGTGTAACGTGATCAGCCCTTATGCTTATTATTCAATAAATAAATATGTATAAATGTAATCTACATTTCGTTCTGATAAGTTTGGTTCCAGATACACAGGACTATTAAAACTGTGGGCCCATTAGGTCCTTAATATATTATTTTAAAATATATACAGTCTCAGTATATACACAGTCTATTTGAACCTCTTACTTTCGTAAAACATCACACAAACATAAATAAAGTGCAGCGTCAAAATCAAAATGAAATAAGTCTTAAAAAACCAAAAACATTAAATTCAATCGTGTTCGATATTGAAATTAAATTATAGGCAATCGAATTGACACATTTGAATTCAAATTACGAATTCGAATGACGCGTTCCGATCATGGCCGAACGAGCACCGCGCGTTCATCCGGAAAATGTATTAAAAATATTTATTGACAACTTTATTTTTACCGTGGAAGTTTTAAATCGTGGCCTCTATTCCACAGAGTTACGACTCAATTTAGTATGAGATTTTCTTTTATAAGTATCGTTGTTATCGATGTGTAATGATGTGTTTGGTAGCCAAACCAATCGGAAAGATCAAATCAGAATAACACATTCCGATGAAACAGTGCAGTTCTCGATGTTTTTGGACAAGAACAAGAAAAAAAAAGAACTATAATCTGACATAGCCTAACTTTAATCTGTACCTAATGATTTTTCAAAAATAGAACTAACAATCAACAAATTCTAGATAAGGCTACTGACAATATAAACAGGGGGTACGAACTTAATGGTCATCTAAAATTTTTTCTAAATATTTGAGAGTCCCCCATGTTGGTCCAGAATGAATGAACTAGATAAGGCTGAGGCCTCACTTTTGCATTGCACTGCGTTGCGTATGAGCAGAGTCATTCTTAGAAAAAAGGCATTTCACAGAACCACCCTCTCAGATCTTTCAATAGTGCTGTATACTACTAGTTCCAGAGGTTCGTACCAAATTTCATCCTTTTTTGCCTTCTCTCTTTTCATTCCATTACCTTGCTATCTTACACTCCTGAGGTAACGCCTTTGGCACAATAATTCTGGCGTGTGCGCGACTCTCATCTCCTTGTTTTAGCACTGCAACGTCAGTCGCGTCTCCATACTTCAAGGCTTTTTTTTATCGTGCGAAAATCCCCACGGATACCACCCCCACGGAGCCGGTGGAGGGGGTTATGTCGGACTCGAACCGACCAAAACGCACGCCGTCTTGGGTCCTTGGTTGCAGGAGGTGAGATTGCCAAAAGCATATCTCTCGCACCCCGGCAGACCCAGGATCCATACTTCAAGGCTACAGTTCACCACAATTTTTAACTTCGACATTCAGTGGCACAATTAGTAACAATTATTATACTGTTACTCTTGAGGTCGCAAATTTTTCTGCAGGAAAAAGAACAAAATCAAGTAAACAGTTCCTCAATTATGCATCTACCAAGCATGTACATAAGCACATCAGTTGATACTCGCGTACGTGACGGCGACATCGAGAGCCGACTATCGCGAGACGCATCGAGATCCGAGTTCGTTCACTTCTTAGAAGGCTGACCTCAAGCAAAAGGATTGAAAATTGGATACGAAGAATATTCCGTACGTGATTTAGTTTTATACCGATTACTGGATATAGAGGTTATGTGTTTAATGATGAATTGCTTGACTTTGAGGGGTGTTTTCAAGGAATTGGAGCTGCTTCTCCGTAGGGTAGAAGTTGTATTTACATGTAAATCGTAAAATGGGAATGGTTTGAACAGTGTGTTCTACGTGAATGAGGTTTTGTATTCCTTATTGTAATGATCTCGGGTAATGTTTTGGATTTCATTTAAGTGTAATCAGCGTCAGAAATATTTTGACTGCAAAGTCTTAAAACTAAGGTATTAAGAGTTAATTGAAACTGTTTCAATGATTGTTCAAACTAAAAGTGTGTACCAAATATCAGAACAGTCAAAAGATCTTTTTAAATATTGTGTTATGTAGTGTTATGGAATCTAGAATGCGGATGAATATACTTACATACTTATACTTACATATAAATACGTTTTTTTTTTTTTTTTTCGTTCTACCCACACTAAAGTGAACAGTGTTCTAAGTTTCGTCGCGACTGAAATTAAGATTTAAAATAGTTTTCGTGCCCAAAATCAACTGAACTATACTTAAAACTGTGTTGTTAATCCATTTAACTCTAAATTAGACATCAAAATCGGGTTTCTAAACAAAACAACGCCATAAATATTCGAGTGTAAAACCCTACTACACTCAACGGAAAAAATTGAAGTGTATTGTTCCAAAATCATACCTAATCGCAAAATGAAGTGCTTTCAGTGCGACACCGCGTTTCCTAGTGATGAAAACCTGATACAGTGTGACGGTTGTAAGCGGAATGTGTGTCTAACTTGCAGTGGTCTGACAAGTAGTGAGGCTAGGGTAATGGGACTGAAATCAAAACGTACACTCATATTCCTATGTGTGCCATGTCGCGAAGCGTTATTCCAAGTTCCCAAACTCATCAAGTCCTATGATACTGTGCTGGATGAACTAAACCAAATAAAAACTCAACTGGCTTCGCAAACTACCACCATACCTTCCACAGTCACCCTACCAGTGAAGGATACCATAACCACCAATACTATTATCGAGGAAATGTCTGAGCGTGAACGCCGTGCCAGCAATATAATCATGGTGGGAGTATCAGAATGTAAGTCTGAAGACAATGACACCTGCAGAGCCCATGATGACCAAATAGTCAAGGAGATTATCAATGAGATCACAGGAGGCGAAAACTACACTGATAAAGTTGTCAAAAGCATCCGTTTAGGTAAAAAAGACAACTCTAAACCTAGACCCATTAAGGTAATCATGAAAACTCGCATGGATGCCATCAGCATACTGAAAAACAGGAACAAGGCCCGTAAAGAGGTTAGAGTATACAATGACAGAACTCCCCAACAACGTGAAGAGCTGAACCGCCTGCGCTCGAGTCTTGAGGACCGTCTTCATAGAGGTGAGACAGATATCACTATTAAGTATGTAGGAGGAGTACCTAAGATTGTGAAGTCAAAAAACTAACAAACCCAAAACAACCCTTTACATACTTGACATTCTACTACACTAACTTAGGCTCATTACCAGCAAAATTCGATTTGCTACTTCTTGATATCTCAGCATACAAACCCACATTTATTATAATCACAGAAACCTGGCTTAAAACTAATGACAGGAACAGCACATACTCAATACCTGATTACACACTCTTCAGAAAGGACCGCAAAATCCGCCCAAAGGCTGATGGAGGAAAATCCAAAGGAGGCGGTGTAGCCATATATGTCAGAAATTCAATTAATGGCACCCCCATCATCGCTAGGAAAAACAAACAGTACATGATTGACTCTGTAGAGGCTCTTTATCTGGATATTCAGTTTGGTTGCCACCACTTCTTGCTTGTTGGTGTGTACCGTGCAGACACAAATACAAACTGGGTGGCGGATGATACCTGTTTACTAAACAGCCTACGTACTGCCTCGGATTGTAACACCATTATTGTTGCTGGGGATTTTAACTATACTGAAATTGCATGGCCTTTCTGCCCTGAGCAAGTGTTGAGTGGTGCAGCTGAGCTGTTTTTTTTTTTTTTTTTTTTTTTTATCGTGCGAAAAATCCCCACGGATACCACCCCCACGGAGCCGGTGGAGGCGGTTATGTCGGACTCGAACCGACTAAAACGCACGCCGTCTTGGGTCCTTGGTTGCCGGAGGTGAGATTGCCAAAAGCATATCTCTCGCACCCCGGCAGACCCAGGACCATCTCTATCGAGATGGCCCCCTTCGGGTTGTGGGGACCACAGTGTCCCCATCTAGCCCCGGTTACGGGGAGGCGCATTTTGCGCCGCCGCCGCGGCCTGCTTCTGCTAGGGTGACAGGCGGCTCCACCGGTCACCCCCAGGCCAGCGCTCATGGAGGACGGAGGTCGTTCTGCGACCTCCGACGTCCGGTTCGTCTTCGCTCTGCGCGGGCTTCCCGGGCCCGGAGTCTGGTCCGGACCCGACCGGCCGCCTCCTTCTCGAGCATTACTTGCTCGCAGAAGGAGGCGGCCGCACCCCAAGCGTTCGCGCATCGTACCATCGCTGTGAGCAACGTGGCGAGTGTGAGGACTCCCACCCCCAGAGCCGCCACTAGGACCCGCCTCGGCGTGTCCCACGCCGGGCACTCGGTCAGCGTGTGCAGCTCTGTGTCCTCGCTCGCATCACAGTGATGGCACTCGGACGTTGGCTCCTTCCGGATCCGACACAGGTAACTCCCGAAACACCCGTGTCCGGTGATCACCTGCGTCAGCCGGTACGAGAGGCTGCCGTGTGGCCTCTCTAGCCACTCCTCCATGATGGGTCTTACCGCCGCTATTACGGCGTGCCCTGCGCTTGGTCGCCCAAGTCGTAGCTCCCATTCCGCTACCATGTCCCTGTGGAGCTGAGACCTCACGGCCCGAATTTCATCAGGCTCGGGTTCCCGTCCCTGCTCCCGCGCCTCCTTTCGATACCGATATAGCATCGAAAGGGCTCTCGCATCCAGGTTCCACGGTAGGGATCCGGCAAGGAGACTCACCGCCTCGAAGGATATCGTGCGGTACCCCCTAATGGCCCTGCTGGCCATTGCACGCTGCGGCCCACGCAGCAGACGCGCATTGTGGACCGTCAGGGTGTCCGCCCATATTGGGCACCCATATAGGGCCATAGACCGCACGACTCCCGCGTAGAGTCTCCTGCAGGAGTCATCCGGCCCCCTCATGTTGGGCAGCAGCCGCCCCAAGGCGGCAGCTGTGTCCTTCAATTTAGGGGCCAGTCTTCGGAGAGTGCAGCTGAGCTGTTTGGAAAAATGTTCCACACCAGCAACCTCTACCAACTGGTGACAGATCACACACGATTCCGAGCTGGAAACAATCCATCACTACTCGATCTTATAATGACCAACGACGATGCTCTACTCTCAAACATTACACATCGGCCACCAGTGGGAAAAAGTGACCACTGTGTTCTGCACTTTACAATGCAGATACAGACTAGTTGTCCATCCTCTGAGGAACCACAATTGAGACAGTATTACCATCAGATCGACTATACTAATTTTAATTCTGATCTACTCAACAGTCTAGTGGAAGTGCAAGCAAGTAACACAATAGAAGCTTTCTGGGAGTCTCTAAAAACAGCTATACTCACAAACATACACAGGCATGTTCCAAAGCGCATCGCGAAAATAAGACACAATAATAAACCCTGGATAAAACTAGATGTTATGAAGCTAACCCAATTGAAACGGAGACTGTGGGATAACTACCAAAGGAGCAAAAATACCGAGGACTACAAGAGATACAGAGAAGTGAGCAATAAATGTGTTGATGAAGCCAGGAGACAGAGGAGGCACTACGAAGCTAATATACTAAACAGTGGTGAAAAACTCTTCTACTCATATATACGTAGGTGTGTCTCATCCAAGGTTACAACCCCACCAGCAGTAAGAGACTCACGAGGGAACCTAGTTACCAAACCTGTAGAAATTGCGAATGCATTTGCTGAGGAGTTTAACAAAGCCTATTCCACTGAGCAGGATCTCACGAACATGCCTACGGTTCACAAAATTGCCCGCATTGACGCATCGCTTTGCAATATTGCTTTTATGGAGGAGGAGGTTGCAAAGACACTGCAGCAACTCAATACAAACTCGTCTCCAGGACCTGACAACATACCCAACATCATACTCAAGAACAGTATCCAGAACTTGACCCCATACATAACCAAACTGATGCAGTCCTCGTTCGATAGTGGTCTCCTCCCTCAGGACTGGAAGCATGCTATTGTCACACCTATATACAAGAGCGGTGATAAAACTGACCCTGCCAAGTTCCGACCTATAAGCTTAACCAGCAATATTGGCAAATGTATGGAAAGAATTATATGTAGAGAAATCAGAAGATTCCTTAACGCCGAAAATATCATCTCTGTCAGACAACATGGTTTCGTTGAGAAGCGATCTACGGTAACCAACCTACTGTCATGTATACATACATGGTCAAAGGAACTCGACAATAATAGGCCTGTGGACATAATCTACCTAGATTTTGAACGCGCATTCGATAAGGTACCTCATCAAAGACTGTTACTAAAATTAGAACATTTTGGTATTAGAGGCAACCTCCTGAAATGGCTGGAAAATTACCTGCTAAGCAGAACATATCAAGTCAGGGTTGGAAACTCACTTTCAGATACAAGACAAGTCTTGAGCGGAGTTCCTCAAGGATCAGTTCTCTCGCCCATTCTATTCAATATTTTTACCACTGACCTCATAGCACTTATTGAATCGGACTCCAACTTCTTCGCGGATGATGGCAAATTCTTTGCCAATCCACTTATAAAGTCGGGACAACTACAGGCAGACCTTGATAGATTACAAGAATGGACCACAGAATGGGGGTCAAAACTCAATGCCAACAAATGCTCTGTCCTACGACTAGGAAAAAATAACCCCGAAGTACCCTATAAAATAGGTGACATGACAGTTAGTACAGTGAAATCTCAAAAAGATCTGGGTGTTATCATGACTAGCGATCTAAAGTGGGCAGAACATGTGAGTACTATTGTCAAAAGAGCTAACTCCTTCATCTATGTCATACGAAGATCCTTTCAATTTATGGAACCTACCGTGTTCATCAAGATATACAAAACATATGTTAGACCATTACTAGAGTATGGATTTCAGATCTGGAGCCCCTACTTTGCTAAGGATATCGACCTACTAGAGAGTGCCCAAAGAAGAGCCACTAAATTACCATATGGTTTTCAACGTAAGCCTTATGAAGAACGCCTCAAACTTCTAAAACTACCGACACTCCGGGAACGAAGAAGAAGGGGGGACCTCATAGAAACCTACAAAATTCTAACTCACAGTTACAACCTGCCAGATATACGCGATATGTTTGAGCTTCGCCATAAAGTGTACTCATCGCGGGGACACAGCCTCACTCTAAGCCGGACACACTCACACTCCCTTACTGCCTACCACTGTCTAAACAACCGCGTAGTGAGTGACTGGAACAAGCTTCCCGAAGATGTCGTGCTTGCCCAATCCGTGAACAGTTTTAAGTCTCGTCTGGACAAATGGCTGGAAACAAACCGCTAATACACAAGAACACTGAGTGATATGGGCATATCAGCAAGTTGCTGCTCGCCCATTAAACTATAATAATATGATAATAATAATAATATACATACATAGAAACACCCAGACCAATGCAAATAGCTATATTCATGAATTCAAATATTTGCACTGAGCGGGGATCGATCCCGCGTCTCCTGCGTGACAGTCGTGTTCACTACGCCACGCCATCCACAGAGACTATCTGTGATTTTGAGGACTTTGTTCATTAAGATCGATGTTATGCTGACTCTACAGTTTCCATTTGTGAGCATTAAAACTTATCATCATCATCTTAGGGTGAATCGCGATTGAATTCGTGACTTTTAACTTGGTGCCCAAGGCCTGATTACTCCTTGTCCTACTTCATTATTTAGTTCTTCTTCATCTTTCGTATCGATGGCACATCAAATTTTATCGGCCTAGTGTCCACTACCTTAATTGCGTATTTACGGATTTTCATGCGTTCCTCCAGTGTACAGTACATGTGTATAGGTAAGCATCACACGTTAATGAATGAATGAATGAATAATTTATTTTTTTAAAACAACAGTGGTTCATATTTGTTAGTACCACTTATATCTAAGTTAGTATATTTGAAATATTATTGTAAGGGCCATTGCTGTACCAACCCCCCCGCTATGGCACAGCAATGTTTTATGTGGAGGCAGTCCAGCCTTCGCGCGATCATGTTCAGGATGCTGTTGTCGCTAGCCCGCACCCTACGCACCATGGACGCGCATCTCTTCCTCATCGTTGCGTAAAAGCAATCAACCCGGGCCTCCGCGAACATCCCTGGCCCACAAGCAGCACGTATAGAACGAGGTACAGAAAGCTCTAAAAAGTGTGATTTTAACTTCTCGTGAACAGCGTGCAAACCTGCGAACCAGCATATTTGCCCTAACTGACAGGAATAGGGTGACCCATTTATATTTGGTTAATCTACTTTTACCTAAATTATTTTTTTATAGCATTTATTGGCATGCTAACTTCAAAATTCGAATGCGGAAAAACTTAATGCTCAAGTGGGACTTGAACCCACGACCTTTCCCTTACAGGGGGAATGCTCTTGCAACTGAGCTATTGAGACACACCTGAATCACTTCGAATTTCCCTTCTCTTTATATATATATTTTTTTTTTTTTATATTTGGTCCGTCAATTGACTGCACCCCGCTAGATGGCAACAAAGCTGAAGTGCAGTCCAGAAGATACAGACCACCATTCCCGGTGCCATTGGACGTAAAATGGTGGTCCCTAACTTGACGGCCTTGATAGATGCCTTTTCATCTTTAACCCCGATATCCATCT
Organism: Eilema sororculum; assembly: GCA_914829495.1. Classification (NCBI taxonomy): domain Eukaryota; kingdom Metazoa; phylum Arthropoda; class Insecta; order Lepidoptera; family Erebidae; genus Eilema; species Eilema sororculum. The sequence continues at coordinate 19,374,680 of OU618536.1, forward strand.
TTAACCCCAACCCCTAGCTGAAAACCTACATCAGAGCTTCGTGTGTTAATAAGATGGTATAACGGGCTTGCAGGTAATTTTGGTACCAAAGTTAAAGGCTCCAAAGTGTATTTTTATATGCAAACGGGCTTGGTCAGTGGCGAAGGTTTACGCACTGTTAGAGACCCTGACCTTGGCCTAAACCCTGTTTAGGCTCTGTTAGATCCCATTTGTTAGGAATCCTTCAATTCTAATGTAAAAACAGAAAATATAAGTCAGTCCATCATGATACACATTAAGACATTTGTTATTCGCGATACACTATTACTTATCCCGCGGCTGCACTCGCGGGTTCTATGAAACACCCACGCAGATATGATAGAGAAGTAACATATTAATGTCACCGCTTATGCAGTACTGGATGTGCTTTTAAAATCCTATCCTATTAATATGTACTAGTGACCCGTGGGGTGGTCAAAATTTACCCATAATTATTTTTAAACTAGCTTTTGCCCGCGGCTCCGCCCGCGTGGCTGTCGGTTATCGCGACCAAACATTGCCTATGCCCTTTCTCATGGTCTAATCTGCTCATATACCAAATTTAATTAAAATCGGTTCAGCGGTTTATGCGTGAAAGCGTTACATACAGACAGACGGACAGACAGACAGAGTTACTTTCGCATTTTTATTAGTATAGATGGTGACCAGTTGTTGGACTTTTTAGGGCTCCAACTACCCGTAACGACTGCCATAGATGTTCGTATGGCAACTGGGACCGACGGCTTAATGTGCTCTCCAAGGTACGAGTAGACCAATTCATATATCCGTATTCATGCATAGAAATATTTGCATTGGACCTCCTGCGTAGCGGCCGCGTTCACTACTACTAGAGGCTGTTTTTTTTTATATAGGACACGTCAATTTGACTTCACCTCGCCTGATGTTAAGCAAAGGCAAAGTTTCGGAAAGAGGGTCACCATCGGAAACATGTACCATGTTAACAGTGGTGGCACTCAGCTTGACGGCCTCATTAGATGCCTTTTCACGCCCCGCTTAAAGGACCCGGAACTGTAGGAAGAAGGAATCAGGTGAGCTGGCAGGGAGTTCCAGGTCTTAATGGTGCGGCATAGGAATGAGTCACTGAAAAGCTTGGTTCTAGCTGGTATACTCTACACCGTATATGGATGGCATCTTAGCCCTGCACGTGTCGTCCTGTGTAGGAAAGAGAGGGTGGGACTAATTGGAAGAGCCCGTCAGAACATGGTAGAGACGGTAGCATACTGACCTGTGCCTCAGTATTGACTTATGATAGGACTCGAAGGATGATTTGAGTGGCAGGTACTTCCAGTAAGTGGTACAGCCACGTGTCGCAGTCTGTGGTCGCTCTTCGTGTGGTCAAACAGCTCGCTCTTTATCCTTTGTCTATGCTTTATGTACGCTATTAGCTGTACAACTATTGTGCACTACAATTGATTAATATTTTACGCATTATTGTTTGAATAATGTGATTATGAAGTGGCCAGGAGGAGCATACTATTGATAGTACTAAAACCACAATTTGCTACTTTTACGGATAGTATAAATAATCATAAAATAAATATTCCACAACATTCTACACAACGCTATCTAGACCTCCATGGTAAGCATTTATAGCTTGTGTTATGGAATCTGGAATGCTGATAAACATACTTATATACTTTTTTTTGTAAATACATACATATTATACACCCAGACCAATGCAAATAGCCATATAAAACAAAGTCCCTGTCGCTGTCTGTCCGTCCCTATGTACCTATGCTTAAATCTTTAAAACTACGCTACGGATTTTGAAGTGTTTTTTTTATAGATAGAGTGATTCAAGACAAAGGTTTATATGTATAATACACGCTTAATATAGTAGAGGGTGCAGCGGGAACGGGATCTGACGTCACGCTGGCGGTACGAAGTTCGCCGGGTCAGCTAGTAAGTAACCTATATAAGGATCAAACTACGAGCAATACTTTACTGTTTGTTTTGCAATCCATATTTGCAATAAATAGGAATAAGAATGCAAATTTTAAATATGTAAGCACACGGGTGATACTTCGAGTCTTGGACATCTTGGTGACCTTATTGTAAGTTTGCACTCACAATCCGCGTGGGTAAACGGGCGAGGAGAAAGCACAACCAAATACACGAATCACAATATTTCCAATGACATCAATCGTTGATTATCAAAGTATAGTCAACCGGGAGTAATAGCGTTCTACATGACACGCTAATGCTTGGTTGAGGGGCGAAGCGATTCCCCAGATATTCCGATAACGCCTGTGCCTATACGTGCCGCGCGCCGCACACACTGTCCGCCATTTTTTTCAACTCAAAAGTGACAGTTCGAAATTCGAATGTCGCCGCTCAACCATAAAGCACCAGTGTCCTGTATTACGCCAGAGTTAACCTCATTCACTCTAACCTCACACAATTTATTAACATGCCGTCAAATATTTAATTTAGCCAAATGTTAGTTCATTTTGATCTGAAGCTTTAGGTATAAGCAGGTAATATTGAGATATTTAGATTACACTATATTGATGTGATATCAAAGTTTATCTGATAATGAATTCAGGATGAGCTTAGTGTAATATTTAAAAATCTAATATATAAAATTCTCGTGTCACAGTTTTTGTTGCCATACTCCTCCGAAACGGCTTGACCGATTTTGATGAAATTTTGTGAGCATATTGAGTAGGTCTGAGAATCGGCCAACATCTATTTTTCATCCCCCTAAATGTTAGGGGTAATCCACCCCTAAATTATTGTTTTTTATTTTTTAGACAAAATTTTTAATTTCTATTTTTTTATGATACAACATACAAAAATACATACAATCCTCAATTTTCACCCTTCTACGATTAACCCTTATTTTTTAATAGCCATTTTAGTAATTTAATCATTTTTTCTTTCCGGTAGAAAAATGATCAATCGTCATTTAATTATTATCTATTTTTCATCCCCCTAAATGGTGCAGCGCCGGGAACGGGATCTGACGCCACGAGGGTAGGAAAAAATTGGCGGTACGATGTTCGTCGGGACAGCTAGTATAATTATAAAATTAAAAAAAATATGACAATGGGATTTTCGGAGACTAATCCAACCTTTCTTCTGTCCGGTACACATGGTGATTACCTGACGAGCCTCTGACGCAGGCTTCACTCCCGAAGTTGGGAGGTCTGATAGTTGTCCTTACGTCCTCTAGGTTCTAGATTTAAAGCTATGATGTTTTTTTCAACTTCAAATTCCAAGAAAATCAACGTGATGAAAATTCTTTAAAACACATTATCGTGCTTGATACTTTCACGGATTCAATCCCCATTAATTTTATCTTTAGCGAATCTGACCATAAATTTGTGAACTGTATAAAAATATTTTAAACGACTAATGACCCTATAAGGAATGAAGCTATAAATTTAAAAAAAGATAATCTATTAACACTCAAAAACAGTGGCCGGTCTAAAATACCAATGTATAGATTAAAGATTTATTTACATTTGACAAAACATTTGAAGATTTAAACTTGTATGCAGCGACTTCTTAAACCTATCAACGGATAAATAATAATAATAATAATAATAATAAAGCTTATTTATTCCATGCAAAATAAGATATCACAATAATTAACTAAAAAAATAAAAGCATTATACATTTAACAATCGAAATAAAATTTCAGCAATACAATATAGTTCTTTAAGTTGTACTTATGTTATAAGCTAGTTTTAGTTATATAATTTTTTTACATTCTATAACGCTTGCAAATATGTACATTAGATTTTATACCTGAATAAATATTTTAGGACATTCATTGATAGAAAATCATTCAAAATCAAACAATTCAATTCATTAATTCATAATTCATCAAAAAAATATTATTTAAATTAGTGAGTTAATTTTACTATTATATTAGATATTACATTATTCTCATTATTCACACTACATTATTTCGATTAACAATGAAATTGTGTAAGCATTAGTATGTTAATTCATTATTTTTGCACGGACCCCTCTTGGGTAAAAGCCTCCTCCAAGGCGTGCCACTTGTCTCTATCTTTGGCGGTGTTCATCCACTCTCTACCTGCTGTTGCTACGATTTCATCAGCCCATCTGGCGGGTGGGTGGCCTCTCGCTCTTTTTCCAAGTGGCCCTGGCCATGCCACCGATCGCCGGGTCCACCTGTTGTCATCGTACCTAGCCAAATGACCTGCCCACTTCCACTTCCTTTGTAATGAATATCTTAAAGCATCTATTACCTTGGTTTTCTTGCGAATGGCCGTATTCCTGACTCTATCTTTGAGTTTTAAGCCCATGATGCTCCTTTCCATTTTCCTTTGGGTGGTTTGGATGGTGTTGTTGATCTTTACATTGAATGTCCATGTTTGGCACCCGTAGGTCAGGCATGGAAGTATAGTTGTGTCCATAACTAGCTTCTTAGTACGTAGTGGTAATGCCGACTTAAAAATTTCCTTCTGAGCCCAGAACTTTTTCCAGGTGATAGCGACTCTTCGGTTCACCTCATCCAAGTTTCTGTCTTTATTAAATGATATTTGTTTTCCTAGGTATATGTACTTATCGACAAATTCCAGAGGTACGTTGTTGATTGAAATTATTGACACACGGTGGTTAGTCATGAGCTTTGTTTTGTCAAGATTCATCTCCAAACCAGCCTTTGAACCGACTTGATGTAACTCGTTTATCATTGTATTTAGTTGTACTGAGTTTTCTGAGAACAAAATGATATCGTCTGCGAATCTGAGGTGACTTAAGTACTTGCCATTCATGTTAATGCCACGTTTGGACCATGCTAGGTTTCTCATTACATGTTGAAGCACAGCGATAAACAGTTTTGGAGAGATTGGGTCGCCCTGACGGACTCCCCTCTGTATGTCGATCATTGCGCCAGTTCTGTCTAATCTGACTCTACTTGTACAGCCGTCGTAAATGTTCTTCAGAATGTTAATGTATTTCCTATCGATATTTAGTGCTTCCAAAGCTTCCCAGATGCCGTCGTGTAGTACTAAATCAAAAGCTTTTTTATAGTCTATGAAAGCTATGTATAGGGGGCGTTGGAATTCCAAATATTTCTCTATAACCTGATCAACAACTTGAATGTGGTCTGCCGTGCTGAACCCGCTCCTGAAGCCTGCCTGTTCTATCGGCTGGTGTGCGTCGATGTCAGGTGATATTCTTTCGAGTAAACAGGTGGCGAATAATTTGTAGAAACAGGACATGAGACTGATGGGGCGGTAGTTCCCGATGTCGGCAGGGTCACCTTTTTTGTACAACAGTATGATTTCCGACTCTCTCCATTCGCCTGGTACAGTCAACGGATCAACGGATAATAATACTTATTATTATATGCATAAAGAACGTTTTATTTCAAAAATAGTAACTTTAACTTTGTCAAACGAAACAGTTACCAAGTAATTTCGACACATCTGCATTTGAAATAATATTTTATAGATTCTATTTTGTGGGTCATAAGGTTGTTCTTTAAGTAGCAGAGAAGCATATAGGTTGTTTTTCAGGCAGGTATTTCTTACTTGCGGAGGAGGGTCTGTGATAAATAAATATCCACACAGTTTGACAAATGAGTGAACACTGCCTTTATGGTGGCGGTCTGACTGAGAACTGACTATAAAATGTACAAAAACCGATTTACTTAAATATTTTTCAAAGCTAAATAATTAGAAATATTCTTTGAAGTATTTTATTCATTTGATAACATTAAAAGATTTAAAATACTCTCTATTTATCACTTGCTTCACAGAAATTCAATTAGTTTGTGTTTGAAATAAGAAATAATATGAAAATCCTATTCTTATTCTATTCTCTGGACTATACTCTGGACTATACCTCAGCTTACTATCAGGCGTATTGTAGTGAATTTGGCAATCTAAATGTTAAAAATACGGTCCCTTACATCTGCACTATGGTTGGCCAATTTGAATAAAGACCAAGTTACGTTACGTGTTAATTTGCTATCGTAGCAGTATATGAAAGAAAGCCATTAACACATTCATATCGAAGACCCATTCATCATGAACCAATACAACACAGGTCATAAAAACATATTCAGATTCAACTTTGTTACTTGTAAAACACACACGGAATTCACATTAGCCGATTAATAAATTCCCAGAAGTTTGAAATAAGACATAAATTTAAATAAAATATACCATATCGGTCGTTTTGATCTTAAGTGTGTTCGGTCGTGTTCCACCATTGTTTTAGATGAGAAAGATTCGGGCTTGCGTGATGTTGGATGGCTCGTAATGTTTGAATATTGTTTTTTGTAAGCGTTGGAAGGGTTAAACGTCAGAATATCAGGACGTTGACACTGGTGGTAACTGTGTCGTGACTATGACTGTCACTGACAGGTTATGACTTTCACAAGGATGCTTCGAAGAAGGCAATGAATGGTACAGTTTCATCACAGGTTTAATGTCTAGGGCAGAATACATGATGCGTTTACCTGGATCAGATGTTAGGTTGCATGTCCACGTTTCGATTCCCGCTCAGTGCAAATATTTGTGTTCATGAATATTTCTATTTGAAGTGGTCTTGGTGTCACTACGCCTCATCGAGCACGTTAAGCCGTCGGTTACCATACAAATATCAATGGCAGTCGTTAGGGGAATTGGAGCTCTAAAATTTCGACAACACAAGTCCAACTACAGCACATCGATATCGCCAATGGATTGTGGAGGTCAGATGGCAGTCACTTCACAAATAATATCTAAACTAAACTTGTTAAACCCTTCCACCGTTAGACCAGAAATCCAACCCCCATTGGAGTTGGAAAAAGGCTCAGAGGATAGTCTTCCTCACCGAACTAACCCATTAAAAAAGCAAACTCTATCACCTTACTGCATACACAGTAGCAAATACAAAATTAACAACAGCCTTATTACAAAAAAGTACGCACAAAACATTGTCTACAGAAAATAAAAAGCAAAGAAGATCTTACAATCCCATTCTCTATTAGCGAATTGCATTGCACTGTGGAATAATCAAAATAATGACAGGCGACCACCGCATAAGATTCGATTACTAAAACTACCTAATTAGGACCACGATAGAAACGCGAGGAAATTGCCTTGAGACGGTGATCACTATAATTGCAACGTGTGCATGCTACCGGTCTTACGGATATCTTGCCACACTTTCCCTCTCAACAAAAACCATATACGCATCCCTTTCCAACCTTTGGATTTATAAAATTTTTGATTTCGGAACGGCTCGATCGAAATTCGATTTTATTTTGATATAGTGGAGTTGAGATTTGTATATTTTTGTGTTTTGTATGAAATTTCTATTAGGTTGCATGCCAATTGTAGAGGTAATAACCCACTGATTTGATTGTAATGATATGCAATACGAATATTCGATTAGTTTTTTTTTGGTGTGCTTGTAAATATATGGGTGGGCGCAAGGTAGAGCTGCCTTAACAGAAGCAGGTTCGATATGATGGCATGACTTACGTGCACACCTTTCTTAAATGGAGTGGAGGAACTGGTGTTCAATATCTGGCGACGAAGTTCTGGTACAGTCCTTTCTCTCGGAACTCGCTCCCATAAAAGTCGAATCTAGAGAAAGAGTATGTGAGCGAACTCCTATTTCACCAGCTTTGGATGTAACCGTGACTGAAGTTATGATGTTGAAAAGGAATATTTCAATTATTATATTTAATGTTTTTATTATTTCACCAATAGGAATGGAAAGACAAGAAAATACATTCATTTTAATCCCGAGGTCCCAAAAACATAGTAAGACTTTTGCTATTCACCGGACAAATTATTTGAATGACTTGAGATCGAACCACCACCGCGTTTGTTACTATTCTTCCAATGTTCATTCGTACAGCATGCTTGTTTGCTAACTATAATTATTAATATTATTCACTAACTATAGATAAGTATTAGAACTCTTCTTGTTTAACATTTTTATTAGCAATCGTCAAGTCGATTAGTTTCTGTAAAAACAAAAAAAAAACACAGGAGGCCGTTAAAAAACCAATTACACCTCAGTGAGTAATCGCGTTTAAATTACATAAATCGATTCATCGGTATTCGTCAAAGACGCCGCATCGATTATTTTTACAATCGTAATTATACTTTATGAATCGATTTATAATCGGCATAACGATTGGTTGCTTCCGAATGAATGAAGCAGACATCGGTTGATTAATACTGGGAACAATGGCATAATAATAATTAGTTGTAGCGCCTCTTACTAATTTATTATTATTTAATTCGCCTCGCACTTACGCGCAAAACTGCCAATTAGCCTCAAAAATTCTAAATAATTTCTTGAACTTAATAAAGAATTGCATATTATTATTTTAGAATTTGATAATTACTTTTGCTGCGGATGCTATCGTCATGATCATATTAAAAAAATATATTAACTGGCGCGAATATTACCTACACTTTAGAATTTACAGCGATATATATCGATTGATATAATTATATTATGGTGCACATTGGGAGAGGTCTATGTCCAGTAGTGGACTGCAATACTGCAATTGACGATGTTGGATATGATATCGATGGATAGTTATAAATGCGTATCTACCGGAAGGCAGCGTGAAAAAAAAATTGTTTGGCCAATTTAAACTGTGTTTTCGAAAAGACAATTAACCAAGGGTTGTAAATTATTAAAATAAAGTAATATACTTAGGTAACTTTTTCCAAGTTCATATTCCATAATCCGTTACAATTTTAGAACTTAAGGAAATGCAAACTATAACAGCAAGAGGGATTTTTAAAGCCTCACCTAACCTAACCTAAGCAAAGTGATATTCGATGGTCGAATCCAATCTCTCGAATCTATTCAGCCATTACATGCACAACTATGAGATAGATAGATATTATACTAATAATTATTTTTCACCTTTATAATCTTACTAGCTTTTAGATCATTCAAAGCACACTAAAACTGAAAACATCAATCCAATTTTTGTTGAAAACTTAGAAGTATATTTCGCCACATTTACATGATCCCATAATACATCCACAATAAACTAATCATAATTACAAAAAGGCACACAGTAGCATAGTGGCCAGTGCTTCTAAAAGATGGCGCTAGCGGCGGCTCAATTTACAAATTAAAGAGCGCGGGCGCACACGTCCGCCTGCGCGCCGCCACTGCACCGCGGTTGCACTATTCTGTTTACTTTTACGAGATCGAGGCAGTATACTATACTACAGCTAGTAATATTTTTTTAAAATTTGCGATAAAAGTATAATAATGTTATAGAACCTCTACCACGCCTAGCGGCGAGTGGGAGTGGTATCCGTGGTTTTTTTTATACGGGACACGTCAATTTGACTTCACCTCACCTGATGTTAAGCTAAAGGCAAAGTCTCGGAAAAAGGGTCACCATCTTAATCATGGCCGTCAAGCTGAGTGCCATTACTGTCAACATGATGGTCATGTTGACAGTGGTGGCACTCAGCTTGACGGCCTCATTAGATGCCGTTTCACGCCCCGCTTAAAGGACCCGGGACTGTAGGAAGAAGGAAACACGTGAGCTAGCAGGGATTTCCAGGTCTTAGTGGTGCGGCATGGGAATGAGTCACTGAAACGCTTGGTTCTAGCAGGTATACTCTGCACCGTATATGGATGGCATCTTAGCCCTGCACGTGTCGTCCTGTGAAGGAAAGGAGGGACTGATTGGAAGAGCTCGTCAGAACATTCACCATGGTAGAGACGGTAGAATACTGCCAAAGACGCAACATCTCTAAGCGTCTGCAAATGCTCGAGTGTGTTCGTGACCTCCGTGACACGAAAAAAGAAGGTAAGTTCTATACATTTTTAATGGTAACAAGTCAACGTCCACGACAGATTGAAGCCATGTTACTTGTCCAACTGAACTACTTAGAAGGAATACTCAGTCAACTGAGACGCCTGGACCTACCTTGCATAGCTGAAATATCTATCACAATATGGAACTGGTTAGGTAAAAGGTGTATGACAACTACTCCTGCTACAGGAATATAAAGAGAGAAGCACTGGAGAAAAGGAAGGCAGACAGATTAAACTATTATAATTAAAGATTAAAAAAACAAATACGAGGACCCAAATGAAGAGAACCCGAAGAGTATGGGAAAATCGACAAACGTTATCGAAATGCATTCAGAATACGGCTTCCAACTTCGAGATTGAACTTTTATAGGTTTGCCCTTCATCACAGACGATTGCATACAATATTGATTTTGCGAATACTTTTTATGATTTACAATGAAATGAGTCTGATAATGGACAGAGCTCTTACGATTTTCGTTTAAATTGAAAGATGTATAAATTTTAATGATAAGTATATCTGAGATTTTGTTCTTGATAAAGAATGTTAGGAAACGAAATTATAGATACTATCCCTAACCACTCCAGCTAAGGTAACAGCTTGAGTTAATGATGGGGTCTTGTTGGTAGCATTATTCAGTTATTCAAGATTCAAACCCGGGACTTCCCGATACTCTCGAACTAAAAGGTGTACTTGATAAATAAAGATAAGGCAGAGCTTTCATGCAGTCTTTGCTGTCGAGGTTCTTAAGTCTAACGATTATGATTCAAAAAATGCCTCAAGCAACGACAGTTTGAAGAAAGAACAATATTTTAAATCTTTCCAATCGAATAAAATCACGACGCGACGCTACAATTTCACATATGACTCGATTCCAACAAAGTATCCGATAGAACCAAAGAATCGATATAATTCACAAGATCCGACAAAAGTCACTATCAATACCTGTTTACGACTCCCACGACTTTTTTACCTATTTTTTGTTCGAATCAATAGCAGTTGACATTCAAAGTTTGAAAAAAGAATCCTATTGTTGTTGTCTCTTTTGTTCGATTCGGATTCAAAAGAGGATCATAATCGGTATCAACTTTATTGAAGTCCGTTCGTGGAGAAATCTTCGGTGTACCGTTCAGTGATTGAAAAAATCAAGATTAGCGATGTATAAAAGAAAAGAATTAGGCTGCGTTTTTGCTTGACATGTGCGAGAAGCTAAGCGGTGCGATGCAGAAGCGGTGTATTCGTGTGATTGTTTTCAACTATTAGGTAAGTATCTGCTTTAAGTTCCAACATCCATCCATCCTCTGAGTGATTTCCAGGTTATTCCCAAAGCTTATAGATTTGAATCTGAGGTCCACTTGGATTGGTTGTTGACTATTATGAGAGGGATGGCCGTTTGACTTTCTAACCCAGGGAAGAAAACTTACACTAGATTCTTCGGGTGCTTCACCTAGTAGGTGAGTTTGGCCCCGAAGGTGTTGGTGGGCCCTGTACAGCCTGCTCTAGCTTCCTAAACCGTTATCACATTGGTAACACTCGCACATACTTCTCGTACCATTTTTAACTCTTTTAAATTCACAAATATTTTGCTCCGCTAGCTTTTTCCACAAATGCTGTGCATGTAAAATAAAGTAATAATTGATGGCATTTTCAGATCAGACTGCTTCGCACATCTTATTCGGAAATGCAGCCTTGAATGGTGTATTTTTTTAATTCGTTATCTGTGATTCATTTCATTATTTACACCGTGTTTAATAAATACAGGGAAAGCGTGCTAACCGAGTAGCTGGAGTGATTTTTGAGTTGCCTTTGTCTATATGTTGAACAAATTTAGATGAAATTTCGTCCCAGAAACAGATTCCAGTGGAAAACAGGTAGACTACATCATGCGGGTGGAGTCACAGGCATCATCTAATGTAATTTTAAATGATTCTTCTATCAATCGCTATGCATCTATTTTTTTCAAATCAACATAAAACACTAGCTAACAATGTCCTGACAAGCAAATGAGACGATTGTTCATCAACCACTTTAATAACACAATCCTAATTCACATCTACAACCTTATTACAACACTAAAGTTCAAATTACAACGATCATCGATAATAACACTGCAACTAAAAAAAATCTGTACTTCAAAAAATGGTAAGGGTGGATTGGTTTTTAGTCAACTTAGGTTACGAAAAACGTTGAAATATGAACCTTAGCGTCATTATTATAAAGTTTATTTTTTATTGGCAAGTGTGTACAGTTGGTAGCAAAAAGTGTCGTATCCCTAGCATTCCTTTATCAATCACGTAGACAGACAAAAGCGTCTGCACATCGAACTGAGAGTCACTTACGTTAATGGACACAGCCCTCTCAGTTGTGTTGCAATCCTGAGGCTTAGCAAAGATAGAACTGGTAGAATTGATTGTTAGTACACGACTGCTTAAAAAAGTGAGTGTTATGTTATCAAATTTTATGTACTGGACCAGACTTTACATTTGACACTTTCAAAAGAGTGAGTTTAATTAAATTTGGTTTTCTTCGATTTTGTGTAGCATTCGTTGTATCTGGTTGCATCATATATTGAACTGTCAGTGTGAAATCTATAAAGAGTAACTAAAACTAATATTATATTCATAAAATAGTAGATGTTGGCCGCGGTATCGCCTGCGTTGAATTCTGATCCCGATTAGGGTATGCGCTGCACTTTGTCACGTTGCTTTCTAGAATCAGGGATCCAGGAAGTCAAAAAGCGTCTATCTATCTACAGCCTCTGTGGCGTAGCGGTAGTGAAGCTACGCAGGAGGCGCGGGTTCGATCCTCGCTCCGTGTTAATGCTAATATTTGTATGCATGAATATGGCTTTTGCATTGGTCTGGATGTTTCTATGTTTAATATGCATGTATTTACAAAAAAAAAGTATATAAGTATGTTTATCCGCGTTCTAAATTCCATAACACAAGCTATAAAAGCTTACCATGGGTCTAGATAGCGTTGTGTAGAATGTTGTGGAATATTTATATATTTATTGAGGCCGTTTAAGTGATGATCATCATTTTAGCATTGACCATTATTATATAAACATCTATAGATAATAATTAGCTGATGCTCGCAGCGCCACTTTTGAGGAGTTCAGGTCCCGTCCTCTCAATCCAAGGTGACCTAATCCAGGAATAAAAGTGTTATTATAGGATTTTCAGACTTAAATCTATCTCTGTACCAAATTTCTGCCAGATTGGATCAGTCGTTTGAAACCCCCAACTAACATCTTTATAAATTTTCACACTTATAAATGTTAGCATGATATAATGGTATAGGATGGTGTCCTTCACTTCACTTATGTATAGTTTTGTTACTATCTGGCGGGTTGAAGCTATATTATTGACTTTTTTTAATAAAGAACACGTCAATTTGCCTGATGGTAAGCTAAAGGCAAAGTTTCGGAAAGAGGGTCACCATCGTAAACATGTGCCTTGTTAACAGTGATGGCACTCAGCTTAACAGCCTCATCAGATGCCCTTTCACGTACTGCTTACAGGAAACTGTTACCCGGGACTGTAGGAAGAAGCAAACACGTGAGCTGGCAGATAGTTCCAGGTCTTAATGGTACGGCATAAGAATGAGTCACTGAAACGCTTGGTTCTAGAAGTTATATTCTGCACTGTGTACTGATGGCATCTTAGCCTTGCACGTGGTGTCCTGTGAAGAAAAGGAGAGGGCGGGACTAATTGAAAGTGCTCATCAAAACATTCACCATGGTAGAGACGGTAGAATACTGCCAAAGACGCAACATCTTTACGCATCTGCAAAGGTTCGAGGGTGTTCGTGACCCCAGGATTCCCAATAATGCGGACCGCACGTCGCTTTAACCTATCGAGAGCATCTAGTAAGAGGTACTTTGCGGAACCATCCCAGAGATCCGAGCGGAATACGCAGGACATATATTTAAAAAAGACTATCCGATTCTAGAACCGCTTGAAAGGGCAATGAACTCAAACGTTTAGTTTGAGAAATCTATTTATTCTACTCCAAAACCACAGCTCACGACTCTTCAAGATCTTAAATAGGTAGTTCCACTTTTTACCAACCACAAATAAATCAAATTATGGATACGTCACGATGTAATCGTGTCATCTGTCGGGCATCAGGCGGGAATCGAACCCATTGTCTCGCGAGTGACGGATATCTCAATACGATGTTTTATGGGAGTCGATCAGTATTGTCGGCTTATGTTAGTCCATCTGGATCTGGCTTTGAATGAATTTAGGGTGGCAGTGCCTGTTTGCGGCCGTGAGTTTAAAGTTAGTTAAAGTTAAACTGTGGTTAAGCTATATGAGTCAGATCGATATGATTGATTTTTTATTGCGTGAAGTTATTGTTATGTTATTTTTTTTTTCTAGTATCGTAAGTATCTATATTGTACGGTCTTGTAAGCTTTTGAGATAAGAAGGTACGAAAATGATTAGTCCACGTAATACACCCTTCAACTAGGTGGGGTTGTCTATATCTTTTATGTGAATATACTTAGCGAATATCACTTTAGCGGACTCCAGACTCCAATGTGAAGTTCTCGGACGCACCATCTTGGTCAAAAGTAACAATAGCTTTGGTATTATGCATTAAAAAATACAGATAAACATACTTTGCGAATAAATATTATTTATTATACAGAGAAACGCCTATAACTAAAGAAAATAGACATATAAATTCATACAAATATTTTTACCGAGCAGGTATTGAAGCAGAATCTATCATAACAGGCACTCAACCTCTACACTTCTACTTACGAAATTATTACAAAACAAATCTTATTATTTAAATTCCTCACGACCGACAACTGGTTCATCCACCCTCCTCTACTCAGCATACAATAGAGCCGCGATATTTTATTGTCAATGTTAAATAAAGTCATTATATTGATTGAACGGTGCCTATCTTAATTTTTTGTCGCTTCGGCTAGCTTCGGGACAAATCGATTCTGATGGACGACACACCTTATTGAGATTACAACATCATTCATATACACAAACCGAAAAATTCCTTCACTTCTATTCCTAAGCAATAGAGTTTAATATCGTCTACATTTCAATTTTTAAAGTTATATATTTTAAAGTTGTTAAAAAGACTTCCCTTTACGATTTAATACAGAAAAATAGGCGTAGAAATCGCATACAAGTTATATGGTGATCCAAACTTTGTAATATTTTGCTTGTATTGAATATTTGACGTAAACATATATAGAACTATTAATATTATGTCGATGTGTCCAATTTGAATTGCGGTTTTTGATTGAGATGTTCTTACGTTTTTATTATCGGCTGCCTTTGTTGGATCCGTTTTTTTTTATAAAGATACGTCAATTTGACTTCACCTCGCCTAATGGTGAGCTAAAGACAAAGTCTCGGAAAGAGGGTTACCATCGCAAACATGTAAGTACCATGTTAACAGTGGTGGCACTCAGTTTTACAGCCTTATCAGATGTATTTTCACGCCCCGCTTAAATACCCGGGACTGTAGGAAAAAGGAAACACGTTAGCAGGCAGGTAGTTCCAGGTCTTAGTGGTGGTAATCCATAACGTTTTAAGGTTGAATACGTTATTTCGCAATTCTGTTGCAACTGGTACTTAATATGGCCAAAAAATAAGTTAGTAGGTAGTATGATCGCTAAAATTTCGCCGGCCTTCACACCTATGATGGTTTAGGTTAGCCGTCACCCTAGCAGGAGTAACTTTAGGATCGCAGCGTGCTATTCTTAAAGAAGAGCGAGTATGGAAGACTAAGACGAACTCCCTGCCAGCTCACTTGTTTCCATCTTCGTACAGTCCCGGGTCCTTGAAGCGGGACGTGAAACGGCATCTAATGAGGCCGTCGAGCTGAGTGCCACCACTGTTAACAATTAAGTTTACGATGGTGACCCTCTTTCCGAGACTTTGCCTTTAGCTTACCATCAGGCGAGGTGAAGTCAAATTGACGTGTCCTTTATAAAAAAAATCGCTAAAATTTCTCCGGCCTCCATGTCTGCGATGGTTTAGGCTAGTCGTCACCGTAGCAGGACTAAGTTTAGGATCACAGCATCTTTAAAGAAGGGAGTGTGGAAGACCAAAGGCTTACCCAGTTTTGTCTCCTACACTGACGGCACAGAAACTCTCTGCGCGTACAGGTTGGCAGCACGAATGTGACTCCCCTGGTGTTGCACACGTCTATAGGCCAAGGCAACTGCAGACAAGTGGTATAGAAATGCCGGCCAAGTGTGAGTTTGACTCGCGAGGGTTCCACAACTTAAGCTACACAAACTGCAATATATTTTGATTGCGTTGACTTAGAAGTTTGATTTTTGCACAGTTTTTAACATGTTAACATGTAAACCCGCGGTAGCCTAGTGGTATGGGTAATGGACTGCTGAGACGAGGTCTCGGGTTCGATCCCAGGTTTACCATGGCACACACCAATGACTTTTCGATGCTTTTCGAAGTTATGTGTGTATTTATCGCAGGTTTATAAGTGCCCGGTTAATGGCAATAGGCTCGCCACCTATTACATTGGGACCTAAACATAAACTGGTGAAACGTGGGTGCTAGCACCTCTGCCTACCCCTGCGGGGAATACGGGCGTGAGTTTATGTATGTATGTATGTTTAACATGTTATAGACTTGATTGGCTGGTATGAATTTGAACTTGATACCTCCCTCTACGCATTCCTGAGAAAAAGTCTTAACGGACAGGCGGAAATAAGGATTCCGTTCTTTTTCTTTTTAGGTACGGAACCCTAAAAGAAACAGAATCTATATAAATAAAAAACAATTGCAATTCTGTTAGTCTCGCTAAAACTCGAGAACAGATGGGTTTATCCACTTAGTTATACTATTAGTTATACGATATAACAAAATAGACTGAAAAAGTCCAAATAGTTATACTGCGTAGTATAACTACGTGGATTCGATTAATTTGGGTTGTTTTAGTCCAAATACTTATACTGCTTAGTATAACTACATGGATTCGAGTAATTTGGGTTGTTTTAGTCCAAATAGTTATACTGCTTAGTATAACTACATGGATTCGAGTAATTTGGGTTGTTTTAGTCCAAATAGTTATACTGCTTAGTATAACTACATGGATTCGAGTAATTTGGGTTGTTTAAGTCCAAATAGTTATACTGCTTAGTATAACTACATGGATCCGATTAATTTTGATCGGATTCATCAATTTAATTATATTCGTAAATAAACAATCACTTTATAATATTTAAGGGCATTTCATGTTCCAACACATTTGTATTCGAATTGAAAATAATTACTTTCATCCAGGCACAAGCATTACAGAGCAAGTAAATATCTAGTGAGTAAAATGCAATCGCACTGTTTCTTCAAAAGTGTCTATTGTGATATTATCTTTAACTATATGCATTTGTGCGTGCGTTATCATCATGTCATTGACTAAACTGCCTTCTTTTCGGTTCTCTTTACTTTTCCCAATATCGATTATAACATCTTCGGCACCTTCCAGGGTCACAGGGTCACTTTCAAATATTGCATAATGCTTACATGTTTCCTGGTTTAGCATGCTTGGTTTAAGTTCATATGCCATGCCTCAACTTGGTTAGCACTACGATGCCTCTCTCTAAACACACACCATGATTTTATGAATTCATCACTCTTGAGCCAGTAATTTTCAAAGTAATTCATATGGGTATTTTTTTTTAAATATTTTTGTATTTTTGCAGTCTTATCTTTAATAAATTCCCATCCTACGCGAATATGGATATTTGGGAGAAGTGGTAGCACAGTATAAAGCCCTACATATTTTTTTTACCATTTATCCCTTTTTTCTTTGTTTAGCTTTTCTCCAAATACTATCGGAATATAATGCGTATTTATAACTCCTAAATATAACTCCTTTTATCTGAACATTTGGGAGTACTATCTACGCGGTTTTATCTACATGACGCTTTCTCAAAGTCGAACATAAACTTGTTTCGTTTCCAATATGAAATTTCTGACTAAAATTATTCTGAACAATACGATATACATGTCCGACATCAAAGCATACACCATAGGTAAAATATATGACGAACAAAATACTAAAATTCATCTCCCATCAGAAATGTAATCACCTAAGAGTACTAGTAGTGATAAATACTGTCGGGGTACAGTTACTTCTTCTAGTCTTTCGCCATGCAATTTGTGCACTCCTGCTGCTTCATTCCTTTTTTTATACAATAAATTTTTTACATACTCATATTTTGGTATCTAATTATTTTCAATTCAAGTACAAATGTGTTGGCACATAAAATGCCCATAAATATTATAAAGCGATTGTTTACTTACGAATATAACTAAATGAATGAATCCGATCAAAATTAATCGGATCCATGTAGTTATACTAAGCAGTATAACTATTTGGACTAATACAACCCAAATTAGTCGAATCCATGTAGTTATACTAAGCAGTATAACTATTTGGACTAAAACAACCCAAATTACTCGAATCCATGTAGTTATACTAAGCAGTATAACTATTTGGACTAAAACAACCCAAATTACTCGAATCCATGTAGTTATACTAAGCAGTATAACTATTTGGACTAAAACAACCCAAATTAATCGAATCCACGTAGTTATACTACGCAGTATAACTATTTGGACTTTTTCAGTCTATTTTGTTATATCGTATAACTAATAGTATAACTAAGTGGATAAACCCGAACAGATGAACCGATTTGGCTAATTTTTTTTAGTCTTGAAATAATCGTGGAAGTCCAGGAAAGGTTTAAACGGTGAGAAAATATGGAAAATAATCTTTAAAACTACGCTATGGATTTTGTTGTGGTTCAATAGATAGAGTAATTCAAGAGGAAAGTTTATATGTAATAAAATACATCCATACTTAATAATATAAATGCGAAAGCAACACTGTCTGTCTGTCTGTCTGTCTGTATGTTACGCTTTCACGCCCATACCACTGAACGGATTTTGATGAAATTTGGTATAGGGGTAGATTAAACCTTGAGAAAGGACATAGGCTATGTTTGGTCGCGATAACCGACATCCACGCGGGCGGAGCCTCGGGCAAAAGCTAGTATGTAATAAAGTATATCCATACTTAATAATATAAATGCGAAAGTAACACTGTCTGTCTGTCTGTATGTTACGCTTTCATGCTTAAACCACTTAACCGATTTTGATGAAATTTGGTATAGCGGTAGGTTAGACCATGAGAAAGGACATGGACTATGTTTGGTCGCGATAACCGACATCCACGAGAGTGGAGCGGCGGGCAAAAGCTAGTGCTCAATATAGTAAAGGGTACAGTGAGTACAGGATCTGACGTCACGCAAGCCGAAAAAAAAAGAAGTTCACCGGGTCAGCTAGTACCTACATAATAAACAGTATCTGTCTGTCTTTTTGTTCATCATCATATCGTTAATTCCGGTTGCATCCAAAGCTTGTAATTTGGAACTCAAAGTCCAGTCTTTGACTTTCATTTAATTTGACTAATTTTACCTTTTACGAGTCGCCCTAATCACCCTATGACCTCTCTAGTACCTATCTACCCCATGCAGAAATTCTCGGCCGTTAATCAGCAGGTGTAAAAACCCATTTTTGTCAAAACCCGTTACCTTTTCTACCTTCAAAACAAGTCCCTCACTGTCCAAGACACCCAATAAGTATAAAATCTATACAAAGTTAAGCCCCAATAAATTAATGTGGTATTAAGTGTTGTGTAGCCGTCGAACGTTGTTCGATTTCAAAGATTATCTATCACACAGACAGTATCGCGACTCAGGGATCTTCAGAGCCAGGCGGTGGCCGTATACAGGCTGTGGTCATTTTAAAAAGTGTTAAATTTTTGCTTGAAAAAGAAAAAAGACGCTTGAAAAATTTGTTCGCTTCAGTAATTTGTTGTCTTAAGTAACTTGAATATTTATCCAGTATTCAAGTACCTACTTACAAGGTATATGTACAATTACAAGATAAGTATTCACATTCATAGGTAATTTATAAGTATTTACGTATTGAAATTAAACTGTTTTTTTATTTACCTACTAGCTTTTGCCCGCGGCTCCACCCGCGTGGATGTCGGACCAAACATAGCCTATGTCCTTTCTTATGGTCTAATCTACCCCTATACCAAATTTCATCAAAATCGGATCAGTGGTTTCGGCGTGAAAGCGTTACATACAGACAGACAGACAGAGTTACTTTCGCATTTATATTATTATTGTATGGATTTAGCCTTTTAGGTAATTGCCTAAAATAATTCGTTAAGGGTAGTTTTATTTCAATAAAGTGATATTCGCATAAATACAGACATAATCAATTAATTTCAAGTACATATTCGTACTATTGCAAGAAGTATTCACGTAATTAGAATAATCCACAAAGATATTTGGAAGCCTTACTATTTCAGAGATACTCTCCTAGCATGAATTTGCTAGTTCAATCAAAAAAGTATTGCCGTCGTCCTTAATGTACACGTTACCTTTCGAATGATAAGTGACAATATCGATTGCCTTACTTCGTTTTGTGTCTTTTGCATCAATTTTCCCTTTTCCTTCGCTCTATAGCTTGCTGTTCCGTTTGCCTTGCTTACTATTCTACTAAAGAACAATAGTTTTCATCAAAACAACATCCTGTATGCGTACGCGCAGTGGCAACAACCCGATCGGCTTCCACCGATCACGTCTATCACTCCAATAACGATTATCTCGATCTGTAGGCGAGACTAATCATTTTTATCTCGAGGAAGTACAACATTGATCGATTGCTATTGGTGGCTAATAAGGCTTGTTTTAGGTAGCCGGTTCAGTAGGTCCGGATGCTGTGTGTACTGGTATTAAAATTTAAAAAGAAGGATCGGGTTCTTGAAGGATGATGTAGGTTAAGTTTTTAATTAAAGACTTTTAGCCTTTAAAGAATTTGACCTATCGCTTAATTCCTCTGAGAAAACACACCAGTATCTATGACTAGAGAAGAAGAATTCGCATTTTCTTATATTGAATTTCTTCTCGCATATGCATCTTTTCTTCTTCATCTTCTTCATCCTAGTGTTAATCCCAGTCGCGTCCGAAGCTTCAACTTGGAGTCTAAGGTCCGCTATACCAGTCTAACTGCAGACTTGGCTGAATAATTTGACATAATACGAGTATGCATCTCTCTGGATCCATTAATGCGATTGTTATCTTTCATTTTTCCGTCTTACCTTGCAGTTGCAATTTTTTGATACTTGTTATCTATTGTATTTGTAATATATTCTTCTTCTGTCGTCGACGCTACTTCTTCTCTCAAATTCTGTTTTCCCAGTGTGTTATCTAGATTGCTTTAAGGTACCAGGTGCCAATCAAAATAATGCGATGGATCATCTTGAACTTATATGATTTTATTAAGTATGTAAAACTCTTGTACCTAATTAGATCCTTTTTATAAGTCACATTTCTTAAGGCAAATCGTCATCATTTCATTAGTCATCTTTCGTATTTGATTGAAATAATTATAGTAATTTTTCACTTGACACGTGAAGGTTTCTTCTTCCAAATCTACCATCAGCCAGTACGATCAACATAGATGAAATTGGAAGGCCGACGTCCATTCATACATTCCTATACCCTTACTAATCCCATTCATACACAAAATAAAACGAATCCGAACGGAATCGAACAATAATATCGATATTAAAATTTCGAATCGAATTGATCGTTTGGTACGTTGATAAATGAATCGAATACAAAGGTGGCCAGTCACCGGACGTTCGAATTTTAAAATAAATAAAAAAATATCACTGCTACTGTCCGCTTCAACTATTAATCAAATTCTTTTGGAATCGACAATCTTGTAACAACAAATAAAATAGATTCTATTGTTATAGATTAAGGTTGAATTTTGGTTGATATAGTTTATTGTGACTGGTATGTTCTGTTCGCTTATTTTTCAAATAAATAAATATGAATTCGTTTTTTGCTTGCGTTTAGACTACCGAATGTTGTAATGGAGAACTAATGTCTCTATTTGATATAATAGTTTAGTTTGCATTTTAAATGTATTTTTAAAGCATAACAAAGCAATTCTAGAAGCCTCACTTCCGTACTGCCAAATTAATGAAATCTTTGACTTAAGAAAATAGTTTGGTGAGTACAAAATTATGAACAGAGAAGATCTAGGATTGTTTAGACACGGTTTCATATTGAATCACAAACAGTAAAGCTATGGAGCAATGTCATTTCTAGAAACTACCACATTGATATCATAATTCATTTTTGAAATACCTACAATAACAGGCCAGAAAGATATTAGACTTGTATAAAAACACATCCAATAAAAAACTGCAGCCATTATCCACTATTCCAGAACCAAAAAAGTAAATAACCAATTTCCAATCACCACAACCAACTACAATATTCTAAAACACATGCTAAAATTAGTTCAATACAAAGAGTCACTTCGAATACAAGACAAAAAAGACAGAAGTACTACTTAAGTCATTATAGAAATACCTCCTTATAATATTAAGTCAATATTGTTCGATTTATGTCCGAATAAGAATATCACAACGGCGACCGTATACGGCGGGCGCTAAGCAGCAATTATACCGACATGCCGTCCATCAATTGATTTACTGATCCTCAAATTATTTATTAGAGGGAAATATTATTTATAGACTGCAGAGAAAGGGGTGTAAGTCGAAGTTTAAAAAATAGAAGTGTTCATTTTATTTTTGTTTTTACTGAATGACATTCAGTTTGAATTTCAATTTAGCTGAGGACTGATTGTTTACAAAAACTGTCAAATCTGTCAATCTGTCTATACATATTTAATCTAGCCAAGTCAAGATTCAGGCGAGTGCCATTCTAGAATATGGGCCTAAAAGTGGAAGATACAATGTAATATTTATTATTGATAAAATTAAGGCTTAAGTATTATTGTGATCAATTGACCTAGTTCGTAAATGGGATGTGTAAGTACATAAGTAATGTAAGGTAGGCTTTAAATTTGGAAAGGGAGACTATGACAAGATAGATTTGATGAAAGATATCGTTGGGGATGAATAATAAGATGACTGTGTGCAGAGAAAATAAGCTCACTTGTCGCACTAATCCCAAATGAATATGAGAAAAGGTCAAAAGGATAATGACACAAAGGGACACATTACAAAACACTTTAAAAGAAAACAATATTATTATAATAATAATCAAAAAAGAAAATGAAAGAAAACACACAGTATTTAGTACTCATTATTATTGTCCAAATCTTTAATTTGTGACTTATATCACTTTGTTTTCGATTGACACAAAATAATAATATAAATTTGAATCCGGAATCCGGGCCTGTAACTTCGCCCCATGAATCTTCGACATCCGCCAGGGAGGCATTTAATTTGTCACTGCTGTCAAAATAATGTAAACTGCTTAAAATAATCGGACGATATTGGTTTGGATATCGACTTATATCAAGATGCACATAAAGTGAGTTTCACCGGTTTATTTGTAGATAAATGTTTGAAATAATATCTAGATTTTCAATTATCAGCTGAAATCTTTTGCAATAGGGTTTCGCAATACTTAGTGTAGTTAAAATTTATCCTATGTTCATCATCGGGAATCTACAATAATCATCACTTGAGTCGGATACTTTATATATCTATCTTAAGAAAAGAAGCATTGCTGGATACATTTAAAATTAGAATAGAAAAGAGGAATATATAGAAGTGAAATATGTAATGGTAGACTACTATAAAATCGTTGCAGTGAGTACTTTTAACGATACTTTTTCTTTCACAAAAGAAAAAGGTATTTGATTTAGCAGGTATATGGTTGTGAATGTTATTCTCAAATAAATGTATCATTCCTTCATTTTAGCAAAACGTAGGTAACAATGGCACTGTTTGAATACCTAGGATACTTATCGCATAACTATTTGAAGCAAATTCAGGAATTTTTGTTTTCAAAAGAATACTTATCATTTGTTGCCGTACCCACCCACGTTTCGTCGCGCGAAACTACATTGCCGATATAATAACGTTTCTTTTTTAGGGTGCTAAAATGTTGCATAGGGATAATTTGATGAATGAATCATTGCGATGACAACGCGATATGACAGTAAGAGGAATTTACTATAGTATACTAGGATTTGCCCGTGGCTCCGCCCGCGTGGATGTCGGTTCCCGGCAATTATTCGATTTTTTCTCAACGTACAAACCTTCCTTGGACTTCCACAAATAATTCAAGACCAAAATTAGCTAAATCGGTAAAGGCGTTGTTGAGTTATACCATTACAACGAAAAGTGGCATTGATTTTATATATTACTAGCTTTTGCCCGCGGCTCCACCCGCGTGGAAGTCGGTTCCCGGCAATTATTCGAATTTTTCTCCGCCGTAAAAACCGTCCTTAAATTTCAACGAACATTTAAAAAAAAAATTGGCCATATTGGTCCAGGCGTCGTTGAGTTATGCGCTTACCAACACATTTATCAATTCATTTTTATATTATAGATATAGATTTTTCGATTAGTACAGGAATTTTCAAATATTTTTTTTTTTTTTTTTTTTTATATAATTAACTAGCTGTCTCGGCGAACTTCGTACCGCCATATTTTCCACCCGCGTGCAATTCCGTTCCCATTCCTGTTCCCGTGCCCATTCCCATTACTATTCCCATTCCTATTCCTATTCCCATTCCCATTCCCATTCCCATTCCCATTCCTACTACTACCTACTACTACTAAATACTAATTCCGTAACGTAAACATAAACTTCTCTCACATAATAGAAAAAGTTTGTATGAGAAAAAGAAAAGTTACTTTCTGAAATTTTCTGTACAACTGTTTTATTATTTTTTTACGTAAGAACCTTCTCCCGATAATAACAAACACAACAAAAAAAGAATTAGTGAAATCGGTCCAGCCGTTGGTGAGTTATGCGCTTACCAACACATTTTGCGATTCATTTTTATATTATAGATATTTGAATAGTATTGCAGTATACAATTATTGAACAGAATATTATAATATTGCCTTTTGATGAAATGAAAGTAAAAACAGCCCTAAGTATTTATCTTTACTTTACACTGAATAAAAATATCTTTTAGGTATCTACTATTAAATTTTATTAAAAGTTAGCACATTAGATAACAGGTAGAAAATGAAACTATTCCTAAAAATGAAAGCAAACAGCAATTACTGAAATCAAAAAATAATTCCGTAAAACACACTGCAGCATTTTAGCACCATATTGTCAGAATTGATAAAATATGGCGTCCGAGTCAAAGGCCGTAAGGTTGGTACCTTAAGGATTATGTTGGCTATCGGCACCCGTTGAAAAGTTAGATCGCTCCTAATTATGATTTATTGAGTTGGTAATATTGGGGCCTGAATCGTTCGGATTTTGAACTTTTTATGATATTGACATTTTAAAAAGATTCTGTAGGAGTAAGCTGTTTAAATGGTTTATTAGGTTATACAATCAGACATTTGTTGAATATTTATTTATTTACTTTATTTATATTTCATCATCTTAGCGTAGTTTCTGGTTACATCCGAGGTTTTGAGTTCAGGGCCGCGGCCTTTTTACTCTTTCTCCTTGTTATGATTTGGCTTACCTATATGGTTTTTATTGCAGCAAATATCGTCTGACTACCTGACCCTGAGAGTAAAGCCTTCAGGTGCTGATGCTTGGTTAAAATAACTCTTAGCGAGTACCAGAAGCTTTACCTGTATCCCTTTTTCCTCCATCTCTTATCGTTCATTTGACGAAACGCGAGTAAAGTTTGTCTAAGGGTAATAACACTCACATTTTGGCTGTTTATTCTAGGAATAAATTTTACTCGCGTTTGGTCGAACCGGCCCTTAATCTGCAGAGTAGCACTTCTAAAGTCAAAATCTCATGTACACCTTGAGTCATCAGCTCACAATATTTTAATGCCTTTTTCCTCCATAATAACCCGTAGCAACTTTGTCATCACCAGTACTCATTGTTGCAAACCACGTAGGCGGGCGTCGATCGTCGATTTGTGTCCTTTGAGAGGCGTTGATCAATGCAACAGAATGATGCTAATATATTATTGCAGAAATGTGCGAGGCTGCCACAACGTGTATGGTATTGTGATTAACTGGTATTGTAGTTGATTTAGTTTCGTTTGTTGATGACTGTAGAGGATCTGTATCGTTTCATTTTCCTGTTATATTGCTTTTGATGTTATGTTTTCATGAACTAAGTGTAACTGTGGGATTGGCATACACTATAAATCATCGTATATTTTAGAAAATTCCCTAAGGTAATGCTAATTTGTTACGTAATATAATATACAGGATACTGACGGCCATTGGAGCAAACGAGTAACTGGGACAACCTTGATGCAGTAGGTGGAAGATCAGCAACAATGGCGCTCATTAGGAGATGTCTGTGTTCACCAGAGGACTGGAATAAGTTAATTAATTGATTGATGATGGTACACTTAGCGAGATAGCGCTCAGCAAGATCTTCGAGATCCAAACCAAACTTATCTGCAAACCGGCACTGTAGACCCACTGATTGAAAGATGAGGTTCTTTAGCACACTTTCCTCTAGAGGTTTAGAAGGTTGTAGCTCTCTTAAAATACTGAAGAAACCATTGACCTGATCATTATCTGTTTGACGGCATTAAGCAATAGACTGAAATACATTGTAGGAAAAATTTACGTGTCAATCATTTCTGCAAACTACTTGAGTATCTTTAATTATGTACAATCTATTTAAATTTTATGCAAAATGCCTAATCATTGAGTTTTGCAACTTAGTTGTATATTTTAGTACAGTATATCCAATGAAACGGATTTAGCACGCAATAAATCCAAAAGGAATTTACCTACTTTATACTGAGTAAACACACATGACGTGGGCTACACTTACGATTTGTCGATGCGATTGTCTTTGTGAATTTTGTCTTAGACTAAAGAAACTAATACATACAGGATGGAAGATTTTCATGCCCCCTGGAGGGTAAGTACTCAAAATACTGGAGATAGAGAATTTCACTCCAAGGAAACATTCCTTTATTTTTAAAAAGAAATAAAACTGCATTCAAAGGTTTTCGAAAACTTGTTTAACACACCCAGTAATCGGACCGACTTAAGCCCGAAAAAAATACATTCTGTATTTTTATAGCTTCAATCGATAGTGGCAATCATAGGGATCAAACCTCTTCTTTTTTTTTATACAGGGCACGTCAATTTGACTTCACCTTGCCTGATGTTAAGCTAAAGGCAAAGTCTCGGAAAGAGGGTCACCATCGTAAACAACAAACATGGTAAATTAAATGAAGGGGAATCCTTGAAATCTTGGTTAGGAAGGATTTGATCAGTTATAAAAAAAGATGCATGTAACTATATTTTATAGTTTATTGTAAAACATACTAACACATTTTACTTGATGTATTGTCTTCTAGTATACTCTATAAAATAATTAAACTGGCTCTGTTACAGTATGAAACTCATTGCAATAGAACGTTCCTAGACGTGGATGGAAGCCTTCAAATACCCACATCGCCTTTCCATACTCCACCGTGGATACAAAAAGATGTTGAATGGCATTCAAATCTAAATTTTTGAAGGCATAATGTCCCTGTAAGAAAAATATTTAGTTCTGAAAATAATAATATTGCACCTACACATTTGTAGATATAGTGGGCTTCGGATTTAGTCCATAGCCAGGCCAGCCTCTCAGTTTTCTTAAATAGTACATTTCATTCAGATAGATTAGTTGGATTAGCTCAAAGGAATATAGATTTTCTGATACCCAGGGTAAGTACATAGGCTGCTCACCGTCGTTACAGAAGCAGGCCCATGACGTTCCCCCCTTCCCCCTCCCCCCTAAGAACCGGGACGACACGCGAGAACCCCCCATAGACGTGGGATAGCACCCTAACCACCCCCTAGACGAGGACGCAGTGGTAGTCGTAGGTCTGTTGGCAGTGATGGAACATCCTTCCGAGAGCTTACCCGGGGCTCCCAACCATAGGCTGTTAGGCATTACGTGAAGGTTTTTAGTCGGTAGGAGTCCGGCATAGCATCAACGAAAGATTTTCCCTCACGTTAAAAAAAAGGGCAAGTACATAGTAGAAACATTTTTTTAAAGTATACTGCTATCAAAAATATTAACTCTTCATTCAACCTTACTTACCTTTGAATACACACGGCGCGCCCTGTCGTACTTGATGCCTGTGACTGCACAAAAATAAGGCACTATTATGCCATGACAGGCGGTATGGTTCAAAACCATGGCTACTTTCCATTTGCCGTTAACATCAACATACCCCAGCAATTTGCTCTAGAAGAAAATATGATAAATTTGAAAGATACTACAAAGTATGAAGTCGCTATCCGCGTCACTATGTCCCTATGTATGCTTATATCTTCAAAACTACGCCACAGATTTTGATGCGGTTTCTTTTAATAGATAGAGTGGTTCAAGAGGAACGGATACATGTATATGTTGCTAGATATAGTAGAGGGTACAGCGAGAACGGCATCAGACGCCACGCGGGTGGAAAAATATTGGCGGTACGAAGTTCGCCGGGTTAGCTATAGTAATATGTATATAAATTCAATGTTATG
Organism: Eilema sororculum; assembly: GCA_914829495.1. NCBI lineage: Eukaryota > Metazoa > Arthropoda > Insecta > Lepidoptera > Erebidae > Eilema > Eilema sororculum. Next base: position 19,403,061 of record OU618536.1, read on the forward strand.
TCTTTATCAATCACGTTTTGTTTAAATTCTAAGAATATTGAAAACAGTCTTGATGCAAGGTTCCTGATATACGTGTGATTGTAATTTTGTACTATATCTGTTAAATAAACTCCTCTCTCTTTAGGAGAAATCTGCAATGAAGCTACTTAAAAATCATCCCAACTTTGCCTTATCTATTCTCATAACATATATAGGATACCGTGTATAGAATGGTTTGTGCTCAGATGACCATGGTTAGACATGATGCCCACAGCTACATTCTATCATCGCACCACTCGCCATAGGCAAGGAGTTCATACTCACACGTTTCGACCGGAAACCGTGCGCACTGTGCGGTATGAATAAAACTCCATCCCACGCACGCTTAAGCTAAGGAACGAACTCCCTGCCGTGGTTTTCGCAAGCGACTGCAATATGGGGTTCTTCGAGGAGGTTTCTTCGGGGTTGGTGGCATGAGTGTAACGCGCCTCTGGTATTGCATACATCTATTATCCATGATAGCCTCTTCCCATCAGTTGGGCCATGTACTTGACTGCCAATAAAGTAGAATAAAAAAACTTTACTTACCTTCGCTTCTTTAGTATCTCTGAGTATATTAATTTGACCACTCAGTAGCACGTTGTTTGAAGTATTGGTCAGTTTCATAGTTATAATCATTGGAGGATTGGTCATATACGGACGGGATGGGTTCTCACAAACCCTAATATCAACCACCATTGTTCTGTAAGGTCCCTAAAATTTAAAGCAAAAGTAGTAATATCATGTTTTGCCACAAGAGGCATGCGATGCGGAGGAATTCGACAACGCGTTTTAATTTTAGTCTAAGTTTAGTTTTTATATGGTTTCTTTTATTTTTATTTGTAATTAGTAGTTTTTTATAACAAACTAGCCCTGGAATCGTCATTTATGTCAAATCTGCGCGCCGTTCTTCTGAAGGACTTGATGGGTATGGTTGCAGAGGAAGTGGGTCGTGCTGTTGAGGTGGTAAAGTCTGATTTTACTACCACAACTGACTTCATCATGATGGAGCAAAAGGATATCAAACTGGATATTGCCGATAAGGATAATCGTATCAAACAGCTTGAGTTAGAACTATTGAAGTCTCAAAATGCCTTAGTTAAAATCCAGAATCGGCTATCAACTGTTGAAAAAATATCACGCGACCTAAACCTTGAGATTCATGAGGTACCTGAGAGCAAAACCGAGGATCTGATGAGCCTATTTAAAAAGCTAAGTGATTGTTTACAAGTGGTGATATCTGACAATGACGTAAAAGCTTGCCGCCGAGTTGCGAAAATGAACATAAGCTCCAATAGGCCTCGTAATATCTTGGTCACCCTCTCATCGCAGCGCCTGCGTGATGCACTTTTGTCGGCGGTAACCCGTTTCAATAAATCCCACCCTGACGGCAGGCTGTCGACCACACATATCGGTGTGACTGGTTCGACTAATAGAATATATTTGTCTGAACATCTATCTCCGGAAGTCAAAGAATTGCATAGTGCTACACGCAAACTCTGTAAAGACATTAAATATAAGTTCGTTTGGGTGCGCTATGGACAAATATATGTTCGTAAGGATGAAACACATCCTGCTATATTAATAAAAAATGTTGAATCTCTAAATAAATTGCGTTAGATTTTTGTCTTATATTTATGTTATGTTACTACTATTTTTGTTTTTATTTATGGGTTTAGTTTTACTTTTGCAATGTTAAATATATACTACCAAAATGTCAACGGAATGCGTAGCAAATTGTCGGCTTTTAACTTAAATTTATTGAACTGTAATTTTGATGTCATTTGCTTGTCGGAAACTAACTTAAACAAGGGAGTGTTTGACGGAGAATTTGTTGATGCTCGTTACAATGTCTTCAGAAGGGATCGTGAAACAACCTCATCTGCCAAAGATGAGGGAGGTGGAATCTTACTAGCTATAAAAAAGAAATATCATGTGATCCGTCAGGCATCATGGGACACCGATATGGAGGATGTCTGGGTCAGTGTTCTTCCCCTCTCGCGTGCTAGTCCTCGGCTTAATATATGTGTTTGCTACCTGCCTCCCGACATTGGCCTGCAAAATGTGGAACGCTTTTATACTCACTGTCAAAACTTAATACTTAATTGCTCTCCATCTGAACATTTCTTGTTAATAGGAGATTTCAATACTCCTGACTTTTATACAGCTTGCTCTAATCCATCAGTGGCCACAACACCCTTAATACAACAAAAAAGAAAACTTTATCTACTTAATGAATTACTATCGCTATGTAATTTAAAACAATACAACAATATCATCAATGACAATGGACGCTTACTCGACTTGGTACTATCGAATACTGAATCCTTAACTGTTTGCGGCACACCTGCGCTCATAAAACAAGATAAGCATCATCCAGCGCTTTTGATCTCTTTAACTTCACCACACATCACCAAGGGGCTGCAGCAGTGTCATTCTGCACGGCTTAATTTTAATAAATGTGATTTTACAAAAATTAAATCTGAATTTAGTTCTACGAATTGGCACGAAGTGTTATCTTCTACTGACGTTGACATGTGTACCGATGCCTTCTATGATACAATATTTAAAATAATAAAAAAACACACACCAACCACTAATTCCAGATCTTCGTCATATCCCATTTGGTATAGTAAGTCTTTGATCAAGTGTAACAAAGAGAAGAATAAATATCACAAATTATTTAAAAAATATGGAAATCCTCGAGATTATGATGTATTTTCATTACTCCGTGGTAGATGCAAGACTCTTACTAAAAATTGCTACGAGAAATATGTTGCAGATGTTGAAGATTCATTAAAGAAGAACATCAAATCTTTTTGGAGATTTGTCAATAGTCGTAGGGGTCAAGCGTCAGTGCCTAATACTATGACTTATGAAACAACTTCATCGTCTGACGGCCAGGGGATCTGTGACCTCTTTTCTCGTTATTTTGCTTCTGTATTTGATGTAAATTCTGATTACAGAACCAATTCCGTGAGTCATAACAAATCAGACTATGCATATGAAAGCTTTTTAAGTTCACTGTCTCACGTCTTAATTGATGAAAGTGACGTATTAGGTAAAATAAAAGAATTAGATGCAAATAAGGGGCCAGGCCCTGATCTTCTGCCTCCCTCTTTTATTAAGTGTGTTGGAAAGGAGCTATCGCTTCCTTTATGTGTTATTTTTAATAAGTCATTGGTCAGTGGATACTTCCCTAAATGTTGGAAAACTGCACATATCATTCCCGTATACAAGAGTGGTGATAAATCGAATTGTAAGAATTATCGGCCTATAAGCATTCTTTCATGTTTCGCCAAACTATTTGAATCGCTAGTTTATAGTCACCTCTACAATCATATGAAACCACTTCTCTCGGATAAACAACACGGTTTCGTTAGGGGCAAGTCTACAATCACAAACTTATTAGTGTATAAACATTATCTTTGTCGGGCCTTTGCTGCCGGTGGTCAGGTCGACTCTGTATATACCGATTTTTCCAAAGCCTTTGACAAAGTCAATCATCACCTGCTTTGTCGTAAATTGGCCTCTTACGGTGTCCATGGAAGCTTATACCGTTGGATCTGCTCATATCTTGAGAACAGAACTCAGTTAGTTACATTAAAGGGCTTTGTTTCATCGGCTACTGCAGTAACATCTGGTGTGCCTCAAGGCTCCCATCTAGGTCCACTGCTCTTTGTTGTATTTATAAATGATTTAATTCAACAATTGACGTGTAACTGCCTTTTGTATGCTGATGATTTAAAAGTTTTTACGTCAATCTCTAACATGGACGATTGCTTGGCCCTTCAGCAGGATATTAGTGCGATATCTGAGTGGTGTAAAGCGAATTTGATGTTCTTGAATGTTGATAAGTGTCTTATTATATCTTTTACTCGAAAATTTAATAAACTTATATGGAACTACAATATTGACGGCCAAACTTTAAAGCGAACACAAACTGTAAAAGACTTAGGTATACTTTTTGACGACAAACTTTCATTTAGGGATCATTATAATCATATAATACGCAAGGCCAACGAACTCCAAGGCTTTGTTCTGAGGTCTACAAAAGGTTTCAAAGAACCCAGCAGTACTGTGTACCTTTATTTCGCTCTGGTGAGGAGTATTTTGGAATATGGTAGCCCCATTTGGTCACCCAATTACAAGGTCCACATTGATGATATTGAACGTATTCAAAGAAAATTCCTTAAAATTCTCAACTACCGTGTAAACCCAGGCCGTTCAAATTTAAATTATGAAAGTAGACTCATCAAATACAAGGTGCAGCCACTAGAAAGCCGACGAATATATTTTGACTTAGTTTACCTTTACAAAATTATACACTATATTATTGACTCACCTGAGTTACTTTCTCAAATTAGCTTCAATATTAAATTTAGTGCCCGTAGGGCTAATGATACGAACATATTTGCCCTTTTGATTTATAAAAACAATATATCTTATTATAATCCATTAACAAGAATGGCCCGTCAATATAATGGTTTGGCGAAAATCTATAAATCACTTGATGTTTTTGATTGCAACTATATCAGATATATCAAAATTGTAAAAGACATCCTTCATAGTGTGCTGGGTTTGGATGGTTCTGTCTCCGGTGGAGGTATCCAAATCTAAAACTATAAGTTAGTATTTTTAAATCAGAGATTTATATTGTGTAAACTTTTTGTTTCTCTATGTGTGCACATATTATTTACGTTACGATCCAGATCTAAACATTGTATTTAGGATATAATATGTATATGATTGTGATGTGTTTTGTGCATTTAAATAAATAAAAAAAAAAAAAAAAAAAAACTAAAACTTATCTAAGTTTTTAATCATCATACATCGAAAGGAGACGACTACGATTATAAACAATCTTGAATCTGAGAGTCAACCACACTCAAAATAGCAATATTTGAAAAAGTTGCAACATGTCCTCATGGAAAATTTGGACACAAATAGGGTCAAAATATTATGAGTTTTGGTGCAACAAAAGCTTGTCCTTTTTTGTCTTTCGCACTGAAGGCACAGAAACTCTGTTTTTACAGGGTTGGCAGCACGAGTGAGACTTCCTTGGTGTTACATTACACACGCCCATAGGATACGGTAACCGTTTTCCATCAGATATAAAGTTTACTTCCAAGGGATTTGGAACTAAAAATTAGATGAGCCGAAATAAGCTTACCGAAATACTTGCAGTAATACCTAAATCGAGTGTTAAGTAACTAAAAGAAATTAATGCAAAATATATCGAAAAACACCAAACAAGCATATTGTACTACTGTTAAAAATGCATTAAAAATAGGTTTAGCTAAATTTACTAACTAGTTATTAATGGGTCCTGATTGAGGCAACGATAATGATATACATATCGGATATAAACTATATTTTAGCAATTATCCTAATACAAGACAACAAAGAGCTGTCTATAAAAAGTATCTTTTACAATAATATTAATGTAAATTTAAAAAAGTATCGTATTTTTCATAAAGTATCCGATATTTCTCAACCTATTCCAGCTACCTTTTCAGGTCATCGGTCTAGGAAACATTAAAATACCTATATAATGATTGCTATAGAAGTGATTCTCATTATTTGTAGCAAAGCTATATTTTCAGATTTAAACCTAAAAAAATTGTTGATTTCAAAGGTTCTACATACTTCAACAATATCTTTTCACTCAATTATTTTGAGATATTAAACGCCAAATCTAAACACTAATATGCGTGTAGATTATCGAAAATATTATGGTTAACTTATTTTGCTACAATTTACTAATCTTCCGCTCAAAATCGAGGATCATTAAAAATATATAAAGTTAAATGTACAATACATATAATTCTACTCCACTGTAATCTAGTTATTTGGTATAATGGTCCGACTACAAGGTCTAACCATAATAATATTGATTATATTTTACACATTGGATAAATTTTCAATTGATGCTGCAAAAGAGGCTACTTCGGTAAGGCTACTTCTATCAATTTCTATTATGAACTACTGTTTTTTTTATATATAGGACACGTCAATTTGATTTCACCTCGCCTGATGTTAAGCAAAGGCAAAGTCTCGGAAAAAGGGTCACCATCGGAAACATGTACCATGTTAACAGTGGTGGCACTCAGCTTGACGGCGTCATTAGATGCTTTTTTACGCCCCGCTTAAAGGACCCGGGACGTGAGCTGGCAGGGAGTTCCAGGTCTTAATGATGCGGCATAGGAATGAGTCACTGCAACGCTTGGTTCTTGCTGGTATACTCTGCACCGTATATGGATGGCATCTTAGTCCTGCACGAGTCGTCCTGTGTAGGAAAGGAGAGGGGTGGGACTAATTGGAAGAGCTCGTCAGAACATTTCATGGTATCTTTATCCCTGGTATCTAGATCCCATTCTATGGTTAAAACATCAGGCTTGAGAAACCAACTGTGTGAAAAGTACCATTATCTTAGCGTTGCTTCCATATAATTCTTCTCTTCCCTTTTATTTGACTTATATGACTTTGGGGCAAAATCTACACGACAGCTTAGTTTGTCAAGCAGCAGGTCAGGTTGCCTTCAATCAAATATTATAATACTAATCCTTTAATATGTTTTATTTCAGGGTCCCTATAAAGCTTACATCGCAAAAGTAACATCATGTGAGAAACCATCCCACCCGTATCTACAGAATCCCCCAATTGTAGCAACGTTTACTACTTACAATACTACAGATCGCATCGTTTTAAATTGTGACCTCAGAATTTTAAAAGATACGAAGAATGTAAAGGTAACTAATCTTATTTTTGCATGTAAAGTAGAAATATATATTATTTAGCATCATCATGAAGAAAATTGTAATTTCTTACACATTCTATGTAATATTTGTATTGCTTTACAATATGTAAGTTTTTTTCCAGTATAGAATGAAAATCTTCATCTGGGAGAATGGAAAGTATAGACCAAACCATATAATGAATGATATTGGATGTAACGGAATACTACTGCATTACGTCTGCTCGGCTCTCGGCGTCAAGTATGATCGAGAGAAGTGTATGTTTTTGAAGGTAAAGGTTAACCAATTTTGATTTTAGATATAATTTTATTGGAGTGTTTCTTTATCTATCTATACACATGAAATTACATGTCCCGACTGATTGACTGATCCATCAACGCAGGGTACAGACAAATCAACCTACAATTTGAAATTTTGAGAGATGATGCCTTTTATCACCAATAAGAAGGTAAAATAGATGACGAACGATTTTATAGAAAAGTGTTGTAGGATTCTTTTATGAATTTATTTACGGGTAAAGCTGGTACCGGGCCCGCTAGTCTTAAATTAGTCGGATCAGTTGTACTATAAAGAACTAAAGATAATAATTTAAATTTCATGCTTCCAGGGACAGTACTCTTTGAAAAATTTAGATGCAAATGCCCTACAGCACATCATGGCATCGAAATTGGAGTATGGTAGGATGATATGGAGAGCTGAAGTCTTCAATTCAAAGTTGGGAACGTTTTTCTGTACTGAATTTTTTACAGTAACGGAACCCTTGTAATTCATAGCTATATGGAGATAGAAAATGACGGGTCGGTTTGAAATATGGTCTTCCAATTAAAAAGTATTGCTCAAACCATTGTTTAATTTTGTATATATTGTCGTTTATCTCTTTGAGTTCAAACTGTCTGTGTCTTCCTTCATCCTTGTGATCATTACCTGGTTTTTATTTTTGTGTGTGATTAATTGATTAACATTAACCTCTGAGCGGTCTCATCCAATACCGCCAGTATTGGATGAGACCGCTACGCAGGAGGCGCAGGTTCCATCACCATATGCATGGGTATTGCATTGGTCTGGTCGTGCCTCGGAGAGCACGTTAAGCCGTCGGCCCCAGTTGCCATAAGAATGTCTTTGGCTGTCGTTACGGTTAGTTGGAATACGGTCCAGGTGGAGGTCGAACCCGGGACCAATCAAAACTTTTTCCTATCTTATTCAATTTGAATAGTTGGCAATAAATAAGTAATCAATAAGTAAAAAATAAATATTAGTTATATAACTTGCTATTTAACTCACTGAATTGTTGTACACGCACTCATTACTTACCTACTTAAGTAAGGTAATGTGAAATATTTCAGGCAAAGATTGTAACAAAGGTAAATTAGTAAGCGTATCTGAGAAGTAATTTCTGTAAGAACTGAAGAGAATTTTTTAGTTATCGTTGATGTTGTACGTATTTGTAGGACGTATTTTTTCAAACAAAGTCAAGTATTAAGAGACCATTCATATAAGACTGTTTATGAAAATGGATATAACTTATAGCTGTTTGAGACGGAATATAGGGAGTTGTTTCTAAAAAAATAATTGCATAAATGCAAATGCATGAAAGCTTTGATGTTTGAATTGAAAAATATGCGGTTGTAGGATAGAAATTATATTGGAAATAATTTGTAGAGCAACATTCTTATAAGTAGAGTAGAGTCGAATACATTTATTTAGTACAAGAGCTTTCTATACTCTTCTCTATGAGAGTCCAGGAGTTCTTAACCCTTCCAGATAATCTAATTTTGACCATAATATTTATTCTATGAACTATTTGTGACATGTACGGTGTGGCATTCCACACCGTACATTTTTACAATAAAAAAAATTGTTCTATAATATATTCTAAACAAAAATCTTTTCGAAGTTTTAGTTAATGTCGTTACGAAAACGTTTATTTTTTCAGTTCCCTTTTTTTTAATATTATCATCTGATACAAAAACCGATTTGAGTAAATTATCGAAACTATTATAGTTGGCTCATTTGCCACAGACTGCTTGTTAATGGTACTTATCTATGTAAACATAAAGAACCATTAAAAATATATAATGTAGGTACTTTTTGCTAGTAATTTTTGGTAGTGCAATCAGAGTATCTGATATGATGTACCGACTATATTATATAATATTAATATTATTTTCAGTTCATAAATGTTCGGTTGAAGCCGCAAAAGAGGCGAATTCGGTAAGAATATTAGCTGTATCACTCCAAGTTGAACCATTCTTCATATTCATATGATGCAGAAAATTCTATCTAGAATCAAAAATGTTGGTAATGGTGTAGGTCTATTCTTTGTCGCATCAAGAAGACTTGAAATTCTTTAGCAACTCAAGTATGTCTATCTTCCTTAAAACGCAGTTCTTGTAAGTGGAGAGTGAACAAGCTGAGGCCGTCAAAATGAGGAACTCAACGTCGTTTTGCGTCATAATGTAACTTCAGCGCTATTGACGTTTCAACCAGTCGAAAAACTAAAGCAAGCACTCGTGTAACCAATAAGGGGAAACATAAGGGGTCCATGTTCGTTGCGAATGTTGATACCAGTCAGTACCCTCCTGTATAAGATTAATTTATTGTTTCAGGGTCCTTATAGAGCGCTAATCACAAATGTAACTAATTGTGACAAACCATCTCATCCATACATTGTAAATTCTTCCATAATTTTGTCTTTTGAAACTTTTAATAATTCTGGCAACATTATACTGAACTGTGAAATGAGCGTATTAAGGGATACGAAGAATGTAAAGGTACATTTCTTTTGATACTATTAATATATTCCCAAGTCACAAATATCTCTGAATAAATTCAAATAACTTCTGAACTACTAAATTAGAACCTTATGGTATTCTTCATTGTAACAATTTCTTTTTAAAATTTAAATTATTTGTATATGCAGGAATAAGAGTACTTGATTTAAACAAATGCTATACAGTTACGTTGATAAAAGGGTTCCACAAGGGATGATTTTGGGTGACACAATTTAATGTAACCATGTATATGCTAAAACTTTTCTCTTCTTAAAATGCATGATTTCTCCAGTACAGGCAGAAAATCTTCATTTGGGAGAAAGGCAGCTATAGACTAAGCCATGTGATGAATGATATCGGGTGTAACGGTATACTGCTTCAATACATTACGAAGGCTCTCCAGATCAAGTACGATAGAGAAAAATGTATCCTTTTAAAGGTAAAATCTTAAAATTTCAAGTCTAGATAGTTACGACTCTAGATCTTTTGTATATTAATGCACTTGCTTGTTTACTAACTTTTTAACCTCAGCAAAAGTTTAATATAATTTTCGTATTATTCTTCCAGGGGCATTACTCGATAAAAAATTTAGATGTCAACGCACTTCAGCACATGTGGTCATCCAAATTGGAGTATGGCAAGATGTTATGGAAAGCTGAAGTATTCAATTCAAGATTGGGAACGTTTTTCTGCAGTGAGTTTTATACACTCACTGAGCCCATTTAAATAATAAATAATGAATAAGAAAAAAATGTGTTTTGAGTTTATTATTAATTATGAAGTAAAAACTTGAAAATATAGTAAATATTATATGGAGATCTATGGTTTGAAATTGTTTTTTATTTTACCTGGTATTTTTTTACCTAAAACTTGGAAAAGCTTTTACATACATACAAAGCGTCACGCTTACGAGAGCAAAATTATGTTTAAATACAGCGTTTAATTTTATATTGACTCAATTTAAAAAAAAACTGAGATGCGTAGTTGGGAATTTCGGAACCTCAACGTGGAGAATACTGGGCAATGAAAAAGGCAGCGTCTCTCTTCCAAACTGGGGGAGAAGCTACGTTCAAATCTGGACGAGGTGGGAGTGACGGTGTTGAGAATTGATCGGAGATTTTCCACATGTCTCTTTGACTGGCAGGTGGTATAGTGGTCAGCGCCCTATTTTAATAAGGAAAGATTAAGCTTAGGGTATCATTATGGATTATCTAAGGTTAGACTTGCCCAATGGTAAGAGAGCAATTCAATTGTGACCTTTGGCTTGATGCACTGATTACGTGGTTTAAAAGTCATAGAATTATTAGTAGTATGCAAAATGTCATTAAGTTGTTTACATACTGTAACAAATTACTTGTACTAATGAGCTGATGATGATGCCTAAACGTTAATGATACAAAAGCATGTTTATTGCAATTTTAACCGCAGATCAAAAACAAAATGGTTGTTTGTGATTTTTGGTTAAACTCCTTTTGTCTGCTATTAATCAGTTTATGTTTATCTTTCGTTGATACTAAAGAAGTTACTACTTCGGTAAAATCGGTAAGAGTATTTATGATTTCACTAGTTTATTATTATTTTTCCATTGATTTGTTTTTTTCAGTTCTCAGTAATGGGCATACTATTGCTATTACTTCGTGTTTTATAATATGATGATTTGATATAAATAATGATTTTATCTTGATCAGTGATGTTACTGTAGTTACAAGAAACTAAATATCTGTTTCAGGGTCCCTTCAGAGCTACGATCTCGAGTGTAAAGAAATGTGATAAACCATCTTATTCATACATGAAGAATCCTCCTATTACCATAATATCGAATGTCTACAATATTTCCAATAAAATCGTATTAAGTTGTAACATTACTGTCGCGAGAGACACTAAAAATGTGAAGGTAATATTATTCATTGGTACCAATCTCATTTACACTTTTAACATGGAACCAAACAGTGTCTTGGAACCCGCGTGGAATTTTTGGAAAATTTCTTTTCAGAGTGGAACAAATCCATGAATTTTTTAGTCAAATCAATTAGTAAAATGAGCACAATATAATGTCGCATTGAAAAATCTTTTATTGAAATAAAAAAATCTTCTTCGCACATTATAATGTCTTATTAAAAATATTCTTCTAGTTCAGACTGAAAAGCTTCGTTTGGGCAAATAACAAGTGGAGACCAAATTACATAATGAATGACATCGGGTGTAATGGAATGCTACTGCAATACATTTTGATGTCTGTTGGAGTCAAGTATGATAAGGAAAACTGTACGTATTTAAAGGTAGATAGTAATTCTTTGAAAACCGGGGAAGTTAAGTAATTTTCCCCAGTAATGAAACTAATATGAATTATTCGTCTTCTAGGGTCAGTATCTACTTAATAACGTAGACGTTAATGCAATACAGCATCTTTGGGCGTCCAAAATGGAGTACGGGAAGATGATTTGGAGGTCAGAATTCTACAATCCGCGGCTGGGAACATTTTTCTGTGATGATTATTACACAGTGACAGAGCCTGCTTAATATTTCGATAATGACAATAAAAAATTATGTATTATAAAACATATTTATTGTTTTTTTTATTTATCTCTCTCTGTCCGTCCCTATGTATGCTTCAATCTTTAAAACTACGCAAAGGATTTTGATGCGTTTTTTTAATAGATAGAGTGAATCAAGAGGTAGGTTGATATGTATAATACACGCTTAATATAGTAGAGGGTGCAGCGGGAATAGGATCAGACACCACACGGTGGAAAAAAATTGGAGGTACGAAATTTGCCGGGTCAGCTATTAACCTTTATGGCGCTATACGAAGATATCTGGCATATTTTGGCATTGCCGTACTATTCTCGACGTGATGTGGCAAATCTATCTAGAAAACTTTCAAAATTCTGCAGTCTGGTGTATAGTGTTTTGTAAATATGTATATCTTCAACAATCAAAAGCTTCCATTTTATCGGTGCACAAATACATCTTGAATTTGCAGTTTTCATTACCGTATTGAAAACTCATCATTAGAGAGTATTATTAAAGTAAACGATTTTTCTGATTCTGCATTAATATTTTCCACCTTTTCTGTTTTAGCCTTCTTAATCTTAGTTCTTCTTATTCTTTATTTTTCTTTCGCCACAAAATGATTCACAATTGCCATTTTCAAGTTCAAATTCAAATTAAATTTATTTGCCTATTTTGTCACCTCAACCGTAATAACAGAAATACACTGAAGTACCAGTATTTGTAATCAAACGTGCCATGTGTTTGTTTGTGGACTTTGCAGTATAAAAACTCATTAGGCTTGTGAAGTCCAAATAACAAGCTATAAATGAGCCTGCCCTTAATGTCCATCATTGAAAAGCAGCCTGATTATTGTAATTTTAACATCAGAACTATGAACAATATGGTTGTCCGCGATTTGTGGTGGAATATCTTAATAAATATAGTTTTAAATTTATTTCCATGTTTTGTTTATTGCAAACAAGAAGCTAATTTGGTAAGAGTTTGTATTTTTTCATAAGTTTATTGGCATTTTTTGGCATAACATGTGTTTCTGTAAAGCCCTTAAAAATATGGTAAGTAAAAAGTTTATTAGGAAAAATATTAATACCAACCATTTTCAATAATTTTCGGCACTCATCTGCTGCAATCAAATACTCAGGTTCATGGATTTTTTTGTTTGAAGATTAAAATCTTTTTTAAATTTTTCTCTTTCATCTCAATACCTAACTAGTAGCACAGATAGTAACACCAAGTATCAAGACTACTAAGCTTGGACATGATAATAATATCTTTCAATCTAATCTGATATTAAAAGGACTCCAGAAATCGACAAATTAACATTAGGAAAAAGTCTAAAGCTACTTAAAGAATATTTATTTCAGGGTCCCTTCCGAGCCTCAATCTCTGACGTAGGAACGTGTGAGAAAGGATCTCATCCATATGTGAAAGATCCTCCTATATTATTGACAGCGGCAGTCTACAACGATTCTAATACAATCATACTAAATTGTAACTTCACTGTAACGAGAGAGGTTAAAAATACAAAGGTAAGTAGAATATATAAGAGAAGAACCATTCGAAAAATCATAAATTTCTTAAAGAATGCAATATCTAAATACATTTTCATCTCCAAAAGTATTCTATTTTTGATACCATGGCATGTGTTGGTTAGTTCGGCTTAGAGAATTTATTTATATATATTTATGGAAAATAAAAAAACTAAGTATTAACTTTTGTAGAATTGTAATATTGGCTTCGGTATATCTGCAATCCTTCAATTTAAGTTATTTGTATGTTCTAGCTCCGACTGAAAAGCTTTGTCTGGGTAAATAACAAGTGGAGACCAAACTACATAATGAATGACATCGGGTGTAATGGAGTGCTACTACAATACATTGTGACAGCTGTTGGTGTCAAGTATGATAGAGAGAAATGCTTGTTCCTAAAGGTAAGATGTTTCATTTTTATTATTATTGTATATGAATTTAGCAGAACTAATTGGGCTTAAAAATGACTTCTCCAGAATCTTTGGGGATTATAGCATTGCTCATACTGATCTACGGATAAGACTCTGGTAAGTATGCCCTTTTCGTTAAACAGTAGTATACGATGTGCATTATCATTTACAATATTAACAAGACTCTACAGTGAAAGCCTTGGATGTAAGTCAGCGTAAGAATGACGATGATCAAAGAAAGACGAAGGAAAGACTGCATTACCGATTTTTTTTTGTGTATGCAGACAGAAAAAACATCGGTAGACATAATGATAAAAAGAATATCGGCATTATTTTTTCTTGTACCACTTAGGAGTGAGGTGACAGACAAGCACGCGACCCACGTGGTGGAAATTGGTTACCGCGACTTATCGACGTATGCAACACGAGGGGCATTTTACTCTCGCTGCTGACCCCGAAAAAACCTTCTAATGCCCTTCTTGAAGAAGCCCATGTTGTAGTCGCTTGGGGAAGTCATAGTAGGGAGTTCATTTCACAACCTGAGCGTACGTGGAATAAGGTTTCTTTCATACCGTACAGTGTGCACCGTTTCGCAATACATGAGGATTAACTTCCTGCGATAGGCGAGCGAGCGGTGCGATGATATTTCTATTTTTTTTTTTAATAATAATACTATAATAAAAAGAAGACGAAAATTAAAAAATAAGGAACAGTGATGAAGATTCATAAGTCTATTATTATAGAAGCAAAGGTTTCATTACGTGGTTACTTCAAGTCATGATTGTACTGATATAAGCATTTTTCTTCCAGGGTCATTACCAAATGAAGAACCTAAATGTAAATGCCATACAACACCTCTGGACAGCAAAAATGGAGTATGGGAAGACGCTTTGGAAGTGCGAAATGTTCAATCCGCGGTTAGGAACATATTACTGTATTGATTTTTTTACCATAACAGAGCCTGCTTGAGTTTTACTTGAGTGACCCTAGCTTTTAACAGTGAAAACAGGTAGCCAGAGCATTAGTACTATAAATAATAATTCCTATATTTAACAGAATAAGTGAACTATTGGACCAAATTATTATCAGTAATTTTTGAATATTGATTTAGACTTCAGTGTAGTTTAGATAGAGAAAAGACTGTACAGAGAGCACGTAGCAACAAAAATGAGTTATGTTGGACCAAGAACACTCCCTTGCGGTACTCTATAACAGACATTTCCAAGTGTCGCAAATCTGGATTGTGCCTTAAGCTAATTAAATGCTAGCTGACCTACAATGAGAATAAAACAATTTATTCGCAATAAAACGACTACTGCATTGTTCTATACTAGTATCATACTCTGACGTTGCCCGTCACACTTCCTGTTTCATTTTACTGTCAATTATAATAAAATTGTAACTGTGTTAGTATATCAATAAAGAGTAGATCCATATAAAAATATATAGATTTTGTAACAAGCTTAAGGTATCACTTGAGGTGACCATCTCAAAACCAGAGATGCTCCCGGGTTAGCCGGGGTACGAAGGTTATGTCTTAACCATCGTACAACCCGAGAAGAACTAATGAGACGGCGTGCGAGTTTAGTCGGTTCTGCATGAAAAATGGGTACAATGAGGCTAAATAAATAAAAAAAATAAAAATACTAGAGCATATTCTCACAGAGTTAACCGGAGGTTTATAGATGCACTAGTCGCCAACCAATTTTTTTAGATACAACGTGGCAGAAGGTCTCGTCTCTACAAATTAAAACATTGGGAAGAACTCTATTTATTGAACACAATATTCAACATCTAGGGAAGGAGATGAAAGTGATCCCTAAATACTAATTGATCTGGATAATAATAGTGGATAATATTCAATGTACGTACAGATACACGTGACAATTTTGTTATATGTAATGGGCAGCGTGCCCAACGATTTGATGACACAAAAATAGGAAATCATTGCCGCTAAAATGTTTACACGATAAACATTATGTAACTATTTTATTTTGTCATTTATTGAATAACCCAGTTTTTGGATTCGTTTTTAGTATTCGTGATGTTAGAAGACCTTATTAATGCTTGTAAAGGGCATTAATATACAAAGTAAATGTCTAGATACTTCTCAACTTTGCGGAGGCCCTTTTGGATAGCGTGAAGTTTTAGTCGGTTCAAGTTCGACATAACCACCTCTGATGTCCAACTGGGATGGGAAAAATAAAGTGTAGCAGTATATAAAATCCAGATACTTTATCCAGCCATTGTTCAATTTGAAATACCAAATACATAACGTCAATTGTTTACATATGATCATAACTAATGAGTGTCTGGTGTTGTGTAAAGTTTAGTCGACATGAGTTTGACAGACTTCTAGAAACTGGTGGACATTTAGTATTATGCACAATATTTTGATTAAAATAATTTTGGTAACAAATTTCAAGTAATAATCGATTTTTCGAAACCAAATCCATCCATCCAACCATTCTAAAGTGCAGCAACATTAATTCATTCAGTTGGAATCGTTCCAGTAACCTTGTCACTTAATTATGAGTCACAGTGAAACGAAACACGCGATATTCTACGTTATTGTTGTGTGAGACCGTCGGAAATAGTTGCACACACACAATTTCGCAGCTTTCTGAATCATAAAGCTTAAACAATGACCTAGTAATCATTAATGTTTTAATAATAAATTCACCACTCTGGACGGTCGTTATCTTTTCACGAAACTGTAACGACATTATTATATTGCTAAAAGCTTATGCACCTACGTTTACATTGGTTTTTAAATTCTTCCAAGCTCCTGATTCTCACATTGAGATAGTCAGAATCCACATTTTTCCACTATCGACAATTTTGGCACATAAATAGTCCTGGTTACTCAAAGAGTTTGTGAGTTTTGTCAGTTTCTAAATTCACTATTTCATAGTCAGAGCTTATGCTTGTTAGAAGTGTATTTTTAGGGATATAATAAGCTCGAAATACATCGGGAAAAAGAAGCACTCAAGTGGGACTTAAACCCACGACCTTTTTCCTTACAGGGGGAATGCTCTTCCAACTGAGCTATTGAGTCACACTTGAATCACTTCAAATTTCCCTTCCTTCTCTTTATATCCGTCTATAAGGGCGACGGTGCAGCCATCTACCAACATTCTTACGAACTGTTGGAAACAATGAATGATTTTTCAACCATTTTTAAACATTGAATTTTGATGACTGCGCCCAAATATTTGAATGAATTTTTTATAGCATTTATTATGCTAACTTTTAAGTTCGAAAACATTGGAAAAAATGAAATGCTCAAGTGAGACTCGAGCTCACGACCTTTCCCTTACAGGGGGATTGCTCTGCCAACTGAGCTATTGAGCACCACTAGAATCATTCCAAATTTTCCTTCTCTTTATATCCGTCTATAAGGGTTTTAGTCTATAAGGATTAAAAGTTAGCATAATAAATGCTATAAAAAATTCATTCACATATTTAAGTAATTAAGTAAGTTTCACTTTTATAATATTAGTGGGCTTGTTTTCTTTCCTTTCATTGTCATTCGCCTTCACTCCCTCGTCGTTAGGAATTTCGAAGCGTTTCTATAATTAGAACAATTAAACTCGGTCAAACACTCAATAAACAAAACAAATACGAATAAATTGCCCCTCACTTGGGTGGCATGGCAGAGATCAAAGCATCACATATTGCAGAGAGATTGTGTCAAGTTCGGAACACATTTACAGATTCTGTTAAACAATTTGACAAAGTTATGATGGTACAATGAGTTTATGCATCATTAAAACTCGGTAATCTGCGGTAGCCTAGTGGTATGGGTAATGGACTGCTGAGACGAGGTCTCGGGTTCGATCCCAGGTTTACCATGGCATACACCAATGACTTTTCGATGCTTTTCGAAGTTAGTGTGTATTTATCGCAGGTTTATAAGTGCCCGGTTAATGGCAATAGTCTCGCCACCTATTACATTGGGACCTAAACATAAACTGGCGAAATGTGGGTGCTAGCACCTCTGCCTACCCCTTCGGGGAGTACAGGCGTGAGTTTATGTTATGTATGTTTTTAAAACTCGGTAGCTTTATGGTAGAGACTACTACTCCTTTGCATAAGGCCCTAGGTTCAATTTCCATGTCAGATAAACTATTCATTAATGTGTTTTTTGTACTGAATGCCATGTGATTGCCTCTGCCATTAGAAATATAGCAGTATTATTTCTTTAATATATCATTGTAAAGATCTAGCAATAGTGAAAGTCTTTTTAAAATCTTTTTTTTTTAAGAGATAGAAATGAATTGAAAGAAAAAAGCCCCGAATGATGATCGTTTGGGGGAATTACGAATGTACAAGAATTCAAAAAATAAATCCAGAGCTTTCCCTCTCTTTTGATTTGAACGTGGGTTAAAGTATTTCCACGTACACCTTTTCCAATCTTCAGAATATTGATTTGATTTCCTAATCAAATCAACAGAAATAATCAGCACAGTAAATTTCGTTTAAAAGTAACCTCTAATTTAGTACAAGTACAGTGACAAATAAAAATAATAACAACAGCTACAACACCGTACCATCTTTTTAACAATATCATTGTGAGAAACAACAATGTATCGCAAACAAAGAATTTAAACATCCCAGTCTTACAGTAGTATCCTGGACATAGTCCAAACAGGACAAGCTTAAAGCTTAAAGAGAACTCTAATTATATCCATTAGAATTGTGCTCAGTACATCCAATTAACTGGCAATGATACCCGCCATATTTATAATTCAAACGCCCCAGTCGTAATTTGTGAATGAAATAATTAGCACAAAGTACTAGGAACTTGTGGAATAAATTTTGCTGATATAAGGTGCGGGTATGATGGATTTGTTTGAACTGAAACAGTTTATAGGGTAAAATAAGTGTTTTTGTTCTAAACGTGGATATGAAAGATGTAAATATAGCATCAAAAGGATTCGATGATATACTTTTTAGTAAGCAAATTTTTATCAACGTAAATATTGCTGTTCACTTTATTATTATTAAATGTGATATGGCAATATGCCAATATGATGGTGTATTGGTTTTATGTATTTGGATGAGTGGGCTATAGTGCCCATTGGATGAGGGAGCAGGGTGATCATTGGCGACTTTAAGCCGTAGCGAAGAGGCGCCTTCGATTCGACAGAAGAAGAAGAAGTAGGTACCCATTGGGCCAGCTGAGGGCCATAACGTTGCAAGGTTGATTGTTGATATTAAGATACCTATCCCCACGTCTACCTACAGTTGCATTGCAGATGGGGTAAGAAGTGCCGTATTAGGTAACAAGCGAATTTTGCCAACCATATGGTCAATCCTATCGGATACATATCGGATTAATGACAAAGTTTCATATTAATGTATAGTTATTATATAAGAAACTAACAAAACATTTTTCATCAATCCACATATTAATAAAATTAATAATCTCACACGATTTCAAGGTCAAATCGCTACAAGCCAACAGAACTACCATTGCAAGCTGTTCGCAATAAAGTTGTACCACCGACCACCATAAAGCAGTACCCAGCACGCACTCTGCCTATCTCGTGTCTTAATTTGTACTTGAAGCTAAATATAAATAATATAAAAACAATGAATACGTACGAACTCTGACAACGATATTGTAAGATCGTGCTTCTGTAGAGTTAGGAAGACTAGATTAGGCACTGATACTAAAATCATAGTCATAAATTTTGTGCCTGAAATACATTTGAAATAGTTATTTAACACTAACTGTTGCCCGCGGCTCCACCTGCGTGGATATCGGTTATTACGGCCAAACATAGCCTATGTCCTTTATCATGGTTTAATATACCCTTATAGCAAATTTCATCAAAATCTGTTCAGCGGTTTAGCGTGAAAGCGTAACATATAGACAGACAGACAGAGTTAATTTCACATTTATACTTTTAGTATGGATTGTTATCATTTGACAAGAATATTTAATTAGGTCGAAACATGCATATAATATTTGAAATCTTTGTCTATTAAAAATGAAAACAATCTATCTTAACAAAATAAAAACCATTTTTTCAAAACGCGTACTGTATACATCGTTTAGAAAGTAAGATTGTCCTTCAGCTGCCTAAATTTCTTATGTTAGGAGCGAGTGGTTTGTTTTTCAACAAAATGTGTAAGTGACAGCATCGAAGAGTCTATAACATCCTTTCACTGTCTTTGCTTCATCTATTTCCTTATTCCCCTCTGCTAGTAACCATATTATTATGCAAGTGCCACTTCTAGAGTTGCAAAAATTCGTAAGTCATGATTATCTACTTGCAATCAGACAGACTACTTTTAGCTACATACCTTTTATAAAAAAACTAGTCAGTATTTATGAACCAAACCTTCTCTAATCACTCTTTCATCTGCGCAAGCGCACGCAGCGGTGAGTTTGACGTTTAACAGAAAAATCTAAAATCATAAAGCACTGACTCGGAGCCGTGTCATATCAGGTTGCGATTGCCGCCTGCATGCTAATGTTATACCATTAATCGACAAGCGAAAAACAACCTTATTGTTATAGAAAGTGCAAGGGATAACAGTGTTATTGGATTGCAATTTTATTTCAATGATGAAAATGCTGACGGTTTTGTACTATTTCTACTGTAGTTATGACTTTCTTTCATTTTTTATTGTTGTTGGGTTGGGTGACAATTTATCTGTCACAATGTTATTATTTTTTACATTGAGTGATTTATCTATATCGGTATTTAGTTGAAGATTTTGATTCTTTTGTTCAGTAGTATTGATGCAATTTGCTTGGTCACTATACAGAGCCTATGTTGGTATAGCCGACTAAGGCTTAGTTGCACCATACTACCTGCTAAAGTAAGATGTTACGTCAAATTTAACATTAACAGTAACAATGACTCTAACGGTTTCTGCTAAATGTGTTGCACCAGTGTATTTAGTAGCTCGGTTAAAGTTATCTAATCTCTTGTGCCAGAAAGGCTATTATAAAATCCAAGAATATTTAGAGTTTATACAAGCATGGAAATGAGCTGTTCGGTCAGCTATGCTATTCAAGCAAATCACTGTATCGTAGACTAAGTGAATATTTGTAAATAGACCAAAAAAAAACAAAAGAACAACTTATTCAATACTTTAAAATTAGTCATGAGTCCTCTACTTGCCAGATCATTAATAAAGTCCTCTCCCTGTAAACCAAACACTCAATAAATCGAATCAGCAAACTCAATACGAAAAACAAGGACTTGAATTCCAATACCTTGTCTCAATCGGTACAGAATTAATATCTCATGTTCACTGTCATTTCGCTCGCTTCGGTAAATAATATCAATAATGTGCGCGTACGCAGCCATTAAATATTCCGCTATATGAGACGACGCCGCGAGATAACTCGACAGATTTGTGAGATGAGGCTAGTTTTCATTTAGAATCATAACAATCACCTGTATTATTTCTTCAGGCTAAATTGTATGGATTAAATTAAACTATGATTTCACTAGATTGCAATACAATTTTACTATGTATTTTTACTTTTACGCAATATCAGATTTTTCAGGCTAGTCGCAATTCCCACCGTTTCTGATTCCTTTAGAATATTTTTAGGCTTTCAAGCAGCGTCTTAAGAGACAAAAATTGGGAAGGAAACGAGAACGGGGGGAAACGGGGTGACTAACCCAAATCGTTGTATTATAGTGAAAATTAAATGATAACTCTCATTTGATCCTGATTTTTAAGGAAAGGCATTACAAAACAGTTAAAATTACAAACTTTTTTGTTTAGTCTTCTCTCTCTGTGTGTGTGTGTGTGTGTGTGTGTGTTTTTGCCTGTAAGAGACCGCTCTTAGCGATAAGGCCGCCATTTGTACATAATGTCATGCATTTTCCATACATGTACTGTAATACTGGTGTACAATAAAGATTTATCTATCTATCTATCTACTTTGTTATTGCTATTCTCCCTCTTTTACTTCCTCTTCTTTTCTGCAGTTGATAACATACAAGTCACATCCTTCACTGTCATCTCTATCAGATCGTTGCCTATATTATCATTATCATTATCTGCCTTAGTAGTAAAAAGAAAAACTCAAAGAAATATAGATGCTGTTTCACACAACAGTGAGAGGAATACCAAATCTTACGAAAATATAGCCCAATTGCGACACCAAGTCTTATATGGTCATTGTAACAGTCGGGTAATATTAATGGATGAAACAAGTGGTGTGTTTAATATTCAAACAGTATTGCCAACTGCTCGGTCACCTTTCATCTTGCTGATAGACATCGCATGCGTGCGCGCATAAGAAATGGGTAGATAATGGGAAAATTGTGGATTGGTCTTCAGAAAGTGGTATATTTTCTTTGTTTGTGAAATGTTTTGTTTTTGTTCATAATTGTTATAAAACTTATTGCATGTAGTCTTATGTAATTTTCGAGGGAATTGCTAATGATATTTCCAACCTATGCAAATGAGTTCTGATAAACAATTTAGTTTTAAAGTATTAGTGATACCTCTCGCAGAAACAACCATGAACTACAATTTCAGGAGTATGTTAGTACTTCTATATTTGGGCGTTCTAGGGGCTCAACAAGATCTTCCAGGCCGAAGTAAACTTTACTGCCAGATTGTTCATCTACCAAACAGCGGGTGATGCTCTGACGCAGGCTTCGGCTTCATTGGTTACTTAAAAGGAAAGAAGGAGTAAAACGCAGACCATGGATCCAAGGTGGTAGCTTAGTAACAGGGGTAACATGTTAACTTCCACAGTTAGATGACTCAAATTGAACCAGGAATTCCCGTTTTTCATAATATAAAACTAGTGTAAAAGGAAATTACAGATCATAACTATGAGAAAACTGCATAATATTTTGTCTTTTTCCTTAATAATAGACAACAATAACTATTTTGGCATACCGCCTAAATACTTAGATATAGATTTAAATGTAATATGACTTTCCCGAATGAGAAAACCGTTCTAATCTTGGACAAAAATCCAAACCCAGTTAAAGAAACACTTCACGAATAACTCTGTTTTAATGTTCATTCTGTCGTTTTCTTCATTATATCCATCTGTAGGCTATGGTGCCCACTTCCCATCAATTTGCCTATCGTAGTCCTCTGCCAGACATAGGCCTCTCCGGATATTGGGAGGCTTTGGGCTACTGCTTCCACGCTTGCCAGACGGGTTGGTACAGGGTTTTATTTCGAGGTTTCCTTCTCCCGCAGTGATATCGTCTGCGTATTTTTCCGTTAGTTGCCTCTTACGACACCCTTTGGATGAGATGGGGTGGTGAAAGCTCCGTCACCTCGCGGATAAGTAGATAAGTGATATAAAAGTAACACAAGTGCCTGTAAAAACCTTCATATATCTTTCATCCAGAATCCCGAAATTTATTTGCTTAGTATAAAGACAAATCGAACAGTACGAACATTCTAAATCTAACGAAAAGTTATTTTGGGACACAGTAAAGAAATAAACAACAAAAAAAGATAAAAAAATCCACAGCAATCACACTTACGTTGTGTGAACAGAGCTTCTCATATCTCAGCCCATAACTCGTTTATTTATGTCTTACTTTACGAAGCTCCCGAATAGGATTAAGTTACATAAAGTTATTGTTTATGCGGCGACTTCGATCACAGCTGATGTATCGATTTCAATGGATTTAGGGATCCACGAAAAAAGAAAGGGTTAAGATTTATAATTTAATTTTGTAAAGCCTTAAAGATATTATGTAGAATAAATTGGAGTCGCCAATGTCGGTGGTTTGGTTTGATTGGGTTTCTGGAATATCCTTTCTAGGGTATACCATATAGCAGGACGCTCGGTCATGCAGACTAATGTAACGAAGCACCTTGTGATTGTTGTTGATTAGTTCAATAAATCCACCTCATCGAGGGCTTTGATAAGGTAAAGCCCGAGAAGGTTTTTGCGTCTTGCAGATAAAGTTGGAGTTCAGGTCAGAGATTGTTAGGGTACAGTCAATCTCTCAGTCTCACCCTCAATTAAAAAGAAGTCTAATTTCATATGTACATTTTTTTATTTTAACTATGCTGATGTAACATAGTAAGTTCTATGACTCACTAATTACAACATTCTCATGGCAATATAAACACAAATAAGTTATTTTGAATGTCACGAACCCATAATTTAATGGAAACTACCCAAAAACGTACGTTACGAGGCTTCCGAGACGATATTCTACCATAAATGACCATAACTTCTTTGAAAAGATAAACTTTTTAGGCCAATTATGGGACGGGAGCGGCGTTTCCAAAAATCCCCTATATACAGTTTTTTATCTGCCATCAGACAATATACTTACGTGGTAGATCCTATCTCTTTAATTCACAAACCTAATTTTGTATCTCGAATCCCAATATATTCAAATACATGTTCTTAATTTCTATTGGAATAAGAGTCAGAATTGTGTTCAAACTTTTTTGGAGGCCGCAAAAATTAAGTAAGTATTTACTAAAATTGTTAGTCACGAATGCGATGGCCAGTGTCTTTACTGTTTACAAGGTGATATTAAAAGTTGACACGCCATTTTGGTTTCGATTGTTTTTTTAATGCTGTGATGAAGTGTTTGATTTTATTTTATTCTATTATTATATACAATTCTATAGTTTGTTTATTTGGTCTGACACCAAATTACTTGACGAATCATGATGAACTTTGACTGAGAACGCTAATATAGAGTTGAAATTGTAAATTTATTTCAATCAGCTCTTTTGCAGTACAGCTGTGCAAGATTCAGCTTCATCATCAGCGTTAGTCCCAGTTGCATCCGAAATCTTAACCTTTCCGGGAGTAACTATCGTTTGACCCCGAGGGGAAAGACTGCTTCGCAACTCATTTGTTAACCAATAGGCGTACTCCTTATAAGGAAATTTGGTTTGGATAGGTACTGAAAATTTTGGTATGGTTCCAGTAGGTACATGTATAGTTTTTATATAAGAAGCACAGATTTCTACAAAGAAAAATCTCGAGGCATTGGAAAAAAACTTAATCAACAATTTCTACAAAATATTTGGTATAAAAAAGGTAGAAAGAACGTCTAACGTTCCAGGCCCGTCCATTCCGATCAAAGGCTAACAATCATGAAACATTTGAAAACAAACAAATAAAAAATATAAAATGGCCGGAACAAAAAAAAATTCGCATTCTTCTTTCATTCCAGTTGAACTTTTTCTTAGGGGGTTCCACAACCCTTTCTGTTTGAAGGGAAAGTAAAACCGAAACAATACATGAGTTTTTTTTTTCTCGAAGGCTCATATTTTAGTGCGGGAGCTTAAGGATTTTTTAGTCTAACTTAAAATGAGTGAGTGATGTAAAATTAAAAAAAAATATGGGTCTTTTTTGCTATTGTATGTTTGTCACAAACATGGTGAGCCGATTCAAAGGACAGTTTAGAGAATCGATACAAGACAAGTATCGAATCTCTAATAATAATTAATATAATAATCTTTTCTTTTTTCTTTCTAAAAAAATGTACATGAGGAACCGTTTCATACGTTATAATAATTATTAAAACAACTAGAAATTATTGTTTTTTTTTTGGAGATACTGCATGAGAAGCGTATGGTAACTTTTATTTCCATAATTTGTAAAACAATCATAATTGATGAAACAGTGGTAGCTAGCTCCCCGACTACGTCCCTGGCCAGTGCCACGGGAACGTAGTGTGTTAATTGTTTGTTCTTCATTATTTTCGACTTCAATTGCCCTTTTGTCTCCGCCATTCTTTTCATCACCCCGCATTATTCCGAAGGTTTTCTTCCAGTAAACGATTCCGTTCATTTTTCAGTCTTTTCAGCGGCGTACCGAATTGTTTTCCTGCGTCATCATTAACTTGCTGAAAAACTGTTTGTTTTTTTATTATTATTTTACTGTCTTTTTTTTGCGACTCTTTCTTTTGGGAGTCGATGTGGAAATTCGGACGCGGTGGCTCGAGTGCTCGTTTTTGTCGATTCTCTTTTGTTTGATAATATCATCAGTAATTAAAATTGTTGGGTTAATTGTAGTTTAATATTTCGATTTTGTATATTTATTTTCAATTTCCATATTATTTTAAATACTGACAACTTAATTTTTACGGTGTAGACAGAGGTGTTAACTATATCCAAGTTTTAGCAGCCACACGAATATTTAATTTCCAGAACAGAAAATGCTTTGAAAGAAATCATGTTTATTTTGCCTTCTTAAAAAATCTACTTTAAAATGTAACATAGAAAACAGATACAAATATAGCAAATACATACTATACCTAGTATTCGTGTCATGTCATGTCATTAAAAATACTTACCCTTCTTCAGCAAATGGTATAACTTGATTGACATCTCTTAAGATCTAATTTTATTCACACGTTACCGTAACCACTTACCATCGGGTCAACTAGTGCTTGTTTACTACCTTATTAATATATAACCCTTGCTTTTGCACGCGGCTCCGCCTACGTGGATGTCGGTTATTGCGACCAAACATAGCCTATGTGTTAATCCAAGGTGTCAGCTAACTCGATACCAAATTTTATTAAAATCGCTCCAGCCGTTTAGACGTGAAAGAGTACCTAACAAACATTCGTCCATACTTGCAAACTTTTGCATTTATAATATTAGTAGGATAATAAGCTGACATCCAAGATTCATATATAGTAAACTTTTATTTAAAAAACAACCTTAAAAATCGAGAGCTCCCCGTCTACAGTTTCACAAAAACAATAACAATACTAGCATTTAAAAAGGCAAGTAGGAAAATATTAAGACTGATTGGAAAGCAGCCATTTCATGGTATTAAGTACCGTTCGGGGCCGGGCACGTTAAGTACCTCCCAAGAGACCAGCGTTTGGCATTTCGAAAAAAAAATGCGAAAAAACAAAATGGGAAGTGCTAATCTAAATTAGTATGGTGTACAAAAAAGGAGCATTGTTGTTGTAATCAATTATTAAACGATTGTCCAAAAGGAAGTGTTATGTTACTTTTGCCCATGGTTGTAATATGCCTTAATTTTCATGTAGTAATATAACTTAATTTTTATCTTTGAAAAACATTAGTTATTTGGCAAAATAGTTGTATTTTCTTTAAACATTTTGATATGAAAACATTAAACTTCGGTACTCAAACTCAAGGAAATCACACACCGTACCATAACTCTTTCCAAATCAGTTACCCGAACTGATTTATTGAAATTTTCGACTACATTCATTCATATTTGTTATTTTACAAATTAATCTACTCGGTGAGAAGTTTCACTTGCACACATATCATTCTATTATTTAAAGAGCTGTTATGTATATTTTATTTGCCAATAATAAAATAAATGTACGTAACGTGTTAAAAAATAAGTTTGTTTGTTATTCTTGAACCATTTTTTGCGGACGGTACACAAATCGGAACCAATATTAAGATGTCGTAATTTTTTATTTTGTAATTAGAATTAGCAGCACCAGTCCATTAAGATTATATTTTTAAATTCGAGGGTACCTTGAAATGCTTCAGAAATGAAGCCAATCGTCTCTACTTCTCTACCTAGAGCTTATATAGAGTTAATTGTTTTTGTTTGTCTAATAAAAACCATCTACAGAATTGGTTAGAAGTTCGGAATACGCATAGATTTGATTTGAAATCAATATAACACCCACATATGTGGACTTCATTTATAAGATCTCAATCAATCAATTAACCCACCGCTGTCCACTGCTGGACATAGGCCTCTCCCAATGTGCGCCATTTCACCCGATCCTCCGTCTTCCGCATCCAGTCTGTCCCAGCCACCTTTTTCAGGTCGTCAGTACATCTGGCTAGTGGGTGTCCTACCTTCCGCTTGCCTTCTTGCGGTCTCCACTCTAGGAATCGTCTGCTCCAACGGCCATCGGTCCTTCGACAGATGTGACCAGGCCATTGCCACTTGAGCTTGCTTATTCTACGAGCAATGTCGGTAACTTTGGTTCTGTGTCGGATGACTTCATTTCAAATTCTATCCTTCAAAGAAACTCCAAGCATAGCTCACTCCATAGATCTTATAGGATCTATTCCAATCCAACTTGATCATCATTGGTTTTTTTATCGTGTGAAAAATCCCCACGGAGCCGGTGGAGGCGGTTATGTCGGACTCGAACCGACCAAAACGCACGTCGTCTTGGGTCCTTGGTTGCCGGAGGTGAGATTTTCGAAAGCATATCTCTCGCACCCCGGTAGACCCAGGACCATCTCTTTCGAGATGGTCCCCTTAAATGGTTAAGAACATCATTGGTAAAATTTTTTTTAAAGAATATTAGAACCGAAGTTACTAATATTCCCTCTAACCCCTCCAACTAAGCTAAATTGCTTGTGCTAGGAGTGGGTTCACGTCGGTAGTGTAATAGCCAGGATCGAACCCGGGACCTTTCGATCGTAAGGCCGACTCCTTAACCACTAAGTTACCGACGCTTAGATCTTAGTATTATTAACCATTTTTCGATGATTCTACCACTTATATCAACCTACTGCAAATTACACCTCAGTCTCTTTCAAACAAAACATAGAAACGATTAGACCAAAGAACAAAACTATAATTAATTAAAAAGTTAAAACAAAGTCAATAGTGAAGGGAAACAAAACAATCTAAGCACTCGACGCGGGGACAACGTCTGTAGGGCCCTGCAGGGCACTCGAGACCTCCATAAAGGGTTGTTACAGTCCGCTGTTGGGCACAGAAATTTTCAAACAGTTGATTTGTAGAATTTTCCGATTGGCACTCGACTGTGTTATGTGTCTTGAAGGGAATTGTGTTGTTATCGCATGGAGAGAGCTTTTATATGCCCGTTTTTTTCTCTTATTACATACAACCATATTCATGCAAATAAATTAATTAATTTGAATTGAAAAAAAATCCTGGGTCCTTTAAGGGGGATCGAAAAGGTATAGATAGAGGCTATCCGTACCTTTTTCAACCCTCCTTTTTTACCATTATAGCCTTCACTCCTTAGACTTCATTGATAGCCTACTATTAGATGAGTCATTCTGTGGCAGATAAGTAATTTTTCAACCTCAGGTTAAGTGCGCGTGGATGTCGGTTATCGCGACATAACATAGCGTATGTCCTTTCTCAAGGTCTAATCTACCCCTATACCAAATTTCATCAAAATCGGTTTAGTGGTTTAGGCGTGAAAGCCTAACATACAGACAGACAGACAGAGTTACTTTCGCATTTATAATATTAAGTATGGATATTCAGCCTGCTACGCAGGAGGCGCAGGTTCTATCCCCGCTCAGTGCAAATATTACTATCCACGAATATGGCTATTTGCATGTTTATCCGCATTCTAGATTTCATAACACAAGCTAGTTAAGTTATGCTTACCATGGGTCTAGATAGCGTTGTGTAGAAAGTTGTCTAATATTTAATTGTCAAAATAAATCCCTACAATTACACGAATGCGGTGCCTATCGGCAAACGTCAGTGTGACACGTAACAAACAATTCGATGGATCGTGACAAAGGTTTGTTTTTCTCTCCTCGTTTTCCAACAGATTGTTCTGAGGATACTACAGAAGCACTCCAGGCTCTTGAGGAGCCTTGAGATCGACTCGATCACGACGAGGGGGTGTCTCGGATATTTTGTTTATATTGATTTATTGAACTTAGGCCCTTAATTACCCGACTACGGCGAAGCCAAAAGGAGGGTTATGATTTTGACAGGCTATGTATGTATGTATGTATGTATGTATGTTCATTTGTTCCCTCATAGCTCCTCAACTTCTTATTAGAACTGGACAAATGGGGTATCGTTACAAGCGGCTTGATCGTCCGATGGTTATAGGCTATATGACGTGTCACTCAATCTTGTGTGGCGCCCTCTAGCGCTCATATGGTACTGTGTTAAAAAATAAAATTGAGATAAATATGCCGTGTATGGTATCAAATGAAAGTGCTTAATGAGCACATTTCAAATATGTATAAATTATTAGCTTTCCCGTGCCCTAAAATAATTTAAATAAAAAATAAAGTTTAAAACTAAAACCCGACTACCGGAAAATCACGCTCTAAAAAGTGACAAACAAGAAAATATCAAGGATAGCCGTGGTCGTATGCCACTTACTCTAACAAAACAATATATTCTAGGGAAAAGTGGCATACGACCACGGCTATCCTTGATATTTTCTTGTTTGTCACTTTTTAGAGCGTGATTTTCCGGTAGTCGGGTTTTAGTTTTAAACTTTATTTTTTATTTTGTGTTGTTTATGCCGAATCCTACTAATATTATAAAGGTGAAAGTTTGTAAGAATGTATGGTTGGATGTTTGTATTTTTTTTTTAATATTTGGTCCGTCAATTAACTGCACCCCCCTTGATGGCAACAAAGCTGAAGTGCAGTCCAGAAGATACAGACCACCATTCCCGGTGCCATTGGACGTAAAATGGTGGTCCCTAACTTGACGGCCTTGATAGATGCCTTTTCACGCCCCGCTTGAAGAACCCGGGACTGTAAGAGGAGGGAAACACGTATGCGGGCAGAGCATTCCACTCTTGCACGTCGAAATGGCTGGAGCGATTTTGATAAAATTCGGTATGAAGTTGGCTGACACTCTGGATTACACATAGGCTATGTTTGGTTACGATAACCGTCATCCACGCGAGCGGATCACGGAAAAACTAGACGGATATATAGAGAAGAGAAATTACAAGTGATTCAGGTGTGGCTCAATAGCTCAGTTGGAAGAGCATTCCCCCTGTAAGGGAAAGGTCGTGGGTTCAATTCCCACTTGAGCGCTTCTTTTTCCCGATGTATTTCGAATTTAAAAGCTAGTTATGTATGTACCTATCCCTATAAATATTCTAGGAAACATTCTAGGACCCAAACCAACTATTAGGTACTTTGGTACACTTGAGCATTTAATTTTTTCCGATGTTTTTCGAACTTAAAAGTTAGCATAAAAAATGCTATAAAAAATTCATTCAACTATTAGGTAATCTGTGCCCAAAGTAAGCATTGCCAGATTCTGGATACGGATAAAATACCTATACATACATAGATATACTCACGCCTGTGTAAATCACCGAAGGCAGAGGTGTATTAACACCCACATTTCACCACATATGATTTTCGGTCCCACGTACTTAGGGGCGAGCCTAATGCCGTCAAGTGGGCACTTAGCCATGGGCTGTATGTTTACTGTTGGATAAAATGTTGACAGTTATTCAAGCAAACGTATTTTTGTACTGAGAATCGATTCCGTTACCCTTAATATAGGTGCGTAAGGGTCGTTTTACTATGGACAAGGTACGGTATTAGTGATAAATGAATTAAAAACGTATTTAGCAAAACAAAAGTAATAAGTATTGTAGGTGTCTTACGGTTTAAAATACGCGTGATCGTAGTATACAGCCCTTGAAGCCAAATAAATTTAAATAAATAAATAAATGAATTTTCCACAACATTTTACACAACGCTATCTAGACCCATGGTAAGCTTAATTAGCTTGTGTTACGGAATCTAGAATGCGGATAAACGTACTTAGATACTTTTTTTTTTGTAAATACACACATATTATACATAGAAACATCCAGACCAATGCAAATAGCCATATTCATGTATACAAATATTTGCACTGAGCGGGGATCGAACCCGCACCTCCTGCGTGGCAGTCGCGAGCACTACCGCCACGTCACAGAGCCTGTCAATCTGTCAAATAAGACGGGTCCAATTCTCTATACAAAGGCGACTCAAAAATATGTCAAGAAAGACACCATATTGTGATCAAAATCTCATTTCAAAATCACAACTCAATTACGCCCCAAGATCTCTTATTCAGAAGCCGATAATTGGAAAACGGCTTTTATTATTTCAATCATTTGTATCCATTAAACAATGGGGCAAACAAACAAACAAACGTGAATCGGCCAATTTCGGAGCCGGCCGATCTGCTGCCAAAATCAATTAGCCCCTTGTAATCTTCGAAACAATGATAAGTCTATAACTCAAGTAAATCAAAATGAGCTTTAAGCTCAAAGAAATAAAATCTAATATAGATAATTCAGCATCCAACAGAAGTTTGCAGAACGTAATCGTAGGATGTGCAACCCGACGTCTTGGATTACCAAAAATTGCTACCGACCGAAAAATACCAACATACAATCATTACGTGTTTTTTCTTAGTTTTCGATATGAAAAAAAAAGTAAGCGAATAACTTATGCGATGCAATGACCGCGGGCGGCGACATCAAAAGGGTTACTGGCGAGATGCGGTGTCTCACTCTTACATCAATAAATACCAACATTGAAGAAGGATGGATGGCTGATGTGGAAGATAAAAAATGCCCTTTAAGTCGGCATGAAGCGATGCCGGTGCATTTGTAAATGCATTTTGTAGTGTCAAATGGACGAAAGTGTCATGTTTCGATGCGCGTGCAAAATCACGAATGTTGTTGTTTACAGAATATTGTATAAGTACCACTGTTATTGCCTTCTAGCAGTTTGGAGATCGTGAAGTATTATGACCTATATCAGATCATGTCCGCCTTCCACCGCTTCTGAAATGAATCTACTTGCCTAATACTGAGTAAATTGTGACTGAAATTGTCTAACTTTATTGTAGACTAGCTTTTGCCCGCGGCTCCGAGTAGTGAGTTATTGGGCATTCTACCCCACCTTAGTTCCTTCGGTTATCTTCGATAACCTCAGTCACGGTGGGATAGAATGCCCAACAACTCTTTGTAAATTCATTTACCTAAGCCAACGTTCCACATTTTAATGCCGTTCATTACACTACCGTTCCGTCGGCTCTCTGCGATCCCCTGGGTCGTAATTGCGTTGAATTGATTTTCGCATGCTACAACGTCAAAAATAATCACTGAATTAGGTTTTGCATCTGACACTTTCATAACGTCATCATTTGCCTGATATTTCTGAAAAGTGATTCCTGGTACTCCTCGTAAAACCTTTTCTAAAAAAATGTACTTTGGTTGATATAGAGTTTTAGAATATACATAAACATTTTGAAATGTCAATCCATTTTCGTGCAAAAGGAGACCAATTAACAAATTGGTTTTTCCACAATTTGATGGTCTGCAAATGATGCAACGTACCTACTGTATTCAGCAATAATTCGACATAAATTGATTGACAGTTTTTATTTAAATCAAACATATAGCAAAATACCATACATACACATATACCATTTCCATTTAAAAAACTAACGAAAACAGAGAAAAAGCAAGTTAGTTGGATTGAACGTAACAGAAAGATACATTGGGATGAAGGATTTGTGCCATATTCCGAATACCAAACTTTGGTTTCAGATATATTAAGAGACAAATATATTTACGTTAAAGGTTCAGAAAAAGTTGTATGGTTGAAGTACATTTTAGAAAATAGTAATATATTTAATTTAGAAGATAAAGGTTGTCCTAGTTTGATAAGTCTATGTGGTTATTATAAATATTCTCAAGATTTTTATCATTGTATTTATCATAGCTCTGTATGTGCTTTAAAAATGTATTATGTTTAAATAATTGGTGTCTTGATAATAAAATTATTCTGACATAAAAATTAAAAAAAAAACTTATTTTATTTTACTGTCCCCTCCCAACCCTAATGTATGAAAAGTGCCGTTCTTTATATTTGCTAGAGAACTTGAAGCTGTAGCACTATTTAAGTTATCATGGTGTTGAATATTGGAGACCGAGTGCAGATAATGATAGTAGAGAACCGATTATGTGGACTACATATTGCGAAAATATTAAACTATGAACAGTATAATGCTATATTAATACCTTTCCAGAGAGAGAAAGGTAGATGGCCTAAAATCTATTTCAAAGATCTAAAGTTATGGGCTCGAATAATTAGAATACATAATAATCTTGTTGACCTCATCGAAGAAAATGATTAGGTATTACTGAGTAAATGCAAAACTGTATATTAATGAATGATATAATGAATTGAATGAATAGTGAAAACTGGGGTTGCCTCTTAATAAATGCAACGAAATGTGCTATAATTTTAGGTCATTCCTGTCCCATTACTATTCGGACCACCTCATCCTTTTAAATTAAGAACATCAGATACAAAGTGTCATTATTCTTTTACACAATCACATATCGACACCTGCTTAAGAATGATTCAAAATTATTTAAGCCCCCGATATGAAATATATAATGACCATAAAATTCGATTATGTTCATTTCGACATTATTGGGCTACAGCAGATTCAAAACGAAGATTGGTGATGAAAATGGCTGATGCAGGTTTTTTTTACTGTGGAAGTGGTTTTACCGATAAAGTTATGTGCTTTTCATGCGGAGGTGGCATCGAAGATTGGGAGGATTACGATGATCCTTGGATGCAGCATGCTATATTTTTTCCTGATTGCTTTTATTTAAATGCTGTAAAAGGAACAGACTATGTTGATAAATCAAAACGTCTGTGTGTAAAAGAAACACAAGTATAAGTGGATGAGTCAAATCTACCATTTGCATCGAGCTACAAACCACGCAGTGCACTACGTCCTTCAGAGGATTAAAAGGAAGACCCAAAATAAAAGCAATGTCATGTAAGTAATTACTTATATGTTAATTATTTGATATATAATTCCTTGTTAGTTTACCTACTAAATATCTAATTTATTAGGCGACGTAGTTTTCTATGGAAGTCCTTTAAATTTAATTTTATACGATTATCCTTAATTTTCGTACTTATAAAATTTAAGTTCTGTACAAAATTCAAAAAGTTGTAAACAAAATAATGAACGCTGAAATATTTAATCTCTTGCTAGCACTTAATTGTACATAAAGTAGAATATTTTATCAAATTTGAATAGGCTCTGGTGTCTCAATTAGAGTAGCTCCCGAAGAAGTTGTAGGTTCAACATATTCGAACTACATTTACCAATTTTCAATAATTAGACTTAAACCTATATTTAATTTTATTTTCAGATATTTTATCATCACGGAAGAAATTGACGGGGAATCCTCATGGGCTGAGCGGTGAACCACGTAATCAATTTGTAAGTAGATACCTATATATTTTAGTCATTCCTTAGTGTAAAATTAAAGTAGCACGTAATTGTACATAACGTAAAATATTTTACCAAATTTGAATAGGCTTTGGTGACTCAATTAGAGTAGCTCCCAAAGAAGTTGTAGAATATAATATCATCAGTAAGGAATAATGTAGGTATTCTATAGAATAGCTGGAGAGTTTAGACAATACAAAATATGAAATATTAGGAATACTTATTGTAGTTCATTTCGTATGATACTAACTGTTAAGGTGCCTATAGGTATTTACTGGTTACCCGATTCTGTATTAGTATGTCGAATAAATTAAAATAAGCAATTACTAATTATTGTGTTTATATTATATTCGTTACCTGATATTGATAACGAAATACGTCATCATTCACGTTACAACACGTTTGAAATTCATAAGAATTTCACAACTAAGTATTAAGTAGGTACATAACAATAACATTATGCACCATACGAAATATTGAATGGTTGAATTTCAAGTTCTAACTTGATCATCATA
Organism: Eilema sororculum; assembly: GCA_914829495.1. Taxonomy (NCBI): domain Eukaryota; kingdom Metazoa; phylum Arthropoda; class Insecta; order Lepidoptera; family Erebidae; genus Eilema; species Eilema sororculum. The sequence goes on from OU618536.1 coordinate 19,438,541, forward strand.
CCAATAAATACTTTATGTTAGCATTATTTGATATATCAACTGCGTTAGAAAAAATATTATTACCTAGTTCATTATTTATTAAACAGTCAAGACGAGCATATCTAACAACATGGTAGATATTTTATAACTTTCAATCTATTGGAAATTTCAATCTATTTACAAAATTCTTAGTATAATTTATTACTAATGTTTTAAATAATTTTCAGAATACCAACTTAAACAAATTTTCAAACGGAACAGAAGAGAGCTCTCCTGAATATCTTCCAAACCTGCAAGATCAGTTCGACTTGGACAACGCAATGAATAGACCTTGGATAATAACACCCAATGAAGAAGTAAAAACAAACAAAAAGAAAACTAATCGAAGAAGACCAATTACAAACAAACGCAGTGCATTGAATTCCTATATTATTAACAGTGAAAGAAGAAAAGGACGACGTTTAATAAAAATTACGATCAAGGAACTCAGTGAGTCAAGAGACAACGAAGATGAAGTTAAGGAGATAATCACTGCACAGTATGTTGTACAAGATACGGTAGATGAGATATCGGATCAAGCTGAAAAATTAGTTCACAATATTTCCAAAAAATTGTGTGGCTACTCATATCATATTTTTTAATTAGGTAATAATTCATTAGTATAACTAGTAGATAAAGTGATGACATATTTAGATTTTATTTACTGTGAAAATATGTGTTAAAAAAAATTAATATTAAAAATGTGTGTTAAAAAATAAAAAACCATAGGTAATAATTGTATGGCTACTCATATCATGTTTTTTAATTAGGTTATAATTCATTAGTATAACTAGTAGATAAAGTGATGACATATTTAGATTTTATTTACTGTGAAAATATGTGTTAAAAAAATTAATATTAAAAATGTGTGTTAAAAAATAAAAAACCATAGGTAATAATTGTATGGCTGCTCATATCATGTTTTTTAATTAGGTAATAATTCATTAATGTAACTAGTAGATAAAGTGATGACATGTTTAGATTTTATTATAATTTTATTTACTGTGAAAATATGTGTTAAAAATTATAAATATTAAAAAAGTGTATTAAAAAATAAAAATCATAGTTAATAATTGTGGGGCTACTCAGATCATGTTTTTTAATTAGGTAATAATTCATTAATGTAACTAGTAGATAAAGTGATGACATATTTAGATTTCATTTACTGTGGAAATGTGTTATAATATTATAAATATTAAAAATGTGGGTTAAAAAATAAAAAACCATTTACTTTAAAAAAATGTTTTATTTATTAAAACTGCGTATAGGTTGACTTTCTTGCTCTATTAAATTATTCTTTATACATAAAACATTTTTAAGTGCACATTGTTTAGTATGATTAATACAATTAAAACTGGTTTCATTATTTGAATATTTGTTATGCAACAGTGATAAATTTGGACATTTGTCTTCACCAAGATCTATACAAATACAATTCATACATAGATCTTGAATCCACTTAACTTTTTCTAAGCCCTTCACAATAATTTCTTTATTTTCTAAATAAGGAACAATTATACGTCGAAATTCTCTATAGTCGATATAACCTTCATTCCAGTAAATCCCCCTGTTTCTCTCCAACCACGTAACTTGTTTTTTTTCATTCGTAGTTAAGTATTTAAATAAGTATGGGGGCTTTATTAAGAACGTTTGGGTATAAACACGGGTGGCCAGAGCTAATTCCTTGACTATAAAGTTATTACAAGTGTCTTTAAACCCCTGGACATCCACTATAATTGTATTCGGATTCATGATAATTTTCTCACAGTGCTGCTTAATGGTTTATACTCAATTATACAGTCGTTCAATATAAGACAATATGCCGAAGTTTGATCTGGGATATCAATATCACTTTCAATTTCCACTCTTACGTCCACAACAGGACCTGACTTAAGATTATCTGGCTGTCTAGAACAGTCTATGACGAATAACGGAGCAACGTTTTTAAATTGTTCCTCACTTAATAAAGGCTCAGCGCGACGCCCATAATAAGACTGTTGAAATTTAGCATATTGTTCATATATTAAAGCAATTCGATTATTCGAGAAACTTGTATTTATATTTTCATATGGGAAGTAGGTGGAGTTAAGGTATACCTTAACATCACGAATCTCACAATGATCAAACTGAGACATATCAAGTCTAGCATTATTTTTTCTATTTGTCTGTAAACCAATAACGACAAATCTTGGTTTCTCTATTTGTGAAGATGTTTTTATTGACCAAGTATGTTTGGTGGTTTTAGGCAACATTGGATATTCATACAAATCCCAATTCCTGAATATCATCTGAAGTGGTCGATCTTTTTCTAACAATTTTAGAATGTTTATTTTTTCTTTATCAGATACTTTAACATGCGGTACACGCCATATTATTTTGTTTATGATAATATCTTCTACAATTTCACCAGAGTTGAGTTTTAATGCGTTCAGATTGGTATTACTTCGTAATAAGATTAGTTCATGTTTACTGTTTATTACTACTTTCTTAAAATCTTCTGCGAAACCAAGAATGTTGCGAAGTGGTATAGAAGCAGAAAAGCTACCTCCATTAGTACTTTTTATTCCACCGATATTCCAACCCCAAGCATTAGATGTTTTAGCTTCGCTCTCATTCATTGATATAAATGATTTCATCGTGCTAGTTATACCAGCATTTTTTATTTTGTCTATCTCCACTCCATTTATCTCATACCTTATATCTTGAAACAAGTAAAGTAAACTATTGTTTGTGAAATGAACGCTACTGACTCTCTCTTTCGAATTGTCAGCCTTGTTTACAATAACAGTTCCTTCCAAAAATAAACTGCTTTCTGATGGTAATATATACAAGTCTTGCTGATTAATAGGTATCCTGATTTCATCGCTTCTATTAAAACTTGTTACGTAAGGCTTGTAAGAGTGAATTTCAATTCCTTCCACAGAGTTGTCGTAGGCTGGAGCGGATAAAACATCTAGGATATTCATTTTAACAAACCAATCGCCTTAAGAAATGCTTTATTGTTTTTATTCAACTTTATTCTCCTTTTACGTCGAGCTCTTACTTGATTGAGAGTTTGAGCAGAACTGCTATTTTGAATTGGAAGAAACATATTATATTTATTATAGTCAATCATTTTTTCTTTTGAGGTGTAGATACAACTGTACTTCTTCACCTCGCAAATTTATTAAGTTATTATTTATATCCAAAAGTCTGATTTGTATGCAGCTGATGTTGGTTTGGTTGATTGGAAAGTAAATTGCGTTTTTTGGTATTTCTATAATTCTGTATCCAGGTGGGACATTAAGTGCGAATTCATGTAGAATGTGACTGGATTGTCCGTTTATATAGGAACCGCTAACTATATCACATTCAACTCTTATCACGGTTGTAGGCAAAATGTTGACTGGAAACTCTGATACATGATATTTATTGGCTTCCAAGACTTGTTTTTTAAACCCCAACAAACCTCCGAACGAACAACCTTTAGTAAAATCTATAGTTGATGTACAAAATAACATAGTTTTTAAGGTGTTGTTATTGCAATGGAGTTTTATGGATGCATCCTTTACTTCAGATTTTAAATAATCACTGATATCTTGCAACTCATAAGTACCTTCAGGTATTTCAATAACATTATTTGAACCATAGTATAACTTATTATTTGTTTTATCAATATTTGGAATAGAATTATATGTGGATAAATGTAATAATGCACATTCATACTCTCCGATTAATTGTAACGTATTTGGATAGAAGGTAGTTAATACCGATGAGTTTCCAGTTATAGATAAGGTGAGTGTCATCTTGCAAATGACTAAAATTAAAGAACAGAATAAAATTTATAGTATTTATTCCAAAAAGATTGTAGATATTCTAAACACAAATGTCCACAAATTAGTGTGTCAAATTTTTGATATCTTGTATAGTTATAATTAATATTGCAGTTCTTAAAATATCGCATCAATTCGATTGGTGGTCTTAAATCACCAAAACTATCAAAATATTCACAATAATTATTTACCTTAACATAAGCTACCCAATGCGTTCCATCGTTTTCTGAATTATCTAGGTTAACTATACCACATTCAATTCCTTTAGGGATTTTTGGTAACTGATCCTTCATGTAAACTCCTCGAAAATAAGGAATACCATATGCGTAATTTTGAATATCAATATTAGTTAAGGCACGATTAGGTAGCTTATTACTTAGTTTTTTGACGATTTAATAAACAATCCTTTGCCTTTTTTGTGTGGTTTAATGTATAAACCGTTACCTAATGCTATAGCTTCCATAGTCTTATTATGACGTTCAGATTCTTGTAATTTTTTTTGACCTTCTCTATAATCATTCACTGTTTTTGCAATACCCGCTGCACCACCAGCCAAAGCTCCTAAAGCTGATAAACCAGCAAAAATCGGGATTAAAGGTAGAATGCCTCCTGTTTTGGGTAAAGGTATGACGCGTGGTACTCGAAGTTTTGGAGCGCACGGAACAATTTTTTTAGCAGCCCTATAAGCTGCATGTATTAAAGATTTACCATCTTTGGGTAAGCGTTTCTTGATTTTTCTTTTAATTTTTGTAACGAAATTATGAAATGTCTTAACACCAGCACCAGATTTGAGTTTAGTTTTCATAACTTTACTCACTACCCACGAACTAAGCTTTTCTCCTTTACTAGCATCTTTTGCTTTCATTCTTTGTTTGGCCATATTTAAAAGTTGTAAATCGGCTTTGTGACGATTAGACAAGTCTGTATAGTTTTCGTATGCAATGTCGTGATACATACAAGCTTCGTCTAGCTTATTTACACCTTTGTCACCACGCAGTAAACGTTTTGAAAGTTTTGTTCCAGGTCCGCAATAATTATAGCCAGGTAAGTGCAGTTCAAATGGCAAATGATTAATAACACTATTGAGTAGTCCACCACCTTGCATAGCTCAAAGTATAATGAACAAAATGTTGTAATTAATAACTATTATGTATACTTATTCTACTATTGCAGTCTTATCAATCCAACTATTCTCTTTATTACTTAAGCCCAACCATTTTACGAACAGTTTATTTCCTTTCCTTCGTAAAACTTTTTCTATCAAATAAACACCTGGACAAGATGACTTTTGAAGTTCGTGTTTGTAAAAGGTTCCTAATATAACTTGTTTGTGTTGATCTTCGATGTAATATGTTTCTGGTACAGTGTTATTGATATTTTTTATAGTAAATAGTTCCGTTGACCAATTAGGTGTATAACCTTTCTCAAATAGTTGTTTGTATTTACTAATTCTAACTCTATCACCAATCATAAACTTGGGCTTATGTTTATAGGATACCGTTTTCATTGAGTTCTTAATATTATTTTTAACATCTACTTCATTCAATTTATTGACATCAACGGGTGCTAATTTAGTAGTGCTATGTTTTGTGTTGTTATATGTCTTTACAACACTCTCCAAACCAAAATCTATCCATTTATAGTGCCCGCTGAGACTAAAGTACTTATACAATTTATTTTTAATAGTTTTGATAACGCGTTCTACAATTGAAGCCTTTTTCGTTGAAAACGTTGAGTAGTGATTAATGTTATAGTTCTTTATAAGTTTTTGAAATGATGAATTATAGAACTCGGTACCCAAATCAGTTTGGAGATGAGCTGGTATCCGATGGTTAGTCGACATCAATTTCTCGAATGCGTTACAAACATCATGCTTATTTTTAGTTTTTAGTGATTCTATCCACACGTACTTTGAGAAGCAATCAATAACTATTAAAATATAGTTATAACCTTTATTAAATCTTTTCAAGTTTTGCATGTCGATTAAATCAGCTTGCCACAAATCATCAATGCCTTTTAAAATTACAGATCGACGAGGATAATTTTTTCGTGCAGCTTTATGTATTTCATTAACAACTTGTTGTTTTGTCATTTTGAGGAACTTTCAAGCTTATACTTTTGATCTAATACAAATTTAACTGCGTTTTCAACTATCTCATCAACTGCTTTTCGACTATAAAAATTGCTTTCCAAGTGAACCACTGCCTCAGATACTATTGTTTTTAAAGCTTTCTCCAGATCGTTCTGAACATCGTACACCAAAGTATTTTGCAATTTTTGTAAGTCGGTTATTAGTTTGGTTCTCAATTCATCTACATATGCTTTGTTTACTGCATCATCCGCATCTTGAGGAGGTTTGACCCCTGTTAGCTTCGATGTCTTCAAATCGTAATCACCATTTTCAGATTTTAGCAATGCATTATCATAAAATTCAAGCAATTCTGATATACGTAATCGCTTATGAATATAATGACCAAATTTGTCCACATTCATATTTAAGATGTATTGTGTTGAACGGTGTACAGTAAAATGATACACATTTCTTATTAGTAAATCTATTTAATGATTTTGCTTTCACGTAGTTCTTCAACGATAGATATTATTTCATTATCTAGTCCTGTGTTGCCAGCATCTCGAGAAGCAATTAATAACTTTAATCTATCAACCAATTCATTTGGATCATCCCAATATACAAAATCTGTGTTTTTTTTCCACATTTTTGTTAAAGGTAATCCTTTTCCTACTTTCGGTTCAAAGCTTGGACTTTTACTTTGTTGATCGAAAAGAGGTTTAATAACTTGCATATATTTTTGTCCTTTATTACTTTTAATTGGTTTTCTTGAATCAAAATCTCGACGATGTGCATTTGTTACAAGTAACATCGACTTATAATTTTGCATGTCATAGTCTGTAACAAAGCTCAGATCAACGTCTTTTTTTAAGAGCAACTGTCGCAAGCCAGGTGTGCATTTGTATTTGTGTCCGGCTACAGTAATAACATCATCACCAATCGTTATACTAGAGGAACCTAACATTAACTTTCCACGTTCATTTCTTACACCAAATGGCACATCCGCTAATATTTCTGAAGATAATGACCAAGATGATACATCATGAACTGGATTAGTATCGACTAATGACTGAAATGAAGAGTCAGCTTCTGATTCATCACTGGTATCAATTGTTTCTTCTATATCTTGATCTTTCTGTAAGTCGTGGTTGGAAATTTGATCATGAAATTCTCCTTTTTCTTCATTTTTTGTTAGAGCTAGTTGGTTATTGGTGTTGGCTATTAAATTAAGAGATTCTGTAACAGGCTTAAAAACTGTATCAAGCACTTGTCTGTTATTATCTTCAAAATCCTTCATGTTACGTATTTTTTTCCTTACAGCTTGTGTTGCATCTACAATTTGTTTTTTCAATGATTTTTCCATTTTGTAAAATAGATGGTAATCCAATAAGAGCTGATTAAAGAATAACAAGAAACTGAAAGCAGTCTATTTAAATATTCAAATTTTATCTAATTCTACAAAAGTGTCAAACTTTTTTCTATAGCACCCATTGTTTTTAGGAGAGTCTTTATTAATCACAACATAGTCATAAGGCTCTTTCCATATTTGAGAACACATGTTACGAAATTCCAACCAGGTCATGTCAGTGTTAACATGTTCTTCATAAACATGTTTCAAATTAATTTCGTCTTGCTTAAAAAGCACAATTAAGTTAGCGTTATCTCTTATTAGTTGTTTAGGTATTTTGCTATATGTTTGATTTAAATAAAAACTGTCAATCAATTTATGTCTTCCCATGGCAAAATAATCACGCATATTACTTTGATTTTCACATGCTACATCGTCAAAAATAATCACTGAATTATGTTTTGCATCTGAAACTTTCATAACGTCATCATTTGCCTGATATTTCTGAAAACTGATTCCTGGTACTCCTCGTAAAACCTTTTCTAAAAAAATATACTTTGGTTGATATAGAGTTTTAGAATATACATAAACATTTTGAAATGTCAATCCATTTTCGTGCAAAAGGAGACCAATTAACAAATTGGTTTTTCCACAATTTGATGGTCCGCAAATGATGCAACGTACTGTATTCGGCAATAATTCTCCATGGCGTAACTTGATTTTTGGTAAATCATTACAGATTAAACTAATCTGTAACGACTTTGCTTGTTTAATGAATTTCATGTTTGATGCAATGCTGACGGACTGGTTATGAACAGATGTAATTATGACATTATGTATTTATAACCGTAAATAGTTAAACCAAACTGCTTATAGACAACGCAATAGGCAAACGTAAGACTGTACTGTTTATGAAATAACTCTATCGCTAACTAACAGAGCATCTTTCAGCGCAATTACGACGCAGGGGATCGCAGAGAGCCGACGGAACGGTAGTGTAATGAACGGCATTAAAATGTGGAACGTTGGCTTAGGTAAATGAATTTACAAAGAGTTGTTGGGCATTCTATCCCACCGTGACTGAGGTTATCGAAGATAACCGAAGGAACTAAGGTGGGGTAGAATGCCCAATAACTCACTACTGCTCCGCCCGCGTGCATGTCGGTTCCCGGCAATTATTCGAATTTTTCTCTACGTACAAACCTTTCCTGGACTTCCACGAATAATTCAAGACCAAAATAAGCCAAATCGATAAAGAAGTTGTTGAGTTATAACATTACAACGAAAAGTGGCATTGATTTTTATATATATAGATGTAGGTTATTGAATTAGATTGAACGAACTATTGAACCAGCTCGGGATCCAAGCAGAAACAGAGAAAGAGAGAGTAGAGTATTTAATGTATGCTATGTACACCGTAATTGTTATTTATGTATCGGAAACATTGCCCATAACTAAAATTGTATTAATTGTGGCAATACATTTAATAGAGAGGTAAAGCACAACACAGCAATCTTCAAGAGTATTTAGGACATATATGCATACATATAATATCGCCTGTAAATTCTCGAAGGGGTATGCAGAGTTTCCAGTCCCACGTAATAGAGGGCGAGCCAATTGCCATCTACCGAGCATTTAGTCTTGGTCTGTATGTTTACTGTCAGATGGAGAGCAGCCATATCCCTTAGTCACCTTCTAGGATACCCATAGCAAGATCTGCGGTATTCTACTCCATCGAGAACCAATACGACAGTTTGAGCTAATTCTGCATAATAATAATAATAAAAACTTGTTTATTTTCTCACCACAATATTGTTTACATGAATACGAGTTGACTTAATATTATATACCATTTCATGTGGGAGACTGGTGCCCAAACTAGGAAGGATCCTGTATTTCAGGTCACCAGTGCAATCCTCATCTAGGGTCAATAGCGGAAGATTTAGTAGATATTGCTAAAAGCAACATCCACCAAACCATGTAGTAGTAATACTCAGATACTTCAAGACAACCACTAAATTTTTTTTTCGTGCGGGGTTCCCCTCGGATACCTCTCCCACCGGAGCCGGAAGGGGAGGTTATGTCAGTAGTGAGTTATTGGGCATTCTACCCCACCTTAGTTCCTTCGGTTATCTTCGATAACCTCAGTCACGGTGGGATAGAATGCCCAACAACTCTTTGTAAATTCATTTACCTAAGCCAACGTTCCACATTTTAATGCCGTTCATTACACTACCGTTCCGTCGGCTCTCTGCGATCCCCTGCGTCGTAATTGCGCTGAAAGATGCTCTGTTAGTTAGCGATAGAGTTATTTCATAAACAGTACAGTCTTACGTTTGCCTATTGCGTTGTCTATAAGCAGTTTGGTTTAACTATTTACGGTTATAAATACATAATGTCATAATTACATCTGTTCATAACCAGTCCGTCAGCATTGCATCAAACATGAAATTCATTAAACAAGCAAAGTCGTTACAGATTAGTTTAATCTGTAATGATTTACCAAAAATCAAGTTACGCCATGGAGAATTATTGCCGAATACAGTACGTTGCATCATTTGCGGACCATCAAATTGTGGAAAAACCAATTTGTTAATTGGTCTCCTTTTGCACGAAAATGGATTGACATTTCAAAATGTTTATGTATATTCTAAAACTCTATATCAACCAAAGTATATTTTTTTAGAAAAGGTTTTACGAGGAGTACCAGGAATCAGTTTTCAGAAATATCAGGCAAATGATGACGTTATGAAAGTTTCAGATGCAAAACATAATTCAGTGATTATTTTTGACGATGTAGCATGTGAAAATCAAAGTAATATGCGTGATTATTTTGCCATGGGAAGACATAAATTGATTGACAGTTTTTATTTAAATCAAACATATAGCAAAATACCTAAACAACTAATAAGAGATAACGCTAACTTAATTGTGCTTTTTAAGCAAGACGAAATTAATTTGAAACATGTTTATGAAGAACATGTTAACACTGACATGACCTGGTTGGAATTTCGTAACATGTGTTCTCAAATATGGAAAGAGCCTTATGACTATGTTGTGATTAATAAAGACTCTCCTAAAAACAATGGGTGCTATAGAAAAAAGTTTGACACTTTTGTAGAATTAGATAAAATTTGAATATTTAAATAGACTGCTTTCAGTTTCTTGTTATTCTTTAATCAGCTCTTATTGGATTACCATCTATTTTACAAAATGGAAAAATCATTGAAAAAACAAATTGTAGATGCAACACAAGCTGTAAGGAAAAAAATACGTAACATGAAGGATTTTGAAGATAATAACAGACAAGTGCTTGATACAGTTTTTAAGCCTGTTACAGAATCTCTTAATTTAATAGCCAACACCAATAACCAACTAGCTCTAACAAAAAATGAAGAAAAAGGAGAATTTCATGATCAAATTTCCAACCACGACTTACAGAAAGATCAAGATATAGAAGAAACAATTGATACCAGTGATGAATCAGAAGCTGACTCTTCATTTCAGTCATTAGTCGATACTAATCCAGTTCATGATGTATCATCTTGGTCATTATCTTCAGAAATATTAGCGGATGTGCCATTTGGTGTAAGAAATGAACGTGGAAAGTTAATGTTAGGTTCCTCTAGTATAACGATTGGTGATGATGTTATTACTGTAGCCGGACACAAATACAAATGCACACCTGGCTTGCGACAGTTGCTCTTAAAAAAAGACGTTGATCTGAGCTTTGTTACAGACTATGACATGCAAAATTATAAGTCGATGTTACTTGTAACAAATGCACATCGTCGAGATTTTGATTCAAGAAAACCAATTAAAAGTAATAAAGGACAAAAATATATGCAAGTTATTAAACCTCTTTTCGATCAACAAAGTAAAAGTCCAAGCTTTGAACCGAAAGTAGGAAAAGGATTACCTTTAACAAAAATGTGGAAAAAAAACACAGATTTTGTATATTGGGATGATCCAAATGAATTGGTTGATAGATTAAAGTTATTAATTGCTTCTCGAGATGCTGGCAACACAGGACTAGATAATGAAATAATATCTATCGTTGAAGAACTACGTGAAAGCAAAATCATTAAATAGATTTACTAATAAGAAATGTGTATCATTTTATTGTACACCGTTCAACACAATACATCTTAAATATGAATGTGGACAAATTTGGTCATTATATTCATAAGCGATTACGTATATCAGAATTGCTTGAATTTTATGATAATGCATTGCTAAAATCTGAAAATGGTGATTACGATTTGAAGACATCGAAGCTAACAGGGGTCAAACCTCCTCAAGATGCGGATGATGCAGTAAACAAAGCATATGTAGATGAATTGAGAACCAAACTAATAACCGACTTACAAAAATTGCAAAATACTTTGGTGTACGATGTTCAGAACGATCTGGAGAAAGCTTTAAAAACAATAGTATCTGAGGCAGTGGTTCACTTGGAAAGCAATTTTTATAGTCGAAAAGCAGTTGATGAGATAGTTGAAAACGCAGTTAAATTTGTATTAGATCAAAAGTATAAGCTTGAAAGTTCCTCAAAATGACAAAACAACAAGTTGTTAATGAAATACATAAAGCTGCACGAAAAAATTATCCTCGTCGATCTGTAATTTTAAAAGGCATTGATGATTTGTGGCAAGCTGATTTAATCGACATGCAAAACTTGAAAAGATTTAATAAAGGTTATAACTATATTTTAATAGTTATTGATTGCTTCTCAAAGTACGTGTGGATAGAATCACTAAAAACTAAAAATAAGCATGATGTTTGTAACGCATTCGAGAAATTGATGTCGACTAACCATCGGATACCAGCTCATCTCCAAACTGATTTGGGTACCGAGTTCTATAATTCATCATTTCAAAAACTTATAAAGAACTATAACATTAATCACTACTCAACGTTTTCAACGAAAAAGGCTTCAATTGTAGAACGCGTTATCAAAACTATTAAAAATAAATTGTATAAGTACTTTAGTCTCAGCGGGCACTATAAATGGATAGATTTTGGTTTGGAGAGTGTTGTAAAGACATATAACAACACAAAACATAGCACTACTAAATTAGCACCCGTTGATGTCAATAAATTGAATGAAGTAGATGTTAAAAATAATATTAAGAACTCAATGAAAACGGTATCCTATAAACATAAGCCCAAGTTTATGATTGGTGATAGAGTTAGAATTAGTAAATACAAACAACTATTTGAGAAAGGTTATACACCTAATTGGTCAACGGAACTATTTACTATAAAAAATATCAATAACACTGTACCAGAAACATATCACATCGAAGATCAACACAAACAAGTTATATTAGGAACCTTTTACAAACACGAACTTCAAAAGTCATCTTGTCCAGGTGTTTATTTGATAGAAAAAGTTTTACGAAGGAAAGGAAATAAACTGTTCGTAAAATGGTTGGGCTTAAGTAATAAAGAGAATAGTTGGATTGATAAGACTGCAATAGTAGAATAAGTATACATAATAGTTATTAATTACAACATTTTGTTCATTATACTTTGAGCTATGCAAGGTGGTGGACTACTCAATAGTGTTATTAATCATTTGCCATTTGAACTGCACTTACCTGGCTATAATTATTGCGGACCTGGAACAAAACTTTCAAAACGTTTACTGCGTGGTGACAAAGGTGTAAATAAGCTAGACGAAGCTTGTATGTATCACGACATTGCATACGAAAACTATACAGACTTGTCTAATCGTCACAAAGCCGATTTACAACTTTTAAATATGGCCAAACAAAGAATGAAAGCAAAAGATGCTAGTAAAGGAGAAAAGCTTAGTTCGTGGGTAGTGAGTAAAGTTATGAAAACTAAACTCAAATCTGGTGCTGGTGTTAAGACATTTCATAATTTCGTTACAAAAATTAAAAGAAAAATCAAGAAACGCTTACCCAAAGATGGTAAATCTTTAATACATGCAGCTTATAGGGCTGCTAAAAAAATTGTTCCGTGCGCTCCAAAACTTCGAGTACCACGCGTCATACCTTTACCCAAAACAGGAGGCATTCTACCTTTAATCCCGATTTTTGCTGGTTTATCAGCTTTAGGAGCTTTGGCTGGTGGTGCAGCGGGTATTGCAAAAACAGTGAATGATTATAGAGAAGGTCAAAAAAAATTACAAGAATCTGAACGTCATAATAAGACTATGGAAGCTATAGCATTAGGTAACGGTTTATACATTAAACCACACAAAAAAGGCAAAGGATTGTTTATTAAATCGTCAAAAAACTAAGTAATAAGCTACCTAATCGTGCCTTAACTAATATTGATATTCAAAATTACGCATATGGTATTCCTTATTTTCGAGGAGTTTACATGAAGGATCAGTTACCAAAAATCCCTAAAGGAATTGAATGTGGTATAGTTAACCTAGATAATTCAGAAAACGATGGAACGCATTGGGTAGCTTATGTTAAGGTAAATAATTATTGTGAATATTTTGATAGTTTTGGTGATTTAAGACCACCAATCGAATTGATGCGATATTTTAAGAACTGCAATATTAATTATAACTATACAAGATATCAAAAATTTGACACACTAATTTGTGGACATTTGTGTTTAGAATATCTACAATCTTTTTGGAATAAATACTATAAATTTTATTCTGTTCTTTAATTTTAGTCATTTGCAAGATGACACTCACCTTATCTATAACTGGAAACTCATCGGTATTAACTACCTTCTATCCAAATACGTTACAATTAATCGGAGAGTATGAATGTGCATTATTACATTTATCCACATATAATTCTATTCCAAATATTGATAAAACAAATAATAAGTTATACTATGGTTCAAATAATGTTATTGAAATACCTGAAGGTACTTATGAGTTGCAAGATATCAGTGATTATTTAAAATCTGAAGTAAAGGATGCATCCATAAAACTCCATTGCAATAACAACACCTTAAAAACTATGTTATTTTGTACATCAACTATAGATTTTACTAAAGGTTGTTCGTTCGGAGGTTTGTTGGGGTTTAAAAAACAAGTCTTGGAAGCCAATAAATATCATGTATCAGAGTTTCCAGTCAACATTTTGCCTACAACCGTGATAAGAGTTGAATGTGATATAGTTAGCGGTTCCTATATAAACGGACAATCCAGTCACATTCTACATGAATTCGCACTTAATGTCCCACCTGGATACAGAATTATAGAAATACCAAAAAAACGCAATTTACTTTCCAATCAACCAAACCAACATCAGCTGCATACAAATCAGACTTTTGGATATAAATAATAACTTAATAAATTTGCGAGGTGAAGAAGTACAGTTGTATCTACACCTCAAAAGAAAAAATGATTGACTATAATAAATATAATATGTTTCTTCCAATTCAAAATAGCAGTTCTGCTCAAACTCTCAATCAAGTAAGAGCTCGACGTAAAAGGAGAATAAAGTTGAATAAAAACAATAAAGCATTTCTTAAGGCGATTGGTTTGTTAAAATGAATATCCTAGATGTTTTATCCGCTCCAGCCTACGACAACTCTGTGGAAGGAATTGAAATTCACTCTTACAAGCCTTACGTAACAAGTTTTAATAGAAGCGATGAAATCAGGATACCTATTAATCAGCAAGACTTGTATATATTACCATCAGAAAGCAGTTTATTTTTGGAAGGAACTGTTATTGTAAACAAGGCTGACAATTCGAAAGAGAGAGTCAGTAGCGTTCATTTCACAAACAATAGTTTACTTTACTTGTTTCAAGATATAAGGTATGAGATAAATGGAGTGGAGATAGACAAAATAAAAAATGCTGGTATAACTAGCACGATGAAATCATTTATATCAATGAATGAGAGCGAAGCTAAAACATCTAATGCTTGGGGTTGGAATATCGGTGGAATAAAAAGTACTAATGGAGGTAGCTTTTCTGCTTCTATACCACTTCGCAACATTCTTGGTTTCGCAGAAGATTTTAAGAAAGTAGTAATAAACAGTAAACATGAACTAATCTTATTACGAAGTAATACCAATCTGAACGCATTAAAACTCAACTCTGGTGAAATTGTAGAAGATATTATCATAAACAAAATAATATGGCGTGTACCGCATGTTAAAGTATCTGATAAAGAAAAAATAAACATTCTAAAATTGTTAGAAAAAGATCGACCACTTCAGATGATATTCAGGAATTGGGATTTGTATGAATATCCAATGTTGCCTAAAACCACCAAACATACTTGGTCAATAAAAACATCTTCACAAATAGAGAAACCAAGATTTGTCGTTATTGGTTTACAGACAAATAGAAAAAATAATGCTAGACTTGATATGTCTCAGTTTGATCATTGTGAGATTCGTGATGTTAAGGTATACCTTAACTCCACCTACTTCCCATATGAAAATATAAATACAAGTTTCTCGAATAATCGAATTGCTTTAATATATGAACAATATGCTAAATTTCAACAGTCTTATTATGGGCGTCGCGCTGAGCCTTTATTAAGTGAGGAACAATTTAAAAACGTTGCTCCGTTATTCGTCATAGACTGTTCTAGACAGCCAGATAATCTTAAGTCAGGTCCTGTTGTGGACGTAAGAGTGGAAATTGAAAGTGATATTGATATCCCAGATCAAACTTCGGCATATTGTCTTATATTGAACGACTGTATAATTGAGTATAAACCATTAAGCAGCACTGTGAGAAAATTATCATGAATCCGAATACAATTATAGTGGATGTCCAGGGGTTTAAAGACACTTGTAATAACTTTATAGTCAAGGAATTAGCTCTGGCCACCCGTGTTTATACCCAAACGTTCTTAATAAAGCCCCCATACTTATTTAAATACTTAACTACGAATGAAAAAAAACAAGTTACGTGGTTGGAGAGAAACAGGGGGATTTACTGGAATGAAGGTTATATCGACTATAGAGAATTTCGACGTATAATTGTTCCTTATTTAGAAAATAAAGAAATTATTGTGAAGGGCTTAGAAAAAGTTAAGTGGATTCAAGATCTATGTATGAATTGTATTTGTATAGATCTTGGTGAAGACAAATGTCCAAATTTATCACTGTTGCATAACAAATATTCAAATAATGAAACCAGTTTTAATTGTATTAATCATACTAAACAATGTGCACTTAAAAATGTTTTATGTATAAAGAATAATTTAATAGAGCAAGAAAGTCAACCTATACGCAGTTTTAATAAATAAAACATTTTTTTAAAGTAAATGGTTTTTTATTTTTTAACCCACATTTTTAATATTTATAATATTATAACACATTTTCACAGTAAATAAAATCTAAATATGTCATCACTTTATCTACTAGTTACATTAATGAATTATTACCTAATTAAAAAACATGATCTGAGTAGCCCCACAATTATTACCTATGGTTTTTATTTTTTAATACACTTTTTTAATATTTATAATTTTTAACACATATTTTCACAGTAAATAAAATTATAATAAAATCTAAATATGTCATCACTTTATCTACTAGTTACATTAATGAATTATTACCTAATTAAAAAACATGATATGAGCAGCCATACAATTATTACCTATGGTTTTTTATTTTTTAACACACATTTTTAATATTAATTTTTTTAACACATATTTTCACAGTAAATAAAATCTAAATATGTCATCACTTTATCTACTAGTTATACTAATGAATTATTACCTAATTAAAAAACATGATATGAGTAGCCATACAATTATTACCTATGGTTTTTTATTTTTTAACACACATTTTTAATATTAATTTTTTTTAACACATATTTTCACAGTAAATAAAATCTAAATATGTCATCACTTTATCTACTAGTTATACTAATGAATTATTACCTAATTAAAAAATATGATATGAGTAGCCACACAATTTTTTGGAAATATTGTGAACTAATTTTTCAGCTTGATCCGATATCTCATCTACCGTATCTTGTACAACATACTGTGCAGTGATTATCTCCTTAACTTCATCTTCGTTGTCTCTTGACTCACTGAGTTCCTTGATCGTAATTTTTATTAAACGTCGTCCTTTTCTTCTTTCACTGTTAATAATATAGGAATTCAATGCACTGCGTTTGTTTGTAATTGGTCTTCTTCGATTAGTTTTCTTTTTGTTTGTTTTTACTTCTTCATTGGGTGTTATTATCCAAGGTCTATTCATTGCGTTGTCCAAGTCGAACTGATCTTGCAGGTTTGGAAGATATTCAGGAGAGCTCTCTTCTGTTCCGTTTGAAAATTTGTTTAAGTTGGTATTCTGAAAATTATTTAAAACATTAGTAATAAATTATACTAAGAATTTTGTAAATAGATTGAAATTTCCAATAGATTGAAAGTTATAAAATATCTACCATGTTGTTAGATATGCTCGTCTTGACTGTTTAATAAATAATGAACTAGGTAATAATATTTTTTCTAACGCAGTTGATATATCAAATAATGCTAACATAAAGTATTTATTGGTATGATGATCAAGTTAGAACTTGAAATTCAACCATTCAATATTTCGTATGGTGCATAATGTTATTGTTATGTACCTACTTAATACTTAGTTGTGAAATTCTTATGAATTTCAAACGTGTTGTAACGTGAATGATGACGTATTTCGTTATCAATATCAGGTAACGAATATAATATAAACACAATAATTAGTAATTGCTTATTTTAATTTATTCGACATACTAATACAGAATCGGGTAACCAGTAAATACCTATAGGCACCTTAACAGTTAGTATCATACGAAATGAACTACAATAAGTATTCCTAATATTTCATATTTTGTATTGTCTAAACTCTCCAGCTATTCTATAGAATACCTACATTATTCCTTACTGATGATATTATATTCTACAACTTCTTTGGGAGCTACTCTAATTGAGTCACCAAAGCCTATTCAAATTTGGTAAAATATTTTACGTTATGTACAATTACGTGCTACTTTAATTTTACACTAAGGAATGACTAAAATATGTAGGTATCTACTTACAAATTGATTACGTGGTTCACCGCTCAGCCCATGAGGATTCCCCGTCAATTTCTTCCGTGATGATAAAATATCTGAAAATAAAATTAAATATAGGTTTAAGTCTAATTATTGAAAATTGGTAAATGTAGTTCGAATATGTTGAACCTACAACTTCTTCGGGAGCTACTCTAATTGAGACACCAGAGCCTATTCAAATTTGATAAAATATTCTACTTTATGTACAATTAAGTGCTAGCAAGAGATTAAATATTTCAGCGTTCATTATTTTGTTTACAACTTTTTGAATTTTGTACAGAACTTAAATTTTATAAGTACGAAAATTAAGGATAATCGTATAAAATTAAATTTAAAGGACTTCCATAGAAAACTACGTCGCCTAATAAATTAGATATTTAGTAGGTAAACTAACAAGGAATTATATATCAAATAATTAACATATAAGTAATTACTTACATGACATTGCTTTTATTTTGGGTCTTCCTTTTAATCCTCTGAAGGACGTAGTGCACTGCGTGGTTTGTAGCTCGATGCAAATGGTAGATTTGACTCATCCACTTATACTTGTGTTTCTTTTAAACACAGACGTTTTGATTTATCAACATAGTCTGTTCCTTTTACAGCATTTAAATAAAAGCAATCAGGAAAAAATATAGCATGCTGCATCCAAGGATCATCGTAATCCTCCCAATCTTCGATGCCACCTCCGCATGAAAAGCACATAACTTTATCGGTAAAACCACTTCCACAGTAAAAAAAACCTGCATCAGCCATTTTCATCACCAATCTTCGTTTTGAATCTGCTGTAGCCCAATAATGTCGAAATGAACATAATCGAATTTTATGGTCATTATATATTTCATATCGGGGGCTTAAATAATTTTGAATCATTCTTAAGCAGGTGTCGATATGTGATTGTGTAAAAGAATAATGACACTTTGTATCTGATGTTCTTAATTTAAAAGGATGAGGTGGTCCGAATAGTAATGGGACAGGAATGACCTAAAATTATAGCACATTTCGTTGCATTTATTAAGAGGCAACCCCAGTTTTCACTATTCATTCAATTCATTATATCATTCATTAATATACAGTTTTGCATTTACTCAGTAATACCTAATCATTTTCTTCGATGAGGTCAACAAGATTATTATGTATTCTAATTATTCGAGCCCATAACTTTAGATCTTTGAAATAGATTTTAGGCCATCTACCTTTCTCTCTCTGGAAAGGTATTAATATAGCATTATACTGTTCATAGTTTAATATTTTCGCAATATGTAGTCCACATAATCGGTTCTCTACTATCATTATCTGCACTCGGTCTCCAATATTCAACACCATGATAACTTAAATAGTGCTACAGCTTCAAGTTCTCTAGCAAATATAAAGAACGGCACTTTTCATACATTAGGGTTGGGAGGGGACAGTAAAATAAAATAAGTTTTTTTTTAATTTTTATGTCAGAATAATTTTATTATCAAGACACCAATTATTTAAACATAATACATTTTTAAAGCACATACAGAGCTATGATAAATACAATGATAAAAATCTTGAGAATATTTATAATAATCACATAGACTTATCAAACTAGGACAACCTTTATCTTCTAAATTAAATATATTACTATTTTCTAAAATGTACTTCAACCATACAACTTTTTCTGAACCTTTAACGTAAATATATTTGTCTCTTAATATATCTGAAACCAAAGTTTGGTATTCGGAATATGGCACAAATCCTTCATCCCAATGTATCTTTCTGTTACGTTCAATCCAACTAACTTGCTTTTTCTCTGTTTTCGTTAGTTTTTTAAATGGAAATGGTATATGTGTATGTATGGTATTTTGCTATATGTTTGATTTAAATAAAAACTGTCAATCAATTTATGTCGAATTATTGCTGAATACAGTACGTTGCATCATTTGCAGACCATCAAATTGTGGAAAAACCAATTTGTTAATTGGTCTCCTTTTGCACGAAAATGGATTGACATTTCAAAATGTTTATGTATATTCTAAAACTCTATATCAACCAAAGTACATTTTTTTAGAAAAGGTTTTACGAGGAGTACCAGGAATCACTTTTCAGAAATATCAGGCAAATGATGACGTTATGAAAGTGTCAGATGCAAAACCTAATTCAGTGATTATTTTTGACGTTGTAGCATGCGAAAATCAATTCAACGCAATTACGACCCAGGGGATCGCAGAGAGCCGACGGAACGGTAGTGTAATGAACGGCATTAAAATGTGGAACGTTGGCTTAGGTAAATGAATTTACAAAGAGTTGTTGGGCATTCTATCCCACCGTGACTGAGGTTATCGAAGATAACCGAAGGAACTAAGGTGGGGTAGAATGCCCAATAACTCACTACTTATGTCAGACTCGAACCGACTAAAAACACACGCCGACTGAGGGTCGTGGTGCTAGGCCGGAGTGGAGGTTGTCTTCAACATATCCCTCGCACCCCGGGTGACCCAGGGCCATCCTTCACGGTCTGGCCCTCCTCGAGAGGGGGGACAACGGTGTCCCCGACTTGCCCCCCGAATTGGAAAACAACCAAAACGCCGGGGCAATGCGTAAATAACCAAATACAAAGAATGAACCCATGTTTCGCTAAGTTTATTGCTGTCTATTGGGACTAGATTATATGGACGTTTTCTAGATTCCGTGTCCCTTTTAAAATATTCTAGAGGAACCTTATAACGCAACTAACTTTTGCCCGCGACTTCGTCCGCGTTAAGTTTGGAATAGAAAGGTTTAAGACACACTGTTACCGCGATCCAGATAAAGTTCCTTAACATTTCTGTGAGCCTGGTACTTCATGCAAATGTATCAGGGTCACAGAAATGCTGATCCCGTGACCGCGACCCACAGCAACCTGGTTAACGGACTGATTGCAATCAAACAAATGTAAGTTCTAAGTCTGATTAAGACAAGACCTTTCTAATAAAAAAAAAACCGCATCAATAGTTCCGTAGTACTGTTCAGTAGTTCTTGCGTCCAACGCGAACAAACATTTTCCAATTTACAATTATAATATTCCACAATATTCCACAAATATTCCACAACATTCTACACAACGCTATCTAGACCCATGGTAAGCTTAACTAGCTTGTGTTATGGAATCTAGAATGCGGATAAACATACTTATATACTTTTTTTTTGTAAATACATACATATTATACATAGAAACACCCAGACCAATGCAAATAGCCATATTCATGCATACAAATATTTGCACTGAGCGGGAATCGAACCCGCGCCTCCTGCGTGTCAGTCGCGTGCACTACCGCCACGCCACAGAGGCTGTCACAATGTCACATAGCATAGATTATCTACTTCAGCATCAAACTCGGAGCTTGTTGGACAGCATCATAGTCACTACCACAGGCGCTACCGGTCCACTACTGTACAGTTAACAAATGAGATACGGTTGCACTTTTTCATATATAGTTATACTAGCTGACCGGACGAACTTCGTACCGCCAATTTTATTCCGCCCGCGTGGTGTCAGATCCCGTTCCCGCTGCACCCTCTACTATATTAAGCATGTATTATACATATAAACCTTCTCCTTGAATTACTCTATCTATTAAAAGAAACCTAATCAAAATCTGTAGCGTAGTTTTGAAGATATAAGCATACATAGGGACATAGGGACGCGGAAAGCGACTTTGCTTTATACTATGTAGTGATTTATAGGTGCAACCGTATCTCGTTTGTCGACTGTACATAGTATTGTATAACGTGGGAATACATTAAAAAGTTTCAGAATGTCGGGAAGTAATTGTTCAGAGGCACTGAACTTGTATTGTGTGCTACATACCATAATCACAGCCAAAAAAGTAAATCTATTCTTAATTAAATTGAAGTATTGATTGACTGTCAGTGACTGAATACGATCGGTAAGTTGCTCTATTTGGTAGGCCAAAGTGTTTTCTAATGAATTCTCTTTATTGTTTTCTTCTTTTTACGTTTAATGTTTGACGGTACATTATAATATTTTAATACATATCATAATAATTTCTGAATATTATAAAAATAAAGTTGAGAGATTCAATTACACTAGTAAGTAACTTAGGCCCGTATTCTAGAATAACACTCAAACTGAATCTCGATTTATCTGTGGACAGATTGTATAGGCAATATGTCAAATCTGTGTAGTCTAATCTCAGGCCTTAGACTACAAATCAAATGGTAGAAGTTAATATACAAAGTTACTTCGCTTCCCTCATGCGTTGCCACTCTCTGATATGAACAGGGAGATATACGGTGAATGTGGTGAATGGGAAAAGAATGAAAAGACAGTAAGTAATCCAGCTTTTAACATCAAAACTTATTACAAGGGCTGTAACTTTCCGGTCTAGCGTATTATGTATTTATTTTATTTATTTATTTTAATCTACTCATTGATTAATTATTACAATATTTATACAAATTCAGTGTTATCCTGTAAACCCAGATAGGGTTTGTGTAGAATAACAAAAAAAGGAGATGTAAGAAAAGTGTAGTGTAGTGTAGAGCCATTATGTAATACGCCATCTCACTATTCGGTAGTTCTTTTAATATTTTGTTAAGGTATACTACTATGCGTAGAGCATCTTACCTTTAACATGCATCACATCAATGGTCATCGTAATACAGTTGCCACCTACTGTCCGCCTGATTGAAATCAATTCCGAAGCTATGATCATCGATTCTTGATCTATTGTCCACTGTCACTTCTCATTGTCCATTGTCACGTACAACCTAAAATAAACCTTATTCCTAAATAACTACAGTACATTTCTAATAGCAAAGTTAGTTAGAAGAAGTGAAATTACAAATTTAAATTTACAGTCGAAGAATTCGATTTTAATAAACAATTGCCGTTATATTGTTGTGGATAAGATTGTATTTTGGATGTTAAAGTGATTTTTGAATTGTAAGTGTAATATTGTCAATCCACAGACGGATTCTATTAAAAGTTTGGCCACAAAAAGTTGGACGATTCTTGATTGCAGAAGTTCCCATAGGCATCGAATAATATCGTTGAGATTTGGATTAGCTTTTTGTTGAGTGCGATGATCCGAATTGATTGATAGAAATTAAATGTGATAATATTGAACACAGAAACAGCCTCTTTGGCGTGGCGGTAGTGCATTCGACTGCTACTGCTGCGGGTTCGATACCCGCTCAGTGCAAATATCTGTATGCATGAATATTGGCTATTTACATTGGTCTGGCCGGGCCTCAGAATGTACGTTAAGCTGTCAATCCCAGTTATCATACGAACATCTATGGCAGTTGTTGCAGATAGTTGGAGCCCAGCTTCAAAAACTGGTCTAACTGCAGTCCCTACTTCGATATCGCCAATGCGTTGTGGAGGTCAGATAGCAGTCACTTCGTGGTTCAACCGCGTCGTAGTTAGTCTGATAAAAGCGGATCCCAGACTCCAAGCTAAAGGCCTCGTGGGGTGCGAGAGATATGCTTTCGGCAATCTCACCTCCGGCAACCAAGGACCCAAGACGGTGTGCGTTTTGGTCGGTTCGAGTCCGACATAACCGCCTCCACCGGCTCCGTGGGGACTTTTCGTACGATGAAACAATGCTAAAGGCCTCGTACACAACTAGGATTTACGAAAAGAGGATGAACGTTAACCAAAAAACTTGCGCATACGCATAGTTCAAAGAGAAAAAGTGTTGTTTTACGGGGAATTTTATTGTTTTTTTTTTAATGTTATCCCCAGATTGTATCTAAATTAGTCGTAATGGTCGTAAAATATGACGCGTATTATGTTTCATGTTAATTTTATTTAATTTATGATTATGTGTGAGATTTGGTTGGAACCTAATGTGACTTTGAACCTTAAGTACTGCATTGGTGGCATGGAAGTAGCTAATGCAGCTGTTGAAAATTAAATCTCGGGTTTGATACCTGTCTGAGGTTTAAAATTTATTTTATTTATTTATTTACTGTGTATCAAACACTGTGTTGTATTTGCATGTATTTTTTATTTTTTATATTTATTTAAAATTTACCCGCGGCTCCGCCCTCGTGATCACTGCTCCGTTCCCTTGAGTAGTAGCGTGGTGATTATAGCCTATGTGTTATTCTGATGTACAAGCTAATTAGGAGTAAAGATTCATGAAAATCCATTCGGTAACTCACAAAATTTCGCGTTTATAATATTAGTAGGATATATATTAGTACTGTACTATTTAATATTGTCATTCACTGTATAATTTTAAAATAAAATACTTCCACACACCGTTCATTCACACGTTCACATTTTCATATTCACATTTTTTCACTCTTTCACACTCGGCTTCGACGGTTCGGCGTCCGTGTGTCACTGCCCAACTGGGTTCTAGTTGAAAACCAGCGTCAGATCTCCACCTGGCACATGCTGAACTGGACACCCATTTGGTGCATCTGTGTGCCGCATGTCACTTATTGCGCGTCTGTTGCGTTTGGAGTTTGGAAGTATGTTTACTATTAGTGAGCATGCTTCCAATATTGGATATTTATAATAATGTCATTACTGTTTGTTGTATAATTTGTTATATTGTGTGACCGCTTTGCACCAAATAAAAGTTTTTTTCTTACTTTCTTTCTTTCTAAAAGGGGCCTTCAACTAAGTAATATTACCAAATTTTTCCATATCTCTACACACATACCTAGCTATAAGGCCAACGAAGGGTAACTTTTGTTTTCTGCAATCTCACCTCCGGCAACCAAAGACCCAAAAACGGCGTGCGTTTTAGTCGGTTCAAGCCCGACATAACCACCTCCACCGGCTACGGGGGGAAGGGGGGGGTATTGGTGGGATGTGCACTTATATCTAAAATATTTACTGTAGCTGGCAGGATTATTCAAATTCAAATTAAATTTATTGCTAGAAACATGGTTGGGTGTACTGTACACACACGTGTAATAAAAAATAATATTCAACATGTTTCACGGGTTCACTGCATGCAAAATATTTTAGGAACTAATTATTAGGAATAATATCATAATGTGTGTATTAGTAATCAATATAATATTGACCACTAGAAATCTTTAAAAAAATACAGTAATCTTAATTATGATAAGATTTATTAAAAAAGATAAGGAATTACTACATCCTGTGCCGCACCATTAAGACCTGGAACTCCCTGCCAGCTCACGTGTTTCCTTCTTCCTACAGTCCCGGGTCCATTAAGCAGGGCGTGAGAAAGGCATCTCATGAGGCCGTCAAGCTGAGTGCCACCACTGTTAACATGGTACATGTTTACGATGGTGACCCTCTTTCCGAGACTTTGGCTTTAGCATAACATCAGGCGAGGTGAAGTCAAATAGACGTGTCCTTTATAAAAAAAATGTTTTTTATAATAGTTATCTGGGTAATAAAGTAGCTTATTAAGTACCTTTTCATACAACTTTATATGAAATGGTGTTCTAATATTTTTGACTCTATTAATTACTGCATTGGCATTGTCTTCCAATAAGGAAAAACTGCAAGGATCGAATACTTACATAATATTTTTTTTGTATAAATTTATAAGTGCGTAGTCTTAATTTGCGTAATCTTATATTCGACAACTTGACTTCTAATTTCGTTGGAAATCAATCTAAATAATAATATCTAATATATAAAATTCTCGTGTCACAGTTTTCGTTGCCATACTCCTCCGAAACGGCTTGACCGATTCTCATGAAATTTTGTGAGCATATTGAGTAGGTCTGAGAATCGGCCAACATCTATTTTTCATCCCCCTAAATGGTGCAGCGGGAACGGGATCTAAAAAATTGGCGGTACGAAGTTCGCCGGGACAGCTAGTATTATATATTATATAACTCAAAGGTGACTGACTGATTGACTGACATAGTGATCTATCAACGCACAGCCGAAACCACTGGACGGATCGGGCTGAAATTTGGCATGCAGGTAGATCTTATGACGTAGGCATCCGCTAAGAAAGGATTTTTATTAATTCTACCCCCAAGGGGATAAAATAGGGGATGGAAGTTTGTATGAAACTGTGTCAATTTTAAACCGATCGGGCCGACATCCCATCCCGACAGTACTGTTAGTTCATCAATATTTGTAATCCAAATATTAACAGAACATGATTTTAATTCGCATAAAAAGTATTGATTGCTAAAACAAAAAATATAAATGTTATATGAACAGCACTGGTACCAATAACTCAAGCCATAAAACCCGAACGCAGGTGACTACCAAAAGATAATGAAAGAGCACAAAAAGGTGAAACTTTTTCTAATAATTCAACCCCATAGCACACTCCCCTAACGAAGCCTCGAGGAATTAATTAGGGCCAAAGATCGTGATTTATGCTTTCATTTTTAAGCCCAATGTCCCCGCGCCTCAACTAAGGATATAGAATATCTCGAAGGGTTATCACTCGAAGACTTGCCTACTTGTATAAATTAAACTAGAACCTAATACTTTAAAAGAAATCCATACTAATATTATAAATGCGAAAGTAACTCTGTCTGTATGTCTGTCTGTCTGTCTGTCTGTATGTTACGGTTTCACGCCTAAACTACTGAACCGATTTTCATGAAATTTGGTATAGATAGGGGTACATTAGACCATAAGAAAGGACATAGGCTATGTTTGGTCGCGATAACCGGTTATCTATATTGGTTGATTTTGGTGGAAGGAATACCTGATGGGAAGTGATTAAGGTGGCTTAGGGAAGTGAGCAATACTAAGGGTGTCCCACCTCTTTAGAAATGTCATGTCTCATCTCATCTCAATTCGAAAATAGTCATTATAGAATGGGGTTAAAACTTCAATTAGTAGATTTAACCCAATAAGCAGGCTAAACTAAATAAAATCGTTTAGAAACATGTCGTACAATATAGTGGTTATATGAATTGGCGCGATCATGTTTTGGTAGGGTATAGAAGACCCTACCAACACCTTTAGAGCCCAAGATAACCCCACATGCTTGTCAGTGCCCCCCTAAACCACAGAAGAGGCTTTGGTGCAAGCATTCCAGGGGTTGAGAAGACTGACAGCCTGAGTTGTAGTTAGTGACCAACCACTGATAAAGTTGTTCTAAGCCTCGATTCTGTTAAAGCCAATCCACAATGGTGCCACTGCCACTGCAACAAACGGCATTAAATAATAGACTTTAAAGCAATGCGGTTAAAGTTCAAAATTAAATGGATTTTTAGATAGTAATTGTAAAAGTGTAATGAAACTGTTTTCATTCCATTTTGAATTTTAGGCGTATACAGTCTAAAATTTAATGTCATTTTTTGCAATAACTGCGACATCACAGTGGTTTAGCTTTAAGAGAATCGAGGGCCTGGGGCCAGGTTGCTCATATAGGCCTCTGTCATGAGCTAAATGACCATTGACAGCTGAAACATAACGAACCCATCGAAAGATGGTAGCGCGCTAAAATACAACTAAGCGGTTACCCATCCAAATGCTTAACCTACTGATACTTTATCTAACAGTTAGCGCATAGCCACGATTGCTACAAATTAATGAAAGAAATATAGAAAGAAAGAAAGAAAATGCGTTTATTAAACACACAGACACACACACACACACACACACACACACACACACACACACACACACACACACACACACACACACACACACACAAACAAAATATAAAATAACACACAAATACAAAATATGAAATAACACCCACAAAAATCCATAGGTACTAATCGAATACCATTACATTACGAATACCAATACATAGGTACTAATATTATAAATGCGAAAGTAACTCTGTCTGTCTGTCTGTCTGTTTGCCTGTCTGTTTGTATGAACCGATTTTGATGAAATATGGTATAGGGGTAGATTAGACCTTGAGAAAGGACATAGGCTATGTTTGGTTGCGATAATCGACATCCACGCGGGCGGAGCCGCGGGCATAAGCTATTAAAAAATATAAAAAAATGTTACTGGTTGATTGCGTATTTTTTATGTTAGTCTTGTGTTTGTAATTGGTCACTATTCCTCTTTCCGAGACTTTGCCTTTAGCTTACCATCTATCGAGGTGGTGAAATTAACGTGTCCTTATAAAACAAAAATATCTGTCTTTGGAATCGAGAACGGGGGGAATCAACACTTACCCCTTTTTTTAATTCGCAAACAAGTAGTAGCCCAGATGGCCCTGATTAAAAGTTTCCCTGTAAAACCTTTTTATATTCAAAGGGATAAGTCGTGAAAGAATTCGTTTACTTTATCATTGATGCTCTCCACTTTAGCGCAGCCCAAATTTACAACACTTATAGAATAGTTTAATTTGTTTTTGTCTGAAACATCTTTATAAGTTATAGATGGGGTCAGATTGGGGAAGTTTTGATATTTATTTGGAGGTTTAATTTTATGAGGATGGCTATTCGACAGGGTAGTCATTGATGAATAAATTATTACAATAATAATATACTTACTAGCATATCGCACAGCTTTTATCCTGTCCGGTAACTTGAAATGTAAAAACAGTGTTAAAAAAATATATAACATAAAACAACATTCTGTAACAAGAAATTAATGAAAGGAACTGGTTAATTTGTACATAATATAGAAAAAATATAACCAACTTAAAAGTTTTATTTGATTAACAATAATTTGAACTATGCTAAAATTTTAATGTTGCACCCTCTACTGGACGTAGGACTGATAGGCCATAGTCTTAAGCGTCGGTAGCTTAGTGGTTAAGGAGTCAGCCTTTTTTTTTTTCTTTTTTTTTATCGTGCGAAAAATCCCCACGGATACCACCCCCACGGAGCCGGTGGAGGCGGTTATGTCGGACTCGAACCGACTAAAACGCACGCCGTCTTGGGTCCTTGGTTGCCGGAGGTGAGATTGCCAAAAGCATATCTCTCGCACCCCGGCAGACCCAAGACCATCTCTATCGAGATGGCCCCCTTCGGGTTGTGGGGACCACAGTGTCCCCATCTAGCCCCGGTTACGGGGAGGCGCATTTTGCGCCGCCGCCACGGCCTGCTTCTGCTAGGGTGACAGGCGGCTCCACCGGTCACCCCCAGGCCAGCGCTCATGGAGGACGGAGGTCGTTCTGCGACCTCCGACGTCCGGTTCGTCTTCGCTCTGCGCGGGCTTCCCGGGCCCGGAGTCTGGTCCGGACCCGACCGGCCGCCTCCTTCTCGAGCATTACTTGCTCGCAGAAGGAGGCGGCCGCACACCAAGCGTTCGCGCATCGTACCATCGCTGTGAGCAACGTGGCGAGTGTGAGGACTCCCACCCCCAGAGCCGCCACTAGGACCCGCCTCGGCGTGTCCCACGCCGGGCACTCGGTCAGCGTGTGCAGCTCTGTGTCCTCGCTCGCATCACAGTGATGGCACTCGGACGTTGGCTCCTTCCGGATCCGACACAGGTAACTCCCGAAACACCCGTGTCCGGTGATCACCTGCGTCAGCCGGTACGAGAGGCTGCCGTGTGGCCTCTCTAGCCACTCCTCCATGATGGGTCTTACCGCCGCTATTACGGCGTGCCCTGCGCTTGGTCGCCCAAGTCGTAGCTCCCATTCCGCTACCATGTCCCTGTGGAGCTGAGACCTCACGGCCCGAATTTCATCAGGCTCGGGTTCCCGTCCCTGCTCCCGCGCCTCCTTTCGATACCGATATAGCATCGAAAGGGCTCTCGCATCCAGGTTCCACGGTAGGGATCCGGCAAGGAGACTCACCGCCTCGAAGGATATCGTGCGGTACCCCCTAATGGCCCTGCTGGCCATTGCACGCTGCGGCCCACGCAGCAGACGCGCATTGTGGACCGTCAGGGTGTCCGCCCATATTGGGCACCCATATAGGGCCATAGACCGCACGACTCCCGCGTAGAGTCTCCTGCAGGAGTCATCCGGCCCCCTCATGTTGGGCAGCAGCCGCCCCAAGGCGGCAGCTGTGTCCTTCAATTTAGAGGCCAGTCTTCGGAGATGCTCCCCGAAGTTCCACCGGCCGTCGAGAACGAGTCCCAGATATTTCATCTGGGGCTTGATGGCGATGGAAATGTCTCCCACTATGAGGCTGGAATCCTCTGGTGGGACGCGCCGAGGCCCATGAAAGAACATGGCCTCGGTTTTATGCAGAGCCACCTCGAGACCCAGCCGCCGGATCCGCTCCACGACTTGGGCAACCGCGGTCGTGGCCTTCAGGGTCGCTTCGCGGTATGTAGACCCGCACGCCGTCACCAGCGTGTCGTCCGCATAACACGTGACGGCGGCACCGTCCGCGAGCTCACCGCGAAGCACCCAGTCGTAACCGATGTTCCACAGTAGCGGTCCCAGGACCGATCCCTGCGGAACACCGCACGACATCTCTCGCCGACCGAGCCCGGTCGCACTTGGGTAGACGACTGCTCTCTCCGATAAATACGCCCCGACTATGCGGCGAAGGTAGAGAGGCACTTCGTGATACACGAGCGCCTCCCTAATGCAGCTCCAGGGCAGGGTGTTAAAGGCGTTGGCGATGTCCAGTGACACCGCCAACACCACCTCGCCCCGAGTGACGGCGTCCTTCGCCAGAGTCCTCACGCGCATGATGGCATCCACGGTGGAGCGCCTCCGGCGGAAGCCATACTGGCCATCCGTCAGGTCAGGCCCCACCCTGGATAGGTGCTCGACGAGGCGCTTTGCAATGACTCTTTCAAAGAGCTTGCACACCTCGTCGAGCAACACTATGGGCCTGTAGGCGGACGGTGAGTCCGCCGGGCGCCCCGCCTTTCGGATGAGGACCAGTTTCCCCGTCTTCCACATCTTCGGAAACTGACCTCGCTCCAAACATGCGCTGAGAAACCCTCTCAGTCGGGGCTCGAGAGCGTCTTCTTCGCCTAGAGCTAGGACCCACGCTCGGCCTGGAATGCCGTCTGGTCCCGGGGCGGTGTTCTTGGCCTTAAGCCTTAACACCGCCAGCTCTAGCTCTACCCAAGTGACCTCGGGCACGTCATCGTCATCCACGTTGGGCACCATAGGCGACCTAGGTGGCGGAGTCATCTGCGGTGGAATATGTTCCACCGCCCGCGCTGGGAACAGGGAGCCAACGACTCCTCCGAGCAGCTCCGGCTGGAGACACCGGGTCAATGGCGGGGCCCGGGGGCGCAGCTTGCCCCTTACCATTAGGTAAGGCCGCCCCCATGGGTCCCGCTCCAGCGTCTCCAGCAGCTCTTTATGAGCTGCTGCCTTTGCTTGCCTTATGGCCACTCGGAGGGCCTTTCTGACCTCCCTGTACCCCGCATGAAGCTCCGCCTCTCGGGGCTCCGTATCTGCGGGGCGGCTACGCCTCCTTCGGAGTCTGGTCCACCGGCGGAAAGCGATCACGGAGGCCTGTCGGAGCCTCGCAATGTCCGCCGACCACCAGTAGACCTGACGCCTCGGATTATAGGGCGGAGCCCTAGGCATAGCCGCGTCGCAGACACGCGTCATGGCCTCCCGGAACCACGCCGCCTCATCGTCTATGTCGACAGGCCTGTCCGGCGCAGAGGCCCAGGCCTGTACGATGGCGGCCTCCAGGAGGACCTCCCGATCCATTCGCTTAAGCACCCAACGTGGCTTGCGTGGGGCCGGTGTAAACGGCGCGGCGCCCGCAGGAGGGGAGACGTCGAACCGAATGTATCGGTGATCCGACGCTGTCCCCACCTCCTCAAGGACACGCCAGCCCTGCACACGGCCTGAGAGCGGGGCGCTCGCGAACGAAAGGTCCACAATTGAGTCGCCCCAGCTCT
This sequence comes from Eilema sororculum, assembly GCA_914829495.1. Lineage (NCBI taxonomy): Eukaryota > Metazoa > Arthropoda > Insecta > Lepidoptera > Erebidae > Eilema > Eilema sororculum. The sequence continues at coordinate 19,470,491 of OU618536.1, forward strand.
TCACGCACGTGGCGACGGCCCCGCGATTCAGGAGAACTAGGCTGAGACTATCAGCCCAGCTCTCCACTGCCCTGCCCCTCGGATTCGTGCGCCGGGAACCCCAGGTCATAGACCAGGCGTTAAAGTCCCCGAGCACCAGAACCGGGTGAGGGTAACAGGTATTGACGACGACGGTCAGATGATCCAGCCACTGCTGGTACTCATCTATGACTCGGCTCGGCGAGAAGTAGACTGCCACGACCGCTATTCCCCCCACGAGTGCCGCTACGCAGCCATTCCCCCTTGTCACGACAACAAGAGGGGGACTGCCGGCAGCGGCGTTGTGCACCAGTGCCACCGATCCGTCCAGGTCGGTTTCCCAGGCAGGCCCGAGAAACCGGTGAATGTACGGCTCGGCGACAGCGGCGACATTAATGCCCCACTGTGCGGTGCTCTGGAGCAGAAGTGCCTGAGCATCGACACAGTGGTTTGCATTTGCCTGCAGGACGCGGAGCTGAGGATCCTTTATGGAACCCCCATCTCCGCGCCCTGCCGCGAACCAGAGACGGAGCGCCTGCCTCCCGGCTTCGGCCTCCCCGCGGTGCAGGCCTTGGCACCAACCCTATGGTCAGCCGGCTTGCCCTCCGCTGCACACCTGAAGCAGTGCAACGGAGCCTCGCAACTACCGGCCTTATGACCGGGTTGGCCACAGCGGAAGCAACGGTCACCGACCGTTACTTCCGCCGTGCACTGCACCCCTACGTGGCCCACCGACAGGCACCGGAAGCACCGTGCCGGTCGGGCCTGCAGGAGCCGCACCTGCACCTTCTGGAAGCCCCCGATGAGGAGGCTCCGCCCATCGGCAACCTTTTGGGCTGCCACGATGGGGCAGCCGACAACTGCTGCCCCCAGTCCACGCCGGCCGAAGCGTATAGCTCCGACCTTTACTGTGTCCTGAGGACAGCCTCCGGCCTCCACCACGGCGAGCTTAAGCTCCTCGGCCGTGATGGAGTCGTCCAGACCCGATATGCGCACTTCTGCGCACTTGTTGGGCCTGGACACCCGGACGTCAGCTGCGTCCAGCGTCTCTCTTAGCCTAGCTGCTAGGGCGTCGGCTTTAGGGCCGCTGGTAGCGCCGGGGACCTCGAAGATCCGAGCTCCGGTGCGCGTGGGCTTGCACACCAGATCCGGGATCTCGAGGGCTCCCAGGTCGATGCAGGCCCTTGCCTGCCTCACTACCTGGGCGTACTCCACACCCCTCTCCGACGCATCCGCCGTCAATGTAATGACGACGGCCGTCGATCGTGGGGCGCGGAGCCTCCTCGGCGCTGTTGCCCTCGCGGCAGCCTTGGCCGTTCTGGCCAATTTGGCTGCCTTTTTGGCGGCGCTCCGTCTCTGTTTATTGGCTCCGGCTACCTCCCAGCCCCCTGACGGGTGGCTCGAGGATTTAGCCGGAGCCAAGGCCCGGGCCGGCATTGAAGCCCGGTCTGGGGGCGGGGCTAAGGCCAGGGCTGGGGACTTCTTCCCCTTGCCCTTGCCCTTCCCCTTACCCTTGCCCTGAGTGGGACCCGGAGGACTTGGAGGGGGGCGGTGAGCCGGCACCACCGCCGGGGAAGCAGGGCCCCCTCTCACTGCGGCGGCATACCCGGCCGGCGTTGCTAGAGGAGGACGCCGGGCGATGTTGAGGATTGCCTCCAGCCGCCGATTGGTGCGCTCCTCCTGCGCCACCATCTCGGCGCGTATGGCCGCCATACATGCGGCCAAGGACGCCGGCTCTGCCGGTCGAGTCGGTGGCTGCGCAGTCTGCGCTGGCCGCGGTGGCTGCGCGGTTTGCGCTGGCTGCGGCGGCTGCGCAGTCTGCGCTGGCCGCTCTGGCTGCACTGGCCGCCCCGCCAGTGCCGATTGCGCCGACCGCTCTAGATGCGCCTTCCGCATTGACCGAGTCACCACTCCCGGCAACTCGGTCAGGTGCTCCACCCTTCTCTTGAGGTCCTCCAGCTCCGCCGTAACTCTTTGGAGCTGGCGCCGGGACTCGACCTCCCGCCGTTGGGCCTCAGCCTCCCTCCTCGCCTGTTCCTCCATCTGGGCGGCCAGACCCTCACCGGCGGCTGCGATCTGCTCCACAATCCCGAGCATTTCTGCCTGCTCGGGAGTCGCAGACTCCGCTTGTCTCGCCATTATCTGGCCAAGGCGGTGAGTGAGGATCATTGTCCTCCTGTAGATGGGCGAGTCCAGCGCCACCTCCCTCTCCGGGCTGGATGCACCCACCCACGGAGAGGAGTCCCGAGGGGGGGCGGCCCTCCCACCGCTCCTCCTCGCCCTTTCACGCCCTGTAGCCTGCACCTTCAGCTTAGGGGGGCACGGGCGCTCCTCTTCGCTGCTGCTGTTATTACTGCCGCCGGCGGCCGACCCAAGACCGGGAGGGATGAAATCCTCATCCCGCTCGTCCACCAGCGGCAGGGGAACCCGTTTGTTTCCCTTCCCCTTGCGCTTTTTGGCTGCAGACCTCGTCTGCAGCCCAGGCAGCGCCTGCTTCTCTACCTCGGTGGTGACGCCAGACTCCTCTGACGTCACCGCCGCCGCCAATGAGGACGACGAATCGTCCTGGGGTAGCGCGACCTTCGCGCTACTTTTTAAGTTGGGGCCGGATCTAGAGCTCGGCGCCGGGCTCAAATGATGGCTGTCCCCCCCAGAATACGACTGGGGACTGCCGTTGCCGACTGGCAACGGGAGGGACTCCCCAGCTAGGCTGGGACCCTCCTGGGTAGATATTTCGATATCGGTTTGTTCCATCATTAATATTTGAGGTTATCGTCCTCCGACGTTGACGCCCTTGGGACTGGACCTCCAGCCACTCATCCCATCGCCAGGCGTCAGAGCTTGGGATTGGGGATTTTTTAAAGAGGTTAACTCCTCGCGGATCCGAAGATCCACCGGTCCTGTCAGTTCAGGATTACGGCCGGGCCGAACGGGGTCTGCACCAGACCAAGTCCGTCCGCCCCTGGGGGTAATTTTTTATAGAGGTTGTCTTCCTCGCAGCCCACTAGGGGCCACCGTTCCTGACCTAGGTCAAGCTTACGGCTTGGCCGCACGGTGGTCTGCACCAGACCTTGTTCCCCACCTCTGGACGAAGCCAAAAGTGGAGAACCCGTCCGCCCTAGAGCGCGCCCTCCACTACGCCCTCTGCAAACAGAGGGACAAGTGGAGGGCCCACGAGCTGCCCCTAACAGGGCCACTCCTACCTCGATTGTCTAAGCGTCTCTCCCCTGTCCCCTCTGAAAACAGAGGGATACTGGGAGAGACGCCGACGACCACGGGCCTCGCAGACCCGTCATCCCACGACCTCACCTCAGTGAGGTCCGCCGATGGGTTATTCGTCAACGGCCAACAGAACTCCCAAAGTGGGAGTCTGTTAGCCGTTGTCCAGGGTGCACCAGCCCTCCCGCTTCCGCTCCCCAGGACCGCGGTCCAAAGGGGGAAGAAACGGGAAGGCCAACGTGGAGGTTACCCAACCAGCACCCCAAGGAGTCAGCCTTACGATCGAGAGATCCCGGGTTCGAATCCTGACCAATAAACTACCGACGTGAACCCAATCCTATCACAAGCAAGTTAGCTTAGTTTATCTTAGTTATTAGTAACTTCGGTTCTAATTTTCTTTTCAAAAAAAAGAACTGATCTATACAGGACATGTTCAATGCCACTTAAATAAATATTTGATGCTGACTTTTTTTATGCTTAATAGTAGGTATACCATATACCATACGCAACCTCAGTGGCACGAGTGCCTGGCCAAGAAAACGACAGTAGGTTCACTGGCTACTGAATACACAAGAGCTCGAATACAGAGATTGATGAATCTTGATTATCATCTCTACCTACCCCTTCTGGCATAACAGGCGTGATTATCACTAGTACTTAGCAGGTATAATTATAGGGTTTATAGCTCCGTGCCGATACAGTACATCCTCTGTCATACCTCGTTAGTGTTCCTCCTTTTTTTCGAATGTTGCCATATTAATAAAAAAAATTAAAGGTGTACCGTTTAATTGAATATAATTGTGTCGGTATGTTACTCACAGTGGTTGTAATCTCGTTTGAGGGTAGCCTATTGGATACTTCAATTTATTGAATAGTAAGAAACTTGTGGACACGACTCGGGAATCTTTTTAAAAATGAATCTGCTACAACTCAGTTTTTTTAGTCACTAAAAATCATCACTTCTAATAGGTAAGATTGTGGTGAAATGCGAGCTTATTGATAATAAAAAAAACTTTCCTTTTTGATATAGATTACGTAGTAGGCAGTGTGTCAATATCAATAGTCGAGAGATGAAGAGAGAAGCCTATTATTTTTGTATGTTGGTGACATGCAACTCTTTCAGTGGTTAGCCACTAACCACAACTTAGGCTAGGAGGTTTATGGCAGTCGCTCCTAATATAACTGAAAAAAACCGAGCCACGTCATATTATAAGTGAATTCTGGACTCCAGGATGAGATCCGGGCTCGGATGCAACTGGGACTTTTTTATCCATACTATACTTACTACACTCATATTATAAATGCGAAAGTAACTCTATCTGTCTGTCTGACTGTCTGTATGTCTGTTACCCTTTCACGCCTAAGCCACTGAACCAATTTTGATGAAATTTGGTATAGGAGTAGATTAAACCATGAAAATGGACATTGGCTATGTTTGGTCACCATAACCGACATCCACGCGGGCGGAGCAGCGGGCAAAAGCTAGTACTATTTATATGATTAATGTGGATGAAAAGTGTTTACCATGGCTTATGGACGATAATAGACACATAGACGTTTAAGTAAGTATAAGGTATGCATAAAGCCATGTCCACACTATATCAACCATGTATTTCATGTCGCAAGCGCATCGAGCAGGTGATCGCACGTGAATGCCCAACATTACCCACTGGTTAATTGTCCGCCAAGCACGCGACTTGTGACGTCATTCAATCGTTAATTGTATGGGTAATATGGGCTATGCATGGAATAGATATGACCAATAGTGGGTTAATGATGCCCGAACCACAAAGTATATAACATTTCATTGAGCATGTTTTTATAGCCGGAATTAAAAAGTGTTATATTTTTTTTAGCTGATATTGGCAGAAATACGGTCTCATTAGTGAATGACATAGTTTACTCTTTTTTATTTGCATGCGATCACGAAATCTTGAGAATGACTAAGGTTATTGGAATATTCTGTTAAAAAAAATCAGATTCTGAATGCCGAACGTATTAAATGATAATACTTTTTGGGACTTTCTTCAAGAGGGGCATTAGAAGGTTTCTTCAGGGTAGGCAGCGCGAGTGTAACGCCCCTGATGTTGCATACGTCCATAGGCCACGGTAACCACTTTCCATCAGGTGGGCCGTGTGCTTGTCTGCCACCTAAGTGGTATAAAAAAAAAATGTGTTCACAAAATTTTCGCGAAAACGAAAGTGATTTGTGGTATGTTAACGTTTAAGTACTTTTAAAAATAGTATTTACCTACCTACTTTTATTTATATGAAATTTTAAATTCTTCAAATGTGCCCTGTCTAAATCTTAATGACCCCACGAAATTCAGTTACAGTTTGACATTGAGTGCCAGTTGCCTAATTGATCATCTAATTAGTCACCGCCAACAAAAAGTACATTAAAGTATCACCAATGCTTCACTTCCCGGATACGCCTGTAATGTGGCACTGCCTTAAATATTTTCTATAATGACTCGAAGCGGTTTGACCTATAAACATTTTTTTAACTTATAAAAGCTAACCAATATCTAGGAACTGCATCCAAAGCTATTAGCTTGGAGTCTAGGGTCCGCTTTACCGGTCTAACTGCGGATTTGGCAGTAATTCGGTATTTCCTGTGGAGCGACTGCCATTCGACCTCCACAACCCAAAGGCGATATCGAAGCATTGCAGTTAGACCAGTTGTTGGACTTTTAAGGGCTGCCAACTACCCGTAACGACTGCCATAGATGTTCGTATGGCAACTGCGACCAACGGCTTAATGTGCTCTCCGAGGCACGACGAGACTGGGAGAGGCGGCCCGAGGGACAGAGATTCGCGGATCGCGCCGCCCGCGCGCGCAGGCAACTCGGGCGTCGGAGGGCACTGACTGACCTCGGTCCCCCGTGAGCGCGGGCCTGGGGGTGACGGGTGGAGCCACCTGTCACCCCAGCAGAAGCAGGCCACGGCGGCGGCGCGCTGAAAAGCGCGCCTCCCCATTCCGGGGGCGAGTCGGGGACACCGTTGTCCCCCCTCCCGAGGAGGGCCAAACCGTAAGGGATGGCCCTGGGTCAGCCGGGGTGCAAGGGATATGTCGATGACAACCTCACCTCCGGCCTAGCACCACGACCCACAGTCGGCGTGCGGTTTTAGTCGGTTCGAGTCCGACATAACCTCCCATTCCGGCTTCGGCAGGGGGGTATCCGAGGGGATTTCCGCACGAAAAAAAAAAATATAAAGAGGCACGACCAGACCAACACAAATGCCCATATTTATGCATACCTACAAATATTTGCATTAAGCGGGGATCGAACCTGCGCCCCCTGCGTAGCGGCCGCATACACTACCCCCACGGAGGCTGTCATCCCGAGCTTTGTAGGAACTTATTCTTTGGATAGTAAGTTTGTGTCCCATTAGAACCATTTTTTCGTGCAGAATACCCCTTGATACCATCTTGCCACTATAGAGGTGGATAACTCGTACTCGAACCAACCAACACTGCCTGCAATCTTGGGTGAAGGATGCTGGGGTATAAGATTACCATTTTGGCTGAGGCCTTCAACTATCAAGATGACCGCCTATGTGAAACATCTCAGCCATCTAGAAATGCCTGAATTGTTTTTTATCTACTTAAATTATCACTTAAACCTTTTCTACTATTGGACTTACCTCAATGTGCACTATATAAAGTGAGGCAAAGGTATCTCATTATGTTGGCCTGATAGGCGTTATCACCTTGTCTGGACGGAGGATTGTTCTCGGCTGTGTCTCGAAGAGCACGTTAAGCCGTCGATCCCGGTTGTCATACAAACATCTATGGCAATCGTTAAATAGAGAAAATTACTCACACGGAAGGGCTAATCATCCGCAATATGATCTTAAGCCTTTAAGCCCTTAAGTTTCACAGATTCTTAGATACGAAAACATTTGGTCTACCCCAAAAGAAAAACATTAGATCTCAACGGGAGCAGAAACAACACATAATGAAATCACAGCAAGTCATTAATACGATTAACAATAAAAAATCAATAATGTACCATGTACCAATAATTATAAACCATAGAGCCCATGTTCGAACGAGTTCGGAATACCAGTTCGTTATAAATGCGCGCGCGCATGTTGACTAATTACCACGTCACATATAATTAAGAATGGTGATTATAAAACATTTGTGTGTTCATAATATTTAAGTTTATTTATTGAGAAGAGGTTATTGGAGATGTTTTGTTGTATTATAAAAGGATATTGGTGAAATTATGACCACAGTTTGCGGGATGTGTGTCTTTCTAAGTATTTTACTGCTATTTATATTACCAATGTCTTCTGAAATATTACTAGAATGTATTCATATAATATACCTACTTATATATAAGTGCTCCTTATATTTGCATATATAATCATTTCTCTAAAAAATATTTGTTTATAATAATCTCTCAGTACACCAAACTGCCCCAAATCTCTTTGTCTTTGAGTCTTACTCCATCCTATGGATGCCTGTAAGAGATTGCCTCAGTGCGATAAGGCCGCCAATTGTGTACCATATAAATTGTACCTTTTTTTAATGAATTATGCCTAGGCTTTTTATCCCGGGAATTAGTTCCCACGGGATACAGGAATGGGATCAAAATTCCATTAGGGCAAAGTCCTGGTGAGAATCCATACTTCAATACTAATCTCGTATTATAAATGCGAAAATAACTCTGTCTGTCTGTCTGTCTATCTGTATGTTACGCTGTTACGCCTAAACCACTGAACCGAATTTTATGAAATTTGGTATAGGGGTAGATAAGACCTTGAGAAAGGACATAGGCTATGATTGGTCGCGATAACCAACATCCACGCGTGCGGAGCCGCGGACAAAAGCTGGTAAAAAATACTTTCAAACCCATTAGAGTTATTGAGACGTCAAACTTTATGACGTGTTACGGTCTAAATGAACAACACAATCATGACTTGGACTGGCATTTCATGACAAACACCTATCTCGTATTGCGCTATCGAGCAAAAACACAACAAAAAATAATTGAAACAATATCTTGTAGCTTACATTCGTAAGAAACTTGTACAAGATGATTTAGGGCTCGTGCACACTGGGCATTGTAAGGGTGCACGCCTACAGTAGCGACCCACGCCATGGAGTCCGATCGGCTAGATCGGCCCGCCCGCACCGCTGGCCGATTGCGGTGGATAATGTGGAGAAGGACTTTGTGAATCAAATAATAAAATTAAATTCGAAGCTTACAAGCAGACCAGTAGGCCTATCAAAAATTAAATTAACTAACACTACCGTTTTAGCTTTTACTATTGTTTATATTTTTAGTGCGACCTTCAGTTTATTGACTTTTCCTTCAATTTATAAAGGTGGGGTGAAGTTACATTGAATAAAACTTCACCTTGCCTCAAATAAATATGTACAATCAAATCACTCAACGTGCGTCAAGGAGTTCAAACGTTCATCGTGTCAAAACATTTTTTTTTATGGAATAGGGAGGCAAACAAGCAGACGGATCGCCTGATGGTAAGTTATCACCGCCGCCCATGGACACCAGAGGAGTCACAAGTGCGTTGCCTTCCATTTAAAAGCCTTCAAACCTTCAAGAAAAGAGCGTACTCTGCTCTTTTCTTGAAGGTTTGAAGGTCGTATTAGTTCGGAAATACCGCTGGTGACAGTTCGTTCCATAGTTTAGTTGTGCGAGGCAGAAAGTTTCTCGAGAAACGCACAGTTGTGAACCGCCAGCTGTTTAGATGGTGAGTGTGGAACTGCTGTCGCGTGGAACGATGGCGCAAAGAGGGCGGCAGGAATCATTCCGAACAATTCCTCGTAGTACTCCCCATAGTATAGTATAAATATAAATATGACAGCAACATGCACTCGGTTAAGAAAATGATTTCGGCACGTATAGACTTTCTGCATATAATAAATAGAAAATTCACTAAAAAGTCGACTTTTTTAAACGACAAACACAGTAAATTTTTTTTACTAATTATTATACACGTTGTGACTCATCACCCATGGACCTCTTCTTCGGCTGTTTTTCGAGGAGATCCAGTTGATTCTATATCGCACAATGACACTTCTCAAGCTGATCATTCGTAATAAACAACATCAACAGTTGATCATCAGCTCGGTAAGCTTGATCACCCGAGAGGTTTATCACACTCAATTCTTCCACACACACTTGGAAATTTCAGCTCAAATAAAACAAAATCCCACTCCACACTCACCAACCACGACATTAACATAGAATAACTAAAAGCCGAGTAACAAATAAGGGAACATCCATTCACTTATTGTGCTGCACATTTTAAATAATAATTGAATCAATTGTACAGACTATCGGCTATTGATTAATATGCGTAAAAAATATATTCAATAACTTACCGCTGTTTCTTTATGTCGCATTATTTATGGGGAATTAAGTGGGTGTGCCTTTGTATGTGTACTTAGTTCGATAGAGTATGGTTTATTTCTCTTGACTTGATAGTCGAGATATTCGATGGTAAGTTTTCGGAAATAGCAGGTAATACGCTTATACTAGGAGTTATCACTGTCTTGTCGTTTTGTAGAGGAAATTTAAGTAAAAAATGGTTTGGGAAATTGACATGACTTTTCACCTTAGTAAAGTTTTGGTCGGTTATTTTGTACAGTAATATTATAAATGCGAAAGTAACTGTCTGTCTGTTACACTTTCACGCCTAAACAGCCGAAACGATTTTGATGAAAATTGGTATATAGATTAGAACTTGAGAAAGGATATAGGCTATGTTTGGTCGCGATAACCGACAGCCACGCGGGTGGAGCCATGGGTAAAAGCTAGTTTTATATAATAAATCTAGCGGACCCTGAGCCCCGAATTCACCTCGGCTTCAGATGCGACCAGGAAAATACACCGCCATTGATGACGATGATGATTCGTAGAAATATTTCGTCATTACAGGATAGTCCAAAGAGGGCGCATTAACTGCTTTTTTTTCGTGCGGAAATTGCCTCGGATACCTCCCGCCGAAAGGGAGGTTATATCGGACTCGAACCGACTAAAACCACACGCCGACTGTGGGTCGTGGTGCTAGGCCGAAGGTGAGGTTGTCTTCGAGTCAGGTCAGCCGGGGTGCGAGGGATATCCTCGCACCCCGGCTGACCCAGGGCCATCCCTTACGGTCGCGCGCTTTTCAGGGGCGTAGTGACTGCTGGATGCACTGTGATGGCTGATCCATCAAGGATGATGACAGAGACTAGGAAGTGGCGGTGGGTCTATGTTAAATAAATAATAAATAAATATTCCACAAAATTGTACACAACGCTATCTAAACCCATGGTCAGCTTAACTAGCTTGTGTTATGGAATCTAACATGCGGATAAACATACTTAGATACTTTTTTTTGTAAATACATACATATTATACATAGAAACACCCAGACTAATGCAAATAGCCATATTCATTCACTGACAGAATTTAATAATCATAGTTTTAGGCATAATACTCTAATATTGATCACTTTTATTTCTAAAAATATCTCAAAAATAGAATACTAATCCATTCAATTTCCAAATTCAATATCTCATAAGTAATTCGATAGTCTCGGAGCCATCATGTTAGAATTTTAATTAGGTTAATAATAAATAGATATTGCTGTTGGTTTGTCAATGTGACCGATTGGGGGGACGTCACGATTTATTGGTCGCCGTATCTAAATGGCCGTTCGATTGGAGATAACAGGTTAAGATGTAGAGAATAAGTGTGAGGTGCAGATGGGACATACATTTGATTTTTGTAAGGATTGTTGCTGTTTGTAGCATAATTAGTGGTTCTTTTTTTATACCACTTAAGTGGCAGATAAGCACACGGCTCATCTGATGGGAGAGTCACACTCATGCTGCCTTACTGTTACTGTTAGACTTTTAGAATATTTTTAAACTTTAACTTTAAGTGAACATTCACTTGAAGTTCAACAAACAATAAATCACTGTTCATTTATGTACATACATAAATGAACAGTGATTTTTTGTTTTTTTGTAATGACACAATAGTTAAATAGGCATGTAATTTAATATGTTTTAGTTTTTCGTTAGTCATTACTCATTACATTACTCATTACATAGAAATTCAAACACAAACTCGAAATCAAAAAGCGCTAGCTTGTAGCTGGATCAAACAAACTTTTATCAGCACATACATAGATACATACAAATACAATCACGTCTTTATCCCCGGAGAGTTAGGCAGAGGTGAATTAACACCCTCATTTCACCAATCATTGGATTCGGTCCCACGTAATAGGGGTTTTTTTTTTTATCGTGCGCAAAATCCCCACGGATACCACCCCCACGGAGCCGGTGGAGGCGGTTATGTCGGATTCGAACCGACTAAAACGCATGCCGTCTTGGGTCCTTGGTTGCCGGAGGTGAGATTGCCAAAAGCATATCTCTCGCACCCCGGCAGACCCAGGACCATCTCTTTCTAGATGGGCCCCTTCGGGACGTAATAGGGGGTGAGCCTATTGCCGCCTTCCGGGCACTAGTCTGGGCTTTATATATTTGTCTGATGTTAAACAGCCCTATCCCTTAGTCGCCTTGTACGATACCGTATGGGAAGAGATAGGATGTATCAAATTTTAAATTCTTTAAATTTTCAAGTGCATACACACAAGTCAAGAATAAGGAAATTGGAACTCATTAGATATTTTATATTGTGCTTTCATGCAATTTAATGATATTGCTCTTATCAAATGTTTTGTAATTGCTAATGCATCTAAATGGAAAAAGTATACGTAAAATTTAAAAGTTTTCGTTCAATACCTCTACACCTAAATAGGCACAATACTCTGTCCTATCTATCTTAACTTATCAATGCACATAATGTATTAGCGGCAGGTGTCTCTAGTGTTGTGCGATTATGTTAATTCGATTACTAATCGATTATATGAATCGATATATCGTTTGTAAATGACAGGCCGGTGTCCATGTTGGTCCACATAATGTTTACGCTATCGATATAATACAATTAATTTAAGTATATTTGGTTCAAAGACCGATTTATGACCACAGGTCGTGAAGATTAATTGATTTGGTGTAACCGTGAAGATAAACGACGTTATATGATTTAAAAAGTGTTTTTTTTTGGATAATATTTAGACTTTTAAAAAAGGTTACGACCTAGAAAAGTGTCTTCTTTTAAAATCGACAATATTATCATTATCATCGTCCCTTGAGCCCTTTCGCAACTTGTGATTTAATCCATACTAATATTGTAAATGCGAAAGTAACTCTGTCTGTCTGTGTGTCTGTATGTTACGCTTTCACGCCTAAACCACTGAACCGATTTTGATGAAATTTGGTATAGGGGTAGATTAGACCGTGAGAAAGGATATAGGCTATGTTTGGTCGCGATAACCGACATCCACGCGGATGGAGCCGCGGGCAAAAGCTAGTATTAGTATAATTACGAAGCTAACAAAAAAATACAGCGAATTGCTTACAGAATAGGGACACTGTGAGTGTTTTATGTGACTGTACATAGCGAGAACAATATCGAGAATGTGCGGGTAAATGAAGAACCTGCTACCTTGCGGACTCGACGACGGGGGCATGCACTGCTTAGCCAGTCAGCCTGTGACCACGGCCGGTGTAACCTGCTCAAAACGTCAAGCAAATCAAAGGTACGTAAGTATCTATACTATGATCGCGTTAATTCCCGTTAGCATTATTGTATATCATAGAACGAGATAGTTTAAAAGTTTTAATTACAAGGCGACCGAAGTAGATATTTCTTTGATGTGATTCTGAGAAGTGACTGTCACTTTACTTCTAGAACCAATTGGGCTATCCAAGTTCTGTAGATCAGTCGTTGGACTAATATTAGGGTACCAACTACATGTAATAACAGATATATGTTCATATTGACAACAGGACCAACGGATTAAAGTGCTCTTTCTAAGCACGAAGAGGTCTTAATTGTTTTAATCATGGTCACCCATACTAAGATCGACTTGGGTAGTGTTGCTTAACCTAACATTATGTTAACACACTCAGTTACCAGTTAACCACACTCAGGGTCGGCAGCGCGAGTGTAGGGCTGGCAGCACAAGTGTAGGTTCTGCAGCACGAGTGTCTCCCCTGGTGTTGCATACGTCCATAGGCCATGGTAACCACTTTCCATCAGATGAACCGCGTCAGTGCTTCTCTGCCTCTACAAAAAAAAACCTCTGTACCAAACTCTGCAATTGGAATTAACTACAACACTGCTGCAATCGCGTGTAGTTAATATTGAACCACATTCACTGCCGCTGCTCTACTGAGATATATTCAAGTATATAAATAAATTCATTATAGGTCGAAATGATATCAAGGTCTATGATCCAACACACCAAGTGTGGAGCGAGCTGTCATCGATTCTTATCGATAATTACAAAGTGTTTCGTAAATGAATCGATTTGAAATGTCAATCGATTATGGAATAGTAAATCAACATTAATTATTCAAAGTTTTTAAACGTTAATGTCAGCGATATCAATCATTAATTATGAAATAACTTTATGGGGTACGCAGGGGAGTTATTACATCCACTACTCATCATCCAAGCATCAATATTGATCACGGCTTTCACTTGGGGAGCCTGGGGTTGATTTTCATGCTCCTCTAATTCTTATTGCTTTTTACTTAAGCGATTCTCACCGAACCTCCCAGTAAAACCTGCTCCAGAGCCTGACCCACCATCAGGCCCCATCTGATGGGAAGTTTGAATAGTGGTTCTCAGTTTGACGGACCCGACATAAATACACATGGCACACCTCGTTTCAAGAACCCGGTTTTAGTTAAACCCAATATTCTGGTAACCGTAGTTGACGTAGAAGGCGACGTAAGGGACAGGGTTGTTCACCATCCGACAGTAAACATATAGCTTATTTTAAGTATGTAGAAAATGTATAGAAAGCAAATATTATCATTAGTTCGAAAAACATCTCTGTGATCTGCGGTAGCCTAGTGGGATCCCAGGTTTACCATGGCACACACCAATGACTTCTCGATGCTTTTCGAAGTTATGTGTGTATTTATCGCAGGTTTATAAGTGCCCGGTTAATGGCAATAGGCTCGCCACCTATTACATTGGGACCTAAACATAAACTGGCGAAATGTGGGTGCTAGCACCTCTGCCTATTCCTTCGGGGAATACAGGCGTGAGTTTATGTTATGTTATGTATGTTATGAAAAACATCGGAAAAAATGAAACGCTCAAGTGAGATTATCGTGAAGAAGAGCCAGAGCCTCCAGAGCATTCAGGTATTTAAGGTGTGAATATAGTGTATGTATGCAATATTTATAACTTTTTTTTTCTCTTATAACTAGTGGCATATCGGTAAAATCTCTTCACCGAGACCCGCTACTGTCGCAAAATATTTTGCTGAAAATCGTGTGGATCGGTATTTTGCGCCTGCGTCGAGATTACATCTATAAGGCTGTGTTTACACAACTGGTTGTAGATCTCGAATACATAGGGAAAAAGAATCTTCTCGGGCGGGACTCAAACCCGCGATCTTTCCATTACAGGGAGAATGCCTTGACCAACTCGGCTACCGAGACACGATTAATGGATGTCATTCAAATTTCCCTACGTATCCGTATTTAAGGCGACGGGCGAAGGGAAAGATCGCGGGTTCGAGTCCCGCCCGAGAAGATTCTTTTTCCCTATGATTCGATTTGTATAGTTCTTATATAGGTCTTGTCAGCATCTTGAATAGTCACCATATTTAATAGCTCCAATCGTTGGCTGTAACTTGGAAATCTGTATTACGATAATGATGAATGGTTTGTTAAACTACTCTTGATTAAGTGGCAACGGTGGTAACCCTTAGTGCACTCAAAATTCAAAACTCAAAAATATTTTATTTTGCATACGTTTGCAACGGCAACATAAAGTAAATATTAAATACTAACTAATACTAGTAAATGGACCGGTTCGAAACGCGGCCCAGACCTGAGAAGACTCCGGCAAGAAACTCAGCGGGCTTTTTTTTGGTCTATTTACAAAACATTTACTTAGCCTAAAACTTATGGTCTAGATACAATGTTTTGCATGAGTAGCATAGCTGAGCGAGCAGCTCATTTCCAAGCTTGTTTATCGTTTAAATATTCTTGGATTTTATAATAGCCTTTCTGGTACAGTTGGCTCTTTACTGTATTTTTAAATTTATTGACAGGTAAATCTCTTATTTCATTAGGAAGCTTGTTAAAAAAGCGTATACAGTTGCCCTGGGAAGAATTGCTTATTTTATGGAGTCTGCTGTGACAAACTACAAGATTGCTTTTATTTCTAGTATTTATATTGTGCCTGTCACAAAGTCTTGGAAATTTTGCAATATTTTTCCTGACATACATTAAGTTTTCGAAAATGTATTGTGACACTACGGTTAGAATATTTATCTCTTTAAACTTATCTCGGAGGGAGACTCTTGGGCCCAAATTATAAATAGCCCGCACAGCCCGCTTTTGCAAGACAAATATTGTGTTTAAATCTGCGGAATTACCCCAAAGGAGAATTCCGTAGCTCATACTTGACCTAGTCAATTCACACTTGACCATATTTTTCTCATATTAGTTAATGTTATCTGTGTAGTGACGGAGAAAGAAAACAAATATCACAACCCAATCTCATCCGAAGGGTGACGTAGGCGACTAACGAAAATATAAGCAGACGATATCACTGCAAGAGAAGGAACACTCTCGGAACTGCAATAGGCTAATTGATTGATTGATTGAGTAAATAAAATAAAGAACATACATACATACAATCACGCCTTTATCCCCAGAGAGTTAGACAGAGATGAATATTAACACACACATTTCACTAATCATTGGATTCGGTCCCACGTAATAGGGGGGTAAGCCTAGTGTCGCCTTCCGGGCACTATTGTTGACTCAAACCGTGCATCCAAGGCTGAGTCTGGGCTGTATATATCTGTCTGATGTTAAACAGCCCTATCCCCTAGTCACCTTGTACGACACAGCATGTAAATAAATGGGGTGGATCAAATTCTACTCTGCCGGGATTCATGCAGCTATATAATATATGTAATAAAAAATATATAATATTCATGGAAAAAATGTTTAAGTCATCGTCACTGTGAACGCATCTTAAAGAGAGATTTGTAAGCAAGTGTGAATCTGTTTGCTTCGCACTAAAATTCAAGTAATTCGGAATAAGTGCAATTCCACAAATATCTACTCCTCATTATGTTTTATCCCTAACTTACCTTTGGTACCGTGTAATCTCTGACAAGAGATATTTTTACCTTTCGATATTTTCCCACATTTATGTTGTAGAGCTCTCTCTCTCTCTGTCTTACATTGAACTGACCGTTGGATATAGTTATAGAGCAGTAAAACCGTTTGAATGTATAAAATATTTAAAATGTTAATTCGTAAAAAAATAGATGGCTACAGCGTCGTCCCAAGATGACTGTGGGTATCGAAAATTTTTGAATAATTATCCATGATGTATTCAGATAGTCGTTGATCAGAATATTACCTTGAAAAAGACTGATCACGGGTTCACGTATATGGATTTAATTTGATTTTCATCCGGTTTATGATTTGAAAATGGATACCGGCTGCTATCAATTTTGTTTCAATATTTTCAGTTATCTATCAGTGGGGTTTTTTATTTTTAATAACTTGTTTTTTGTATACTTTATAGCTATGATTCATACTAATATTATAAATGCGAAAGTAACTCTGTCTGTCTGTCTGTCTGTATGTTACGCTTTCACGCCTAAACTACTGAAAAGATTTTGATGAAATTTGGTATAGGGGTAGATTAGACCATGAGAAAGGACATAAGCTATGTTTGGTCGCGATAACCGACATCCACTCGGGCGGAGCCGCGGGCAAAGCTAGTAGAATATATTTTTGAATCGTCTTTCAATTTCCATTTGCCATTAACCGGGCACTTATAAACCTGCGATAAATACACACATAACTTCGAAAAGCATCGAAAAGTCATTGGTGTGTGCCATGGTAAACCTGGGATCGAACCCAAGACCTCGTCTCAGCAGTCCATTACCCATACCACTAGGCTACCGCGGTTATCTACGCGTGAACAGAATACAGAGAAAAAAAAACTTTTCACATTAACACCCTTTGAATATAAATTATGATCATTTAGTACAGTCAGCGTCATAAATATCTTTACAACGAAGTCTCAAAAGGATCTTAAAACTCTCGTATTAAGAGCAAATCAAACTGTTTTATTGATTTATATGGTATTATTTCCCAAACTAGAGGTGTGTACTAAATATTAGAATAATCCGTCAACTGGAAGGGCGTAAAAACTAAATTAGTATCATTTTGAGTACTCTGTACGTCAACATCTTTCTGATGCTGACTGTACAACATAATTCTATAAAAGAGAAGCTTATTTTTATTAATAACTAGCTTTTGCCCGCGGCTCCACCCGCGTGTGTTAGATTTGAGGGGGTAAAATTTGGGGTAACTATATATATATATATATATATATATATATATATATATATATATATATATATATATATGTCTATAACTTACTATATATACCAATAAACAGGATGCCATTTGTAATTATGTATTTGAACCAAGGAAATTAAACAATAAATACAATTCTGTTTTATCATTCTTTTATTCTGTTATACTACGTCAGTTCCAAAAGCTGTTGTAGACAGGAAAGAACTGACAAGAAAACCTGTCTGCCTTCTAACCACAACATAATTATTATTTTACTTCATGTTACACCAGGCTCGTAGCCAAATATTACAATATAAGACAACCCTGGTTTCAGACCAGTTGCAACAGTATAATAGCTAAAACTATAACACAGATACTTATCACATAGGAACCACATTGGAGTCGAACCACTTCTCATAATTATCAGTATGACAATACTTGCACAGTCACTAATACGCTATAATGATATTCTATCATCTGGTATATCAGTTAAACAGACTAGTAGCCGACACTATGATACATAGGTAGTACATAAAACTTAGATACCACACTGGTATCGAACCAGCCCGTATAATCATTGGTATAGCCATTAGCCATACTTTTACAGCCATTATTATTATGATAGTTTATTATCCCCAAGGATTATCGCAAATACATCAAGTAATACTTTGATTTGGTTACTTTACAAGTATATTTTAGTTACACAATATTTGGAGCACCCAAAGAGGGTATTTAATTATAATTGCTAATTCAATTACTTATTAAATACCAATCCACTATTATATTATTCACTATAACAGTAGTTATTACTACATTCACTGTTATAACACTAAGTACATATTATTATAACATTATAAATATAACAGAGGTATATCGTACCTCACACTTCGACGGCTCGGGATAGACTGTCCCCACGACACTCGATGTCGTCTTTTTATAACATTTTGATACGTCACATTGCATCGAATGATTTTAACCTACCTCCTTATAAAAATATTATACAAAGTAGTTTCCCTTACAAAATGATGACAATTTATGCTTTATCGTAATATTATACACTATAATACATCAAACTACACCTCGCCTGATCACTGGTTACACCATATTTTAACATGATTCTAACACGTGCATATCGGTTATCGCGACCAAACATAGCCTATGTCCTTTCTCATGGTCTAATCTACCCCTACCAAATTTCATCAAAATCGGTTCAGTGCCAGACAGACAGAGTTACTTTCGCATTTATAATATTAGTATGGATTTTGCTAAAATTACTTTCATAGTGTCCAATTTTAATGCTTATAAGTATGTTTTATTGAAAATTTCATTCATAACTACATCATTGTGTTTATAAACAAGTAATAAACCATGTTTTATGCGACAAAAATTGATGACTACATTTCATAAGGAAGTCAGAAAGGAAATAAATCTTGATAATTGAAAATAAACATTAACGTTATTTAAAATTGTTTACTTTTGTCAACGAGTGATGATTTTGTTTCCCGTTGTCGACATCAAAGACATATTGATACCGTACGTGCCATCAGCGTCATAAATATCTTGACAATAGTCTCAAAATGATCTTAAAATTAAGGTATTAAGAGCAAATCACAGCGTTTCATCGATTTATAAACGAAACAACGGACGAACCGTTCAGGGGCAGAATGTCCAATTCTCAAAATGTCCAAATCCCAAAATATCCAATTCTCAAAATGTCCAATTCCCAGAATGTCCAATTCTCAAAATGTCCAATTCCCAGAATGCCCAATCTTTGAGAATGTGGTAAATTTGTTCAATAACACATCACAGCGCTTTATTGTCCGAACTAAAGTGTGTACCAAATATCAGAACAAACAGTCAATAGGTAGGGGAGGGAACCAAGGCATTAAGATCGTTTTAAGCACTTTATTCATCAAGATCTTTCTGATCTTCTTCTTTTCGTGTCAGCGATTCACTTTTATATAACTACACTATTAGGGAATAAAATTCTGCCATTTTAATTGTGCTGTCAGTGGCTTTATTTAGGTCGTCTTTACTACACGAAGTAGGAAATAAGGGACACGAGACCAAATGCGCCATGGACTGCACGGGGGCACCGCAGTCATATGCAATTATGCGCGGGTCTCGCATTCTCCACCTACATAGATTTTGTCTAGATAAAGCTGTGTACGTAGACGTTTAAGAGACTTCCATACGGGCCAAAGGAGGTTCTGTCCGGGAGGTAGTTTTTCCTGGGGAGGTAGGAAGTCCGAAGGTGGTGGTTATTTTTCTTTCCATAGGGAAGTTCTCATCGTGACAGGATGTTCGTGTGCGGGTGCAGCATTCGCGTTTTGCATGAAACTCTGACGACTCTTTAAACGGGCTCTAGGTAATTGATGTCGATATGAGCAGTGTCGGGAGTCGGTTTCTTGTTTTGCCTTTTCCAGCCAGCCCGTCGTATAGCAGCATCTTTCTGATGTTGACCGTACACGATGTAAATACAATATTAGTTATATTAAGGTACTACTTACTTTTGGGTCAGCCGGGGTGCGAGGGATATGTCGATGACAATCTCACCTCCGGCCTAGCACCACGACGTACAGTACACGAAAAAAAAAAGGTACTACTTATTTTTGGCATCAAATCTCCGAAGGGGAGTCACCATTATAAAAACGTAAGTACCATGTTAACAATGAATAGCTCTCAGCTTGACGGCCTCATCAGATGCCTTTTCACGCCCCGCTTGAAGGACCCGGGACTGTAGGAAGAAGGAAACACGTGAGCTGGCAGGTTCCAGGTGCGGCATAGGAATGATTCACAGAAGCGCTTGGTTATTGATGGAATATTCTGCACCATCGAGAAAAATATGAACAAGTTCTATATTTTAGTCCGGTTTGAGATAATGTATGTCGTAACTATTAATAGTTGCTACAGTTACTGTCTGTTAATACCTTTTAACACGTTTTTATTAGTGCACCTGTTACTAATTATCTATGTATGAAAACAAATATTAGAAGTTGACGTTAATTACTTTTTAATTTGTCGTATCGATTACAAAGTTCGTACGAGAACTCCGGATGTGAATATGTTAATTTGATACCATTAAGCTGATGTAGTGTCGGTATGAATGGGGTATGAAATACTTAATGTATCACATAGGTGTTCCCCGGGAACCTTTTCGTACCTGTATTTCACCTGGGTATTCAACAGTAACTTTCTTGGACCAGAAGTTCACATAGATGTTTCACCGTAACTTTATTAGACCCGAAATTGATCTGGGTGTTACGTAGACCTACCGGCTACCTATTATGACTAGCCAGCCTTCTGGATACGTTACATTACCGGTCGGTGGAATTCCACGACGCATTATGTATGTAAATATTTCATTTATTTCTTTATTTTTAGTTTAAAATTTCTTTTAAAATAACTTTAAAATGTGTACTTAATAGAATAATTATCAATAAATGAGTTAAATATATGCAGAGAGTAACTTAGGTACACTTATGTCGTTTTTTTAACTTAAAAAAATTACATGAAAACTTAAGTAAAGCCAGTGGCTGTGAAACTGCTGTGGATGTTCCAGGTTCGATTGCCGAGTAACCAAACATCCATACCAATATTATAAATGCGAAAGTAACTATGTCTGTCTGTCGTTATGTTACACTTTCACGCCTAAACCACTGAACCGATTTTGATGAAATTTGGTGTAGGGGTAGATTAGATCTTGAGAAAGGACATAGGCTATGTTTGGTTTGGCGATAACTGACATCCACGCGGGCGAAACCGCGGACAAAAGCTAGTTCAAAATAATTGTAATATAATAGAATTCTTGATCAGTATGTTGTAGGTACAAATCAGCTTCAAAATAGTTAGCAATTAATGGTAATAGGCTTTATTTTATTTGGGGTCGAAAGCATATTAGGCAGTAAACTGGGAATAAACGCGATGATACAAACTCTACCTACCCCTTCGGATATAAACAAGCGTGAGGGTATCTGAACAAAGCACCTGTCTCCAACTTGATTGCTACAATCGTGATACCTTGAATTCTGTACATACCACTAATTTTATAATTCAGCGTGACGAACGAGAGCTCAAAACACCTCGGTCCTCGTATCAATAGTCGGTTATCGGGGATCAGGGCAAACACCGAAACTCATTGATTTATATGAGAAATCATCCCAATTAACCAAATAAAAATCAACCTTAAATCCAACGAAAAAAGTTTAAATTCATTTGACATGTAGTAGAAATTATACGAGAATACTGATTTTTGAATTTGAGTTTTATTTATTGAGGGATAAAGTTGTGATTCGTTTGTATGTATTATAAGATGGCATACCACCAAAGACGAATATGCCACTTTCGGAGTGATTTATACCCGATACGGCGTATTAAATGGTTTTGTTTTCGTTTTTATAAAATGTTAAAATCTGTTATTTATTGTACCAAAATCGAGAGGTCCCGATTAAATTATGTCCGATACTATTTAGATTTATGGCTTAATGTTTTGTGCTTCCTCGATTTGTAAGACTTTTTTTCGTTTCGCGGCTCGAATGGTGGAATTCTTTTTTTGAATTTCATTGTGAAGTGACAGACGTTTTGACGCACGGTTTTTTTTTCAAAATTAGAATAAAAAATATTGTTTTTAATTAAAAGAGGTGTATGTATACCTACTTAAGTCAAATATAAAAATGTGAAGATTGGTAAGATTAGATGATTTTTATGCAATCACGTAAAAAACTGTATGAAAATTAACAGTAATTGAATGAAATAAAAATAGAAATAAAGATTTCTATAGCATACAAATAAAAGTTTTAAATCTCTCACAAATCCCTTTCCCTTTCTTTTCTCATCCATTCTTGACCACTTCTCTGACCAAATATATCCCTCCATCTGTCGAAAATTGACAATACTCATAGTTAAATAGATTTTAACTTGAATGAAGAACTAGTTTTCTTTAATCCCAGACAAATAATGATTGTTTCTTTTTTCTATTATGGTGAAGTCCACTTAGTGATTAAATTATTAAAACCATGGTGAGGATGATGAGATACGTTACGCCAAATTTTATACTGTAGCTACCTCAGGTATGAAGTTTCGATTACTTCTTCCTTCCCTTACTTAGATAATATTGATATATGTCTAACCTCCGTTACGTCAAACCCTAAGAAGAAGAGAAGAAAGAAAGAAAGAAAAGAAAATTACTTTTAAACTCTCGCGTCATAATATACAATAATTATAACGGGAATTAACGATCAAGATCAAGAAGTATAAAAATTTCAATCGGGAAGATGGGTTTAAATTATCTGCAACATGGAATCATTCAATGCATTGGGTTCACGCACCAGTGCCTAATCGTGTGGTTGTCTCCCCAGAACTTTGTACCGGCTGGAATACCGGTCCAACCTGGTACCGGCTGGAATACCGGCCGAAATAGCACCACCGTGCCGTACCGGCCAACCCCGAACCAGCTGAGGTTGCCGGCCCTCTCCGTACCAGTAGTGAGTTATTGGGCATTCTACCCCACCTTAGTTCCTTCGGTTATCTTCGATAACCTCAGTCACGGTGGGATAGAATGCCCAACAACTCTTTGTAAAATCATTTACCTAAGCCAACGTTCCACATTTTAATGCCTTTCATTACACTACCGTTCCGTCGGCTCTCTGCGATCCCCTGCGTCGTAATTGCGCTGAAAGATGCTCTGTTAGTTAGCGATAGAGTTATTTCATAAACAATACAGTCTTACGTTTGCCTATTGCGTTGTCTATAAGCAGTTTGGTTTAACTATTTACGGTTATAAATACATAATGTCATAATTACATCTGTTCATAACCAGTCCGTCAGCATTGCATCAAACATGAAATTCATTAAACAAGCAAAGTCGTTACAGATTAGTTTAATCTGTAATGATTTACCAAAAATCAAGTTACGCCATGGAGAATTATTGCCGAATACAGTACGTTGCATCATTTGCGGACCATCAAATTGTGGAAAAACCAATTTGTTAATTGGTCTCCTTTTGCACGAAAATGGATTGACATTTCAAAATGTTTATGTATATTCTAAAACTCTATATCAACCAAAGTATATTTTTTTAGAAAAGGTTTTACGAGGAGTACCAGGAATCAGTTTTCAGAAATATCAGGCAAATGATGACGTTATGAAAGTTTCAGATGCAAAACATAATTCAGTGATTATTTTTGACGATGTAGCATGTGAAAATCAAAGTAATATGCGTGATTATTTTGCCATGGGAAGACATAAATTGATTGACAGTTTTTATTTAAATCAAACATATAGCAAAATACCTAAACAACTAATAAGAGATAACGCTAACTTAATTGTGCTTTTTAAGCAAGACGAAATTAATTTGAAACATGTTTATGAAGAACATGTTAACACTGACATGACCTGGTTGGAATTTCGTAACATGTGTTCTCAAATATGGAAAGAGCCTTATGACTATGTTGTGATTAATAAAGACTCTCCTAAAAACAATGGGTGCTATAGAAAAAAGTTTGACACTTTTGTAGAATTAGATAAAATTTGAATATTTAAATAGACTGCTTTCAGTTTCTTGTTATTCTTTAATCAGCTCTTATTGGATTACCATCTATTTTACAAAATGGAAAAATCATTGAAAAAACAAATTGTAGATGCAACACAAGCTGTAAGGAAAAAAATACGTAACATGAAGGATTTTGAAGATAATAACAGACAAGTGCTTGATACAGTTTTTAAGCCTGTTACAGAATCTCTTAATTTAATAGCCAACACCAATAACCAACTAGCTCTAACAAAAAATGAAGAAAAAGGAGAATTTCATGATCAAATTTCCAACCACGACTTACAGAAAGATCAAGATATAGAAGAAACAATTGATACCAGTGATGAATCAGAAGCTGACTCTTCATTTCAGTCATTAGTCGATACTAATCCAGTTCATGATGTATCATCTTGGTCATTATCTTCAGAAATATTAGCGGATGTGCCATTTGGTGTAAGAAATGAACGTGGAAAGTTAATGTTAGGTTCCTCTAGTATAACGATTGGTGATGATGTTATTACTGTAGCCGGACACAAATACAAATGCACACCTGGCTTGCGACAGTTG
Organism: Eilema sororculum; assembly: GCA_914829495.1. Classification (NCBI taxonomy): domain Eukaryota; kingdom Metazoa; phylum Arthropoda; class Insecta; order Lepidoptera; family Erebidae; genus Eilema; species Eilema sororculum. The sequence continues at coordinate 19,495,276 of OU618536.1, forward strand.
CTCTTAAAAAAAGACGTTGATCTGAGCTTTGTTACAGACTATGACATGCAAAATTATAAGTCGATGTTACTTGTAACAAATGCACATCGTCGAGATTTTGATTCAAGAAAACCAATTAAAAGTAATAAAGGACAAAAATATATGCAAGTTATTAAACCCCTTTTCGATCAACAAAGTAAAAGTCCAAGCTTTGAACCGAAAGTAGGAAAAGGATTACCTTTAACAAAAATGTGGAAAAAAAACACAGATTTTGTATATTGGGATGATCCAAATGAATTGGTTGATAGATTAAAGTTATTAATTGCTTCTCGAGATGCTGGCAACACAGGACTAGATAATGAAATAATATCTATCGTTGAAGAACTACGTGAAAGCAAAATCATTAAATAGATTTACTAATAAGAAATGTGTATCATTTTATTGTACACCGTTCAACACAATACATCTTAAATATGAATGTGGACAAATTTGGTCATTATATTCATAAGCGATTACGTATATCAGAATTGCTTGAATTTTATGATAATGCATTGCTAAAATCTGAAAATGGTGATTACGATTTGAAGACATCGAAGCTAACAGGGGTCAAACCTCCTCAAGATGCGGATGATGCAGTAAACAAAGCATATGTAGATGAATTGAGAACCAAACTAATAACCGACTTACAAAAATTGCAAAATACTTTGGTGTACGATGTTCAGAACGATCTGGAGAAAGCTTTAAAAACAATAGTATCTGAGGCAGTGGTTCACTTGGAAAGCAAATTTTATAGTCGAAAAGCAGTTGATGAGATAGTTGAAAACGCAGTTAAATTTGTATTAGATCAAAAGTATAAGCTTGAAAGTTCCTCAAAATGACAAAACAACAAGTTGTTAATGAAATACATAAAGCTGCACGAAAAAATTATCCTCGTCGATCTGTAATTTTAAAAGGCATTGATGATTTGTGGCAAGCTGATTTAATCGACATGCAAAACTTGAAAAGATTTAATAAAGGTTATAACTATATTTTAATAGTTATTGATTGCTTCTCAAAGTACGTGTGGATAGAATCACTAAAAACTAAAAATAAGCATGATGTTTGTAACGCATTCGAGAAATTGATGTCGACTAACCATCGGATACCAGCTCATCTCCAAACTGATTTGGGTACCGAGTTCTATAATTCATCATTTCAAAAACTTATAAAGAACTATAACATTAATCACTACTCAACGTTTTCAACGAAAAAGGCTTCAATTGTAGAACGCGTTATCAAAACTATTAAAAATAAATTGTATAAGTACTTTAGTCTCAGCGGGCACTATAAATGGATAGATTTTGGTTTGGAGAGTGTTGTAAAGACATATAACAACACAAAACATAGCACTACTAAATTAGCACCCGTTGATGTCAATAAATTGAATGAAGTAGATGTTAAAAATAATATTAAGAATTCAATGAAAACGGTATCCTATAAACATAAGCCCAAGCTTATGATTGGTGATAGAGTTAGAATTAGTAAATACAAACAACTATTTGAGAAAGGTTATACACCTAATTGGTCAACGGAACTATTTACTATAAAAAATATCAATAACACTGTACCAGAAACATATCACATCGAAGATCAACACAAACAAGTTATATTAGGAACCTTTTACAAACACGAACTTCAAAAGTCATCTTGTCCAGGTGTCTATTTGATAGAAAAAGTTTTACGAAGGAAAGGAAATAAACTGTTCGTAAAATGGTTGGGCTTAAGTAATAAAGAGAATAGTTGGATTGATAAGACTGCAATAGTAGAATAAGTATACATAATAGTTATTAATTACAACATTTTGTTCATTATACTTTGAGCTATGCAAGGTGGTGGACTACTCAATAGTGTTATTAATCATTTGCCATTTGAACTGCACTTACCTGGCTATAATTATTGCGGACCTGGAACAAAACTTTCAAAACGTTTACTGCGTGGTGACAAAGGTGTAAATAAGCTAGACGAAGCTTGTATGTATCACGACATTGCATACGAAAACTATACAGACTTGTCTAATCGTCACAAAGCCGATTTACAACTTTTAAATATGGCCAAACAAAGAATGAAAGCAAAAGATGCTAGTAAAGGAGAAAAGCTTAGTTCGTGGGTAGTGAGTAAAGTTATGAAAACTAAACTCAAATCTGGTGCTGGTGTTAAGACATTTCATAATTTCGTTACAAAAATTAAAAGAAAAATCAAGAAACGCTTACCCAAAGATGGTAAATCTTTAATACATGCAGCTTATAGGGCTGCTAAAAAAATTGTTCCGTGCGCTCCAAAACTTCGAGTACCACGCGTCATACCTTTACCCAAAACAGGAGGCATTCTACCTTTAATCCCGATTTTTGCTGGTTTATCAGCTTTAGGAGCTTTGGCTGGTGGTGCAGCGGGTATTGCAAAAACAGTGAATGATTATAGAGAAGGTCAAAAAAAATTACAAGAATCTGAACGTCATAATAAGACTATGGAAGCTATAGCATTAGGTAACGGTTTATACATTAAACCACACAAAAAAGGCAAAGGATTGTTTATTAAATCGTCAAAAAACTAAGTAATAAGCTACCTAATCGTGCCTTAACTAATATTGATATTCAAAATTACGCATATGGTATTCCTTATTTTCGAGGAGTTTACATGAAGGATCAGTTACCAAAAATCCCTAAAGGAATTGAATGTGGTATAGTTAACCTAGATAATTCAGAAAACGATGGAACGCATTGGGTAGCTTATGTTAAGGTAAATAATTATTGTGAATATTTTGATAGTTTTGGTGATTTAAGACCACCAATCGAATTGATGCGATATTTTAAGAACTGCAATATTAATTATAACTATACAAGATATCAAAAATTTGACACACTAATTTGTGGACATTTGTGTTTAGAATATCTACAATCTTTTTGGAATAAATACTATAAATTTTATTCTGTTCTTTAATTTTAGTCATTTGCAAGATGACACTCACCTTATCTATAACTGGAAACTCATCGGTATTAACTACCTTCTATCCAAATACGTTACAATTAATCGGAGAGTATGAATGTGCATTATTACATTTATCCACATATAATTCTATTCCAAATATTGATAAAACAAATAATAAGTTATACTATGGTTCAAATAATGTTATTGAAATACCTGAAGGTACTTATGAGTTGCAAGATATCAGTGATTATTTAAAATCTGAAGTAAAGGATGCATCCATAAAACTCCATTGCAATAACAACACCTTAAAAACTATGTTATTTTGTACATCAACTATAGATTTTACTAAAGGTTGTTCGTTCGGAGGTTTGTTGGGGTTTAAAAAACAAGTGTTGGAAGCCAATAAATATCATGTATCAGAGTTTCCAGTCAACATTTTGCCTACAACCGTGATAAGAGTTGAATGTGATATAGTTAGCGGTTCCTATATAAACGGACAATCCAGTCACATTCTACATGAATTCGCACTTAATGTCCCACCTGGATACAGAATTATAGAAATACCAAAAAACGCAATTTACTTTCCAATCAACCAAACCAACATCAGCTGCATACAAATCAGACTTTTGGATATAAATAATAACTTAATAAATTTGCGAGGTGAAGAAGTACAGTTGTATCTACACCTCAAAAGAAAAAATGATTGACTATAATAAATATAATATGTTTCTTCCAATTCAAAATAGCAGTTCTGCTCAAACTCTCAATCAAGTAAGAGCTCGACGTAAAAGGAGAATAAAGTTGAATAAAAACAATAAAGCATTTCTTAAGGCGATTGGTTTGTTAAAATGAATATCCTAGATGTTTTATCCGCTCCAGCCTACGACAACTCTGTGGAAGGAATTGAAATTCACTCTTACAAGCCTTACGTAACAAGTTTTAATAGAAGCGATGAAATCAGGATACCTATTAATCAGCAAGACTTGTATATATTACCATCAGAAAGCAGTTTATTTTTGGAAGGAACTGTTATTGTAAACAAGGCTGACAATTCGAAAGAGAGAGTCAGTAGCGTTCATTTCACAAACAATAGTTTACTTTACTTGTTTCAAGATATAAGGTATGAGATAAATGGAGTGGAGATAGACAAAATAAAAAATGCTGGTATAACTAGCACGATGAAATCATTTATATCAATGAATGAGAGCGAAGCAAAAACATCTAATGCTTGGGGTTGGAATATCGGCGGAATAAAAAGTACTAATGGAGGTAGCTTTTCTGCTTCTATACCACTTCGCAACATTCTTGGTTTCGCAGAAGATTTTAAGAAAGTAGTAATAAACAGTAAACATGAACTAATCTTATTACGAAGTAATACCAATCTGAACGCATTAAAACTCAACTCTGGTGAAATTGTAGAAGATATTATCATAAACAAAATAATATGGCGTGTACCGCATGTTAAAGTATCTGATAAAGAAAAAATAAACATTCTAAAATTGTTAGAAAAAGATCGACCACTTCAGATGATATTCAGGAATTGGGATTTGTATGAATATCCAATGTTGCCTAAAACCACCAAACATACTTGGTCAATAAAAACATCTTCACAAATAGAGAAACCAAGATTTGTCGTTATTGGTTTACAGACAAATAGAAAAAATAATGCTAGACTTGATATGTCTCAGTTTGATCATTGTGAGATTCGTGATGTTAAGGTATACCTTAACTCCACCTACTTCCCATATGAAAATATAAATACAAGTTTCTCGAATAATCGAATTGCTTTAATATATGAACAATATGCTAAATTTCAACAGTCTTATTATGGGCGTCGCGCTGAGCCTTTATTAAGTGAGGAACAATTTAAAAACGTTGCTCCGTTATTCGTCATAGACTGTTCTAGACAGCCAGATAATCTTAAGTCAGGTCCTGTTGTGGACGTAAGAGTGGAAATTGAAAGTGATATTGATATCCCAGATCAAACTTCGGCATATTGTCTTATATTGAACGACTGTATAATTGAGTATAAACCATTAAGCAGCACTGTGAGAAAATTATCATGAATCCGAATACAATTATAGTGGATGTCCAGGGGTTTAAAGACACTTGTAATAACTTTATAGTCAAGGAATTAGCTCTGGCCACCCGTGTTTATACCCAAACGTTCTTAATAAAGCCCCCATACTTATTTAAATACTTAACTACGAATGAAAAAAAACAAGTTACGTGGTTGGAGAGAAACAGGGGGATTTACTGGAATGAAGGTTATATCGACTATAGAGAATTTCGACGTATAATTGTTCCTTATTTAGAAAATAAAGAAATTATTGTGAAGGGCTTAGAAAAAGTTAAGTGGATTCAAGATCTATGTATGAATTGTATTTGTATAGATCTTGGTGAAGACAAATGTCCAAATTTATCACTGTTGCATAACAAATATTCAAATAATGAAACCAGTTTTAATTGTATTAATCATACTAAACAATGTGCACTTAAAAATGTTTTATGTATAAAGAATAATTTAATAGAGCAAGAAAGTCAACCTATACGCAGTTTTAATAAATAAAACATTTTTTTAAAGTAAATGGTTTTTTATTTTTTAACCCACATTTTTAATATTTATAATATTTTAACACATTTTCACAGTAAATAAAATCTAAATATGTCATCACTTTATCTACTAGTTACATTAATGAATTATTACCTAATTAAAAAACATGATCTGAGTAGCCCCACAATTATTACCTATGGTTTTTATTTTTTAATACACTTTTTTAATATATATAATTTTAACACATATTTTCACAGTAAATAAAATTATAATAAAATCTAAATATGTCATCACTTTATCTACTAGTTACATTAATGAATTATTACCTAATTAAAAAACATGATATGAGTAGCCATACAATTATTACCTATGGTTTTTTATTTTTTAACACACATTTTTAATATTAATTTTTTTAACACATATTTTCACAGTAAATAAAATCTAAATATGTCATCACTTTATCTACTAGTTATACTAATGAATTATTACCTAATTAAAAAATATGATATGAGTAGCCACACAATTTTTTGGAAATATTGTGAACTAATTTTTCAGCTTGATCCGATATCTCATCTACCGTATCTTGTACAACATACTGTGCAGTGATTATCTCCTTAACTTCATCTTCGTTGTCTCTTGACTCACTGAGTTCCTTGATCGTAATTTTTATTAAACGTCGTCCTTTTCTTCTTTCACTGTTAATAATATAGGAATTCAATGCACTGCGTTTGTTTGTAATTGGTCTTCTTCGATTAGTTTTCTTTTTGTTTGTTTTTACTTCTTCATTGGGTGTTATTATCCAAGGTCTATTCATTGCGTTGTCCAAGTCGAACTGATCTTGCAGGTTTGGAAGATATTCAGGAGAGCTCTCTTCTGTTCCGTTTGAAAATTTGTTTAAGTTGGTATTCTGAAAATTATTTAAAACATTAGTAATAAATTATACTAAGAATTTTGTAAATAGATTGAAATTTCCAATAGATTGAAAGTTATAAAATATCTACCATGTTGTTAGATATGCTCGTCTTGACTGTTTAATAAATAATGAACTAGGTAATAATATTTTTTCTAACGCAGTTGATATATCAAATAATGCTAACATAAAGTATTTATTGGTATGATGATCAAGTTAGAACTTGAAATTCAACCATTCAATATTTCGTATGGTGCATAATGTTATTGTTATGTACCTACTTAATACTTAGTTGTGAAATTCTTATGAATTTCAAACGTGTTGTAACGTGAATGATGACGTATTTCGTTATCAATATCAGGTAACGAATATAATATAAACACAATAATTAGTAATTGCTTATTTTAATTTATTCGACATACTAATACAGAATCGGGTAACCAGTAAATACCTATAGGCACCTTAACAGTTAGTATCATACGAAATGAACTACAATAAGTATTCCTAATATTTCATATTTTGTATTGTCTAAACTCTCCAGCTATTCTATAGAATACCTACATTATTCCTTACTGATGATATTATATTCTACAACTTCTTTGGGAGCTACTCTAATTGAGTCACCAAAGCCTATTCAAATTTGGTAAAATATTTTACGTTATGTACAATTACGTGCTACTTTAATTTTACACTAAGGAATGACTAAAATATATAGGTATCTACTTACAAATTGATTACGTGGTTCACCGCTCAGCCCATGAGGATTCCCCGTCAATTTCTTCCGTGATGATAAAATATCTGAAAATAAAATTAAATATAGGTTTAAGTCTAATTATTGAAAATTGGTAAATGTAGTTCGAATATGTTGAACCTACAACTTCTTCGGGAGCTACTCTAATTGAGACACCAGAGCCTATTCAAATTTGATAAAATATTCTACTTTATGTACAATTAAGTGCTAGCAAGAGATTAAATATTTCAGCGTTCATTATTTTGTTTACAACTTTTTGAATTTTGTACAGAACTTAAATTTTATAAGTACGAAAATTAAGGATAATCGTATAAAATTAAATTTAAAGGACTTCCATAGAAAACTACGTCGCCTAATAAATTAGATATTTAGTAGGTAAACTAACAAGGAATTATATATCAAATAATTAACATATAAGTAATTACTTACATGACATTGCTTTTATTTTGGGTCTTCCTTTTAATCCTCTGAAGGACGTAGTGCACTGCGTGGTTTGTAGCTCGATGCAAATGGTAGATTTGACTCATCCACTTATACTTGTGTTTCTTTTAAACACAGACGTTTTGATTTATCAACATAGTCTGTTCCTTTTACAGCATTTAAATAAAAGCAATCAGGAAAAAATATAGCATGCTGCATCCAAGGATCATCGTAATCCTCCCAATCTTCGATGCCACCTCCGCATGAAAAGCACATAACTTTATCGGTAAAACCACTTCCACAGTAAAAAAAACCTGCATCAGCCATTTTCATCACCAATCTTCGTTTTGAATCTGCTGTAGCCCAATAATGTCGAAATGAACATAATCGAATTTTATGGTCATTATATATTTCATATCGGGGGCTTAAATAATTTTGAATCATTCTTAAGCAGGTGTCGATATGTGATTGTGTAAAAGAATAATGACACTTTGTATCTGATGTTCTTAATTTAAAAGGATGAGGTGGTCCGAATAGTAATGGGACAGGAATGACCTAAAATTATAGCACATTTCGTTGCATTTATTAAGAGGCAACCCCAGTTTTCACTATTCATTCAATTTAATTATCATTCATTAATATACAGTTTTGCATTTACTCAGTAATACCTAATCATTTTCTTCGATGAGGTCAACAAGATTATTATGTATTCTAATTATTCGAGCCCATAACTTTAGATCTTTGAAATAGATTTTAGGCCATCTACCTTTCTCTCTCTGGAAAGGTATTAATATAGCATTATACTGTTCATAGTTTAATATTTTCGCAATATGTAGTCCACATAATCGGTTCTCTACTATCTTTATCTGCACTCGGTCTCCAATATTCAACACCATGATAACTTAAATAGTGCTACAGCTTCAAGTTCTCTAGCAAATATAAAGAACGGCACTTTTCATACATTAGGGTTGGGAGGGGACAGTAAAATAAGTTTTTTTTTTTAATTTTTATGTCAGAATAATTTTATTATCAAGACACCAATTATTTAAACATAATACATTTTTAAAGCACATACAGAGCTATGATAAATACAATGATAAAAATCTTGAGAATATTTATAATAATCACATAGACTTATCAAACTAGGACAACCTTTATCTTCTAAATTAAATATATTACTATTTTCTAAAATGTACTTCAACCATACAACTTTTTCTGAACCTTTAACGTAAATATATTTGTCTCTTAATATATCTGAAACCAAAGTTTGGTATTCGGAATATGGCACAAATCCTTCATCCCAATGTATCTTTCTGTTACGTTCAATCCAACTAACTTGCTTTTTCTCTGTTTTCGTTAGTTTTTTAAATGGAAATGGTATATGTGTATGTATGGTATTTTGCTATATGTTTGATTTAAATAAAAACTGTCAATCAATTTATGTCGAATTATTGCCGAATACAGTACGTTGCATCATTTGCAGACCATCAAATTGTGGAAAAACCAATTTGTTAATTGGTCTCCTTTTGCACGAAAATGAATTGACATTTCAAAATGTTTATGTATATTCTAAAACTCTATATCAACCAAAGTACATTTTTTTAGAAAAGGTTTAACGAGGAGTACCAGGAATCACTTTTCAGAAATATCAGGCAAATGATGACGTTATGAAAGTGTCAGATGCAAAACCTAATTCAGTGATTATTTTTGACGTTGTAGCATGCGAAAATCAATTCAACGCAATTACGACCCAGGGGATCGCAGAGAGCCGACGGAACGGTAGTGTAATGAACGGCATTAAAATGTGGAACGTTGGCTTAGGTAAATGATTTTACAAAGAGTTGTTGGGCATTCTATCCCACCGTGACTGAGGTTATCGAAGATAACCGAAGGAACTAAGGTGGGGTAGAATGCCCAATAACTCACTACTCGTACCGTCTTGAAGACGGCCTTGGCGACGACTCCGGCGGACCGAACTAGCGGCTGCGACGCCTGGTGGCCTTGAGGGGAAGACAACGTCACACTCGCACGGGGCCAGCCCGGAACCCCAAGTTGAGTACATTACTCAGCCTTCCGCTTATAGTGGCGTGTACCTATACCCCAACCGACACTCGACTTTGACTTAGAGTAGTTTTTTTTATTATAAAGCAGGACCTACGGAATAAAGTGTTAGATCTCGTACCAGTCGTTTTCTTATTCTTGACCCCGTAGGGCCCCGTATCATTGGCATTCACAATCAATCATTATGAGAAAAATGTGGGTGATAATATACCTCTGCCTACCCCTTCAAGGATTGAGTATGTAGATGTATGTAAATCTGAAACAAAGCCTTCCTTACAACTCGGGTATCGAATCGTCTGAAGGTAACTCATCAATTACCATGAACACAAACAGTCACTCAAAAGTTACCATTTAAATATGTATGTTTACAAGAATATTGTGGAAGCTGCGCCGGCGCAACTGCAGAACAAACAAGTGTAGCGGCAGTGGGCTTGATTAAACACACATTCGGTGCACGAGCGATGCTTTAATTAGAACTGGACAGGGCAATGATGTTTTATCGATAACTCATTACGAATGTCGATATCGATAGATTTTAGGTTTCTTTAAATTATGAAGCATTGGTATATTATCTATTCAAATCGATTAAGATTGGATTTAAAAAATAAAAGGACTTGTACCCTCGACCAGTCCCTTATAGGGGGAATACTCTGAACGCTGCCACGTCCCCTCACGTACTAACTCTCGTCTTGAGCATTCCAAATTCTATTATACAACCATATTGGGGCGACTTTTCACTCTTGATCGAGTTTTTTAGAAATTATGATTTTTAGGTTTTAAAGATATCACGACGGTTAAATTTCAAAAATCAATGTTTAAAAATGATTCAAAAATCATTCATTAGTCCCGACAACATAGCTCGTCAGAGCGTCTCGGAAGATTACTCCACCGTCGTCGTCGCCTAAAACACGAATATAGGTATAAAGACAGGAAAGATTTCGATTAGTTCGGGCATGGGTCTGGTAGCTTAGTCGTCATAAGCATTCTCCCTGTAAGAGAATTCCGCCTGGACTGATCACAAGATTTTCCTTTCTAAATCTATTTGAATCTATATGCTACATTTTTGGAAATATTTAAGAAAAAAACATGATGATTTGGTGCGGTTTTTTTCATTCAAGCTTAATAACTAAAAACAAAGTCCGATATCCACACGAGTGGAACCGCGGGCATCAGCTAGTAATATAGATAATCATCTTATTCGTAACGTTACTAAAAGATCACACATGAACGAATGGCTCCTTCCGTCTGGTGATGACATCATGGGATGTGATTACCAATCCACATGCCAATTGGAATTTTTATTACAATATCCGCAACGTACATTCTTCTATTCAAATGTGTTTACGTTGGATTTTATACTCTTCTTCATTTCTCTCTAAGTTAAGAGCTGCGCTCTTGTCGGTGGAGTAATCACCATCCTTCTCTCTCCTCTGCCAATCTTTTGACCTCCTGATACGATGCGACTTGTACCCTTTCCTTTATTTGTGCCATTAACGTTCCTTTTGGTCTACCTCTTCTTCTCTTTCCTTCTACCTTCCCTTCTATGATATTTTTTCTTCTCTCTCTACTCTTGTTCATATCATTTCTAAATACAGATCATCACTACCTCTTCTCGAAGGGTAGTAAGATAGTGACACCGTAGTCCCATACCATTTTAGTCGGTTTGAGATCGATATAACGACCCCCGCTGGCTCCAGGAGGGGGGATGGGTGTCAAAAATGTAAAGGGTGGGGTATACCAAGGATGACCATCTTCTTCATCTTAGTAGTACCTAATCTCAGCCGTATTCGAAGCTTTCAGCTTGTAGTCTGGGGTCCACTTTACCAGTTAGACTGCGGATTTGGCTAAACTTCGATATTTTCAGTGCAGCTAGACCAGTTGTTGGACTTTTTAGGACTTCAACTGCCTGTAACAACTGCCATAGATGTTCGTATGGCAACCGGGATCGACGGCTTAACGTGCTCTTCGAGGTACGAACAGTCCAATTCAAATACCCATATTCATGCATACAAATATTTGCACTGAGTGGGGATCGAACCCGCGCCTCCTGCGGAGCGGCCGCGTTCACTACCGCTACGCCTACGGAGGCTGTCTGTCAAGGATGACCATCTCGTAAAATAAAATTCTTTAAAACACGAAACCTCAATACAATTAGAATAATAAATATTCCACAACATTCTACTCAACGCTATCTAGACATGGGTCTAGATAGCGTTGAGTAGAATGGTAAGCTTAACTAGCTTGTGTTATGGGATCTAGAATGCGGATAAATACTTTTTTTGTAAATACATACATAATTATACATAGAAACACCCAGACTAATGCAAATAGCCATATTCATGCATATAAATATTTGCACTGAGCGGGGATCGATACCTCATGCGTGGTAGTTGCGTTTACTTGACATAACCTCCCCTTCCGGCTCCGGCAGGGGGGGTATCCGGATTTCCGCACGAAAAAAAAAAAACCTAGTTGCGTTTACTACCGCCACGCCACAGAGGCTGTCAACAACGAAAAACAGTTTAAACTATCGATATTTCGCCCACGCACCGCGTCCCCTCCCTAAAGTGTTAATAGCTGTAACACCAGAGTCATTGAATATGGTCGTAATCGTAATTATTTTTAATTAATAATCAACACGCTTAGAACGGTGCACGTAATAAGGATGTTGATCGTGTCGATGTCCTTATAACGAATGAACTTGGCTCATTGATGCGCTGTTTTGAGTTTGTGACGAGTTGATGAGTATGATCATTTTATGTTTTGGTTAAATGAGAAATTATTGTGTTGATAAATATTTGGTATGTTAAATATTTCGGAAAGTAATCCAACTATTTGGATGAAAATTTTGATGAAAATTTGTATTTAATTGAGGTTTTTTTTTATAAAGCACACGTCAATTTGACCTCACCTCACCTGATGGTTAGCTTAAGGCAAAGTCTCGGAAAGAGGAACACCATCTTAAACATGTACCATGTTAACAGTGGTGGAACTCAGCTAGACAGGCAGCACTCAGCCGACTCAGCTGGCAGGGAGTTCCAGGTTTTAATGGTGTGGCATAGGGATGACTCACTGAAACGCTTGGTTCTAGCAGGTATATTCTGCACCGTATACGGATGGCATCTTAGCCCTGCACGTGTCGTCCTGTGATTATTTATCGGTACTATTGGCTGATGTGGAATACGCTTAAGCACTCTAGAATTGAAGGCTCCCTGGTTTAAGCTATTCGAGAACACGCTGAATGAGTGACTTGTGTTAATATTCACCGTGATACTTAAAAAAAAGAAAAAAGAATGCAATTCGGAGACTCTTTCCTTTGCCGCACCATAAGTCTTGGAAGTCTTGGTGGTTCCTTCTTTCTACAGCCCTGGATCTTTTAAGCGGGGCATGAAAAGCATATGATGAAGCCGTCAAGCTTAGGGTTACCAGTGTAACACTGTTGTGTCTGCTATGGTGACTCTTTTTGCCTTAAGACTGTCTTAAGCTTACCATCGAGCGAGGTGAAGTCAGTATTTGAATGAAATTTTTACAGCATCTATTATGTATTATGTATGACTCTTAAATTCGAAATACGTCGGGAAAAAGAAGCGCTCAAGTGGGACTTGAACCCACGACCTTTCCCTTACGGGGGAATGCTCTTTCAACTGAGCTATTGAGCCACACCTAAATCACTTCAAATTTCCCTTCTCTTTATATCCGTCTTTAAGGGCGACGGTGGAGCCATCTACCAACTTTCTTACGAACTGTTGGAACCAATGAATGATTTTCCAACGGACGGATTTAAAGAGGAGGGAAAATTGAAGTGATTCAGGTGTGGCTCAATAGCTCATTTGGATGAGCATTCTCCCTGTAAGGGAAAAGTCGTGGATTCAAGTCCAACTTGAGCGCTTCTTTTTTCCCGATGTATTTTGAAGTTAGTATTCAAATAAACATATAAGAACTATGAATCATATCCAGCTTTCACTAAAATGTCATTAGACATCCGATCACCTCTACATCACCGTAAAACCTAATTTATATAAATTCAGCCAACGATAAACGCGATTAACGATTATATTTCTGTTCTTTCCATCATTAATAACGATATAACGACCGATAATAACGATAACGATAAATATAACGATGTGGTGTCGCTGATGTTGAGTATGTGTAAATAAGAAAAGAAAATTGGTTTGTCTGTTTGTTGTGGATGGAATTGATTATGTAGTTTCGGTAAGGTACGAATTTCAGGTTAGTAGTAGGTACCTTGATGATAGTTTGTACTGTTAAGGTAGCAAACCAATTTGGAACACACGTCATCATCAGCTTTGCGTTACTTAGTCCGTCGGAATTCGAGGTCGGTTTTATCAGCTCTAATGAAAGCGAATGCTATCTGACCTCCCGGAATGAGGTCTGGATCTCGATTCTACTGAAGCTAAACCACAGTGGTGCAACAATCGCTGCTAAAAACGGCATTAAATAATATACTTTAACGCGATGTACTAAAAGTTAAAAATTAAATGACTTTATTTGAATTTGAAAAAGTGTAATGAAACTGTTTTCATTTCATTTTGGACTTTAGGCATATAGAAATAAAGTCTAAAATTTAATATAATTTTTTTGCGGTGACCGTGACAACACAGTGTTTTAGCTTTAGTAGAATTGAAGGCCTGATTAGTGATGGGAGTCAAGAGGCGAAAAAAAATATTTGTGGATCCCATGGGAGCGGCATCATGGGATCCTAGTGTCCGGAGGGACCAAACCCTGGCAGAGTTGCTATCGACATGATATGACAGATCACCGCCGTGATGACATAACGACTATTAAGCCAATGTCGACTTTTAACGTGCCATCCGCAGTACGGAAGCTCTCAGATAAAATACTACTTAACGGTTACCCATCCAAATGGTAACCACGCTGAGGTAGTTTAACCTACTCATCATTTATCAACCGAACAGTGACCGTTCCCAACAGTTCCCAATGTTAAGTAATATAATTCTCAGACAAACCCGCCCCACATAACAAGTTTCCAAAAAAGTAGCAATTACCGTAAACTAAACCAATACGACAACAAAACAATATCTTAATCCCAAACGTTTTCGAACCGAATATCGATATTTACCGATAAAAAATCGGTCCCTGAGCATCGTAAAACTAAATTTATACACGTGTTTATAGCTTTTATAATGTATTCGGGGTTTTTGAGTGGCCGCGACGATGAGTTTGTTAGAAATGGGGACAGCATTTTAGTAGATTATCGAGTAAATATTTATTGCTTAATAACTAGGAGGTAGCTTATCTGTGCTGTGATCTGATATAGAATTATTTGGAGTATAAACTGATTGTATATTTGAGATTAGTATGAAATTTAAATCGGTTTTGACATAAAAATGTTTTGAAAGTTGAATTGATTAAAATGTCTTGATAGGTTTTTTATTATGTTTTGTGAATACAAATTATAAAAAAACTATATTCAGCTCAAATAAGAACATAATCTGACAGCCTCTGTGGCGTGGCGGTAGTGAACGCGACTGCCACGCAGGAGCTGCGGGTTCGATCCCCGCTCAGTGCAAATATTTATATGCATGAATATGGCTATTTGCATTGGTCTGTTCCCATGTTTAATATGTATCTATTAACAAAAAAAAGTATCTAAGTATGTTTATCCGCATTCTAGATGCCATAACACAAGCTAATTAAGCTTACCATGGGTCTAGATAGCGTTGTGTATAATGTTGTGGAATATTTATTCATTATCCATACTAATATTATAAATGCGAAAGTAACTCTGTCTGTCTGTCTGTTTGTCTGTCTATCTGTCTGTATGTTACGCTTTCACGCCACTGAACCGATTTTGATGAAATTTGGTAGGTATAGGGATAGATTAGACCATGAGAAAGGACATAGGCTATGTCGATGATTAGTAATTAATCATCATCAGCCCGTATTTAATTCAAACCATGGAAATAATTAAATATTAAGTATATTTTGTTCTATCAACACTACAATTATCGCTATTACCCACCTATCGCACCATCAACACTTTTAACCCTAAAATCTTCGGTATCGTGAACGGAACATAAATTGAAGACGGGGTGCTTTCGACCCCTGTACATAAATCTAGCGTCTGAACCACCCTTAATGGCGTCTTTGTATCCTGGATGAGGGGGTGATCAGGATGCAAATGTTTTGTTATAGAGGAGATAGGAATTAGTGGCTATCTTTGGTTATTGCAGTTACGTCTGAGATGTATACTCAAGGCTGTATATCGCAAAAGGGGTAAGCAGAAGCCTGTTATACAGGCACTGATTTAATTCGTAAAGATTTTTTGGGACGACAGTCATCCGAACTCCTACCCTGACAGGAAATCCTGCGTCATAGTTTCGTCGGTCAATCAGTAGATATCGGCTTGCAGACGAGTTTGGGTAGGTCACACAGCATTTATATGAAACTAGCTTTTGCCCGCGGCTCCGCCCGTGTGGATGTCGTTTATTGCGACCAAATATAGCCTATGTCCTTTCTCAAGGTCTAATCTACCCTTATACCAAATTAAAATCGGTTAAGTGGTTTAGGCGTGAAAGCGTAACATACATACCTACAGACAGACAGACAGAGTTACTTTCACATTTGTAATATTAGTAAGTCATAAGTAAAGGATATGTATTTCAATCACTCAATCAGCTTATTGCAGGCTATACTACTGCCTATGCGGCATTTCGGCAGATCCCTCGCCTTTCACATCTATTTTGTACGAGCCACCTTTTTAGGACGCCGTTTATAAAAATATGGATGCAATAAAATTGCAAGTACTAGATATTCTACTGTAAAAAATTTTAAACGAAACTTTTCATTCTTAAAAAAATATCTTGAAATTACGCAATTGCCATCCGAAATAAAAAAAAATATTGACAGCACAAATAAAACAATAAACTATTAACAGCCATACAATAAACTCTTGCGCATGACGTTTGGACGTTCGAAATACAAAATTTAAATATAATCCAATCGATTTTATTCACAACTATAAAGTATTGGATGGACTGATATTAATGCAGGAGAAATAACCAATAAACTTGTTTAAAAGACACATATTTATGGAATAAGTGTGACATAACTTTATTGGTTTTTAAAGACTGGTGCATTATTCTGCTTGGCAATGAGTTTCAAACGCAGTCGTAAAGTAAGTAGACTGTAGATTTAAATAGATTGATATGGAATATAGAACTGGGGTAATATTAAAGCTACGGCTAATCCGAATGTGCGTAGTTACGGTTGGTCAAGCCTAATAAGGACCCTGTATTATATAGTGTACAATTATGATTATGGAAATTAACGATAGAGACAGAGGCCTATCAGATACATTCGAAGTGGCCCACCGAAGTTTCGGGCAATTGGAGCCCGAAATTAATTTATGCCATAATCGAGACCGAAGATGACATGTGATTTTTCTTTCTGGCTACTGAAAAAATCGAAGGAAGCTCATACGTAAATACTTACGGTCTGAAAATCAGGTCCACATTTTTTGAACCGATATTATTTTACCTCTGAAATTTCAAACTGTCCTTTTTCCTACTATCCACAGATCCTTAAGCAAAAAAAGCATCTATGATGAGGCTGTCAAGTTGAAGGCCACCATTAATGGTGATACTCCTTGGATTTGATAACTTACCCTCAAGTTAGAAAGAAAGAAAGAACTAAAGAGAATGCATTTATTTCTCGCAGCTGCAGTACATACACAGAAATATTACACAAAATAGCTAGTTAAATAAATAATTCCGACAATAAAATAATCATATTTTTTATAATGGTAACGCTGCCCACCATTATCTCCTTCAGCCCATAGATTATGACTATGATTTTATTAATTATCTGTTTTGTTTTATAATTTAAACTTTCGAAGGTACATAAACTCCCAACAAGCTGAAAATGAGTAAAATTGTTCAAAACATAATTATAAACAATACCTGAAAGTTCTCCATCATTCTTGTGTAAGGAAAAAAATCAAGGCCAAAGGTAAAAAAATGAGTATTTCGCGATTTTCAGCAAAACGGTAAGTTTATCATAAAGGTACCTCAGACAAAAATTGTAGATTATAAAATTATCTATAAAAAATGTGTCAATAGTTTTTTCCTACGAGCCACCGTTTCTGGGATATACCGATTCAAAAAGTTATAAAAGTTGTTATCGTCATGATATGCATGAGTACACCGTCACCTATATACATCTCTGGAGTTGTTATGTATTGCTGGGAATTTATGCTTGTTGGGAATTTATGTACGTTCACTATCATTTTTTGGTTTAAATTGACCGTATTATACTGACGTGACCTATAAAAAACATATAAAGACCATGGAACACTGGCAGACCTTGACCAGCGCCGCCATCTTGCTCCCAATATAAAACAACCTGCAATATAATTTAAAACATTAACATCTTCCACATAATTAAGTAAGGAGAAGAGAAATTCCAAAAATCCTTTAATTATTTTAATAATTGACCTTAAGGCCATCAATTTGTAGGGGCCCATTTTATGGGACATATTCAAACAGTGAGCTAAATTGCGACACGGTGGAAATTTAGTGCCGAAAGGGTTCATATAATTACGCCGCAGCATTCCGGGGCCGATCAGAAACAGAATTAAAATGAGTATAGTAAAGGGAACTGTGAGTTATGGGGTAAATATCGAGAGGAGGAGGTGGCTTCTGAAGCCTCCCTTAGGGCTCGTGTAGACAATACCTCCACCGCACCGTAACCGCTCCACTACCGCTCCTTCATGCTGAGTATACGGGTTGCATTCGTACCGTCACCGCACCGCTATTCGCCAGTGTTTTATTTTGCTCATTACAGTACCGGCCGCACATATTAAGTTTGTAGTGATCTAGCAATGTATTTAGATTTTTACTGAGTGACATTGCTTTTATTCCTTAATTTTGACATTTCATAATTTAATACATAATTAATTACAAACAGACTCAATACAAATTCTTACTAACATATTTTTTAATTATACTGCTACTAATAAAATATGGATTTCTTTGCTGTCCGAAATAAATGCTTTTTGTTTTATTTCTATGACTAGCTTTTGCCCGTGGCTCCGCCCCCGCGTATGTCGGTTATCGCGACCAAACATAACCTATGTCCTTTCTCAAGGTCTAATCTACCCCTATACCAAATTTCATCAAAATCCGTTCAGTGGTTTAGGCGTGGAAGCGTAACATACAGAGAGAGTTACTTTCGCATTTATAGTATTAAGTATGCACTTATCATTATTTACTACTAGCAACAACTAGTGGTATTTAAAATCAAACGTTGCGGACGCTGGCGACGCGGTGACGGTACGATCGCGACCCGTGTACACAGCAAGGAGGCGCGGTGAAGGAGCGGTTACGTCGCGGCAACGGTATCGTGTACACGAGCCCTTAGGGGTATATAATTGTAATAATAATAGTAGCTTAGTATGTGACAGTGTTTAAGAGAAACGTCCTCAATAATTGAGAGTTCGTTTTATAGGCGATAGGGTTAAGTACATCAAGTTCTATGTACCTGTACTAAAGCCTATACTATACTGGGTGATTCGTTTTGGATAAAAAGAGTTTGGGCACTGTATAGTTTATACACTTGCACGTAGTAGTTGTAGTTAGTTGTAGTTAGTTGTAGTTTGGTGAGTGCGGCGTAGAGAAGAAACACACTTTGACACTTGAACTGTTATATTAAAACTTGGTACAAGATCGTAACAATTGGTTATTGCTCTCTCTAATATATAGTTATCGTGTTGGACGCTAATTCCGCACTGGCTCGGGCCAGCCATGTCACTCAGTTTTATTAATTAAATGTGTAAATAACGCGCACCGTGATGTCAGCAAAAACGTATGTACAGTTCGTAGTGAGACTGTACAGGCACAGTTCCGATAGCAAAATCATCTGGATAATAAAGAAGAGCCTACAGGAGATGCTTATACGGAAATGCTATTATTCTATATCTGAATTTTTAAATGACAAAACCTTAGATGATTGATTGTGGAGTCTGTTTCTCTTGATGATTTGTTGGACATTGCTGTTGGCTGGACAGTGTGTATTTGACATTACCTATATATTTTGACATTATGACATTATCTACCTGACATTTGACATATTGACCTAATATTGACATAATGATCTATTGCCGATGAATCTCAGATAAATTATATTATTGTTATTAATAGTTGAATTTACACATTCTCGAATTATTAACATTTGAATTATCTAGGTATATTTGTGTACTAAACCCAAATAATAAATTTTGCATGCCATGACTGGTGATAATACAATGTACCACTGCTATGTTTTTTATGACCATCTCACATTCTCACATGTATTATGCAAATAAATGATTTGTATTTGTATTTGTTTGTTTTTTTTTATTTTTGATAATGTAGGTATGGGAATAATGTTCAGGTGAAAGGAAAAATGTATGGGGGTCTTAAAAAAAAATTTCTTTCACCAAATTCATACTTCCAGATGATTTTGCTTTTGAAACTGTGCCCAAATTATTTTTATCCGAAACGACTATAAAATCGAATACATAGGGAAAAATAATCTTCTCGGGCGGGACTCGAACCCGCAGTCTTTCCCTTACAGGGGGAATGCCTGACCAATTCGGCTACCGAGACACGCCCGATATGATTCAAATTTCCCATCTTATAAATCCTTCAATTGTTTGGGCGCAGTTATCAACAATCAATGTTTAAAAATGATTGTAACATCATTCATTGATTCCGATAGTTCGTAAGAAAATCGGTAGATGACGCCACGTCGCCTTAAAGACGTATAAGATGGGAAATTTGAATCATATCGGGCGTGTCTCGGTAGCCGAATTGGTCAGGCATTCCCCTGTAAGTGAAAGACTGCGGGTTCGAGTCCCGCCCGAGAAGATTCTTTTTCCCTATGTATTCGATTTATATAGTTAGCATACTTAATGCTATAAAAATTCCTATAAAATCACCTAGTATACACAACATTTTGACGCGCAACATCTGTCGCTTAACAAGTTGGGCAACGTTGGGCTACACGGGCGATGTTGTGAGTTGACGCGCGACTTTACGTGTGTCTTGTTTATTGTTCGACGATTGCGATGCACGGATAGCCAATATTGTTGCAGGTCTTTAATGTATGTAGGTAGTGGATAGTGGATTAGGCTTAACTTACTAGAGAAGCTGTCACAATCCGAGCTTGATCAATGCAGAAATTTTTGAGCTTTTGATGCATAAACAAATCGATTTAATTATAAATGCGAAAGTAACTCTGTCTGTCTGTCTGTCTGTCTGTATGTTACCACTGAACCGATTTTGATGAAATTTGGTATCTTAGACCTTGAGAAAGTACATAGGCTACGTCTGGTCGCGATAACCGACATCCAAGCGGGCGGAACCGCGGGCAAAAGCTAGTATATATATAAGTAGATAGGTACAGAGAGTAAGATCTACTTAATTCAAGGAAATAATAAGGCATGTTTCGCGATTAATAGATTAATAAATAAGCACTCAATAAAGTAGGTTAATTGACTTATTGAATTGCCTAAATAAATATAAATCTCCTATAGATTCTGTGATAAGGTGAAGTTTTGTAATAGGAACGGTTACTATAAATAATGGTGCGTCCACACTGCTGACATATCATTATTATTATTTCCCTGATGCATGTTTATGCTCACGACTATTTCCCTCAGGGGTAGGCAGAGATAACAGTCCATCTGCTTCTATCTTCACTTAATATTCCACAAAAGTGTTCCACAACATTTTACACAACGCTATCTAGACCAATGGTGAGCTTAATAAGCTTGTGTTATGGAATCCAGAATGCGGATAAACGTACTTAGATACTTTTTTTTTGTAAATACATACATATTATACATAGAAACACCCAGACCAATGCAAATAGCCATATTCATGTATACAAATATTTACACTGAGTGGGGCTCGAACCCACGCCTCCTGCGTGGCAGTCTTGTGCACTACCGCCACGCCACAGAGGCTGTCGATTACTTCATAAGAGTCCTCTACTGTTATCAAAACTTTTAAACCGAATGCTTCTGACCATTACCTGACGGCAAATAGTAATTTTATACCATCCTTTATCCAATTATTTTATAAGTCGCTTGACGGCAATTGGGCAATAGGAAACAATTGGAAATCTGGATGTTAATACACCTATGCCTACCCCACCGGGAATTTACGATTCAAATTAACATTTTTTTTAAATATAAATATAACATAACATAAACTCACGCTTGTATTCCCCGAAGGGGTAGGCAGAGGTGCTAGCACCCACATTTCGCCAGTTTATGTTTAGGTCCCAATGTAATAAGCGGCGAGCCTATTGCCATTAACCGGGCACTTATAAACCTGCGATAACACATAACTTCGAAAAGCATCGAAAAGTCATTGGTGTGTGCCATGGTAAACCTGGGATCGAATCCGAGACCTCGTCTCAGCAGTCCATTACCCATACCACTAGGCTATCACAGATCTTATAAATAGATCAATAAAACAATGCTCCACCAAAGCCCCAATTTCGTGCAGAGGGGCCATTATTCGATATATTGTAGGCGTAGTGTGGATACACCTTAACATGCTAATATTGACGTATAGTTATTTTATAATATCACTCAATTGAGATTATGAAAGTCGAATAACCTCGACGCAGTATCGAATTCACATTAACACCTTTCTGATGCTATCTTTTATAACCTGACAATCAGGTATACTAGCCGTCTGTATGACAATTTGTCACTTGTGTGTAGCAATCTTAAAAACTACTAAACGTATAAATATGAAACCTGAACCCAATTCTTTCTTTTTTATAAAGGACACGTCAATTTCACTTCACCTCGCCTGATGTTAAGCTAAAGACAAAGTCTCGGGAAGGGGGTCACCATCGTAAACATTTAGGTACCATGTTAACAGTGGTGGCACTCAGCTTGACGGCCTCATCACTGCCTTTTCACGCCCCGCTTCAAGGAACCGGGACTGTAGGAAGAACACGTGAGCTGGTATACATCGGGAAAAATGAAATGCTCAATTAGGACTTGAACCCACGACCTTTCTCTTACAGGGGGAATGCTCTTCCAACTGAGATATTGAGCCACGCCTGAGTCACTTCAAATTTCCCTTCTCTTTGAATGAACCCAACTTCATGTAAGGAGTTGATTACCCCAAGTTACTCGAAGAACATAAGGGTACTCTTTTCGTGAATATTGCACTAGCACGACTGAAGAAAAAGATTCTTCTACACCTGGCAATATCTTATCAAGTAATCTTATCTTATCTTATACTAGCTGACCTGGCGAACTTCGTACCGCCAATTTTTTTCCGCCCGCGTGGCGTCCGATTCCGTTCCCACTGCACCCTCTACTGTATTAAGCATGTATTATACATATAAAACTTCTTCTTGAATTACTTTATCTATTTAAAGAAACCGCATCAAAATCTGTAGCGTAGTTTTGAAGATATAAGCATACATAGGGACGCGGAAAGCGCTTTATTTAAGTCTGTTGTAGTTTACGCGAATATCAGTCATTGTAAAATAAATCATCTTTTTAACGGATTCCATTGCAATATATTTGTTATCAATTTAAAAAAAAGTTATTAATTACATTTAGTCCGATATTTTAGCTATTCATCAAGTTTTTTCAATGCCTTTTCAGGATTTATTTCAATGAGTTATATTTATAAAAGATCATCTGACTTTTCACCCAATTTGGGAGTTAAGCTACCATCAAAGCTTTTTTTTTATTTTAAAAGAAAAAAGGACTGGAACAGTGGATATCTTCTTCTTTCTCCGTCCACCTAATATTTTAAACGCGAAAGTTTGTAAGAATGGATGGGTGGATAGATTTGTTACTCTTTTACATCTAAACGGCTAAAGCGATTTTAATAAAATTTGGTTTGGAGTTAGCTGATACCCTGGGTTAACACATAGGCTATGTTTGTTCGCAATAACCGATATCCACGCGGGCGGAGCGACCAGCAAAAGCTTGTAATAATATTACAAAATGGGTTCATTATTTCGGTAACCGTGTGGGATCGAACCTGTTCCGATAATTAGGCAAACAAGCAATGCACACCGAAACTATGCACTCAACTGTATTTGACGGCTCAATTTCTAGAAGGATCTATATCGAAAACTTAACATAACGACCCCATTACTTTTTAACCACGATCTCTCTAATTAGTTCTCTCAAACTAAACGATGTTTGTCGATATTATCGGCTCGTACTCGGAAACTGAATTGAATCTTCGATGCTCACTGATCCGTATCTGGTGGAGGAGTAGTAAGATATAGGATTTATTGTATCGTTGGTTCGGCTACTGTGGAGGGAAATACGATTCCCGGGATGGGAATCGTTTTTTTTTCTGGCAAGGTGGCTATTAAGTCAACTGCTGTTGCTAGTCGATTGTTGATTCACAACACTGCAATGTAATTTCAGCGTTGTGGAATTGAACCCTGTACCAAGTTTATGTTTAGGAACATTTTAAACATGGTTTTATTACCTAGTTTATTGTGTTTTGGAGAACATTTAAACGTTGGATTGATATGAAATCTTGCATACATATCAAGATCCGATAACAATATTAGTTTACTAAACCAAAGGTGGTGTAGAGACAAATAGTAGATGCATTATTGAGAGTGTGACATTGAGTAGATGAACACTATTTATAACTAGGTATAGTGCATTGTGTAAAAAGTGTAAATCAACTAGGTACAGTCATAGTCAGAAATATCTTGACAGTCATAGTCAGAAATATCTATCAATATCTTGTCAAAAAAGTCTCAAAATTATCTTAAAACTATCGTATTAAGAGCAAATCAAACTGTCTTACTGTCCGAACTAATTAAGGTGTGTACCAAATATCAAACCAATCCTGACGGATTGGTTCCAGTTGACACTGGAAAGGGGGAAAAAATAATTTAAGATAATTTTGAGTACTTTCTGATGCGGACTTTTCCTAATTGATCTATGTATTATTAATACGAGATACATATTTAAATTCACTATTCACCAGCTTCATGAAACCATTATTCTGCATACAAAACAAGCAGATATTTCCTTTCACTAGATATATTTTATCACACATTATTTAACAGTTGTCTCGCTCAAAACTTTTCACATCCATCTTCAAAAATCCAACCCTTTAGTCGTCTGATATTTATCGCTGGGTGTTTATAGCTGCGAAAATTATACCCCTAATGAGTTCCCGAATTCTGTGCCCGGGGACAGAAAATCCTATTGGCTATTAACAGTCAAGGAATTGTAAATTATTGTGTAGCGAGATCCCAAGTTTCGCCACAAGGACCTTATGTTAATACTGCTCGGAATGGGTCTCTACTTGTGTTTTTGTTTATAAGTGTTGCTGAATTTGATGTTTTGTTTTGATAGCGTAGTTGCGCTCTTAATTTTATGATGGAGAAATGAACGGTAATAGAAAAGGGTTAGTACTTACTCTTATTTTCTTACTATTCCAGGGTTCGACTGTACTATAAGGGTGAATTTTACAGCATTAAGTATGCTAACTATACAAATCGAATACATAGGGAAAAAGAATCTTCTCGGGCGGGACTCGAACCCGCGATCATTCCCTTACAGGGGGAATGCCTTGACCAAATCGGCTAACCGAGACACGCCCGATGTTATTCAAATTTCCCTTCTTATCAGTCTTCAAGGCAACGGTGGAGTCATCTACCGAGAAGATTATTTTTCCCTATGTATTCGATGAGCTATAAGGGTGGTTCAACCCAAAAAGCGGCAGTTGGTCCCATAAAAAATAAGTCAAATCAAGAGAAAGAGCTCTTTCTCTCCTCCAAACTTCTACTCCAAAATATAAGCCTTGGATAGAACCGGAACTACCACTGTAATTATGATGACTTTCAGACTTGTACTTGAGCGAAAAATATAATTAATCACGTTACTGTTTTTAGTGACGGCATTATGTTATAGTTTACTAACGCTAGTTTCCATGCTAACGAGATTTCAAATCACTACTTCTGGACTATACATTATTGAATTAATATCAGAAGGCCGTAGGCGAATCTAATAATAATGTAATCTTATGAGTGCCTCCAAAAATGCAGTCCAGGTGGCGGCACACTGGGAACATAGAATCTGAGAGTTGAGACGCCTTCGATTCGACAGAAGAAGAAGAAGAAGGCCTTGTATCGCAATACAATAGTTTTCAAAAATACACATACATACAATCACGCCTTTATCCCCGGAGGGTTAGGCAGAGCTGAATTAACACCCACATTTCACCAATCATAGTATTCGGTCCCACGTGTGTGGGCCTATTGCCGTTTGCTGGGCACTATTGTTGACTCGAGCCTATATCTGCGGTTGAGTCTGGCTGTATATATTTGCCTGACGTTAAACAGTCCTATCCCTTAGTCGCCTTGTACGACACCGCATGGGAAGAGATGGGGTGGCCCAAATTCTACTCTGCCGGGAACCACGCGGAATCAATAGATCCTAAATCTCACAAGTAACAAAAACGATCACGAAAACTAACGTAAAAATTGAAAAATCGTTTTACAAAAATCCCATTATGGCTATTTTGAGGTAAGACCACAATTGAATTTTGAACATCTTTTATTACGAGAATTGGCCTGTAGATCATCATAAACAGATATGTGTCTGTGAGTAATTGAAAGATCTTTTTTCGTATATTTCGGGCCATAACAAACAGAAATCGTTTTAAAACCAAAACATTCAAATCCTACAACCAATACAAGACACAACTTATTAATAATCTTCGATCGTCTCTCCAAGTCCCTCACGTCCGACTTTCAAATCAATTACTTGTCCTAACACCTCATTTTAATGTGTGTTTATATTCTATACTCCATTCTATACCCACTGCTTCTTAGAATCACATGTACGTGGTTCGTTTCTTCACCGATTTTTATCGAATTTTATCGAAACTAGTAATTTTTTCTTACTTCTTTCGGGCGGCGATTAAATTTTATGTCTGTATTTGATGGCTGATCGGTCGGGTCAGGTTTTTTAACGTATAACTTTTTGGTAACTGTTTATATCATGTATAATATTAACTGTTGATGTGTTGTCTGATCGGGTAAAATGTAATAGAGTTTTAAACTTGTGAAGCTTCTTGTATGTGGTAATATTACGGTCAATACTCAATGGTTAAGTTTAAGTGACAAAGTAAGAGACACTAATCCTCTCCCAAGTGTAACTGAAAAGATACATAGTTACGTTAATTACTATCGGAAAACGCGAATATATAGTAGCTAAAACGTAGGGCTAGGTTTAAACAATAAAATAATAACGAATAAATCCGATAGAGCCCGTTAAAATTGGTTTTATCAATAAGTGGTGAAATTTGGTCCAAAAATAGTTGAATACAGTCAGATACAAAGAGTAATCTTATAGGCACCATGCCTCCCAATCCATTACACGTATCACTTTCACCTAAGTAAAAGTTTAAAAATAATGAAGTTGTAAGTAAAAATACTGTTTACTCCTCACAGGTCCCTATAACCCGAATCTTGCCAACCTTCTATTGAATCGCAAGGTGCTTAACTAACTAGATCAAGGTCGGTTACTTTTTCTATCTGCTTCCTTTTTGGCAAAATGGTCACCCTTCGCTACTGGTCCCCATAGGTACAGTCGGCGTCAAAGTTATCCGGACGATCAAGTCTCAAAATGAAAACTGTTTTATTGATTTATTTAGTAATTTTGTTCGTTCGCTCCCAGGTTTACCATGGCACACATCAATGACTTTTCGATGCTTTTCGAAGTTATGTGTGTATTTATCGCAGTTTTATACGTGCCCGGTTAATGGCAATAGGCTCGCCGCCACCTATTACATTGGAACCTAAACATAAACTGGCGAAATGTTGGTTCCAGCACCTCTGCCTACCCATTCGGGGAATACAGGCGTGAGTTTATGTTACGTTATGTATATGTATGTAATTTTGTTTAAACTAAAGGTACAAAATATCAAAGCAATCAGTCAACTGAAAGGGGGTTAAAAAACGAAATTGAGATCATTTTCAATACTTTGTTCGTCAACATCTTTCTGATGATCACTGTACATGTTACAGTTAAATCTATATTTACGCAATTATATTGATTTTGCAATTTAATATCGTTTCGCTAAAGGCCTAATATGTTATCTGGTACATATCTCATCCATTAGTGAGGCTAACACGCAACACTCTTAATATCGATTTAATTAGACATTAATCAATTGGACACCTCTGTGGTGTAGCGGTAGAGTATTCGACTGCTACATTAAAGATCGCCGGTTTGAATTCCATTCAGTGTAAATATTCTTCTTCTATGAAGAACCTACTACCTCACGGACTCGAAGACGGCGGGCGTGCACTACTGAGCCAGTCAGCCTGTGACCACGGCCGGTGTAAGGGCCGGCGCCCAGTGCCGGCATCGGCAAGCATGAGGATTTGTATTTGTCGAATAACAATAGATCTTATTATTATAGATTTATGGTTGAACTTTAATTGGTAACCATAACGCTGCAGAATGCCGATCGATGCCGACAATAGTCGACGATCGTCATTGAAATTTCAATTTTATGATGATATTGATAAGATCTATTCTGCTTGGCCAAAAAAAATCCTGAAGCTCGCCGATACCGATAATGGGCGCCGGCCCTAACCTGGTTGAAACCTATACCATGATCGCTTTAATTCCCGTTATAATTATTGTATATAATGGAACGCGAGAGTTTAAAAGTTAGTTTATACATATACTCAAGCTTATAAATCCCCAAAGGGGCAGGCAGAGGTGTATTAAGACCCACATTTCACCAACAATGATTTTTGTACCCACATAATATGGGGTGAGCCTATTGCCGTTGAGCGGGGATTTAATCATGGGCTGTATGTTTACTGTCGGATGGAGAACAGCCCTATCCCTTAGTCGCTTTCTGGAACACTCACTGGAAGAGATGGAGTGGTCCGATTCTACTCCACTGGGACACGGCTAAAAGTAGGCATATATTTCCAAAAAAATGTTTAGGCCTAAGTTTATTCATATTCTAGAATACATCTGTAATTTACAAATCATTTATTTGAATATAAAAGTATACATTGAGTCAAATAAAATAAAATAAAATAACACAGGGCAGGGCACAGTTAACCTGGGCCTCGATTCTACTAACGCAAAACTATTGTCAAACCACAGAGATTGCAAAAAAGCGGCATTAAAGTTTAGACTTTATTTCTATACTCTAAGGTCCAAAATAAAATGACAAAAGTTTCATTACTCTTTTATTCACTCTGCTAACAGTTATTTAATATTGAACTTTAAATGCATCGATTTAAAGTCTATAATGTATTGCCGGTTTTTGCAATCTCTGCGATTTGACAATAGTTTTGCTTTAGTAGAATCGAGGCCCTGTGCTAATCAAACAACCCGCCCCTGATCGTTCCCGGTGCAAAAGTGCCCATCAGACTTGCTGCGTTGCCACGCTGGATAGCGATGGCCAACCTTTGCGCCAGGAACGATCCGGAACGAGAGTCACCAGTCGCCTCGGTGAGCCTCTGTCCAATCTCCAATATGTTATTAATATATAAAGTATGCATTTCTACAATAAGGCGCTATCGATGTGATCAATAACGGAATGCAAATTAGGTGTAAAATGGTTATATTAAATGGATATCAACATTTGATCTTATTTTTATTATACAAATATTGTCTTCAATATTAATTGGATATTATTGTAACATTTTTAAACTAAGTTTTTTGTGACAGAATTACTTTGTGTGCCAACAGCCTGCTGCATATTTTTGGAGATGACAATTCGCACACCAATAAACTAACTTAGTGCGAATCGCCTACAGAAAAAAAATTAAAGGATTCGATTCGCACGTTTTGTGATCAATTGTGCGAATCGTCCAAAAAGCCAGAGAAGAAAATGCGAACGTGCGCATGTGTAATGACAAAATATACGATACAAAAGCCTGCGCCCAAACAATTGAAGGAATTTTCACAGCATTACGTATGCTAACTATACAAATCGAATACATAGGGAAAAAGAATCTTCTCGGGCGGGACTCGAACCCGCAGTCTTTCCCTTACAGGGGGAATGATTGTAACATCATTCATTGATTCCGATAGTTCGTAAGAAAATCGGTAGATGACGCCACGTCGCCTTAAAGACGTATAAGATGAGAAATTTGAATCATATCGGGCGTGTCTCGGTAGCCGAATTGGTCAGGCATTCCCCCTGTAAGGGAAAGACTGCGGGTTCGAGTCCCGCCCGAGAAGATTCTTTTTCCCTATGTATTCGATTTGTATAGTTAGCATACTTAATGCTGTGAAAATTCCTTTAAATGATAAAGTAGTATAACTTGAACTCACGACCTTTCCCTTACAGGGGGAATGCTCTTCCAACTGAGCTATTGAGCCACACCTAAAAGTTCGCTTAATAAATGCTATAAAAAAGTCATTCAAAAAGTAGTATAAATTAGAACCATTACTTTATCTGCATAGTTAGGATTCTTACCGTTTTTTTTTAATATTTTACGATGTTAACTTTTTACGAATTTGAAATAAAAGAAAGTTGCCTTTCAAGAGAGGATATTTTACGATTTAATTCGTAAAAGAAATCTACCCACTGACTTACTTGCATCCATGCAGAATTAGTTAAAACACTCGTCAACATACATCACAGCCAGTAAAGTTGCCAACTACCAAAATTCTTCGAAACTTACCCAAATTTGTAATTTACAGTTGTTGCTATAGTGTCGATTCGGACGGCCGAGATAAACACGATAAAAGTTAACGATCGATATAACGAGCTCAATGTCAAATGTCACTCGTCGACTTTAAAGTGTACCGGCTCGACGCATAAATCAGTATGATATTCATATTTAATATAAGAATGGAGGAATTTATACAGAATTATTGCCGTTTCTCAGAATTTCTGAGTTGTGATGTGACGACTTGGTTAGTACTGGTGAGGGCAGAAGTGATATTAGGATAAATATAATTTGACTCATATTTTGAGCGCAGTGGCTTTGAAGACTAGTGTCTGCTAGTTTACCCTCCCCACACTCATCATCAGGAGGACGTTATCATACAATAATGTTAACGGGAATGAATGCGATCATGGTCATACAAAACTTTGATTTGCCTGACGTTTCAATCAGGTTACATCGGCCAACATTATTGTATATCATAAGAGAGCGATAGTTTAAAAGTTATTTTATGAAGACGTTGTATCCTGATTTCAGCCAGGGTAGCCGTTTCCACCTCCACTTCACACGCCACTTATCAGCCCGCACTCGCAAGAAATTGTAACTCATGGAACCTATTTCAGAAAAGAAGCCTAATATATGTTATTCCAAACTATATATAATCTTTCCTTCTACCAAATTCGGACCGATCTATTTTCTTGATTGAGCGTGATTGGCTAACAAACATAGAAATATTTTCGAATACATAGGGAAAAGGAATCTTCTCGGGCGGGTCTCCAACACGCGATCTTTACCTTACAGGAGGAATGCCTTGACCAACTCGTCTTGTGACACGAACGATGTGATTCCAAAAGTCGGATAAGAAGGGAAATTAGAATCACATCGGGCGTGTCTCGGTAGCCGAGTTGGTCAAGGCATTTTCCCCTGTAAGGGAAAGATTGCGGGTTCAAGGCCCGCCCGAGAAGATTCTTTTCCCTGTGTATTCGTTTTGTATAGTTAGCATATTTAATGCTGTAAAATTCATTCAATAGAAATATTTTCACAAACATTCAAATTTGTAATTATTTAGGATTAGAATGTACGATAACCCTATAAAACCTATTGCTCAGTCTTCCCATTATATCCTCAATGGAGATACAATACACTAAAACAACACTTTTACCTACATTTACCTACGTAGCAGATATTTCTTGACATATATTTTTTTTCTTGGCATTATACCGTGTGCGATGCAATGCCGCTTTGGTGTGTGGTCTTCCTAAATCTGTATTATTTATATACCAGGCAACTTAACACTTTTCCTCCCACCTGTCCCCAGTGGTACACGTACGGGTACTTTCAAGATGCCGAAATCAGATACACAACAACCGTACGATACGAATGTATTATTGCTTTTACGGTTACAGTAGAATTGTAACTAACTAGTAGCTCTCTTATTGAGAGATTGTATTTCTTTTTTTCTAGTACAAGTGTCTTTTTTTTTATCGTGCGAAAAATCCCCACGGATACCAACCCCACGGAGCCGGTGGAGGAGATTATGTCGGACTCGAACTGGCCAAAACGCACGCCGTCTTGGGTCTTTGGTTGCCGGAGGTGAGATTGCCAAAAGCATATCTCTCGCACCCCGACAGACCCAGGACCATCTCTTTCGAGATGGCCCCCTTCGGGTTGTGGGGACCATAGTGTCCCCATCTAGCCCCGGGTACAGGGAGGCGCACTTTGCGCCACCGCTGCTCTAGTACAAGTGTCTACTGAACACCTGTCCGGAATGAGTATGCAACTTGTTTGAAATTGTAAGTTGATATCGCCAGGTGCATTTTTTTAATTGGGGTGTAATCTTAACGATAATAGTATCATTAGCAGTTACCTATGAAAACATACATTCCGTTCAGTTAAAAATCTCCTAGCCATTTTTGGGGGGTTGGGACGCAACTCATACAAAAGTGCCCATTCTTCTTTCAGCCAGTTCCGTTTAGCCATTTTAACTTTTTAACATTTATAATATCTCGAAAAACGCCGGAAAAAATGAAATGCTCAAGTGAGACTCGAAATCACGCGGCGTCATCAAAATTCAATGTTTAAAAATGGTTGAAAAATCATTCATTGTTTCCAACGGTTCGTAAGAATGTTGGTAGATAGCACCACCGTCGCCCTTAAAGACGAATATAAAGAGAAGGAAAATTTGAAATGATTCAGGTGTGGCTCATTCATCATGGAAGAGCATTCCCCTTGTAAGGGAAAGGTCGTGAGTTCGAGTCTCACTTGAGCATTTTATTTTTCCGACGGTTTCGAAATTAAAAAGTTAGCATAATAAACGCTATAAAAATTCATTCAAAAAAGAAATAAAATATCTATTAGTATATTATAACTGTTAAAGTTACTAATATACTAATACTAACATACACTAATAATAATATTTAATAGTACTTATTTAAAAGCAGGATAGTCGGATTTATTTCCTATATTACCCCACACTCGAGTGGTTCAAAGCGGTTGTGCCGAGTCGGTTGCACAGTCGGCGCAATGTTTAATATAATTTTTATTAAAGTATGTGTTCAGAGGAGCGGAGCTATCTGGGGACTAATCGTCGCCTCTAGTGATTACCTTCACGTAATTATTTCAAGCGGCTTGCTGTCTTTGTTTGGAGTTAAAGCCGCTAGACAAGGCTATATAGCGCAGTTTTTGAAGTACCTTGGGCGTAGTTAGCTGAATAATTGACACTGACAATGTTAAAAGTCGTAAGTTTCCCCGTGATTATAGTTGCTGAAAACCAACAGAAATAATAAAGTATGAATATTTAAATAATACCAAATAAATCGTCATAGAATTTGTTGAAAAGAGATTTTGATATTTTAAACTATCGAATAATTTCAATTGTGTGACATCATTAAGGTAGAAATTGGCATGAAAATAGCTTATAACCTGAAAAAAGAACGTTGGAAATCTTTTTTCGGATTCACACGTTTGTAAATTTGTAGTACTTTACAATGACAATAAAGATATAATATTTCCTAATACGATCCTGCATTCATTCTTA
Source organism: Eilema sororculum (assembly GCA_914829495.1). Classification (NCBI taxonomy): domain Eukaryota; kingdom Metazoa; phylum Arthropoda; class Insecta; order Lepidoptera; family Erebidae; genus Eilema; species Eilema sororculum. The sequence continues at coordinate 19,528,643 of OU618536.1, forward strand.
CATCCTTTCTTGCATCGCCTCAAGTATTAAGTTCTTGCATCTAAATCTTATTCCCCGGAAACTTTATCCGTTTTCCATCACCGAGCACCCAAGCCACTTCCAGCACCGTACCACAGCACCACTATTTCATTACGGTAATCGTAATTTTTACGTAATGGGACCCGCCATGAGCCATGATAGTATCACGATGATTGCCAACCGCTGGTTGATTACTAAACGCTGCGGCTTGCCTTACCCACGCTCTGAAACAACCACTGAAGCTTCAAATGTGATCGTGATTCACAAGCTCAGAAGTCATTGAATTAATTGCAATGACCGGTAGCCATCACTGTGACATAATACTGTTTTTAGGTATTTTACCTCAAAAGGAAAAAAAACGGAATTCATATAGGATACACTTCGTTATCCGTATGTCTGTCAAGACATTTTTTCACGGGAATGTGTAAACGGATCAAGTTGAAATTCATAGCACATACTATAACGCTTTGAAGCCACGCAACAATCAAATTTCTACAATAAAGCCAACGAGACGAGAGAAAAAAGGTAAACAAAGCGACCATTACTGAGTTACGTTGCGATAACTAGCGATTATTTTTTCTGTCCTTGTCGCACATATCACACGTACGAGACAATGCCCGAGCGACAGCTGTCGTTGCGTGTTTCGTAGTACAGGAAAGCTGTCAGCACAGCGGTTCTAAACTGTCAGATCCGTCATCTTATGACCAATTTCATTCCTGTCTGGAACGCGCTTGAAGTGATACGTAATCATTTTCAATTAAAAAAGTTTGGAACCGTTGAAATTTTGTTTATCTTTTTTCTCTCGCTTCGTTGGCTTTACTTGAAATCAATGCAATCAAAATATATTGCGGTTTATGTAGCTTAAGTAACAAAACTCTCACTGCGCGAGGTCGACTTGTGCTTGATAGGCTTTTTTTGCACCATTTTGATGGCAGACAAGCATACAATCCATCTGATGGGAAGTGGTTGCTGCAGCCTTTAGACGTGAGCAACACCAGGAGTGTTACTCGTGCTGCCAATCTTCCAATACTCTTCTTGAAGAACTCCATATACTTATAGACTGCACTGCAGGGAGCATGAAGGTACATATTACTTTTGTTCCATATCCTTCTTGTAAGGTATAGAATGATGTTTTTAAGTCGATGTGGATTTTCAAAGTGAGTGTCCAGTGGGTACTTTGTGAGAGGGTAGAATCTTGGAGGTCGAGTGGGTACGTAGCCCAAATTATAAACTACTAGCTTTTGCCCGCGAGTTACTTTCGCATTTATAATATTAGTATGGATGTCTCCGTCTAGTCTAATCTACCCCTATACTAAATTTCATCAAAATCGGTTCAGTGGTTTAGGCGTGAAAGCGTAACATACAGACAGACAGACAGACGGAGTTACTTTCGCATTTATAATATTAGTGTGGAAGTATGGATTACCTTTTGCCCGTAGCTCCACCCACGTGGATGTTAATATAAATGTGTTAATCCAGAGTGTTAGCCAACTCCATATCAAATTTTGTTAAAATCGGTTTAGCCGTTTAGAAGTCAAAGAGTAACAGACATCCATTCATCCATCTATCCATACAAAATTTGCGTTTATAATATTATGAAGTATGAGGTATAAAGAAAAATACTCAAGAAGTCTCGGGCGGGGACAAAACTACATTATTGTATTAAACATTCTTTATAACTTGGTTCCCCAACCCATATAGCTTACCATTGTTTTATATGCAACTTTGTCGTATACCACTTTTTCCTAGAATGTACTTTTTTGTTGGAGTAAGTGGCATACAAACACAGCTATACTTGATATTTTCTTATTTATTGCTTTTTAAAGTGTTTTTTCAGTAGTCGGGTTTTAGTTTCCAAACTTCATAAGTCCCGGGTCCTATAAACGTGGCATGATAAGGCATCTGATGAGGCCGTCAAGCTGAGCGCCATCATTGTTAACATGGTACATGTTTACGATGGTGAACCTCTTTCCGAGACTTTGCCTTTAACTTACCATCAGGCGAGGTGAAGTCAAATTAACGAGTTCTTTTATAATAAAAAAGTTACTTATTTGATAACAATATCGTAGAATCTCATTTACACACGGCTATTTCAGATACTCAAGTATATTTACATATACTTGAGTACACCTAATATTTTCAACATTCTACACAATGCTATCTAGACACATGGTAAGCATAGCTTAACTAGCTTGTGCTATGGAATCTAGAATGCGGATAAACATACTTAAATACATTTTTTTTTGTAAATACGTACATATTATACATAGAAACATCCAGACCAATGCAAATAGCCATATTCATGCATACAAATATTTGCATTGAGCGGGAATCGAACCCGCGCCTCCTGCTTGGCAGTCGCGTTCACTACCGCCACGCCACGGAGGTTGTCATATTTTTTAACTGATTCTACCTATCTGCCGCCTATTACCTTCACTTCTCTTTATCATACAAACAATCATCACTCTCATTACAGCCCCTTCCCACAACTTGACTGATTTAACTTCGATTTACTTCGAAATCAGATTAATATGCACCTGAATCTTGTCAACTTCCCGTACTAAAGGTTCACCTTTAGCTACTGATAGTACATGACACGTCGACTGCTATAAATGTACCAATTACTTGTTAGATTATCATCTACCGCTAAAAGAGTAATTAAATACTATGTTCTTGAACACACTTTGTGAGTTCTGGTTGACACTTTGGAGTATAATAATTTGTAGTAACTTTTGAACTTTCGCGTTATCCATACTATATCCATACTAATATTATAAATGCGAAAGTAACTCTGTCCGTCTGTCTGTATGTTACGCTTTTTGATGAAATTTTGTATAGGGGTAGATTAGACCATGAGAAAGGACATAGGCTATGTTTGGTCGCGATAACCGACATCCACGCGGGCGGAGCTGCGGGCAAAAGCTAGTTTGATATAAAAAATCTTTAACGGGAATTAACGCGATTATGACTATGAATTAAGTTAAGGAACAAATCACAACTTTTCAGGAGAGCCAATTTTGGTTTTTACAAATTCATCTGTAACGTTTTGTCGCCTTCTCTAATCTTAATGGTGTCCATGACAAAGTTTCTTAAAATTTCCTCCTCTTTAAAACCATATGATAAAAAATTACTTAATGTGACTGGTTTAAAAAATTGCATGTTTCTTATCTTAATTCATACTTCTGGTATCGACATATTATCTTTTAATTAGGTAAATGAGTTTTTGATCGAAAGGCCAATTTTATTGTCGTCATTTATATCTGTTCAAAATTTACTGTAGGTATCAATCGCTCAAATGTTAAAATGATCATGATTTCTATGAAGTTTCACGTTAGTAGCACTGTGAGGTATAAGGAACTTGATTTCACGCTGGGGAACAATTTTGATTCTGTGGTTTTTTAAGCATTATGGTCTTACAGAGTCGGTACGTCCCTGGTGTTATACTCATCCATAGATCACGATAACCGCTTCCCATCAGGTGGCCTTTTTGCTTGTCTGCCACCAAGATGACATAAAAATTCAATACAGCTTCTCCCTCCCACCAACAGATGGCGCTAGCACCTTCTCTAGAACGAAACGATCGCAATTACGTTAGGTTCACGCACCGCTAACATTACGGCCACATCTAAAAATATACCGAGGGTAGATACAGATCTCAACTACTGCGTATCGACGTCGATCGCGGCCATCTTACCGGCTATAGATGATTCCTTTGAATTTTTTGAACATTTTACAACGACGTTTCTAGAAATTTAATTACATAGGTACAAATTACTGTGTGTATGCTTATGTAATGAGCTAAAGTAATCTGTTGTATTCATACGACTGAGTTTGTTCGTTAATCTGATATAGAATCTCAGGCTTTTCAAATTTTATATTTGGAATGTCATCGTCAAAATGCTTGACAGTTCGATTTGTGTTTGTCTGGATAAATTTATGATTAGGAAGAAATTACCCATATATGAAAACCACGTAGAAATATGAGTCAAGCGGTGTAAGTGTTAATCTGATATAGAATCTCAGGCTTTTCAAATTTTATATTTGGAATGTCATCGTCAAAATGCTTGACAGTTCGATTTGTGTTTGTCTGGATAATTTATGATTAGGAAGAAATTACCCATATATGAAAACCACGTAGAAATATGAGTCAAGCGGTGTAAGTGTTCTGAAAATGAGTACTGACGAGGTTGTATTGCAATATGACTATAACAGTAGCGATTGCCGACTTTCCCCAACATTAAGAAGATTAGCTGCTTCAGAGCGTAATGCGTCAGTAAACAGCTCTGCCAGATTTCAACTGATCGTCTGGCCCAAAGCTACTCGCTTTTTGACTATTAGTAAGAGTTGGGGACAAGGTATCCGAGGCGATTTCCGCATGTAAAAAAAGAGAGATTACTGATTCTTCTTGATTCAACTTCTTCATTTAACTACCCTTAACCACTACCATAGATGTTACTATGACAACAGGAACCAACGTGACGGCTTAACGTGCTCCTACGAGGCACCCAAACCAATGCATTCAACTCTTTGTACTGAACTGGAATTGAACCTGTTCCTTCAGCATAGCAGTCGTGTACACTACAGCCACGCTTGCTCATGATATTAAAAAAGCTAAAACTATCTTAACTATCACGAATTTCCAAGGCTGAATGTTTGAGCATTCCCTATCGGCCTCAACCAGCCCATTAACTATTGCTCCAACCCAATTACGTGACGCAACAGCCTCTACAATATATACCTCGTGACGTGTCACAAATTACGCAACCCGTTCAATTTTATTGTATACTTTGACAATAGATTGCACTGTCGCAGCCCATGTCTCAAAAATATATTGTTATGCATTTTGCGCCACACTGTGTAGATTATGATTTGTATCTAAATTACGTATGTAGATGATTGAAATGAAGGCTGTCTGTGTATCATTTCGGAAAGTATGTAAGCGCAATGATGAATTACTGGACTAATAATGTTTGAAAGATATATTGGGTTTACAAGAATCTGCTCAAGTTAACCTCCAGAGATACTCTAGATGACGGCTAGATCGCGGCAAATATTCTTTAGACTCCACCAAAGCTTACATCAGGTAGGGTACAGTCAATTTCTTTTTCTTCTTCTTCAACCCGTAGTCACCTAATGCTGTGTAGGTCTCTTCCAATTCCCTCCACTGTTGGCGGGACATTGTTTTCGCTATCCAGTTCTTCCCAGCAAACTTGACTATGTCGTCGGTCCACCTAGCTGGCGGTCTGCCTACGTTCCGTCGTCCCTCCCATTTTTTACGTACGTTTACGGCATATGTAGACCGCCCACTTCTATCTCCTTCTAGTTATTACTATAGCTATGTCGGTCAGCTTAGTCCTACTGCGGATTTTGGTGTTTCTCGCTCTGTCAAGAAGCAAAACGTCAATTACCGAAATATTAAAAAAATTGGTTATCAGTGCACCTGCCAATGTTGCGGCTCTGGTTGAATCTTATTTCTCTTATCAAATGGCAGTCATTTGCAAATAAGCCGACATTCCAATCAAAAACCACATTGCCCCATTTTTACCACATTTTCACTTTTTTCTTCAAAATATGTGCCGAAATAAGTGTCCAGCACTTTGAAGTCTTAGATTTATAGATAATACAAAACAAAAGTCGTACCAACCACAGACAAGCTATTACAAAACCATAATATTCCCATAGTTGACACAATGGCGGCTCACACAACTCGACACATTTCAATAAACTCGTACGCATCTATCAATTTGTCACTCCGTCATCAGCACATGAATGGGGCTCTGTGAACCGTGGACTGCCATAGATTATAATTGTACAGACTGGCCAACATTCTTTGATGTTTACAGAAGATGTTGATACTTTTTGAGTTCAACAGTTATCTAAGAAAAGGAAGGGGATATAAGTCTTCAGCATTATCATAAATGATACAAAATGTTTGCCTTCATTTTTTTAATAAGAATAATATTAGCACCGATTACTAATATTCCCTCTAACCCCTCCACTTAAGCTAAATTGCTTGTGCTAGGAGTTTGCTTGCACTAGGGTTCATGCGATTTCTGTTGAGAAAAACATAAAGTTTGGATCTATTCATCTCTAATACTATGCCGTATTATACAACACCTACTACTTATTTTAGAAGTTAATAAAACCCATACACGTGTTTTCCTCTTTCTACAGTCCCAGGTTCTTCAAACGGGATGTGAAAAAGTGGATGTTATAACACTTTCCCCCAATATCTAAAATACAAAATTATGAGGCTCTCTCTCTTTTGGATCTAAGCCATCATCGTTTTAAAGTATTTCATGTCAAATGTAACTTCAATCACCTTTAACGAATCAGTTGATTCCTCAAAAAACCTCATTAGTTTAGGCACTATAGTTAGTAAAATACGCAAATGTATCTACATGGACTACCTAAATCATAACTCTTTTGACTTCACCGCAGTCTGATAGAAATACTATACATTTCCGCATACTCGTATTTGTTCGCCGAATTATCGGTACAAACCCCTTCTCTCAAATCAGTCAGCCATAACCACAAAACTCAAAAGTTGTATACCATTTGAGTTGTATGAATTAATGTTGTTCTTAGTGGTATTGGATGGGAGGCGGTGGTTAGCCGCGGTCCGCTGGGCACCGATAATTGTCCACCTGATTGACAACACCGATGTGTTACAAAACTGATTGATACACATTGTTTGGGAGACTGACAAACATGCTTGTAAGTCCAGCATGTTCGGATCCCCACTGATACCAAAGGAGCCGGTGAAGGTGGTTATGTCGGACTCGAACCGACTAAAACGCACGCCGTCTTGGGTCTTTGGTTGCCGGGTGCGAGAGATATGCTTTGGGTAATCTCATGCTTGTCTGGATTTTTCGCACTAGCATTTTACCCATTAATACTTACCGTGCCTACTGTGTGTTACTACCTTACTTGCCTCTTACTGGAGGAGGAGGTAAAATCTTCGGTACTATCAAAAATCTTACAAAATACAGATTGTTGCTATTCGCCTTTTTGAAAAGTGAGAGGTAAAGTTTTTTTTTTTTTTCATTTTTTCTCAGGTTTTGGTTTTCAGGTGAAGGTTTTGCAAAATGTACGAACTGGGTTATTGTTATACCACTCATATATGTGTGATACATAAATGTATATGTGTGCATACGAGCTTGGTATAGATGAACATACTGCATTCACATTAATTAGTGGGATCAATGGGTAAAAAAATCCATGAGTGGGATTGAGGGGAGCTATTAAATGTCAACGTTTTTGGGAGATACTTGATTCTTAACAGGAGGGTAGTATTTCCCTAATCAAGTTTGTACTTGCATTTTGGGAATAGTACCAATGACTTTGTCATTTACCTTCAAATCATGTGATAACCATACCATATTCGGTAACCTTTTAACGCTGTATACCTACCTGACAATGATTAAAAATCTGTGGATCTCATTAAAATATTATTTTTTGAGTCTTACACATAGATTTCAAATGATAGGCATTTTCTGATAATCAAACACAAGTGATTCTGATTTTTGCCAGCCCAACAAGTTGGCTCAACAATCTTATCAGCCGTATAACTCAACATCGTTTAGTCCAATCTACCCACTCGACCGAATCCTTGTATTGTTTGAATTCCTTCAAACACATAATTTGTATTCATATTACAATACAATACAATTCGATTCCTGCTCATATGCATCCCGAACACCACACTTTATGGTAAACCTAACATTAAATTACAGTTGCAGGGCAGTCTGTGAAGCATAGTTGAATTTTTAATAAAGTCACAACTTTGTGTGGTTGTAGATATTTGTATGGGAATGCATTGACAACATTCGAATGTTGTCATGAGAAAATTATTGATTGACTGAGTTGTTATTGATGGAAGAATAAAACGTGGTATCATTTAAGGCTACTTCTTCTGTTTGTGTCAACGATTCACTTTATATATGACTACACTATTCGGGAATAAAATTCTGCCATATTAATTGCGCTGTCAGTGGCTTTATTTAAGTCGTCTTTAGTGCATGAAGTAGGACATAAGGGACACGATACCAATGCGCCATGGACTAGACGGGGGCACCGCAGTCACATGCAATTAAGCCCGGGTCTCGCATTCCCCATCTACAAAGATTTTATCTAGACCGACCAACCTGTGTACGTAGATGATTAAGAGACTTCCATACGGGCCAAAGGAGGTTCTATCCGGGAGGTAGTTTTTCCTGGGGAGGTAGGAAGTCCGAAGGTAGTGGTTGTTTTTCTTTCCATAGGAAAGATCTCATCGTGCCAGGATGTTCGTGTGCGGGCTACAACTGCTACTGCTATTGACTTTTTGTAGCTGAACATGGCATAATCTCAGCACCCATACCTAAATACCTATGGAATATCGACTGATTGTTAGTTTTAAGGATGGCATCCTTACCTACTATACAGAGGGTAAAAACGAAACCCTATTCATTAGGGATATCACTGTATCTCTCTATCTCTGTCTGTTACCATGGCTGTATCTCATAAACCCCATGAAATGTTCACAAATGCAACAACAAATTCTAAAAACAGAATGGTACGGAACCATTCATGCTATAGTCCAACACGAACTTCGCCAGTTCTTTTTATATAGTAACTAAATCTCCAAAGTTCAAAGCTCTTTAAAAAACTCAATTCAGGTGAATCAGTTTTGACCTTTACAACACTGACCACTACACCAACAATTTGCCAGTCGCCCATATCATCAACCCATCACTATAATGTGGGGGCTGACAGCTATAACACAGCTACTGACGTGCACCGTAATAATTTCAATGTCATGTTTTTTTCTCAATAGAATTCAATAACGCGCCTTTGTCGTAGGAAAAACTTTGCCATAAAAATGGGAGGATGTCACACCGGAGTGTAAGGGGTATTATGGGGAGTATGATATTGTTGAAACTTGACGATTTAAGGTATACCTTCAGCAAACCAATATCACCAGTTCCCCTAAACTAGTGACATTTCGTTTTTCGACGTATTTGTGGAATAGAACGATGAATCTATGAGATTGATTCGTATTTTCTGGTATTTTCACATTGATGACGTTTATGACATTCGTCAAACGACTATGTCAATCCCAAACATTGATAAATCTATTCTATTCTATTGTACAAAAGTTTACACTGTTTATACTGTTGAGTGATGGCACTTGGTGGAATCTGCTACACATATTAAGTAAGACACTTTGTACTTTTCCACTTTATTTTATTTTGCACCTGACCGGTTTCGCCTCACGGCATTCTCAAAGGTATGATGTAAAGTAAACTGTTTCCAAGGTTATTACAATATTGTACAAAAGTACAAAGTGTCTTACTCAATATCTTCATTACACTCTTCACCGTACATCTCGATATCTTTTGGACTCAAATCAACCTCATCAAAAAGTTGGAAGACTTGTAGAGACGAGTACGAGGACCTCATCTACAAGTTGGACGAGGTTATAAGGTTTCACACATTCAGTCACTCTTTAGACTGGGGAGTCAGAAAGCCTAAACATACCAAATCGTAGAATAAAGGTGTGGCATAATGCAGCATAGGCACTCGGATAAAGAAGAGATAGTAGAGATGTCACAGGAATTGAAAATTCTACCTCCTGAAGACTATGCCGGTGTGATAGTCATCCACTGCCATTTAATAGCATTTCTATTGTAACACAAAACACGACCGACAGGAAGGCAGACATCTAATTTGACGTTTGACATAATTCCACCACCGCCCATTATATTTTGACAAAGATACTGTTTGACATATTATTAATTATGATTCTTTCTTAATTCCCATTGAATAGAGTCCTATATTGTTTGTCGTTGCAGTGATCGTGAATGATATGGAAATTGAAAAAAGGGCTAAGTACACTGCTGGACATAGGACACTCCCAATGTGCGCCATTTCTGCCGATCATCTTATTGTTCTTAGTACGTTTTAATTAGCTCAGCATCAACTGTAGACCTTTCAATTGCGATCAGAGTTAGAATAACTTGAGCACGATACAGCCGGGACACTCAGTCCTGACCTGGATAATATCTGATGATATAATTGTGAAGACAGGTTCATAGATTTGACAAATTTTCTATACAATCTGTGCTCAGATAAATCGAGCTTAAGAACTGAATGTTATTGAAAAATACGGGCCTAAAGCATCATATTCTTGAGTTGTTTTGATTGCATCTAAGTTTGTCACCTTGGAATCCTTATCATTAAACTTATATGGGAGTGGCTCTCTATGCTCTCTGAGGCACGGGAAGATCTCAGTTTATTGAGAATGGTCTTCTAGTTAGTCCTACCCTCTTCTTTCCTATACTGGAAAACACGTGCAGGCTTAGATTTCACCCGCATACAGTGCAAATTCTATCAAAAACCAAACGGTTATGCGACTCATTTCTTTGACGCACTATAATAATGCCGTCTTGGAATAATGAGCCAGCACGTGGTGTTTCCTTCTTCCTGCAGTCCCGGGTCCTGATAAAATATCTGATCAAATCTGGCTAATATGTTCAACATTCAAAACTTGCATCTCAGGATCGTAAGGCCGACTCCTCAAACACAGACACCAACATTCTGAATCTGTTGTTATAGTAAGTACTTTTTATATACCTGCAGTTCTGTCATAACAGGTCTGAAGATTGTCATATTTACTTGTTTCTTACAGTCTCCAATTAAGATGGCATGCTAACTACGTCACTTCTTATGGATACGGACTTAAATTCAGTCAATTATATTTTTATTTCTTTATATCATATTATTATAATAACAAGGCCGTTTAATCTTCAATCCTTTAGCGTGGTAATTGGTTTACTGCAATTAGGTATTATACCATAAAGTACACACTTACTGGCTGGGGTTTATGGGTCTCTTTGGGAAATATGGCCCGAAGGGTAGATCATCTGCCCGATCAACGGCATCCCCTGCAGGCAGTAAAAGAGGTCCTTCAACGATCTTCGGCGATCCAGCCATTCTCATCTGCAAGCTGTACATCTACTGATGAACGGGTGGGGCTCTAATGCAGGCTTTCTCCTCGAAGTTGGAGGTTCCAACGCAGTTGCCCCCCTAAAAATCAAAATACGAGTAAATCACACCAAAAGGGAAAAGGAGTCCCTAGGAAAATGGACTACGGACACCATGATGTAAACATCGCGTGGTTATTGACCGGTGTGTGTAACCGGTAAAAGGATCGAACCCGTACCCCCTACGTTACCGTAATACGTTCACTACCTCCCCACCACAGAAGTTGTATCGTGCACGTGCCAACTATATATTTACCAATAAAAAGTGACCTTGTCAGCGATTGACCTGCCAGACAAATCTGGTTGACTCAACCCGAAATTTCATCAACTCACCTAACAATGTTATTTCTACTCACCAACAACATGTTACAGGACTTTTAACCTTATGACCTTAGTAATAATGATTATAGTAAGATTTTGTGGTGATATTTTGAAGAATGACTCACACGTTCCTAGACTAGAGAGTAAAGATGTTAGTTCCTTTTAAAATGAGTCCACTTGTCCAATGTCTGGTAGACAGGTTCTTAGTCATTGTGTAAGGAGATCATATTGTTGTTCTTTTGTAGGGATATTAACCAATTTGGTAATATTTTTGTATAACCCTGTAGACGTAGAAGTAAGCTACAAGACAAGCAATCTTTTTTTGAATCGACTTCTATCAATCAATCAATTAGCCAATCGCAGTCCTCTGCTGGACATAGGCCTCTCCCAATGTGTGCCATTTCACCCAATCCTCCACCTTCCGCATCCAGTTAAGCCACTTTTCTCAGGTCTTCAATCCCTATGACACCCCGTCTTCTCGCGGTCTCCACTCTAGGGCTTGTCTGCTCCGTGGATCCATCGATTTCTATATAGGCATAGCATACTCAATTCAAATGTTTATTTTTATGTATATTCGGTCATAACTCCGACAAACAGAATTGCAAAATTATTGTAGTCGTTTCTTCTACCTCAAATATCACACTGTATATTGTAACACCAAAGGATTTTTTCCACATTTTATTTCTCTTCCCCTTTTGTCTTCCATACCGTCTTTCCCAAGCGATAAGTCTGCTGCTGCTCATTGGACTAAGAGGAACTGTACGAACCTAGTGCATTGCTCCACTATGTTTTGTTAACTTAGCATTATTTACATTACATTATTCATGCCATTTACTTTAAGTTCAGTTCGCGTTCGACGACTATCGACGAACCCCGCGTACAGCAACAGTTGTCGTGTATCACATCCTATCTATGAATATATTTAGTCAGTTAAATTTTACTTCTGTGTTTTACTGAACTATTTGTAGAACCCTAGATGTGCGAACCGTACAGGAACTGTAAAATGTCAATAAGTGTAAGATGGTCTAATTTTATATTCCATAAAGGAATCCGTTACTTATCCTTGTAAATCTGATTTTAATTCCCTTTCGACATAATTTCGTCACACGTGTCGAAGATAATCACTATAGCCTGATTACGCCAGTGGACGTTTATTCAGGCTACGGTTACCTGCGGATGAATGCTAAACGCTAATTTTAATCTAAGATTAGTATCCACAGCCGCCGTTCCCACGGATCATCTGCGACCACAACTCTTTAGAACTCCGAGACGAACTCATTACGACGCGAGATAGAAGTTACATCGGTCAAGATTTTGGCGTAAATGAATACTGGAAAGAATTTTGCGGTGTATTTTTTTTGTATACTTTAATAGAATTATCATTTTTATACCATTTAGATGGCAAACAAGCACGTAGCCCACCTGATGGGAAGTGTTTACCGTGGCCCAGGGGTGTGATACTTCGTGATGCCGCCCTTGTAAGAACCTTTGCTTCTACTGGTGTAAATCATGTTTCAAAGCAGAAAAATAGATGTGAATTACCTAATATTAGATTAAAATTTTAGGTGCTTTTTTATTTTATACCGTAGCATACGTTTAAAATAGTTTTATTGACGTAAGCTTGAATAGTTACTGTTGTGTTGTGTAAGAAAACAACTTAAAATCTAAATTTTATTTGATTGAGACTATAATAGCAAAAAATATAACGCACCCCCAGGGAAACAAAGGCGTAAAACGAAATCACTAACTTTACAGGAGAGCAAAAAAACTGTTTAATCAGATATATCTACTATAGTTTTGTTGCTATGTTCTTTTGTTATATACCAAAAAATAGGAAATAAATCAACCTTTTTTTTGTTTATATATGAAATATCTCAATGATCTAGTTAATAAATAAATGAATCTTTAAAGTTTTACGGACATTTTTCCTATTTATTTCCGACTAATCCACGAACGTAAAGATTCTTACTCCCCTCATCGTTTTCTAAATAATCATTATACTGTAACTATTCACGGTTACGCCTTTTACAAAATTCCATACTATGATGAAATACAGAGGGTAAGTACTACTTACGCCATTTTTTGCTTAATTATGGTTTACATTATCGAAGTGTATGACATATTTACAGCTTTATTTGTTAAAAAATAAAGATTAAATATAATGTTAAGTCCGAATATAGACTTTTTTAATAGTATTTTTCTGATTATCCATAACTGTAAGGAATGTTAAGCCCCTACATAAAATATATTTCAGTGGTGTAATAAAACAAGTATTTAGAAAATTGCACTTTATTTGTAGTATTAGACAACAGATCCTGTTATATAATAGAAAACTAACAACATTGAGTTATAATCATTCTGAAAAATACAACTTAAAAAGATAACATCTTAAATTTTTCGAAAAAATCTCACAAATCCAGCAATAATTAAACTTTTGAAATTATTTATCATCTCAATTGGTAATCATACAAAAGAGTAATCAATCATTTGTATTGAAACATAAAATAGGATTCTCACTTATATTATTAATTAATTAATCATACGTACCTACATAAGGTGCTAAAGTTATAAAATGACTATTTTTGTTCTTGAATTTTAAATTCAATTACAAAATAGAAGATTCTTGATTATGACCATGACATAAAATAAAAAAGGTGTCAGCAAATTTCCCTAAGGCCAGTGTAACAAGGGTGAGCCTCAAGAAGCGTTGGCAAGAAATACAGGCCTCACAAAATGGCAAAAATAGAACACAATACTCAATTAAAGTAAGTAAATAAAAATTTAAATAATAAAGAAGTAGGTAAGTGTTTCATTATATAAAATAATAATTTGTTTACATCGAAAATACACAAAATCATCAACATCACAAATGAAGACTAAAACATGTATTTGTGGCTAGATTAAAACATGTTTTAGTCTTCATCTGAATTATCGCTTGGCAATAGATTACGGGTATCGTTTTCAGATGTCAGACTCCTATAAAATCCTTGATAATGTGCCGGAATAGCATTTGAGTCACATAGAGTTTTTAAATCATTGTACAACGCAGTTGACACTGGTAATAATTCATTAAAAGCAGTTTTGAGTACAACATCCGATTGAGTGGATTGGGTTTTCCGTGTTCTCGATGAACAATATTTTTTAGTATCTAATTCAAAATAATCACTTTGCTCGAAATCATATTTGTAAAATAATTTACCAGGAGCGTCAGGAGTAACTTTGACCTCTTTTAACTTCGAAAAATACACTTTCTCACCTCTAGTATCTTTAGGCCAATTTTTATTCGAAGATATTAGTGATTTAAAATCATAAAATAAATTCTGGGACATTTCAGTCACAACAAATCTCTTATTGACCTTAGCGTTAATGATAATTTCGTATATTTGGTCAGGTGTATAAACGACTTTATTTTTTAAATTCTTTTCTACGCAAGCATGCATACAGTCCCCTTCGTTTTGCGTATGACCTGTTTGTAAAAATCTATGTACTATATCCAAATTTAATGTATAAGAAGCATGCATATACATCGCAAATATAAAGCGATTTCTATTCTGGCCTGAACAATTATCAAAATATAATGACACTGATTTGATACCATTCTGAGCTTCTTTTTTGAAAAAGTCAAAGAGACAGCTTGAGATATCATTAGCGCCTCTTTTGGCTATCTGTGCATGCCATAAAAAACAGTTACCTTGTAAAGATAACAAATTGTATATTGTAAAGTTATATACTGGATATTTCCTTTTGTAATGAAAAATACCTACGTTAGATTGTGGCAAATTTAGCACCTTTTCCAAATCAAACACAGCAACAGTTTTAGTCTCAGGATTTGATGAAGATTTTTCGTCATCTTTTATTTTCCGTACAATAGATTTATTTTTTAAATGATTTTCGTAATTGTCCTTTAGTTCAATCTTACGGTCAGGGTCAGCATTTTCATAAATACTACATATCTGACACATATCCTTCTTTGGCTTAAAAAATGATAAGTTAAATTGCGAATTAAAAATATTACTATATTGGTATAAACTTGCTACTTTTACTGTGTTCAAACTTTCGGACATCCAAAGTGCATATAATCGATGCATTTTGGCCAGGTTTAAATCAGAAGCGAGATATTGACGGCTTGTTTGTTTTCTTAAATAGTGTGATTCGATACATGGAAATGATTTTATGTGCTGTATTACACTTTGTTCAGTTTCATCACTTGTTTTATGGGGACGGTTGGCATGCTTTCCGCATAAATCCTTTATTTGTAGGTTATTTGTGTATTTATTCATAGCTGAGTAAACAGTTTTTTTCTTTAATACCGAAAGTATTTAAAAACATTACTTTACATACTCTAACTCTTGTAAGATTAGCATCTTTACTAAATGGTAGATAATAAATTAGTGTACGAGATCTAACCCGCTTTCTTTGAACTTTCATAACTTTAGGCTCTTCAACTTCTATATTATTCAGAATATAAAGCCATTGTTTTTCATGGTCTCCTATAGCCCAATAATATCGAAATAGCTCAGAACGAAGTGCTTGAGTAAATGTATCATAACATTTCATCTTGCATTCGCAAGGACTATCTAGTTCCTTACATGGCCGTAATTTCTTTGTATTATTGCTATGATATTCCATCCCATCATTTTTTAATTTTTTTTGCTTACACTTAGACCACTCCTCTGTATTTTTTGTCCTCTTTCTGCATTTAATATTACTTTCAGACTTTAGCAAAGCCCGAGAAGAACCAGCGATATCTGTTACATACCTTTGATCACCATTTGTACGACAGTCCGTTGTATAAATAATATTAGTATTAGAATTATCATTATGAGAACAGGTGTTTTCGGAAGCATAACTAGTACTAGGTAGCAACATATTTTGCGAGTTAATATTATTATATTCTACGTTGTCAATTCGGTTAGCTGCAATTAGGTCTAAATATACCCTATGCTATTATGCTTATTATGACTAATATTGTTAAATTCTACTAAATCATTGTTAATTGGAACTGGTTGTAATGGTGTTATTGTTTGATCTAACATAGAAACAGCTTTATCGCGTATACAAATCGGATTTGATAGCAAACTAAGGTAAAAAGGTAAACAAACAGTCCGCACGCGCGCATGCGCTGTAAGGATGAATAGCTGCACGTTACGACTTGTTTGTGTGGCGTGTTCGTGAGTACGTCCGCGAACTAAATAATTTTATGTACGGAAAAAAGGCGTAAGCATGATTATTTCAAAAATTATGATACAGGTGTACACGTAAACAAGGAATACGGCATTTTATGTTTGATTATTTTTAAATATGATGAGATGTAATCAGTATTATTTTTGGAAATTGATTTTTTTATTAATCAAGAAATAGCATATTAGGCAATACATCTATTAAATGTTTAAATTATGAAATGAAACAAAAGTTTGAGTGCGATTAAGTATATTTTGATTCAATTTTACGTGCGTATGCTGATTTAATGACTTCTTTAATTGTAAAAATATTAATAATTTAAAACGTCTAAAATTGGTATTTTGGTATAAAATTCTATTTAACGCCAAAAATTTAACGGAAAAAATTGACCATATATATTTTGACTAGTACTATTCAAAACTCTAATAAAAAAAAATTGACGTATCTACACTTACGCCTTTGTTGAACTGGGTGTGCGATAACTTAAAATCAAGTTAATAGTTAGGAAAAAAATTGTCAATTATGTAAGAAGTATAAAACTATATTTAGATTCGAATTATAATATTATATCGGATCCACAAATAAATAAAAACTAGCAATTAGTTTTCTGGTAAAAAGAGCAATAAAATTCCCGCCGAAACAAACCGTGATTCAAAATAATATCATGTAACTTCTGCTCCGTGTCGAGCTCAGTCTAAAAGGTGATACATCCAAATTGAGCTGCAACTATGAGTGAATTAACGCAATTTACAGCGCGTGTTGCCTTACATGATGGGATGAGTAAACGCCACATTTGAAAATAAAGAAATATGCTCCTGTCAACATTCAATTGGTCTCGTCCTCTTGATTCAAGTAAAACATCAGGTACAAAGAATTTTTATATAAGGCAATTTTGATAACAGATGTAATCTAATATATAAAATTCTCGTGTCACAGTTTTCGTTGCCATACTCCTCCGAAACGGCTTGGCCGATTTTGATGAAATTTTGTGAGCATATTGAGTAGGTCTGAGAATCGGCCAACATCTATTTTTCATCCCCCTAAATGGTGCAGCGGGAACGGGATCTGAAGCCACGAGGGTAAGAAAAAATTGGCGGTACGAAGTTCGCCGGGGCAGCTAGTTTTATTATATTATTAATAGAAATACGATAGCTGTTGCAATAGACTAACTATATTTCGAAGTTTAAATTACAAAGATAAAATACATAGACAACTAGCATAGAATAATTCATTCCATAATAAATGTACTTAATTTAATTTATTAATTCGATTCCAAATTTTCCTTTTAATCTATGAATTACACCTAGATTTCAATTTAATTTAATTCATCAATTGATTTTTAATTTAATTTCACGTAATAATCTGTTTGACATTAATATAATTTTCATCTATTTTGATTATGTAAAACTATCATACTAACACTAGTTTTGTTTAAGTTACACTTGTTACTAACCCAGTATGGATCGTGTGTTATCTGAATTAAAATTATTTGAATTTGAATTTGAATAGAATAAACTCCAGATACTGGTGCTAGTGGTTATAAGAATAGGAATATATTTGATATATTTTAACATCTCTTATCAAAATAATCTGACATCTATGTAATAACAAATGAATATAAACTACACCTAAATAATATTTTGAATGCCTAATTTTATAACATAATACCTAGTAATGTTTCAAACTACTTAATCCTTTCCTTAATAAGTCGGCAGGCATTTCAGTAGTTGGCAGATGTACAATCTTTACTAAGTTATTAGTAACAGTCTCCCTGATAAAGTGGACGTACATCTATGTGTTTAGATCTCTTATGGGTTTTCAGTTAACTTCTGAGCCCATTGGTTGACATTTTATATAACAATGGTGTAATTACAGTCTATAATTTCAGAGAATAAATTTTTCAAATATATAGCCTCCTTACAAGCTTCACTTACTGCCGTGTACTTCAGCAATACAGTTACTAGCGATTGCCGTGAAATACTGATATCCATAGAAACTTATTCTTAAGATGAAAAATTAATATCATCATTGTCAATGCTAATTTAAATTGTAATTTGAAACGGACTTTTGAAACTTGTCGTAGTTTGATATTATTAATTGTTTAGTTGGTTTGATAATAACTTAACTTAAAGCTGTTCTAACTAATATTGAAATACTTATTGAAATTACCTCAATCGAATTTAATGTATAAAGAGATAGAAAATCCGATTATATGATAGATAGATAAGTTCTGATCCTGAGATACAAGTTTATAATAAACTTAGTTCAGGGGAAGAAGCAACAATTTGTAATGCATGCAATTAATATAAGATACCCATGTAAGATCAACTAAGTGATGTATTTAAAAAAATGTACTTTATGATGATGATGAAATAAATAAATAAATAAAATAAGTGGTTTTTCAGTAGCATCCAAAGTTTGCACTTTAGAGGCTGGGGTCTGATTATTATTTTTGAGAGCTATAATAGTTTTTCTAAGTATGATTGCTGTCTAAACTCCTGCCTCTTGACTGCACCAGAGCCTCGTCCGCTAATTAACTAAACTAAAAGGTGTGTAGAGGAACGAGGTGTGATGTTCCTCCAATACAAAGGGAGGATACTCCGACCAGCCAAGGTGATCACGACTGGCGGGCCACGGCCCTACGATTCTCGTTGGGATGAAGTACATATATTGTACCAGCAGCGCGACAACTTCACTTTCGCGATGCAGGATTCGTAGTGACGTAGTAGTTCAGCTTGATGTCACTAGATAGCGCTCGGTACAATGTGGTATCGCCACAGGTGCAGTAACTTGCAGGTTGTTGCGGTCTCAAAGATGTTGGTAGACCTGAGGTGCTGAGATGAAGAGTGTCATATGTTTTCCCAACTAGGTATAACTTTTTTTTAAATCTTTATTGAAATATGTCCAATGATCATTATGTTTAGTTCAATTAACAACCGGTATGTGCAAAATTTCATCAAGATCAAACGGACATGAATTTTATTGCTTTCTTAGCTTGTTAACGACCTATTAATGAAATTATGAAGATCATTAGGAGATGCCAGTGTTCATCAACTATAGCTGGAATGATGATATCTGGAGATTAGATCAACTAATCCGTAGTAAAAATAGCCTGATCACCATCCCCACTCCTCCAGGTGTCACAGATACTTGGAAAAGACACATTGACCGTGAGAACAAAAAATCCGCTCAAAATATGAATTTTTATGAGTTCAAACGAGGTGCTAAATGTTGACACTTAATATAACACTAATATTTTTAAAACAATAATGACACAACTCCAAATATATGACATTTTGAAATGGAACCCTATTGCTTTAAAATTATGGAGCTTTTTTAATGAGACTTAAATCAAGAGGTGTTTGGTCATTGCAAGTTATTTTTTATTACCAGATTTTAAAACAAAGATAGTCAGGTTCAAGGAAAATAGTAGATGTTATCGATATATTATAAGCGTGAGTCAGAACGTTAAATATTATTGGGTAAGATGACCAGACAATATGGCTGCCGCGCTTGACTTTTGACTTGGTATATTATTGCAAGTTGTTAAGATTCTAAACTTTGATTTATTTTCTGCCGTCTCGTATTTCCTTAAAACCCTACGTATTTTTCGATCTAAAGTTTGGACCTCATCTATATATGGGTTTAAAATAAGATCGTACGGTCAAAATCAAAATAAAAAATAGTTTATTCTGCATAGACCATTAAATCGGAACTTACAAAACGTCAACATAAAGTAAATATTAAATACTAACAAATATTAGTAAATGGACCACTGGTTCGAAACGCGGCCCAGACCTGTAAAGACGGAAGGTGGTTTTTGAAGTCGAACAGGACGTAACCCCAGAAACTTCATCGCCTTTGCTATCTAAGAGTAGGCTGCTTGACTTGACCGAGCCCACACTAAAATATATTACTTACATTAAGACACTAATGCACACTTCCCTGGTGTTGTACTCGTCCATAGGCCACGGTAACCACTTTCGATCAGGTGGGCCCTGTGCTTGTGTACCACCTGAGTGATATAAAAAAAGCATAGAAAATATACACTGAGCAGGAACCGAACTTGCCCCCATGACGCATTATTGCAATAAAACTACAAAAATATCCGCAGTTCCTTATTGTTAACTACTGCTTAATAAGTTGCACGTAACTCTTGAAAATTGATGTGATTATCCAGTTTTAAACGTATTTACGGAAAAGTTCAAAAATAAATGTTGTCCACGGCACGTTTCTCAAAAGGACGAACGAGGGTATGCCCAAATTTAGACACCTCTGATCAGGAAACTGTGTTATCTTGAATGGCCATATGTTTAACATACAACTTTAACGATAAGATAACTAATTCCAAGGAAACAATACTTTTTCACACTCCAAAGAACTAGTAACATGCTAATAAAAATAATCAAAATAACTTAAATACCGATCTAATAGCAAAATCTTATTTTGTCATTAGCAAAATTACATTTTTCGCTACCAAAATTGGTTATTTTAGAAAACAAATCTTTGTATCTATACTCATAAGAGTCATATTCGTAAAAATGACAACTAGTAGAATCGAAATCTAAATTTGCAAAAAGCTGTAACACAAACTTATTTTTGCATTTGTTAAAATTGATTTTATTGAAAATAGAACTTTAACCTTTGATGATAAGATACAAGTTTAAAGGACTAAGGTCCGTCATTGTTTTGTGCGATCACCACAAAGCAATATGCAAATAGTGGCGGGAAGTTCGCATGGTCACAGACCGATTGTTTCGCAGTGCGAATGAATGTCGATAAATGGAGTGTTGCGCAATTTCGTGACAATGGCCATATTTAGCGCCGTGATGGTAATCTAACATTCTAACGTGTTCATATGTGCTAATATAGGAAGTGGATAGACAGACTTCGGTAGTAAAAGTGGAATGGAAAGAAAAGTATCGTTATGGCAATTACTTCTATCCTATACTAGATAAACTGTTCAGAACCCCCGCATGCTTAAGTTATCGAGTGAACTCCCTGCCATGGTTTTTCAAGAAGGGTATGCTAGACATGAGAAGGTTCTTACAGGGTCCGCAGCGCGAGAGTGACGTGACGCAATGGTTTTGCAAAGGTCCATAGGCCAAGGCAACTACTTTCCACCAGGTAAACCGTGTCTGCCACCTAAATTGTATAAAAAAATTGTGATACTGATCCTATAGACTGCATGCGCACTCTAGGAAATTGGGGGCTGAGGAAGAATGAAAATATGGGCACGCGAGGACTCTAAAGCTACGCTATCGATACTCCATCATCATTCTTATCCTAGTGGTACGTCCTGGCTACATCTAAAGCATCTTATGTTATTGGTAGATCCTGGCTTCATCTATAGCCTGGTTTCAGAGCCCGGGTTCCCTATTTTCTCATATCCTTCGAGAAAGAATTATGAATTTCGAATGGGATGCTTTTAACTAGACATGTGTTAATACACTTTGAAACCTATATGTATACGAATAGCGTGCTTTTTGAAATGTCATCTATATGACAGCTACAAAAAGTTCACGCATTATTTCTATTACAATAATGTTATTTCACCATATCAAAATTACCGACAAACTTCGTGAACAAAAATTCAAAAGTTAGTAACTAGCCAAACAAAAACCTGTTTTTTTGCAAATACAAATACAAATTTATTTAATTTGCGAAAATGGGTAGGTACAGTAGGTGTTACCACAATTATATAATTGATCAGTCATATTCCGCCTTCAGGCGTGCAAACAAAAGTATCTTCTGGTATTCTATCTGTCTGGTCTCTATTCCACCAAGCTGTCAGTAACCAGGCTTACGAAATATGGGCACCTTGCCCCTAACCCACTGAAGCGTGCCCATGAGCCTCACGCACCACGCATCACCTATTTGATCCAATCACGGCTTCCCTCGGTAAATATGTAAGTGGTTCTGGTCGGTTGATCTCGGTAACGAGGCGCCGGTACCGAGGCCGATCAATCGACTAAGTTCAAGGTTAGTGAGACGGTAGAAAGATTGAAGACATGCGACTATGATACGAGCGATACGAGCAGATCAATGCAAATATTTGCACTAAGCGGGAACCTATCCCGCACTTCCTGTGTAGCAGCCGTGTTCACTACTGTCACACTACTTTTTTTTTCGTGCGGAAATTCCCTTCAGATACCTTCCCCGCCGCAGCCAGAAGGGGAGGTTATGTCGGACTCGAACCGACTAAAACCATACGCCGACTGTGGGTCGTGGTGCTAGGCCGGAGGTCAGGTTGTCTTCGACATATCCCTCGCACCCCGGATGACCCAGGGCCATCCCTTACGGTCCGGCCCTGCTCGGGGATGCGAGCAGACCAATTCAAAGATTTGTACTGAGCGGGAATCTATCCCGCGCTTCCTGGAAGCAGTCGAATTCAATACTGTCACACAACAGAGACTGTTCTTCATCTGACAGTAAACAGCTCATACAAAGTACCCACTTGACGGCAATAGGCTTGTCTCCAATTAAGTGGGACTGAAAACATAATTGACGAAATGTGGGTGTTCATATACCTCTGCCTGTCTCTGTCTGATAGATTTAGAGGCGGGAATATATCTGTAGGTACAGTAAGCGTCAGAAATATTTTGACTACAAACTCTCAAGATGATCTTAACACAATATTATGAGCAAATCAAACTGTTTTATTGATTAAAAATTGTATTATTTTTCAAATACATAGGGAAAAAGAATCTTCTCGGGCGGGACTCGAACCCGCAGTCTTTCCCTTACAGGGGGAATGCCTGACCAATTCGGCTACCGAGACACGCCCGATATGATTCAAATTTCCCATCTTATACGTCTTTAAGGCGACGTGGCGTCATCTACCGATTTTCTTACGAACTATCGGAATCAATGAATGATGTTACAATCATTTTTAAACATTGATTTTTTGATAACTGCGCCCAAACAGTTGAAGGAATTTTTACAGCATTAAGTATGCTAACTATACAAATCAAATACATAGGGAAAAGAATCTTCTCGGGCGGGACTCGAACACGCAGTCTTTCCCTTACAGGGGGAATGCCTGACCAATTCGGCTACCGAGACACGCCCGATATGATTCAAATTTCCCATCTTATACGTCTTTAAGGCGACGTGGCGTCATCTACCGATTTTCTTACGAACTATCGGAATCAATGAATGATGTTACAATCATTTTTAAACATTGATTTTTTGATAACTGCGCCCAAACAATTGAAGGAATTTTTACAGCATTAAGTATGCTAACTATACAAATCAAATACATAGGGAAAAAGAATCTTCTCGGGATAGTTCGTAAGAAAATCGGTAGATGACGCCACGTCGCCTTAAAGACGTATAAGATGGGAAATTTGAATCATATCGGGCGTGTCTCGGTAGCCGAATTGGTCAGGCATTCCCCCTGTAAGGGAAAGACTGCGGGTTCGAGTCCCGCCCGAGAAGATTCTTTTTCCCTATGTATTTGATTTGTATAGTTAGCATACTTAATGCTGTAAAAATTCCTTCAATTGTTTGGGCGCAGTTATCAAAAAATCAATGTTTAAAAATGATTGTAACATCATTCATTGATTCCGATAGTTCGTAAGAAAATCGGTAGATGACGCCACGTCGTCGCCTTAAAGACGTATAAGATGGGAAATTTGAATCATATCGGGCGTGTCTCGGTAGCCGAATTGGTCAGGCATTCCCCCTGTAAGGGAAAGACTGCGGGTTCGAGTCCCGCCCGAGAAGATTCTTTTTCCCTATGTATTTGATTTGTATAGTTAGCATACTTAATGCTGTAAAAATTCCTTCAATTGTATTATTTTTGTATTTTTTTTTTTTTTTACACAGGACACGTCAATTTGACTTCACCTCGCCTGATGTTAAGCTAAAGGCAAAGTCTCGGAAAGAGGGTCACCATCGTAAACATTTACCATGTTAACAGTGGTGGCACTCAGCTTGACGGCCTCATTAGATGCCTTTTCACGCCCCGCTTACGTATTTATTGTAATCCATACTAATATATTATAAATGCGAAAGTAACTCTGTCTGTCTGTCTGTCTGTCTGTCTGTCTGTATGTTACACTTTCACGCCAAAACCACTGAACCGATTTTGATGAAATTTGCTATACGGGTAGATTAGACGATGAGGTAGGACATAGAATAGAATAGAATAGAATAGAATAGAAATTTTTATTTGCAGGAAACATGGTTTAACAATAATTATGGATTGACATATTTTAATTAGTACAGCATGTTTCACCGTATTCGGTGTGCAAATGTATTAGGTACATTCAGTCTTGTGGTAGGTTTGCATGCAATTAATATACCTACTTAAATATTTTGTCCTAGATTAATCATAATAGGACAAAATATTTAAGTACATAGGCTATGTTTAGTCGCGATAACCGACATCCACGCGAGCGGAGCCGCGGGCAAAAGCTAGTTGTAAATATCCTTAATCATGGTCGTCAAGTACCCTAAACCGACGAGCATGTATAAAGAATGCAATGAGAGTGAATGAAGCGAGAGTAGTATGTCAGGATCGTAGCAAATGGAGATCCGTGATCACTGCCTACCCCTATGGAAACGGGCGTAATTTTATGTATGTATATTATATACAGCGCGCCTCCCCATTCCGGGGGCGAGTCGGGGACACCGTTGTCCCCCCTCCCGAGGAGGGCTAAACCATAAGTGATGGCCCTGGGTCCGCCGGGGTGCGAGGGATATGTCGATGACAACCTCACCTCCGGCCTAGCACCACGACCCACAGTCGGCGTGCGGTTTTAGTCGGTTCGAGTCCGACATAACCTCCCCTTCCGGCTTCGGCAGGGGGGTATCCGAGGGGATTTCCGCACGGAAAAAAAAAAAAAAAAAAAAGGGTGTTTCTATGTATAATATGTATGTATTTACAAAAAAATCTAGTAGTATCTAAGTATGTTTATCCGCATACTAGATTCCACAAGCTAGTTAAGCTTACCATGGGTGTAGATAGCGTTGTGTAGAATGTTGTGGACTATTTATTATTGTCCGAACTAAAGGTACCAAATATGGGTCAGTACCACTGGTCCCCTGGTATTAGTCCCCTGTGCCCATTCGTCCCCTCATAATTTTGAGGAGCCTACTCGTCCCCTGACCTATTTTATAATTAAATTATTATTTATTTTTATCATTTACTCTGATCACAACAATCCATCAACAGTAAGGGCGCGGGGGGAAACCAAGGAGTTAAGATAATTGTGGGCAATTTGTGCACCAACATTTTTTTTTATATATTTGGTCCGTCAATTGACTGCACCCCGCTAGATGGCATCTTTCTGATGCTGACTGTACCTATACCTAAATCAGTTGTATGATTTTTTTGATCCTAGATCTTAACATGATAACCTGGTAATTTGGTAAGTATAAAGAAATAAGAGTTTAACAGATATCAGCCTACCCCCAAACACAACCGTAATTATAAAAGTACCAGGACTCCATAACATTATAAGAAGCACAACATTCAACTCTCAATGAATGGTTATGAAGCGACGATTCGATACAGGAGCCGGTGGGGGGCGTCACGGTGCCTGCCCCCCAGCACTCTATAATAGCGATTGTCGCGTCGCCGATGAAATGTTCCTCTTCCTTCCTGTCTGCTCCTTTGTGCGATGCAATCTCGGAAATATGCAGCCGTGTTTTGAACCCACTTATACTTAATGGCCTTTGGATTTTTCACTTGTTTTGATTTTTAATACTTATTGATATATTCACACTTGGAGGTTATAAAAAGATAGGCCAAATGTGAATTGAACTCGAGTTTATGCTTTAGGGTTTTCAAATTACACCACTTAGATTAGGTTATTAACTGAAAACGCCAAATGTGAGCCGGGTTTAAGACCCGTATTCTCCGTCTGAATCTCGGTTTTTCTGAGGACAGATTGTACAGGCCATAAAACTATCAATGTGTTACAATCTGTCATCAGATAAATCGTGATTCAGGCTGAGTGTTATTCTAGAATACGGGCCTGAGAGACTGCTTTACGGTTTTTGGCTTAATCTCTTCTTCATGCTATAATATATTATAGTAAGTATAGCATACCTATATAGCAAATGCGATTAATTTAGTATTGCAGATCTATGATGACTTTCACTCAAATTGGGAATCTATCAAATCACGAATCTGTTCAATCTCGAATCTGCCTTCCACAACATTTTAAACAACGCTATCTAGACCCATGTAAGCTTAACTAGCTTGTTTTATGGAATCTAGAATGCGAATAAACATACTTAGACACTTTTCCATAAGAGATAACTGATAAGATCCCAGTTCTAACACAATTAATCTACCATGACCAGTTTTAACAAGTATATTCTGGATCGGTAGCGCGAGTGTAACGCCCCTAATGTTGCATACGTCCATAGGTCATGGTAACCACTTTCCATCAGGTGGACCGTATGCTTGTCTGCCACCTAAGTGGTATTAAAATTATGTTTCGAACCGGTGGTCCATTTGCTAAACTAGTATTTAATATTTACTTTATGTTGATGTTTTGTAAGTGCCGATTTAATGGTCTATGCAGAATAAACGATTTTTTAATTTGAATTTGAATTTGAAAAAAAAATACTAGTAGTTTTTCTTTTTTTTTTTTAATTTTTTTTAAATATTCCACAACATTCTACACAACGCTATCTAGACCCATGGTAAGCTTTTATAGCTTGTGTTATGGAATCTAGAATGCGGATAAACATACTTATATACTTTTTTTTTGTAAGTAAATACATACATATTATACATAGAAATAAAATAGAAAAAAAGAAATAAAAAAATAGAAAAAAGAATAAAAAAAAATAAAATAAATAGTACTAGTAACTACCTAGTATTGGTTACTTGTACTTATCTATTTTAAAAAAGGAATATCACACGTATTCCCGTTCCACTAACATGTCACTTGTCACTTGTCCCTAACCTGTCAATCACTCGGTTGGTTGAACATCGCTGAATCAATCAAACCCTCACCTGGTAGTCGTTGGGAACTAATGACCCCTGACTGGTTGTGCTTAATTTAACATCATTGTTTCCACCGTGAGGTGATGGGTTAATGGACGGGAACGAAAAAAAAAACGATAAATTGAATCATGTCTACATTGTAGAGGAATACGAAAGTGGTTGAATTTTAATAAGGATGTAAAGTTTCATTTGTGTGACAGCCTTGGTGGTGTAAATGGTACGTCCAAAGGCAGTGGTATCCGCTACTTATTAGACAGGATTGTTTGCCACCTAAATGGTATAAAAATATTTTTGATAAACTATATAAAACAACATTATGACGGCATCTGTCTAAAGCGTCGGTGGCTTAATGGTTATGGAGTCGGCCTTACGATCGAGAGGTCCTGGGTTTGAATCCTGGCCATTACACTACTGACGTGAACCCACTCCTAGCACAAGCAATTTTAGCTTAGTTGGAGGGGTTAGAGGAAATATTTGTAATTTTATATTTCCAAAGTCGCTGAGCCTATTTTGAAGAGGTTTTCTCTAGCTAATGACTAAAATGTACATACATACATTATATACACTCACGACTGTAAATTCCCGAAGGGGTAGGCAGAGGTGTATTAGCACACACGTTTCGCCAATTATGATTTTCGGTCCCAAACGACGTGATAAGGTCCAAACCCGTTGCCGTCTAGTGGGTCCTTTGTCTTGGGCTGTATGTTTACTGTCGGATGGAGAACAGCCCTATCCCTTAGTCGCCTTTTACGACACCCCAGGAAGAGCTGGGGTAGCCCTTTTCTACTCCACCGGGGGAACCAACTCGGCAAATGTCTAAAATGTCATAAAGAGTAACTTTTATAGAGACTTTTTATTTAAACTATTAAAACTCCAGTATAAGACCGAAGCAGATTAGGTCACAAACATAGCTATAACACATGAATCATTAATGGATCACGAAAGAATCAACTATGATTTGAACACCTTGACACAAAATCTAGAAAAAAAAATGGCAAGTCAGAACAATCACACACAATTAAACACAGATATAATGACAAAGAGAAACATACAAACAAATTAAAAAAAACTCAACCATATAGAAAGAACACTAAATCCAACAAGTGTAATAGACGTAGAAGCAAGAGATCCGATAAAGACTAATACATTAGAAAGAGACAAAAATGATGTTGAACTTCTCGGTAAAGTTGTCCACGTAATATGTTATTAGATAAATCATTGAGTAGACAGATTGACTGATAAAGATGGTACGCACGAATAAGGATGTCGTTATGTCATTAAAGCTATTAAATACGACTAATAATGGTTCTAAATGGATGCCTTCGTGCTTTTTACGATGTACTGTTTATTAATACTTTTGGAGGTAAAACTTTTACTATGAAATGCAAGAATAGGGAATATAGAAAAGAAGATGATCCGTAGTCAAGGCTTGTGTGCCACAATGGCGTAAAGATTAGTTGATAATAAGATCCAAGAAAAGTTTAGAATCATTATTGTAAGTATGTCTTTTAGTTCACTGCAACTAAAATTGTCAACGATAAAATACAAAAACTGTAACTCACCCAAAACGTAAAGTAAGGTTTCCGAAGTTTTATCGTGTGAAGTTCCAAACTGTTATAATAAACCATAAGTAAACACCGCGATAGTTTAAAAATAACAAAATACAACAAGACTTAACGACACAGTGAACTCATTCTGCGTTAATAGTAAAAACAAAAAATCATGATAATTCGGTTACTTTGAGATAAGTTACCCTTCAAACCAATGATATTTTATAAACCATAGTTATGTTGTTCACGCTCTAAAATATCAACGAAAAAATTATGACCAAATGGTCACCATTTCTTCCACCAATCAGAGACGCGACCCGACCGCGACATTGCGCTACCCAAAAAAACGTCTTCAATAAATATTAATTGGTAACAATAATAATATTATTAAAATAAATAATATGTAATATAACTCATATAAATTAACATTATTGACGTATGTATTATTATTAAGAAGCTATAATTTTTTACATATAATTTTTGCGCCATTTTTGAAAGCGGCCATGTTCCTGCATGACGTAACTACAGTTTATAAAACATCATTGCTTCAAACTATGTAACAACTACCATATTTAGTCACCCCGTCATCATGGCTACTGAAAAGTACCGGCTACTAATATCGGGGTAAATGTAAAAATACCCTAATGAAACCGTTTCAAAGTGGTTTTATTTCAATGATATTCGCGTTCCAACATTATCATGTAGAAAATCTATTCCTTAGTAGCAGTTGCCATTCTCGTCACAGGCCACCCTATCGACATTCTTTTACATATAATTCTATTTGTAATTAAGCCAGTGAACACGTTTCCTAGCAAGCTATTAGGTGTTACGCAGTGGGCACGTATAACAATGGCGAATGTGCCTAATCAGGAAGCGATACCATCAGCAGAGCCTTAGGTGTCTTGATTGTTTACAGTGGAACTGATAAATGGTAACTGTGATCGGTGAGTTTCCGTACGTTAAAGCACTTCTTACGTGTTATTGGAATTAAATAGAGCTTGAAAAGAGATGAGGGTAGGGAGACTTTTGGGACCAGGGCCGCGTTCCCAGATTCCTTTTTAAAATCAATTATTATTTTTAAGAGTAATTTGGATCCGTAAAAAAAAGCATCAAATTGAAAATTTATTGAAAAATCGGAGGTCAGAAGTATTTTAAACAAGCTATAAAATATTTATTGATAGCAGATTAAACTATATACTCGTAGTTAAATGTGAAACTACAGAAGCTGAAGACGCCTCTCTACAAAACAGGAAGGGAGAAAAGCAATTAAATGTATTGATTTAAATACCTATAGCTATTTTTGTCCTAAGTAGTCCGTTTTTGGATTGTGTCCAAAGTACGTATGGTACCTCGGCAAATTTTCGTTTAGCAAATTTTTGAAAACTGCAAAAGTGCCATAGGCTTTACAATCATTTTCATTGTTTTATTCATACTTACCTCTATTTTTCTTGTCTACTTTGTGAAAACCTCCGGAATACCTTAAAAGGATCAATAAAAGTATTTGCATCAGTGCTTTGATCCCCAATTGATCATTCATACCACGAGAAGAGGCGTGTCGGAAATGTCTAAAAAAATCATTAGAAACTGCGAATCAAAATATTTTCACCAACAAATAGCTATGATTAAAAAGACTAAAGCAACATAATTGCAGTAGAAAGCGCGTACCAACTCTCACGCACATTGTGGGATATCTCGACGAATATCTACGCTCTTCACACGACTTGCCAAGTAATTAAAACAATGTTGGCTTATCGAAATTGGTTCAGTGATTTCGTAGACGCTGTTTATACGAGTTATTTTTATTGCTAGGTCCATAAAATACTTGCTTTCGCAAATGGATTTGCTTGCTTTCAAATAAAAAAATTGAACATTAGAATACGGGTGGTAGACAAGTACACAGCCCACCGCATGGAAAGGGATTACCGTGGTCTATGGACGTGTAAGCTTATTCCTTACTACGGAATCATTTGACTACGTCAGGTTCTGCGAGATGATGGTTTTTAATCTTCTGGTTGTTTCTACATTTATCTATCAGTCGCGAAGGGTTAACATTTTTTAAAGGTAACCCGGTTGAAAAAGACCTTCCCTTCTACTTAGTTTATCAAGCACCATGTGACTTATTGGGAGAGATCCATCACGTCTGATATCTATAGTTACCAGCATAAAATGTCTTGACCCCAAGTCACGAAAGTAAGGCTCTGTACTTATTTGATATAATTTATGTTTGGTGGCTATGAGCTGCCCCACTATAGCACCCAGTGCTATTCTCAAGAAACACCTAAAAAGCCGTACTGTGCAAATAGACTACATTTTATAAAGTGATTAGGGTCAATAAGGCATACCTTTGACAGCCTCTGTGGCGTGGCAGTAGTGAACGCGACTGCACAGTGCAAATATTTGTATGCATGAATATGGCTATTTGCTTTGGTCTGGGTGTTTTTATGTATGTATGTATTTACAAAAGAAATGTATCTAAGTATGTTTATCCGCATTCTAGATACACAAGCTAGTTAAGCTAAGCTTACCATGGGTCTGTATAGCGTTGTGTAGAATGTTCTGGAATGTTTTTTTTTCCTTTTTAGGAGCCTTTTTAAGAGTGGCAGAGAGTTCCATTTCTAGCACTACATTGAATATGTTGCCATAACGTCTTGTGCATATGAATGGCATTATTCATCGTGTACTCGAATCTATGACGTCTCGCTGTCAATGGTAAAAGGGGGTTGACAAATGTTAGTAAGTATAAGATGTAGTAGTATAAAACACCGAGAGATAGACGACTCTGTTTTCATGTTCAAAGCTCTGAAGCTGATACTCGTCAAGAGTATCGGTTTCTTTGCACTTTTTAACCCTTTTCTCAATCGACTATCAATAAATATTGATATAATACGGTGGCAAAGAAGTATATCATGTATGGATGAATTTCTCAAACGTAAAATTTTCGCGGCGTGACTGAAAATCATACCTTAAAGTTAACATATAGTAATGATTATTTTTTGTAAGAAAGATATCGTTTTTCTCTATACGCACGTATAAATTATATTATTGAAACTATTTTTGTGAGTGTGTAAAAAATGTCTTTTCACCTAAATTCTAAGCTTGGTGGCGCGTCCACAACCTGTTTTCTTGGGAATGATCACAGTTTAATCAAAACTTCATTAGTTTACTGAGTATACTTAATAATAATTCGATTTGGCATTATTTTAGCTATCTTCGATACTGTCATTCGTAGTATTTAGTACTATACTTTATCTTAAAAATAATTTATAAGATGCGTCCGCGGCAAATGTAAAATTTTGGTGGTATTTATAAAATCATCGAAGGAGTCGTATTGAAAGTACCTATAAGGACGACACTATCATCATTGGAAACGTTCAGTTGGGTGTTAATGAGCACCAATGCCAGTTGTCCTCAGTCCCGTTTAGTTTTTCTGCCAAACACGTAAGTAGGTCGTTTCATAAGCCTCGGACAAAAATATTGTAATTTTTGTGTTGATTATTTAAAACGGTTTATTCTCATTGTATGTTTTAATATTTAAGTATAGTGTACAGGTTGAGTATGTGTATTAAATTTTGGTAATGTAACCACTATATTCTGAATAGTATTTTTATAAATAATTTTTTTAGACGTGAAACTAATTTTGGTGGAGCAATTTTGGTGAATTTGGTGGGGTTTTACTAATCATCAAAATTGTATATTTACACCAAAATTTGTTTTCATAGTTATTTGATTAAGCTCCTACGTAGTCCGACGGGCTACTAGGTCAGGTGACCTCTACGTGGTATACCCTGGGCAATGGAGAAAGCACCGCCTCTCTCCCTAGGTGGGAAAGTTGTTGAGGGTTGTTCCGAAGCTTTCCTAATTTTCTCTCAGATTAATCATTAGCATATGAACTACCCATACAAAAGACGGGCGAGTAACTACTGGGTGAAGTCAACTGATGCCGCAGTAGGGACAGGCCGGTGTGGTGGAGCATCGTGCGCT
Organism: Eilema sororculum; assembly: GCA_914829495.1. NCBI lineage: Eukaryota > Metazoa > Arthropoda > Insecta > Lepidoptera > Erebidae > Eilema > Eilema sororculum. The sequence continues at coordinate 19,561,690 of OU618536.1, forward strand.
CTTTCCGTCACCTGCTTCTACTGGCGTGAAAGGCGGCCTCACTCTTTACTACTAAGCCTACGCCGTTAAAACCTGCCCACCCTTCTTCCCTCCTCTCCACTGTAAACATCATTTGGCTTTTCTTCCTCTGCTTTCTCACTTACATGAAAGCTACCGTGGATGCAAGAGTGCCTCATGCAATCTTTTGCACGTGACTCCACGCAACAAAGCGATGAAGTCGAAGATGTAGGTGACACGCAACTCCTGCTTATGTTGCTCCAGCAGCTAGCACTTTGCTATCGTGTAAAAGGTACTCAATCTTCTCCACAGAAGGCTTCTGACCTCTACCGTCCTCAAGCTCCTACATCCACATCCTCACATGTTGCACCAATCTATCGGCGTCCACCACCGATATTAACAGCATACATGGGCAGTTATGGAGTGATTGTCTGATGCTATCCGACCAAAATACCACGCTGATTGGGAATGGACTAAAAACAGATCAAAGAGACAGTGATAAGGAAGATTCTCATATTGCCAACAGCGCGGCGGTTCGAACAACGGAATCAGAATCGTGGTACATGTCTCGGATGGTGTAAACCTCTGGAACCCTTTTAAACCGCAATGCCCATCAGCTCACCGCGTGAGAAACTTAGTTGAAGGACTCCTGTAAGTTAAGAAATAGACATCACACTACCAACTTGTCTTGCCACTACCAAGTGTCCATGGCATATCTTCCGTCCACCCTTAGGCATACCGAGTACCACCTCTCCCACTTTAAGAATAACTGCCTAAATCTTTTCCAAGCACTCTTGAATAAGTTCGTCGATAATATTGGCGCCATTAGAGTAAAATATAATCCTTGCTAGAAGCAAGGATAGATAGAACAATCAAATGTTTTGCTTTTATACTGATACTACTAACAACTAAAGTGGTTTTGCCATATAAAAATCACGTTGGTGATAAAAGGGTAAAAATTAAGGGTTATATGTAACTATTAAGTGCCAAATTCTAGAAAAAAAAACAAAGAAATAGTATAAGTAATAATAAATAAAAAATAAAAATAAGTCGATATGCAATTTTGGTGTTAGACACCAATTTCGGTGTATTGAAAATTCAGGTGTATAAAATAAACAAGTAATTCCCAGGGCTAATTAGACTATTCAAACATAATAGGCATAAAATATGTATTTCTAGCGAAATATTGAAAGAGATTACCTAAATACCAAGAAATAAAAAAAATCACCAAAATTAGCTAAAAATTCATAGATGTTGAAATTCACCCGTATCTAAATATGTTTCTTACGTGTCTTAATAGTTCAACTGATGAATCTACATAACCTTTATTAAAACATACCATTGCATATCTAAACAAACACGCTCCCAGTCATCGCCCCATTAAATCCTGCAATTAATATATTTCCGATTCAGATCATCACGACTACCGATATAAACGGAATAAATAAACAGACATACTTTAGTTACCAACTTATATAACATTTTTTCAAAGGAAAAGCAATCTTCTGACCCTTATAATAAGAGTAAGCGTGTGAACTGTTAAGTTTGCCAAGTTTCAGGATATGTTAATCGTGATGTGACGGAGTGATCTGTGAATAGGCCGTCTGCAAACTGTCAGGCAACTATCGATATAATTATTATAATTTGATTGCTAGATTAGTGGTATGTATTGAAGTTTCGAGGGAAAATTTACGTGCAAAGTGTTTTTGATGTTATTTGGGGTCTTTTTCTCTAAATTACAGCGTTAAGATTATTCACTAAAAGTATGAAACGATATATATGATAAGTTGGACTTATATGCCTGTATGTGATCTTGAAGTTTTAGATTTGATTTGATGCCTGGTAGAGGAAAAACTTTCTTGTCTTTTTAATTTGAAAACTCTTCCCTATACCCTGATCTGACCCTGACATATACCTAGAAAAAGTGTTTTGTTGAGATACTTAAATTACTAGCTTTTCTCTGCTCACTACTTCGTTTGCATAGACTATTGAATTGATTTAAGAGATAAAGGTATAGTATAATGTAAAGCCATGACAGTGAGTGCATATAATCCTGATCATAAATTGTATGAATCTCAATTTATTCCAAATCCATTATAAGCTGTTTTCACATTATTGAGTAGAAAACATCAAAGTTGTTACACTAAAATTGTCACATTTTATTATGGTACTAGCTTTTGCCCGCGGCTCCGCCCGTGCTTTCTCATGGTCTAATCTACACCTGTACCAAATTTCATCAAAATCGGTTCAGTGTTTAGGTGTGAAAGCGTAAAATACAGACAGAGTTACTTTCGCGTTTATAATATCAGTATGAAAGTATTGGATGATTTATTTCTTTCAAAAAATTACAGACTACAGAAAAGCTATCTATGTTTTCACGTCAAACTATTAGGCAGAGGAAACCATCTCGTATGCAATCACGGATTATTACTTTATAATATACGACGTACCATTGCTCGCATGTAACTTTCCTACGAAAATATCCTAATTAAACACGGATGAGCGTATCTTGGCCACGCATAGCGCCGAGTGATTTACTTAGTGCAAAAACTTAAGGAGTTATAGCTGTGTTCCCGGTACCAAATGTGTGTATGAATGTATGAATGGGGAATAATGAATGACGGTGTGATTTAGAACGTTTCCGAGACCTAAATGAATGGGAGTCCTGGGTCTCAGGAATTGTGTTAATGCTGGAGACTGACGGCTAGAATTTTACCTGATAAATATAGAATAAGTTGACGCATTCCTCTCGTTTGCGTAAATGTACTACTATAAATATTCTACAATATTCTACAACATTCTACACAACGCTATCTAGACCCATGGTAAACTTAACTAGCTTGTATTATGGAATCTAGAATCATCATTTCGTATGGTCCCTGCTCTAGTCCTTATATATGTCGACGTCCCGTTGGCGAAGCCAGTCTATTGCTGCCGGTGTGAGGTCATGAAGCTCACGCATTCCTCCAGAGAAACGACGGAGTGGACACTCCTCTGCTATATGCATCGTTGTCTGCTTTGGAGCTCCATATACTTGGATACTTTTTTTGTAAATACATACATATTATACCTACATAGAAACACCCAGACCAATGCAAATAGCCATATTCATGCATACAAATATTTGAACTGAGCGGGGATCGAACCCACGCCTCCTGCGTAGCAGTCGCGTTCACTACCACCACGCCACAGAGGCTGTCGTGTAAACTACTAGGCAACTTTAAAATACAAACATATTTGTAGTTAGAAATACTTAGATCAATATAGATAGATATATTTAGGCATATAAATATAAATGCACTGAACTACAATCCGCGACTTCTAACGAAGCAGTTTTGAACGCTCTACCGCAACACCACCACTGCTTTGAGATGTAAATGTACAGTTGCGAGCAGTTGCGAGCAAGGACACAGAGCTGACCGAGTGCCCGGCGTGGGACACGACGAGGCGGGTCCTAGTGGCGGCTATGGGGGTGGGAGTCCTCACACTCGCGACGTTGCTCACAGCGATGGTACGATGCGCGAACGCTTGGGGTGCGGCCGCCTCCTTCTGCGAGTAGTAATGTAAATGTAATGCTCGAGAAGGAGGCGGCCGGTCGGGTCCGGACTAGACTCCGGGCCCGGGAAGCCCGCGCAGAGCGAAGGCGAACCGGACGTCGGAGGTAGCAGAACGACCTCCGTCCTCCATGAGCGCTGGCCTGGGGGTGACCGGTGGAGCCACCTGTCATCCTAGCAGAAGCAGGCCGCGGCGGCGGCGCAAAAATGCGCCTCCCCGTAACCGGGGCTAGATGGGGACACTGTGGTCCCTACAACCCGAAGGGGGCCATCTCGAAAGAGATGGTCCTGGGTCTGCCGGGGTGCGAGAGATATGCTTTTGGCAATCTCACCCCCGGCAACCAAGGACCCAAGACGGCGTGCGTTTTAGTCGGTTCGAGTCCGACATAACCACCTCCACCGGCTCCGTGGGGGTGGTATCCGTATCTTAAAACTCTCGTATTAAGAGCAAATCAAACTGTTTTATTGTTCTTTTTTTTTTCTTCTCTTTTTTTTTTTATTCTCCGAACTAAAGGTGTGTACCAAATATCAGAACAATCCGTCAACAGGAAGGGAGGAAAACCAAGGAATTAAGATCATTTTGAGCAGTTTTTTCATCAACATCTTTCTGATGCTAACTGTACTCGTTAAATATTACAGAATAAACTGACTATCAAAGAAACTATCTTAGTACTAAATAAGAATCATAAAACAACACTCGTTACACTAAACCAATTGACGCCGAACTGTTCAGACGTCGCGTCGCTTAGAACAACATCCATCTATCATCAGGCAGACGCGTGCGTTTGGGAGCCAGCCAGAACCATCGACGTACTATAAGAATATATTATTAGTAATAAGTGACGCCAATCATAAATAGATCTTGAACACTTGTGAGATAAGTGACAAATCGTTTAATATCACGCAGTGTGGCTAGATTGCTGAGCCCACAGAGGGCGATGGCCGTCAGGGTGATAAGGGGATACCGCACGATCTCAGGTGAGGCGGCATGCCTCCTAGCCGGGACCCCTCCATGGGACCTGGAAGCGAGAGCCCTTGCGTCCCTATTTATATGGCGCAAGGAGGCGCTGGAGCGGGGCCAATGGCCTGCGTCTCGAGAAATCGAGGCCCAGCGGTCCCAGCTCTACCAGGAAACCGTGGAGACATGGAAGGTGTGACTTGAGCAACCAAAGGGGGGATTCGCCACAATTGCGGCCGTCAGACCGGTCATGGACGAGTGGCTGGAGAGGAGACACGGTGCTCTCTCCTACCGGTTGTCACAGATACTTACCGGGCATAGGTATCTGTGGCGAAGACACCGGGAAACCACGGCCGAGTGTCAGCACTGCGAGGACCACAGCGATGACACAGCGCTCCACACGCTGGTGGAGTGCACGGCGTGGGTGCAACAGCGCCAGGTCCTCGTGGTGGGTCTGGGCGTGGGCACCCTCTCGCTTGAGACCATGGTGCGAGCCATGGTCTCCAGCGGGAGTAAGTGGGACTGCGCCGCCTCTTTCTGTGAGCAGGTCATGCTCGTGAAAGAGGCGGCGGGGCGAGAGCGGGAGAAAACTCTCCCACCCGAGTTCCGCAGTCGGCGGCTTGGGCACCGCCGACGTGTCTTCGCCGAAGACCATCGGCCTCCATGACCGGGGGCCTGAGGACGGTGAGTTGGCTGCTCACCGTCTTTACAGAAGCAGGCCCATGACGGCAGCGTGACGTGAGGGATTCACGCACGCCCCCCCCCCCCCCCCCCCCCCCAAGAAGCGGAGTAACACCCGAATACCCCCCCCATAGACGCGGGATAGCACCCGAACCACCCCCGAGACGAGGCCGCAATTGTAGCCGTGGGTCTGATGGGAGTCCTGGGACATCCTTCCGAGGGCTTACCCGGGGCTCCCATCCATAGGCTTCTGGGCGTTACCGTGGGGGTTTTTAGTCGGTAGGAGTCCGGCATAACATCCATGAAGGATTTTCCCCCACGGTTAAAAAAAAAAAAAAAAAAAAAAAAAAAAAAATATCACGCAGGAAAAGATTTTCATCCAGACGAAAATTGATTATTAAAAAACACCTGACTCTATCAAAAATATCGAAACAAGTTTGTTATCAGGCGTTTACCAATCTTAAACTGAAAGAAAATTGATGTGTCCCGCCTTTTTTTTCGTGTGAAAATTCCCTCGGGTACCTCCCCCGTCGGAGCCGGAAGGGGAGGTTATATCGGACTCGAACCGTCTAAAACCGAACGCCGACTGAAGGTCGTGGTGCTAGGCCGGAGGTGAGGTTGTCATCGACATATCCCTTGCACCCCGGCTGACCCAGGGCCATCCCTTACGGTCTGGCACTCTTCGGGAGGGGGGACAACGGTGTCCCCGACTCGCCCCCGGAATGGGGAGACGCGCATCTCAGCGCGCCGCCGCCCGCCGCGGCCTGCTTCTGCTAGGGTGACAGGTGGCTCCACCTTATGCAATCCCGGATAACTCTATAATATGAGTCCATCACAAGCTTTGTAGTGAAATTACTATCCACGGCAACCCTGTGAACCAATTCCCAGACTAAACTATTTATTATCCCAGACTGCAATCTATCGCTGTGTCAAATTTCAGCCAGATCCGTGAAATCACTGATTTTGAAGGTAAGTTGAAGGCAAATTTCCAGGTAAGAGGGTCACCACTATACACGTACCAGGTTAAAATGGTGGCACTCAGCTTGAAGACTTCATCATATGCTTTTTCACGCCCCGCATAAAGGACCCGGGACTGTAGGAAGAAGGAAACAAAAGAGCTGGTAAAGAGTTCAAGTTCTTAAATGAGCGGCAAAGGAAAATGAGCTTACTCTAGTAAGAATTCTCAGTAAATAGTTCAGAACAAGCTCACGGAATATCTTGCTGAATTTGTCTTAAGATGGAACCGTGTAACGAATAATGTGACAAGTTACTACAAATGCAGGAAATCTCAGTCTCCTACATATATTTTTACGTCACAAATCACTAAGATATTCACCTTCAAGTCAAAAATGTGTCAGGACGTATAATATATCATATACACACTACACGAACACTGCCGGCACCCTGAATTTATAACTAGATCTATTATTCTAACTGGACATACGGTTAAGCGTAATTTATTGTATGTATGTTTTGGATGGGTAATACAGTCATCCAAACGGTTTAATCTAGATCAGAGTTACAACTGACCAGTTTAATGTTAGGTATACATTGTAGTCGACAGTCGACTGCTTTCGTAATGCAGCGGCAGCTAGCGATTTTAAAACTGATAGATATATATACAGCCCAGACTCAGCCTCAGATATAGGCTCGAGTCAACGATAGTGCCTGGAATATGGCAATAGGCTCACCCCCTATTATGTGGGACCGAATACATTGATTGGTGAAATGTGGGTGTCATTCACCTCTGCCTAACCTTTCGGAGATAACGGCGTTATTATATGTATTTTCATATATAAAACTGAGTAACGAGAACCTTCCCTTAGGGAAGGTTCATATCTGACGGAACATGCGTCGCGTATTATAGACGCTGTATGCTCGACGCACTAACTTAGCATCGGTTGAGTGTGAACGGTCAATTGTTTTTCTATACATTTGTCTGTTCTGGCGTTACGCGACCGATAATACGCGACGCATGTTCCGTCAGATATGAACCTTCCCTTACTGAAATCCGTACTGTAATATTATAAATGCGACAGTAACTCTATCTGTCTGTTTGTATGTTACGCTTTCACGCCTAAACCACTGATCCGATTTTGATGAAATTTGGTATAGGGGTAGATTCGACCCTAAAAAAGGTCATAGGCCATGTTTGATCACGACATACACGCGGATGAAGCCGCGGGCAAAAGCTAGTTAGCAATATTCCCTCTAACCCCTCCAGCTAAGCTAAATTGCTTGTGCTAGGATTCACGTCGGTACTGTAGTGTAACTCCTGAATCGAGAAAAGAATACGGAATTTTATCTTCGTACAGATCTATTTCTTTTCTATACACAATATGTATATTCACGCCTGTATGTGAAAACGTGGGTTACCAGAAGACCAATACTCGTAATAAAAGACTGATGTACAAAATTAAGTATCGATATAATCTTTGAATGAAATTTTTTTAAAGCATTTATTAAAGACGGATATAAAGAGAAGGGAAATTTGAAGTGACTCAGGTGTGGCTTAATAGCTGAGTCGGATGAGTATTTCCCCTGTAAGGAAAGGTCGTGGGTTCAAATCCCACTTGAGCGCTTCTTTTTCCCGATGTGTTTCGGATATAATCTTTATCTTCGTCCAAAATAGTGTTGTTGTCATCATGATGACAACAACAACGATCAAATGTCCAAAAGGACACTAGATCCTTTTTCACATTTGAGTTTCAGGTCAAATTAAGACTAAATCTTGGACAACTTTTTGTTACAACTTGTTCTGTCTTCTGCTACCTGTACTGAAAATACTACTGAAAATTTTCTAATCGAAAAACTCAATATTAACTTGATAAGAATTGGACCCCGGATCGCCCGTAGACAAAAGCCACTATTAAACATTAAATTCAAACAAATCCAAGGACATTATCTTAAAAACAAACTTTCCATAGATAATCATGTAAACATACAAGATCATCAAAGGATACTTTGTGAATCACCAATAGCGATGGTCGTCTGCGCATCAGCGCGTGAGTTTCCGCACTTTGTTCCAACACACTAGCTGATGCCTGCGGTTCTACCCGCGTTAATGTTGTTCATCGCTACTTTTGATCGTATCTACGCTTGTACTAAACGAATTGCGATCAAATGTACGTAAGATTTTAAGTCTGACCAAGAATTTTTTAATAAAAATCCTGCACCATACAAAACAAAAGACTTTTTGCATCCATCAACAAAGACCTATAGGTGTGTACACAACATAGTGTTTTTTTTTCGTGCGTAAATCCCATGTCCAGTTATGTCGGACTCGAACCGACAAAAACCGCACGCCGACTGTGGGTCGTGGTGCTAGGCCGGAGGTGAGGTTGTCATCGACATATCCCTCGCACCCCGGCTTACCCAGGGTCATCCTTTACGGTCTAGCCCTCCCCGGGAGGGGGACAGCGTTGTCCCCGACTCGCCCCCGAAATGAGGAGGCGCGCTTCTCACCGCGCCGTCGCCGTGGCCTGCTTCTGCTGGGATAACAGGCGTCTCCACCTGTCACCCCCAGGCCCGCACTCATGGGGGAACACAACATACTGTTGTGTACAGAATAGTTAATATAATATAACCCCATTCGTCATTATCTAGGCCTATTCCCAACTCTGTAGGTGCGGCTTCCAGACTATGATGCTATTATTAACCCCCGACGCAAAGAGAGGGGTGTTATAAGTTTAACGTTTCTGTCTGTCTGTGGCATCATAGCTACCGAACGGATGAAGCGATTTCAATTTAGTTCTTTTTACACTAATGGTGACTTATGAGCGAGTGTTCTTAGACATGTTTGATGAAAATCGGTTGAGCCGTTTAAAAGTTACGGGAGTTAAAGTGGGGATGGGGAGTGTCGGGGGCTCTATAACATAAATTAAAGATTTAAAATCTTTAATTTATGTTATTCTATATTTAAGACTGGATAATTATCTGTGAAGCGACTGACCTCCATAATCAATTAGGGATATCGAAGTTCCTTATACCGACTACCAGAGATGTTATAGTCATAGTCATAGTCATTTATTTTTCAATATAGAACAATAAAATTGTTTCTTATTGACGTCAATTTTAATTATACTTAATCTAAGTTTATGTTCGTATGGCAACCGGGGCTGCGACGACTTAACTTGCATTCATCACAAATGAACAGACAAATATCCAGAAGAATATTTTTTAATCTTCAGAATCGTCAAGTTAAAATAACCTAATTTTCCAATGTTTTTCGAACTTAACAGTTAGCATAATAAATGCTATTAAAAATTCATTCAAACCTAATAATTGTTTTAAATATCGCCAATCCACAGACACGACTTCTTCATAATTTTATAATAGTATAGATGCCCACGCGCAGGTTTGCTGCGGGCGTTGTCTTAGATAAGTTCTGATCTTCGGTTGGGAATGATGACTGAACAATTGAAGTATAGAGCGAGTGAACTCGATAGCAGGTGTTATAATGATGATGAGAGGTACTGTTATATGCGTAATGTTAATGAAAAAGTAAAATAGCAATAACGAGATGTTTAATAATGACATGGAAAGGGATGTATTTACATTATGCCAAGAAATGAAAAAAAAAGAGTATCGAAATTTAAATAGCTTTTAGGGGAAGCGACCACCGTCTGATCTTCCAACTCCTAACGCTGAGAAGAAAGCTTACAATAAAGCCTTCTCCGTTAATCCGCAGGTGTACCAGCTTAAATGGATGTCCAATACTTCATGCCGTTCTAAATAAGGATCAATTATAAATAAATTTTAAAAAATCAACACTGAATTTCATACTAATCCATACTTTTATATTATAAATGCGAAAGTAACTCTGTCTGTCTGTATGTTACGCTTTCACGCCTAAACCACTGAACCGATTTTGATGGAATTTGGTATAGGGGTAGATTAGACCATGAGAAAGGACATAGGCTATGTTTGGTCGCGATAACCGACATCCACGCGGGCGGAGCCGCGGGCAAAAGCTAGTATTATAATTGCGGAAGTAACTATGTCTGTATGTTACGCTTTCAGGCCTAAACCACTGAACCGATTTTGATGAAATTTGGTATAAGGGTATATTAGACCTTGAGAAAGGACATAGGCTATGTTTGGTCGCGATAACCGACATCCACGCGGGTGGAGCCACAAAAGCTAGTTGAAAATAACTAAACAATATATAAACAATAATTAACAAATACTCACGCCTGTAAATCCTCGAAGGGGTAGGCAGAGGTGTATTAACACCCATATGTCACCAAGTATGATTTTCGGCCCCCCTAATAGTGCACACACACACGCACTAGACAGGCAAAAATGCAACGAAAATCATGACTTAGCCCTATAGAGGATATAACCTTATGCCCTTTTTCGTGGAACCGTTATGCTGTAGGCTTGCTCGACTGAAAAATCGCTTTAAATCAAAAGCCCGAACAAGACACAATACAGAAAGGTTTCTTGTCAATGTTGTCTTAACACAAAATGATTCGTTCTGAAATAAAGAAAAGTTTCAACGTAAAATTTAAATCGTCTTTTAAAATGTCTCCTGTCATCGATGAAAACAAATGACGTTATGCCACGTGCTAATATAAAAATGAGTGCACATCGCCAGGGAAATCGGTGATCGTTTAAAAAACCATTAAATCCCCAGTTTCACCATAAGCTACCCGAAATGAACGGCAACGTTTAGATATAAAAACAAAAAACTTATTGTCACCTATTCAGAAACAATCGAGCGATTTCTGGTATCACCATTTTACATTTGCTGTTGGAAAACTAACCTACTTCTTAAAACTGTAGCATAATAACTTTTGAATAAAGAATTCAGAATACTGTAACAGCTGCATTAAAAAAATATTATATTTCAATAGAAAAGTTAAGCAACATTATTCCTTATTCAAATAATGAAAAAGAACGATTTCCTCTAAAACGACTCCAAGACTCTACAGTGCATGCAACATAAACTTGCAGTTCTAGAATGATAAGCTATTCAAAATTCAACTTTAAATCCACGACTTAAAAACTAAGGAAGGGTTGAAGAGGTGCAAGATAAAAGTGTAAGTATAGTGGTTGGTGATAATGACGTCACGGTGAGTAACCTCTGTCGTATTAAAATGACATTACTGGATGTACGGAACAGTTACAATAATTCACGCCTTCGGATATTTAGATTTATTTTGATTTGTATGTCGATGAGGACTCGAGAAGTAATGTGTTATAAATTACATACGATCAACGTAACCAATGATAATGAATAAGGCTTGAGTTAATCTTTCAATAGGAATTTAACTATATCCTTAGTTATATTTATCTTCAATGTAAATAAATGTACCTTGAGGGGTGAGCTTAATGAGCTTCTACGTAGCAGAAAATCTTCAAAATATATACTTAGAGGAACCAGGGAATCGAACCTTTAGCTTTCGATTGTACTAAAGTTATATGTATACTAGCTTTTGCCCACGGCTCCGCCCGCGTGCATGTCGGTTATCGTGACCAAACATAGCCTATGTCCTTTCTCAAGGTCTAACCTATCCCTATACCAAATTTCATCAAAATCGGTTCAGTGGTTTAGGCGTGAAAGCGTAACATACAGACAGACAGACAGACAGACAGACAGACGGACAGACAGACAGACAGACAGACAGAGTTACTTTCGCATTTATAATATTAGTATGGATTTTTGATCTCATTTTATTACTGTCAATAGGCCAAGAATGCAAACTCCCTAAATTACCTGACGATACCCATCATATTTTTGTATAAATACTTTTCAGTTAATTATAGCATATCGACCGTCCTTCTGGTGCTAAATTATCATTGGTGTCAAAAAATGTTAATGCAACACCATAGAAATATCACTCATGAGTTCCTTTACCTTCTTTGGAAGACTCTATGGAGATCCTACTTCCCGCTACAAAAACACAATCACTAAAAATATAATCTAGACTGATCCCTACTTGAAACAGAAAATAAAACTATAGTTCTATCTTTACTATTTAGATCCATCACCAAATCACTTCTTTATCAAATATTATACTGTCAATCATTAGTTTTCTCTTATGAAGTTCTTATACATCTGTAAACGACAAACAAACTTCAAACAGAAAGTTCTCGTCTGACTATTTCACTCACTCAATCGCATGAAATATTACACCAATTACTAATTTTCTTACATCTGTAAACGCCCCGAAGTTTCTTTGAATTAACACATTTTATTGGTACAAAATTAGTACACCTACATACATCCCCACATAAATATTTCAATACTAGCATTCGAAATTCATAATACTTTAAATATAGATTGTCAATGATGCGTCAACTATGTAATGCAGAACTGCGTTCGCGATAAATGGATCGTGCCAACTCTCTACGTGGACATCAATATCTGTCTGTCATATGACTGCAATAAATTCACCAACGATATTTTCCTTCGATGTTTGGACATCATATGTAGCTGACTGACCTAACTCTGGAGACGTATCTGCCTGTTTATATTTGACTTGCTTGTCTATTTTGATATCACCTATGTCCACTTTAGTTGTTTCATTTACTCCTATTTCATTAGGTTCAAGTTAATATTTTGATGCTTCATTAGATTTTGATCTATATTCAGTTACATCTGGTTGCGTATACTTTTCTATTTTAATATCAGTTTCAATAGCATTTATCTTAGTTCATATCTATTTGATTTATCATTATTAGAGTGAGATCAATGACGACTCAGATTAAACATTCAAAGATCAGAAGATCTAAGAAGCATATTAATATCAATTATTATTGAGAATTATTGCATATTTCAGTTCAACGATGATATGATTTAAACTATTTGTTCTAGATTTCTTAGTATTATAATAGTCTAATAATAGTTATTCTGGCTATCTAGTATAGGAATATAGACCTAGGATAAAAAACATTGTTCCGGGGTGAAAAGATATAACATCCTTTGGAGTACACAAAATCACGCACGCAGGTACACAAAGCCGTCGTAGCGGCGGTAAGACCCATCACGGCTAGAGAGGTCACATGGCAGCATCTCGTATCGACTGACGCAGATTATCACCGGGCACGGGTGCTACGGGCGGTATCTGCCCCCCCATTCCGGGGGCGAGTCGGGGATACCGATGTACGCCCACCAGAGGAGGGCCAGACCGTAAAGGAAGACCCTTGGTCAGCCGGAGTGCAAGGGATATGCCGAAGACAACCTCACCTTCCGCCTAGCACGGTTTTAGTCGGTTCGAGTCCGACCTAACCTCCCCTTCCGGCTCCGGTAGGAGAGGTATCCGAGGGGATCTCCGCACGAAAAAAAAAGTAGTACACAAAATCATTAGGATAGTCTTTAATCTACTCATCTTGGCATCATACAATCAAAAGCCTATCGTTGTCCAGTGCTGGACATATGCCTCTCCTAAACTACGCCAATGCCATATTAAGTGTGCAATAAAGTTTAAATACTATACTGTATATATACTATGTGTATTGGTGCTGATTTTAACTTATCTACAGAAGACGGTATGATGACTTCCTGTATCTAATTTAATACTGTTGGACACGTGTCAGCTGATTCATCTCATTCATTCATGTATGCTGTATAATTATCTCCTATAGGTATAGACACGGGTATTTTGATACCCATTATGTTGCTATGTTCTCCCACACAATTGAGACACGAGCCCATTAAATCCAATCGGGTATTTTTTCACAATTGTGTGCTTTTATTTGTTCTTAAATCTTTTCTTTCACCTTTTTTAGCTCCACGATAAAGACTTAAAATTCTTTAACATCATACATATTCCATCTTCCCATACCATCTATTCAGACTTTCAAACTTTGAGGCTGACCATCATTGAGGCTGTCAAACTGAAGACCGTCATTCCGGTATTGATCATTGTGCGCATCTACAATGTTTAATATTTAAATTTCCTTTATATCAATAAATATCAATTCTAGTATATCTTGTATATTTAGTATATCTAATCCTGCTCCACAACTCATACGAACCAATTCGAGGGATGAAAAGGAAATAGATTATACACGCAACAGAAAATCGTATAGGCATAAATATACTAAAGAATATTATCGTGTAGTTCAATAAAGATATCATTGAAACTACACTGACGGACTCATAAACTGCATCAAAGTAATAGACGACTTTGAAATAAATATTTTAACCAAGTATGCATACTTTCTATACAGATTTAAATTGAAACCTCTAGATTGGTTCGTGAACTTTAAAACAGCGTAGGGTCATATCTTTAAGTTTAAGTTTATGTACTGGAAAGGACCTTAAGACTTTTTTTAAAGAAAAAACAGAAATTTAAGAAAAATTGGTTTAATTAAAAAATTGGTTTGAATTATTTTTTATAGCATTTATTATGCTAACTGTTAAGTTCGAAAAACATTGGAAAAAATGAAATGCTCAAGTGAGACTCGAACTCACGACCTTTCGCTTACAGGGCGACTGCTCTGCCAACTAAGCGAAAGGTCGTGAGTTCGAGTCTCACTTGAGCATTTCATTTTTTCCAATGTTTTTTAAAAAATTGGTTTTAACAATAGACACAAACTTTATGCAAGGGTTTATTTGTGTTTTAATAAGGTGTATTACCCCCACGTGCCCTTATTACGGATTCCAATCGGTTCCGCATAGATTTTATAAGGGTTTTTAAAAGATCTTGCGGAATATTGTCCCATTCTTCTGAAAGTGCTGTTCTTAGTGCTGCCACTGTCGTGGGCGAAGGGTTTCTCGCATATACAGCTCTTTTTAAATTGTCCCAAACATGCTCGATGGGATTAAGATCCGGGCTGCGTGCTGGCCAATTCATTGTATGTGTCCCAACCTCTTCGCAATAATGTTGAACTTGTGCAGCTGCATGCGGCCGGGCATTATCCTGCATTAAAGTAAAATTTTCGCCTATGAATCCCATGTAAGGCACCACGTGATCTTCTAATATCTCTGTTATGTAGCGATGTGCTGTCAAACCCCCTCTATTACCGTTTTGACGGACCATGTCTATGAACACAAGTTCTGTTCGCTCGTTCATCGATATGCCACCCCAGACCATACATAAACCGCCTCCAAAAGGAACACGCTCCTCAATGCAACTTTGAGCATATCGCTCCCCACGTCAACGATAGACTCTTCTGCGACCATCTGCACCATATAAACATGTCCTACACTCGTCCGTGAACAATACAGAGGCCCACTGCTCTTCTGTCCAATTCAGGTGATGACGCGCAAATCTTAAGCGAGCTTGTCTGTGAGCTGTAGACAACTTTGGACCATTTGCTGGTCTAAAAGGGGTGATATCCGCTTCCTTTAACCTTCTTCTTATTGTTCGTGCACACACGTTTACTCCACGCGCTTCATTAAGCTCGGTTTTGATGTTAACTGACGCGAGGAAACGATTTCGCAGGGAAGTTATAACAATAAATCGGTCATCACGACCTGTGGTTGCTCGAGTTCTGCCTGTACCACGTCTCCTCCTGTAAGAACCTGTCTCTACAAACCTTCTGTATATTCTAGAAACCGTAGACTGGTTTAAATTTAAATTTCTACCAATCGTTCGTTGATCCAAGCCCTCCCGCACCAATGCTACAATTTGTGCCGCTTGTTCGGACGAAGTATCCATATTATGGTTCAAAAACTCTCGATGTGTTAAAAAACTAACCCAACAATTATGCTGGTAACAATAATTCAATTGACAAAACAAAAAAAATCAATGAGAATCAATTTAAAACTTTGCTATAAATAACACGCAAATCTGATACTACAAGTAAATTTTCTTTTCCCGGCTATATTCATTTGTTTTACTGCAGTTCTATTTTTAAATTTAATTTTTTTTTTAAGATTAAGAGCCAGTCTTTCCATATTTATATAATTTAATCTAAAAAGTTTGCCTACTTATTATAAAAAATCCTTTTAGAGTAAACCTGAACTTTGATGCAGTTTATGAGTCCGTCAGTGTATGTAGTCTAGCAAGTTTACCATGGTAGAGTGGAGTCATATGACCATCATTACAAAAAATGGCCTGCCTGACCCGAGAATATAGCAGTCGTACTAGCTACCTAATGATTGATATGCTAGTTAGTGAGCGTAATGATAATATAAATTGTTTTTATAGCGATGGCGGCAGAGCTCTGAATTTATCGCCGTCGGTGTGTGTAAACCTTCTGAACTG
This sequence comes from Eilema sororculum, assembly GCA_914829495.1. Taxonomy (NCBI): domain Eukaryota; kingdom Metazoa; phylum Arthropoda; class Insecta; order Lepidoptera; family Erebidae; genus Eilema; species Eilema sororculum. The sequence goes on from OU618536.1 coordinate 19,578,042, forward strand.
TTTAAATGCTACTGGATGTTCTGTAATTATCACTGTCTTGTTATAATATATGTTGCAAGTTCATTTTGCAAAATAAATGATTTTGACTTAACACTCAATTGCTCGGCAGATTGTAAAAAAGACTTGAGTACAATAAACCTGTAGTGTGTATGGCGTTTGCGGAATACTTTTTGTGCCTTCGACTCAATCAAAACCTGGGCAGTTCTGGTCGACCTGCAGCGGTACCGTGAGACGAAGCCCATAAGCATCCAGAGTGGAGTGAAATACGGGGATGTTGTATCCCCCAAAATATTCACCAACGCATTGGAGGACGTCTTCAAGAATCTGAATTGGACTGGACAGGGTATCAACATAAACGGTCTCGCATCTTCGGTTTTCCAACGATAGCGTCATAGTTGAGGAGTCGCTGGAGCAGATGGGTGAAATACTGCACAGCCTAAATGGAACTTCTCAACGCGTCGGCCTAGCTGTTAACTTTGACAATACCAAGGTTATGTTCAACGCACATGACCTTAGTATGACCATTGAAAGGGCGATATCATCGGCTTATGTCTTCTTTTTATAAAGGACACGTCAATTTGACTTCAGCTCGCCTGATGTTAAGCTAAAGGCAACGTTTCGGAAAGAGGGTCACCATCGTAAACATGTACCATGTTAACAGTGGTGGCACTCAGCTTGACGGCCTCGTCAGATGCTTTTTCACGCCCCGCTTAAAGGACCCGGGACTGTAGGAAGAAGGAAACACGTGAGCTGGCAGGAAGTTCCAGGTCTTAATGGTGCGGCATAAGAATGAGTCACTAAAACACTTGGTTCTAGCATGTCTTTACATACTTCACGAGCTTCCTCTATTGCAAACTTTTCATCGGTTTCGAGCACGCCAGTCACCAGTACTTCCAACCTAAAGAGTAAAGACATAGTATTTGAATTTGTGTCCATTAACACCATCATAAAAACAGGATAACAATTTTCAGAAATCTTAAAAACTGATTATTTGTCCCAAAAACTCAAGTTTGTTTAAACATTTCATTGCAGTACACGATCGTAATTCGTCTAATAATACACCGTTAAAAATCTCCGGCGAGATCGATGATGCACCGTGGCCCGCCGGTATGATTTGTGCCCGGACAGGTGTCGGACGCAAATAACGTGAACGGTTTCGCCATCTCAATTGGCATTTCGATACGATGCTCAAAGTTTTTGTCATGTTTCTCTACAAAATTCGTATGAAATACTACAAAGAAGGCAGGGCCTGCCTTTTTAGAGACATCATCAGGTAACGGTGGCCACATCTTTACACTTCACCCCAGCTATCAGTCAGGGTACAGTCAATTTGACTACCTAATTACTTGGGGTCTATTTTATACTACTTAGATGCCAGATCCTCCTTGGATGACACTTCCCACCTGACGGGAAGCGGCAACTGAGGCCTATGGACGTGCTAAGCTTCTATAATTCCCAAAAACCGACTGACATCAGGTCAGATGTTAGCAATTGGCAATGTCAAAGTTCTAGTATTAGAATAGTCGAACTTTTTAGGGCTCCAACTACTCGTAGATGATCTAAAGGCAGCCGTAGCCGACGCGTGTCGGTTAAACATGCGAACAATACAAATAGATATATTAATTTGTACAAATATTAACACTGAGCGGGAATCGAACCCATGTGCTTTCATGTGCACAAAGAGTCCTATCATAAGAACATTATTCCTAAGCCCGGAAGGAATTTCCTAAGGCGCCTTGGCCATAACCTGGTTTGAGGCACCACAGGGGGCCACCTCGTGTGATATGAGGCCTTTGGCCCCTCCATAATCGTATCGCGTGAGAATAATTTAAAGTTATATTATACAGTTAAAATAAATTTCAACGAACATACATTTTAGCCTATAACTTCCGCCACATAGTGCCAGCTTTCAAATTAAATAATTAACACATTTTAATTTTATTTAAATTAATTTAGAGCTAAGTGTTCCAACTAATGTTTAGTTAGCAGACCAAGGAAATTCTTATTAATACAGGTATAATAATATTATGAATACTTGTTACTAATGTATTCACCTAATACCTACGAATACCTCCTCGAAGATGGCCCTGTATTAGCTGCAGAGTGAGTGATATGTCAGAGACAATCTTACCTCCCACAACGCAATGATCCAAGACGGCCGCGTACGGTTTTAGTCGGTTTGATTCTGACATAACCACCCCCGCCAGCTCCGGATGGTGGAGGGGTATTCGATGATTGTAAGGGCTACTAAAACATTTGGGGTCAAGTCAACCTCAACTCTAAGTCGGCACACCTACTGAAAGACGGACGGGGTTAAGAGATCATACGGCAGTCTATGCTATAATATAAAGTAACATTTATGAATGAGATGAGAACTGTACCACCTATATGAGGTCATCTAAAAATATTAAAAGTTTGAGAGCCACTGCGCCATAGTAAGTTGAGTCCGTCGATAAATCTATGAAAATGAACGTGCTCCTAATGTCACCGGAATGCTTTCATGATCTGACCAAGCCAGGGACGGATTTATGCGTAAAGAATATTTTACTTTTAATTCATGAAGACTAGTCTTGAAAAATACTTGATTGGTGGCAATAGGCACCCGTGTATAACAACCATAGGAGAAATATGACTTTTAGGTTGATAAAATTTTCTTGCATGAACATACCTTTTTCTCTTACATACATACAACATTCTAAACTTTTTCTTATATAAAAGGACACGTCAATTTGACGTCACCTCGCCTGATGGTAAGTTAAAGGCAAAGTCTCTGAAAGAGGGTCACCATACCATATACATAACATGATAGCCTCTGTAGCGTGGCGGTAGTGAACGCGACTGCTACGCAGGAGGCGTGGGTTCGATCCCCGCTCAGTGCAAATATTTGTAGATTGTAAAAAAACATGTACTATGTTAATACCTTTTCGGGACCCGGGACTATAGGAAGAAGTACTTCTCCTTTTGGGAATAAAACAGCTACTTGTTCACGAATTTTCATTATATCTAGATTCTACTGACCAGGATTACCTACGTATACAAAAAGTTCCCAAACCCAGTATTAACCCTTTCAAACATCTACACACGTCCATAAATATATTACAGAGTATTTAAATCAGCCATACAAGCCAGAAGAAGATGTATTACTATAAATTCTTTGGCTCCAAATCCGTCCCCGCGGTCATAACTAACCCCACGGGCTAATAAGATCGAAGTGCATCGGCTAAATATACCCGCGACCGAGGCGACGCATCAATGTACGACAAATTAATCGCAAGTGCGACTCGGTCGTTACTTTGTAAGTGACATTATTCGGATAATTTGTGAGGATTTCCGTCGGCTAGTGGAACGTATTGGTTATCTGCTGTTACTGTTTAGATTGTATGTTATATGTCTTTTTGTTGACTAGGTTTTAAATACAGCTCCTCAAGGGGGGGGGGGGGGGGTGAGTTTAAATACCAATATAAATTTTATTTTGAGCTCTAAAATATAACTTTGCTAACAAATATCGCATATTTTATTAATCTCCCACTTACTGTTCTGTCCTTTTTTATACCACTTAGGTGGCAGACAAGCACACGTTCCACCTGATGTAAAATTGTTACCGCGGCCTATGGAGTCCTTTTTTATACCACTTAGGTGGCAGACAAGCACACGTTCCACCTGATGTAAAATTGTTACCGCGGCCTATGGAGTCCTTTTTTATACCACTTAGGTGGCAGACAAGCACACGTTCCACCTGATGTAAAATTGTTACCGCGGCCTATGGAGTCCTTTTTTATACCACTTAGGTGGCAGACAAGCACACGTTCCACCTGATCTAAAATTGTTACCGCGGCCTATGGACGTATGTAATACCAGGGGCGTTACACTCGTGCTGCCTACCCTGAAGAAACCTAATGTGCTTCTTGAAGAACCTCATATTGTAGTCGCTTGGGAAAATCACGGCAGGGAGTTCATTACACAGCTTGAGCGTGCGTGGGATGAAGTTCCTTTCATACCGCACGGTGAGCGTTTTCGGATGCAATGTGTGATGAACTCCCTGCCTATAGCGAGTGCGATGATAGAATGTAGCTGTGGGCATCATGTCAAATAATTCATCTGAGCACCAACCATTCCCGATTTATTTTTTCTCTAATCCGCCAGATCATGGAACAAAATGCTACCATATCCCTCGTATCTTATATTCTTCGCATCACCATACAAACCTATCATGAAAATTAGATGCGACCATTTCGTTTATACACTCGAACCAGAAGTACACACCCGTGCTTGACACAGTATACACATACACAAACAAAATGAGTACACAGTTTACAAATTGTTCTGCAGTTGGAACACAGTAGCAGCACAAGCGATGTCCCCATCCCCTTGCTCCAATAGATTTTTCTTTTTCTATTTCACTTTTGATATTAAAAACCAGAGACTTGCACCGGACTTCGTTTATTATAACAAGTATAATATCGGTTTAAAGATATTTATTTCTTATTAATAAATTTTCGCCTCTGGATTTTATATTAGGTTCAGACAGCGTCATAATTATCTGAGAGCCAGACCGTAAGGGATGGCCTTGGGTCAGCCGGGGTGGGATATGTCTATGACAACGTCACCTCCGGCCTAGCACCACGACCCACAGTCGGCGTGCGGTTTTAGTCGGTTCGAGTCCGACATAACCTCCCTTTCCGGCTCCGGAAGGGGCGGTATCCGAGGGGATTTCCGCACGAAAAAAAAAAGTCTCAAAATGATCTTAAAACTCTCGTATTAAGAGCAAATCTAACTGTTGGCTCTTTGTCTTGGGCTGTATGGTTACTGTCGGATGGAGAACAACCCTGTCCTTCAGTCACCTTTTACGACACCCGCAGAAAGAACTGAGGTAGTCCTATTCTACTACACTTAGAACCAACACAGCATCATTGATTTATATGGTATTATTTAACATACATAAACTCACGCCTGTATTCCCCGAAGGGGTAGGCAGAGCTGCTAGCACCCACATTTCGCAGGTTTATGTTTTAGGTCCCAATGTAATAGGTGGCGAGCCTATTGCCATTAACCGGGCACTTATAAACCTGCGATAAATACACACATAACTTCGAAAAGCATCGAAAAGTCATTGGTGTGTGCCATTGTAAACCTGGGATCGAACCCGAGACCTCGTCTCAGCAGTCCATTACCCGTACCACTAGGGTATTATTGTCTGAACTAAAGGTGTCTACCTAATATCAGAACAATCAGTCAACTGGAAGGGGGGAAAAAACTAAATCCAGATCATTTTGAGTACTTTTTACGTCAACATGTTTCTGATGCTTACTGTACTATATCTACTATATAACATATATAATCTTATTTACACTGAGCGGGAATGACAGCCTCCGTGGCGTGGCGGTAGTGCACGCGACTGCCACGCAGGAGGCGCGGGTTCGATTCCCGCTCAGTGCAAATATTTGTATGCATGAATATGGCTATTTGCATTGGTCTGGGTGTTTCTATATATAATATGTATGTATTTACAAAAAAAAAAAAAAAAGTATATAAGTATGTTTATCCGCATTCTAGATTCCATAACACAAGCTATAAAAGCTTACCATGGGTCTAGATAGCGTTGTGTAGAATGTTGTGGAATATTTATATTTATTTATATTTATATTTAATTGAACTCGCAATTACATAGCACTCAACCGCTACGCCACAGACAGCTAGGCCAAACCGTAAGGGATGGCCCTGGGTCAGCCGGGGTGCGAGGGATATGTCGATGACAACCTCACCTCTCCGGCCTAGCACCACGACCCACAGTCGGCGTGCGGTTTTAGTCGATTCGAGTCCGATATAACCTTCACTTCCGGCTCCGGCGGGGGAGGTATTCTCGGGGATTTCCACACGAAAAAAAAAGCTACGCCAAAGAGATTATCATTTGTCTATGTATAGTTTGTCTAAAAAAAGAGTCAGGACTATATACTTACTGTTTATAAAATACCCGTCTTGACGCAGACGTCCAACGATATTGCATCCAGTTGGATTTTTAGTTAAGTTCCCTGGGAAAATTGAAATTCCATTAAGGAGATTGCTTTTTAACGTAGACGGGGTGACACCGCACCTCGCCGGGGGGCACCTATAGCGTAGTGGGCCTCCCCCCTACGAGAGGTGTTTGTGTATCTTGAACTTAGGTACTGGTATACCTATAGGTAATATTGAGTTCGTCTGTCTGTTCAATTATTTTTCGAGTACTTTTATATATATATAAATACTAGCGGTCGCCCGCGGCTCCGCCCGCGTGGATGTCACTTATCGCTAAATTAAGATTTAAACTATCCTATCTCTCAAGTTGGATCGAACTGCACATGGTGTGCGAATTTTATTATAATCGGTTAAGTGGTTTAGGAGTCCATTGAGGACCAACATTGTGACACGAGATTTATATATATTAAAAGATTATTCTAAAATGAAATTTTTTTTTATACAGGACACGTCAATTTGACTTCACCTCGCCTGATGTTAAGCTAAAAACAAAGTCTCGGAAAGAGGGTCACCATCGTAAACATACCACTCAGCCTGAATCGCGATTTCTCTGATGACAGATTGATAGATTTGACATATTATCGCCTATACAATCTGTTCTCAAACAAATCGAGATTCAGCCTGAGTGTCATTCTAGAATACGGGCCTAAGAGCGGGTGTTTAGGTAAAAGCGATCAAGAAAGTTGAATTTCATCGCTCATATTATAACTAGTGAAATCTTCTTACTTGAGACAACTTACACTTGAAACTATGTGACAACTACCATCCTTAGTCTTCCTATGACCATAGCCGCTGTAAAGTAGCCAAGATTTCGGGCTAAACGTAAAAAAATCATCATCACGACATAGTATAAGGCAAAATCGCTTTTCGCGTCTGTCCGTCCCTTTTTTTGTGGAATAGGAAGGCAAACGAGCAGCCAAATCGCCTGATGGTAAACGATCACCGCCACCCATGGACACCCGCAACACCAGAGGAGTCACAAGCACAGTCACAAGTGCATTGCCTTCCTTCTAAAAGAGAGTACGCTCTATTCTTGAAGGTTTGAAGGTCGTATTGGTTATGTGCTTATAACTTCAAAACTACGCTACAGATTTTGATGCGGTTTCTTTTAATAGATAGAGTAATTCAAGAAGAAAGTTTATATGTATAATACATGCTTAATATAGTAGAGGGTGCAGCGGGATCAGAATCGGACGCCACGCGAGCGGATAAAAATTGGCGGTACGAAGTTCCCCGGGTCAACTAGTACTTACCAAATAAATCGTGAAAAATATTCAGTTACTTTTGAAAGTAACTGTATCAAATTTTACTCTAGATAGATAGGATTTAGAAGAGAAATCTTGTTGCTAACCTACACAATGCATCATACGTTAGATACTATCTACCTACACTAGTTGTCAACAAGTACCTACATCTCTATAAAAAAAAACTTCGAAATAAGTGGTCAGTTTACAGGATGAGTCACCAATCATTCGTTTCAGCCCCTTTCTACGTTCACAAACGAAGCGTACACACCCATTTACGAGAAATAAAAAACCTCGGAAAATCTACGTGACGTAACATCAAACCTATAGCCAATGGCGTATCGAACCTTCGAACATTACCAACCAATATAACCTGACACGCCGCTCCCATTGCGATACTTCCAACGACGCAAACGCTAGAACAAAGTCGAAGGACCAAATAAAAATGGTCGGTAAATATCGAGAATGCATGCAGCGTTCTGATTGGTTGATCGGTTCTGCGCGATTGGGCACAACAGCGCACACTCGAACCGATACCTCGTATTTACCAACTTCGACGTGAATGCGTATGTGTGAGTGTGTGTATAGATAAGTCATTTTCGATGTGTTGGTGTAGGTATCGATTTGATTTGTGACGCCTGCCGTCGGCGATCGGTCAATCGGTGCGTCGATGTAGATTTAAATTTAGAACGTGATATTTGAATTTGGAATGCATTCATTGACCGTTGGGTGTGACGTAACGTTAGCTGATTGGACGGTCTGTGTCAATTCACTAATATTAGTAGTCTGTATTTAGAAATGAATTAACCTTAAATATCTCAAGGTTGGCGGGCTTGCATGGAAGGGTTAATAACAGTATAGGATAGAAGCAGATGGTGGGTTGCACACGAGAGCTTTGAACCCCCTAGTGCGTCGGCCAATAGTACTCGTAACGTAACAACAACACGCACGTCGTCAAACCTTAAAAAAAATGATAAGTTTTTTCTGTCCAACGAAACATAAAAATAAAACCCAACATAGTAACATAACTACACTATTTCATCAAAACATTGCAGGACTTTTAAATAAAATAGAAAATATAGAATTATGTTTAGACGACTTTCGACTACAAAAAAAAAATGTTAAAGTACTGTGCTTCTCGGAAACTTTTATTAGATTGGGTGAAGAACCTAATATAAAAATTCACAACTATGAACTAGCAAGTTCTTTTTCGAGGCTAGATAAAAATCGTGGTGGTGTATGTATTTTGCTCGACCGCTCCTTAGAATACAGGCCTTTACAAATATGTAGAAATTTAGCAAGTAAGAATACATTCGAATGCTGTGGCGTTGATGTGCCTTCACTGCAGTGTATAATAATCTGTCTGTATAGAATCCCTGGTGCTGATACATCTATCTTCTTTGATAAGTTGGAAACACTGATGCATGAACTAAATCTTAGGGACAATAAACGAATTATTATTACGGGAGATCTTAACATAAACATACTAGAAAAAAGTGACACATCTTCTAAACTAAACGACTTTCTTCTGAATCACAACCTCACAGCACATATCACTAAACCGACACGACTAAATAATTGCATTGATCACATTCACAGTAACATAACTGGCGCCACAGGGGAAGTACATGAACTTGAATTATCTGACCACAACACAGGTCAAACACTTACATTTCCTGTAAGATATGAAAAACCTAACTCCCTATTCACATATATATACAGACGAGACTATAGTGAAGACAATATCACACAGTTCAAAAAGTGTATCTCTAGTTTGTCGTGGTCAGATGTATTGAACGAGGAAGAGGATTGTAATCAGGCATATGATATGTTTCATGAGATCTTTATCATGTTCTACAATCTTTGTTTTCCGGTAAACAAAATTAAAATCAAAATGCATAATAAAACACCAAAATGGATCACAAAGGGTATAAAAAAGTCATCCATTACCAAAAGAAAATTAAGATATGCATATTATAGGAACAAAAATGATGATACCAAAAGAAACTATATACAATATAATAATTTACTCAAAAAATGCATAATAGCTTCTCGTAGAAACATAAACAGTAAACACATTTATGAGTCCGAAAACAAATGCAAAGCTACATGGGACATAATAGGAAATAAACTAGACAATAGAAAGAACCATACAGAAATACAACACATAAATAGCGGCGGAAACTCAATAACAGACCCATCGGAAATTGCCAACCATTTTAATAAATATTATATCTCAAAAACAAATAAACCAAACAACTGTACCCCTAACTATAGATTGATTAGCAAGGTCGACTCTAGCATCTTCATAACACCCTGTTCTGAAAAAGAGGTCGAAAAAGCGATTATGTCACTTAAAAATACATACGCAGTAGGGCATGATGAAATAGCTACAAAAATAATAAAACACAGTTCCAAAGAGATCTCAAGGGTACTTTGTCATGTGGTCAATCTCTCTTTTTATCATGGAGTATTCCCTGAAAAACTTAAGACTTCTATTGTGAAACCGCTTCACAAAAAAGACAATAAAGATGAATTAGTTAATTATCGACCCATTACCCTCATACCAATATTTTCAAAAGTCTTCGAAAAGTTAATGCACATACGGATCACAAACTTTTTAAATAAACATAACATAGTCATGAAAGAGCAAAATGGTTTCCAAAAAAATAAATCCACTACTTTGGCTGCGTTCTCTCTGATACAAAGTGTTACGGAGTCGCTGGACAAAAAAAGGCTCGTCTCTTCTATATTCTTTGACATGTCCAGTGCCTTTGATTTTGTTGATCATAAGATCCTCTTGAATAAATGCGAGCTCTATGGCATTAGAGGAACCGCTTTAGATTGGCTGCGTAGCTATTTGAGCGAGCGCAAACAATGTGTAGAAATAACACGTACGAACGAAAAACTAGTTACTACTTCCTACAGGTCTACATTTGAATATAATGGAGTCGGTGTTCCTCAGGGAAGCGTCCTGGGACCACTACTATTCCTTCTCTATATTAATGACATCCCAAAAGCCACTAGCCACAAGTGCATATTGTTTGCAGACGACATTTCCGTTGTAGTTTCCCAAGATAAGAACAGTGAGGCTGACCATAGGCAAACCCTGAAAGATACCATCGAAATCATCTCGACATGGTTAAGCTCTAATAATCTGACTGCAAATCTAACTAAAACCAAAATAATACAACACAGACATTACAACAGCACAGTACCCAACATAAATAATATCCAATTCGAAAATAATGAGATCGCGCAAGAGATAGACACTACATTTCTAGGAGTTACACTTGATAATCACTGTAACTGGAAAGCTCACGTAGAAAAATTATGCAAACGTATTAACAGATTCATATTTGCGCTTAGAAAGATCAGGAAAATGACAAACGAAAAGACCGCCTTGTTAGCCTATCATGGTTATGTGGGATCTCTATTAAGGTACGCAATATTGCTGTGGGGAAATTCAACAGCAATAGAAAAAGTGTTTCTGTTACAAAAAAAATGTGTTAGAGCAATCTGTGGAGCAGCCCCACTTGACTCTTGTAGGCCCCTCTTTAATAAACTAAATATACTGACACTCACATCCATCTACATTCACGAAATTGGCCTATTTGTCAAAAAGCACCCCGACTTGTTCACTAAAGCATGTACAGATAAAAAATATCTTAGTAGAGACCCTACCAAGCTGTGGCTGCCACACATGTCCACAACGCTTCAACAGAAAAATTGTTTCTGTATGTGTATACGGGTATTCAACAGAATTCCTAAAGAGATTCGGGAACTACCACTAAATCGCTTCTCACCTCGATTAAAAAAGTGGCTTATTGAGAAGGGATTCTACACAATACAAGAATTTATGGCGCACACTACTTATAGATATAAAAAATCTTTGTAAATTAGTATAATAGAAATAAAGAATTATTTAAGTGTAGGTAAAATTATAGACTTGAATATTGTTACTATTTTGTTTTGTTTATTTTAATTTTATAATGTTTTTTAGTTTCTAATAGTTTAGGTATGTAAATCTTGTCCTAATTTAATTATTTTAAATATTTGCACACCGTGCACGGTGAAACATGCTTGTACATTTTGAAACACTGCCATACATCTATTGTCAAACCATGTTTCTCGCAAATAAAGATTTATTATTATTTATTATTATTATTGTAGTCTCTGCCTACAAAAAAAATCTATCTTCCTACATTCCTATATTTATAATCCTGAATTGAATAGTTCAATAATCCTAAGTTTGTGAATGTGTTTGGATTTTTGTCGTTCAATCTCATGCAAACGGTATAACGAATCTGGCTGGAAATTGGACCAGAAATAGATTATAGTGTGAAATATATATAGGCTATTCTAAATTCTTTTTATTTACAAGTTTCTTGAAGCTGGCAACAAAAGATTGAAATTGTTCCTATAACTATCTACTTACTAACGGTTTGCTAACAAGGTAACACACTAATATAATCTAGTCCTTTTTAAATTATTTAATTCAATGTCTAGACTCAAAAATAGGGTTAACGGTTAATCAAAAAGCAAAAAATTTCATCTCATAATTTTAAACCAATCTCGGTCGCAAAAAAAAATACAACACTTCGACAAAATTAAAAAAGCACGTTCCACTCCATCAGGATATAAAAAAAGTTTGCACAGATAAAAAGAGCTGTGAGATAAAAATATTCTCATCACGGGTCTATTAATAGGGAAAATGTAAAATCCGGTTGACTGTACCTCAGTGGTGAACGGTGAAAATTTTGTAAAAGCAAGCCGGTTGGAAAAAAATCTTCTCTCTTATAGCAATGTTGTATGAAAATCTACCACGGTTCTCTTTGTAGAGAAAGCTGGCAGGAATCGGGTTATAAGGACTCCTTTCCACTACCTGTACTGTACTGTACCTATAGCTGTAGGTATATATGTTTATGATTGATGCCTTTAGCTTACCATCAGGTGAGGCAAAGTCAAATTGATGTGTCCTTTTCTAAAACAAAATAGTTCTAGGTATAAAAGGTAAGATATTTTTCCACCGGTTTCTGAAAAAAAATCATCCGTTGCTAATGATATTCAACCTATATTCAACCATGAAACCATGGAATTTTGCATCAAGAGAGTGTTCTGCCGTTGCTACTTATATATAGTGCCACAATGTTGTGAAGATGTTCAAATATATTTCGCAATGCGATTGGTTAGTAGCTAACATTTTCTTTTAGCCCTCTTTCTATTGAAAATTATAATAATAATCAATCATAACTATTTTCTACCATATAAAATTGAATCGCTGAACGTGTTGGTAAGCGCATAACTCAACAACGCCTTGACCAATTTGGCCAATTCTTTTTTTAAATGTTCGCTGAAGTTCTGGGATGGTTTTCACGGCGAGAAAAATTCGAATAATTGCCGGGAACCGACATCCACGTGGGCGGAGCCGCGGGCAAAAGCTAGTGTTCTCATATAAATAACATTATTAGTCCAATTGACATACAAATTTGGCGCTTTGAAAAGCAAGATCCATTCTCACATTTTTTGATCACATTGATCATGGCGCTTGAAACAGCGCCGAAATATCGGTTACCAAATACAAACTATAAACATGGTAAATATTCCGGTGAGTGTTATACCTTAATTTGTCTTAAACGGAAGCAACTGTTAACTCTGACAGAAAAGTTTGCACCAAGTCTAGCAGGTGACTTTTTGCCTTAAATACGACGCTGCCATGTATCTCAAGCAATCAAGTAATCTATTCTTCCTATCCATGAGCACGTACTCCTGATTTTCCATTCCGTGTATTTAATGAACTCTAGATAAAACAAATATATACGCTTTTCCGTACTTACTTAAAATGGAAAAATATTTTTCCTACATCCGTCCGCGCTTCCGGCGCAGATAGCCGTAACTGCATTATGTTTGAAGTTTTTCTTTTTTATAATGCGGCCAGCTAAAGATAGATGGTCCCTATTTTATACTATATGGTGATAGAATTGATAAGAATATGCGCAGAATTCTTTAATAGCAACATTGGTAGGAACATGGCAATCCTAGGGAGGTATAAGATTCATGGCAATGTCAGTAACTTGTCTGTCTGTTATCTTTTTGGCAATTTGGCATAGAGATAATTAAGAGTGGGCTCACACATGGCAACTTTAAGCAACTTGGGATTTAGTTCATGACCCTTAGGACCGTATTCTAAAATGATACTCAGCCTGAATCTCGATTTATCTGAGGACAGATTGTACAGGCGATATGTCAAACTAACAATCTGTCTATACAATCTTGGGCTGTGTTTTTGATAACTATTTGTAACTAGCCCGCTTTTGCCCGCGGCTCCGCCCAAGTGGATGTCGGTTATCGTGACCAAACACAGCCTGTGTCCTTTCTCAAGGTCTAACCTATCCCTATACAAAATTTCATCAAAATCGGTTCAGTGGTTTAGGCGTGAAAGCGTAACATACAGACAGACAGACAGAGTTACTTTCGCATTTATAATATTAGTATGGATTCGACACTATTGATGTGGAGTAATCTGTAATGATAGTGTAAATAAATAGAAAAAAAATCTGTCCTCAGATGAATCGCGATTCAGGCTGAGTGTCATTCTAGATTACGGGTCATATAGATACCTCCATACCTCAGACAGTAGAGCGAAAATTCTGTGGCAGTCGTTACGGATAGGTACTAGGGAGATCTAAATCTGACAATTCAACACCCTCTTTTCACCCATCATTAGATCCGATCCCACGTAATAGCAGGTGAGTCTATTGCCGCCATCCGGGCACTATTGTTGACTCAAGCCGTGCATCCGAGGCTAAGTCTGGGCTGTATATACTTGTCTGATGTTAAACAGCCCTATCCCCTAGTCACCTTGAACGACACTGCATGGGAAGAGATAGGGTGGACGACATTCTACTCTGCTGGGAACCACGCGGCTACACTACAGATCCTCCGGGACGAAGAATTATATCTTTATCGAGTCTCAAAAAAGATATCAAACTGAAAAGATCCTTCTAGAAAACCGAACCAAAGCGATCGTGACGTCAGTACCCAAGTACTATACACAGTACACATACATACGGGTACTGTACTTACATACGATTACTGTATACTATATAGTGTTGTACCCACACACGCGAGTTATATGTCGAGCGAGTGCACTAGCGTCGTTATGAAATTGAGTATCGCCGCAGATATTCGCCATTCGGACGGAGGCGTCGCATATACTTGCAGAGGCACACTGAGAGCAATATTATAATAAATAGAGTTTATTATTTAATAGTTATGCTTGTAAAATCCCAAAGGAGTAACCTGCTAGAACCAAGCGTTTCAGTGACTCATTCCTATGCCGCACCACTAAGACCTGAAACTCCCTGCCAGCTCACGTGTTTCCTTCTTCCTACAGTCCCGGGTCCTTTAAGCGGGGTGTGAAAAGGCATCTGATGAGGCCGTCAATCTGAGAGCCACCACTGTAACATGGTACATGTTTACGATGGTGACCCTCTTTCCGAGACCTAGCCTTTAGCTTAATATCAGGCTAGGTGAAGTCAAATTGACGTGACCTTTAAGAAAAATAAATGTGTATTTTTAACTATTTATTTGCATATAATACGTGTAGTCTCCTACTTCTTCTTCTTCTTCATTTGAGTACAAATCCTTGTCGTATTGACTCACACCATCGAGCTCAGGGTCACCTTTCCTGCTCATCCTTTTATCGATTGATTCTGGAATTTATAGGCGAGACTGCCTAACCTTCCAAACTCTAGAAAAAAGCATGCACCAGAGCCTCGTCTGCTGTTTAGCAGAAGGAGACCGGTTTACCCCCGCTCCCATTTTTGGAACGAAGGCTAGACGGAAATTTTTTTAACCAAAAGTTGTAACGACACTTATTACCCGACTGCTGGGTGTCCCTTGACACCTCTATAGTTTTTTTGTTCATAAATTGTTCCAACTAGAAAACAGTAGGCATGTTCCAAAAGAAAATAAAGCAGTTTCCCAGTGTGTTCCGCGCCATATGTGGCGTACATACTCGGAGGTAGCCTGGAATATGCTCGATATAGAACACGTCGGCTCCACTCGATCCCGGTGAAACATTGCCACGACTAGTGATGTGCACTTTATCGATATTATAAATAGTTTTCCTATTTATTTTTGATAGAAAAAGAAGATGGATATAATATGATATCATCATTTTCTTTGCGTTAATCCTGGTCACATCAGAGACTTTCGTCTATAAGTGCGGAGTTCGGTTTTTCTAGTCCGACTGTGCTGCGACTGAACTACTATATTTTTCGTGAAGCGACTTCAGTTAAGTCAAAGTTAAAGACTTTTAAGGGCTCCAACTAACTGGAGTACCATAGATCTTTGTAAAGCATCCGAGAACGATGAATTCGAATTCGACTACCCGACTACGGGATATGGAGTGGTTCAGAAATCTACAGTAGAGTCTGGCCAACGAAACCTGGCGAAAAAAACGGCACCGAATTTGAAAAATCAACAGGTTGTTGACTATACACCGAAATAACGGAGTTGATGCTATGATTATTTCCAATTAGGTATGCATGATAAATAGCCAATTATGGTACTTGGCTAGAGTCATGACTAGACTTCTAGTGAAGTTTTTCAAATTTGGCGCCAGTTTTTTGCGCCAGCTTTCGTTAGCCAAACTCAAGCAATATATTTAGAAAGGTGCCCAGAAGATGACAGAAGACCTACTTGCCACCTATTACTGAGCCACATATAATGCAACTGGCTGTGCATATAATAAGTATAAAGCTATACACAACGAAAACCTCAACAATACTTTCATTTCATATCAAACCTGCTACTTCAATCTTAACAGTCACTTTCTCTATCGCTACACCACCAACTCATTTCAGATGTTAAGAACCTAAACATCCATACTATCCATACTTCCATACTAATATTATAAATGCGAAAGTAACTCTGTCTGTATGTATATTACGCTTTCACAACTAAACTATTTAACCGATTTTGATGAAATTTGGTATTGGGGTAGATTAGAACTTGAGAAAGGACATAGGCTAACTTTGGTCGCGGGTGGAGCCGTGGACAAAAGCTAGTAAAAAAAGAAATTATCGGAAACTACAACTGGCACACCCCATCACTATGAGCACTTCCGATATAATATTTCACATTTAATAGTGATGCACCACGAAAAATCCTCCGCAGATGACTCGCAGTTTACATTTTACATAAATTCAATGTTATAGCGCACATATTGAATACAGGCGAGTTTTATATTTATATGAGTACCCTCCAGTTTCGCTGCAGTAATGAGCCCGGCATGGATTCTCTATCCAGAGAGACTTTTATTACAAATCAGACAAATTATTTAGTAGCTAGCTTTTTGTACTTAGTGATCGCAGGGCCGGATTTGTGATTGTGAGGTTTTGGGATTGAAGCTCAGCCATTGCATGCTCTTATCATTTTACCGCAATACTGATTCTCATACTTGCTATAATGATTTTTTGTTATATCTTCCGTGCTATCCTGTTTTTTACGTGTTATGTACTTAATTCGTGAAATATTTAAATGTTTCCATACTTAATTTCATAAATGCGAAAGTAACTCTGTCTGTCTGTATGTTACTCTTTCACACCTAAACCACTGAACCGATTTTGATGAAATTTGGTACAGGAATAGGTTAAAGCTTGAGAAAGGACATAGGCTATGTTTGGTCGCGATAACCGACATCCACGCGGGCGGAGCCGTGGGTAAAAGCTAGTATATAATAAATACACACATACATTTGTCAATACTTCAAATGACATTATTATTTTGTTGTGTAACTTACTATATGTATGCATTGATAAGTATGTTATTATTAGGTAATTGATTCTGTAACCACTTTGTACTATAAAGCTTTCATTTAGGCCCGGGATTACCATGGCTTGTAATTCACTAAATTCGAGGAGATCAAAATTCCACATGAGCATACATACGAGTATATACAGCCATGTTTCTTTCTCTACGGCGTGGTCAGAGGCCATCTTATGCAACACAGCTATTAGCAAAGTATTTCGCCATCACGTGGGCTGTGTAGTATAAAAAAACAATAACTCAGTGAAATTTTATTCAGAGCACAAACTTATTCCTCGCTCTGAGGAATAATTTCAATATTCCCCGAAGGTTGAAGGTAAATGCAAGTTATATTCGCCCTGTTTTTAAATAAAATCAAAGTGTAGCTGCAAGTTCCCGGCCCGTTCTTTATGGACTTCATAAAAATGGCCGTATTTACTGGGAAATCGCCCCTACTAAGCGAACTCCTTGATTCAAAGTTGGACGATATTTATGGAATATTGCAAAAATTGTGTTAAAATTATTTAGTGCTGTTTCTCGAAACTTTTCCTCCGATCTTGGATAGGGTTTATTTACATCAAACGAGCGAATTTATCCACTCTCCGTCAAATTATTTTAGTGTAACCGTAGCAGAAGATTTGTTCGTTGTTCTTTCTTATAAAACAAGGTTTCGTTTACGTTATAATATTAAGAAAGAATGCTCTTGTTCTAACTCTAGCTCTGTGTTCGTTTGGGCCCCTAAGAAGCGGGATGAAACCCGAAAACCCCCCTCCCCCATAGACGCGGGATAGCACCCGAACCACCTCCTAGGCAAGGCCGCAATTGTAGCCGTAGGTCTGATGGGAGTCCTGGGACATCCTTCCGAGGGCTTACCCGGGGCTCCCAACCATAGGCTGCTGGGCGTTACCGTGGGGGTTTTTAGTCGGTAGGAGTCCGGTATAACATCCATGAAGGATTTTCCACCACGGTAAAAAAAAAGTGGTATGATGAATATATGAGATGTATTTTGACCTTAATGACAGTCGTTGGGAATGCAGGGTCAGTGGATCAAGTGACATTATATTGGTAAGTATCGTTTCGAAGCGAATCGTGTTTCGTTGATAACGAAAAATAATTATTAGCTGACGACTGAATTATCAAGCACGTGATACTTTAGTGACTGTACTTAGTAATATTTTAATCGATCATTAATTTCCAGTTACAAAGACTCCTATATAAATTGCATTAAAATTTTTGAACTCACTTTACCGATCATGTCAATCACACATTACTGTAAGATTCTTTTAGCGTTATCTTTTTCTTTTACGTTAAAAAAAAAATATTAGCAACTGAAATTGTCCTAGTTCCAGCAGTGTACAGCGATAAGCTAAAGATGGCATGCGTTTTAGTTGGTTCGAGTCTGACATAACCACCTCCATCGGCTCCGTGGGGGTGGCATCCGTGGGGATTTTTCGCACGATAAAAAGAACCCTCCAGACCTAGCTTAGTTGCTTGTGCTAGGAGTGGCTTCACGTCGGTAGTGTAATGACCAGGATCCGCACCCGCACCGCGAGGCCGTATTGTAGCCGTATGTCTGATGGGAGTCCTGGGACATCCTTCTGAGGGCTTACCCGGGGCTCCCAACCATAGGCTGTTGGGCGTTATCCCCACGGTAAAAAAAAGGCAACGACACTATCGTCAATAGAAACAGAATATCGTTCATAGTATGTCACTTTGTGTAGAGGCCCAATCTAGCCTAGCATATTTGCTACTTTGCTGATACAAAATATCTTATTCTACAAGTTAATTAGACTTTGGAAACCGAAAACACCTCGATCTTAGAAGTTGAAAGGTAACCAAGTAACACCCTTTTGATGGCTCTGTGCGAGTTCGGAATACGTTGCATTTTAACTACTTTAAAATACTTTATGCATAGACATTACCAGGAGCTTTCTGTTCCGAGGAAATTTCATCCGATGTCGCCATGGAGTATGGAAAGATGGATAGGAAGTGAAAATTAAAATTGTAGGGTGTTTGAAGTTGGTTCTCGGTGAAGTAGAAAAGAGTCAAGGTGTCTAAGGGATAATACTTTTCTCTATCCGACAGCATTGATGTCAATAGACTCCCCCCTTTTACGTGGGATCAATAATTATTGTTAGCGATTGGCGAAATATAAGAGGTCTACCTGCAATTAGTAAGTTTACGCACCATTTGGTTTATAAGAGAATGACTGCTGTTTGACTCCCGGGGAGGGCCAGACCGTAAGAGAGGGCCCTAGGTCAGCCAGAGTACGAGGGATATGTCCAGCCTAGCACCATGACCCTCAGTCGGCTTCGGTTTTAGTCGGTTTGAGTCCAACATAACCTCCCCTTCCGGCTCCGGCGGGGGAGGTATCCGAGGGGATTTTCGCACAGAAAAAAAAGGTGTTTGACTTTTCAGCCCCAAAAGGAAAGTTTTGTGCCAGAGATTGGCAGGCGAAGTTGAAGTGTGTGGACCCCACGCTTCGAGATGAATCCTCCTGACTTCAAACAGACAGAGTGACTGACAGTAAAGTATTACTAATACGGTTCTGTTTTTACCCCTAGGATAGAAAAAAGACAAGAACTGTCTCAACATCGCGTAACTGTATGGATGTACCATACAGTTATAATTCGTACCCAGTAGGTTGCAGCTCCAAATTTCGCTCACATTTCGAAATATGAAATATTATTCTGTAAAATTACCTCCTATCCAACACTTTATCATATCGTGGATGTAAAATACCACCCAGCGGCAGCCAATAGCAGCGGCCAATTTGAATATAGAACGCCCGCTCGGAATTTATAACGGACATTCGAAACTTAAATGTTCGCGCACTCTATTGTGTAAATAGCAACTGGTGGGTAACTGACCAGAATTGTCAAAATTGGCACTTAGCAAAAGCTGTCACTTTTGACATTATTAAAATACCAAATATTGGTCGGTAGCTTAGAGGTTGCAGGTTCGAATCCTGGTCATTTCACTACCGTTGTGAGATAATTCTAAAGACACACAATTAACTTAATCAGAGGGGTTAACTTACCGGTAATACTAGCAACTTAGCTGTAATACTAGCAACTTAATGATAATACTAGCAACTTAACGATAATGCTAGCAACTTCGGTAACTAGTAGGTGCCAATTTTTAAAATGAGCCTTAATAAGTAAGTCATCCTAACCTACAACGCCTATCTTCAAATCCAGGAGAGTCATTTAGACGCTGCTGTTCAGTCTGTACATTACTGAAAAAAGTTCTGAAAAAATTTCTTTTACCCGTATTTACATACATCATACTTTTCGTTACTACTTCATTCTTCTTCATCCGAGCAATGCACTTAATTTGGTTTGGCTTGGCTTTTACAGTAGCGACTTCTTCACTTCCAACCTCAACAAAACCTGCGCAATCTTCTTTAGTCCGTGGGCTGAGCCTCGGAAATCTTAGGCTATGGAGAGCAAAATCACAAGTCTCATATACCTACACATATTGCGTGGCTCATATATTTTGGACCAAAATTGTGTTTAAAATGTGATCTATACTTTGAAGATAGAACAGGAGGTCGTCCGCCGCTGTAGCGCTATAGCTCTCGACCGGACTTTTCGTACCCCCTATTAGGTCTAGTAGGTATACACGTAATTAGAGTAAATATTTATTTGTTTGAATATAAATAATAAATAATAAATAAATAGGTATTCCACAACATTCTACACAATGCTATCTAGACCCATGGTAAGCTTTTTATAGCTTGTGTTATGGAATCTAGAATGCGGATAAACATACTTAAATACTTTTTTTTTCGTAAATACATACATATTATACATAGAAACACCCAGACCAATGCAAATAGCCATATTCATGCATACAAATATTTGCACTGAGCGGGAATGGAACCCGCGCCTCCTGCGTGGCAGTCGCGTGCACTACCACCACGCCACAGAGGCATGGTAGGTACAATAGATGTTACAATACTTTTGTTCTTCATATACTGCCACATACGGCGTGCAAATTTACAATTTAATGTCCTATTATTCTATTATAATTTATTAGTTTCTCATATAAAAATATACCTATTGTTATCTGTTATCGTATCGTCCAAAAAATCATTAATATTATAGTACATTTTGTTTAATAATTCAATATAGCACGTTCAACAATTTGAATATAGCACGGGATCTTACTGCGGTGGACAAGTTCAGATTCATCAAGTATAGATTACTAGCTTTTGCCCGCGGCTCCACCCGCGTGCATGCCGGTTATAGCCACCAAACATAGCCTATGTCCTTTCTCAAGGTCTAATCTACCCTTATGCCAAATTTCATCAAAATCGGTTTAGTGGTCAGCGTAACATACAGACAGACAAACAGACCGAGAGACCGAGTTACTTTCGCATTTATAATATTAGTATGGATGGATTACAAAAAAATCCGCGAGTACCAGGCCCTCTTATATTTCGCGATTAAGGTCCAAGATATCGAGCTATACCTACAGGCATGTATACTTCCCTATACCACAGAATAACTATGGTCTTGCCTATACGTTTGTATGAAATATTGAAAGAAAAAAATCTAAAAGCACATTAAATTATCGCGACATAATTAAAACTCCAAACTGTAATTTCTCTAAAAGATTTTAAACTATATTACTATACACCTAAAATTATTAATAAGTAACCTGGTACCGGCGAGCTACAACTAATAATGCAACAACGGTCCAGATTGCACCAATACATTGCACCTGCCCGACCGGGCTCTTGTCACCCCCACTCTGGCGGCCCCCCTTCCCCAAAGGGTGGGGGGAGGGAGTACTATCGTAGTACGTGTGAAGCGATTTTTTTATACGTATTATATTATATTGAACAGAAACGCTGGCTCCAACGTTCAGGAGCTGTATAAAGAGAATAGGAATGACTGTTTTTTGTTTTGAACATACGAATATGGGGAAACTTAGAATAGTATTGTTTGGTTAAATTTATTGATAGCTAAATACGTATAGGTATATTTTTAAGTATTATGCTTACTGTTTAAGTTCGAAACAAATAGAGAAAAAGAAGCTCTCAAGTGAGACTTGAACCCACGAGCTTTTCCTTACAGGGGGAATGCTCTTCCAACTGAGCTATTGAGCACACCTGAATCACTTCAAATTTCCCCTTTCTTTATATCCGTCTTTAAGTGCGACGGTGGAGCCATCCACCAACCTTCTTATGAACTGTTGGGACTAATGAAAGATTTTTCAACCATTTTTAAACATTGATTTTATGATGACTCCGCTATGTTCCGCTATGTTCCGAGTAGTAGGTATATATTTTCATACGTACATAGTACATATATTCACGGCTGAAAATCCCCGCAGGGGTACGCAGAGGTATATTAACAACACAAATTGACGTGTCCTAGATAAAAAATAAAATAAAAATCACCTACATTGCAACAACTTTGGTATACCGGCCCGAAACTCCGCCCGCATGGATGTCGATCAAACATAGCCTATGTGCTTTATCAAGATCTGATCTACCCTTATACTAAATTTCATCAAAATCAGTTCATTGGTATTTTTTTTTATCGTGGATACCACCCCCACGGAGCCGGTGGAGGTGGTTATGTCGGACTCGAACCGACTAAAACGCACGCCGTCTTGGGTCCTTGGTTGCCGGAGGTGAGATTGCCGAAAGCACCCCGGTTATCAGTGGTGTAGGTGTGACAGTAGGTATAACAGACAGACAGAGTTACTTTCGCATTTATAATATTGGTATGAATATTCGGTTACACATATATAGAGGGCGAGCCTATTGCCGTCAAGTGGGCACTATGTCATGGCTGTATGTTCATTGACGGATGGATAACGTTAGTCGCCTTGTACGACACCCATGGGAAGATATACGGTAGCATTTCCCCAATTCTAGTACCAACACTAGAATCCATCCTAACAAATACGTTCCTCAAGTGATTGACGTGTCACCCACTATAAATCTGAAGACAATCCTTATTGCTAGTGGGGGGTGGGGTTCTCGCCAGCAGCGCGAAGTGAGGTTATTATTGCACATGCAGCCTGCACGGCACGTAACCCTTTGGTGGAAATTGTACATTATAATATTGGAAATTCTCTCCCGAGTTTGTTCTGTGACCCCTACTACGATACTGTACTATTAAGCGTGACGTTTTGAACCTAACTATTTTTGCTTTTTACTACTTAGGTTGCAGACCAGCACATGGCGTACCTTATGGAAAGGTGGTTACCGTGGCCTATATATATGCGGTAGGCCTTAATCAGTTCTATGTGAAGAATCTTCTCATTCAATCAATTAACCTATCGCAATGCACTACTGGCCATAGGCCTCTCCCAAAGTGCACCATTACTCTGGATTCTCCACCTTTCGCATATACTGTGTTCTGTCTGTCATGTCCCAGCCACCTTTTTCTGGTCGTCAGTCCATCTGGTTAGGGGGTGTTCTACCTTCCGTTTACTCTCACGCGGTCTCCACTCTGACACCAACTCCTTTGCTCCATTGTAATGAAATGATAGAGAATTTTCTCATTTACATTAAAAAGGGCCTTAGCAACATCTTTGAGATCTAAGTCACCTTCACCTACAAGTCGGTGAACTCCTAATCTACGGATGAGGCTCTGGTGCCGAATTTCCTCTCGGGGTCGGAAGGTCAGACCACAGTCACTCCCAAGTGGTACTTATCATGCTTGATGTCGTGACTAAGGGAAATATGGATTCATTTTTATATATAGAAAAGTGTGCTTGGTACAAAATTTAAAAAATTAAATAAAAAAACAGTAGGAGAGCGTACCCCGGGTGGTTTGGAATTCTTTTACTGCCTTAGATAATACTGAAATATGACTGAAATATTCCTATGTAAAATACAATTTTTTGCTAAGTATGGGTCGTTATGAAATTATATTATGTAAAAGTTATTATCAAAATATTTTTCGCTGACGTAAAGCTGAGGTGAAATCCAAAAAGTTGTCACCATTTCAAATGCAGTCGCTAAAATGGGCATGCCAACCTTGAAGGTCTTGACAGATGCTTTTCTATGCCTGGCATACAACCCGGGAGTTTAGGAAGAAGGGAACACGTGTGAGTGTTTCTTTTCATTCTCTTCTTTCTTTTCTTTCTTCAATATCTTTTGAGTACTTTGTTCCTCTAGATCGATCTGATACTGATACCGAATTGATTTGTGATGATATCGACCACATACTTGGGCTAGCCTTGCTGGTGGTAATATTTTCTTGAAGTAACAGTTATAATACAGTCCAAGAAATGAGAGATCGGGTTCTCAGCATTCCATGGATTTACCGTGCGGTTGCCGGGTCCATGGCGTGGTACAGAGAGGAACACTGTGACGGCGCCTGGGACTTGCGATCCAGATGTAGGTTTAGGGTGGCCACCTTGTGATGCATCGGCGCTCACCTCCACCGTCAGTCGTGTTCCCCCCTAGTCGTGTACCTATCCAAATTTGGTAAGATCCTATCAACGCCGTTTTGGATATTCGCTTGAATAAAGAGCTTACTGAAGCTCTTGGCGATCCGAGGTCTTTAAACAAGTTATACAGGGATTTAACTGCGATTCCCCTTGCTCCTACTTCTACAGCGTAGAGTTTAACCACATAGCTGTTTTTGGTTACTCGTTGGTCAAGTCAAAGTATTTGTTTATTTTCATAGCTTGGTCTTTAGGTATTTTAGTTCACTTGTACACGTATAGGCGGATTCCCAAGCTAATATATAAAGCATCTAAGAAAAGACTCCACGAATTTACAGACTAATTTCACGAGGTATACCATGGCCTCCAATCCAAGGTTATGCCACACCAGCAGACGAAACGAAAATTATTAATACATACAATAACCTATCTGTCCCCCAGCGACCGACATAGTAGCAGGATAAAAACTTTAAGCTTTACATCGGGGCGGGGATCATAAGGCATTTTTCCGAACACACACGAATGCTACCCCCCACTCCCCACCCCTTCCCTACCCAGTGATCTGGCCACCCGATTGCATAGAGTAGCGTGTGAATTTTTTGTACAGAGGCTGCAGAAATTGTGAGGTGTAATTTATTTAGTATTCTTCACTGAGTGCTCAGTAATGGACGATGCTTTGTTACCGGTAAATTATATACCGTTTAAAAAAATAAGCGGATTCCGATCTCCATAATTGGGAAATCGCTTTAAGGATGATAATGCAGAGGTATTTCATTTCTTGATGAAAGCACAGAGCTGCTTTCAGTATCATTTCGCCAATGTCCCGTAGAAGAGCTACTAACGTAGGAAATCACGGTGGACTTGTTGACTCGAATTCGTAGTTAGGTGCATCCAGCAGAATTGGGGAAAATGTACCTAAATTTATAAATAATCATTTTAAAAACAAATTTAATTGAATTCGAGTACTCAACCTAGATGTAAACAAAGATGATTGACGCATCAATATTAAACCATAGTATATATTTATTGGTTTTGAGACCATGTCTCAAAATCAAACGAATATTATTTACTCACAAAAATTGTGTGCCATTTATTATTTTCCGCCTCGATGTGAATATAAATGAATCTCGCCAACAAAATACTGCTACAAATATAATATTAGTTATAAATATTTCACTCATTCATTGGAATAGTGACGTAAACACTAAAAATATGAAAACAAATTTATTATTTCATAAAAAAAATAATGTATATTGGAATAATGACGTATAGGGTACAACATAAATAAAAATGCCTATTTGTCCTCATATTAAAGCGAAACAATTAACAACTACCATAAAAGATTAAGAAAAAATTGCCTACTCTCATTAAACTGACGTAATACTATAACGCGTGCAAAAAATTGCATTTATTTGCTCTATCTCAATCAATCAATTACCATATTGCGCTCCATTACTGGACATGAACCTCTCCCAATGTTGAGAGGATTTGGCCTACTCTTTCCACGCCGCGGTGGTCAGATGGAAGAACAGGTTTTTATTTTGAGTTTTCTTCTCTCATCCTAGTTTTCTTTATCGTTTTCTTGGTCTATCTATAAAAACATAATAAACCAAGAAAACATTGCCAAAATCCACTCTATCAGTGGTTCCAATGAGAAAATGAATTCAACTAATTTGCATGTATAATTTTCTTGAAATTGCACATCAAAATTCAATTATAAATTTTTTGTTGACTCAAAATTACTTTTAGGTAAGTGATTATTTTTCTGAAAATCGTGATATCATTTTATTGTGAATGTAAAAATAACACGCACATGTACATTTCTTCATTGGCATAATCTACTGACATAGGTAACCAAACCTCTTTTCTATCTAACAAAAAGAATCTCCAACTACCGTCGCCTCTGTTCTCCAAGCTAACCTACAGTCACTCTTTGCTTCTTCGTCTCGCCGATAGCCTGCGATGTGTGCGGCTTCGAAACGCTGAAAGACGCCCTGTGACGCTGTAGCCTTCCTGAAAATGTATGCTACCCCTACCCCCCTCCCGACAACCCCCACACAGTCGCGTTCAAGCAAAAACACACACAACGACACGAGAAAAAACCTCACAAGTGTACTAACAGAAAATAGTAGTATCAATGTGTGCGTGAATGAAAGATTACTCCTATGTAGTGGCAATACATATTCCTGAAGCGAAAGGTTTTGTGTCTGTGTGCGTCTGTGTGTGTCAACGCTGTTTCGTATTACCTTTTGGTAGTGTGAGTGTTTTATTGACATTTTTATACATGAAATTTTATGTGCGCGATTTAGATGTTTTTGTATATACGTTGTGTATGTGTGTAGGTTTATGTGTGTGTGAATTATTTGCGGTCGTTTTCGATGTTCGTAGAATACTGAATGGGTGTAATTAATTCGTTTCAGATGGAACTGTTCGCGGTGTTTTCTAGGGAGAATATTTAGACATTTTATTCTTCGCTACTAGCTACATTTCCAACTATTTGGGGTTTAACTCTTGTGATTACGAGTTTGTTTGTTTGATTTGTCAAACGGTTTTAGTAAGTGCGATCGTTTATTTTTGCTCGTTTGTCCCTTTCATTGTTGCGAATCTAGTTTGTTATACGATGTTGTAAAAACTGATTTTATGTTTGTGGTAGAATTTTAGATTCATGTATTTGGATTGTAATACTGTGATGTAGATGTTTTGGATAGATGGATAAAAATTTAAAGATTCGACGGTCAAACTAATAAGAAAAATAATTCTCACTAGTTCGATGATCGAACTAATGAATGGAACTAGTGAGAACAAAGGAATACTATCAGTAAGTAGGTATATTTTTTATATCTCCGCGTGATTCCTTGCTACTTCTTTCAGAAGAGAAGTAGATAGAGGTATATAATACAGGACCTGAAAACTGAAAATAGACTAGTAGAGGTAGTATACTGCATTTTATACGCTTTGTAAGACTGCTGGAGGTTTAATTTCCCTTATTCTTATTACTGGTCTTTCTTTATAAGACCTAGGTCAACGGTAAAGTATCTTTTTAGCCTTTTTCACATAAACGGTACGATGTATCATACATCAACATTTTGCTATAAATTATCTAGTTGTAAGATGTGTAATGTCTGAATTTTTATAGCATTTGTTAAGCTAATTTTTAAATTCGAAATGCATCGGGACCGCCGCCCATAAAGACGGATATTAAGAGAAGGGAAATTTGAAGTGTATGGGTATGACTCAATAGCTGTGTTGGAAGAGCATTGTAACGGAAAGGTCGTGGGTTCAAGTCCCACTTGAACCCACCACTTCGAATGTGTAATGTGCTCTGAACATTCAATTGGAACAAAATTTAATCAACTTGCTTGCACTTGCGCAAAGTTTATAAATGACTATAGTCAATATTAGATCAGGTATGCTTATAAAACTGTGTGTAGTACGGGCATCTACTATCCCGAACGTGTAATAACGTGCAGCGTGTTATCTTCTTCTTACAAAACAGAGTTCTTTAAACGGGGCGTAAAATATCATCTAACGATTCTGTAAAGGTACTTACTACCGCGGCGGCGGTGCAAAGTGCGCCTCCCCGTACCCGAGGCTAGATAGGGACACTAAGGTTCCCACAACTCGAAGGGGGCATCTCGAAAGAGATGGTCCTGGGTCTGCCGGGGTGCGAGAGATATGCTTTCGGCAATCTCACCTCTGGCAACCAAAGACCCAAGACGGCGTACGTTTTAGTCGGTTCGAGTCCGACATAACTACCTCCACCGGCTCCGTGTTTTCGCACGATAAAAAGGTACTAATAAACCATTATTATAGGGACAGCGTCTGAAATAGTGGCCACTTTTATAGCTTACAATAATAGGTACAGAGAACAAGTACTAAAAAAATGCTTGAAATAAAGATAGATTATGTTCTAGCACGAAAACCAAAAAGCATGCCAGTGGTTTACTGAGCAAAATTTGCATTCCTAACAGGAATCGGCACACACACTCCTGTTTAATTATCCCGGGCATGTAACTGGGCACACAGGCACAGGATCGGACGCCGCTCTTGAGTGCAGTGTTCGACAGAAGAATATTTTTGATACTACATAAATAAATAAATATTCCACAACGTTCCACACAACGCTACCTAGACCCATGGTAAGCTTAACTAGCTTGTGTTATGGAATCTAGAATGCTGATAAACATACTTAGATACTTTTTTTGTAAATACATAGATATTATATATGACCCAAACCAATGCAACGCATACAAATATTTGCACTGAGCAGGGATCGAACCCGCGCCTCCTGCGTGGCAGTTGCGTTCACAGAGGCAGTCATCCATACACATCCGTTATCTGGGTTATTAATATGTAAACTACGGATCATCATTATTCTGAGAAAATTGCGGGGTTTAACATAGGGTGCTGGGTGAGAGAGAGGTATTTGCTCGCCCCATCTGTCGAAGAACCAATGACTATTGGAGCAAATGAGTTCTAGAGGGGAAACCAAGAGTCGACAAATGGAATGTGGGATGGAAAACCAGTTGAACTGACGATCTGATAAAGGTATTTGGAATAGGCTAGATGTAAAAAGTGAAATATCGGTTGCGTTTTTTTTATTTATTTGTTCGGAAGACCAACAGCCATAACAAAGGTATAGTGACTAAAATTAATTACATACAGCCAATTACAGGTTCTCACTGATACAATTCAGAGTTTGTTTACAATGTGGACTTAAATTATAATACCTATATCACTTTATGGAACTAGAATGATAGGTGATAACAGAGTAATATTGCAAGTGCCGCGTGAATCTTAGTGCAATACAATTGAACATATATCTCTAACATAATTATCTAAATTAAAAAATGTTGAAAGAATTCTAGGCTAAGCAACCTCCTGACTGATGCTATACTTGCGTTAAATATATCAATGTTATGCTGCAAGGTTGCCACGTTGGTGCACATGGGAAGAGGCTAATGTCTACCAGAG
Source organism: Eilema sororculum (assembly GCA_914829495.1). NCBI lineage: Eukaryota > Metazoa > Arthropoda > Insecta > Lepidoptera > Erebidae > Eilema > Eilema sororculum. The sequence continues at coordinate 19,607,501 of OU618536.1, forward strand.
GAATGCGAAAGACTAATTTGATTGATTGGGAGAAAACTAAAATTTACAAAAATATGAATTGCACACAAAAGTACCTAAACACCTCATGACTAAGTTCCCGTTTGCCGGCAATAAACTTTCCCTCGATAGGTCCGAAAATGATCAGTAGTTGACGAAATTTGGGTGCTAAACACCATGATTTATGGGCGAGCGTATATGTTGTTTAAAGCAGTCTTAACAAAAGCAACAAATAATGGTTCTTTAATCTACTATATAAAAATAAGTCGTGTTTTCCTTCCTGACGATATAACTACAGAACGCCTTTACCGATTTGGCTAATTTTGGTCTTGAATTATTCGTGGAAGTCCAGGGAAGGTTTTTACGGCGAGAAAAATTCGAATAATTGCCGAGAACCGACATCCACGCGGGCGGAGCCGCGGGCAAAAGCTAGTCTTTATTAGAAGTGGGTCATTCAGGTGCAATTTACTTGCCAGCAATGTCCAAGATGGCGGCTCTGAGGTGAAAACTTAAAGAAAATAAACATAAGTCAGGCTACAGCGATTCCTTGGAGAGTGTGCACGTCGTGTATAGGAGGAGTCACGTGTAAAAGTCTTCGCTAAAGAAGGTACCGAGTAAGAGTATTACTAAAGTAGTATTTTTATTATGTACTTACCTACTGTGGAGGTCATATTGCAGTCGCTTCACAGAAAATATCGAAGTTTAGCCAAATCTTAGTTACACTAGAAAGCCGATCCTGACCGAGTTAAGAAAAGACTCAGATAATGATGATAGTTTGATTTTATTGAGACTTCTTTGTTGCAAAATATGAAATAGTTATTTTTTTAACAGAAGGAACGACGCCAATCTTTAAATATTAACCGATTAAGATCGACTAACTTGACTTGACTTGTCTGCCACGTACTACTAGGTACTAAGACTGCTAGTGGGGACGCCGTTAAACCGGACCAGTGATTAATTCTCCTATAACAACTGCCATATATTTTCGTATGGCAACCGGAACCAACAGCTTAAAACTCTCGTATTAAGAGCTCTGTAAATCCTCGATGGGGTAGGCAGAGGCGAACTAGCACCCTCGTTTCGCCAATTAAGGTTTTCGGTCCCAACGACGTAATAGGGGGCCGGCCAGACTCTAATACGGAGCCTATGTTTACTGTCAGATGGAGAACAGCCCTGTCCCTTAGTCACCTTTTACGACACCCTTTGGCAGTTTTCTACCGTCTCTACCATGGTGAATGTTCTGACGAGCTCTTCCAATTAGTCCCACCCTCCCCTTTCCTTCACAGGACGACACGTGCAGGGCTAAGATGTCATCCATTTACGGTGCAGAGTGTACCTGCTAGAACCAAGCGTTTCAGTGATTCATTCCTATGCCGCACCACTAAGACCTGGAATTCCCTGCCAGCTCACGTGTTTCCTTCTTCCTACAGTCCCGGGTCCTTTAAGCGGGGCGTGAAAAGGCATCTAATGAGGCCGTGAAGCTGAGTGCCACCACTGTTAACATGGTAAATGTTTACGATGGTGACCCTCTTTCCGAGACTTTGCCTTTAGCTTAACATCAGGCGAGGTGAAGTCAAATTGACGTGTCCTGTGTAAAAAAAAAAAAAACCCACAGGAAGAACTGGGGTGGTCCTATTCTACTCCACTTGGAACCAACACGGCATTATTGATTTATATGGTACTTAGTATTGTCCGAACTAAATCCTCGCGTACTACCAAATATCAGAACAATCGGTCAACTGGAAGGGGGTTAAAAAACAAAATTAAAATAATTTTGAATACTTTGTTTGTCAACATATTTCTGATGCTGACTGTACAGTTTAATTTTCAAGTGTGTCGTGTAAATATTGCTCTAATCCTGTTACATTATACACACACGAAATCCATACTACCATACTAATATTATAAATGCGAAAGTAACTAGAATTTGGTGTAGGGGTAGATTAGACCTTGAGAAAGGACGTAGGCTATGTTTGGTCAAGATAACCGACATCCACGCAGGCGGAGCCGCAGGTAAAAGCTAGTATTTTTATATAGTGATAGTGTACAGGCTGAGACTCGAACCCATAACTCTTAATTGCAAATCGTAAGCCTCATCTATTTCACCATCGCTGTTTTTATAATAGCTATCCATTAATCATTTCTTTTACATCACTACAAAAAGTTGAAAAATTAAGCTAATAAAGCTACTGAATAATAAATGTAATCGATGTAGTTATTAGTTGATGTACAGGATGTTACTTTTTACTTATGGTGTATGCTGACAGGCTTCTGACGGGGCTTATTGCGCTTGACCAACCGTACCGTAACTATGCGCGTACATATACGTACGCGCATAGCCACGTTTGAGTTGGTGCAGTTTTACGCCAGTTCTTTCTTTTATTTTAACCAAATCCACGGTTTATTCATTTTACGACTGCGTTTACAACCCATTGTCAACCTTGTCACCTTTTTGTGCGGAAATCCCCATGGATTATGTCAGACTCGAACCAACTAAAACTACATACCGTTTTGGGTTTACTACATCTACATGACTTATAAGACACTCCTATAAGACATTTCTCTCGTTGCCCAGCTGAGCCAGGATGCAAGCTATTCTCTCAGGATTGGCAGATCAAATGGCAGTCGCAATAAGCGCATCTCGAGCACCAAATGTCTAAGTTAGGGCCAAACCAGGAACCTATACCCGGGATAAAATAAACGTCGAACGGGATGCAAAAAGTATCCTATGTCCGTCTCCTGGTTCTAAGCTATTTATCCTCATCAATTTTCAGTCAAATCAGTAGTTCTTGAGTTTTAAATAGTGTAATTAACACTACTTTATTTTATATATATATATGTATAGATAGATAGATAAAAGTGATACATCCTGTATATTTCAAAGGCTCTCAAAGAGTAGTCTCCAAATCTTTATTAGCAACTTTGAATGGTGCAAAAAATTATTCATACTTGAAACACTAACTGATGAGAAGCCATTTACATAAAAATTACTTCCGAAAACATAGCAATGTCGACCTTATTTCTATACAAATAAGAGCTGCGTGGTAAAGCTGTAGATGGGTGTAGAAAAAGTGACATTTACATACGTTTTATAGCGAATCTTAATGAACGACGTATTAATTAGAAGAAAAAATAATGATTACTATATGGTTCTATTACATATTTACATAATCGATTGAGCTGTATATTCTATCTGCTTAATCAGTCGATTATGATAATATTATGGCACTACGCATCATTACGTACTAGGGACTAATTCAGCAGAATTTCGTTTTTAAAACGTGTGATTTCAAAACTTACAACGACTACTAAAGAATCAAACTATCAGTTTATTGTAACAAACGTGACGAATCACATGATTTTAATAAAGGGACACGTCAATTTGAGTTCACCTCGCCTGTTGGTAAATTTAAAGGCAAAGTCTCTAAAAGAGGGTCACCATAGTAAACATGTACCATGTTAACAGTGGTGGCACTCAGCTTGACGGTCTCATCAGATGCCTTTTCACGCCCCGCTTAAATATAAAACCTTGTTTTTAGGGCTTTCTTTCCGATGCAATTGAAATAGGGCGTTTTGAAACCAACCTCACCTTCCAAACTTAACTCATCATTGACAGTTACTCTCATAAAAACCTTATACCTAAAGTATAAGGCTTTTATGTATGTGTATAAGGCGTATGAGTGGGCCCCGAGCGCTTCAGGAAAGGATGAAAGCTTCAGGAATCAGACTAGGATGATTCTGTTATTTTATTATTAGTAACAATACACGTTAAATAATAATATACTTACAATAATGACGCATTATTTCATAGATACGTCATTTAGGAACATGACGGCTGTCAAAAATGACGCAAACACTAAGTATAAAAAATATTACTTACTAATGGTATAATAATAGTATGTCAATTGTTTTAAGGTTGAAATTTCGATTTCCTGGAAAACACACACACACACACACACACACACACACACACACACACACACACACACACACATACCATATTAAACACTACACACATACACATAATATTATACTTTCCACTCCAACGTATTCACCTAACGTGCTAAGTATATTATTTCACCTAGTTCCCAACTAAAATGTAAAGAGCATATGAATTTCTCAATTATCATGGCTCAGAACAAACTGCCAGGAATTGAGACGTATGATGCGACCTCCCCACCTCCCCCCACGGGGTGGGGGGAGGCATCCGCGACCCATTTATCCCTGTAATATAGAAATGGCGGACCGGCATTTATTAAATTGTAAAAATCTTATTGATTTCGTTGTGTAAGAAGCTTCTAGTGAGTGTGTGGTGTCTGTCGTTGAATATAACGAAAGGTATAAAGTAATTTTGTAGATAATTCTCAAATAAATCTTGAGACAAATAAACTATTATCTTCCTCTTTGCGTTTGTCCAGGTCGCGTCCGAAGCCTTTCCATCGGAATCCCCTCCTTCCACTTGAATCCACAATCTCGATCCACATGTGGATCTGGGGATACTTATTTTTTCACTTGAATCCACCGGTGGATTCCGGGGTCACTGAAACAAATAAACATAACATAACATAAACTCACGCCTGTATTCCCCGAAGGCAGGTAGGCAGAGGTGCTAGCACCCACATTTCGCCAGTTTATGTTTAGGTCCCAATGTAATAGGTGGCGAGCCTATTGCCATTAACCGGGCACTTATAAACCTGCGATAAATACACACATAACTTCGAAAAGCATCGAAAAGTCATTGGTGTGTGCCATGGTAAGCCTGGGATCGAACCCTAGACCTCGTCTCAGCAGTCCATTACCCATACCACTAGGCTACCGCAGAAATTATATAATAAATAAACAATATTACAATTTATAGATAACTGACTTACCTTTCGTGTAGAATTCTGATCCCGTTCCACAAGGGTTCGGTCATAAACGTAGTATATCGTCGTGCTATGTGCATTTTTTATAATTTTAACATGATGAAAATTGCGATTGGATTTTGACAATTGCGACTGGCAAATGAACCAATCTATTGCATGAAAGGCTATGTGCTTATAAGTACTATACGACGCACTATGACATCTTATTCGAATATGCTATGTGGAGCAGCTAGAAATTATTGTCAAATAAAATCTGCTAAGTGAAGAGAGTGCACATAGCAGATTTTGGTTTGACAACGACGATATATTAAGTTTATCGGTTCGGTAAAGTACAACCTATTTCCGAAATGCCTGAGACGTCAATACACCTACACTGCAAATCGACCTCATACCAAAACGTCTCAAGCACAAATCGTCATACAATCAAATTGCCTATTTTTTAAAAGACTTAATACCAAAATGAATCAGAATTCCACGAATTACAGGGACGAAAAGTAGGCTATGACCTACCTCTGTACTATTTACCGGTTTGAGCGTTTGTGAGTAATAAACATTTGAACACAAAATATCTAAAAAACATCTGCGGTATACCTCCTGCCTCGTCTCTCGCTCGGTCAGTAAAGAAAAACTTCTTAAATCTCAAAGATCAAGAAATGTAACAAAAAAGCAGAACACCCATAGGTATTAACGCCCTGTGCTGTGAAGAGGCTCCTCGTGCCGACGCTCTGGAGCTCGATGGTACTCCATGTTGTGACTCTTGCGTTTGCTGTAGTTATGACTATGTTAGTACATCTGTTTGTAAGATGTAAGCTGTTATATGGCTCAAGATGTTCTGGGCTATGACAAAATAGTTATGGTGTGAAACTGAAACTGTAGCTGTGAAAAGTATTTGTAGTTTTTAACTTTGTAAGTTAGGTCAATAGACATCAGAAGACATCTTTATTGTACTGGGGTCTTCTATAGATTTAGATCGGTAAAAATTAACATCCAGAATGGCAGCATGCCTATAATCTGAGTGTTTCTATGTATGATAAAAAGGTATGTATTTACAAATTAAAACATAACATAACATAAACTCACGCCTGTATTCCCCGAAGGGGTAGGCAGAGGTGCAAGCACCCACATTTCGCCAGTTTATGTTTAGGTCCCAATGTAATAGGTGGCGAGCCTATTGCCATTAACCGGGCACTTATAAACCTGCGATAAATACACACATAACTGCGAAAAGCATCGAAAAGTCATTGGTGTGTACCATGGTAAGCCTGGGATCGAACCCGAGATCTCGTCTCAGCAGTCCATTACCCATACCACTAGGCTACCGCAGATTAAATTAAAAAATATGTAAAAATATGTTTATCAGCATTCTTGATTCTTTAACACAAACTAGTTAAGCTATGCTTGCTTACCTTGAGTCCAGCTATATCATATAATAAAAGCATCGGTAGTAATGTAATTAAGGAGTAGACCACAAGCTGCCCTATCTTCGATACTCCGACCTGAACTAAACGAACCCAAAACAAACAATTTAGTTTGATTGAGTTTTCTTATTTTTTAAATTCTTGTAAGTTATGATATCACACGGTTTTAAAACGTAATTTTACGGAATCATGTCCCAGGTCTAACCACAGTTTGGAAAAAGATGAAAGTTAACCAAAACATATAGGTACTTCATGTTTCCATTTTTACATAATACGTTATTACACAATTAATACATTTCCATTGTTGCGGCCGCCATTGTTGTGCGCGACACATCAGAGCCCCTCATTACATTTGTATGTCATTTGCGTAACCGAAGAATTTACTGCGACATGAGAAATTTGACATGTTATTAACATTTTATAGTTATGAGAAAATGGCTATCATTTGTTCAACTGACAGGCTTCGTTGGGTAAGGTGGGCGCTGTTGGTAACGACACGCAATTGACATGCATCTAGGGTTTCTTACCTCAAAGGAAATAAAACAAATTATTAAATAACAATAAAACCCGACTGCCACTGAAAAGATCGAAATAAATTTGATAGCAGGCGGTACCCATTAATTTTCTTTCGGATCGAAATAAGTTTGGTTCCACCTTTCTTTTTTATTTTAAACCTTTTAGTTATGATATGACATGTATATCTTTTTGTAATCTCCTTCTAATTTCCTTCATTTTGATAGCCCACTTGATAAGTTTGAGTCAAAAGTATTTTTGACAACATACGTTTTGGCGCCAAAAATCCACCAACTTGATTTTCTAGAAAATTTAATGTACCTGGTGTCACTCACACAGTCACGACGAATCAAATGACACCTCACATGTCCAAATCCGTCAAGCCGTTCAGGCTGTAGGCCGTGCCAAATAAATGGATATACATACATGGTCTTTCTTTCTATCAGTCAAGACCTTTTTTTGGGAAAGTGTGGAGGCACCATGTTAAATACCAAACCAAATACTCAGGTCTGCAACGCCTTGAAATTGTAAAAAAATCAGACTTCTGAGTCAATGTCATCAGATACAGCTGGTTGTGTAACTTCAGTGTACGAATCTAACCTATTTTTTAAATATTATGGAACAATGAGATTAGATATGCGTGTGCACACAAAAGGTAAATTATTCCTTAGTTTAAGGAAATATCATTAAGCCTGGTGGATGATGCCGTAGTGTACGAATCTTCTAGTTCTGGCGCTAGAACTTTAATAGTGCCATGCAGGATCGGTCGTTCCTTAGAAGTTCAGTGTAACTGCACTAGATGGCGCTGAAAAGAAACACTACCATTCTCGTTACTCGTGCTTGGAGGGGGTTTAGGTTATTAGTGTACCTAGTAATTGGTGATTAAATCTACGACTTCTTATGTCGTGTAAAAATAATGATATATTTGATTTTCCAATTTAATTTGGACTGAACCAGTACAGTAGCTAATAAGCAATAATATTTAATTTTATTTTATTTATTTGGCTACGTAAACGTTACATACAAAAATAATTTCTAGTAATTATCGGGTACTGAAACAATTTTTCATCAGCAACTCTTTTCTTTTTCCAGCAGCACATTTCAAATCTTAAACATTGTTGAAGTCACAACTGCTCAACACACACACACTCATGCGCACAGATTGACACACACATTCTCACACATTTTATTTTCAAACAATACAAATCCTAACCTGGAAGAGTGGTTCTATCACACGGCGAACAAAACAGTATACACGTAACAACTAACTCTACGTAGGGCGAAGAGACTCGTAACAAAACCGGGGACTCAAAGCGTGCGAAAGTAGAGCCCTCTTTATCTAAGAGGCGTTGGGAGGGGGGGAGGAGACAAGTGCATCTCAAAGAAATGCAGATTTTACACGTCGCTACTCTTCGGGCGTGCGGATGTATCGCGTATACTTGGACGGACAGCAGAATAGATGGTGGATATTTTTTGGGTGAAAGATTTTTTGGAGTTGTATTTATGAGTTTGCCCTAGTTATATTGCTTCTGTTTACGTTGTTTCTATGTGCTTATATCTGTGCTAAAAGTACCAACGTACTGTACACACCTGTAAATGCCTGAAGAGGTAGTCCCAAATGTGCATTAACACCTGAATTTCTCCAAATAATGGCGACTGGAGACACCAGTGCCGTCAAGCGGGTACTTGGACTTTGACAGCCTCTGTGGCGTGGCGGTAGTGTACGCGACTGCCACGCAGGAGGTGCGGGTTCGATTCCCGCTCAGTGCAAATATTTGTATGCATGAATATGGCTATTTGCATTGGTCTGGGTGTTTCTATGTATAATATGTATATAAGTATGTTTATCAGCATTCTAGATTCCATAACACAAGCTATAATAGCTTACCATGGGTCTAGATAGCGTTGTGTAGAATGTTGTGGAATATTTATTTATTATTTACTTTGTACATTTACCATCTAAGGAAGAATAACTCTATCTCTTAGTCGTCTTTTGCGATACCCATGAGATGAGATGAGATGGCCCTAATCTACTCTAAAATGCAGGTAAGTATAAGTAAGCTTAGGAGCTTCTGTGGACTCCTTTAGTCGTACAGGTGTACAGACCGTTCCAACCCGTTTGCTTGGAGTTGCGTGATTTTGATGCCCAGAACGGGACTTTTAAAGATGTTTTTGTTGAAAAATTCTTACTGAATCTGAAAACGTGAAAACAGTTCAACAATTTAAATTTTGGTTAGAGCTTTCGGTTGGATTTCAATTAGGAATATATTTTTTTTATTGAACATATTTTATTGTTTTAAACCTTTTTTGAACATTATATTTATTGAAATCTATATTTACGACCAAGATTTCCTATTTTATCTTTTAGCTCCTAATTGCTTTGACAATCAATCTTCCCATCAGATGGGCCACTTAATTAACTAAAAAAAATAGAGTGATGTCATTTTTCTTATTTTTGCTGACTCTACTTCGAATATGAGACTCATTATAGCGCTCTGGATTTCTCTAAAATATGTCAAACGTAAGTAGGCAACGCGATGTCTCGCCGATCTCTACGTCTCTACATAATGCTCTCTGTTTAATTGTCAGGCAGCTCTACTAAAGCGTTTCTTAAAAGATTTACCTACTACCAATACATAGATAATAATCATCATCGTCATTTTTTGTTTAGTCCCCGGTCGCATGATCGAAAGCATGCGATATTTCAGGAATAAAAAGTAAGCTATGTGTTATTCTTATACCAAATTTCAGCCAGATCCGTTCGGCCGTTTCAGCTGTATAACTAACATGCAAACATCTTGACAAACTTTCACATTTTTATTTATAAAGCTCACGTCAATTTGACTTCACCTCACCTGATGGTAAGCTAAAGGCAAAGTCTCGGAAATAGGGTCATCATCGTAAACATGTACCATGTTAACAGTGGTGGCACTCAGCTTGACGGCCTCATCAGATGCCTTTTCACGCCCCGCTTAAATGACCCGGGACTGTAGGAAGAAGCAACGTGAGCTGGCAGGGAGTTCCAGGTCTTGATGGTGCGACATAGGAATGAGTCACTGAAACGCTTGGTTCTAGCAGCATCGTATATGTCAATAACTGAAACGATACCTTAAAACCACGTTAAATAATAGTTTGCTTTAATTCGTATAATGTCCATTCCTGTTCTTCGGTTAATGGCAATAGGCTCGCCACCTATTACATTGGGACCTAAACATAAACTGGCGAAATGTGGGTGCTAGCACCTCTGCCTACCCCTTCGGGGAATACAGGTGTGAGTTTATGTTATGTGTTATGTTATGCTGTTCTTGATATTATTTTTTTGGCATTATTTTCTTTAGAATACACTCCAACTTAATTGCCATCAAGCGCATGCAATCAATCTAACAATCTAAAACTAAATACTAATTAAATTAAAAAATATAAAAATCTCTTCCAAAAAGGTTAGTAGTAAGCTTACTTTACTACCTTAGTAGTAGGAATTGAGTACGATATAACATAACATAACACACTCACTCACGCCTGTATTCCCCGAAGGGGTAGGCAGAGGTGCCAGCACCCACATTTCGCCAGTTTATGTTTAGGTCCCAATGTAATAGGTGGCGGGCCTATTGCTATTAACCGGGCACTTATAAACCTGCGATAAATACACACATAACTTCGAAAAGCATCGAAAAGTCATTGGTGTGTGCCATGGTAAACGTGGGATCGAACCCGAGACCTCGTCTCAGCAGTCCATTACCCATGCCGCTAGGCTACCGCAGAAAAAATAAAATAAAACTCTGTTCCAGAAAGGTTAGTAGTAAGCTTGTTTTACTACCTTAGTAGTATAAATTGAGTAGGAATAATAACAAAATGCCAAACACCTATAACAATTACCGATAATGTCCTAAGACTCCTCTGCCAGTCCCCACAAGTAGCGTCCGCACAAAGTTGGCGCGTTACGCCACCATCGTAACGGAACGATTAAAGCAAAGTTTTTACTAAAGGGTGTAGAGGAGAATGATCCGGGAATTATATAGAGATGTTAATACCTAACACCTTTTGATTTCGTAGTATTTATATATCTGTATAAATGTGGATTGAACATTACCTTCATTTTTCAACTACTTTAATTTAATGATACTAAAGTAATTGATAAAAAACTAATAATATCTACTATGTTATTTTAAGTTTCACTAGCTTTCCAAAAAAGTCTTTAGGTGGTATTTCTACTGAAAGAAATTAAATAAAAAAATACATCGCGAAAGACCATACATAATACTTATTTTACTATTCAAAACAAAATAAAAGTACCTAGTACCTATCATGCTATGTATTTATTTACAAAAAAAAGTACCTATATAAGTAGATATGTTTATCCGCATTCTACATTCCATAACACAAGCTATAAAAGCTTACCATGGGTCTAGATAGCGTTGTGTAGAATGTTGTGGAATATTTAATATGTTAACCCTGTACAAATTTGCAAAGCTCTGCACAAAACTTTGGATATACCTACATTCATAAGTATAAAGCTAACCATAAATGTATCATAAAAACCTACCAAAACTAATACACCTTTCAGACACACTAAAATAATAAACAATCACACCAGTCCTACTCTAAGCGCTCCACAATTAGACAATCGGCGCATCGGTGGCCCATGAGCCATTAGAGTTTTAATTGAAAATAGCGTAAAGGCTGTAAATCGTACGCTGCAGCGCGTTGTCTCGCCACCCAGCGGAGTAGACCGGTCTACTGGGGGACGAGACCACCCTGGACACGGCTCACCCCTTCCCAGCTATCGATAATGATAATGAACCGGATCTGCTTTTAATTTGCGGAACGAAATATATTTATTTACTAGCTGTTACCCGCGACTTCGTCCGCGCTTAGTTCGGAATAGCTCAAACTCATTATTAAACGTGCTGGAAGATTTTCATCCCAACTGGAACGTATGTACTCGAAATACTGGAAATAGTGAATTTTACGTGAAGGAAAAATTTCTTTACTTTAAAAAAGAAACAACTGTATTCAAATTATTTCTAAATCTCGCTTGACATCTTCCCCTGTATTTTTAAATTAAATATTATGAAGACAGTCTTTTGAGTGACTGACTTATAAATACAGAGCTAAACTACTGAAAACTACGAAAATTGCAAGACTTCTTCTATGGGCTTGGCAAATATTGCGGAAGGATTTTGAAAAATTCAACATTTTGCTGACGAAATCATTATCAAGTATGTGATGAAAATTGTTATATGTGGACTTGGTAATGTTCACCAGTTTTAATGGTTTAAATATTCTTCCTTCCTCCCAAATTCTTAAAACATGCTGCCACCACTTACGAACTGAACAAATTAAAATAAGTACATCAAGTATCACACAAAATAGTTTCAAGAAAACCCGGTGCCTTGCACGCCCTGAGCAGTGAGCAGTGGTTCTCTTCTTTGCCGAGCCAATGGTGGGTAGTTCCAGTATTATGATAAATTCCATCGACCACAGTCACATCGTTGTTCATTGCTTTACACACAGGTAGAGAAGAGGGGCGCAGTGGGCAAGAGAGCAAATACAGCATTGAGTTGGATGGGGTCATATAGCGTCATTTAGCTATATATTCCTTATCTTAGTAAGCTTGTTTCCAGCAGATAATGTAGATACTTCCAATTTGATACTGGAGTTGATGTCCACGTGGCGGGTTTTCGGTCTGATGAAATTTACCGGAACTGAGTGTTTCTCTGCCCACATTCAGTCTCTTTTATATAATAGGAGCAGCGGTATCTTTTATATACCTAATACATAGGTTGGCTTCTCCTGGCGTACTGTTATCATTTCTGGGATAGATTTACGTATTTACTATTAGATACCTACTTATTAGACGGAATCGATAATATCGCAGCGGCGTGCGTTGGTAGTCATCAGGTTCTCTCTGGCTGTATTTTATCATTTCTACCGCATCACGGCGAGTGAAAGAGCCTATTAGGAGTCTTACAACTAATCTCTCCTTCCTTCCGTCAGTCACATACGGTAGAAATAAAGCCACCTCGAACCAAGCTGTTCGGAACTTCATTTCTTTATCAGGCGGTTAAGAACTGTATTGCTCTGCCCACACATGCTTTTTCTTCTTTTTAAGATCCGGAGTTTTTTTATATAGGACACGTCAATTTAACTTCACCTCAACTGATGTTAAGCTAAAGGCAAAGGCTCGGAAATAAGGTCACCATTATAAACGTGTACCATCTTAACAATGATGGCACTCATCTTTACAGGATCATCGGAAGCCTTTTCACGCCCCCCTTAAAGGACCCGGGACTGTAGGAAGAAGTAAACCGTGAGCTGACAGGGATTTCAGGTCTTAATGGTGCGACATAGGAATGGGTCACCAAACTGCGTGGTTCTTTATGGAATATTCGTATGTGTATGACATCTGAGCCTTGCATGCGTTGTCCTGTGTAGGAGAGAAAGGAGAGGGTGGAACTAATTGGAATAGCTCATCAGAACATTCACCATGGAAGAGACGGTAATACGATAGGGACAATACCCTAGGGGGAATACCCCCAATGCCCCATTCCTCTGTAAAATTTTAATCGGTTTTATTCCAATATTGCGGTTGCCCCGATGTGGTGGATACCAGTGGTATCAATGGGGGATACCAGTTTCAGTGTTATGACTTCTCAGGCGGGTGGGACCACTTTTTCATTCTCCGAAATGAAGAATTTTGTATAGATTTAAGAATATTATATAATAAGTTCTACTATTACTGTCACACAGCCTAGTTTTATGTACTACCTATAGAATACTAAGCATAGAATTTATATTTTACTTCAAATAAAACTGTAAATACAATAAAATACAACAAATACACAATAAAATAAAAAAGTTAAACAAAGGAAAATAAAAAACAAAAAAAAAGGAAAACATGCTAGATGGATTCGAACGCAACTCAGCTAAGTTATAAGTCCACCGCAGACGTATTAAGCCACAGTAACCATGAAATCATAGTGTGAAATAGACGTTTACATATTATGTCATAAAAACATTCTGTCCCATTCCTTATTATAATAGCGTGATGATATTAATTATGAAAGCCAGGAGTCTTTTTACCGAACCAGCTGCTTACTAATTTGTTGGATTCGAGAGAAAATCGTTCGAGAACAATGTGAATTCTATCGAGACACTTCCTGTGCCCAAGATTCTGCAGTAACCTGACCTGACTTGGCTGAGATGTAGAACTCTGGCCTCTCGGAGTTCTTCAGATTCTTATGACCGAAATAATATCTTCTTGTAAGCATTGATGCTTCTTTATTGGTTCGATCTATTCACACAATCACAAATTGTTAGCCGTGATATGCTATTATTGACATAACTTTTTTATTTATGAACCGATTTCAATAAAACAAACACTAAATGTTAAGTGAAGCCTACCACAATATATTAGTGAAAACCGCAACCAAATCTGTTCAGCCGATACTGAGATTAGCGTGCACAAACTCACAGACAAACAGAGAAACAGAGAAACAGAGAAACAGAGAAACAGATAAACAGATAAACAGACAAACAGACAAAAATTCCAAAAAACGTTGATTTGGCTTCTATTACGTTTATAAAGTCCCCCTATAACAATTTTTCTCATTTCCTTTCCATGTACAGACATCGATCGTTTACAGATTTATTATATGTATAGATAAACAACAAATATAACGTATTCATAGCTGTTGCACGCGGTACCGCCTGTGTTGGTTATAGCGACCAAACATAGCCTTTGTCCTTTCTCAAGCTCTTATGTCTCTGTGTTCCAAATTTCATCAGGTTCTCTTCAAAAATGATTTACTTTTATACAAACTTTCATACCCTAGTTTCGCGATGCAAAGTAGCGGCCTATGTCCTATAGGTATCTATCATTATACCAAGTTTTATCAAGATCAGTACAGAAGTTTAGTCGAAGGTATAACAGACAGACAGAGTTACTTTCGCATGTTATACCGGGTGTAAGGGGAACGCTCCCGAAGCTGAAACTCCTAGTACTCCAGGTACATAACACATTGGCATGTTGTTTTTTTTTTTGTCTGAATCGATTTTATTTTTATGCCAATGTGTTATGTACCTTTTTTTTCGTGCGGAAATCCCCTCGGATACCCCCCCTGCCGGAGCCGAAAGGGGAGGTTATGTCGGACTCGAACCGACTAAATCCGCACGCCGACTGTGGGTCTTGGTGCTAGGCCGGAGGTGAGGTTGTCAAAGACATATCCCTCGCACCCCGGCTGACCCAAGGGCCATCCCTTACGGTCTGGCCCTCCTCAGGAGGGGGGACAACGGTGTCCCCAACTCGCCCCCGGAATGGGGAGGCGCACTGTTCAGCGCGCCGCCGCCGTGGAATGTGTTATGTACCTGGAGTACTACTAGGGGTTTTCGGCTTCGGGAGGAGTACTTACACCCAGTATTAGCATCGATATTTTTTTGGTAAATTAATAAAATGTAAGAAATAAAAAACGGACAAAATTTTAATCGCTTTTTTACTTATTCTTAACAGAGCTTAACATAATTTTGACTATACAAAAGTACACAATTAATGTTAAATTAAAGATAACCCTGACAATTTCGTATCTATAATTACAAAGTCACATACATAACTATAATTTGTTAGCACATTAACAGGTTAAACAGACCAAAAACCTATAAAAGTGTAGCAAGTATCAATACAAATGTCGGTAGAAATGGAGTATACATACACAATACACATTCGTTAAAAGAAATTATGTATATTAAATTCTCAACTGACTTTCTTATCGACATCAAAATGTATCGGCTACGTGGACTTATGATCTTGATACATGCTATTGTCGTTTTTATTGAAAACATTCATGATTTTTAAATTTTTTGTTATTTAGAATATTTTGCATATTTAATGTATTGATTTGGTTTGGAAGTAAATTTCCCCCTGACCGCGTGGTCCGACTGCTTCGTCCGACTGATCGGAAGACGCGGACTATTTTTCCGGCTCGTCTGACTGATCGGAGGACGTGGACTATTTTTCCGGCTCGTCCGACTGATAGGTCACGTAAAAGGAGATTATCTACGAGTACATCAGTCTATTTTCTTAAATCGTCATAGAAAAAAGGTTATAGGTCAATTATCTATCAAGATCTCTTTGGTACTAGCAATAGATATTTGTCATATAAAATTGTTTTCTGTCAATATCAAGTTTATTATAACATAAATTTCTTATTCCTATTTTCAATTAATATGGAACATAATGAACAATTGTTCATAATACAACGTAAAGGCGGGTCGGTGTTGCGTAGAGCGATTGGCGTGGAAGGGCTCGCTTTTTAAAAACTAATCTAGTGCTATATAATTAAAAACATTGACATTTAAACTATCTCATCTTTTTTCATCTTTCTACTAGCACGCGTAATCTTACATGGTATTTTTTAAGTTGTCGGTCCACGCGGTCAGAACTGAAAAGCAAGACCTCGTCGTCCGATCAATCGAACCAACAGGAAAAAAAATTCCCCGTTGTCCGACTAGTATAATCGGGTTGTTACATCGGAAGAACCGGAAAAAATATTCCACGTCCTCAGATCAGTCGGAGGAACCGAAAAAAATAGTCCGCGTCTTCCGATCAGTCGGACGAAGCAGTCGGACCACGTGGTCAGGGGGGTAAATTTGCACTGTTTTTAATTGAACTAGCAATATCTCTTTGACCAGATTTGACTATACGCTCTTGAATATTATGAAAAAGTGTAATCCAATTTCCTATAGGAAATTATATGAGTATTTTTAATCCGATTTTAATCTTCTGTACGAGTAGATAAATTAATAGATGCATGGATACATTTAGTACATTTAGTACATTTCTTATCTAAGTATGTAGGTAATGACTACATTACATGAACTATCATGTAAGTATTGCTAGTACCATATTTCTTGGATCCAAATGGTTTAAATGTGCTCTATACACGCAATAGACGTATCTTGGGTGTATTTTGAGGGATGGTCAAATTCACCAAACATAGATTACTTATTATAAAACAATCCACACGTGGCAGGACCTTTTATATCTTGCTATTTAGGTCCAAGATAGATAGCCCGACTTACCTATATCAAGTTAAGAAAATTAGAAGACTATAATCCGTATGAACTGCAACATCCTACAAATTAAAGTAAATATTCTATTGAATAATATTTCTTTATCTACACAAAAATATTTCGTCCTACTTTGACCACGCGTGACACAAGTATCAAGAACTCTCGATCCAACATGTAACCCGCTAATATCGCATGCGACTAACAATCTAATTACAACCCACGGGAATCGAACCGCGATCGGCTGACCGATACGGGCCGGTTACACTCCCACCGACCGATACCGCGCGATAGTTAAATGGGTGTAAAAGGGGCCCTTTTCAACCATAGTTAATTATGCTTTTTTTGTACCGAAGTTTGTCAAATTTTGTTCAGACTTAATTTAAATAAGATTTAGCCTTTTTAGCACTCTTTGGACTTATCTATGTTCGGAGGCTTTTAGGCCAAAGCGTCCCAATCACTTCATAATATAAAGCAAAGTCGCTTGCCGCGCCCCTATGTATGCTTATATCTTCAAAACTACGCTACAGATTTCGATGCGGTTTCTTTTAATAGATAGAATAATTCAAGAGGAAGGTTTATATGTAAAATACATGCTTAATATAGTAGAGGGTGCAGCGGGAACGGGTGGAAAGAATTGGCGGTTTGAAGTTCGCCGGGTCAGCTAGTAGTAGTATACAAATATAATAACTGTAGGTTTTTTAAACACTGGACAAAAAAGTTGGTGTACCTAAGGCTATATATCGAATTTTCCTAATGATCTTCTTCCTGCGGTTCTGCGGTAGCCTAGTGGTATGGGTAATGGACTGCTGAGACGAGGCCTCGAGTTCGATCCCAGGTTTACCGTGGCACACACCAATGACTTTTCGATGCTTTTCGAAGTTGTTGTTTGTTTGGAAGCCGATGTTAATGTGTATTATATTCAACATACAAGTTATAGCATAAGAAACTTACCGTTTATTTTATACCCTACAGAGAGACATGTACCTTGATCATAAATAGCTTGACACCGAAGTCTCAAAATTATCCAAAAACTCGAAAACTAAGAACTCTCAAATTAAGAGCAAATTAAACTGTTTTATTGATTTATATGGTATTATTGTCCAAACTAAAGGTGTGTACCAAATAACAGAACAATCGGTCAACTGGAAGGGGATAAAAAACGAAATAAAGATCAATTTGAGTACTTTGTACGTCAACATCTTTCTGATGCTGACTGTACTAACTGTAGCACAATGTGGCCTGTAGTTCCACACCAATGCACTATCAGTCCGATCAGCAGTTCCCCGTCCATCAAATTCAAATTATAATCGAACCACCTTTGACTAATAAAAAAATATTCGTCCATCGGTCAGTAATTAACGCCGAATTCGACCATGCTATTGACCTTAAACGATAGCCCTGTCATTGTTACCGCATTCAAAAAAACAAACAAAAATGGACCCTAACACTTTCTTAATACGAATCACACATCGATTGACGATCTTACCTATATCCTTGAAATCTATACAGTCGATTTTGAATTCTGTGTCTCCAGTTTTATGGTTAGTTTCAGCTTGCGTTTCCGCTTGACTGACGCCCGTTACGGCTGGCTGTACACCTGCAAGACGGTCACCAATATGAATGTAATTAGGGGCACCGCACATGTAAAATTCTGTGGTTTTGTTAAGGAAGTCCCTTTGTAAGTATGGGGAGCCTTGGGTTAACAATTGAATGGGTAAAATAAGCAGTTGTTATGTTCCAATAGTTAAAGATTGAAACGACTTTTGTTTAGGAATTGTGGCGAATCCACAATGCTGAGATGAGGTCAGAGCATTTTCCCTGTAAGTGACTGGTCACGGGTTCAAGTCCTGTTTGAGCATTTTTTCAATCTAAATCGAATGTCATCATGTTTATCAATTCATCATACTGTATAACTCGCAAGGGGTAGGCAAAGATGTCTTTTTTAGATATTAGGACCGTTGCGGCCGATGGGTGTATACGGTGCCCTCATTTCTAGGACCCAATCCAATCTCACCTGCTTGATAGTCGAGGCTCTGGTATTTCTTCTTAGGATGTCAAATGACGGTCGATCCCACAAAAGCCAGAACAAACTAATAAAAGAAGGGCCAAGATCCCTTGGATGCGACTTGGATTTGTGCTTTAAGGTTCAAATTCAATAATCTTCTGTTGTGCGTCTATGACAAAGTTCATTAAAATCCAATTCTGGCGTAATTGAGTACCTAACAAACATGCATTTATCGATCCATAGTCTCACATTTTTTATACCGCTTAGGTGGCAAGACACTGCCCACCTGATGGAAAGTGGTTACCGTGGCCTAAGGGCGTTACAGTCGCGCTGCGCTCTATGTTCTAGTCCTTTGGAAAAACCACAGCAAGAAGTTTTAATATCAGAATGATTTTTTATAGCATTTATTATGCTAACTTTAAAATTCGAAAACATCGGGAAAAATGAAATGCTCAGGTGGGACTTAAACCCACGACCACCACCGTTCGTCGTCCGTCGCCCAAATTCTGCTCTGCCGGGAACCACGCGTCGTAATATCATCTATACGACTACTGTTTGACAGCAAGAAAACCTTAATGATCGGGTTGTAGTTTTTCGTGATATCATTTTTTTGCTCTATACATAGAACTTATTGCTCAGGCAGCGTGAGTTATACGTTAGTATGCAAGGTTAAGGATTATATAGTCGTTTCGGAAAAAAGAAGGCACAGTTTCGATACCAAAATCATCTGGAAGTATTAATTTGGTGAAAGAAAAAAAAAACTTTTTTCGACCCGCATACATTTTACCTTTCACCTGAACATTATTCCCATACTTCACAATGTCAGTAGAGTGATGTTGGGACTACAACAGAGTGATGTTTCTGTAGCGCGTCGGAGATGTTTGCGCAGAATAGGACTGACGGCGGTTTCCACGCCATCATTCGCAAAAAAGTTTAAAACTAAAACCCGACTACCGAAAAATCACGCTCTAAAAGTAACAAACAAGAAAATATCAAGGATAGCCGTGGTCGTATGCCACTTTTCCCTAGAATTTATTGTTTTGTTAGAGTAAGTGGCATACGACCACGGCTATCCTTGATATTTTCTTGTTTGTTACTTTTAGAGCGTGATTTTTCGGTAGTCGGGTTTTAGTTTTAAACTTTATTTATATTATTTTGGGGCCAAGTAAAGCTAATAATTTATACATATTTGAAATGTGCTTATTACGCCCTTTCATTTCATACCAAACACGGCATATTAATCTCAAATTTATTTTTTAACACAGTACCTTATGAGCGCTAGAGGGCGCCACACAAGATTAAGTGACACGTCATATAGCCTATAGCCATCGGACGATCAAGCCGCTTGTAACGATATCTCATTTGTCCAGTTCTAATAAGTAGTTGAGGAGCTATGGGGGAACAAATGAACATACATACATACATACATACATACATACATAGCCTGTCAAAATCATAACCCTCCTTTTGGCTTCGCCGTAGTCGGGTAAAAAACGGCATCGCTGCTACGCAGAATATGGGATAGTGACAACAGCATTCTAAGAACCGTGGCGGAGAGTATCGATTCTCCAATTGTAAAATTCCTTGTGAGGAGCACCATCAGTTAGGAACACAGTTCTGGCTGGGGTCCAATAATAGAAATATAATGTAGGTAATATAATTATTTAAAAAAAAAATGTGCAACTAACCCTAATCTAAGAACTAACAATGGATCTATGTTATCTGAAAATAAAATAATTTGAATTTGAATTGAATTTATAATCACCTTGTATAATAAGTTCATGGTTACAGGTATGGTCTATGTTATGAGGATACCCAGGCCAGACAACATTTTAATTAGTTTTCTCAAGCAAGTCTAACGGACACTGAAAACTAAACATTACAACGTCACAATAATGACGTCACTGAAGATAAAACTGCAGTCAACGCCCTTACCCCCCAAACATAAGACAATAGCCAAAGTTTCCCCAATAGACCAACAACTCATTCACGGTTATCTAAGTGAAATAAATTACTGGGCCGTTAAATGATTCGGCTTTGATCGAGGGGGGTGCGGGTTCGAATCAGATACCGAACTGGAGCAGATGGGATAGGACCAGCTGATTTGGTGAATACTAATGGGAATGAGGACGAAAATTAAGTTATTTATTTATGATATGGTGATGATAATATAAGGAAGTAATGATAAGGTGATGGAAATGTTGTATAAGGACTATCGAGTAGTTAAATACACCTGCAAACCCGACGGTATTTCGGGTTGTTGGTTCCCGGTGGTGTAGAATAGGCTATACCTTCCCGTGCGTGTCCTACAAGGCGACTGAGGGATAGGATAGGATTTCCAAACCAATACGACCTTCAAAACCTTCAAGAAAAGAGCGTACTCTCTTTTAAAAAGAAGGCAACGCACTTGTGACTCCTCTGGTGTTGCGGGTGTCCATGGGCGGCGGTGATCGCTTACCATCAGGCGATCCGTCTGCTCGTTTGCCTCCCTATTCCATAAAAAAATGACTATATCCATAGATGGAACACTCCATTTCAAAGTACCTATATGCATGTAACCATGCAGCGCAAGATAAAATTCCTGCTTGTTGGCAATAGGCACGCCCCCCTATTAGGTGAAATGATGGTGGTAATAAACCTCTGCCTACCCCTTTGGAGACATGAATATGTGTATGTTTGTCTCCGTGTGGTGACGAAAAGAGAATACAAGTATCACTACCCCATTTTATCCGAAGGGTGTCGTAAAAGGCGACTAACGGAAGAAGACACATAACATAACATAAACTCACGCCTGTATTCCCCGAAGGGGTAGGCAGAGGTGCTAGCACCCACATTTCGCCAGTTTATGTTTAGGTCCCAATGTAATAGGTGGCGAGCCTATTGCCATTAACCGGGCACTTATAAACCTGCGATAAATACATACATAACTTCGAAAAGCATCGACAAGTCATTGGTGTGTGCCATGGTAAACCTGGGATCGAACCCGAGACCTCGTCTCAGCAGTCCATTACCCATACCACTAGGCTACCGCAGATAATTTATTATTACGTTTTTAATTACGTAGGGTTATTCGAAATACATCGGGATAAAGAAGCGCTCAAGTGGGACTTGAACCCACAACGTTTCCTTTACAGGGAGAATGCTCTTCCAATTGTTTTTTATATTGGTGCAATGGTAACGAGTGCGACTAATGTGCATTAAATCTAGAGTTCAGTTCCTGGAATAAATAACATGTAAGGACTTTTGCTTCTTTAGTTATCAATCGAACTCCCAACTAAAATTATTGCTGAAGAGAAATAATTTTACCAGGCCCGTGCATTGAACCTACTATAGAAGTAGGAGCTACACACGCAAAACGTAAATAAACGATATGTCTACTTGACGGAAGATCGAATATCAAAGAACTATAAAACTGACCTAACCCGTACGATAAATCACAATAACGTTCCTCACAGTCTTGCCAACCAAATAAGGCAACCCATTTAATATAGAAGGTAATAAATATCCCATTTTTTCTCCCAACTTTTTACTCCACAGGTGGACTATTAGACAAGACTTACGTTACAGTGTCGAACGCATTACCGAGAACTACTACATTACGACATTAAAAACAACACAAACTTTCTTAAAACACATATATCACACTTTTTCAAGACATTTGCAGCTATTAATTAAGTATATGTGAATTACTCAACGGTGATACAACCCATAAAAACGTCATACGACCACTTTCTAATAGGAATTATATTATATTGGCCCAAGGTGTGGTCCCTGTTGAACTTCGCGTGTTAGGCTTGTATGAAAATAATGGATTTATCATTACATCGGCCGTTGTCTTTTAATGGATGCAAAGATGGCATTTCTCTTTTACAAACATTTTTATTTCATTTTTACACTTTAAACTTGAGAAATTTCCATTAGGTTCGTTTACCAATGATACTTTTTTCTTTTACACTAAAAGAGAAGTCCTCGGTCTCCAAGGTGCAAACTTTAATCAGACCATAAAAATTGTTCATAAAGTAATGAAACATTACTTAGTTCGTCTGTGACCACAGACAATATTCCGTATCTTGATTAAAACGTCTACAATAAAATACAACATTTATATGACTACCAGCTCGCGGCTTCACCCGCGTGGATGTATAAATTTTACTTAACTAATTGCAATCAAACCATACAGCACCTTCTAAGTGGACGGAGTTTCGAATGCCATTTAAAAAAAACATATCAGAATCTGACAAACAGTCGCATCCGAGACTTACATTGGAGAACAGGTCACGTGGGCCTTTTGCTTCAACACCAGCCTAGCATGGTGTTTAGAAGCCTTACCTTAACCAAGGTTATCCTATAATTTTCAAATACTAATCTCATTGGGTATAGTTAAATTTTGACTGAATCTAATTCCTACAGTTCTTGAAGCGGGGTGTGAAAAAGCGTCTGATGATGCCGTCAAGCTGAGTGCCGCCATTGTTAACATGGTACGTGTCTGTAATGGTGACCCTCTTTTCAGAGACTTTGCCTTCACCTTACCATCAGGTGAGTTGAGGTAAAATTGACGAGTCTTATATAAAAAAATATAATAATAAAAATAAAAGTATTACAATTTTTACAATAATGAACTCTCACAGGTTCAAATCCCGTTCTATTTATCAACTTTTTTCTATTTCAATTCACAACAAACACCCTTTCAACCATCATACTTTCCGCACTAATTCACAAAGACATAACATTACGATGTGGTCACATTACGTTCGCGATACATCGATACACTATCAATAAAATCGAATCGTTAAAAAACGCCCATAATTAACTGTTAGCAACAGACGCCACATGTCATTCTAAACAAAAGCGCTATACATGAGAAACTAATTACTAAAGCTGAGAGAAAGGGATGAACATATACAATAGATATAAGAGTGAAAGAGAGGTCCGTAACACCAAGATCGGAAGCAGATTGGAACGCACCACTGCGCACTGTCCGAATATGTTTTTTACTAATTAAAAATGCAGGCGGCAGTTTGATAAATGGTATCCCAGTCGATTTATTTAACTTTTGTGTTTTTGAGGTTATGTGCGTGTGCGCAGCTCATAATGGAATTGTTCAATGGCTACTGATCGGACACTCATTGTTTTTTTTATGGGACGTGTTGAATTAAATTATAAAACTGGTTTTAGTTTTATTTATCTCTGGCTAGAGTCCGTGACTTTGTAAGCATCGTTATCCATACTAATATTATAAATGCGAAAGTAACTCTGTCTGTCTGTCTGTATGTTACGCATTCACGCCTAAATCACTGAACCGATTTTGATGAAATTTGGTAAAGGTGTAGATTAGACCATGAGAAAGGACATAGGTTATGTTTGATCGCGATAACCGACATCGACGCGGGCGGAGCCGCGGGCAAAAGCTAGTTAGCCTATATTGCACAAGGAGTAGACCGAATTGCATCAATACTTATCACATTGTTCAGATGAACTGTGTAAGCTCCCAGTGGAGTAGAATAGGACCACCTCATCTCTTCCCGTGAATGTCGTAAAAGACGACTAAGGGATGGGACTTTTCTCCATCCTACAGTAAATATAGTGCCCGCTCGAAGGGGGCCATCTCAAAAGAGATGGTCCTGGGTCTGCCGGGGTGCGAGAGATATGTTTTCTGCAATCTCACCTCCGGCAACCAAAGACCCATAGACGGTGGGCGTTTTAATCAGTTCGAGTCCGACATAATCACCTCCACCGGCTCCGGGGGGGGGGGGGGTTGTATCCGTGGGGACTTTTCGCATGTAAAAAAAACAGCAATAGGCTCGCCCCCTATTACGTGGAACCGAGTTACAGAAACTTTTCCAACAGAAAATACTAATCATCATTATTTTTTTATTTATTTATTTATTTGAACTTCATGCACAAATGTACAAAGTCGGACCTAATGCCGTTGGCATTCTCTACCAGTCAACCTAATAGGTGGTGCAAAGAACAACAGAATAGGTGCATTATCGAAAGGTAAACTAGATAAATACTTAATTTACATATATAAGATTGATAGTACCTAAATAGGTACTAATATCTTGGCGTTGTTACCGATTGAAGCCCACTTATTCGTCCTCCTATTTAGGTTTGTCTTATACCTACCTCTTTTACGAGTAAGACTGCTATCTGACTTTCCAATCCTGAGAAATATTGGTTTATAGGTGACTAACTGAGCCGGCGAACTTCGTACCGCCAATTTTTGCATCTGATCCCGTTCCCACTGCTCCCTCTACTATATTAAGCATGTATTAGACATATAAGCCTTCTTCTTGAGTTACTCTATCTATGAAAAGAAACACGCGTCATCTGTAGCGTAGTTTATGCTTATACCTACCTTAGGGATGGACAGACTCGGAAAGTGACTTTGTTTTACACTATGTAGTGATGTTCGTTTAGCTAGGTCTTAGTAAGACCCCAAACACCCTAAAGGGCCGATTATATACATCACAATACCACCAAAGATTTATCATTAGTTTAGCCACAATCAGCTAAGCACACCCGTCAATCCCAATCGCAATTCTCATCCCCATTTACCGCATTATGCATCCCAAAATGACATATTCATAGAATAAGTGCGTTTAAACGTAAACCATAAATCCGCATCGTATCTTATACAAAAATAAATACTAAATCACAATCATGCAAATAAGCCGTCAAAATTCAAATGCTGGCAATAAAATCGGTCTGGTACAAAGGCGGAGGAGCTTCAGCAACAATATGGGCTTTGGAATACCACTTACGCGCCGATAGCTAAACACTAATGAGCTATTGAAAAATGATAGCAAAAATAATTCAAGGAAAAATTATCATAAGCCATTTGAGGGTTATAAGTTCCCATGCGTTAGCAATTTACTGGAATTTCAACTCTATTACTACAACCCAAAGTTCAAATTTCAATAATAAGAATTTGCGCAATCTTTTGAAAAGAGCATTCGAATATCATCGTTCTAATTTCAAAAAAAAAGTATAAACTTTATTGCCATGAAAATAAGATTCAAAATTAGATTGAGTGTATTATGACGTAATCATATGATAATTTTTTTAACCCTTAAATAGCGTATGCAAATTTTCGCATTGTCGATCGGATGCGTATGCAAGATGCGTTCGGTTCGGGGGTTAAACCGATACGGCGATGACAGATGCGGGGACACAAACATCGTATTGGGTTACTGTATTTTCGATGAGCGTATCGAATTGAGAATTTGGGATGGCTGTTTTCTCACATTAACGTTCTATAGGCAAATAGAATGAACAGGTTTCCCACAGAATGCGATAAGAAAGTAAGTCGAGCACATTAAAAAGTGCAGTTTTTGATCCTTATACCTTATACTTGAAATGTCACTTCAACAGACACTAAAGATAGGGAAAGGGAGTAAATAGAAATGTAAAAAAGGAGTAGTGATAAAGTCTTCGACATACAAAAACCGCAGATACCAATTGTAGCATACTGATATTAAGCTTCTTTGACTCTAGCGCATTTTTTTTAAATTCAGTCTAATAGAGATCTATTTGTTTGGTTTTCTCCATCAAAAGAGAGTACTACTCTATTAAAAACTTGTGTACCGTAATAATACCTCTGATTTATTATCTGTATCCGTAGTAAACAATAAAGCGATTTTTATTTATTCTTATTTATAACACACCTATTGGCCGAAGTACCTGCTTTACATGTCCTTTTTCTGTCGCGTAATCGGCATGTCATGTGCAGCCAACAATATGACTATCTCCTAGAATTATTATTAATTATATTTTAATGTACCTTATCTATACCAAAGTAACCTATAGAGAGAAGGTTAACCTATACATAATATTGTTATTTTCGAAAAATAAACCTTATATCTAGTAAAACTAATTAAAACCGATATATCTTCACGTCTGCCTTGATACGTGCACCAAGGATGTGCCCGGTGCCCCGGCCATACTTATATCCTCCGAACAACTGCGTTTATGACCCTGGCACTATTGCAGGTCAAATGTAGGGGACATTTGACCTTTGAATAGTAAGAATAGTGAAAGAAATTCCCCTAGAAAGGGGCACGTGCGGTAACACGACGTACCACCCACCATGAGGCTGCTTCTGCTACAACGTTAACAAAATGACTTGTGCACAAAAGAGTTTCGTCTACGTTCAAAGATCCCACTTCTGAATCTATCAGCAGTGGGATCAATATTAATAAAAATACAAAAAATTATGTAATACCTACATAAACATACATATACTGACGCCTGTAACTCCCCAACGGAGTAGGCAAAGGTGGATTAACACCCACATATTGTCAACTATGATTTTAGGTCCCACGTAATAGGGGGTGAGCCTATTGCCGTCAGGCGGGCACTTATTCATAGGCTGTATGTTAACTGTCGTATAGAGAACAGCCTTTAGTTGCCTTCCACGATACCCATAGAAAGAGATGGAGGCAATATTCTAGTTCACCGGGAACCAACACAGCAAAAATTAAGAGGTACTACCCCGTCACTTCTTACGAACAATGAATCCATACTTCCATACTAATATTATAAATGCGAAAGTAACTCGGTCTGTCTGTCTGTATGTTACGCTTACACGCCTTAACCACTGAACCGATTTTGATAAAATTTGGTATAGGGGTAGATTAGACCATGAGAAAGGACATAGGCTATGTTTGGTCGCGATAACCGACATCCACGCGGGCGGAGCCGCGGGCAAAAGCTAGTTGGATATAATTGAGCAATAAAAATAAAAACTACAAGAGTCATGTTAATACCTACAGCATTTATTTAAAAAAAACTTTGTCTCAATCCACTACACAAGTACACTTGGCAACAAAAGCAATGATCGGATACACAGCTCAAGTCATTCATACATAAAAACATTGCGGTTCGAACATACAGATCAATAAATAAATATCAATAGACGATCAAAATGGCCAGTATTACGTGGTAATTACTAACCGACTTTTTACTTTCTTTTGTGCGAAGAGTCGAAGTGTGGAGGAGGCTTTTTATAAGGGCCTTTTATAAAAAACAGATCAGCTGATTTAGTTAACTATTGCATACTGACTTTGATTAAATTAGTGTTTCGTAGGTAGTGGGATTTTTTCGTTCTAAATAATATAATTATACAACAGCTTTACTTGTATTAAAAATATTTTTATACCACTGAGGTGGCAGTTAAGGTAACGGTCCACTTAATAGAAATAGGGAAAAAGAGACTGTTATCCGTTGTCTACTAGTAGCTACCTAGGCTGTCGAAATTATCGCGTTGAATGCCAATTATGTCAATTCTTTGAGTTAAGGGTATGCACAAGCTTCAACACAGTTTGCAGGCTAGTTTGTGCACGGAACACCATGCGTAGATGTATGAGTTTTACCTCCGTGTACAACGATGCGTGCACTGGCTGATTTCAGCACAGAACACCGTGTGTGTGGTTCATAACAGTGATACCGTTAGTCTTAGTGGAAGGGTTCTTTCACCAGGGAATTCACTTTCGTGCGGTCCATGGCCCTATATGGGTGCCCAATATGGGCGGACACCCTGACGGTCCACAATGCGCGTCTGCTGCGTGGACCGCAGCGTGCAATGGCCAGCAGGGTCATTAGGGGGTACCGCACGATATCCTTCGAGGCGGCGAGTCTCCTTGCCGGATCCCTACCGTGGAACCTGGATGCGAGAGCCCTTTCGATGCTATATCGGTATCGTAAGGAGGCGCGGGAGCAGGGACGGGAACCCGAGCCCGAAGAAATTCGGGCCGTGAGGTCTCAGCTCCACAGGGACATGGTAGCGGAATGGGAGCTACGACTTGGGCGACCAAGCGCAGGGCACGCCGTAATAGCGGCGGTAAGACCCATCATGGAGGAGTGGCTAGAGAGGCCACACGGCAGCCTCTCGTACCGGCTGACGCAGGTGATTACCGGACACGGGTGTTTCGGGAGTTACCTGTGTCGGATCCGGAAGGAGCCAACGTCCGAGTGCCATCACTGTGATGCGAGCGAGGACACAGAGCTGCACACGCTGACCGAGTGCCCGGCGTGGGACACGCCGAGGCGGGTCCTAGTGGCGGCTCTAGGGGTGGGAGTCCTCACACTCGTCACATTGCTCACAGCGATGGTACGATGCGCAAACGCTTGGGGTGCGGCCGCCTCCTTCTGCGAGCAAGTAATGCTCGAGAAGGAGGCGGCCGGTCGGGTCCGGACAAGACTCCGGGCCCGGGAAGCCCGTGCAGAGCGAAGGCGAACCGGACGTCGGAGGTCGCAGAACGACCTCCGTCCTCCATGAGCGCTGGCCTGGGGGTGACCGGTGGAGCCGCCTGTCACCCTAGCAGAAGCAGGCCACGGCGGCGGCGCAAAGTGCGCCTCCCCGTAACCGGGGCTAGATGGGGACATCTTGGTCCCCACAACCCGAAGGGGGCCATCTCGAAAGAGATGGTCCTGGGTCTGCCGGGGTGCGAGAGATATGCTTTTGGCAATCTCACCTCCGGCAGCCAAGGACCCAAGACGGCGTGCGTTTTAGTCGGTTCGAGTCCGACATAACCGCCTCCACCGGCTCCGTGGGGGTGGTATCCGTGGGGATTTTTCGCACGATAAAAAAAAAAAAAAAAAAAACCAGGGAATTCACTTATACAAACTGCTAAATTATACCAATAATGAATGTCTAGATGTGCGTAGTTAGGCTTACAAGCACGCACCAAGGAGTAAGTACGTCATAAGTAGGTAGGTACACGTCCATGTCATCACTAGTGCGCCACCGCAGTCTAGCGATTGGCCTGCATATTGCACCCATGCAGGGCCTCGATTCTACTAAAGCAAAACTATAGTCAAACCACAGAGAATGCAAAAAGCGGCAGCTACATCGTGGACACATCAAACAAGTATGACGTGCGAGGAATCTCTCCCAAGTAAACATAGGTCAGTTTATGTTACCTAAAATGCACATGATATAAAACCAATGACATGCCTAATATCTCAAAAAAATAAACAGTATTTCCAACCAATTTATTAGTTCTGTAGTCATAAAAAACTCTTATCAACCAGGATCTTACAACAGTTGAAATACTGTCAATATTTACATAATGCCGTCACCCCCAAGTAATGAAGCCGTCGAAGGAAGCCGTCTCCGTACACCGCGCACCCATCGCACTCAGACGCAGGTGTTACCTCGCTTCATTGCGCACACGCACCGTTCGGTAACATGAAAGCATCGACTTATAGTTACGGAATTCTTTAATTCTGTTTACAACTAGTACTTTAACAATAATAAGTTAGATTGTAGGTAACTATTGAAGCTCAACCAACCAATAATTACACTCTAAAAAGCGGACCCAAAAATCCAAGGTGAAAACTTCAGATACGACTGGGATTAACGCTAGCATGAAGATGAAGAAAAAGTTATATTATTTGACTCAATCAATCAATCAATCAATCAATCAATTAGTCCACCGCAGTCCACTGCTGGAGATAGGCCTCTCCCAATGTGCGCCATTTCATCCGATCATCCGCCTTCCGCATCCAGTCTATCCCAGCCACCTTTTTCTGGTCGACACTCCATCTGGCTAGGGGAGTTTCCTATCGTGCGTTTACCTTCTCTCGGTCTCCACTCTAGGACTCGTCTGCTCCAACGGCCATCGGTCCTTCGACAGATGTGCCCATTGCCACTTGAGCTTCATTATTTGAGTTATAACATGATAAGATATCGTTGTGGTAGAAGTTCTAGTGATCAAGAAATATGACGGAATACTTGGATGTTTTTTTTATAAAGGACACGTTAATTTGACTTCACCTCGCCTGATGTTAAGTAAAAGCAAAGTCTCGGAAGGAGGGTCACCATCGGAAACATGTACCATGTTAACAGTGGTGGCACTCAGCTTAACGGCCTCATTAGATGCCTTTTCAGGCCCCGCTTAAAGGACCCGGGACTGTAGGAAGAAGGAAACACGTGAGCTGGAAGGCAGTTCCAGGTCTTAATGGTGCGGCATAGGAATGAGTCACTGAAACGCTTGGTTCTAGCTGGTATACTCTGCACCGTATATGGAGGGCATCTTAGCCCTGCACGTGTCGTCCTGTGAAGGAAAGGAGAGGGTGGGAGTGGGTTTGGAAATACTTACAAGGAGCTAGGGAAACGCTAACGAAAACTACTAATCTTCCGGGCGATTAAAATAACCCTCTTTGGCTTCGCCGTACTCTGGTTATAACGGGTTATTTTTTTTTTCAATGTAATGCTAAAGAAAGGGGTCCTCTGAATCCTCTGTAGTATCTATCGGCTGTTTTGGTTTAAGGGAGTGTTCCTCTAACACCGAGTGTAAAGAGAATGAACGAAGAATAATGACGTGATTGATTTTAAAAAAAACATAATAAAGTGGAAATGTTGGAACATTTGTACCAATGGTCTCACTACCATGGATGCCCAAGACAGTGCGAAGGAAAAAGCTAGAAAGTAGAGCCCAGACTTCAAGGTGGAAGCCTCGGATATGACCTTGAATGACACATGACACATGTTTACAGATAATACTAAAACGCAAGAATATTTCAAACAACATACCTAAAATTTTTGCCACTTTCATTGCAAACATTTGGCTAAATATTAGAAGATTTACCTCATATTGTGCATATTACAACTTTTCGCAATGCGAAGTCGAGACATATACAAGCTATTTAACAAAATGTAAACGCTACCGTTAACCCTAAAATATTCACAATACAAAAATAATTGTATTTTTTTTTGCAATTGCCGATTACTTCGATTATTTTGCATCGATTACAACTGCGGCTGTCTTTTAAAGAACGGGTCCCGTAAAATGTAGATTAATGGATTCGACCACATTACGTTTGACAAGCAAATCGATACGATTGTGAATCGATGCAATCATCAATATGCATTATACGGTGCGAGTGCACACGTGGGCTATTAGCGAAAGAGTTATGTTCGTGACATGTGACGGTTTTAGAACAATATACTTGCCGTGAAATTTCGTGACAAAGGACTGAGTTTTTTTTATATAAGTAAGCATGCAGTCTTAACTAGCAGAGCAAAACCTACGTCATCAGGGCTGTGGTTGATGGATGCAATCCAATTATTTTGGAACCCGGGGTCCACTCTCTCTTACAATTCCTAAAGACCTTCAAACTGGTGTACGATTAGGGTCTAATCAGTTATTCATTAGGTAAATACAATAATTGGTGAAAATATGGTTATTTATTCACATTTTCTTAACTCTTATGCCCCTCCGTCCATTATATTATTGTATTTTAGACAGATGAAAATAGTGATTGCATAAACATTTTAAATATCGATAAATTTCAAATGTTCGATTAAAAAATCATTAACCGATAAATGAAATATATGTATAGTAATTGTGGGCCATAACGCACACTCTAATCTTGAAAACAAAACAGTAGACTTCTAGAACAACAGCTGATTGCCTGGTATTTATTGAAGAGTTCCGAGGTCTGTCTCTGAAACCCATCATCAGATCTTTATGAAATTGAAATGGACCCATTTCGGAATAAACTTCTTTAAAACAAAAAAGAATTTTGTAAATCCACATATGACGGAGCCATACGTGTTCAAATATTAAAAAATAGTTTTTAACATCCGAATTGAGAATCTCCTCCTTGTTTTGAAATCAATAAAAACCGCCAGTACTATACTTTTTAATATTATTTCGATATCGATTGTGACATATTCAAGTTATAAAATAAAAACACAGTCCATCAACTTACTACATCCCTAAATTTGATTTCTGACTGACGTGACGTTGTAAATGAAATATGACGTATTGGTGCCTAATTTTAGTTCGCATTTTTGGGTGTGGACACTAGAACAAAGTTATATCGACCACTGTCAGTGAGCTGTCTAAAATACAATAATATAATGGACGGAGTATAAGTGATAACGAACATTACTTGCAGTATCCCAACGGCAGCGTCCAAACAATATATTTGAATCTACTTAATATTTTTACCCCACGTCTAATTTCTTTTTAAAAATAGCTCACCTATACTCAGCATATTGTTATACTACTGAGAAACCATAGACATCCGGGCCCACCAACATACAATACAATGACACCAAAATCCGGAAGTACAAACAATAATATCGAACGAATTACATTTGAAAAAAAAACTTGACAACGGACTTTCATATTCAAATTTGAAATTCGAACAAACCGAACGGAGAGCACCGATCAATTAGAGTAACTCAATACTCTGTCACATTAAAATGACGAGTCGCACTAATGGATTTCCAAATTTGAATTTCAAATGGGATCGGAAGGATCGGTCGGGTGTCCTCGGAGTCCGGAACGAAACAACTATTGGTCGTGTTTTATTTGATGTCGATCAATCATTTATATTTGGAACATCGTATTGGCATAAATGTGATTTGAATACTGTTCTAAAGCAAAAAATAAATTATTTAATTGAGTTTTAAATAAAGAATGGTAAAAGAGCGGTAAAAGTTACTTTCGTTCCTATTTTATTTATTCATACTTCATCATTTTTTTAAACGTTAATTTAATAGTCAAGTTTTTGACAATAATTATTTGTAACGTCATACGTTTTAATTTTGAACACGTTCCATAAAAATAACGGTTTTGACATTTCATAAAAAGAAACTGATTTGTTTTGACACTACAGTATCCAGTTCCAAAATCTTGAAACTCATTTAAAGTAATTATTTTAAAAATAAAACATTTATTACTGTAAACAAACTTTTTCTACATTTGATTTTTTTTTTCAAATATCTACTATTTTAGTTAAATCAAAATAAAATAGTGAAAAAAGGCTTAGTAAATAATATCTACTTAAAGAAGTCGTTTATATTGTTGTAAGCTCAGACTAAAAAAATAACTTTTATGGCACTCTAGCTTTTGTTCGAGGCTCCGCCCGCGTGGATGACGGTTGCCGCAACCAAACACAGCCTATGTCCTTTCTCATGGTCTAATCTACCCCTATACCAAATTTCATCAAAATCGGTTCAGTGGTTTAGGCGTGAAAGCGTAACATACAGTCAGACAGACAGACCGATAGAGTTACTTTCGCGCTTATAATATTAGTATGGAATAGTATGGATTTCGTTACAAACATGAGTAGGTACACATCATGTAAAAAAATCACATTTTGTACTATCTTTTTCTACATATTTTTTTATTCCATATAACCACTCAACTATACATACACGTATGAGTTGTATGTAATCATTGAATTATCATTGCAATTTATTTTCCGAAAAACTCCGATACGTGTTGAATAGCTCCGCAATACTGCACCGATAACTTACCGGCGTTCTTTGATCAGAGCCGTGTCGACGCCATTTTTTGCACCACATATACACCTCGGGACACATAAATTGAACTAAAGTCGCGAGACAAACGAGGTAAGGTAGAACGGTACGTTAATATTACCGAGACATAATTTTACTTATTGATAAACTATAGACATAGGATAAATAACTTTTTTTATTTGTATTGTTAGGATGCAATAAATGTATTGAGTACTAGCTTTTGCCCGCGGCTCCGCCCGCGTGGATGTCTGTTATCGCGACCAAATATAGCCTATGTCCTTTCTCATTGTCTAATCAACCCCTATACCAAATTTCATCAAAATCGGTTCAGTGGTTGAGGCGTGAAAGCGTAACATACAGACAGACAGACAGAGTTACTTTCGCATTTATAATATTAGTATGGATAGTATAGATGAGTACGTATTGCCGGTAAGGTCCCAGTGCCCGGTAACTAGTCAGTTTTAAAAAAAATTGCACCGTTCTACTATAATAGGCACTTTTTAACATTATTTAATACTAGCTTTTGCCCGCGGCTCCGCCCGCGTGGATGTCGGTTATCGCGACCAAACATAGCCTATGTCCTTTCTTATTGTCTAATCTACCCCTATACCAAATTTCATCAAAATCGGTGCGGTGGTTTAGGCGTGAAAGCGTAACATACAGACAGACAGATAGAGTTACTTTCGCATTTATAATATTAGTATGGATTATTGCATATTAACGTTAATATTTATTTATTAGATAATGAGTAAACCCACAAAAACTACAATAAATTACCTATCCAGTCATGTAAATTTAGTTGCAATAAATATAATAGGTTATAATAGGTAAAATCTCCACGGATACCACCCCTAACCGGAGCCGGTGGAGGTGGCTATGTTGGACTCGAAACGACAAAAACGCACACCGTCTTTGGGTCTTTGGTTGCCGGAGGTGATAATGCAGGGAACATATCTCTCGTATTCCAGCAGACCCAGAACCATTTCTTTCGAGATGGCCCCCTTCGGGTTGTGGGGACCATAGTGTCCCCATCTAGCCCACCCGGGCTAGACCACGGGGAGGCGCACTTTACGCTGCCACCGCGGCCTGCTTCTGCTAGGGTGACAGGCGGCTCCACCGATCACCACCAAGCCCGCGCTCATGGAGGACGGAGGTCGTTCTGCGACCTCCGACGCCCAAGTCGCCTCAAAAGACACTCTAGAAATGTGTACTGTGTGTATTAGAGCACATTTTATGTCCAACATATATGTCCCGAGGTGTACCATAATTACGTCTATCGAGTATAATTGGCGATCATTACACCTGGTGATTAATTGTCTAATAGATGTAATGGTTGACGCCTACGATGAGTGCAGGTTCGATGACTGTGGGTGGAAAATTGTAATGTTACTTTAGTAATGCATCATTAGTTGCTGATATCGCGGTATTGTTAGTTTTGCAATACAACTTTTGTTTCTACTACTGACTGACTGACTGACAAGCTGTTTAGAACAGATATTTTGTCACATCTCAGGAGGTCTATTTAAAAAAAAAACTAAGAAACAGCGGGAGTTAATTTTGAATTACGAATTTGCCAAACATAGCCTATGTCCTTTCTCAAGGTCTAACCTATCTCCATACCAAATTTCATCAAAATCGGTTCAGTGGCTTAGGCTTGAAAGCATAACATACAGATAGACAGACAGACAGACAGACAGACAGACAGACAGACATACAGACAGAGTTACTTTCGCATTTGTAATATTAAGTACCTATGGATTAAGTATGGAAGTATGGATTGTTTCGAACAATAAGTAATACAATCACTTTGGGTATGTAACATAAAACAATAAAATGTAGATTTATAAAATCAGATTAAATAAAAGAAGTGCACGTTACTAACACAACAATTTAAAATCACAACAACACTTTAGGTCCGTATTCTAGAATGACACTCAGCCTGAATCACGATTTGTCGGATGACAGATTGTATAAAAAGTAAAGCCAGCGAGACGAGAGAAAAAAGGTAAACAAAGTGGCCATTACTGAGTTACGTTGCGATAACTAGCGAAACTTTGTTTACCCTTTTTCTCTTGATAGTTTGATATATGGCCTATACAAACTGTCCTCAGATAAATCGCGATTCAGGCTGAGTGTTATTCTAGAATACGGCCCGAAGTACGCCAGCACCCCCATTCGCGCGCGAATTATCTTGCGAGCACTCTACCTAAATCGTATCCATAACGTATACAAACCAAATCTGCACCAGATATACATCTGTTGAGATTCGCCACGCGGCCCGCAATCCATTTGTCACTCACTAATGATTGCGGAGCCATTTTTGAGCAGACCCACCCCTTTCGATAGCGTACGTATTGTCAATCTCGCTAAGTATGAGAATGTTTAATGTTTGGTCTTTTTATACTAAACTGCTGAAGCATCAGTAGATCAGTGGTTAAAAAGTCGGCCTAGCAATCGAGAGTCATGGGTTCGAGTCCTAACGATAACCCAATTCTAGCAGCAACCTTAGCCTAGAAAAGGTTAGAAGAAATACTAGTAGACAATGATGTTTTTATAGATACGTCATTCAGGAACATGGTGGCTGTCAAAAATGGCGCAAATACCCAATAAGTATAAAAAATTGCTACTTACTAATAATATTTAAAAAATGCCCGCTGAGTTTCTTGCCGGAGTCTGCTCAGGTCTGGGCTGCGTTTCGAACCGGCGGTGGTCCATTTGCTAAACTAGTATTTAATATTTATTTTATACTAGCCTTTGCCAGTGGCTCCGCCCGCGTGGATGCCGGTTATCGCGACCAAACATAGCCTATGTCCTTTCTCAAGGTCTAATCTATCCCTATACCAAATTTCATCAAAATCGGTTCAGTGGTTGAGGCGTGAAAGCGTAACATACAGACAGACAGACAGAGTTACTTTCGCATTTATAAAATTAGTATGGATTTATAATATTAGTATGGATTGACATTTTATAAGTTCCGATTTAATGGTCTATGCAGAATAATCGATTTTTGATTTTATTTCAATATTATTAATTTATATGTAGATATTTTATTATTATGGTGTTATTCAGGAAAAAATGTTTCGACATGAATTTCCTGCTACTGCTTTAGCTTATATGGCTTTAAGGAGAGCGACTACCGACTAATCTTCCAACAGCGAGTGAAAGTCTACATCAGAGCTTTGTCCGTCAATGAGCAGGCACCAACAGGAGTCGGACAGGCCGAAAAGACCCTCTTTAATTGCAATATGTTAGCAACAACTAAATATACTGTCGCTATTTTCAAGTTAACTTTAAAAAATTATCCTCTTACAAATCGAGATCCTACCGTAGAATTTCATATCAAAAAATATACCATTTAACCGTCGACAAGGCGCGTGCATCCACCCACGGATAAACAGACACACAAACCGATCTCGTTACTAACAATGCGCAATATATTACACCGTTTCCGGTGAGATATCGTTAGCTGCGTCTCTTTCTAACTAGTTAAAATTACATGCTGCATCTCTTTCGGCAATCATCGCGAGACATCAAGATCATTAACTGGCGATACACTGATTTGTATTGTGTATTTTTTATAACGTATACCCCTTTATGGATGAATTTTGATTTGGCGAGGTAATTCTATGTTTTACCTTGTAGGTGTTAAAGATAGTTGTTATTTATATTACTGAGTTAGCAAAGAAGTCTTCATGATGACGATTGATTTCTAGAGCTTAGAGGCAAGTACACTACATTTATCAGGGGATATAGTAGGAAAGCCAGGGAATATGGTGTCATTTTAATTCTTCACTGTTCTTGCAATAAAAATGGTTGGCATGTCGGGAAACCTTGAATTCTTCCTATAATGTAACGGAGTTCTTAACCAGTTAGGGTCCCCCGACATGGTAACCTTCGAATCAAAATATTATTAGGTATATCAAAAGGCAAACTCCATTTATTTGCTATTTTTTGGATTTTTGTGACGGGTTTTTTTTTTTAATTTTTAATTTAATTTTTATTTTATACTTTTTAAATTGATCTACTAGTTTAAGCTTTTAATATTATTAAGCTTATTACTAAGCTCTCCATATTGAGGGAGTTATGAAGACATAATATATGTACTATAGATCCTGCGAACCTTCCATTATACTAACATACTTACTGCTATTTAGAGTTGGGATAAGTTGACAGGATGATACTTTCCTGATCGAACTAGCTTGTTCTTGTTAAAGAGAACATGCTTGATCAACAATGTTTGTACCACATATTGAGCCACTCTTACGCACAAAAATTGCATTAAAAACAACACACCCTACACAGACAAGTAAACGTCAAAAATAATTTATTATCTATCAAAAAATAATTGTTATAATTACTTATGCAACAGTGAGTTATCTCCCCTCCGGCTTTTTATTTATTATTCAAATGTAGTAATGACTGAACCATTGTTAAAGGGTTGGCTCATGTTTGATCGAACATCTTTGCTATTATATTTTAGAAAAAATAAATAGAGCAACCATTACGGGCCGATTGGGCAGATATTTGTTCATAGTTTTTGTGTTTGTCTTTTTTATATTAAAAAAATGTAGCACGAAATTATGCTGTGTGTATGGAGCATGCCCAAACAGAAACGTACATGTAATAAAATTAGACTCTAGGGGTAGCATGCTGCTTGGATGCAGCCAATGTCACAATTTCGAGACAGTCATCGATGCAGGTAGCCTTCCTAAGACTGAAGTTTTGGTTATAGCCAAGGATATCGTAGGATTCAGGATTCATTCAATGGAAAAAGAGAACCTGAGAGAACTAGTGAGTACCTGTTCCGTATATAAAGTTCCAGGCTCTGGAGAGCGTTAAAGAACCTTCAGTTTCCACTGCACTGGTTTGAAGGCAAGGGATCGATCGATGGAAACAGTGGTTCAACGTGTTCCTCGTGCTCTACACAGGATGCCCTGTCTATCTAAGTATTGTCAATGTGTTAAACTAAACTGCGCTAGGTGTGAGATGCACGGATATCACACAGCCATGGCCAGCAGTAGAGTCTCACAGGTGAGGTGACCCAGTGTTACGAGGTGTAATGATACAGGTGTCCTTGTAATACATACCTAAGTATTATTTGCAAGGTAACACTTTATGTTAGAGTATTCAGTAGTTAAGAATTCAATTGTCTCGATTACAAGTTTCATAAAAGTTATCCCACTAGAAATTTTGAAGAAACTGCAAAAGAGTAGATAGTAAAACCTCACATAAAAAAAATAAGTCCAAAGTTTTTTTGCCATCCACATGGGACCCCAAAACCTTAAGCCAAACAATGCATATCCAAACACCGTTGATATGCAAATGTGGTATATTTCTGACAGATCCATAAAAGATGGATGGCGATATAATAGGACTCTATTGAATATTGGACAATGCGAGTATCTGGTGCTATTATAACCCTGTTGATAATGGCCTAGTTTCGGATATTATTATTAATAATAATGTTAATGATGAATCGAATCACGCAAGTTGAGTCGCAAAAGTAATACTTAACTTAAAAAAATGATAATATAACATTCTATTGCAATCATCTGACTAATTAATTACAGTATTATAACTAAATGTACAATATATACAAAAATGAGAAAAAAAACAGGGGTGGAAGAGACTGTAACTTTAGGCATCGTAGAATTCCTCCCCATCGACCTCTACCGGTACCGTGCCCAAAAGGCTGGCGGCATTACCCCGCAGAATAGCGACAGCAATTCTTTGAGCGAGGTAAAGGCCAGCCCTTTGGTCACGGGAAGAGTCAATTATGCGCTTTGCCATCTAAGATGTCTTCTTTAAGACATTATTTCTAGTTGGTGTTTACTTACTTAAGCCCGTTTTCCAGAATGCCACTCAGCCTTGAATCTCGATTTATAACTAGATCTGAGGGCAGATTGTATTCCAGATGATACTTCTAATGGCATTATAAGTGTCGATCCACAACTGAACGTTTTGTTCGGGAATATTAAAGAAAAATAACAAAGATTTCATCTCAGAGAGATGGTGAGGGAGATCATTCTCTATACAAACTGCAAGTTGCCGAAATCCACCCCTGGGGTGACAGACTCCGCGGTGTATCCAGTACAATCAATACAGTATCAAACCAACTTTCATTTTTATCGGATGTGAAAGGGCTGTGACACATCTTGACAGGAAATACTCTATGATGGATATAATGTTTCAACTTTCGATATTGTTTGAACATATGTAATGATCAAAAGGAGAGTGTTTAATTTTTTGTTTATTAAGTCAGGCAACCTTGTTTTATTAACTTTTGTATGATATTACTATACTACTACTATAATGAGCTTCAGTAAGCTCTTTACTCAAACGAATATCTAAAACGGCGTTGATAGGATCTTACCAAATTTGGATAGGTAGAGGGGGGAACACGACTGACGGTGGAGGTGAGCGCTGATGCATCACAAGGTGGCCACCCTTAACCTACACCTGGGTCACAAGTCCCAGGCCGTCACAGTGTTCCTCTTTGTACCACGCCATGGACCCGGCGACCGCACGGTGAATCCACAGAATGCTGAGAACCGGATCTCTCGAATAATATAATCACATCGAACATACCTGATGAACAACGAATCAGAAATTATTTTGAACTTAAGGACAATGCTCGTGTCGGTGGAGTCATCGCCACTCTTCTTTCTCTTCTGCCAATCCTTTGATCTCCTGGTACTGCTTGACTTGTATCTTTTCCTTTATCTGTTCCATAAACATTCTTCTTGGCCTACATCTTCCTCTCTTTCCTTATAATCATCCCTTTTTGCAAACAAATTGTGGCGTATCATACGGTCCATCACATTTCATCACTGGGTCTTGTTTTTTTCCAAATCCATACTAATATTATAAATGCGAAAGTAACTCTGTCTGTCTGTCTGTCTGTCTGTCTGTATGTTACGCTTTCACGCCTAAACCACTGAACCGATTTTGATGAAATTTGGTATAGGGATAGGTTAGACCTTGAGAAAGGACATAGGCTATGTTTCTTTATCTGCGTCGTCGTCTGCGGCCGGGTCTAACGCAAAGATGACGACACTTTCATTTACTTATCATCCACATGAATATCAAAATTATAAATCAAACACCCTCATCCGTTTTTTGTCAACTCTCATCACTTCCTTCCTCGACAGATGTCGTTATTGTCATTCGAATACATTATTATATTTAGATCAACCCTTTTTTGTCGCGATAACGAGAAAAAATCTCGCATGCCACTGTCTTGTGACAAAAAAGCGTGAGCCGTCGTCATCGAAGTGTGTTGTGTGGTAAGCAGAGCTAGTTAGTCACAAAGTTACGTGTTGTATAAGTGGTGGAATGATATAGTGGAGAAATATTTTATTTTTTTATTTATCAGAAAAACGTTTGGACAATATCTATAGAATTACCCGACTCTGCCAGTCACACGTTGGCTGTCAGTGGGTAGACCAAAGGCTTGTCCTACTTAGTCTTCTTCACTGACGGTACGGCGTCCATAGGCCACGGCAACCACTTTCCATGATGGTAAGCGGTCACTGCCACCCATCGACACCAGCAACACCAGGGGAGACACAAGTGCGTTGCCTTCCTTTTAAAAAAAAGTACGAGTTCTTGAAGGTTTGAAGGTCGTATTGGTTCGGAAATACCGCTGGCGACAGTTCGTTCCACAGTTTAGTTGTGCGAGGCAGAAAGTTTCTCGAGAAACGCACAGTTGTGGACCGTCAACAGTCCAGATGGTGAGTGTGGAACTGCTGTCGTCCCTTTATTATGTGATAGTGCGTCTGTACGGTTGATAATTTTTCTTTCAAGTGAAATTTTCGCTAGACTATAATCTCGTTAGGGCTTTTTTTGTTTATTTTTACCATGGGGGAAAATCCTTCATGGATGTTATGCCGGACTCAAGACGCACCTTCCAACTCTCCACGGTTTCCTGGTCCTTCATGCGCCATTTAAATAGAGACGCAAGGGCTCACGCTTCCAGGTCCCATGGAGGGGTCCCGGCTAAGAGACATGCCGCCTCACCTGAGATCGTGCGGTATCCCCTTATCACCCTGACGGCCATCGCCCTCTGTGGGCTCAGCAATCATCTCGTCGGGACTAGCCGTCGCAAGAGGCAGGAAGCAGGTAGCAGTGAGTAGTGTTTCCGCGCACGAAATTGTAGGGAACTAGTACTACAAGACCTTAAGACTTCTATAGCAGACCATCGAAGTTGAAAGCGCAGTCCTATAGACGTACCGCCAACAAAAAATATCCTTCCAAGTGATGGGGGTGAGTTTGCAAATTAATCAAGTCACAGAGTATACTTGTTCCCCCACCTTTCCCGAATTTCTCCAAGTGCCTTCAATAGTGTAACAGACTTGTTTGACTATAATGCAGGCGACACCGCGGTACAAGTGCTAGCGAGTACTGGCGACAGAACAGAGCGCCCGCATCATCAAATTTTAATTGTTCAAATGACGCCATTAAAACATAGACGTCATGACGTATAGACCTGACGTATAAGATGATAGAAGAGCTGCAATAAGTAGTAATTTTAGTTTGGTTAATATAATATTGATAACAGATATGGAATGTAGGAACTTATGTAAATATAGTAATCATAACCTTCAGAAAGAAAGATACAAAGAAACTGTATATATGCACTCGAAAAAAATAAAAGGAAGGAAAAGAAGAAAAGCGGAGCCCTGTATACCAAGATGAACGTTTCTCATGCAATCGGGACACAACGTCCAGATGATGATAATGATGAATTTTACATAATGATGTTCATGATTTTTTTTAAATAATTTTAGGTATATAAATAAATAAACCCATATTAAGCATAGCTTAACTAGCTTATTTCTATACATACTAAGATACTTTTTTTTGTAAATACATACATATTATACACAGGAACACCCAGACCAATGCAAATATACATATTCATGCATAGAAATATTTGCACTGAGCGAGGATCGAACCCGCGCATCCTGCCTGTGTAGTCCTGTCTCCTAACTACAATAAACTTACTCTTCCGTAGTCATTTATGCCGTCTGCCACTTCTATCCGATTCCTAACTCTACTACAAACTCATTTCACATGGAAACATCAATTCGGGGGCAATTTTTTGAAGAATATAATAATGTTGATTAATTAATGATTGTTTGAAACAATGAGTCAGCGGTGAATGATCCCGTGGGCTTCGGGACATAGGGACCATGGTTATGGGGGTGCCCACCGCAAGGTACTTGTTCTACAAGTTAGTGTGGTAGTTAGTGTATGCTCATGACTCCGTCTGCTTACCATGACTTACATACAATCAGGCCTTCATTCCCGGAGGGTTAGGCAGAGGTGAATAAACACCCTCATTTCCTCAATCATTGGATTCGGTCCCACGTAATAGGGGATGAGCATATTGCCGCATTCCGGGCACTATTGTTGACTCAAGCCGTGCATCCGAGGCTGAGTCTGGACTGTATACATTTGTCTGATGTTAAACAGCCCTATCCCTTAGTCGCCTTGTACGACACCACATGGGAAGAGATGGGGTGGACCAAATTCTACTCTGCCGGGAACCACGCGACTGTCTCAGGACTTATGTAGCGAATATCCGAAACTTCGGATGTAAATGTAGCAAATTTCATAAGATCATACGTACTATTACCCTCGAGGAGGGCCAGACCAGTCAGGTGGGGTGCGAGGGATACGTCGATAACAACCTCACCTCCGGCCTAGCACCACGACCAATGCAAATATACGTCCATCTCGCATATACCACAGTCGGCGTGCGGTTTTAGTCGGTTCGAGTCCGACATAACTTCCGGCTTCAGCCGGGGAGGTATCTGAGGGGACTTCTGCACGAAAAAAAGATACTAATACTTGCCTTGTGTGTAGTAAAGCACTAGAGAGTATCCTGTCACTTAGGCCCGGTTGTATCAAAGCCTTCAACTAGGACTCCGGGGACTGGGAGAGATGTATTAAGACCCATATTTCATGCCATGTTATAGGACGCAATCCTATTTACGACAACGGCTTTTTCATGAGCCGTACTGTGCAATAGAGGACAAGTGTATTTTTTATAAAGGACACGTCAATTTGACTTCACCTCGCCTGATGTTATGCTAAAGGCAAAGTCTCGGAAAGAGGGTCACCATCGTAAACATGTATCATGTTAACAGTGGTGGCACTCAGCTTGACGGCCTCATTAGATGCGTTTTCACGCTCCGCTTAAAGGACCCGGGACTGTA
This sequence comes from Eilema sororculum, assembly GCA_914829495.1. Taxonomy (NCBI): domain Eukaryota; kingdom Metazoa; phylum Arthropoda; class Insecta; order Lepidoptera; family Erebidae; genus Eilema; species Eilema sororculum. The sequence goes on from OU618536.1 coordinate 19,651,870, forward strand.
GGAAGAAGGAAACACGTGAGCTGGCAGGGAGTTCCAGGTCTTAGTGGTCCCTTAATCGCCTCTTTCGTCGGGAATCACACAAAAATATTTTGCACTCCTATATCTATTGTGAAAGTATACAATTTCTTTAAGTATCAAAATTGTAACATACCTATACAAACATAACCATTCTGTTAAAATAAAGTAAAGTTAACCTTATCTTAACAGAAATAAGATCTATTTAACATGTAAAATTGAAGTTGAAAGTACTCAGCGACAAAATTATTAATGGTCATTAAATACGCGAAAGTAAACCTTATTGCTATACCGTTAGAGTATTGTATAGTCTGTTCGGTTATATTTGTGAGATCGGCTATAGAAAATATTCAACCCTTACGAAACCGCGATGTGCATTTCGATAATAGGTGACAGGTTAATGTAGCGAACAGAGACTACAAAAGAAAGTAAAATTAGTTTTAGAATGAAGAAATGGCTACGAAAAAATTTATAGGTAGGTCATGTACAGGCGTAAATATATATTGTACTATCATCCCTAGGCAACCTACAAATACTTGTAAAGATATCCGACGAGGTGCTCAGAGGTTGATCCGACGTAATAACGGACCACAAGCCTGCCTATTGCTGTGAAGATTTCTTGACGTTACCATACACTACCCAAGCAGGGAATAAAAAGTATTAAACAAATCGTTTAAGTGATCATGGCTATAAATAGATTCAAAAGTCAAAATAGAGATAATATATACATTGACCAGCACAATAAATAACCACTTAATATTGATATTACGAAGCAGGATGCTGAAAATAAGGTTATAATGTTTTCTATTCTCCACAGATGAAACACTCACGTGTCAACTCTAATGTTGCAAACTTTCATAGGCCACAGCTTGGTCGTATACTTCTTACTAACTTAGTATCTAAAAAAGAATGAATGTAAAATAAATACATTCATAAAAATCTTAATATTTTTTATTGACAAAGTTTCATTGACCATTCATCTCACCAAGTCACACGTCACCTCTACATCTCTCACTACCCTGTGAACAACATGGCCGATATGAAAGATTCAGAACACAGGCTATGGATTATTGAATATCCTTGCAAATATTCGTATTGTATGTTTATCAGAGCTCCCATGTCTGAGTCATGGCTGTTTAAGAATTCTAGATCAGATTGGAATGTTTTATCTACTGGCTGATAGAGATCAATGTTATCCATAAATCAATGACAAATCAACTTTTTTTGTGGAAGAATCAAAGACTATACGAGACATTTGAATTTGGAACAAAACCTATATCACACTAGGGTATAGGTAGGGTGTGTGGGAGGTGGTGATGAAAATGGAAAAACGCGTACCTACGAGTACATAGTGTTGAAATCGTAGTGGACTGTATAATTAAACAAATTCACTGGCACTAATAGGCTATTTGACTAAGTCTTCGATTGTTCTAAATACTGCTTAATAATGATAGCTTGTTCTGAAAAAATATGCCCTGTAAAATAAAATATTGCTGAACTAAACTGGAACTATAACTTATCATTAGTTGAAATTCCCAAAAAAAGTCAAAATATAAACAATCAAATTCAATTCAAATATATAACTTTGTAGGTTCCTCATTAAATTTTAAATAACTTTTATTATGAACTACGTGGAAATATATATATATATATATATACGTGGAAACGCCACATAGACCGAGATAAATGCGATATTCTCTTGCACTCCATACATGCTACAGAAGCGTGACAATTTCCTACGATTTTGTATGGAGCGTTTTCGGGCGTTGCAACAAATTGAATTTATCAAAATCAAATATCTTTAAAACTGTTTGTCATACGAAAATTTTACTTTTACAGTTCATTATATTATAAGAAAGTGGTCATTTTACGAAGTAAAAAAATTAGTCAAATAGCCTATTGTATTTATTAAACAATCACACACAATTTAATTTAGACAGGCCTTGTGCCTCGCTCAGTGTTTAGCTGACAGATTGCTAGTGTTGCCATAGCCTTATTCTATATTTTACTATATACACTGGTGTTGCCGCCAGTCAGTCCAGCCGGTCCGGTCGGCCTGCCTTCCAGCTTTTTCTTCTTCACTCCGCGAGATCTTGGCTATCCATGATAGTTACAGTGAGACCACTAGCCGCTGTTGCGTGGTAGTAGTGAACGCGACTGCCACGCAGGAGGCGCGGGTTCGAACCCCGCTTAATGCAAATATTTGTATGCATGAATATGACTATTTGCATTGGTCTGGGTGTTTCTATGTATAATATGTATGTATTTACAAAAAAAAGTATATAAGTATGTTTATCCGCATTCTAGGTTCCATAACACAAGCTATAAAAGCTTGCCATGGGTCTAGATAGCGTTGTGTAGAATGTTGAGGAATATTTAAAAAAAATGTAGGTATGTGTTTTTTTGACTGCACCTTATTGTATCATCAAGTATAAAAAAATAAAAAAGAGGGGGCATGTATAGATAACGTGCGCAAGCGCAACACAAACACGATAGCTCAGCCACAAATGTGATTAACATAAACGCATGTAACTCGGACTGCAGTAATAAAGTGTTTAGAACTCATGCATAATTAATGTGCACAATTCTTATAACAGAAGCCGGGGCTGCTTTGATGTGGGCGTGTGGTGCAAGTGTAGAGAGCTAGCGGGGGAGATGTTCAACTTCACAGCTTGGTGTATGTCCTATATTATAAAAGTTTATGAGTATGGTGTTTGTTACTCTTTCACGTAAAAACTACTGAATGGATTATCATGAAACTTTAAAGAGAGGGAGTTGTGAGGGCTGAATGATAGATATTTTGTAAAATGTATTTGTCATTCAACTTTCACTCAGGATTTTATGATTTAATTTGATGATAATGTTAAAAAGAATAATTTAATGTTTGAACAATAAATACCATAATATTATGAGTAATTTACTAACTTAGGATAAGTCTTTATAATTAACCAATATGAGTCATTGTTACTTAAATAAATCAAAATATTATTAATAATATTTATAACAATATGGCTTATACATCAGAATAACACATAGGCTGTATATCACCATGCTACTACTCAAGGGAATTTGCATTTCCCATTCGACTTTTATTTTATTATTTATATATAGGTTCCTGTGGGTCACGGTCACGGGATCAGTACTTCTGTGAGCCTGGTGCTTCATGCAAATTTACCGGAGTCACATAAACTTTATCTGGTCGAGGGAACAGGAGCAATGTGTAATGTACCTTCGAAATCCATACTAATATTATAAATGCGAAAGTAAATCTGTCTGTCTGTCTTTCTGTCTGTCTGTCTGTATGTTACGCTTTCACGCCTAAACCACTGAACCGATTTTGATGAAAATTGGTATAGGGGTAGATTAGACTATGAGGAAGGACATAGGCTATGTTTGGTCGCGATAACCGACATCTAAATCATAGACATCCCAAAATCTAGTCTAGTATAAAATATAGTATAAATACTAGCTACTTATGATGAAGATAAACGGTGGTTACTCGTACTTTTCCTGTTAATCCAGTCAATTTATAATACTGTCTGAAGTCGCTTTTAATCGGCTTTATTTCAAACAGTCAACGCAAAAAGCATAACCCAACCAACTTGTATTTCAGTTTTATTTAAAACCGCTATAACGCTATCTAAAATCGCTATTGCTTATGCTCTAGGCCGCAGAATTCAAATAGTTGTATAGCAGTGGGTGTAGATTGTCAGCGCGATGTACGCACGTGGACAGCCATTGTGACGCAGGGTGACGATGAATGGCGACTGGTTGGTCCCAGGTTCGGTTCTGATTGAACGATCTTCTTATTGTGTCGCTTCCCGTGTCTTGTGACACTGTGTTACGGTGGTGATGGTTTTAATTTAAGTTCTAATGTGTGCTACCGCCATTATTAACCGACTACAAAATGGAGGTTCTCAATTCGATTGGTTTTTTTTTCTTGTAACTAGAAGGCGAAAAGGGAAAAGTAAAAGTTTTTCCTTTAGCGGGTGGTTTTTTATATCACTTAAGTGGCTGACAAGCGCACGGACCACCTGATGGAAAGTTAATTTGTTTTCATCCTATCATCAAAAAAAATCTAACCAATGCTAGTTACTGTGATGTATAAAACTCTTCCAAGGTCATTTGGGCTAAAGCCAATTTCAACGGTATTTAATTACCTGGACAAGGCTGTAAACATACCTCTCCAGGCAGGTACTAAATCTGATACCCAGTGCCATATATTCCCATGCCATAAATACCTACCCATTGTGCTTAAGTTACTATTTAAATTATGTACAAGAAGTGAAAAAAAATCAAAACAAGAAAGTGCTGAACTCATTTGAAAATCCGTTCATCAAGTCATGACGAGCCCAATCCGTATTCTGATTACAGAAATATAAAAACAAAAGGACAATTTACACTTCAAAAACCTCGATTTTCTTTCACGTTAATTAATTCTATTGAACGACGGAAAAAAAATGGAGAAACATTCGTAACCCTTTCAATGCTGCGTTATAAAAAAATTAGCTTTTATAGAATTTTTTTATGAAAATCGTCGCAAGGAAAAATGGTAATAAATCATTTGGAAATTAATAATTAATAACGTAACACCCGGACGCGACGGGCCGACTAAAATCAAACGTAAATTCGAAGAAATTATTTGCATAAGAAGGGATTTTTTGTTACTTTTTTTCTGCTTTTTAGCGTTCACTTTTCGATTTGATACGAAAGATTATGTTGGATACGAATTTTTTGTTAAACTAACTAAGTAATTATCACGATGAACTTTAAAAATATGCATTATTAGGTGCATTACTAGTTATACACTCATCATCATCGATTCTTGTGTATAGGATCACTCCCACCTATGGGGCCTTGGGGAGGGGGGGTGTCCTTATAAAAAACAAAAAGAGCTAACTTCACATGCAAGTCGGTACATTCTAAATGCCGCACGAGGCTGTGGCACAGGCTTTCTTTTTCGGGGTTAAGGAGTCAGATGGCATTGGCACCCGTAAAAGCCTACCAAATAACATCATGGTAACATAGTACTTACCTACATGCGAACCCCGGACTCCGAAGTGCAAGCTGAATTTAACTGAAATCACTGTTTAGATGACGAAAAAAGATTGTAAAGTAAACTTTTCTACTTAGCTACCTATTTTAGGTACTAACGTAGCTAATATAAAGTAAGTTTAAAAGCAGTACTTTGGAATATCCATAATAACATATCTTAACCCTTTCAGAGGGTATCGGAGGGATCGGAACAGATGTTTTTAATATCGGAGAGACACCCCAACGCAGTGTTTACATTGAGCCCATTGTGCGACGTCTTAGTCGCCAGTATTTAAGGGTTGATTGTATTCTTAAAAAGCAAATAAGTTTGTTTAAAAATGTTGGATTTGCAGGTAGACGCAGCCGTTTTATAGAGCGTCATGGTTTTGTTTATCAAGTATCTATGAATAATAGAAGTAAGTATTTAAAGATCATTGATATGGATCTATAGAATATAAAATCAAGAAAACGCTCGCAAGCATGCGTATTGAATCTAGTATTCCCAAATTTGTACACGTTAAAGCCAATCATATCACACAAAACTGTGGTGTGATTGTTTTTAAGTTCCAACAGAGAATGAACAAGAAATTTAATGAATATTCATTCTTGGTCTATCACATTGCTAAACACTCTACAAAGGTCCGCTGTAATACTTCTACTTACCTAATTTTTCGGTAGTCGGGTTTTAGTTTTAAACTTTATTTTTTATTTAAATTATTTTGGGGCAAGATAAAGCTAATAATGTATACATATTTGAAATGTGCTTATTAAGCACTTTCATTTGATACCAAACACGGCATATTTGTCTCAAATTTAGTTTTTAACACAGTACCAGAGCGCTGAAGGGCCACACAAGATTGAGTGACACGTCATAAACCCTATAACCATCGGACGATCAAGCCGCTTGTAACGATACCTCATTTGTCCAGTTCTAATAAGTAGTTGAGGAGCTATGAGGGAACAAATGAACATACATACATACATACATACATACATAACCTATCAAAAATCATAACCCTCCTTTTGGCTTCGCCGTAGTCGGGTAATAAATTGCTTTCATTAGTTTTTACGGAAGCGACTGCCGTCTGCCTCCATGCTCTGAACCCATGACCCCTGCTTACTGACTTCTCTTTTGTCCGATTTGACTTACACGGTATTTACTGTAGAGCTGATAAAGCCCCAATAGTCTTAATACATACAACCAATCCATCCGTTAATACTAGCTTGGTAAGTTGGTATTCCCAGTAAAGGTATGATTCTGCAGACGCACGCCGCTGATACGCGTAATCCATTGCGATTTCTCAATGGTCTCCATTATCCGTATCGAAGTATAACAAGCAATGTATGCGCTGTATCTTTTGCATACGTCGGCTGGAATCATACCTTAATAGCTTTTTTTCTTGCGGAAATCCCCACGAATACCTTCCCCGCCGGAGCCGGAAGGAGAGGTTATGACTAAAACCGCAAGTCTACTGACTGTCGTGGTGCTATGCCGGAGGTGAGATTATCTTCAATATATCCCTCGCACCCCAGCTGATCCAGGGCCATGCTTACGGTCTGGCTCTCCTCGGGACCTTAATACTCTGATGAAAATAGTCTGAGATCATCATCACAAACAAACTGTCCTCTCAGCCTTTAAGATTGCGCTTCCCTCATTAAACTAAATGAACAAAGAAATGCAAAGCTAATCAAAGCTTACCCAATGACAATAGCAATAGTTGTTCAAATATTACAGTTTGCTAACCAACAAACAATTATAGGAAGCGGTATGAGTCATAAGCTGAAGCGATAGCGGAAACGCTGGCTGAAAACATTCGGAATTTGAATTAATTTTTTATCGCATTTATTATGCTAACTTTTAACTGTTCGTAAGAACTTTGGTAGATGGCTCCACCGTCGGCCTTAAAGACGGATATAAAGAGAAGGGAAATTTGAAGTGATTCAGGTGTGGCTCAATAGCTCAGTTGGAAGAGCATTCCCTCTGTAAGGAAAGGTCGTGGGTTCAAGTCCCACTTGAGTATATCATTTTTCCCGATGGTTTCGATTCGAACATTCGGGATTTTGTAAATCTGTAATGATACTTACCCGGTTGAGTAACACGTGCTGGAAAAAGTAGGACTCTAGTAACTGAGAAATTCGCTGTGCATGAGATGAATCTGTGCAATACCAAATACTCGTGCTGCTGAGCTTGTAATTTTATTCCTTCAAGAACCAAGTTGGGTGACTCATTCCTATGCCGCAGATTTAAGACCTGGAACTCTCTGCCAGCTCACGTGTTTCCTTCTTCCTACAGTCCCGGGTCCTTTAAGCGGGGCGTGAAAAGGTATCTGAAGAGGCCGTCAAGCTGAGTGCCACCACTGTTAACATGGTACATGTTTACGATGGTGACCTTCTTTCCGAGACTTTGCCTTTAGCTTACCATGAGGGGAGGTGAAGTCAAATTGGCGTATCCTATATAAAAAAGTAATGCCCGTCTTGAAGAATACAATATGGGCTTGTATTGTAGTCGCGTGAAAAACCACAGCACCTTAAGCGTGCACAGAACGAAGTTCATTTAGTACCTCTTTGTGCAATATCAGGGTTATTCTTTTATTCTTCACCGTTTCCCCCCGAAAGTAATACTCTTATTAAGTTTGCCAACTCATGCTATTAACTTGTTCTAGAAATGAATTTACTGTATGCAACAATATTGTTCAGAGATCCATCACGACCAATCTATCGACCAAAAGTAATGCACTTAAATAATGGTCAAAGAAATTAACCTGCCTTATTTTTAAGTTTACAAAACAGTAAAAATGATCATTATGTACTTACCTGCGGAGACGACCAATCCTTGAAGACCTTGGTAATTCATGCCTATTCGGGACTTACGCGATAAAAAATTTAATACAATATGTATTTTTGCTTTTTATATTAAATTAAAAAATAATAAATAAAAAAATACAAAAATAAAAAAATATATATTAAAATTTAATACTAATACAAAAAAAAATACAATATTTCCTACAGATTGCGACCAATCTACAGTATACTAAGACACGATGAAACGACCAATCTATTTCTTTCGGACCTCGACCAATCTATCCCTTGTTATACGTGATATAAATAAATATTCCACAACATTCTACACAACGCTATCTAGACCCATGGTAAGCTTTTATAGCTGGTGTTATGGAATCTAGAATGCGGATAAACATACTTATATACTTTTTTTTTGTAAATACATACATATTATACATAGAAACACCCAGACCAGCCATATTCAGGCATAAAAATATTTGCACTGAGTGGGGATCGAACCCGCGCCTCCTGCGTGACAGTCGCGTGCACTACCACCACGCCACAGAGGCTGTCTTCATATGCTGGATATATTATGTTCAACATACATGACTCACTATTGTAGTTTCTCACTGTTTGCTAGACAGACCTGTTTATTGAATACATAATGCGACTGATGTATTTTTAGCTAGACTTGTTTAGTTTGTGATTCAGTCTGCTTGTACACATATTACAGTCATTTATATATCCCAGACGGGGTAGGCAGAAGTGTGATAATGTAAAGCATGTTTTTGGTGGGTCAAGTAGGTAATAATACTAATAATAGACAAGGACACAAAATTAAAAATTTTGAAAATACCCATTTTTGGAGAAAATTGGCAACATTGATTTGCATTAAAAATGCTTGTTGTAGCGCCCCCTGTTGAGTTGTCATTGTAACACCTATCTAAGAACATGCTCCAATTAAAGCCGAACCCATAACTGAAAACTGCATCAAAATTGGATTGGTAGTTTTGGAGAAAATCGCAACAGGGATTTGCACAAACAAACACACAAATATCCTCTCACCCCAAACGCATACATATACCGTCTCCGCTCCGTTGTGGGTAAAAATGGGTCTTGATGACAAGTTTAAGTATGTTTTCTTTATCTATTTCAATGTTTCAAGTAAATACAAGTGTCATAGTATTCACTTACAATCAAGTCTGTACTTAAGTGCCTTAATACTACTTAATCACATATGTGTGTATCACACACTGTGTAATTTTTCAATACGTATTGTAGAAATTTCTGTTGAGTTGGAAATCAAACAAGGCATATTGTGTAATTAGTATCGATGCCACTTAAAAATAACTTTATACATAGGTACTTACGTAATATATAATGCCAGTAAGTTAAAACGTGGGACTGAAGTAATAAAGTTGAGGAATCATAACCTCTACCAACCTCTTCAGAGTTATATATGTGTAAGCATATGTGCGATATGTTATAAATAGTTTGAAAAGCTTACCAGTTTGCGACCAATCTATTGTTATTCGTTGTATACAAGAGTATACGACCAATCTATTTATTAATTACTCGACCAATAGACTAATCTGTCAAAAACAACGACCAATCTATATCATACATCCTATTACAAGCAAAATATATGATTACCAAAACGAATTTATGATTATGTAAATTTCATTGGCCATAATGTCCATATTATATCCAAAACAGGTACTCCTAAAAGGATGAAATGGTGACAAAGTTATTCTTTGTCGAAACGTATTTCTTAGTAAAGGAGTTGCCCATTCTCACAGTAAAATTTTACGACTCGCGCTCTGATAAACAAATACCGTAAACTTTGGGTTATGTTTAGATGTTATAATTAAAAGATATCTAGAATGTTGATTTAGTGTACCTACAATGGCTACAATATCTCTTTTGGATGTTATTTCGAAGCAAATATTTACTTTGATTAAGTAGATACTAGACTAGTGTTCAGAACAAAAAATATGTTCACTTTTTGGAAAGGGTTGAGATCTGGTTCTCCCAGTTTGGATTATTCCAGCTTTTAGGGGGCGTACCATCTGACCCCCGAAAAGGAAGCTTGCACCAGAGCGACGTTTTTCAATCAGCAGGGAAGCTGAAGCTGGTTGGTAAGGTTGGCTTTCGCTCGTTCTCGCCTACATGGATGTCGATTATCGCGACATAACATTTCTCAAAAGACGTAGGTGTACGAAGTTGCTCTGACTTCTAACTTTGAAAATGACGAACTTTCCATACAAAAGTTTATCACCTATTTTAACCTCTTAGTAAACTCAACAGATCCCACACCCGTTCGCATAGGCGAGAACTTGGTCGAGCGCACGGATCAGGTTAAGTACCTGAGATCTGTACTTCACGTTACTGGTGACATCGACCACGACGTCAAGGCACGTATTGCCACCGCGTGGGCTAAGTGGCGGGAAATGACTGGCGTCACTTGCGACACTAAAATGCCAGTCAGGCTGAAGGGGCAGGTCTATAAAACAATCATTAGACCTGTCCTCTTACACGGCTGTGAGGCGTGGCCGCTGTTGGAGCGACACAAGCAGATGCTGCGTGACACGGAGATGAAAATGCTGCGGTGGATGTGTGGAGTCACGCGTAAAGATCGCGTGAGGAACTCGCGCATCCGCGGCAGCCTTCATGTCCGTGACATCGCAGATAAAATGCAAGAGAGCCGCCTCCGCTGGTGCGGCCACGTCTTGCGGAAACCGCCCCGCTACGTGGGTAACAAATGCCTGGCAATGGCGCCCCCACCCGGTCCAGGTAGAAGGGGTAGGCCCAATAAGTGCTGGCTTGGCGTCGTGGAGGGTGACATGCGTGAAAACGGTCTCACTACCTTGGACGCCCAAGATCGTGCGAAGTGGAGGAGGAAGAGCCGGAAGGCGGACCCTGAGCTCCGAGGGCACCGTGGCCTCGGATGCAATCAGGACTAACGTCTCTATGTGGATGATGATGATGATTTAACCTCTTAGTAGTAAAATTGTGAAATACACTGATACACGTGTTCATTTATTTCTTAAAAGACACAGGTTTATGAAATATAGTGTATCGAGCTCTGAAAATGACGGACTTTAATACAAATTTCCATCCCTTATTTTACCCCTTTAGTAGCAGAATTTCCAAAAATCCTTTCATAGCGGATGCCTACGTCATAACATCTCCCTGCATGCCAAATTTCAGCCCGAACCGTCCAGTGGTTTGGACTGTGCGTTGATAGATCACTATATCTGTCAGTCAGTCAGTCACCTTTGAGTTAGGTATATATATTTGATTGACTGGTTGGTTCAAATTCTTCAATCAAAGCATTAGTCCATCACAGTCCAGTGCTGTCTCTTCCAATATGGGGGGAGGCTTTGACCTACAGTTTCCACGCTGGCCAGACGGGTTGGTACAGGGTTTTATTTCGAGTGTTCCTTATGTTGTATGTGTTCTTTATGTAAGTACTAGCTTTTGCCCGAGGCTCCGCCCGCGTGGATGTCGGTTATCGCGACCAAACATAGCCTATGTCCTTTCTCATGGTCTAATCTACCCCTTTACCAAATTTCATCCAAATCGGTTCAGTGGTTGAGGCGTGAAAGCGTAACATACAGACAGACAGACAGACAGACAGAGTTACTTTCGCATTTATAATACTAGTTTTTGCCCGCGGCTCCGCCCGCGTGGATGTCGGTTATCGCGACAAAACATAGCCTATGTCTTTTCTCAAGGTCTAATCTACCCCTATACCAAATTTCATCAAAATCGGTTCAGTGGTTTAGGCGTGAAAGCGTAACATACAGACAGACAGACAGACAGATAGACAGATAGACAGACAGACAGACAGACAGACAGATAGACAGACAGACAGACAGAGTTACTTTCGCATTTATAATATTAGTATGGATTAGTATTAGTTGGATGTTTTAGTTAGTCGCCTCTTGCTACACCCTTCGGTTGAGATGGGGTGGTGATACTTTTTGTTTAAAGGACACGTCAATTTCATTTCACCTCGCCTGATGGTAAGCTAAAGGCAAAGTCTCGTAAACATGTAACAGTGGTGGCACTCAGCTTGACGGCCTCATCAGATGCCTTTTCACGCCCCGCTTAAAGGACCCGGGACTGTTGGAAGAAGGATACATGTGTTCTTTCTCCGTCAGCTTTAAAAATAAACTAATTTATTTATTTATTTTGCAGGTAGTGATCACCGCTTCTCGCTACGTTTGCGCTGCGGCGTGTCGTCAGAGCGGTTGCGTGAGCTCGCTATACATAATTACGTTCGCACGATCGACTCCCGCGCAGCACAATTATTTTGTCACTATTTTCATCAAGACTAATTCCTTCTTTTGTTTTTGATGTAATTTCAAATATAAATGTAATAGCTTTATGAAGAAATTTGTTTTTTTATAATCATAGAGTATATAGAAGATTGAACCTACATAATAGGAATCAACTTCAATACGCCAATTTTAATTTCTGTGAGGCGTAGCGGTAAAGCATTCGGCTGCTACGTCTATAGTTGAAGGTTCGATGTCCCGTGACTTCGATTACATTTATGTGTATAAATATGTCTATTTTGATACAACATGTTCTGTAAATATACACATAGAAACACCCAAAATAATTCAATACTGTCCCTACATATTTATTAAACCGGACTATATACACATTCGAGGCTACAATAATTCGCAGCCACCTGAAAATAGGTAGGAGTGTTGAAAATACCATCATAAATGAATCAAGGATAGAACTAAAAAAATAGTATCCCACCGGCATCGAGTACAGGGACCAAGCTACCGGTGACCAGGGCTCCAGAGAGAGGAACTTCCTCACTATGCGCGCCGTGTCGAGGAGTAGGTACCGCCTTCTGCATCAGGCCCTTGATCCAGCTACCCAGCGCGAGCCTCTTTAGGTGTTGGTCGAGGCTCTTGGCAATAAGTCCATTGACGGTTACGACTATTGGAACAATGATTGCCGAGACCATGTCAAAAAAAAGGATCAATAAAAAAATATAAAGTTTATCATAAAAATGTCTGAAAAAAGTTAAATATCATGCTATTACTTATTCAATATACCCTCACTCCTTTAATTCCGTTTAGATTGATCGGACGATATGAACACAAATATTTTCACCTAAAAGGCAATCGAACTCGCGACCTCTCACTTAGCAGGCGATTGGTTTACAAAGGACGGGCAGGTTCTGCTCAAGTGAAACGTAAAATCTTCAGTGTTTAACATATTTATAACATATTTTTTTTAGCTATTTGATAACCACTTACCTAACATTATATAGGTACACCTCAGGACACGTATCTTGGACTTAAATCGCGAGACAAACGAAGCCTTGGCGCGCGTATTGTTTTGTTATAAGTAAATATACCTGATGTATGCTTGGTGAATTCTTATACCGCAGTAGCACCCCGTGCTACCCTCAATAGTAACCCAAGAAACATGTAACTACTACGTGTATCTAGAGCACATTTTACATCCAACATATATATCTAGACCAATATAAGTCTTGCTTTTTGCCACCTTAGTCGTATAATAAGTCTAGCTGCAGAACTTTAATATCTTAAATTATGGAGGTCAGATGATAGTTATTTCACGGAAAATATGAAAGTTCAGCCAAATCACAGTTAGACTGGCAAGCCGACCAACTTAGTTGCGAAAAGGCTCAGAGGTTGTTGATGAGTCGTATAAAAATAATACCTAATTGTATACCACATACAAAAAATGTTAAGCAAAATAATATTGCAACTAAAACACGTAAAAAAATTCTCTCTCAATTCCATGGTTCATATCTGAAACACTCACAACTTCAACGTGAACCCAAAATCGTAACTCCATACATTTCATTGCTCCCCTTCGTGTTATGCCTCGGAAAATGTAATGAAAATTGAGAAAAGCGCCGCTTACTGCCATCTAGCGACGAGGGGAACGGAACTAGGTTAGCGAAATTTTTCCAAATACTGAATTTATAGTCGGCGTTTAGAAGTTATTTAAATGAATAGATATACAGCGTGTTGTTATAATATAATGAAACTATGTTGTAATTAATTTACTATCGAAAAGTTTGATAAATATTTTAAATGTAATTTTGTTCATTTTAATTTTATTTGACAATATTCGGAATGTAAAACAAATATGAAACTGACCGATATTTGGTATGAAAACAAGTACTAAGTATCTCAAATAACAAGATTTTTAGTACATTATGTAGGTAAAGTATCTAAGTATTTCTTTCTTTCTTTCTATTCTTTATTCGAAATTTTCTTCAAGGTACCTACTTATCGCAAGTAATAGGCAATTTTATTTCTAGCTAGCTACATAAAGTTACCTCGGTTAAGTTAAGGTAGTTTACACCTGCGATAACATCAAGCAATAAGTCTTCACTTGACAAGTTAATCCAACATTTTTATCATACACCAAAAAGTGAGGTGAAAACCCCAATTATTGGCGCCTTTAAAGATTAATACCCAACGTAACACGAACGAACCTAGTAACCGAATTTCGGGTGGCGCGAAACAAAAACTGACCTACATCTGCGCCCTACCGAGTTCAGCCACCCCTGCCGACAACTGAGACGATCACCCTACGCGTCTTGCCCTTACACTGAGCTGCACTTTCTATTATTTCAAGGTGATGCCCGATACCACATCCCTTTTATATTTTTTATTTTAAAACTTTAAAATAACTTTTCAATAAAAATGAAACTCTTTTCAAATAAATGAAATTTTAAATGAAGTTTGGTGATAACCAATTTTAACAACTTGTTTAGGTACAAAAAATCCTAATGTAATAATGTGATCTTAGGCATGTGTTGTGATCGATACAGTTAAAGGAGACAGAAAAAAAGCAGGTAGTAATGTTTGTTATGGTCGCAAGTGGAAACAGTGTAGTAAATGTAAACAAATGAATGCCAACACAAACAGCCGCCGAGCGGGCAGTCGATCGCGCCGCAAAAAAAGCGCATCCTATTATCGACTACAACAAAAGGACTTGTGCAGTGATACCTAAGTACACATCTCGATTCATCGTCTCGACTCGATCCGCCGAACCGATCCTATTGGCGCGCCCCACTGTCGCCGCGCGGGAAAGGGACCACAAGCGCGAAACGAGTGAGGAGCGATAAAGAGGGAGACGGTCATCTTAGCTACCGAGTGGCGTCCCACTGGGCGGGGCCGCGCCAAGGAGTGAGCCTCAGATGCGCGTAGTGTTGGTGGGGCTTCGTCCGAAGGATCGCACTGCAGTCGTGTGTCGCGACAAGCACGCGCGCCCGCCGCTACGCCGCGCTCCGCGAACACCGTCACCTTACGTAATAATTACTAATCGGATCGAAACCGTACGTCCGATAATCGATTGTGATTGTAAACTGTCAATAATCGTACACTTATTTTTTTTATTTATTTACATTTTTTTTTCGGAGAGTCGGTCATTTGTGAACTTGAGTTTTGTGTACATTGTGTCATGTTTTTGTTTTGTTTTCGCTCAGACTTGAAAGATTATTTTTGGGCGTAGCTGACTGTGTACCACTTTTATTAATTAGTAACATTATTGTTACAAGTGCGTGTGTTACTGAAAAACTATTACGAAGAAAAACAGTTGTTGTGAAATATTTTGACTTAGTGTTATGTGGACGTACATTGAAAATATTGTGATTTCACAAGTCTCATCTGAGAACACATGTAAGTTTTTAAACTCAGTGTCACAAGCTTGTGACGAGATTTCAGGGAAAGTGTGAATTTAGTGAGATAGGTCGTTGATCAAAAATTCAAATTGATTTAGTCGAACAGAATCTTATTAGAAAATTTACTTGAGTGGAAATTTCTTGGTTATTTCTACAATCTTTTAAGTCTAATTGGAACCAGGTTTTCGTAGGAACCAGATATTTATATCATTTTTTTAAAGTTCCAAATTTCGTATCAACCAT
Source organism: Eilema sororculum (assembly GCA_914829495.1). Classification (NCBI taxonomy): domain Eukaryota; kingdom Metazoa; phylum Arthropoda; class Insecta; order Lepidoptera; family Erebidae; genus Eilema; species Eilema sororculum. The sequence continues at coordinate 19,667,636 of OU618536.1, forward strand.
AATCTAACATCAGCGCGACATTTGAGCACTTCGAAATTAACTTTGTGAAGTCTGATTACAGTTTTAATATTGCATACCAAACACAAATCAACACATTTAAAACTGTTCGCACTTAAATAAATCAATAGACTATTAAAGAAAAATATTTCTTCATTACATTTAAGAATGTTTTATCATTAAAAATTAAAAAGTTGGCAATAGTGATGTGCTTAGTGCATGTGATCGATAAATCTTATTATGATCAATGTGATCGAAAGTTTAATTGCGGGGAACGCGACGCGGCGGAGTTTTGCCGACGAACGATTCGTATTTTTTCTTTCGCGGACTCGGACGGTAATTGACGTTATCACCCTACATTTATTAATTCCATTTTAAATTCAAGGTGATGTAAAAAATAATAATTTAGATACATATTTATTTAATATAAAATTATGGAAAAGATTAAACGTAATGTCCCAAGTAATTTTAATAACTGTTTTGGCAAAGTTAAGCGCAGTTATTTTTTTAAATATTTGCCTATGAGATTATAATTTATAATAATAAGAGATAGGTATAAGTTGAGTATAATTATAATTATATCGTTGATTAAATTCAAATATTGAGGTGTTCTCAACGCAGATTTTATAAAATAATGTTATGTTTTAATTTTAATTGAACGTAACGTAAGTACTTTTAACGAAAATAAATATTAAAAGTACAATAACCCAATTTATCACAGATTATCGCTTAATAAATAAAATCACTGCTAATTTTTTAACTAAATTATTCATTTTTTACCTGAATTAATAAAGTACAAAAATAAAAATAATTTGGATAGGTATGTGATTTTTATCGATATTTAAGTAACTACTAGGTCCACGATTTAAGTGACGATTATTTTTTTCATTTGCTTTGAACAGTTGTCTTAAATGAAATCTGTAATTATTCTCGTACAGATGGCGTTCCGAGGTCATTGCCCTCGCGGCTTAACTGTTGAATTAAACACCACAGTTTCCGTACTTCAATTTATCAGAATACCGATTAAAGAAAAATATTTTATGATAAAATAAAATAATCTTTCAACATTAATTATTATGATAGTACTTAATGAACTGCCAGTATCAATATACATTTGCAATTTAAATAAATAATTTATACCCTGTATTACACATTTTTACTTACATAAGTAAAAAATAGAGAGGGTTGTTTTATTGATCGATAAAGACATCTAGTATCGATAAAAACTCAATATGCAAACGATACCGGTAATTACAAATGAATGTTAAATAATTATTCAAAAGCGTGTAGAAGTGTTGTCTAGTCAACACCGGTAACATGAGAATTCTAATTGGACTTACTATAAAACCTAACAGATTCTAAACAGTATCGATTAACAATGAATCGAATAATGGAGCTACGTGTTAATGTGAGAATTTCAACGAAATATGAAGTTTTTTGCCGTACGAGGTATTATTAGATATTTTCATAATAAATGAAGGAATAAGTTATGTCTAGGTACATTTTTTCTAATAAGATTTACATTTAAGTGTTAATGATATTTAAATTTTTATAAATTTGAATTAAGAACAAATTAAAATTTAAAGTTTGTTATTTTATTATTTTAGTTTATTATCTATTCTAGATCTAAAAATTATGATTTTTAGACAGACAAAAATCAAAGAATTATCTTTTAGCACGCTATTTTTATTTGATTAAGTTATTAAAAATTTAAATTATAACTTGTGTGCTTGCTTGCGTTATGTTTGACTTAGGTTTGATACCCGACTTATTAAGTGAATCTTTTATACATACTGGGTAGAAAATTCTAAGCCCAGTAATATGGTGTATGAAAATGTATCCAATAAACGGTGATAGGCGATAATATGATGATGATAATGGTGATAGGCTCATCATAGCCTGACTTATAAAAGCTAAAATAAAAATAAATTAATGTTACAAATACATATACTCACGCCTGTAAATCCCCAAAGGGGTATGCAGAGGTGTATTAACACCCATATTTCACCAACTATGATTTTCGGTCCCACGTAATAGGGGGCGAGCCTATTGCCGTCTAGTATGGGCTGTATGTTTACTGTCGGATGGAGAACATCCCTATCCCTTAGTGGCCTTTTACGACACTTACAGCAAGAGATTGGATGGTCCTATTCTACTACTACTACGTTTCAGTGATTCATTCCTATGCCGCACCACTAAGACCTGGAACTCCCTGCCAGCTCACGTGTTTCCTTCTTCCTACAGTCCCGTGTCCTTTAAGCGGGGCGTGAAAAGGCATCTAATGAGGCCGTCAAGCTGAGAGCCACCACTGTTAACATGGTAAATGTTTACGATGGTGACCCTCTTGCCGAGACTTTGCCTTTAGCTTAACATCAGGCGAGGTGAAGTCAAATTGACGTTTCCTGTATAAAAAAAAAATACTCCATTTTTATATTAATACTAGTCTTTGCCCGCGGCTCCGCCCGCGTGGATGTCGGTTCCCGGCAATTATTCGAATTTTTCTCACCGTAGAACATTAAAAAAAAAGAATTGGCCAAATTGGTCCAGGCGTTGTTGAGTTATGCGGTTACCAAAACATTAAGCGATTCATTTTTATATTATAGATTTATAAATTGAAATATGTAAACCATTATAATATTTATAATATTATAATCAATTGAAATATAATGATGTTTATATCAACTGAGTCGGTTATGATGTCGTCTAAGGGCAAGTTAACTATCTGAACTACATTATAGGTGAAGGGGTAAGGTAGTATAAGGTCACAAGTTCAAACCGGACCCTTTTGAACTATTACAATGGGCCACTCAATGCGCAGGTATTTTAATAGCTTAGTTCGAAGGGATCGCGGAAATATTGAAAATCTTATATTACACATTAAAATAAAACTATTCTTAGCGAATTTAATTTTAGATTCTTCGTTTTTAATCTTACTATAAGATTAAAAAGGCGATAGATTGTATGAATGGATGAATGGATCTATAAATATATATATAAATAGGTACATATAATATCTGCGGTAGCCTAGTGGTATGGGTAATGGACTGCTGAGACGAGGTCTCGGGTTCGATCCCAGGTTTACCATGGCACACACCAATGACTTTTCGATGCTTTTCGAAGTTATGTGTGTATTTATCGCAGGTTTATAAGTGCCCGGTTAATGGCAATAGGCTCGCCACCTATTACATTGGGATCTAAACATAAACTGGCGAAATGTGGGTGCTAGCACCTCTGCCTACCCCTTCGGGGAATACAGGCGTGAGTATATGTTATGTATGTATGTATGTATATTATAACGCCTTTGTCCTTGAGGGTTAGGCCGAGGTGAATTAACACCCACATTTCGCTAATCATTGTATTCGGTCCCACGTAATAGGGGGTGACCCTATTGCCGTTTCTAAGCACTATTGTTGACTCGAACCATGCATCTGAGGCTGAGTATGGATGTTTGCATGAATTAATGTATGCTACCTAATCACATTAAGTTTTCAAAGAGATATCTAGATTAAAGTGGGACGATTTTTTCCAGGGAGTAGATTGCTTTAGACCAGTTTAGTTGGGGGCCATCTCGATCCGGGGGCGAGTTGGGGACACCGTTGTCCCCCTCCTGAGGAGGGCCAGACCGTAAGGGATGGCCCTGGGTCAGCCGGGGTGCGAGGGATATGTCTATGACAACCTCACCTCCGGCCTAGCACCAAGACCCACAGTCGGCGTGCGGTTTTAGTCGGTTCGAGTCCGACATAACCTCCCCTTCCGGCTCCGGCAGGGGGGGTATCCGAGGGGATTTCCGCACGGAAAAAAAAAGGGGGCCATCTCGAAAGAGATGGTCCTGGGTCTGCCGGGGTGCGAGAGATATGCTTTCGGCAATCTCACCTCCGGCAACCAAAGACCCAAGACGGCGTGCGTTTTGGTCGGTTCGAGTCCGACATAACCGCCTCCACCGGTTCCTTGGGGGTGGTATCCGTGGGGATTTTTCGCACGATAAAAAAAACCACCAGTTTACTTACCTAGTAAAACGCGAAGGGAGTCATGAGCAATAGTTAGTATAAAATATTCGTGTGAACTTTCAACAATATCATGTTATAAGAGAATTTATAAACGTATTTAGATAAAGAAATAGATACATTTAAATGTCGTGAGTTCAAGGTAGGCTTGTAATTATAAAGTATTTATGATAAGTCTCGGTTTCGCACGGTTGCAGTTTGATTATGCTCTTTAAAAGTTTATTTAGTATAAATTATATTACTTATATTCTATATTCTTCAGTAAAAATATCTATATGTAAATGAAAACCGTATCAAAATATGTCGTGTAGTTTAGAAGTTTACTTTACCATGTAATTAATATTGTTTTATTACGTAAGTGTCTCAATATTCGGAGGTGACTCTCAATTCCCCCATTGGTTTTATAACATAAGTTTGTATGAGTGATCTTATAGTCCCGGGTTCAATTTCTGGGAGAACAACGATTCAGAAATAACTAATGATTAGTAATGATCAAAGTAGGAATAAAAACACAAACACAAAGTTATTGAATGTATCTAACCAATTAATAAAAACATTACTCTCCTTCCTTCGGCAGTCGGGTAATTATCTGTTAGCAATAATGAAATCATAATCGCCATGTAACTCGATACTTACGCCATCTATTGAGGAGCGAATGAAGGTTTGCCAAATTTTCAAAAATCTTCCTTTAGTGCTCAAGGACCTACAGATTGCGGATCGCAGTATCTAGCTTACCTAATCGAACCTAACTGCGGTTATTTAAACTAAGTTCACACTTGCCCTGTTATTTCCTTACAACAGATATAAAATATGTAATTCTTGTTACCTACAACTGGGTTTTATCTACCTTACTTTCTCTTAGTTAACATCACACAGATATATACAGCCCAGACTCAGCCTCAGATATAGGCTCGAGTCAACAATAGTGCCCGGTGGGACCGACTACAATTATTGGTGAAATGTGGGTGTTAATTCACCTCTACCTAACCCTTCGGGGATAAAGGCGTGATTATATGTATGTATGGAAGTACCTTCTCTTATCTACTTAATAGTGTGATGAGTATCAGTGTCATCAAAGTCTTCGGGGGTCAAGTCAACCCCACCTGCCTAGCGGTATCCTGCTATTGAAGAGTGATTCTCAGGGTTAGGAACTTTATTATTTTATTATATACCAGTTTATGTGGAAGACTGGTGCCCAAACTAGGAAGGATCCTGTATTTCAGGTCACCAGTGCAATCCTCAGCTAGGGTCAATAGCGGGAGATTTAGTAGTAGAGAAGCAACATCCACCAAACCTAGCCAACCTTTGTGTAAATGGGACAGTACATCTATAAAGTTGGATGAACTGAATGCAACTACATTATATTATTAAAAATAGCATTTTGGGTAATGTCGGGGTTAGTTCTAGGTTGTGTGTATGTGTGTGTGTATGTGTTTTCGTTTATATATCTATGCGTGGCTTCATAATTTGTTTGTGTAGCGTAAGCAATTACTTTTAGGAGATTTCCTATGCTCTCATAAAAGTCACAGGAATTCTAAAGAAGTAAGAGTAAGCGGATGATGAACTACGAAGTAAAAACCACAGATGTAACCGGTAACCATGTTGTGATTATGATGATGATGATGAGGACTGTATGTATAGACTGAGTATTCGACCGCTACGTTTGAGAATACGGGTTCGATTCCCGACAAATATAAACATCTTTATGTATGAATTTATGTTTCTTGTGTATATTTAATCCGTAGAAAATGTTCTTATTCAATCGTTAGACACTGTTACAGACAGACCTACCTATTATATTTCTTATATAATTTTATGCTTCTACCACACAGTGATGTCCAGCAATGGACAAATTGATATTGATATACTGAGTACCCTTCGGCCGCGTATGTAACCAGAGTTTGGTAACCAGTATCCTAAGAAGGAAAAAATATCCTCATTAGATACCAGTATCCAAGTAATAGGATTTTTTCCTTTTCTGATACGTACCAAATTGCACATGTAACTAGAATCCAAGAAATACCATACTCTTTCGAAACCATTGCATAAGGTTGGTTTACTTGGCTGTTACTGGAGGGACTGCCATCTGACCTCAACTCCAAAACAAAAACCTTCTGTAGAGCCTCATCCTTTAATCACTAGTTATAATACCATTATCACTACTGATGTTCTCTACCAATGAAATTAAAGCGGTTATCAAGAGACGCTTGACAATATCGAACAAGTAATTATAGAGGCGGCTCTATCAATAAATCTGTCAAGGAACTATAAAAATGATGATCCAGATCATTAAATGGTGATACCATGTGGTGTGATCGTTTGAACATGTCTCTACAATGTGTTGTAGAGCTCAACTCTACGAATGTAGAGTGGCTGTCTTCTTATTTATTAATAGTATAGTTAAAATAGCTATTAGGACTATCTCATTGGCGTTTGTAATTTGGTGGTAGAGCGATGGACTGCTATGTTAAAGTAGCGGGTTCGATTTCTGCTCGTTGAAAATATTTTACTTGACATATTCTTGACCATAACTATGAGCCGGACCCATTACAAGAATCAAGTCTCTATTCTATCAAGAGAATCCAAAATCACTTCACTCAACCCGGGCATTGAATTCTGGACATCACGATGGCGTGCTTACAACTGCAATCTCATGACTTAAGACTCTTGAGTCTTTAAACAAACAAGGCAGAAATTTTGCTGCTGATTGTAGCTTTTAGCATTCCCTATAAGTAGTTAGCTTCGTAAGACGGGCGTGGGACGCTCTGGTCTGTGGTTCTCCCATATCGTTCGATTTGTGACGTCAATATTAGTGTTAGGAGACACACAGGGTGTTCACTTATTGGCAAGCAAAAAATATTTTTCTAGATTAGCTAGTCTAGAAAACTGAAAATGTGATTAAAAATATAGATATACTTAGATTATAATGAGATTGCGCTAATTTTTTAGCAAGTTGTACCTTTTGTTTAAATGTTGTAATACTGGATTACTAACTGGTAAAAGCATGACTTTGATTTTTACAAAATGCATTGAAATTTTTCAAAATCGTTTCTAAATATATAAAATCTATATTTTATATATTTAGAAACTTAATCACCAAGTACAAAAAATATTTAAAACTTCAGTTTCATATAATGCCATAATTACAAAAAATTCTAGCAATAAAATAGTCGAAACGAGCTCAAGATGAAATCGTTAAAATGGACGGATTGTAAACATTTCGGTCGAATTCCTGTAAATACGCAATCAAAAGCATTTATTATTGCCTACATAGTTATACAGACATACAATTATTACACATTACGAAATGCCAAACGAATATTTGTGTAAATATTTGTAAATATAGGCCATATGGACCTAGTGTTTGTACATTATTCTGGATGTACTTCAAAGAAGTTACTAAAATAAAAAACTAAAAAAAAATCTAAATCAAACGCTATAAAATTTAATAAAAATCACAGAAGAAATATTTTGATACTAAGCCGAACCGTCCCGACGTTGCATGGGAAAATTTCGCAAAAATGCTGTGCGCTACTGAGTCCAATAATATTATAAGTAAGAAATCTATAACACTACTTTGTAACCATACAAGTGTAACTGCAAGCTCACATGACATATTTCAGATTTGGCGTTTCTCTACTTGGGTATTATTATGCGATTGTACATTTTTCTTTTTGGACTCACAAGTCCAACAAAGGAAATATTTTATACCAATCTTTGCGTCTAGAAAATGTATCAGCATAAACATCGTATTAACAATCTTTTAAAATAAATCAAAGCTTTTTATTTATCACCTAATAAGATATCTAATAAGAACAAACCCCATATAGTATCTAATCAAGCTATCGCGGTAAATTTTTTGGAACATATTTTTTCAGTTTTTATTGAATCATCCTGTATATAATACAGCGTTCGATATTGTTTACATTAAGTTTATCTGCAGGACGCGGCCGGTAAGCTGAGCCGCAATGCGACTCTTGCGCAATGATCGATAAATACAAATGATCTATGGATCTATATATCACAGGATGTCTGTGGGAAGTAAGAGGAGAGCTAAATATTTTTTTATTGTTTTAGTATCTTTGTTAACTGTGGGAGTGTTGGGTCGGTTCTCGGGATGAGTAATAAATTTTATGAAGGTGGTAGTTAGACTTTTTAAGTATGTTGTCATTATTTTCATTACCTACTTGAGTACTATTAGATACAATGTAATATATAGTGAACTATACAAATCGAATACATAGGGAAAAAGAATCTTCTCGGGCGGGACTCGAACCCGCAGTCTTTCCCTTACAGGGGGAATGCCTGACCAATTCGGCTACCGAGACACGCCCGATGTGATTCAAATTTCCCATCTTATACGTCTTTAAGGCGACGTGGCGTCATCTACCGATTTTCTTACGAACTATGTATTCGATTTGTATAGTTAGCATACTTAATGCTGTAAAAATTCCTTCAAGCATGAAGTCTCCATGAAGCAAGTGGTGCAAATGTATCCACTGAGCTTGAGGTTCAGGATTCGGAACCTAGGAGAAATCAAGCCTTTTTTCTGTTAAATACAATTTTCAATAGCAACAACGAGCAATTAGCCAGTTGATAGCAATAAGCTCGCCTTCTAAACAGTGGATACAGAATCTATTATTTTATCTAGGTGAAATATAGATATACCTAAGTATATGCCTAGTAAGGAGTATAAATAATTTCTTATTCTTCCATTTGCATGGTACTTAAAAAATAAACATTATGGCATATTATGGACTATTGCAAAACTGCTCTATCGGGGAAGTACCTTCATCTTCTACGAAACTGTAGGTAGGTATACAATAATATTTAGATAATGTTAAGTCAACAAGTCTACTGCGTTATTCTATACTCAGATTTCAAACAAAAATTTTAAAAAAATTGTTTTTGGAACAAAATTAAGTATTTACCTAAAATAATTACATAAAATAAGGATATTAAGATAATTAGGCAAGTATAAAAATTACCTAATAAAAATATACTTGAATGTTTTTTTTTACCTAGACAAAATATTTATTTTGTGTTATTTTATTAATTGATCTCCCAGAAATCATAGGTGCTGAAAACCAAACGGGAAGTCGGGATCAGTGTAAAAATGAGAACAGTAAATTACATACCTACATTACATGATTAGATTACATACATATATAGGTAATTGACGCCCTTATATTTAGGAGTAGGTGGAAATATAGTAACTTGCTTCATGGGGGGCTGGCTTGGGGTGAATGTTAACCTTCTACGTCACCCACGGGAAGAGAAGGGGTGGCAAATTCCACCGGGAACCAAACATGGCAACAATCGCAGTCCACTGCTGGACATATGACTTTCCCAATGTTGGGACGCTTTAGCCTACTATTTTTTTTTCCGTGCGAAAATCCCCTCGGATACCCCCCTGCCGGAGCCGGAAGGGGAGGTTATGTCGGACTCAAACCGCACGCCGACTGTGGGTCGTGGTGCTAGGCCGGAGGTGAGGTTGTCATCGACATATCCCTCACACCACAGCTGACCCAGGGGCACCCCGGCTGACGAGGCAAGACGGGTTAGTACAGGATTATATTTCGAGTGTTCCTTCTCTCGCAGAGATATCGTCTGCGTATGTTTCCGTTAGTCGCCTCTTACGACACCCTTCAGATAAAATGGTGTATTGATACTTGTTCTTTTTTTGTTACCACACGGCAACTAACCAAATTAATTGCTATGTAAACATTTAAAATAGTTTTATTCCAATAAGTAATATTCGCGGAAACTTCCAATAATTCACAATAGGCATATAATAATGGAGTCTTCCGTGGCCTTGGTCCGTACCGTGGATGTTTCGAGAAAGTCGTTGAGCAATTGTCGAACGGTCACAGTAATAGAACACCGATAATATTGCTATGTTCGGCCCGCGGCTCCGTTTGTTTGTGTCGCGATATGTTACACCTTGTGGTCCAAGATAAAAGAGAAGCGATTGATTGGTAGAGAAGTGAGCGAGGTGTGCTCTTGTTAGGATGTTGATAGATAATTAATTAGTTTGAGAGCAATATTTGGTGACACAGAATTATAATGTACCTATTATTTTTACAATTTGTTCATTACTTTATAACTATAAAGAGATTTCTAATAGAATTTTCATGTAGTTATAATTTATAATAGTAGAAGTCTTACACAAATTCTTAGATTTGTATAATATGACTTATCCTCATAAAAAGAAAACTTCAGTCTTATACAAAGATACATTATTTTAGAATATCCGCAAATCTGTAAATGGCATCTGCATAACGAATATTTTTAAATAAAATTTTTTTTTTCAGAAATAATCCATTTTTAGGCAACACTAGGAGGAAATGCAATGTCATCAAAAACTTAATAACATATAATAATCATTTGAAATGGAATTTATACAGTACATTTCTGCCTGACCCGTCTACGAACATACACGCTTAGTGTCTTATAAGTTACACTACGAAGAAACCATTAGAACCATCTAGACTAAATTCCGAAAATCGCTTCGCCTATCAACTCGCGCCAAACTCACCTCCGAACATTTTGTGCCCCGATCAATTTCGCACCTTACCCCATTAAGATAAAGTTCACTATACATTGCTTAGACCGTGAGAAAATATGTCAATTCTTCACTCTTTGATAAGAAGGTGTCAATCAGCGCAATTGGAAACGGAAGACATTTTTACACATAAACAAATTTATTTTTTTCTTAATACAAACTGTTGTATTTGTTATTGGTGTGCGTCAATGGTCGAACTATAATTCTGATAATCAGTTTGCTTGACAAGCGATTTGTTTTTTTTAAATGATATTATTGTTAGACATAGACTAAATATATGTCGTTTAGTGTCAAGGAAGGAATAGATTAGAGAGGTGCTGGCTAGACACATATACACATGACGTATGCATGCCAATGGTGTCATTGTCAGGGATGCGATAGAAAAAGTCGGAAAGCGGACCCCAGGCTCCATGTATAAGGCTTCAGATGAGACCGGAACATTGTGATGATGATATGCTATGAAAGTATTATCCAGATCTACTAGACAAGGTAGGTACTTACATCTAATCCCAGCATTAATCGTTTAGAGCCCGGGTTTGTTTATTATAACAGCTTTTGACCGCAGCTCCGCCCGCGTGGATGTCAGTTATCGCAATCAAACATAGCCTATGTTCTTTCTCAAGGTCTAATCTACCCTTATACCAAATTTTATCAAAATCGATTCAGTGGTTTAGGCATGAAAGCGCAGACAGACAGAGTTACTTTCGCATTTATAATATTAGTATGGATATTTGCACTGAACAGGAATTGAACTTCATAATCATAACACTACCTCTGACATATGTAGCATAAAAGAGACCAGTAAACCAAAAATATTTATCATCTATACACCGTTCATCGGTATTTAAAAAGTCAATTCAAAAGATCCAATCCTCTATTCACTCAAACTTCACTGACCAATTTTATAACCATAAACTTCAAAACATGTGGCAAAATCGGTGCCTTCGATGTCTGAATAAAAAAAAGAAAAATCTATTTGCCTCCCGCTCTGACGTATAGTTTCATCTCTTGCTAACAGCACATGTGTTTCCCGCCTGTGATCAATGGATATTGTGTTATTTTTTTAAATTATCAACTGGCTATACGCCGAATTTATTGCTCATTTCTTGTACAACATTTGGTAATGTTGGTATTTATCGGTTAGATTTTATAGGTTAGCCAAAACAGTTTGGTATTACTTTCTTCTTCTCAGTCGGACTCTCTTGTCAGAGTGGTCGTGGTTGCGCTGACGAGATACATGGTGGGGTGTTCGTTGGGTCGATGTCTTTTCCGAGGGTAGCTCTTCTGGCGATGTGCTTCCATTTCTGACGGTTAGAGGCGTCGCGAATGCACTGGGTCATGGTGGATTCAGTAGCCTTTTTGATGGCGTCTATCCAGCGGGTTGGTGATCGACCGCGTGCTCTTTTGCCTTCCACCTGGACCTGAACTACCAGTCTTTCCATCGAGTTCTCATTTCTTCACGGTATTACTTTATTCCCTGCCATAACAAGACTTAAGAGAACACAAATCTTCACGCAAAATTCGTAAAAGGGATATCTATTTGTCACAGCCGCGTGGTTCCCGGCAGAGTAGAATTTGGGCCACCCCATCTCTTCCCACGCGGTGTCGTACAAGGCGATTAAGGGATAGGGCTGTTTAACATCAGACAGATATATACAGCCCGGACTCAGCCACAGATATAGGCTCGAGTGAACAATAGTGCCCGGAATAATATGGCATTTGGCTTACCCCCTATTACATGAGACCGACTACAATTATTGGTGAAATGTAGGTGTTAATTCACTTCTGCCTAAACCTTAAGGGATAAAGGCGTGATTATATGTATGTATGTATTTATCACACCATAAACCAATAGATCAATCAGTCAATTAACCACCACAATCCACCTGGACATACCTATACATGCCTCTCCCAATCTGCGCCATTTCATCCGATTCTCTGCCAATAAATCCTACCAAAATATTATAACCTGTGATTATAACATACAAGTTTCATGTGACGTCCCTATCAAATACGTTCAATAATATTATCGGGAAGTAACGCGCACTTGGAGTCAGTCAGCTTGTGACCACGGTCAGTGTAACCCGGTCAAAACGTCAGGTAATCAAAAGTATACCTATTATAGTAATTTTTTGGACCGTAGCCAACCTCAACTTAAAGTCAAAACTTTCTTCAGGTTGGGGTTCGTTGGTAGTCTTTTTTTTATACAGGACACGTCAATTTGACTTCACTTCGCCTGATGTTAAGCTAAAGGCAAAGTCTCGGAAAGAGGGTCACCATCTTAAACATGGACCAAGTTAACAGTGGTGGCACTCAGCTCAATGGCCTCATTAGATGCCTTTTCACGCCCCGCTTAAAGGACCCGGGACTGTAGGAAGAAGGAAACACGTGAGCTGGCAGGAAGTTCCAGGTCTTAGTGGTGCGGCATAGGTCGTCGCTCCTATAAAAGCCAAAACAAACCAATAAGCAAGAGAATAATCCCTGGGCTTCAAAGTGAACTATGAATATGACAGTCGGTCAGCAACAACATTGTAACACGTTACATATTTGATATTTAAACATAATGGATACTAATATGACATCTCACAATAGCACAACTGTCATACGACAATTAATAATCACGACATTTTGTTATATGACAATGTTACGGGCAGTTGAAAAGTTTTAACTGTTCGCTTCTAGAAATAGCTGGACTGTTGCGCAGTATATGACAACTGCCAATGGAATCAATAGGTTAGAAGGGTTGCCAGATTTGAAATGTCAGGGCAGATACAAGTGGGATGCCATTTAGTTGATTATGAAGATAGATGAAGCATGAGATATGTCGTACGGACGGCTTTAGATACCGCGAACTAAGACAGTTTTAGCTGCAGTTATGAGTGTTCATATTTATTAAACAGTGTTTACAATCTAATGCTGTTATTATGAGGATAGGGGTGGCACTGAGATCTTCTGGTCTCAGATGCTAGTTAACTCGTTATTTGACGGGGGTCAAATAGCAGTCACCTTCATAAAAAGTTGAGATAAATCAATCCGAAACAAAGAATAATAAGAGAGACCAAGCTTGCACCTTGGCAACCGTGATTAGAACAGAATATCTTTATTGTTATAGTGATGTTCTAAAGTGTGGCTTATGAGTACTAGAATTGTTACTCTAATGTAGATAAGGACAAATAAGGAAGACAATTAAAAAAAATACAACTGTCACTTTGAGTGTGACTGTGACTTTGAAGTGTTCATTAGTTATGATAACCACTTACCATCGAACCAAGTACTTCTTTCCAACCTCAGTAGTATAAAAAAACTTGAGCATCAATAAAAAGAAAGTTGATGACGTCATAAAGAATCTACATCCATTCTGTACGTCATAAATATTGGGAAGGGTGACAATCAGTATGGGAGCCGGTATCAATAAAGCGGGAACGATTGACAGCCCAAAATACACTGTCCCACGCGAGGGTATAATGACATAGTACCGGGATCACTACGGTGACCAACATTTTGGAAACTGTGGGACAAATCAGGACAATTTTGGTACTACCAAAAGGCGACAGCAGTGTTAGTTTTTTATTGAAAAAAAGACTGGTAAACTGATATAACAAGATAATTGTTTTATATACACGCTCTCGTGTTCATGTACTTATTGACTAGGTATATATGCAACACTAATGTCAGCTGATTGGTCGTGGTTGTAGTGGTGGTGTATGTCGTTAGTTTAATTAATCAATTTGATGATCATAATTTGATTTTTGATTTCTAAAAATAGGTTCGATAGCCGTATGATTGTAAATTTATCAATATATTCATATACTTCACTTAATTACTTAATTTTATTTGTAACTAACATAGCCAGGTAAGAAATTGTCACCAACCTAATGTGCCAATGTAGCTTAAATAAAGAATTCTTATTATTATTATTATATTATGCAAATTAACTATACTTATCGACTATTACATAACAATACCAGCTGACTCATCCCTAGTTGAATGGGGACCGTAGGTATAGTAAAATTTGGTTAAAAAAATCTACTTTTCCACGAGTACCTTACACGCAATAATTCGATAATTATTGATAGAATATGATGGTATAATTAAATTTAATTTATCAGATAAACAGGATGGTATCATTTCAATGATGGAGAATATTCTTTTTAGATCACTCATCATGGTCACCATACAATTAGGGGAGCCAAAAACCAAATGTCATATTACATATTCGGATGTCTTTTTTGTCATTCCGTCTCCTGTGAGAGGCTCAATGATCTGCTACCTGTGTCTAACATCCATTTGGAATACATTAAAAAAGTTAAATAATTACCTAGCATTCTTTTTGAATACCCTCTTGCTAGAATTAATTTCTAATGGCCTGTCTCTATAACAAAAGTAAGTTAGTTTATTCAGTTTTGTTCAAAAAATGTACAGGAGGTATGTTTATCAACATTCTAGAACCCATAATACAAGTAATTATTTATTATATATATATATTTTGAGTCTAAGTAGTTGACTCTTCATACTAGGTAGTTCTAGAAAAAGTTTCCATTCTCAAACCCCAGAATTCGACATGAGACATCTCAATCGTAAGGCCGACTCCAGCAATAAATTTCTGAGTTATTTTTATATATTTTTATTGTAAAACAATTTTCCCAAAGGGTGCCCCTACAGATCCAAAAATAGATGAGAATTATCGATAAAAAAAAAACCTTTTGTTCATCCATACTTAGCTCTATTTTGTTACCAAATAATATCCCTTATCACTTACTAGTGTTTTTTCTACTTTTCGCTAACACTGCTAAATCTAACAAAATTACCTTACCCGACAATTGAACCCTGAACATTACAGATTGAACATTCATCATTTTTGCCGTCAGTAAACTACCGATACATATGTTTATCCCTACATTTAATAACCATCAAAACACATGAGTATCTCTTGTTTTAGTCATAAATATCTCATTTTTACGGCCCTCTCCCCACCCATTAAGTTTTTAAGTACACAATTATGTCATCTCGCACAACATTAAGTCCCAAATGAATTTTAAATTAACCAATAATTATTCCTTAGTTTATATTTGGTTTAATAATTTCTAATATTTTTAACTATTCATATATATGTATACCCGACTGTGCCAGCACCAGTTTTTTGAGACTTCATGTTACGACTAGCTTTTACCCGCGACTTCGTTAAAACACACTTAAGGCCTCTTTTTTCGTGCGGACATCCCCTTGGATACCTCCCCCGCCGAAGCCGGAATGGGAGGTTATGTCGGACTCGAACTGACTAAAACCGCACAAAGGCTGAGGGTCGTGGTGCTAGGCTGTCGATATAACCCTCGCACCCCGGCTGACCCAAGGCATTCTTACGGTCTGACCCTCCTCGGGAGGGAGGGCAACAGTGTCCCCGACTCGCTCCCGGAATGGGGAGGCACTTGTCAGTAATCTCAGTGATAATTTTTCCGCTTAAAGCAGCCGGGACGGTAGAAAAAGGTTCTTTTGAGTGACTCAGAATTCATACTTAACCCAGTAGTGCCCGAATTATTTTTTTTTTAAATTTCTACTGTTTAGTTAGTGAATATTGTTCATTTAGGGGTTGTTAATAAGGTGGAAAGAATATTTTTGTTTTAAATATGTGGGAAGATTGAAAAAAAACACGTGTCCATATGGCCACGCTAAGCACATATAGTAGCAAAAAGTACGGGAAGTTATAACGGATAAATTTTATCCTGCAGTAGATAGTTGATAAAGAAAACATAATTTGTGAAAAGACAATACATGTTTATTATTTTTGGTGATATGCAGCAAAACATGGTACACAAAGGCCGACGTCGCACTTCATACATTCCGTTCTAACCGAGGAATTTTTGGCCTTACAGTTAGGACCGACACATCGCCTCTTCTTTGAGCACTTTCTAACATAGTGATTCAGACCATCAAATCGTCCTGAATCAGCTAATTTGGACGTTGATGGTCTTCCTGCGCCTTTGGGTGCTACACCATAAGTTTTGAGGTACGACAGAACAATTTCCCTCCGAAATTCCAGCTGCGGTATTTTGTTGGTTTTCATTTGAAGTTGCCAAGCATTATGTACACAGGTATCAAGCATCCAAGTAATTAGTGACCAATACCACTTCTTTCCTCTGATATGTATTCTATACATATTTACATTCTCGTCCATCCTATCAACCCCACCCATATATCTATTATATTCTCCCACAAGAAATGGTCGTGGTACTTGAATTGAAGCCTTTTCTTTTTGAGAGAAACGTTTTACCATAGACAATGGTTGTACGCCCAAATTATTCGATGCGATAGACACTATGGAATTATCCATCCATTTTGCCACAATCACTCCATCTTCCTTGCTAATTGCTGATTCATAGTAGCCCCTTTCTTTTTTTCTCATCATTTTATTAGTAGTCAACTTCTGACATTTCTGCAGGCGGTTTTCTCGTACCGTGCCTGTAGCTCCATAACCTAGTTGTCTGAAGTAGTTTAGGAGGTTCAAGCTAGTAAACAGATTATCGAAGAAAAAATGGTAAGGCATTCTCTTTTTTTCATCAGGAAGATTGTCAATAAGCATTAGGAGAGGAGCAGCACATTTGCCAAAATGTTGTTCATATGCCGAATTGGCGTTTGGTGCTTTACCTTGATATACCTCAAAATTGATAAGGTAACCACTTGGAGTACATAGGCTCCATATCTTGTAGCCAAAACGAATGGGTTTCCCTCTAATAAATTGCTTACAGGAATGCTGGCCATAATATTTTACCATAGTTTCATCAAAGGATAAATTTTGTTCAGGCACGAAATATTTCTTAAAATTTGCGTTTATTTTTATCATAAGTGGGCGCAACTTCCACATTTTGTCATTGACATCCATTTCACTATTATCCACGCAGTGAATAAATCGCATTATCTCCTCGAATCTGTTCCGGCGCATAGCATTACAAATAAGCTCGTTGCGGGTATCTATTTCCATGCTCCAATAAAGTCGTCTGTTAGCAGTAGGGGAATACCCACTCAAAATAAGTATAGCAAAAAAGCATCGCATTTCAACAGCAGTTATCTTAGGATCAGGGCAGTTTTTCCATAAGGCATAGCGATTTGATTGCAGAACAAACATGTCAATAATGTCGTCATCGATAAACAGCTCAAATAAATTGACAGCAGATTGTCCAGTATTAGCAGAAGCTACCTCAGGAAAAGACCCCAAGAAAGGTTCTAAATCTCCATCGATCCATGTTCTCGCCCTTCTACCACATAGATCGTCAAAGCGAGGAGCGTTGCAATTAGAAGCTTGGTGTGATCGGTCAAACCTTACCTCAGCTTCAGCTGTTAACTGACGAGCGTTCAAGTTCTCAGCCCTTCCACCACAATCTTCGTCAGCTGAATCTTCGTCTGTCAAAACAGCTGGATCTGGAGGCGCAATGTAAATTGACTCCGGTATCGGTGCACCACTATCTCCTTCCTCATCCTCAAGTAACAAATCTAACACTTCATTTAGCGTCCCGGCTCCCTCGTACCGATCAAAATCGAAGAATCTAAAAGTGAAAAATAATTCACTATAATGACATGCTTAGTGCTTAGCGTGGCCATATGGACACACTAAGTTTCGAGGTATAAATACAATGCTAAAATGAAACTAAACTATAATTTATCTATTCAAACATGTAAATAAACTATTTTAGAATAATATTACACGAAAATAACATAAATAAATGAAATAATTTAGAAATAATTGTACTTACTCTCGTCGCGAGTCCATTTTTTTCGTCCGAATTGACATTGGTGACAAATGAATGAATATTCCCGCCAATCTATGTTTGTAAATGACACGCCAGTGACACATGATAAAACTTTGACATTTGATAGTAAAGTGTGACCAGTAAATTTTTCAAAATCAAATAAAGCAACAGTGTATTAACGTTTTTATTTCAACCCTATTTTTGTGTCCATATGGCCACGCTGGGCATTACTGGGTTAAGACCACACACATTGTTTGACAACCCTAACCGGTTATACAAAAACCCGCATGTGCAATTAAAAATACTTTTTTGTAGGGCAAGTCGATCGTGGATTAAGTTCGATCGATCATAATCAAAGTGTTCATAAGAGTCACGACAGTGACTACGTGTATGCCTCGTGACATATATCTTGAACCGAAGTTGTGAGAGAAACAAGATTTTGGCGCGCGTGAATTATTTTGGAATTATCTATGTTTGGTTAATTTGAAACTCGTCCATCGCCGTAGCACCCGATGCTATCCTGCTGTAAAGTCACATGTATTGCGATTGCTATTGGTCCAAGATATATGTGCCTCTCCACTACTTCGATGACATCCTAGAAATGTGCCCCTCTAGACAATTGGCAATTCGCTAGCCGGCGTATCGTGGAATAGAATGACAAAATGTATGAGATTTGACGTTTATTGTTGTCATTTGTCAACGAATGTCACAAACGTCAAATCCCATACATATGTCATTCTATTCCATAATACGCCGGCCAGCGAATTGCCACTTGTCTAGGTGCGCTGATAAGATAACCGTCAAGAACAACCTTTCAAAAGCAATACGTTATTTATACTATTAAAAAAAGTATCTACAATGACAAAAACGTAACAGAAAAGAAATTATACTTACACCTGCCGAAACACACGCAACTCGATACAACTGTATCGATAATCGGGCATTTAATAATCCACATCACTATCGTGATAACAGTACGTTAGTGATGTCCTTTTATCGTGAGTGAAATTGAAAATTATCATTTTGTTGAATTGACGTTTATTGGTTCTGATAGCCGTTATTTTGTCGTGCCTTTTACCGATTGAATTGTTTTTTTTGAGTGAATTGGAAGGTGACATTAAGATTACCTGTCTACCATTAATATTGTAAGTAATTGCTTTAGGATTATGACTGATTACTTATTTCTATTTAGATTGGAGATAAACAACAACATCTTTACAATATATTATTTCAATCTTACTTAACTTTCATTGCGTGAATCGAACTCGGACCGTTGTCACCTGTCATTAATAGTAAGATAAGTGTTAAATCTAACAATTAAACGCATCCTTTACCTACAAGAAGGCATATTGTTTTGCCCAGTTAGACCAAGTAACACTAGTAATTTCTGTACCACATACTATTTGTGAAATTGAAGCATTGATATGCACAGAAATCAATAAAAAAACACTCAACTCAAACAATCCTATCAAAGCAAATAGTCCACTAGCATCGATCGCTTTTGAACTTCATTCAATAAAACGACACTCGTTTTAAACCAATACGACAAAAGGGCACTTAGCACACGTCCGAAAACCGCTCCGCTTAAAAAGTGAAAACAAAACGCATCAATCAAAGAAGAGAAATGAAATAATCGAATTGTTGAACGAGCGTAGTTCAAAGAGCACAAACGAAGAACCGCAACAGATTTAAAAAGGTAAAAAAAAATTTGGAACATGACTAATATCTGG
This sequence comes from Eilema sororculum, assembly GCA_914829495.1. NCBI lineage: Eukaryota > Metazoa > Arthropoda > Insecta > Lepidoptera > Erebidae > Eilema > Eilema sororculum. The sequence continues at coordinate 19,687,674 of OU618536.1, forward strand.
CGCGAAGTTCAGTGTCGATAACTGGAACAAAAGGAAACGGAAGGGGAAGGCATTCAGGAATGGAACGGAATTGATTCCTTTTTAAAAATTTGAAGTCATCAACGGAATGGTCTACTTATTTTTGAAATTAGAAACTTGTATCGTGGCAAGATACTTACATAAAATTATTACTTGCTTTTTTCTCGATTGACTAAACTAATCCCGAGTTTTCTTCGCTGAGCCATTGCATGTGAATAAATAATTAGGTTAGAGAAGTTAAAAAAACGGCGAACTAAAAGGCATCGATTGAATGGGAACTAGCGAACTTTTCTGTCACGAAACAGAACGTTTTCGATGCACGATAGATTTTTACTGCTCGGCTTTTGTTCCCCGCCAAAATTTATTTACATCTCAAGCTTTAACATACACACGAAAATAAACTCTATCCACTTCTAATAAAGGCCATAAGGGTGGAAAAGGTGGTTGTTTATCGGTAATACGATTTCTTCGATGTATTTTAGAATTTGAGGGTATTTTTTATTTACTACAGTGATAAAAATGTTTGCGGCCGTGTTTTCGTTTGGATATATTGTTGAGTGTAGTCTTTGGATAGTCGTAAAATAGTTTTTAATGGTTTAGTAAATCATTATAATGATTATAGGTAAGGTATACTCTGTGTAGTATGAAGGAAGAAAGTATTTTAGGAACGATTTTGATAATAGATATTAAAATAAACGGCAGTTAATTTATTTTATTCCTTCTTAATGGGACTTTAATGGAGCTTTTATCTTGTCTTAAAACATAAATCGACTATTTAAGATCTAGCATCGTTCCTTTATTTTCGAAATTCAGAAATCGAAACGAATACAGTACAATTCTAACCTCAAACTATACTTTCAATTACCCGCCAATTTCGTCCACAAGTACCTACACGACACAAAACACTTAACAACACGACACAATTTACAATTCTAATTCACAGTTAATTTATATTATATTCTAAGGTATACATATTTTAGAATTTTGTCGAAAAATAAAGTTGTTAGAAGTCATTGTAGTAGGGGACCGAACGGGCGGGCGGCACGCGAGAGATCACTATCGATGACAAACTTACCGATATCTATCGAACAATCGATCGAACAATTAAAACAATCCTTATTTCTATACGAATTAGGTCTGCAAGAAAAACTTACATGTTCAAACTGAAAACGTAGTAGTTCGAATTTCAAATCGCCCTCAGCGTTAGATTTAATTTTTTTTCTTGTCAAATTAATTCAAATTGTCTTTTTTTTTAACAGAAGCAGGGAATGCTTTTCTATTGAGACATAAAAATTTAAATATTGATGTATATCGAAAATAATCAAAAATACCACATTGCATCTGTTGTCATGTGCATAAAGTACCTAAAACAAGAGTATAACCAATATTTCCGTGATCTGAAGGAGGCCGCCACTTCCCTTCGATAATGTCTAATCATGCTAAATTGTCTTTGATTTGCATTGAACAAGAGTTATGCATTTGACAGTGACAACTGTAGTTCCTATTTTCACCATTTCAATCATTGATTTTTTATACTTTCACTATTGTGATAATTTATTTTGGTAGTTTTCTAGTACACGTTTTTTTGAAAGTAACCCTTCTGTGACTTGTTAGTGGCACAAACTCAACAATACGTAGGGGCATTGCTAATAACTAGCTTATCTATACCATCTGACCTCCCCTACTAATGAATATTAACTAATATGAATGTCAGTGTAAATGGATTTGTATAGCTCTCGATGACTCATTTTACAATATTGGGGAAATCTATTAATTACTCACTTACCATCTTCCTATTCCTACTCCACAACTTGATTTGCTAGGTAAATGTTTATTATTCTAAGTTAAAAGAGCTTGACTCAAATTCCAATGACCCAAAACAAAAGTTAAACTAAAAACAAAAAAAAAGTATTCTCTATTCAGGCACAAATCACACTCGTGCGGCCTAGTATCGTTCCGCTTAGTCACTAATTAACATCAGCATTCGATTCGTAAAATCGACTAATCGATTCAAGGCGTGTGCTGTTCGTGCGGGTGTGTAATCCTGTTTGCATATCGGCCAGCACGAAACTCCCGCACTTATCATGTTTATTGATTGACACGCCAGTAACTCAGCGTACCAACCCCACCGGCCAACTTGGACGTACAATTCTTTAGGCTTAAGCGAGAAGAATAAAGAAAATAATCGATTATTTTGAAGTCTTTTAGTCGAATTTTCAATTTTATGACGATATAGTCGAATAATAAATTATAATATTATAACACAAATTACGTACATACCTACAGATAAAATCGCTCATGTGCGAATCGAACTTGGCCACGAAGCATTTCGGTATCATTATCTAATTTTAGTATTTGTTGTTGTAGCGGCAACAGATACATAACAAATACATAATTATGTAAAAAATTCAACTGTCCTATCATGGATCATGAGTTGTAGACTGCTGACAGACACGCAGAAGAACAGAAGAGTTTAGGGCAGGAGAGCATGGGATCCAAAAAATAACAAAGAAATAAATCAGAATAAATAGAGTTTCATAAAATTAACACCTTCACAAATTAGACTAAATTATTCTTGTAACATATTAGTGTAACAATAGTTGCCAGATCTAAATATTTCCTTGTAAAAATTAAACTTCTTCGCTACAGTTCGTGTCTTAGAGCCTACAAATTCACAGGTAGCCAGTTTACGGGCTTTGTTTGGGTGGCGATAAGTTTTTTACATGTTTTATTGTACTATTTATTATAACATGAACTAAATAAAAGAAACAAACAACTTTTGTAAGAGGTTACTTACTAAACATTTTCCCGCGGAAACAAAAACGTACATTTTGATTCTTTTTATAAATAGGTTAGTACATAATTCTCCCATTTAGGACTTCTTTTTTTAATTCTACATAGTCGATTGAAGTCGAATGAAGAACGTTCGATTACGAGTAGAGGATTCTATGTGCTTTTTATACTCTTTGGCAGTATCACATTAGTTCCGATGTTACATTTGAGACACAATAATTGAGAGTTAATTAGTAGCTACACCGATGAAAAATCGTTCGATTTTCGCCATAGAGCAAAACACCCTAAAAATAACATAAGCCTTTGTATTGTTACTAACGACTTCTGGTCATTGGCAGACATCCCATTTTTCATAATTTTCCTCCAATCTTTTATATTTCACAATCGTCTAGCGATTGTTCTTTTCGATTCACAAACCTGTCAATTTACTTTTTCGTAAGCTATCGCTTTGATCAAACTCGCAACCAAATTAGTTTCGACACGAAAACCGAGTGGCCGATTGTCTGCAGACAATAGAATCGATGTAAAACGTTCCCCTTTCAATCGCCTTTTTCTTTTTCAGGCTGAACAGCAACAATAAGAAAGAAAAAGTAAAAAGACACGCGACGAAAGAACTGTAGATTACAGTTGAAAACGTTTTCGAATGAAGAATCGACTAGTTCTACATTTTTTGAATGTAGAATGAGTTGTAATGCGCTTTTGTGGTTGAGTGCACGGCGGGATATGGTCAGTATGAGCCGGGCGTGAGACTCGGACGGATGCACCCCACGGGCGCGGCCAGCCTGCCCGCCGCACCAGAGGCGGAGGTGCAAGCTATGCACTCGATGGACTGGCTCTTCAAGAAAGAGAGAATATATCTACTCGCGCAGTTCTGGCAACAGGTAAGAATATACCCAAGACGATAATTACGGCACTAAATAATTGTAATTCTTCTAAAAATGAATGTTGCCACAGAAAATAAAATGTACCTACACTACATTTCAAAATACAATTATGTTAATCCGCATAACCCTGCGGTCGCCGCGCGGGGTCACAATACATATGCTCAAGTATTTGCAGCCGATAACAATACTCTAACAAAATCAATTAATAGTTCGGCATTAGCTGCAATTAACCTGCCGCCCGCCACCCGACCCCGATCGAGATTATTGCTACTATTGTTTCGTATGGTAATTGTAGTGATTTTACGACTCGTAGCTAACATTAGTATACCCTGTTGTCTTGTCTGACTATTAACGGAAAACTGTTGACTGACTAGGTAACTCATTAATGGAATTAATGACAAAACTGGTTATTTAGAATATAATGGCAGTAGCAATGCTTAAGATTTTATCAAATCGTAAGTATATAAATATTTACATATGTGGTCATTTATCCTTTAAATTATTTAGTTAATTTGCTTATCGACATCATTTGAAATGGACGTTGAATTAACTGTAGGCACTTATTTTATTAAAAAAAAATAGATATACCTACGTTTAAAATTAGTACACATTCCTTCTTAAGTGCCACAAATGAGCTGACACAGTAGTATGCCGTTGAAGGCCTTCCAGGAGGCAATTGCATTCACTAATAATAATAATAACACTAACACTGTACTTCTTTGACACGCATTGTGAGGAGGTTCCTCTCTCAGGAACCCTAACCACCTTGGCGTAGCTTGGTCCTGTACCCGATGCCGGTAGGGTATTAATTTAAATAGATATTTTTATATGTATTTAAAAATACAATTTACATATTTTTTGTAAATGAATAAAGAGGAACAATATTATTAAGTTCTTTTTTATAACTAGAAATCGAACTGAATCGTATACCTACGTCATTCAATTTCAATTGCAAGGTAAATACAGCATAATATATTTTATTCTGTAAAATGATAATAACATATAAAAAAGTATATTACACCAAATATATTATTGCAAATACAACGTCTATAAAAACTCTACAGTGGTTGTACAATTATAGCAATACAATATGTAGTTAGTATCAAGTAATACCTGTCTGATCCAACCTATTGCGATACTTCATAGATCAGTATCGTCAATAGTAAGGCCACAGGATGTTGCGAAGAAGGAAACTAGTTATTGTTCACGCTGATGAGTCGAAAACGTATTATGTTAATGAATTAATAAAGTAATAAATATTATACAATAATGGGTTTATGTTAAACGACTATTTAATTAAGTATTGTTAAAAAATAATTTGTTAAAGTATAGCTATAGACGATTGGAGGGTTAATTTTTATTGTATTATTATTGTGATAATTACTTATCCTTTGTAAGTAATCATTAATTATTCTGTCTAAATAATTAATGATTACTTACAAAGGATAAGTTTTAAAATTGTTTACTTTTACGACGAATTTTCAGTCTGGCAAAGAGTCTCAGCAAAGAGTCTGCTATTTGCTGAGATTCTTTGCCAGACTGAAAATGTCTAAAAAAATCTCTGTACAGAACTACCAGAGAAAAGCCTGCCAACTCTGGCGCGGCGATAGGCGAAGTTAAAATAAAACCGTTTCGTCTATGGTCAGAAAAAAAAACAAAATGTATAAATATAACGCTCCTTTATATTTCTTTTGTATTACTTTGTTTTAAGATTTTGCCGTATACCTACCTAACCAAAATATGGAAAAAAATGCGCTGTGTTTTTAAATAAAACATATATCATCTTTCTTCTTTCTTTCTTCTTAAAAATACCTACTTATATAAGGAATCAAACCTGGGGTAGCATACAATAATCACACTCAATACCGCTGTGCAAATCCTCAAATTTCCTGTCGAGAATAAACAAGAAGATATTATAGCTAATGGAGTCTGATCTATGACACGGTATGCAATGTCGAACCATTCAATAATGGCGCGTCACATTATCGTCTAATGTGTGTAATATTGAATAATAACGCCGATCTTGTATGTGACACACGTACGAATTACCATCTAATATGGCGGATATTGTAGACGAACAATGTTTAGTTGAATATTGTTAGGTGTGGATTGATAGTTAGTTGACAGAAAGAAAGAGGAATCAAAGATGTTTTACCACTTATGGACAATTTTTGTTAGAAGCGTTAAATGTTTGCCTTAAAATAAGGAAAATAATTGTTAAGCAAATAAAAGTACTGATCACAAGATAAATATTTTAAACATATCTTAAAGAACTTCAATACTATTACGACTTTGACCTGGAGGTTATATACAACTATTAAAAATGTCATTGAGTATGGAAGAAAACAGAAAAAGGCATGCTGAGCTGATTTGAGCACGTAAAATTAATGAATAGGTATAAAATTTTATAATATTCCAAATATTCTGAGCTCTATATTCAGTAGAGATATAAAACAATATTTTGACTTATAAATATTTATGCCATAATAAAACTTCGTACTTCGACATCGTTAAAAACAATATATCGAAAATAGAAATTCAACTATCACATTCCAAATACAAATTACAAAATAGGCGGCCAGCGACCCGTTCTGAAATTAAATCAATAAAATTTTCACTATTGGAATACAGACTCCGGATTTAAATACAAGCATTTTAAGACAAATTACGAACAATAGAGTATGATATTAAACTGTACGATAAATAAATATTCATTCTTGTTCAGGGAACACTGCGAGCGCGCTCCGCCGATTCGTCCAACAGATACACAACACATTTGAATGCTAGACCCCGATACTATTGTTAGTATTACTTCCAAGCCCTAACATTGATTAAAAGCATATTTACATATAAAATTTGCATACCTCGTGCCTCGAATTGCACTTATCGATTAGAACTTTGCAAGGACATTTTGTTTTAATTTCGTAGTTAATTTTATTATGTTTCTCGACTAGTTTGCATATAAATATGGTGGTGTTCGCGTGTTTGTATAATATGTCACTGCATATTACGGGTATTTCAGTCGGTTGTATCATTAATATGGATTTGTAGAAAGTTGGACCTTGTGCAACTTATTAACTCTTATGCAAGAGGTCACTTTTTATAGACATTGTTATAATACAATGTTGCTAGCTTAATACCAATCTCAATATTACTTCGTTTACTCACGCTTGTAAATCTTCGAAGGGGTTAGCAGAAGCATATGAACACCTATATTTCGCCAACTATGAGTTTCAGGCATTGTCATGGGATGTACACCTACCTATGTTTACTGTCGGATAGAGAACATCCTTATCCCTTAGTAGTCTTCTACAATACCCAAGAAGTCGTAAAAGGAGCTTTTGCTAGATACTAAGAGAAAAAACAGAAACTAATCGAATTACTAACTACTTAAAACTGGTGGCAAAACGCTTAAGCGTCACGCTTACTCTTCACACAAACTCGCTACTGCCTGTCAGTGAGACCGTGGCTCATAACCATCATAAGGCCACTTAACACACATTAAAATAAAACTGAAATTAACTCCAAATCAATTTTTCTAATATTATAGTAAGGTCTATCGTAAAGTAATGAAAGTAAATAGATTTATGATTAAAGCTGTAATTAATATTGCCGTCGTTAAAATTTTCTTTCAATCGCTTTTATAGTTCAATTTAGTGATGGGATGATGGTATCTTATATTTGCAAACTTGTTTCATAAAACGAGTAATTCATAATTTGATACATTCATAAATAGAACGTATGATATTTTCTCATTATATTACCAATTTGGCGAAGCTATCATTTACAAAATTACAGAGTTATAAACTTTACACGACTTCTTGTTCTCCTTTCTATATCCGTCACTAATCCGAGCCATGCAATCAAGTGCGAGTCAATAAAATTTTCAATTGCTGTTTTCTATGGTCCAGAATACCCGATAGTGTACAATCCTTCGTCATTTGAGGGTTATAAAAGATGGAGGACTATTATCAAAACCAATAGCTGTATTCGTATAATTGTCGATGAGCCACCCAGGCAGCGGAAAGCCTCGGTGCTGGAAGTAAACTGAAATATTTCAAATTTCGAATATAGTTTTGGCGCGCTTGCCAAATTTGACGTTTTTAGTAGACTATAAATATTTGACACTCTACTATTTAAAATTATGAATTCTACTATGTATTTAAAATTTCATATTTGCTGTGAAAGATTTGTATTGTATTTCACATTCTCGTGAACATAAAATTTATTCAGCCTTTTTAACAAGTATTACCAAATAAGCACGTGGTTCTCTCAAAAGTTTTCTAATAAATCAAAATAATTTTTTTAGTTAGTTTTAATTGAATGTCTGAATAAATATTAAACTGATACATCATGAACACGAATAGTTTTTTCTGGGGAAATATGGAATATTATTTCAATAATTGCAAATATTTTTAGAAGTCATCATTGTTTTTTCGGAGTCATGTGTTACCCGGTCAAAGTCTTTTGCTCAGATTACAAAGATTACATTTGAAGGAGGTAGTATTCCGAAGAGGTTGTTAATAAAACCACAGAATAACTAACAATTAACATCAATAAAATCCTACTGCTGTGCATCGTTTTATTGTCACTGTAATTGAATAACGTAAAGATTCATTCATTCAACGTTCCGAGCATAAAAGCGGTCGATAAAAATAATATTTACAATACTTGATAAAGAAGCGAAATTAATTACAACTATTACTATTATTGAATTGTGAATAATAAAAATTATTTGAATGCCAGTCTCGGTTGTAATCAAAGCTAGCACTTATTTGTTACCTTTTCAATATTGACTGTAGCTGTTTATATTGACTTCTATGAGAGGGCCTGCTGTTTGACCCCTAAAACCGTGAAAAAGGCATGTGACAAAGTCTATCTGTCAAACACAAAACTGGTGCACAGCAACGAGACTCATCGACTTCCAGAATAACTTTAAATTTAAAATTTTAAACTTCGAACATCTCATCCCGAACGTTAATTAGTGCTGGCCAAGAACGTCCCCGCAAACATTCGAATTTCGACGCTGTAATTAATCGACTCGATTCATCGGCCGATCGTATCGGTTTGGATCGTAAAAAGAGCATTTCCCTACGACTTCCAAGTGGAATGCAATTGGTTCCCACAACCTTGATGCCCCGAAGAATGTGTCCTGTGTCCCGCTTAGAGCAAAAAATTGCGCGGTTTCCCATGCATACGTCAGTTCTGGGTCGAATAGTGACGCCAGCAAGGACGTAGACATACTGAGCTCTTAGGGTGTATTTTAAGATACCTTTGTATATTTATCTGATAACCAATTATCATACAAAAACAAAACACCCCAAGTCTCCAAAATCGAGGAATTTTGCGGCGCGAATGTGGTTCAAACAAGAACTGTAACCTGTATTTAAAAATCGATTGCAACCAAAAAATTGTCACTGACAAATGATTCGAACGCCTTGCGGTTGAAATTACGAATTCAAATCTTCGAATTTTCAACAAAAACCGCCATTAACCGTCGGTTGTTACCTTTTTTCGACTGTCAATGATTTTTGGGGCTAATCGTATTTTTTGCCGATTCGTTCAAGGCTAATCGATGTATCGAGCTCACTAATTCAATTTGTGCCCCTCCCCCTGTATCTATTTGTAGGCGTGACCTATCGATCCTCTCTAGCTTGATCATTACTCCAAACTAAACTAATCAACTCGGAGCAACTGCAGTTGGACACTTTCCAATTTCAAATCGCCTACGTACCAATTTTTTACATTTAAATGATTCTAGCTACGCGAAACTGATCATTTACACCACGAAGATCCTATGTACTAATAAGTAGGTACAGCCTTATGACGTCATATCTGGATAATTTAATAAACATCCAAAAAAACTAAAGAATCGATTGTGGTTGATGGCCGGCCGCACGAATCATCTGTGGAACATTCAAATCATCAAGCGCTGATGGTTTTTTAATGATATTTTTCACAATCGGCCCGATCATTGATGGTTATTAGGTATAGACGAATGCCTCGAGACATGAATGTTAAGTCTTCGACACAGTTAACACCGCCTTATAAGTGATACTTACACTAATTTCGCCTTTATTACAAGTGGATAAAAGACATTATCCAGTTCTGGTGGACAGTTATTACTGGTATTTCCATGTGGTCTCGGGTACTTCAGATGTGGTGGGAACGTCTCCAAAGGCCTGATGCGTCATACAAAATTATAAGAATTATAGAAATCGTACAAAATAGAAAACCATGCGTTGTTATTTTACATTTATATTGTCTAGGATATTAAACGTAGCACATTCAAAATTGAACACTTTTCTGGCCAGTGGTATATACGTATACCAGTTTAGAACTTTTTCTAAGTCAGCATTTTTGTAAAAGAAAAAAAAAACAAAACAAAAAAGTTGCAAATCGATACGTACTTAAACAATCGACTAAATTCTCAACAATAGCAAACACGGGTAGCATCCCGACGGGGCGCAGTGGAGTACTCATTAACATAATCTTAACCGCTTTCAACTGGTTCCAACTAATTTCCCACTCGCCGCTCGCGTGTTTAGTCGAGTCTAGCACGAGTGTTTGTAAATACTGGCATGAATGGGAGCCATCGACACGTTTCAATTGGGAATACACCTCTATGGCGTAGCGTAGAACATTTAAATGAATGCACATCACTATTGATTACATTATGAATGAGTTAAATAGAGATGGTCAATTAGTGTTTTTAATAGATTGTAAGTCGAGTCGATATCGACAGTTATCGATATGATCACATAATAATATTCGGTTGAAGTGTGTCTACATTATTTTTTGATAAATTTAACACCAAGTTTTTGGTATAATTGTTTTAAATCATATAAATGAACTGTTGGAAGAGAAATAAATAAACTTAACAAAATAGTATTTATAATATTCTGTTGTTTTGATTTCAGATTCATTAAACTGTTGAACAGTTCGATGTTATTTACAACACTGTTATAACTATGTCTAAAAATACTATAGAATGTTGCAAATGTTTACATAAGCCAGTATGTTAGTAAAATTAGAAATTCAAATTTCGCGTTCGAATTTCATCGATGCTGAACGTCAAATTTTGATTTTAAATTTCGAATTTTATCGATGACATTCGAAATCAAATCGATATTAATTGTCCTTACTAGAGATAAAAATATATACTTATGTAAAATGAATACAATATTGTAGGATATTTTACACAGCTCTATCTAAACCTGAAGTAAACCTAACTTAATTAACTTGTGTTATGGATTCTAGAAAAAGGATCAAGATACATTCATCTACGTCAAAATTAATTATATTAATTAATATACCTGCTATTTGTTACTAATACCTACCTACTTAGGTAAATTTATCTGGCCCTTGATTCCACTGTGGCACCGCAGTCACTGCAAATATTGACATCAAATTTTAGACTTTATTTCTATATCAAATAAATAGGGAAAAAGAATCTTCTCGGGCGGGACTCGAACCCGCAGTCTTTCCCTTACAGGGGGAATGCCTGACCAATTCGGCTACCGAGACACGCCCGATATGATTCAAATTTCCCACCTTATACGTCTTTAAGGCGACGTGGCGTCATCTACCGATTTTCTTACGAACTATCGGAATCAATGAATGATGTTACAATCATTTTTAAACATTGATTTTTTGATAACTGCGCCCAAACAATTGAAGGAATTTTTACAGCATTAAGTATGCTAACTATACAAATCAAATATATAAGGTGGGAAATTTGAATCATATCGGGCGTGTCTCGGTAGCCGAATTGGTCAGGCATTCCCCCTGTAAGGGAAAGACTGCGGGTTCGAGTCCCGCCCGAGAAGATTCTTTTTCCCTATTTATTTGATTTGTATAGTTAGCATACTTAATGCTGTAAAAATTCCTTCAATTGTTTGGGCGCAGTTATCAAAAAATCAATGTTTAAAAATGATTGTAACATCATTCATTGATTCCGATAGTTCGTAAGAAAATCGGTAGATGACGCCACGTCGCCTTAAAGACGTATAAGGTGGGAAATTTGAATCATATCGGGCGTGTCTCGGTAGCCGAATTGGTCAGGCATTCCCCCTGTAAGGGAAAGACTGCGGGTTCGAGTCCCGCCCGAGAAGATTCTTTTTCCCTATTTATTTGATTTGTATAGTTAGCATACTTAATGCTGTAAAAATTCCTTCAATTTATTTCTATACTTTATCAAATTACTATACTACTTTTTCAAATTAAATAAAAACAGTTTCATTACACTTTTTCGATTACTGTGCAAAAAGTCATTTAATTTTGAACTTTAACCGCATTGCTTTAAAGTCTATTATGAATTTTGCGGCCCTTTCGAAGCCCTGTTCACTTATAAGCTTACAGAATGACTTATTTCCACCGAATCACATAATAAGTATAAAAACATGATAGACTCTAGCATATAAGTATATTAAACTGTTAATCCATTATATAATAGGCATTTATTACTATTTCCGTTAATGGTCGTGTCAGTGCTAAACACCACGTAATGAACGGCCTATTGAGCGCTCTAACTGCCAAGTGTAGGACCTTGAACTACTTGCTACCTCTTTTGTGTGTGGGATTTGAAAAATGAATATTTTTATGTACTATCTATGAGTAATGAGTACTTAATAGATTTATGTGAGAAGCTCCGGAGGTTGCGGATGTATTGCCTTCAAACAACTGACGTATATTATTTTCATTTACAATAATAAGTTTAACAATGTCATTAATAACTATAAGAACATAGAATAATGAATAGTCTGTGACTTCAAACTTTAATACGTCATTACCACATTCGTAAAACATAACAATTTGAATTTAGAATGTCTCTGCATTCCAAATTCGAAATAAACACGACACGAATCAAAGATTTATTTGACGAATACGTTCGAAATTCGAATGAAGAATTGTTGACGTGCGTTCAGTTGTTTTATTGACATTTAGTATAATTAGGCAGGTACTAGGCAAAGATTAGGTAAACGATAAATATCGCAATATTCGTGATGCTGTATATTTTAATAACGTGCAAACGCAATAGTTATTTTATTGATATAAAAACTGTTTTTTTTTTACTTACAGAACAATACTTCTCAAATTATATTTATTGATTAAGAGGACGCTCGCGACTGCGAACACATCAATCGCGTTCAATTTGTACATAATAATATCTGATTCTGATCCATCAATTCTACAGATAGATATTGCGTTAAACACAAGCTGTTCAATATTCGTTATTTTTATTAAGGAATCGATAGTTGTCTCGATTAATCACAGTATCGACAAACGCATCGAGTAACGGGTATAAATAGCTGGTACAGGTGATTTAAGACGCCATTATAGTAAGTGACAGCATAGTGATGTCGCACAAACTTAAATCGTTAATTGGGTACTCTTTAACCCTAAAATAACCAATCGTAAAGTTTTATGTGTAGAGTGCCTTTAGATATCGAGCGGTGATAAATATGAAGCTAATGCCTGATAATTTAAAGGTTTTCATTAGAAATCGTATAAACGATCGCCCATATATCACTATCGGAGGAAATACTATGATTTGAGCTTCTAGAGTAATCTTCGATTCGATTAGATTAATAATAATAAATTATTCACTAATCTATTTATTGAGTACCGCATTAATGGTATCTTCGTGCAAGTGCAAGCAGTAAATTTTATTGCTTGCACTTGTCCGAAGTTTTATCGCAATCAGATAAACGGTACGTCAATAAATAAACAGTAAATACTGATCAAAAAGGGCAATATAATTTAGAATATTCACAAAATTAAACGTTGATAACCTAAACCTTTTCACTAGAAATCCTAGCATTAGGCAAATACCGACAACTTACCTAAGCGAGAACAATTTATACATCGTTGTGTAAAATACCTACCATACAACAGTTTCATTCACAAATATACTTGCTATGCGATTTTGAACTCTATTGCGATGTGAATAAAAATATTTGATGATTTTTGTGAGTGAAAGAATGAGTCCAACTGAAATGTCATTCATGTTTGACAGATTGCTATCGAACTGCAAAATGTTGCCACGTACAGACAGAAAAAAAACAACCACAAAGGTTTATTGTTTATGAAAAGATTTATAGATTCGACCATAATCTTTATAGAAAATCTAAGGAAAACAATAGTCAAAGAGTAAAAACTGTTTAGGTTTTGTTAAATCCATATCCATACTAATATTATAAATGCGAAAGTAACTCTGTCTGTCTGTCTGTCTGTATGTTACGCTTTCACGCTTAAACCACTGAACCGATTTTGATGAAATTTGGTATAGGGGTAGATTAGACCATGAGAAAGGACATAGGCTATATTGGTCGCGATAACCGACATCCGCGCGGGCGGAGCCGCGGGCAAAAGCTAGTTATAAATGAATCAATTGTTTGAGAAACTGTGGAGAAAAGAGTTCATGAAGTTTTTGATCAGAAAATATTAATATTCCACGAGAAAAAGGTAACTAAACAGATGACCCGTCGGACAGCAACTTACATTGTAAAGTTCTGTTTATGAAAGTGGTTACGAAATATATCGACAACATTGAAATAGAAGCAATGATTTACGAAAGTTACGAAACATACTTGGTTAACAAAACTGTCCTGTGGACAGTTGCCAATAAAGAGCTGACAATAATCACTGTTTATTCCAGGAAGAATATTGTTATTGGCTTATTATACAATCATTTTCTTTGATATTTATGGCTCTGGCTACGTGCTGGATTCCAAACTACCTATTTATTGAATATTGGCGGACATGAAAGAGATTAACACAGAGTTAGGAAACTGTTGGATAATCCGTGGCGTGAAATATTGTAATATCTCTTCATTTTGTAACAACAACATTTTGCTTTAAGCCATATCTGCGCGTTCATGTTTTATTGGCAGTCACCAATTTTTATTTGCAGCTCTCACGCGTAACACAACTACCTTTTACTGGGATGAAAAGTTCTATTCCAGATTTAGCCTATGTCATATTCCAGATTTTGCCCCACCTGGGTTCTAAGTTTCAGATTAGTCAGTTTAATTTAGAGCCCGGGGTTCAATTGGGTTTTTGCTCCTGTAATTCGTGAGGTCTTCAGCATTCCTGATAGTTAGACCATTGCAATTTGATAGTAAAATCCATGGGAACATAATCATAACAAAAAGTGCCGTTTAGGAACGTAGGACTCTACTAGTGAAAAATTTTGAGACATTTGAATCAGCTTTTGAACTGACTTCCGTAATTATACTACCTAATTTCAGTCAAAACAAACTAATGTCTAGCCAGATACTATTTTCATTATCAAGATTGAGACCTTTTACGCCATTTCCATTCTCTTTAACGAAGAGATAGTCACGAAACTGTCTAATAAAAAGCTATAATATTAAATATTATTTTAATTACTGGATCTAAGAACATCGCCAACAAAAATCTACTATTTGTATCAAGTAGCGAGACTTTCGCGCGTCCGATGCAGACTGTATTCTATAAAGACGACCATTGTTCGCAGTGATATGCATCGAAGTTAGAATTGATCGCTACCACTGTGAGAAATGACTTCGTAACACTGGTCCTGAAGCAGACATTGCTAATATACCATCTTGCAAAGAAATTGTATTGGATGTAGAAGTGATGACCATAATAATAGAAGATAGAATCCGTTCAAAAGTTTAAATGAGTGGCATTCGCGTAAACTTTGGAAAATATCATCTATAGGTAGTAAGAATTTTAGATACTACAAGCCATGATCAATTTTATCGATCGCTTTTGCAGAAAAAAAAACTAAGACTAATTTTACGTCCTCCAAAATTGGTCGACAAGTACTTATTTGATTGTAACATGAACGAATTAGCTTTAAAACAGGACCAACTGTTAACAAACGATTCAAAAACAACAAAGATAGACTTAAATAAATAAGTAGTAATACTTGATTTCATATTAATTTGATCAAAACCAACGCTTTTGCATTGTACTTTTGCAGAAAGTAAGTAGAAACAAAATTAATAATATACCATGTCAGAGAAACGGGGTCAGTAATAGTGGACTCGATTTGTTGATACCCCAGGACAGAGTCAAACCACGAGAATTACATTCCGCCATTGTTATTTAGTATGTATCTGATATTGCAGTCGAAATGGCTATGTCATATCTCTTTGGTTTATTATTCTTTATTTAAACAATTAAATAATTATAATGAATTTAGAAAATGAAGTTTGTGTCATTTCTGGGTTTTCCTGCACTTGTGTTTACCTATTGGAATTTCCAAAAACAAAGAATAATTTTATCAATGATTTCTACGAATCCTACTAGACAAGCGCGAAACAAAAATTATGAATAAGTAAATATAATTTGAAACTAACTGACCTTTCAGGCTTCACACGGGGAAAATTTGTAAATAAAAACCGGCCGAGTTCAATAACTGTAGGTATCTAACAACTTTACCTTTAATCTTCATGCAAGTGCAAGCAATAACTCAGTAAAGTTTTATCGCAATAGGATTAATGGTAAGACAATATATATAAAGATGAACAAGCAAGCGTTGATTTTTATTATGTAAGATATTGATGAAGGACCACGTCAGCACACTTTAAAGACAATTATAATAAACATAAAAAACAAACGCATTTCATAATCTCCGCGCAATTTTTCACAGCACCATTGGCGCCTCCCGGCAGCCGTTCGAAAATCGAAAACATTTCAAATTTAGAACACCCCGCCCGTGTTCGAACTCTTTCAAAATACGCACGGGAATCGAAAACAGCGATTAGTTTTAAATGTCGCCGTTCGAACTTTTAAAAATATGTCGTATTCTTAATTTTAAATATAAACCGGCGAACGCGTTCTATTTCGTCGCCACTTTACGATGTTTGTCAGTTTAATGATTTTCGTTACGAAACATTTCGAGATTGGTAATATTAAATTTATTTGCGCTTTTAATTTTTTTTTCTTTTTGTTTTTATGGGTGTGGGTGAGGGGTTATTTTTGTGTATTCTGAGTTAGTGATGGGCGATGATCGTAACTAAGATGGTGTATCATTAAAGTAACTCATTTTAATGATTGACTAACAAAATTTTATATGTTCTATAATTTAAAATGAAAGCTCTGGTGAATATTTCATGATGTAGAACTTGGAACGGGTTAATCTGATCAAATTTTTAGGACACCATAAAGCCGCTACAGGGAATTATGTCGTTTTATTAACAAAATTATGATTTCAGTAGAAACTTCACAGCGTTTCGCAGTATCTATAACTTTTCGAAATGAGCCAACGTCTGAGACGTGTCTGTTAGCATTAGCAGTCATAAGACAAACGTTACTGAGGGTTCTGTTCTAGAAAGCCTTCAAGGCGATAAGCTGAAAGTAAGACAGCTATTGAAATAGAAAATATAATACCATAGAAAATCAATCTATCGTCGTTTACTACTAAGTTGAATTCTATGAGTTCAAACAGCTTAACAGGATTCATAGAAAGGGTTAGCTAAATTTCTCTATGAAAAAAAAAATAACCTGACAGTAACTATAGAGTTACTAACAGCTTATCTCCTATTATGTGGCACCGAATAACATATGTATGTGGCGTAAATGTAGGTGAGGTTATTCCAACCTCTATTTTTAGATACATATTTTTGCTGTACCTAGATTAGAATTTTTTTAATTATTATCCAGGTATAAATACTTGCGAAAGTAACTCTGTCTGTCTGTCTGTCTCTCTGTCTGTATGTTACGCTTTCACGCCTAAACCACTAAACCGATTTTAATGAGGGGTAGATTAGACCTTGAGAAAAGACATAGGCTATGTATGGTCACGATAACCGACATCCACGCGGGTGGAGCCACGGGCAAAAGTTAGTTAGTAATAACTAGTACTTACAAATATTGACAACATGACTTCTTTTACAATTGTCATAAAAAGATATTCATAGCCAACCAATAAAAAATCTCATTACTACGCTACTAATAAAGACCACTTTACATTTAATACATAAATATATTATTTATAAAGTTATTAAATCGATGAAATATGTTTTATTAATCATGTCAGACTAGGAATATGAGTCTTAAGTACTGCCGGTGATTAGGAATATGATATAACTGTATCGAATATTAAAAATAATATTTTTTTTTTTTAAATACCATTAAATTTCCGTGAGGCATTTATCGAGTTTCCTTTGCTTATAGAATAAAGCAAGATTATTGTGACAATAGAGAAACAACCAATATGCTCTTTTCCCGATTATATTCTTATTTTGAATTTTCAAACGCCGAACAGTAATTCGAATTCCACATGACGTCTGACTCACCACAGCCATTCATCTAGAAATACTCAGAATTTCAAAGAGAACGTTTCATTTCACTCATCTTTAATCGCGACAACAATGTCTCAGCGATAGTGTGAACACGTGTAACGCTATAAAAAAATAATCTCCAACATTCCGTAAAATGGAGCGGTGTTGTAACTGTCTCTAAAATAAATTCAGTTTTTATGACATTAATTTCTCTTACAGAGTATTATTTAAATAAAAATCGTCTAAAAATACAGTACATTGTGTTTTGTTTCATTGACACTCACCCACTTGGCACGTGTTTTTGGGATAATGACGCTTTTACTTACGAAAATATTTGGGGTTTTCATATTTTACTTGATGTATTTATTTACTAATAAAACAATTTCCACGTTTTCCCTGAAGAATTCAAATTGACACCCAAACAATAAGACGCATTAACTATATTTATTATCTGGTATGAAAAAGGAAAATTCCTTTTGTTAGGTTTCATTTCACATATAAATTTAATCATAGTCTGTTTATATAAAACTATTAAGAGTACGTTTCAGTACCTAGTATAGAATTTACGTTTTATCAATATCGCTCATAAGACATCCAATAATACGACGTATTATACCGCCATTTAATGATTAGATAAGTACTCAGAGTTATTAGTGTAAATAGTAAAGTAATAAACATTTATCAACATTATTAATGATCGATTAATTAAAACTAAAAAGATCTAATCTTTTCCACAATCATTGAGACAGAAGTCAAGTCTCGCGCCAATGCCAATCTTTATTGCTTTCCTGAATGTGAAAATCATGTCAAATGACGTCACTCAGATGCTTCACCCAATATGAACAGGACATAGGCAATAACACGAAATGAAAACGTTAAAAGAAGTAAAAGAACGTTCTAATTTTAAAATCGTAACGATATCCCCCTCGTGGTTCGATGGAGTTCGATTTTTGAATGCCGTTTCGTTCGGAAATAGCGCGCGACAGCTGAGAGACGACATCGGACTGTTTTTTATTACCTCCTTCGTGTTTATGAGCACTTTATGAGTTTTTATAGATTTTATTTTTCTAATCCAATGAAAGTCACACCGGGTTCGTGATCGGATACATTCTGAACGTTAGGAAATTTACGACAGGGACCTGTTCGCACGTTATTTATTGAAGAGTTTAACGAATGACACTTTTTCTAACTATCCAAACTCCAAACACTAATAAAAAAATAAGTTTATGCTAGATATTCTATTATTAATTAATACACTAAATGTTATAGCCAATAAGTATGGCTTAATGTTCAAGACATCGTTGACCGCCCGTTCTACAAGTATAATAAGCCTCAAGAAATAATTACAGCGTCATAATGGATGCTCAATGTGCCTAACCAGTTGTTATAACGACATAAACTTGATTGTGCTCTGGTTCAAAATTAGTTAAAAATAAATTAAATTCCTTTGATTGGATCATTGAATAGCCGGATCGATAAAATAAGCAATATCCTTTAAATCGGGTCACTTAACGAATGAATCTATAATCGAAATTCGAATCTCATTCGGTATTCAAATTACCGATTGAGTTCGTACTCTATTGCTCATTCAAAATTCGTAAAGAAATAAAACCTATTTAAAAGAAGCTTCTGTTTGAATTAAGAACGGAAATCAACCGTCGCGGTCGCTTGTTCCAAGTGTGAAAGGATCGATTCGACATTCAAAAAGGGGTTATTTTTTCCAGCCAGCTCTTATTGACATGTTGCGTGTTGTTTTGTTGAAAAAAGGCCATTGTCTTAAGGTCCGACATTTGCGTTCAAAACGCGCATAAATTATTTAGATTTCGACACGTATTGTGATGGATTTGTTCCTACCGTTGATGCAAAGATTGTCAGCATAAAAATAATCTTTTTTATGTGACCACTACTACTATTACTGTCATAAAAATTATTCCACTTTCTACTAGTATATATTATATAATGTTTGGGTATTTGTTATTCAGTCACGCTCTAACGGTTGAACGGATATACCTAGCTTAAATTTGGAACAGGGGTACCTAGATTATAGACTGGAATAAAATAGAAGTAGTAGTCCTGTCTTAATTCTTTTCTTTTCTTTGCCGAAATAAACCTAAAAATATTTATCTCTCATAAAAGCGTATAGCTAGGTCTATAAAACCATAACCAAAAAAAATTCTACATAACTCTATGGGTTCATTACACAGATTATATACAAGAAAGATATATTTTTAACCTGTTGAATATAATTTTATTGTTTTCCGAGCACTTAATGAAGTCGAATTAGGTATTTCGGCTTCCATCGGCGCGCCATAAAATGGTACTAAAATGGTTGGTATTGATCAGAGCCAAGTAAACTATTTTATGTTATTTTTATTGTTATTTATAGTGAAATAAAATATTTTATTAATGTCATCGGTTTCAGAGGGCGGCGGGCGATTAACGTGTTGTTAATTAAAGGTTTGTTTGGATATGCGCAGGAGTCGATCAGGTAGGTCGGCGATGGCGTGCTGTAAGCTGTAATCACCTGCCTATAGACAAGCAGATTTATGAGATATAGTTTTTTTTCTAAGATAATGATATAATTAATACGGGTAGCAAGCTTGGTGGCAAGTGGTCACCGGTAACTATAATGGCAGTACCGAATTAATTTCTAAACGAAACACAAAAAATAATTTCTTTTAGGTCTCTATCGTTGTAGATGCAAGCGAGCCGATAGTAACAACTAGTATAGCAATAAAATTAATACAGCCATCAATGCACCTAATAATATTAAAAAAATGTACATTATTATAAATTATAATTTCAATACAAGTTTTATGTTAGCACTTAAATGAATGAAGAATCGTAAAGCTAATGTAATATTAGTTTGGATAGTAGTATAGTACGCATTTTATGTCACCCGCATGCTCTACTTCGTGATAATAATCCTTTATTATTAATAATACATTATTACCCCCTTTCATGTCATGTATACATACATACCTAAACGTATAACATGAACATTTTTCTGACGTACATCTAATTTTAGATTTTGTTTTTCTTTGCAGGTAAATTAAGTTCCCGTATGAGAAAATACAGTGAGTACCTACAATTATATTATGTTTTCAATTTAATATTATCATCAAACATTTTAGCAATTAACATTTTATTAAGTTTGTCAAATGTCATTTAAGGTCAACCGTAAAATAATAAATAAATGTCAGACAGAAACTTTTTTATTACGAAGAGCAGTATCAATATTCTAATCAATCCTCTCACACGAACAAACGACTTCAAAAAACGAACACATTCAACTTTAGAACTTCAATGAATTTTGAATTTGGAAAACAAAAAGAACGCGCTCCCTCGTCGTTGCGCAAATTAATAATTAATTTGTTGCCATCGGTTGTGGAGAGAGGACGTGCTCGCGTACGTTTCAGGGGACATAAAGATGTGTGTCTATTCTCCGAGACTGAAACAATAAAATCTGATAAATTTAACGCTACAGGTTTGGAAAATAAGGCAGAGAAAAGTATAAAAGGGGAAGATATAATGCTAGAAAAATTAGGAATACTGCTGGAATAAATGAATATTGTTGCTATATAAGTTGGTTTCAATAATCACGATATTAAATCGAATAAGAATGTTGAATGAGATTGTCCAATGAGTATGTCCATTGAACATGTCCATAATGGATAAGTGGGAGTTACTGGAATAGATTTCTAGTACGAGAGTTGAATGAAAGAGAAGCTTAACATCAGGCGAGGTGAAGTCAAATTGACGTGTCCTGTATAAAAAATATATGACCTGGATATCTTTACACTCGCAATGGCGCGACAACTTAAGCCAAACTAAATCTGTAGAAATATTTCTGAACAAGAAAATCGTTACTCATTTGAATATACTATCACTCAAACAATCTGTGATTCTGTTCGCCCCTTCGCCGTAGAGTTATAAAATTGATTAGCATTGACAGCCGAACATCACCCTCACGCACCGCCATAAATGTACCATGGCAACATTTTAGCACTTACAAGTTAAGGGGAACACGTTTCTGAACGAAAATTGAGCTATTGGAAACTTTTTTTCGATAAGACATTCGATTTTTAAATAGCTTTTGATCCATACGTTAAGTGTGTACGAGCGTGTGTTTAAATGAACCTTACGAATCTTACGATGTAGCGTCTTTTAGCATAGTTGTTAAGTATAATACTTGAACATTTATAGATAGCACAGCAAATATAGTTGTTAGTGTTTAGGAACGTTCGCTACGAACTTATCTATAGGCAAGATTTTTTCGATTTTTCAGTAGCCAACTCTTGTACGGCTCCATAATATAAATATTTTTCATTTCTTTACTATAAAAAATTGGTTGAATGTGGTGCAAAACCGATCCCACCAAGCTCGAATAAATAAATTTCAAAGTAAGTTTCAAAACGTAGGTAGGGTACTTCCATGTAGGGCATTGTTTTTACGTTTGTGCGTGAGTAGAAGGGCTATTTACTATAACAGAATGGTGAATTAAAATTCTAGACATTTCGTGACAACGTTCTGTAAATTTTAAAGGGTTGACGATAATTTTAAGTGTTTAAAGTTGAAGATAAAGGTTAAAAATCGTAAAGATAACAGTGTATAAAATATTATAATGCAACGTATAATTTATAGTATTGACCTACAATAATTCTTCCTCCCCTACATGTTCGTATAAAATTGCCTCCCTATTTTTCAGAAGTAGGTTTATGTTAAAAAGCAATTCGATATTATCATGAATTATTATTTTCGTTGCAACCAAACCATGATAAAACAACACCTCTTTAATAACACCACTACTACACACTACAAGACCAGTCTAAATTACAAAAAAATAAATATAAAAACTTGAAATTTCGAACGAAAAACTCTACTGCCTGCTACAAACAAAATTGTACATAAATCCAAAACAACATTTTGTAAAATAGAAATCACGTTCGATCTCTTGCAAACATGAAAAGTAACAAAGCGAAAGGAATAAAGGCAATCGAAGTTTAACCGCAAAGATTTCCGACATCTTCCAAGCTGTGTTTACAAGTTGAAAAGAAAACTCTGCTCCCCTCCGAGGGTCCCGGACACAGGTAAAGAGGTGATTAAAGGTATTTTTTCGCAAACAGATCACGTTCGATGTCCCTAAGTGAGACATCTTTGTTTCACGCCCCTTGCGATTTCAACATTGCACAACTAAATTGACCTGCTTATTGATTCTCAGTTTAAAAAAAGTTGAATTTTATGGAAGCATTCGATTTTTGAATTTTGCGTGGGGGTCTATTACTGTATATCGAATATCAACTATACGATAAATTAAGCGACATAATGTAGGTAATCGTTTAAATGGATTACTTGAATTTAAATACAATACTTTACAAGAGATTTAGGTACTGTTGCAAATCAAGCAGTCAAACTGCTGATCGAATGACTTATTTATACTCTCGGTACTGCAGCTCATTTGTTAATAAGTGTCTTAGTTTAAATAAAAGTCAAATAAATTTTCACATCTCGTTTCAAACACAAAAAATATTAGCAATTTTGCTTTGTTAAGTTTCTGCGCACGCCGCAGTGACGTGATCCCACCCCGACACTGCACTCGGCCGAGTCAATTGTACACCTATTATCCGATAATGCCGATCAATCCGCTTTGATTGAATAATCAATCGTTAGTCAATTGAACTCGATTTAGTACAGACCACTTTGTGCTTGAAGGTTACTTGAGATGAGTTCCACTGAGAGTTTCGAGACTGCGCTGAATATTGTAAACATTGTCGTGCGAAAAATAGGCTTACTTTTAAAATCAGATGCGTTTGATTTCATTCTGAAACCAACATACTGGTCATTGCCTGCTGACTTACTTACTCAGCTATTATACTAATTCAAATTGGGAAATACAAATCATCTCATTTTATAGATATTAGAGCTATTAATATGCTCGCTTCGACGAAATAACCGAACATATATTTATTATGAAATGGGCTTTTTGACAAATATTTATATGGTTTAGCTCATACAATTTACGATTATAAGACGATTATAATCTTTTAATTAAAACCATTTTTTTGGTCATAATCGTCCAATATCCGATACGTAAAATCGATCTGAAGAATAGAGTCACCTACCAGAGGTTCTAAATTTTTACGACCAATAAAAACTTGACTTATTCGAGCTCGGCACTCGCCACGTAACTCCACTAAAGAATTCTACACATTAAAAATTCGATATTACGACCGAAAGTTCTAATTTACGATGGTTTAAAACTAAACGATAGGGTTTTTTCGACTAATATATAGATACACAACAAATTGATGATTTTTATTACCTATATACGATTTGATGAAAACACAGTCGTAAAAATTTACAGTATCGTTTGGGACGTTGATTGCGGTACGTAATTCAGAATCAGATGATCATAAAGTGACATTTTGTAATGTGCCATACGGACAAAGAAGTGTCGTGTGCTCTTTTTACCTTGTCGATATTTCGCGGTCAAGAAAGAGAGATGAACATAAGTCCTACCGTGTTACACAGTACATTACTGAAGAAATTAGTACAGATAAAAACGTTTAAACGGCTTATAAGTAAGCGTACAAATGAAACCGGTTCCATATTTGAAAAAAGTGGGTTTTGCGTTGGAGATTCCTGGCAAGGACACGCGACTGTCGTGGAGTGCCGCCGAGCGGGCAATGCGCGCGATGCGCGGGCTTTTAATTGTCAAAATTGCACTCCTTTTGCGTTTGATGTTGCCGACAACAGCGGTCTTTTGCTTGCACTTATTGAACTTGAAGATTCTTCTACATAGAACTTAAGAGAAGTTGTAAATTATTTCAGTTTTTAGTATGCCATTACAATTATTATTTGAAGTATTTTTTTAATTTTTAATTATCAATATAGGCAATCCTACCATTTTAATATTCAGTAGCTACTAAAAGCCAATTGCTATTTGTATTTTTCATGAATTCTACAGTGGTAGATAGTTCTCTTGATAGTAAAGGTTTAGATGACGCATGGTTGTTTCTGACCAACTTCCTCGCTGGGTGGTCACGGCTGGCCGGAAGTTAGGCTGTCATAATCTTCATAATAGACCCCCTGTCCACTAAATTTCACAGCTTGAGTCTATCAACTTCTACACATTAGCCAGTTAATTAGCATTAAGTGTCTTGTATTCCATGTAATATTATAATTATTGACAGTTAATTAATTAAAAGTTCATAAGTTCATAACTAACGTAGGTGACTCTGACGAGACCCAAAGTCCTTAAAAGAGGAGATATTCGACTATCCAGGACAGGTTAGAAAGAAATGGGTCCCGGGTTCCTGATTATTGTCTTTCTGATGTAAATTCATAAACAAAACATCGTAGAATCCTGTCCGTTTCAATGTGACTATGCACATATAACTCGTTTCTAATGTTCCTATTAGAGTCTTCAGATTTTGACTTTCTGTAGTAATTTCATGAACAAAACATCGTAGAATCTTGTCTGTTGCAATGTTGATTGCGTGCATATAACTACGTAGTTACATCTGTACGCTCGCAGTACGCTCGCGGCGGTCGGCCGGCCCTGACCTCGACGCGCATCCACAGCGCACAGGCGGGAGGCGGGAGCGAATGGTGTACCTACGTCATCAGCAGGAGTACGATTGACGTACTTATTGAAAATGTTTACTATAATCATCTTATTTGTATTTACTTATCATAATGTGTTAAGTACTTTAACCCCCAAAAGTGGTTGCCTAATGTTCAAGTAGTCATTGATATTGAATGATGGTGATTACCGAATTATGGAATAAAACTGCAATGAGTTAGAAAAAGCGTTTAAGACTTTAAAAGGCTAAAATACTATATGAGTTAGATACTACGTTTGCCCTTTTAGGTATGTAATTGTAACAGGATAGATATTTATATCACAGTTTAGATAACATTATTATTCAGAATGCCAAATTTAGCCTATTCAAGAGGGAAGAAAGCTCAAAATTAACTGTCAATCAATTTAGACGTCCGCAATTATAAAAAGGTTGATCTCAAAACATCCACGGGCCGCTTTTTGCGCGGATACCGATTATTCGACGTGACGTTCCCACAGTCGCTCCCGAGTCTCGAGCGATCGCCGGAATAGGCCCCGCGGTAGAATTAAGACGAATTCTTTTTACGAATTAGCGAATCACCTGTCTAATTACGCGCTACAAACCCAACTTCGAATTTGGAATCTCAACTTTTTTCTCATTTGACGGCCGTTAAAAATTTGAATTACGAATTCGATAAGGGAAAGTGGTGCAACCGCGGAAAAATAAAAACGGTGTAAGAAAACAAAGATTAACATAACAAAAGTGACGGAGTGGAGCGTTTGTTGTGAATTGACAATCTGACAAATTTACAACCGATCGCCGAGCAAAACACACAAAAGTGCCCTTTTCGAATGCAAATTTGTCAGAGGGATTCTTTTGCGAATTTTTTCTCCCCGGCGCGAAACTTCCGCCTATTTTCCCGCTCAACGCACATCCGGTAGGGGGCGCTGCTTCCGCTATCGGTGCTCGTTCGGAAATCGGATGAGTTTCACCGACAAAGATATGTCTATTCTCAACCCTCGCCCCATTGATTCCTTGTAAAGTGGTCATATTTTCTATTTCATATTTTTATTGACTTTCAATGATTCTATTGTGACGCCTTCGCTGTTACGAGAAGGAAATAAATTTACATTTACTGGTTATTTGCTGTTCTAGTAAGACAATAACGCTGGCAAGTAGCAATACACTCAAGCAACGTATGCTGATATAACTATTTAGTAGATGGTCTAGTCATTGTAATTACTCTACCATCGGAAAAATTTACCAACCTTTTTTTTTATTCAGCAGGTATTGATGACTATTAGTGTAGTCAATAAAAATTAACCCTCCAAAGGTCACCTCGAATTTCGGTCGACCAAAACTCCAATAAAATACTTAATACTTCCGAGCTATTAAGTCTTACAGCTATCCTACAACCCAACCCTCAATTAAGCTAAACAGGTTAAAGATATCGCCTATAAATGAGCGACCGCTGTATGGTGTTCAACCACATAACGGATCCTTATCGGATGGTCCCTATGGCTCCCGTGGAACAGTACGAATGGGTATCCGAGACCGCAGATCGACCGCCGATCACCGGTACTCATTGACTCATTTATAGTGCCCCAAGATCCGATATTATAGATAGTATGGGATAAGTTCCGATTTTATCTGGATGTGATTGAAATTTTGGATTTCGTGGGTAAGTTAATTGATTTGAGATATAATTATTAGGTCTGGGGTGGTGGGCTTTCCCGACTAGGAGTAGCCACCAGAAAACTACGACTCGATCGAACAAAAACAATGGGGTCCAAACTCCTTTTCGTAGGTCATACAGTCATAAAAAATCGCACACGCATCATTCGATTTTGTATAAGGTTTTTCTTCCTGGCCACCCCAAAAATCCTCCACTTCTGTTTATTACTTGTCAACCTTTTGGTAAGATAGAGGTCTAAATAGAAAACTGTAATCCTTTTCCAAAAAAAATTGTTAACACTTTCGCAACCAAGGATACACCATAAATAGAGTATTACATAAGTCTAAACCTCAAAACAAAAGATCTAAAATAAACTTTGCATTAGCAAAGTAAAAATAAATACGATCAATTTTGGGGATAGCGTAACAAAGTAATACAAGTCGATATTACAAGATTTCCGATGTCAACGACCTTACCCAACTATTCAGAGTGTGAACATAAAACTCAATAGTATTAAATATCTTCGAGCTTCGCTAATGGCTCGTAATCGAAGAGTTTGAAAACAACAGGTGTCGGGAATCAAACCTGACAGTTACGACTGCCATCTGCTGAACTATTGGGATTACTTCCAGTAGCTAAAAATAAATTATATAATTTCTTTATTACAGTGGAACTTTATTTACGTCTGTCGAGTAATGGCCGTATATCTTGATTATATGGTGACCTATTTCTTCGATGCAATATAACGAGGTTATGTAAATAAAATGCCTAATAGATATGTAACTATATATGTTTTTTTGGTAACTTAAATTAATATCTAAAATTTGCAACTACCAAAAGGACTCAATGTAATTTTAAAAAAGCTGGCTCTACTATCGTGCCATAGAGATTTTTCTGTTTTATTTGACACAATTATATGTAATTCTCTAATCAAGCTTATCAAAACTCTTACTTTTTTCTTCTAAGTAGTTGCTACCTCAATAAACTAGTGACCATAAGAACATCGCGATTTAAACTTATAACAATACGACAAATTAACATACTAACAGACAAAAACATTTCAAAGTCCAATTAATACAAACATAACACCTTACTACCCAGACCCTTACTTCTACATACAAAACTCCACTGTAACGTCATAGAAATAAGATTCACATTTGACTGTAGACTTTCGAAGACAAAGGGTGCTAGGGAAAAGGGTATATCTCAACAATAAAATACTTTTGGTGAGCCGCAACTCAATAAATACTTCATAGTATCGGTTTGAGGGCGACTTGACCGGATGTCCGGCCTTCGATCTTTTGCCCTCAGGGAGGGAGGGCTGACATGCTTTGAATGTATTTTAGTTATTTGTAGGAATTATTGCTGTGGGTGTAAGTAGGCCCCTGTTTACGAATGTTAATATGGGTTTAATTTTAATTATTACGTTTTATTAGTTTAGGTACTTACTTGATACAGTTTGACCGTTATTTTTTGTGTTAATTTTGTGTCTATTTGATGGCAATCGGACAATAATTTACGATATCTGGCATTTTAGATCATGCTTTTTGAAGCCAACCTAAGCATATCTTATTAAGCGAGGCGACGAATGTGGTTAACATTTATGAATTTCATAATGTAAGCAAACACCCAGTTAATAGGCATGCAAATTCGCTGAACTAGGATCGAACTCGCTACCTTGCAAACGCAAGGCAGACATTTTAACCGCAGAACTATCACTGCTGTTTAAAAATAATACGAGTGTCATTGTTATTACGACAATACCAATGACCCCCGTATTATTTTTAAACAAAGACAATTTTAAAAATAACTAATACATTAGTTCAATTAAGACCATTAGCAACAGCATCGAGTTAATCTATTTCAAGGATTATGTATAGGTATACATATTACTGAATGATAAATTGTTATTATAATAAGACAAAAACTACACAAGGTTAATTCAGAACAAAAAAAACGGTAATCACTTTACCAATTGTACCCATTGTTCGGCAAAACATTATTAAGTTATAAGTACACTAGCTTTTGCCCGCGGCTCCGCCCGGTAATCGCGACCAAACATAGCCTATGTCCTTTCTCATGGTCTAATCTACCCCTATACCAAATTACAACAAAATCGGTTCTGTGGTTTAGGTGTGAAAGCGTAACATACAGACAGACAGACAGAGTTACTATTGCATTTATTATATTAGTGTGAATACATGCCGCAGGTAGCGCCATCTAGAGCCAAAATAAGCATTAATTGTAATATGGGTTCTAGAATGTGAGTACACATACCTACTTACATATTTATTATTTTGTGAATTCATAGATATTTTAAGTATAAAAAATATTTAAACCACATCCATATAAAAACATTTGTACTGAAGGGGAATAGAACCCGCAACCACTAACCAATTGAACGCTCTACCACCACGCCATGGCACACAAGTCGTCCAAAGAATGAATTAATTCAAATAAAACAATCCTAACTCAAAATATCAATGGATTACATCACATAGTTCAGGATTAAAGGAAGGTTTAAATAATACACGAGAAAGCTTCCGTCGCTCGGCGAGAAAAGTCTGTTCCAATCCAACTTGCAACAGTTTGATCCATATATTTACCAACATAACTTGACCCATGATATTTCACTATTGTATTCTTTTCGTTACAATTAATGACTAGAAATTCTCAATAATCTAGTATAAGAAAATACATATTTTTGTTCTTTTTTTGTATATTTTTTCGCGGTGTTTGAATGAGAATTTAGAAATTATTATTTTTGTTAATTTGATAGGGGTCAACTTAAATTGGTTGACACCAAAGATGTTAGTGGATGGTCAAGAGGTGTTTTATCGGGATAATCCCGGATTAACATTGTATCCTGTCACGGGCCATCGCCTTAATGAGGGTCAATAGTTCCGGGTTCAAACTGTTGGTTACTTTAACTAACACCCTTATTGACTTATTTGTTATTGTTTCAGTTTAATGGAATTATTTGAATTGTGAACAGGACATTGATTGGGGATGGAATGACATTTTGTTAAACTATAAAAACTTGTATTTTTTTTAAATAACAGTAGAATATTTTAGTACTTTATTTCATAAGATAGGGGCTGAGAGTCCATGGTGATTCTCGTTAATTTTCGTTCTGGTATTCCTAATGGCAAAAGCGTGACTCTAAACACATCATTGAAATTTAAAAAATATGATAGCCTGGTTTGACCAAAACTGGTTACAGATGCTACCGAAAAGTCTAAAATATCCAGTTTTAATATGGCTACTTAATATAATCTAGTCATGAATATTAAGCCTCACATTATGATCATAATACTTAGCTACGCAATAACTAATAAAGGAGATTATATCATTACGATTTGATCACCTTGACATCACCTGCTTAAGCACAAGCACAAGCGAACAAAAAATCTAATCCCTGTGACGAATTCCAGCCATTGATCTCTTTCATCTATTGATCGATCGAGATCAAGATACAAAGACGAATACAAAAGCAAATCAACACAAGTCTAAAATATTCTACAGTAAATTTTAAGCTTTATACCAACAGCAGTAGGCTCTATATTTATATCTCCATTTGTTAACACGTGCAATCTGTTTACAAAAGGTTAGCGGATATTGCTTATTAATGTTATGACTGAATCAGACTATTGCCAATAAAGATGATTGACTCGAATGAAGGTACGGGCTCGTTTAAAATTATTGTTGTTATGATATACCCACGTATACTGACTTATAAAGTATTTACAATAGTTCTATACATTGAACAAACTTCATCAAACAAGCTTTGATTGAGGCCCGGCTCAATCTGTCAACATTTAGTCTCTTTAAGTCACTTTTGACAGCTGACATGTTGAGATAAACTACTATCCAAAATTTTATTCAAGGTTTTTACTTATTTCGATGTAATTGAACTCTAAAATAGAAGTAAGCTACCAAAACCTATATTTAAATTTATTACTGCAATAAAATATGACAAAACAGTAAAAAAATGTTTTTAGGGAAAGGCAGGCACAAAATAACTTGTTTAAATAAACAAAAGCTCCATTAATAACGATCTGACTAATTACCGACACCAGAAAACACCGGGATCATACACATAATCATAACATAAATAAATCTCTATAAAAATCTAACAAAACTCAACACGATTGAGACGCCACATGTATCATATTTATGTTTTGAAAAGTTATTTCTAGTTGAATCTAAATAATGTGTTAACGGGCTTACACAAATATCCATTCAAAACTAAGATAACATAATAAAAATTATTATAAACATTTGACGTTTGATATTATTTATGTTAGATATTTTTTGGTAAATTTTGATTTACTACTGTTTTGTAGTGGGGTGGTGATGGCAGTGACAGTTCAGTGATTTAAATTTGGAATTAATTTGTTTTTTTTTTTCAGTTTGAACTCATCTGAAGTAATAAGAAAAAAAATAAAATTAAGAATTTTGTAGTAAGCAAGAGTAATTACAAAATTTCCATTTCTTCTTTTTTAACTGGCTTAAAAAAAGGAGTAGGCTCTCAGTTTGATCAGTATGTTTTTTGAATATCGAACTCTACCTATATTAGTAATAGAAATGTAGCGTTATAAAGTAAGCCCTTACTTATTATAATACACCAAAAAGGTTTTTATTATTAATCTAACTGGATATACCCGTTTGATAAATCAACCTAACCCTACAGCCAACGCCATCTATTTATAGCAACCGTAAATTATGACGAACATTATGTCAT
Source organism: Eilema sororculum (assembly GCA_914829495.1). Lineage (NCBI taxonomy): Eukaryota > Metazoa > Arthropoda > Insecta > Lepidoptera > Erebidae > Eilema > Eilema sororculum. The sequence goes on from OU618536.1 coordinate 19,719,629, forward strand.
TCAGGGGCAGGTTTCACTATATTTAGACTTACAAAGACTGAATTTTCGACTAACAGTCCTTAGCACCTCGGATTTAAGACGGCCATTGAGATCATTCTGACAACGCTAAGACACGCTTTAGTTAATTAAGCAGTCGTTCAATCTGTACAAACTAAATTAAATTAATGATGGCCGTGTTTATCGCAAAATATTTTTCTTATGTGCAATCTCAAATCACCTTGTTATCATATCAGTTACTAATACTCCATAACACACTAAGACACCTCATTTAAATAAAATGTAATACAAACAAGAATATTTCAATTACACTAAGTAGGTACCAGGGTACCATAAACGGTTAGCATTTTAATACATTTTATTTGCCCATTATTGCTTGCTTGATAAGAAAGAATGCGCAGACAAAGAGCCGGTCCTCATCTCAGGACGACCTGCGCCGCCGAGAGGGACGCATGTATGGAAAAAACTTGGGACAGAAAGAGACGGGACCATCACCGATAACACGTCAATACATTCCTTGCAGCACCCACACACGAGAAGCGACCGTACACCTTGCACATAGAGTCGAATATCGCTTGTTTGCGTTAATGGAAAACCGATACGACATCAATATGTTTTACTGCGTCATTCTGCAACCGAATACACATTTTACTTCGCTAGAATAAGGTTGAATTTAAGGTTATGATGGTTTTCTTAGAAGGCGTACTCGATATCTTGTAAGATAGTGAGGGCGTTCGGAACCGATCGAACGCCGATAAAATGTTATTGGAAAAACACCTCTATAGAAGCAGTGTGAAGGTTTCAGCGTCGGGCGTTCCCTTGCCGAGACACGCCCCAGTCTTATATGGAAAAATGAGGAGTGACTTTTTTTTATTTCCCCGATCGTGCCAGCTATATATCGAGATAAGACGTTATATTATTTTATTTCATTGTACTGATAATATTTTCTTTATCTTACTCTGCTTTGATTTTTTACAGGTACGTTACGATGCTGTGTCTCTATCAGGTAAATATAGATAACCTAAATGTATAAAGACTGGCAATAAGCAAAGAAAACATTGCAAAACCTTATTTTATAGGTAACATTTAATTTTTATCAAAATTTAACCATCATGGATACCTAGCTACCCAGTAACAATGTCACATTTCATATTATAGTGGTTTTGAAAATGGAATTGGTAAGGCGTGAAGGGGTTAATATTCCAATTTCATATCGTATGCTAAAAAAGTATTCTGAATAAAGTCAAATTCGGTCCATACCGTTAATTCATATTGAATTACACGCTAGTGTTCTAGAACAATTCCAATTTGAACAACAATTAGAACTCCTATAGGTGAACGAATCGAATGAGGCAGAACGCGATCCGGCCTCAGTCACAATGCGATTAAAAAGCGATCGAAACAAATGAAGTGAAAGAACACGATTAACGATTTTGAAAAATAAATGCGTTCATTATTTGTTAGGCCTTAAAACAATACGCCATTCAGGCATTGGCCCGTTTGAATATGGAACGTGATGGACAGTTCCACAAGCGCGTTCCTTTTTAACTGTTTATTTCGAGTGCGTTCAATTTTGCTACCTGTGCCTTTGCGCCGATGTCAAGGATTTCATTATTTTTTACGAATTGATTGACACGGATCGCCGGTAAAATGTCTATCATATGACGTTTTAAGTGATGCCACAGCGGTACCGATTCGATTCCGGTTAATTCACCGTCTAAATTTGATTTGGATTTGTTTTATTTGTTTACTTTTTATGAGAACGAAATCAGTGAAACGGAATGGATTTTGATAAGTTATATTTTCAAGTAATTGTTCACGATTACTCACGTCTCTAAAAGGCGTGATGCTTTGTCTGTTTAAGTATCTACCTACAAAAGCATATCAAAAAGCTATTGAGTAATTCATTGTTCTAAATTCCCAGTACGCTATTTGTACACAACTGACATCTGTTGGAACGGCCGACATCGGAGCAAACAAAAAGCTATAATCAAAGGTGGCCGGTTTCTTGTCGGCAATCGCTATCGGCCCATTTGTCTGACTCGAGCGAGGCTACGATCCGATAGGCCGCAGCGCCACGAACAACAATTTAGACCCAACAGTGATTGATACAACCGATACATCACTAAACGCGTTTTTCTATGAAAAATTGCTATAATCGACTTAAAAACTCATTAGGCCGAAGACAAAGAAATCTTCCGACCGCCATTCGTCTAATTTGAGTTTCTCGATCGAAACGAATTTCAGTCGTGATTACCGTTCCCCTTTTTTGTGTTATTAAATGCCATCAAAGAATTTTAATACCATCGTCCTTAATATTTGATGTTTTAGTATCATTGTTTGATATGCTCTCGTGTCAGCTCGCTCTGGTATGTGTGCGTACTGCGTACCGTGTAGGTACGGAGGTATGCGTGTGCCGCACATGTCCTACGTCACCGGCGTCACATTCATTAGTGTTGACAGCACAGGAAATAGTAATAAAGCGTGTACGCCGCACAAAAATCATAAACAAGAATAAATAATTTAAATAAAGCATCCATATTTGAATGCGACTCGACAGAATTGGGTACAGAGGGGAGTCTTTCATAGTTGAAAAAAAAATCGATCACAATGCGTACGATATTAAAAAAAAGTGTGTCGCCGTCACCATTCAAATTAAACGACAAGATAATTTTTGAATATGTATCGCGGTATATTTGAATAAGTGTTACATTAATATTCTTTTGTGATAATTTCGAATTCGGAACGCCCACACCCGGCCATTGTCTCGCAAGTTATTGGCTCATTAGGCAACGTGTCGCTTTGTCTCGAACGATTTGAATTTTTGATTTTCGAATCGAACGTAATTGATTTGTGACTCGTGCCCGAACAGCAAAACCTACAGAGTATCCTGATCACATTGCATAGGTACACCTATAATTAATTAGATTAGGTACCCTACCCAATACATGACTCAGAATTAAGAGTGGTTATTGTCATTATAATGACACTCATTATTTCAATTTCAACGACAAAACACTATCTAAATAAAAAATCTCAAATTGTCAAATTGACAGTTACAACTTCCGTATTACACGCGCGCGTTATCAGAAATCAAAACGCGATTCGAATGTACACAAAGGACCGAAATGATATATTTGAACAATAAGAAAGCGAGAGTCGCCCACGTGTGAGCAGCGGGACAGATGTGCTCACAAATTACGTATGCTAATGTATCTTGTAATCCTTCCGTCGGACCTCCCTGCGCCGCGTCACCTTGTCTCGCGGTATAATCGATCGATTATGAATGCGGGCAATGATTCTCGATTATAGTTTTGAGATGTCGCGTCACTCCAGACCTGACGCGCCTATAGTTTAAACTTGGAACACAACAGTTGTAAATCTTATTTGAATATCAAAGCGACCATAAACAATGTGTTTTCTTTCACCAATCATATTGTAAACAGCTCTATATCTATGAACGTTTGCATCTCTACCTATCGTTTATTAGGTGTCGGTTCGAATGGCTTTTGGCGGCAATGTAACGAAACCCCCAAATATGAAAAGGAGGAATAACGTCAAAAATGAACGAATCCGCGCGACATTACCGGTAATCATGTTTTATGAGTTTCCCCCGACGAAATAGACGTACAATATGCCGCCCCCATCGGTTGACACGTATACTTGTAAAAAGTTAAATTGCGTGATATTACGCTCACGTACTTATTATTGACATTCATCGCAATAAACGCTCAAATTATCAGTGTACCGAACTGAAATAACATGCTTCTCTTTAACTGGAAACTGTACGAAGCGCGTAGGTACATACACCTACCGCATTTGCATAGAACGGCCTATTATAAGTCATTATCGTAAATTTCCGTTCAATATAATAACATGCGTTGTGTCGCGCAACAAAATTTTATCAATAGAAACGTTGCGATATTTCGTTTGAAATTAGAATCAGTACCGTTTCCGCTTCCGTTCGATATTTGAACTCGTGGTCGAATTAAGAACGTCGTTCTAAATAAATGATAGCTGTCGATATAATTCAAATAGAGAATGCAACGTTTCAGATTGAGAACCATTTAAGGAATTTAATTTTTTGAAACACCTGAACCATTCGGAATATTTCGTTCGTTCGGTAACAGATAGCAAGGGAAGAAGCAATAACCATTAAAAGCTTGCGGAGGGCCGTTCCGAAAGTTTTCTTTTCAATAACGCGTCTAATATTCAAATTAGAGGCACTAAGGCGAGGAATTCTCAGCGATATATCATCGAAGCTAATCAGATTTTTCCTTGCTCCGTACATTTCATAAAATGTTTCGGGGATTAAATAGGGTACGTAGAGACGAGGATAATTTAGTAGTTTTGTTGCAAGATTTTATGCTAAGTGTTATGGTGTGGGGAAATCGATCATTTTTCTTTTAACCACTACATTAGAACCATTTTACACTTTTGGAGTAGATGGAATACATAGCAATATAAAAAAGAATATGAAACCACATTGCAAATCAATTCACTCAACGTTCGAATATTCAAATTTTATTCCACAGCTCAAATCTACTATGTGTAATTTTAAATTTCGAACGTGTCTTTATATCTCCCTGTACCCCAGAGTATAGACATTTATTCAAGTATGGTGGCACACAAAATGTCAAATATCAAATGTGTCGGTTCATATAAAATTTACGAAGGAAGAGCAATATCTCGAAGGCAATTCCTCGATCTTGGCGAACTCTCAATACACTCGGGCGCCATAAAAAATAATTTAAATTGCTCTTACAGTGACTCGCTATCGCTTCGAACATTTGCATACTAAAATAATGCAAAAATCTATGCGCGGAACGCACTCAGTGCGCGTTTCCGGTGTCTCACGATATTTGATATAACGTGACGTCGATTATGAGCACGGTATATTGTAGACTGTGGAATGGTTTCAACTTTGATAGTAAGTATTTAAAAGATTACTTGCTTCTAGACTTTTTGAATGGTATATATGGGAATTCCCACATTAGTCAAAGGTTATATTATAGTAATAGAGAATAGAGGCTAGTAGAACCTTCTGTAACTACTGTGTATTTCTCGATACCAAATAATTTGTTGAACATGTTTTATTTATTTAGGCATACAAGTAACAATTATAAAAATAGTTCAACTACAATATAGGGTTCTTCAAGAAGCGCATTTGAAGGCTTCATCAGCCCCCGGTGTTGCATACCTCCCATAGACCACTTTCCACTTGCCACATAAGTGGTATATAAAAAAGCTCAATGAGTGGGTAACAATTTATCTTAAACTTAGTACCTCTTTGTTTTGGCACAATAATGAGTGCCATCAGCCATCTTAAATTCAAATAATTTATTATTATTTGGATGATAATATACCAAATAATATTTGCTATCGTCCAAGCACAACTCACCAAACCTACCGCGAACCAACTGACAAGAAAAGTACTGACGTCAATATCTGTGTGTTATGGAAACGTACACAAACATTAGACGCGCGGGGCAAAGAAATTTTTATGTGTTATTTTTTTTCTTGTTTTGAAATATGTGCGCCGTTAGATTATTTATGGGCTCCATAGAGGTTATATTTCGGGAAGTAATGAGGTTTCGTTCGGAAAGGGCAATTTAAATGTGCGTAGATTGAGTCGTTAGGGGGCGCATCGGTCGCGTTCCCTACGCGTAAGTAACCCGCGCGATCACGCGTACCCGATCAAATTGTGGTCTTGAAAGAAACGCGGGAATTGCAGATATTGTGTATTCCAAATTTAAAAAATGCAGATGTTAACCCACCACCCGCTCTCAGTGGTTCCTATGGCTACAAAATCAAACTTTCGGTTAATAAATGAGAAGTGGGCCTATCGCTCCTAAGCATGTTTCGGTAACCCCTAAATGCTGTTCAAAAATGAACAGGTATAAACTTCGTTCATTGGTTTAGTAGTTTGTAAGAGTTTTGGCAGATGGCTCCCTCGTAATAAAAAATATTATATTATGTCGAGAATTTGAGCTATCCATGTAGATCAATTTGCTAAGTATTCCCTTAAAGTGGGAAGGAGTTTAAGTCCCTGGCTTTTCCGATTTCAATTTATTAGAAAATATTGCCGCACTAATTGCTTCAAAAATTAATTACCCTTAACTATTGCTATTGTAAAATTGTTGTGATTTTCCCTCCATTATCAGCTTAGATATCTAATATGTTAATTTACCATGCTATATAAACATAATTTTTATAGACATGACATCATTCGCATGATTTTACAAAGTATTAATATGAATAATAATTTGAAAATTACCTAACATTCAAACGGTCCTATGTCAGATTTGAACCTTAAAATCATTAAACTCAAAATATCAATAGACTCAAATAAACAATAAGAAAATAAATATTCCACAACATTCTACCCAAGGCTATTTAGACCTATAGTAAGCTTATCTAGCTTGTGTCATAGAATGTGGAATAAACATACTTAGATACTTTTTTTTGTAAATACTAAGCATCTACACCAATAATCCTTACGGAATGTACCAAAATAAAATGCAAAGTATGGTTATCCGGTGGGCCCTATTGTCTCTCGAATCGATTTGACCAATGAAATCGCAGAAAAATGAATCACATGACCCAAACGACGCAATTTATTGGTCAAAGAGACTCGCGAGACACGGGGTCTACGGTAACGTGCTACGGCAGCAAGTAAGCGTATAGTGATGTAGATGTACTTACTTATGGCTAAACTCTTCATAATCATAGTGATGTGCCACGTAAGGTAAAATATACGTGGAAGTGTTTCAGACATTGGTAATTATTATACATTGGCCAACACAGACACCGATTAATTGATAAACACCGAAAACAGAACATTCGAATGTTAACGTACGCCAAACGGAGCGTAATATAACATTTATGTGTTCAAATACAGTGGACACGGTAGATAAATTAAAAAATTCAGCAAGTGTACACCGCGACCGCTACGTTTCAAATCTGATAATGAGGGAGCGGTTATAAAAACTCTTTTATTCATAATTTTTATTTATATTAATTAAACATGGTGTTAAGTGTACCGTGACGGGGTCGACGCACGTTTTCGTTGCGGCCAATATCGTATCGGATTCGAAATACGAACGTCAGCTTCACTGCGCGTATAATAGTTTCAGCATTCAAATGGCTGTTCGAAATTTTAAATTCAGTTACTCTAGATTTAATTATACACTTATAAAGTTATGCTTGTTTTTATTTTTAAAGTTTATGATGTGAGGTAAATTTCAACAATTCTGAATTCAAAATTTTTGTTTTATAATATAAATGTTTTGAAATTACAGTGTATTTTATTTAAAATACCTAAAAACAATAAATGATTTTAAATTAATTTATGATATTATTCATCTGTGATAATATAATGTTGAGCTTTAATTAAAAATAATTATTTGCATTTAAATTACATATTTGTCGTTAAAACATTACTTATTTCCTTATACTTATTTGAACTTTTTTTGTTCTTTTTTATCATCACTTAGTGGATAGTTGAATACCTATCCGCAGTTTAGTCTACAAATATTTCTTAAGCTAGGCGAAGCGACTCTTCATTAAAATTCAAACAATATCTCTAATCTAAGTAGCATAACTTAAAATGTTTCTAATTGAACATCAATTCTGAGTAAAGTCAAACCGGTAAACATCTAAATTGTTAACTACCAAGCAAAGAGGTCATTGCGGTACCAAAAAATAATAATTCGAACGAATTAATATGAATTATTGTTTACGGCACACAATTACTAAATTCAAATTGCACTAATCCAGCGCGCTCATTCATCGGACAAAACAATAATATTTTCTCATACAAAGTAGATCATCACTACAAAACATATCAACCTTACGCGTACAGTAATAAGAATGTAATTTCTTTGCTCGTTTTGGGTTTTAATAGTGATAATTAATTAAAAAAGATTATATATCCACTAAAACATTTCCAAATTCTTTCGAAGTCAACGGATCGTTGGACGTGAGACCAGCTTTTAATGCTATTGTTTAATTTTTATTATTTCGGACCGTTACCACGATATACTTTTACAATTATTATTTTTTTATTGATGGCCGTTAGCTGCTTAGTTCGGTTTTCGAATTTCTAATGAATTTTTTAATTTGGAATTGTTTTCTTTTTTAGAATTCAATTAACGTCTAATGAGTATGTTTGTAGAAGTTATTACTGTTTTAATTTTAGTTACCTACTCATTATATTGAGAGGGTAACCAATTCACTTATCTTATGTTTTATTCCTTTAGTCGTTTACCTACGTCTTACTTTTAAAGTGAGTACTTGCCTCTCTATACTTATTAGAAATGCGACAGTTAGTATGCGTGAGAGTTTGTTTTTTTTTTTATTCTTTATACGCTGAAGCTGTTGCTTTTCAAATTTCAGTGTAATTTAAAGTAGAGGTAACATAAATGTTAGATTAACATGGGCTATAAAATTATGGAAGTATTACTCGAAAAGGGCTTGCTTGGCTGGGTGGAGGATGACATGCGTGCTATCACTACAATGAAGGCCCTAGACCGTATGAAGTAAAAGACGAAAGCTGGACCCACACCCCTAAGTGAGGGCATGTGAAGGCCTCGAATGCGACTACGCAAAGATAGGTAATAATGATGATTATTTTTATCCTGAACTAGTTTGTCACAATATACATATATCATTAATTAAACATACACATTTAATTTAATCTTCATATCCAATAATATTGTCCACAACTAGAGCAGTTTAATTACAACGTCCTTCATTGAAACGCGGCAAAAGTTATTACAATTAGAGCGTTTGAATCATCGGCTAATTTGTTTTTAATTTTACTTTTTTTCGCAACGGACATCGCTAAATGTATATTTCCTGTGTCCATTTATTAAAAGTTACTGAAATGCGGGACTTTACGCGTTAATAGCTAATAGTTATTGCTATAAACCATAAATAATTTTTGTCTTTGGTTGCCAATTTACAAAAATAATTCTTGAATTAGTAGTTAGGTAGGTACCATATTTATGTCAAATTTAAAACTGTGCGAAGTCTATTTTAAATATAATTTAATGCCTAAATGACTTTTTTTATTTCAATTATCACCACATCCAATTTATCTTTATTGCTACTTAAAATAATTATAATTGCTTATTTCAAATTTACACACGTCACCACAGCTGGTAGGTAGGTATTAAATATTTAAAAAATAATAATTTACTGAATAATGTTTGCACATAAATAGAATCAGAATTAAAATTTCAAAATATTCAAATTAGGAATTAATAAAATAAATTTGAGAAATTCGATCATCCGTAAAAATAATAAATCAAGATTGTACCCACGGTGATCGTCGATTCTCACAAAAAAGCAGTTGAAGACATTCGGGGATTCTTAATATGCAAATAATTAACCGGAGCATCGCTCAACCCTTAACCCGCGACATGTAGGTCAATAAATAAAAAAATAAAAATAAGAAATGTATTCAAGTAACCGGTTATGTCGATCTAACCCTACAATTGTTCTATGATTTACATCGATCGATCTGCATATGGTAATTCAAAATAATTATAACGGAGGTCGTAGCTACTTAATATGTGAATAATAATTAGCGTTTCCTTATTTTCCTTGAGTCACTTTCTCACGAATAGGGTTGATTGATCGAATACTCGTATTTTGTTGATCGGGGTGACCGTTTTATTTAAATTCGACCTGTTTTGGACAAAAAGGTTTATTACAAATTATCAGTGCCAGTTGACCCTAAATTATAAAGGTATGATTAATAAAAATATTCATGTATATTTTTAATACTACTTAGATCGTTAAAGTCAACTTCTTTGACCCGACAGAAGTTGACGATATATTATAAAACTTACAAAATAAAGTTAACACAGTAACTGAACTAAAATGTATTGTTCAGAAATCCAACACTATTTCAATCAGCCAAAACTATCTTAGCCAAAAGCTCAATCATCACGCACGTTTCACATTTAAAAAATGCAATAAAAAAGAAAGTAGCATAGAAGCAAGCAAAATGTTTAGAATACAAATAACATTTTTCTCCACACTGATTATTGTGAAGGACATAAATCGTCAATACTGAATACTGAGACATTAATGCACACAAACGATCGCATCGCATTATAAAAAACCCATTTCCGAATTTCTTAAACGGAACAATGAACTAAATATCAATACTTCGAATGTGACACTGACATCTGGGCCGAAGGGTTAAAAAGTCTTAACCCTAATCCTATCTCAGGGCGAACAAAGGCCCATCTCATATATTTAAACCTGTTTTACCGATTGATACCTCGATTCCGATATAAAATGTCGAACAACAATAGCGTAAGATGCATGCTCGCATCGATTTGCATACATCTTCTTTGAATATGCAAATTATTTGATACGATTTTTACAAGGAGCCGATAGTATGGGAACTAGCGATGTTCGGGTGTGTATGCAAATGAAGCGATAACGTGCCGAGATGGGCGCGTTTATCTAACTCGCTCAGTTAGTTGCTCGCGCGCTTCTCATCTGTAAACGTCACGCGCGAGAATACTGCTTGTGTTTCGAGTTCGAAGTGTAAACTGAAGGCGATGTTTGAAAAAAGTTTAACTTGTAATCATTGTTCGATCAGAAATCTAATTTCGAATTTATTATTTTAAATTGCGAACATAAGTACGTAATTTAAAATTAAAATTCCAATTGATTTTTGCTGTCGAACAATGATTACACGTTAATTTAAAATTTAGAACCTGAATTATTTTAAACTTTTATTTCAGTTATTTAAGTTTTAAATGTGAATGAAAATTCAAATGCTCAACTAAGTATATTAAAATTAATTAACAGTGTTTAATGACTTTTTTTATGAATAAGCGTAATTGTGAAAGACTGAAGATAGTATTAATTGAAATTATGAAAATAAGGAACTATTATCATGAGGTAAGATTTTTATTAATTTTAATAAAAACATTTTCATTAATTTAAATAGCCTTATAGGGAAATTATATATATATAATAAAAAAGTGCTTAACTTACGTAATGTATCCTAATCATTCATACACTAAAGACAGTTTCAAATCTTACCAGTCGGTTTTCAGATATTTTTTTCAGTTACAGTTACTAAACATACTAAACATGTTTTGTATCGTCCTTACTTTGTCCTCGAAGTCAAACAACAAACATCCCAGGTCACTTAAGGCACAAATCCGATCAGTAGTTAGCTACAACCCTGTTCAAAGTTACCCACTGGCGCTAATGAAAAGAGAATCTATAATGGAGGAGTTCTACTTATGAAGGAACAAGGATATGGCATCCACCGAGAAGTTCTTTTTTTGAATAATTTTAAAATGTCGATGAACCATAAACTTTAATTCAAATATTTTAAATTTTTAAATAGAATTGCATGATTTCGATAACATTTTAATTTATTTTTTAAAGTATTTAACCAATAAATAAATTTAATTGGTTCCTTTTTTTTCATAAAATAATGTACGAGCACTTCTTGCATTATTAGTCTTCGAATACTTTTCTTGATGATGTCACTACTTGCTCAGTGTGATCTAGAATGTCGCATAATTGATGTATGTAAGTATAGGTACCTGTCGGATTGATGTGTCGAGATAATGTTTGAGTCATTATTTCATGATAAAGTACATAAGTATATTTGTTTAATTTACAATAACAGTAGACCTTGAAAGAAACTTGATCAATGATAACTTTAAAACGAGGTTTCATAGCACTTAGTAATTATAAGTTAAATGGGAACGATCAATAATTTAGTCATCAGTCATTCAAATACCTAAGTAACAAAATGTTTGTAAATTGCAATAGTGCATTGCTAATACGTTATGTATATAAAAATTAATAGTTTTAATTGCATACACGTGGTATCAAAATTTTTAAAAATAACAAAAAGCAAAGAATAGCATTCGAAATTCGAAAAACTTTTAATTAAAAAAAAACATTCAAACTTAGAATACCGCATCAAATGCTGTGTTTCACCTAGAACCGCGCATTCGTCCCCACATCTGGTAATTAAGAGGCGCAAATTAGCAACACGAACGAAAGACGAGTATTTTTCTTTTATCCATGCGGGTACGTGCCCTGAGGTTTCGTACACATGATGTTAATTCTAAACCACCTTGTATGTGTCTTTTAGAAGAAAATAATTAATACCTTCTTTTATTTAGACTGCATTGAATGATATACTTTATTTTAATTGGGCTTAAATGTGAGCATCTAATATGAGACTTCCTGTGAATCATCTTGTTTGAGTTTGTTATACTGTTAAGTTTAAGATTTTGAAATGAATTGTTTCAAATTAGTCATATTTTAATAAGTACTGTTAGGTCACCTCGACAGTTTTTAGTAAAATATTTCAATGAAAAATTATCGTCACATTTCCCAATGGTTGATGATGTTGGCATTCAAAATAAACAATATTTTTATGTAGTTCTTTTATCGATAGAGAACACGATTTGCTGACGGTACAGCATTAAAATTGATCAACACATAACGACGTTATCCACATAATGCGACCCAGCTCAGCGGTCACTTCGACAGCGGCCAACCTTTCCCAAATTTCCCTCCCTCATTTCAACCCACTTTTTACGTCAATGTTTTTCTATAGAAACAGGAGGGAACAGAAGGGTCCGTATAAGTATAGGAATAAGTGAATGATGGGGGCTATCAAAACATCTCCCTTATCAGCCGGTCCAAGGGTCCAAGTTTTTAGGGAAAAGGATTAGGTAATACATGACGTGGAGGTTTAATCGTGTGATGTGGTGTTCGACAATTTGAAAGCGTGACGTGGCATTATGCTGAAAGAACTAAGAGGAATATACCCTACAGCCGTATACGGTTTAAAAGCAATCTACATAATAGGAAATTTTATCTACTGCAAATTAGTTAATATTTTTGGTAAAATTTTAATACAAAATAAAATAATTATTATAATGTTTGCAAGATATATAAAACCTATAATAGATATCAATAATCGATTGCATTTTTATTCGACCTATAATATCATCGCAATTAATCACGAAAATTGGAATAAGTATAAAAGTGTACCTATTTAAAAAAGGAACATGGAAATGTAGCCAGCAAAAAAAACCATAGACGTATCATGTATGTCAAGTTTATTAAGGTATGCTATTCATTTTAACAAAGCACCTGCTCGTATCTGTTGTAAAATATTTATCTCGCCGTATCTACCCTGAATAATTTTTATTTTCACGAAATAAATTCGCTAAATAATAATGAAGGTATTTAAAAAAATAACTGTTTATTTACCGCAAAAACATTGGTTGCCATTTTTATCTAGCTATGACGTCATGATGGCCAAGATGGTACTGGAACTAAGGTGTGACTAAGATATCAAATACATACGTCCAAGAAGATTATGACTTACGACATTTTGACTGATCTAATTTAGTTTTATTTGTTTATGCAATTATAATGTCACGTTACGTTTTTTTTAATGAAAATCTTTGAGGTTTCCCTATTCGATGACGTTTGTTTATATGTATATCTAATATAAATAAAATATTCCATTTCGTTACCCTAATATTACAAAACGCGGCAAAAAATACATGTCCTGTCAAAAACTAATCCCAAATTCCTACAGACAGGACAGTCCTTTCATAATTTTTCCACTCATATTAATTCCTTAATATCGACGCTGTAGGGATGGCAGGGTGTAATAAGGGTGGCAGGGGGGGCAGATAACGGGAGACATAAAGCGTAGGAGATCGCTAATTCATCATAAGTTAAAGGGTTTTTATGTACGGAACCTCTGCTTTGTAGGGTCCGCAAAAAGCCCGATGTCTGGCGATACAGTTTAAAAATTAGCATCAAAGGATGGTATATTAATTAGCTTTTAGGAGGTGATCTCGTGAATAGATTTTTGTTGGGCTTTGAATTTTAGCTTGCGTATCTAGATCAGTCTTCGCGATGAAAGAGCTAGGTTTCAAAGAAAATGTAAATTTATTTAAAATGCAGTATCTGGTACGCGATTACAGACCGTACGAATACTAAGAGGGCTTTAATTCCTTAAATTGATTGAAGCACTAAGGTTTAATGATCTCATACATAGAATTTATACATTTAAATAGGTCTCTGGGTTGCCTAGCACAACTATCTTCCTGTTATCTGGTAACTTATATAAAATTTGTACAATATTTTTTTGTTTAATTCGTTCGTAATTGTTCATATTAACAGAGCTATGCACATTACAGTATGAGCGCAGCTATACTTAGTATAATCTTACCATCATCATTACTCCGTTCAGATACCTTCTCAGTTGGCGAACAATAAAGAAACATTTCACATACGTCTTGTATACAATCTATAAAGGATATAAGTACTTATATAGTTTTTCATTAAAGTTATGAAAAGTGTATTACATTACATTATGACCTTTGTCGACGTACAGTGTGATGGTAAATCCCATAACAACGCCATTACTCATACTGGGTGTACAAAACACGTAACAATATTACAGTATCTTCATAAAATACATTTAACTTTTAAACCATTTAAAAGTTTGCAAAGATCGACAGACGTCAACGGCAAATCCGTTCAGAAATTAATTGTATTCTGTTAAAACTTCACTTTTAATCTCATCGATCCCTTTCAGCCTGCGAGGGTGTAAACAAAATAATAATTCGATTATAATATATTGATTTCGTTAAAGAACAATTATATTATTCATTGGAGATGGGACACCGTTTTAAAGGGGAGGGAAAAGATGGCGTATACTGACCTGACTGCCATAATAGGGTAGTTCCTTCGAGTTAAAACCCTAAATTGCAGGAAACTGCTGTAAAAAAAACTATATTCGTTCTTACTTTATTGTTTTTTTATTATTATTTTTTATCTATTAGGCAATTAATAAGTTGATAATAACAATGTATCCGTACTATATTTTGGTCTACTTATTTCCAACAAGGTGCGGTTCCATAGAACTTCAGTTTTTGACGTATATTATAAAAAGATACTAACTCAATGGCAGCTACCTACCCTATTAAAGTTTATTCAAAGGCTAGCTAAGACGTTCCTGTTGGACACGTCTATTCTAGTTAGTAATTAAATACCTACTTATCTTTAGCTCAAGACTTTGAACAACCCTAAGTTTTAAGTTAACTTAGTGCTTAAAGGAAACTATTTTTATACCTATTTATGCATTTACATACTTTTAAGTAACATCTTTGACATTTATTCATACATATAGCTATAAAAAAATAATAGTAGTTTGTAGATATGCATGATAATACCTACTACAAATATATTTTGGCAAAACTTTGGTCACTGAACCAAAAACGTCGAATCTGAACAATGTGTTCGTATTGAGTAATTAATTGATTAAAAAGGGTTCGTGGGTATTCGTTAGAAGTTTTTCTAAGCCCTCCGCCCTTCGGCCTCATACGACGATTTTAAAACAGGGCCTAATTGATTTAACTAGAAGGGATGTACCATGAGTGTGTAACTTTGGCTGTTACTTGAATTTTGGCGCAACAGTAATGAGTGCTGTTTCGAAATTTAAAAAGGGAACATTGATTTAAAAAGTATGTACAATAAAATACACAAAAAATGGCAACATTGAATTTTTGTTCGACGTTTGAATTTGGTAACTTTTCATTTGTTCTTTTTTTAAATTCGATAAAATGTAATGTCAGTCATGTAAGCTATCATAAATTCTCACGGATGACCTTTGAGTTGATTTCAGTTTATCTTTATACGTGTATCTACTTTTGATTAGACCCTAGCTCAATAGATCTGCTCTAGTAACTAAATCAATTAGTAACATAAAACATACCAACAAAATAGATTAAAAACATAAATCAGAAGAGCCACATCATTGATCTTAGACAATAAGACAATCGATTCGCACATCGGCATCGTTTAAATCGAGAATCAATTAGGGACAATAGTTTCGATGAGTTGGAACCGAATCGAGTGACAGATTGAGTTCTTTACGGTCGGTTGGAACTGTGAACTAAGTGTTAATTTAGAAGTCTGTCGTGGTCGTGCGTCATATAGCATGCACTCTCGGATTGGTGCCTAATTAGTGGAGGATAACCTATTTCGAGAGTGGTAGATCTAATCTAGGTAGGTGTAGTTTTATATTATATAAGTGATTAATGGTGTTTTAATTTCCATCATTAATAAATTAACATTCTACCCTCAAACTTACCTCAAACTATGCATAGCTTGTAATATGGGATGTCGAAACACGTAGTAGATACACTTTATCATACACATACATATTTGAACTGAGTGATATCCAAACCTGCTACCTCTGACGTAGCAGCGTGGACTTAAATAAAGGTACAGTAGCTGTCTAGAAAGTAACTTTAAACTGTGTACCCTCTCTGCATCCAACATTTCCTCCATGTAATTTAAAACCCCTGCACAAAGTTTCTCATACATCTTCGAAGCAATCAAATAGCCTGTACTATTCTACTTATCAACATACATAATAACCAATTAACAGTAATTATAAATTAACGTAACGAGGGCCATAAAAGTCGCGAATTGCAAATATTACCGGAGCGACAGCGGGCTGGAGCGCCGCGCTGTTCGAACTTACCCCCAAGTTGGGGCAACTTTGAACGAACTCCTCGCAAACTTCCAGTGAACTCGATGAGCTACAAATAGGCATCGGAATTAAGTTTCTGTCGGTTTTCTGTGTGCCTTTTAATTATTTCTTCGCCCCCCAGGTGGGTGATTGGCCCCTTCCAGCCTGACTTCTTTATTGACTGATAGACACTTATAAATTGTAATTACGTTTGTACAGATATTTTTATATCTAGCAGTTATTACCTTACCTCTTTCCGTGGATTTAATTTAACCTTCAGATAGGTAGGAATGATTGTTGATTCGGAATCAGGAAAGTGTTTTTACTCAGTAAATATATTCCTATAAAAAATTAAACATGTAGATCATGCCAATGAAGTCACATGTAATAGCTAGTTCAAAATAAATGGCAGCGTTCTAAAATAAACTCCTGCGCAGCTCAATGGATGCATCCCATTCGCGCTCCGTCAACAATCTATCGGTGCGTATGGATCATTACCTGGATCCTGATCTGTAGATCTGTGTTGTCAGATGTTATATAAATTATATTACAATGTTGCAAAATCTATGTTGATATGCGAACACTTGTTTAATTTCATAAATAGATCTTATATTCTACACTCTTGCATGTTAAAGTTTGTGTTTTTTTAAAAATGTTTGTTTTTTAATTATTATTTTTTTAATTTCAACTTATGAAGAACTAGATTATAAAACCTGATTTGAAGGATATAATTCGTTGATAGTTTTGCCATTCATTATCCAGTGTCAAATAAATTAGTGCAGTGTCTTTTGCGATAGACTATAGAATTTCAAATAGATACGACTACCTGCATATTTATTAACAGTTGGTTTAAATCGACTTTCTATGCATCCAATAGGCAAAACCGAAGGGCAATGTTAGTGCAATAACAAAATTAAATTGTTTGTCTATCTGTGCACTCATCATATACGTCAAATCATGTTCAATATCCCTCACACCCACTCCGCAAACATCAAAAGCATTTTGTCTACGTTGATTTCCCCGTAAGTTGTCAAAAGTCGAACATATTACAAGTTTTCGTGTGAAACATCTTTATTACGACGTGTGATACAAACTTTACGTGATATTGTGATTTTCTTCCCGCCTCGAACATCGGTAGTTGGCAATAAATGCCTCCCTTTGTACTCGGTACATAGATCAACTTTAAAAATTGCAGATACGACAGTTTACACGTTTTGAATGTTATATAAAATTGATTTATAAAGTATAACACTTTTGAGGTGACAGTAAAAATTTTACACAGTTCTAGATTTTTTAAGAATCAAGTTTTCATTGTATTCACATGATTTATAAGAGTAAGATTAGCTTAGTTTTTGGGGACACCTCTGCTGTCCTAGGTGGTGGGAATAATCGCTCACAAGTCGGAAAATTAACTTGTCCACCACTTACGTAGCAATAAAATCTAAAATTAACACTCAATACATCCTTTGCCACTTATCGATTTCGTGTTTTATACACCAACGTTTGACTTGAATTACTAAATAACAGTGAAATATATTACAGAATGTTCAGTAACTTTCATAACAGTTAATCAGAATTCGTAACGTGTCTCATCTACAATAACATACTTAGTGTTTGACACAGTGTAAGTACCTCATTGTGAACACGATAGAAGATAAAAGCCTAGCTAATAACGTGCCAATAAAGCCTTTATTGAGCCGAACAGAATTAAGAGGCGACGGAAATTACCGATGTTAGCCGAACATCGCCGAATTTAATAACGTACGTTCAGTTTTTAATGTACTTCCGAGGGGGATGCACGTGTGGGGAGGTAATTAATTGGAACATTTTATTAGACTTTATAAGGCACTGATTTATTGGATGCTGTGTTTAGACTACCTGTCAGTATTCAGATAGAACGATGAGTTAAGTTTTAAAACAATATACTTGACTTTGCACACTGCTTCGTTTCCCTCCATTTTCCTATTTTCAAGAAAAAGTACTTTTCTTGAGGAAAAATAAATGATATTTTCCGTATCCATAACCAAAGGTATACAAAATTTCGTAATTATCGCTTGAGTGCCTTTTTACCTAATGTGTAATATACAAACAGGCATTTCCGCATTTATAATTATTAGTTAGATTTATTTTGAGGCCATAAAATTAGGAAAGCAACAATATTATTCATTTACGGTTACTGCGCAAAAAAATGCCGATAACTATTATATGTGTCATTAACTTTTAGGGCTTATAAAAAAATGTACTGGTAAATACATTTATTCTCAAAAATGTATAACGTTATGTCATGTACAACTAAATAATTTATTATAAGGTCAATGACATTCACAATTTTTAAATATAGAATTCGAAGTGAATTCTTACTATATTCTAAATTTAAAAATTTAATATTATTTGACATAATATGAAATGAAATAATATTAATTGATATTAGATTGACATGGTTACTCACATTACTATTTTTAATATAAATAGGATTTTGACCATGAGTCGGTGTGTTTGAAAACCACATAAACATGGTAAATATCCTGTATAAAACCATAACAGACGGTAACAGACTTAAAGGTTTAGAAGTCAATATTACAAGAGATTTAATTTGCTGACCATGACACTACCAGCGTGAACCCACTCCCAACGCAATTTAGCTTAGCTGGAGGGGTTAACGACAATACCAACTTTGGGACTTTTGAGACAACTATTACCTAATTGAAAAACATATGTTCACGTTGCTATGAGTTCTTAAGGTAGTTGGAAGTATACGATAGTATCTCCCATACTTTACCCACCAAACTTGTATGAGAACCATTTCATTGAAGCACAGTTACCGCTAACACGGTTCCCAGTTGACCCGCCAATAACAAGACAATGTAAATCATTGCAGTCTGACGAAGATTGCCGAGCGGTTCCGAACGGCTCCGAACAATGAACGATAGCGATCTAAATGAGCTGAGTTAAATATTGTTTAAATGCGGCCTTTTGGTTTAATCATAGGCTCGGCTGGGTGATCGGGAGATAGGTGGACGTTGACTTCTTGCTTCCTGGTCTTCTATGCTCGCCTAGAAAGTTTTACTGGAATACATCGATAAAGAGTTGCCAGCATGGATGTAGCTAGGTCCCAGTTTCTGGAGTTGAAAAAGGAAATAACAAAAGTGCAACATTTTTAAATTTCAGGGAAAGCCCTGAAACGCTAAACCTACAAGCCGGTGTGGAGTACTTATCAGTGGTGACGGGCTCGATTCCCGATAATATGCGTCATCCACAATCAAACACCTATAATATAATTTCTATCAAAATCTATTCTAATATAACTTTTCACTGATTCACATTGAAAACAACATAAATATGCAGTCAATATACAAACAATATAGAAGTACAATCGCGAATACAAGTGCGTCTGCACGTAAAGTTCAACAACAAGCGAATAAATGTCCCGCCACAGCACAACTTGTGCGCACCACTATACACCTACGCCTTGATTTGTGAACTCCGAATCGGACAAAGATTAAAAAAGATTATTGGTTGTAGGCAGCATTTGCATTTAGATAAACAAATTTTAAGAAATTTTGAGAAACAAATTGTTTTTTTATTATAATAATTAAAAAAAAATATTCATGTATTTCCGTCTGTTTATTCCTCGAAGGGATAGGAGGGATGAAGGTCTTTTAACATCCACAAATAAACCAACTACGTTCTTCAGTTCCACTGTGGTCCTTTTGCGTACTAAAAATGGAAGTAGACAGATCTCTACTTACCCCAATGGGAAAACATGTGACTGTGTATGTCATGTATTTATCTTTCTTACAAAGTGACAACTTCATTTTATAGTAGGCATAATGTCGTATTAACTGTCGCATCTATCGACAATAACTACTCTGTATCGGTAGCGGAGGTGCGAATATTGGGTTTTATTGGCACCCCGCCCTGAGTGTAAGTTTTTGATTTAGTTCACGAACTACAAGCAAAACTTATTATAATAACATTGCCGCTTTTCAGTGTTGAATTTAGAAGTTGTAGAAAAATATGACATGACTGTGTACGATTTCAGAATCGTACACAAATTCAAATATTATTCAGCTTTAAAAAAATTACGGGTTTTTCATAGTTGTGGATATTGCCAAGAAGTCATTTTCAATCTGGTAATACGATTGTCAAAGTAACGCTTCCACTGTCCATCAAAGAAAATATCTATCGTAAAAACGAAAATCAGAAGTCCCATCTGAATTCTTTATTTATCTTTTTAAAACTTACTCTATGTCGATGATTCCAAATTCAAAAGAGTGTTCCACACAAGACAGTGTGTGTTATCAAAACAAAACAATACTACAGAAATTCTAATCGCGTTCCTGAATTAACGGGAACATACGAAAATTCAAATGTGGAACGCCGGAATCACCAATCGGATTATCGTTCTACATGTATAAAAGACGAAAATTCCCGTTCTTACCCCTTGCCCGACACCCCACGACGGAGGGGGTGACGGGGAGTGAGAGAGCGGTGTAGCTAATGGCAGTACCACTCGGATTCATTAGTAAATTAGAAAGCGGATGAGTCCAAAGTTACGAAAATTCAATATCTAATAATGATCAACTCTTACCTGCCTATAGTCGATTGACGGCTGTTTGAACGGAATTTCGCCTTTCGAACGCCGTTTCTATTTGAATTTGTCAATCCGACTTTGTTCTGAATTGAATTATTTAGTTTTCGATTCGACTCTGTTTGGGTTTCGTGTTTGTGTAGGTGAGGTGTTCATGCTTCGCGGGTTTTGTTTTGTCAAACGATTCGTTAATAGAGGCTCTTGGGTCACTGAAAAAATATGGATCATTAATTTGTACTATTTATATCTCACACATTAAACTTGAAATAGCCACGATTCGTAGAAAATTTTGATAAATCCTCCAGAGCACGTTTAATTGACAGCTGCGTTTGTTTTTAGAATTAGTACGTAGAACAAGCTTCGCGTGAAACAAAATTGGAAATCTGAAGGAGGATAATCAAATTACAGTGAGGATTTATAAAAAAAAAATCACGTTTTTCGTCTATTATATTGAACAGTGAACACTTAATATCTCAATGTCAGTTTTAATTTAGACGCGTCGAGTTACCTCCTACAGTTTTATTTAGGGACTAAGCAAACACGTTTCGACAGCCTGCTTATGTACAACAAAATATAGTGATCCCGATGAAATGAAATATCGAATGCGGTTTTTTTTAAATTTAGAAGGTAATATTCTCCTTTAGTGTCGTTTTGAACTAGCCAGTAAGAATAAAATTAGACTTCTTTACAAATTCTAAATTTAAAATTTATACTTTTTTAAATTGTAAAATGCATTATAGAACTGACATACACAAATTAATAGGCAAATTATCAGACAATGGTCAGACGTACAGAGGACGAAGATGGGAGGGTTGAGGACGAGGGTTAATAAAGTCGATGAAAAACACACACACACAAACGCACCACACATTACAATTTGTTTTACATCTCACAAGTACTTAAGTATTGAAAATATATTTTTTATGAAAATTTATATTGTCTGAGAATTTATTAGCAATGGTAAACTGAATTGTTATTCTAGAATAACAACAAGATACTGGTAAGACAATCCTATTTGGTACTATAACGGTTATTTAAGACCGGCTATATTTTTTTCTTAATTAAATGTTCTTAATTACTGGCAATGCTCACTAGACCGATGAACAATTCTATAAACCCCACGACGTGCATTGAAAAAATGTACATGTAATAAAATATTAAATTGTAATCCCAACAGTCTACGGCTTAAGTTTTCTCGCTTCACTGGTCTAACGAAACCGTAATGCAAGTACATATTTTTAAATTATTATTATCAATTATTTTTCTTATAAATCTCGTAAAACTAGCTTCCGTATTTCAACCGAGATAAATCTATAAAACACTGCCAAATTAAACCTTCATCGATGTTACCCAAAACAAACAATCATATTGACATCCTAATACGGTTACTTGCTTCGTAAAAAAGGTTACCGAAGCCCTTCGTCTGAGCCAAGGAGGGACCTTTATCATATTTATTTTATTTCAATTCGGTACGAATTTAATCCTTTTCCATTAATTAGTGACCGCTCCCCGTATACCTAATGTGGGGTCTGGGGGACCCCTCGCGAGTATGCGTTAATTTTTCTTGGCGGTAGCCGCAGGGTTGAGTGTGGTATGAGTCAGGGGCGATTGATATTCGAAATTTAAAAATATTTTGTTTAATATATTTCTATTATCTATTACCAAGTCAGAGACAGTTGTTCGTTGATAGTATACTTCCTGTGTATTACTATCATACAGTATTCAAGAATCAGTGAATATAATCTTTCAAATTAATTATCTATCTAATTAAAAAATGCCGAAATTCAACCAATAGGGTGACAAGCCCCTCAACTTTCCAAGCATAGAAAATAAAAATTCATGAGCGCTTCACCGAGACCACTCGGGTGTGTCGGCTCTCACCCGAACATATAAGTTTTCCTTCATTATCATTATTTTATTATGTTCTAGAAACGTACTCATTGAGATTCACCTTTACGTTATCAGATCTAACGTACCATGTATCATATTAATTGGTCGTTTCATGTTAATTATAATTAAATCTTAATTTTTGGCGGCCATACTTTTTTGTTAATTCGCTTTTTACTGTTAGATTTTACAATCTTATTGTTAGTTACACGTGCCATTTTTCGTTCGTAATGTAAATACGTGTATCATATTTATTTTAATAATTAATGAGAATATTTTAAGTGCAGCATATTTTAAAATTCAGATTTCCCAAACAAGTTCTCGATGAGGTAAAAGATTAATGTAATTTTTGCTTCAAATGAAATGAAAAATTAAATAATGATCTGTTGACATATCTATACCGCAAAACTCATAAAAGTCACTTGGACTATTTCTCGGCTGTAAAAACAAGAATCGTCATGTTTTCAGTTGTTTATTTTTCTTTTGTTGTCATTATCAGTCATTAGTACAAAAATGCCGATGCGATTACACATACCTACAGAATATTTACGTTGACTCATGTAGTTATAGGCTGAACATGCGCTGTCCGTGCCAATTTGTTATAAAAAAAATTACATGACGTGTATCATAACCTGAAAAAATTAGAAGACGATTGATATTTTATTTAAATAGACTTTTGTTATACTTGTAGCTCTAAAAGCAAAGTTTTCAGATGACAATCATTCGATTCTGGGTATTTAGAACAAAAGTCTTTTAAAATATATCATATTTTGCATATCTATCTGTCTTGCCAGTAACATGTTTCATATTTTCCGACAGCCAACGACTCGTTAATTATGTCAAATAAAAAATGCAATTATTTTCTTTCCGCGACACTTTTAGATTTGCTCTTAACTCCAAACGGTTTGAAGTGATCAATTTTTTATATCTTTTAAATATGATTATTTAGAAGAAATAACAAATAATTTACAATATTTTACGATTATGAAAATAATGCTTGATCTCATAACAAAGAAGACCGAATCAAAGAGTATCGTAAACAAATCGCATTCGATTAGTTTTAAACAAAAGAGGCAAAGACATCGCTTCAATACAGCCTGATCACTGCGCCAAATGAATTCATTGATCAGTAGACAGACGCCTCTAAATTCTGGCAATTGAATAAGTTTGAAATTGAATTAAATATAAATAAGTAATTTTGTTCTTGTTGTCCCCAATGATGATTTGACTTCGTCATTGTCAATATGTGGTACCAGTAAACAAATTTACTTAATGACAGGATTTTTTCACCATAGTTGGTAACAAAAAATATAATTATTGTCTATTGACAGTAAAAAAATATTTGTTTCTCTTAAAAACTCGATTTTGGTAAACCGTCGTTAATTTTCAAAGATCTGCATATTCATCGCCATCAAACGATTTTGATTGGTCAACGTTAACTAGACCACGATATTTTGAGCCAACTGTACAATAATTCATTGACTCATTAAACATAACACCGTTAGCGTAATTGTTCTTCGTGAGACTACAATTACTAAGATTACACAAAGCTAATCTATTGCACAAACAGAAATTTTGGAATCAGATGCCTCGGATAGATACTATTCATCGTTAGTTCTTGGCTTACTGGTCACCTACCATTTAATTGTCGGTGTGGTGGTAACGGTGAATGTCATTGATTGCTATCTTCTAATGTTAATTTAAATTCGGAATCTTGTTTTAAAAAGTTTATTTCAGTCTAATACATTTTGCGTCATTTTTGTTATATTTTAAACAATGCTATCTATGATTTTCGCTGATCCGGCGTAGTTTCACAACCATCAAAGTTTCACATCTCTTTAATGTTTTAAACTATAATTAATCAATGTCTTCTCACCCACCTGCCTCGTGTCCAGACAATCGATAAGCTTCAAGCTTTCCCACATTATCCGCATCACCCAAACGTCTTTTAATATTTACAGCTATTATAAAAACATTTGTGGCGACATCGGTTGTTTTTAATTATTCAAAATTATTACTATCTCATTACTTTTCACACAATGCGATAATTTCGTCTATTTTAATTGAATGTGCTACTTATATGTTTACTGCTTTCTTACTTTCATACACTTTCTCGTTGTAAACATAATTATTCGGTTCTATAATTGCTGTTTTAATTAGATTTAGAATCTACCTTCTATCATATATATTGTTGAACATGTTGTAAGCGGGCCCTTCACATTGGCTGCGCATAGTTATAGATGACACGATACATGAACATTCAACATATATGTATGACTCTCATATTATTTAACTGAATTGATTCACTTGTATCGTATTTTCTGCTTTCTAGTTTCTGTTTATTAGGTTCAATCATTAACATTCAATTGTCAGTCTTCTGTGAAATTAAAATATTTGGCCTGTAATTATCTTTTGTACTGACCTTAATATGTCGACATAGTAGGAGGTAATTCATTCTTTTTCCGGAACGACATTCGTTCACTGACTCGATTAGGGATGCGCCTCCATCTTGAACAGTACGACACATTTCGAGATGCTGACAATTTTGGGAGACTTATGGCTACTTGTTACGTTTTTGATTTCTTAAATTGTTTTATTCTTTATCCTCTACAGTTGACAACATGCGAGTGATATCATCGGCTACTTTGTACTTGTTTAACGCCTCAGAAACATCACGCACCAATCTCTTTTAAGGTCTAAGGAGTTTTACAAGAAGATCTTACCTAAGAACATTACCGAATATGACACAATCTCGCCACTTAACTAGATTTCGCAACAAATCAGTAAGAGGATATCTATCAATCACGTCAATAATCATTAATTTCTCTTGATCAACGATGTCATGGGACCTTAAAGGTCTACTGACGTGATCAAGGGCATTTATTCTTAAAACAGTAAATGAGTCATAGAGTGAATGAGCTAGAACGATCAATCAAATTCAATTGAGCACCGCACGTTACGTAATACACCGGCTATTTGTAATTCATGATAAGAATTATCGACTCTTTAGAGAATAGTACCTCTTCTATGTCTTTATGATATCGAAGGACAGAAATGCCGCTAACTTTGTATCGAATGACCGTTGTTTAAAGATATTATCAGTCAATATTCCAAAGACAAAATTAATCGTCGTAAATGCTCAAAGACAAAGATCAGAGTGTTCTCAGTTCAAATTTTTTTTTAAATGCATTTAACATTGAACATATTTACTTCGTAATTCTCATCAGTTGCGGTAGATGGCGTTGTCCTTACTATTTTATTTAGTTTTAAATTCGAATCTATTATACCGGAACTATTTATACGACATAATATTCATGGATCAGACACTAAAATTCACGGATTCAGTGACTCAGGCATCGAATGAGTTTCCGCGTAGTACAGTCATCAGTCATTATATTCGTTCTAGTTAGTAAACCATTAGTCCGATTCTATATTAAGCTAATCGTCGTTACTTACATTAGTTTAATTCAAATACTATGATTCAAACTAATGTACAATTAAAAAAGTAGACATTATAATTAAAAAAGTATGGCGGTTCATTCACCATCTTTGTTTTCATCTGTATGATGTTTCAGTACGTAAATGTTGCGTAAAATTAAGTTGTTTCACAGTGAGGTGCGTTTAGGCTGCGTTTACAATATACTGCGGATAAGTAACTTCAGTACTTACTCCCCGTGGCTAAGCAGCCACTTCTAAAGCTTCCACCTAACCCAACTGGGCCTGGATTGATGCAGTCAAATCTATTTCTGTAGCACATGGGCTTGAGTAGATCCATAGTCAGGCCAGTAAAAGAAAACCTCCAAATTCAAGTGAACGTTACGTGGTTACCATTTCTTAACTTTCTTCGGTGTAATAGCTTGTAAACGAAAATTTAAACCAGTCACAGTCATCACACATCAGTCTATAGACCCCCTTTTAATCTGTTGATAGTATCTGTTCAGACAGCATGCAGTCACGCGTGTGTGAGCGCTCTTATAGGATTCTACTTTCTTTGCTTAATCATTTATAATTTTTGTACATTTTAATAGGCTCAAAAAGTAAAAACTTTTACCTACTTCCAAGAGTATAAGTAGACAAACGTTTTTACTTTTTAAAAGTACGCGAGACAAGGTACGCATTAGGATATATCTTTTGATATGAGCTCTGTTTTAACGGACAAAATATTTCCTTTAGTACCTGGATGATCAAGTTTTTCTTTACTCTCTGGTTTCTTTTCTAACGTCATCTAGTGGGGTTTATATATAAGCTCCTCAATTTCCTCAACTGTAGGTATATCTTTAGTTAAGTCTATGTCTGTATTTGTATAGCAAGTGTCAAAGCCTGGGTAACATTAAGCGGCAGAATGTTCCTACCACTTTATCACCTTGAAACATAATTGAAGCCTTTTCAGAGCAAGTTTCCCAGGTCGATCGCCATTGGCATATACCTCCCTGATACAGATCTACTTAATTAACAATTGCCTATTTCAAAACAACACCTTTATTAACCGATTCATTCACCAACACCATTGACGCCAATACCACTTCCGGTGATGGGGCTGATACGCTGAATACTACAGGAAGTACCGTCATATGGGAACCAGTAATTAGATTGAATTAATTCATTTGCGTATGCGCATGTGAAAATATTCGCTTCCGTTATGTAGTATACATAGACTTTATAGTTATTGATGGGCATTGATAAGGTAGGAAATTTCTGCCCACCTGGTGATAAGGGGTTTCCATAAGCATGATGTCAACCTTGAAAAGGGGAGGGTTAGGGAAAAGAGGAAAATGGGATAGGAGGGGACATAAGGGTTATAAATTATATTGTTAACGTCGATATTAATGATAAGGTGGTACTTTCCAGGGGTATTCGGGGTTCTATGAATATATTAGGGTTCCAAGTAAACCACACCTGCTAGTTGAAACGCCTGCTAATCAACAAACAACAGTAATAGCCAAAAGAAATGGAACGAATAGAAAAGTGGACCTTCAGGTCTGAACTGAAACCTCGGATACAACTCGGATCACCATACGATACCGATGATGAAAGAACCAACAACCACAGTAATGACACAAGTAACTTATTGCTATTATTCTCTGGGACATAATATATACTAAAAACTGAAGGTTCAAAAATTATAAATAAATAAATAAATATTCCACAACATTCTACACAACGCTATTTAGACCCATGGTAAGCTTTTATAGCTTGTGTTATGGAATCTAGAATGCGGATAAACATACTTAGATACTTTTTTTTTGTAAATACATACATATTATACATAGAAACACCCAGACCAATGCAAATAGCCATATTCATGCATACAAATATTTGCACTGAGCGGGAATCGAACCCGCGCCTCCTGCGTGGCAGTCGCGTGCACTACCGCCACGCCACAGAGGCTGTCAAAATAATAAATAATAACGCTTAACCAGATACATAACTCTTTTTTATTTTTGTTACAGAGAGCCACACTGGCCGAAAAAGAAGTGACCACGTTAAAAGAACAACTGGCCACAACCAGCCCGACCCCACTCCAGGCAGCCGTTCCTAAGACCAATGGCTCCCACCTAGAACCCACCAGGGACCAATCCACAGAGACCAGGATCGACAGGTTTAGCCCCGACATCAAAGACGATAAAGAATTGGATGACGACGTAGAACAGAAAATGGAGATGGCCGCGACTGGCAGGAGTAATAGCAACTCCTCGAGGAGTAGTCCTGTGGTGCATCAGGGTGGAAACCTGGAGAGTGAGCTGGCTACTAAAGAGAAAGAGGTAAGTTGGAATACTAAATGGAGTTATCACTATTAATAAAACATTATTCTTTGAGGATACAAAACTCTCAGTAAGAATCGTTTCAATATATGCAACAAGATCATTTGAGAATTGGTCTATATCTTTAAATAGGAGACGTCGATATGACGTCATCTAGCCTAATGGTAAGCTGAAAACGAAGTCTAAAGAAAAGAAGGTCACTATTACAGACACCAACAATGTTACGATGATGGTCCTCTAAAGATACTAAATAAATAAGAAATAATAGCGGTGATATAACAGTTTAGTATAATAGCTGTCAAACCACTGCACTAGTATTTATCGTCACACTCTAAATTACAGATACTCTATATAATGCAGCCAGATCTAATATTAGTTTGTAGGCAAATTGTTCACAATAAATACCTTTCAAAATCTTAGCACAACATTTATTGTTACTAACGGCATCGATAACAACTAAATCATGCGCATATATCTGTCGTACGTCTCTAAATCACTTTTATTGTGCAGTTATATTGTTACTAGTTTAGACCTGTGACTCTACCAGTTACAAATACTAGTCCCGTTCCCGCGATACACGAACTAATTCTCGAGATAAAAAGTACTTTTAACCGATTTCTGGTCATAGGATACCTGCCGTTCTTGGATTTTTAAACTTGAGTTTTAAGTGGTATTATCCGTATTGTCCTCTACTTCTCTTCGCTTCTCGTCTCTTTACAAAACTCTTCTTATTTCCTCCCTAAATTAAATATGGTTTTAATTCAAACCTAAAGTCTGCTTAAGACTGGTAGTTATCCTTCCAGTTGTCTTTCCTTCTTTAAGCTTGTCATTTCAGGTATAGATACTCGTAGTATTACCTATATATGATATCCTAAAGATAAAACACTTACTTTGACTTATCAATTCAATAATGGAACCATGAAAAAGTGTAGTTCCTTGATCAGTGTCTGTGTGGGCTTCCAGTTATGACAATATATCGACACTTGACTCAAACGCTGTATCACCGCTCTATTGCTCTCAATTAGAGATGCCCCGAGCGCGTTAATTGACTGTATCGATAATATTGATTGATCGATTGGTGGGCGTCGAACATTAGTTTGAGTAGAATGAACTTTAATTGCCGTTATTTGGTACGGTTCCTGGGAACTATTTGTAGCCATATTCAATTTAATTTCTGATTAACGAAAACATGAGTGCTTTTATGTTTTTTAAGAGCGCAAATTTGAGCAAAAGTATTTAAAACCGATGTACGCTTTCTATAGGTTAAATGATGTAGTAAAAGTACTTTAAAATACGGCCGATTTCTCCGAAAAAAAAGATTGTTGTAACAGATACATGAAAACTCAATTAGAAAACGCGTTGCGTCAACAACTGAACTGTTGAAGGTGCGGAAAAAACTTGTCATGTTGAGTCGTCATGTCGACACCGTGTTGGCACAACACTAATTGAAATTAGCCACATGCTCTGATCGTTTGCCAATGTCAATTAAGAGCAAAGATAATCATGTTAGATACCTTTTTGGTTATAAGTAGATAGTTAGCATAAATAGAAGCGATTCCACATTACAATGTCCTTGGCCTTAGGTTCTAAGGTATCTTCCTGGTCCTAAAGTCCTGCTATGACCTGATTAGACCTTACCTTCCGTTTTCATCCTCTTCTCAACAGGTGCACCGCCTTAGGGAGATCTTACGCCTAATTACATGGGCCGTGTACTTTTTGCTAAGTAGTTTTAAAAAAAAAGACATAAAAGCAACCAAGTTTCTCCTACACTAAATTACTTACTCTTCTAGTGTTACACAATGTAAAAGTGATTTTTTTTCTACAGTAATCACTAACCGTAACAGTTCAAAAACAGTGCACAATTGCGTCAAATAATCTTTGAAAAGTAACGCAGTAACGAATATGAACTAAACTCCCAACTGTTCCCAATTAAGGGTGGACTATAAATAACTGTATGTGCGAGTCGCGTGTCTGTCCGTCTTAGTGGCCGCGTCTCATAAACGCTGATATTTATTTAGTGCAAGGATTACCGTTCGGCCGTTCGTTCAGTGCCGATCAATCATTCCATTGAACGTATCCTGTTTCCTTTGGCTAGTGATGCGCTGAGTCGATCGATTGTCGATAGTAGGACTGAGATTAGATCGACATATCAGTTAAACCGTATTTACAGATATAAATTCATTTATGTTAAATATGTATTTAATATTCGAAAATATTACGAGCTTGTCTAGTACAAAAAAATATCAAATAGATAACAAATCTATTTTCTTTAGTAGGTCTTCTAATCTATTTTCTTCATTACATTTTGAAGGCAATGAAAAAATGAACCACCTTAGAAGCAAGATTGTCTTACAAACTAAATAACAAAAATACTAGTCTTGAAAAAAAATACTGAAGTGTCACAACTGTACAACGGCAATCTATCTATTATCACATAGTCTTCTTTATCATGATAAAACTAGCTAACCTCAGTTAAGTTCTACAAGTACTTCATTTACCTTATAAGTCAGTTCTACATACAACATCTTAAACTAATCAAATATCGATAAAATCCCACTCGTATAACCTCCCATCACTATTCTAACAAACTGTCAAACCCAATTCAGCATTTGCCCCTGCGCATGTAATTGATTTATTGATCGTACGTTACATTCGATACGAGATGAACGCAGCATCCTTTTACTCGCATCTCCTAACCAGTTGACCGGCTGACCTCGATCGTATAAGTTATCTGGCTCGTAGGGGAGCGATCTATCGTTAGGACATAATAAATACCGTTTAGGCAATTGGGGAAATGCAATTAGAAGATTAATTTGTACGTTTAGCATTCTACTATAGTGAATTCTGAACGATGGAAGAAATAAACCTTTAGGTAGGTACACTAGGTGCAATCGACGTCATAAATGTCTTGACGACGAAGGCTCAAAATGATCTTAGAACTCTCATATTTAGATCAAATCAAACCGTTTTATTGATTTATATGGTATTATTGTCCGAACTAAAGGTGTGTACCAAATATAAGGACAATCGGTCAACTGGAACAGGGTCATAAAACGAAATTATGATCATTTTGACTACTTTGTCAGTCAACATCTTTCTGTTGCTTTACCAGTAAAGAGCTAACCACCTTGATTTACCTTATCTTGTGGGAACAAATGCTACTGAACCCCCATGCCTGTGTCAGAGTCTTATACATTAAGACAGCAAATGTACCTTCTACCTGATGAACCCCCAAACATTCAAACATATCCATAACAAAAATATAATCTATCAAATCTCTTAAACGCTTCTCCTGAAGTTTCGCAGATATTGATAGCCTCGTTGCTAAGTTTCAAGTAGAAATTCATGACCTTATATACAGGTAATTTAATGCTTCATGCATCTTCTAATGCTGCTGATCAGAAAGACGTTGAAGCTGTCCCGCCATCTGCACAGAGGTGCATACGTTTACGCATTGCAGTAAAGAAGCAATTACTCTTGCTTCAGCGAACCACTCTTGCTTCAGCGAACCACTCTTGCTTCAGCGAACCTCTCTGATGCGCTACACAGTCGAAGCTCTATCTACACCTTAATGACATTAAATACAATGGTGTCAATGAACTAATTAATATTCCTATCAGCGTCTTCTTCGTCTTTGAAAACAATCTTTAAACTCCAGTAATTGTATTAACATAAAAGTTAAATTACATAATATTGTTGGCTGTAAACAAAAGATTGCTAATACATACAATAAAGGCAACATCAAAATATTACATGAAAGAAACTACATAGACAACGGCAGTCAAAACCATCCCCATTTCGAGTGGTGCTCATCGGCAATGCGGCCGAAATTTCAAAGCGCCTAGTTGCAAGAGCCTTTCAGAATGCACCCATTCAACCTTCAGAATCATTAGTCCATTGAATCACCAAATTTAAAGAGAAAACTGGCAGATTTGAAGCGAATTTCCAGCTCTTTGTTGGTCTTTCAATGGCATCTATAGAATTACATGAGTTAAGCTTGATCAGTTGAAAATGTTGGATATTCTTTCAAATTAGAATCTTATAAGATAATACTTTACAAGTACCAGAAAAAATCTAATAAGAATTGTTTCAATATTTATCTAGTGGTTGATAATATCGTTAACTGTATACCTATGAACGCTAGCATCAATCGGACTCAGGACACTAAGCAAATAATGTAACTACAGTTTTGTCAAATCAAACTCAAAGTTATAAGGCACTTCAATCAATTTTCAACACAAAGACAATTACGAAAGAAAACAATAACCACGTCTCAAGTCTCTAGAATCAATAATTTAGATTTAAAAATTAAAAGTCATAATAGGACATACTAGAGCAGGAAAATATCTACAGTGCCGAACACTACAATACTTGTTCAGTGTCGAAACTCAATGGGTTCCACGATATAAAAGCTGTTATTTGGCGTAACGAACGCCTTTGTGCCGCGGAATTCCTTTAAAGGCACTATCTTAAAGATGAATTGCTCTACAATGCTGCGAGTGTTCTAAGTAGACTTGGTACAAAGTACTGTGACGGCGCAATGCAAACAATCCACGACGATAGTTTCGCGAACAAAGCAGCTATAAACAATTCGATAAAGGTACCCAACGTACAACTTTTGATAGTACACCGCTTTTTATGCAAATCCGACTTGCGAATCGATTGCCAGGTTTTTTGGTTTTGTTGCTGTTGTTCAGTTTCTTCAATTGCACTTTAACAGTTGTTGGTTCAAGAATTTGTGAATACATTTACTGAGCAATCGTTGCTTTGGAATCTAAAGCTACTACGACAGTCCCATCAAGAAAATTCTCAATTACGCGATCAAAAACCTCTTTAAAACAAATTCAAAAGGAAAAGTTATCAACAATCAGAAGTCCTTTATTGGAATGTCATCAAAAAGAAATAACACGCCACCCTTTCGGCAACTTAATTAAAATGTTCGCAAAAAATCTCGCCCCATTCTATGAGGTTAATAAGTTTGAAACCAAAGATCTGTAGACTGAAAAATTTCTCTTTTTATGAAATTTGTCGTCGAACAATCAGAGAATATTAAAGAATACATGCCTGCGGTTCATTGTTGGGAATCCACGACTTATAAAACCCCTTTTGTGATTGTTTATAATTTAACGAAGCTTTCATTGGCTTCTTTTCGATTTATACTTTTCAATATTGTGGACAACTTTTGGACTTGTACCCTACCTTATTGTAAAGGATTAATTGAAATCAATACAATATTTGAAGGCCGTGCCATAAGAGCCAAAACAATAACCACCAGACGACCATTGTATAAGTTTTTCTTGATGAAATTTCATGAATTTCTGGAATAGTTGAGGTCATGTCAGCTTACGCTTAAGCTCCAAGACATGCTAATGAAGCAAAGAAGCACATGATACAAATATTAAATAATAGCCTGCTATCAATGCGGATCCTATTGTTCTTGTACATTTTTTTCGTGTTTTTATACGTTAGCTAACAAGTGGTTGACCTCAAAACAAACGACATAGATACAAATTCTTTAGTCCCATAGTATAAGTTTGTGATTATATTTGCACCAACTCGTAAAGACCTAGGTTTGAACCCCTATTTAAAGGCTAATTAGGATTTAAAGGTTAATTAAAGATAAATATTTGCAGTAGCATCACTGAGTTTGCTAATCAAGTTAGAATAAATCTGATGAACCCATTTTCATAAATATGGAATTGTGTAAAATACATATCTGTTCATCTTTTTATGGACATACAGACGTATTAAAAAGAAGTTACAGATGATCAAAGCCACGGGCACCCGGAACCCAATATATTATCTGTCGTCGCTCAAAATAGCCCATTTCGATCAATTCTCTTATTAGAATTAACGAAATAAGATTTAACGTATGTCATCCCGCCATTGAGATAAATGGTTCGCGATGATATTTCTTTTTTTTATAAATTGGCTATTTATTACAATAACTGACGTTTCCGACTCGTTCAATATTGGGTATGATTATTTACGGTGTTATTTGATGTTATGAAAGTAGTATCTGCGGTAGCCTAGTGGTATGGGTAATGGACTGCTGAGACGAGGTCTCGGGTTCGATTCCAGGTTTACCATGGCACACACCAATAACTTTTCGATGCTTTGCGAAGTTATGTGTGTATTTATCGCAGGTTTATAAGTGCCCGGTTAATGGCAATTGGTTCGCCACCTATTACATTGGGACCTAAACATAAACTGGCCTCCTCTGTCTCTGCCTACCCCTTCGGGGAATACAGGCGTGAGTTTATGTTATGTTATGTAAGAAAGTAGTCAACAAGCTTCTGCCCTTCTGACACGAAATGAAAGTGGATCTAAGTATATAAAAAAAACTCGCATAGTCAGTAGTGCATTACATATAGAACGGATTAAATGACCCTGGACTCTGAGGTAAGAGCTGAGATTCCTCTGCACCTCATAGAATGTTTTATTCAGTTTCACCAGTTTCTATCCAGACTTCTGCACTAGGCTCCTGATCTGTCTTCTTCAAAATAACACCAACTTGCTCGCGTACATTGAGGTTAATACTGACCAATATGTCCACTTAAAATTCTTCTTCGGTATGTGATTCGTCATTCACTGCTTCATTCATTCTTTTTTCCTCACTCGCTCATTCGTTCCACTTCAACACACCTTTTTAAATATTTGACACTTGTAAATTTACATTCTGTTAACTGATTTTACTTCACACACTTCACAGCGATCATAACGAAATAAAGTTACATCAAACGAATTATCTTCATTAACATATCTGAGCATGACTTTCTTTATAAATATCCAGTAATTAAACCTAATTTTGGATTTATTGTGCACCTGTTATTGATATCAAACAGACAGGTGGTTGTAAACATTACAATGGCGTACAGCGTACACAGTTTAGTGTACCGTGCTACTATTTAATTTGAAAAAGCAATAATAGTTGGACATAAATCATAAACGCCTTTCTTTTTAGGCAGTAAAACGTTACTTTCATCTCGGTCGGTAGATGGCGCTGATACTAAAATCCAACTGTAAATTATAGGTTTAATGTCACTCCAACGGCGGACATGAAAGAGTGACGGTGCTATTTTTGTACTCACCAAAACGAAAACACTCGAAATTAGTTTATGACGTTTGTCTGTAGTTCGATTTATTTTAATTTTGTTATTTTCGGGGCGACGGTTCTCTTATTATGTGTTGCTCGTAAACTGATGTGGTTCGACACTGACTTATATCTCGTTCGACTTGAGTAATGATCTTTGAAGCAACGGAGACTTTATTGACATTTATCGATGAGGAACTACCGTAAGAAATTTGGAAATACTTATCTTCCACCGGTATACCAGTTGGTAACTCGTCATGATCAGATTTCTAGTAAGAAATAAGATTTACTCGCATTACACATAGGTACACCAACACTTTTCCTGTTGGGCAGATAGAGACAAGTGTATACAATTTTCTTCACCACTTATACCTTTCACTAAATACGTCCACTGTTATTAACTCCTATACAAACCTGTCAGTTTGGACTTCTGAACCTTCTTTTCAAATCATCACCATAATGATCTGTGAGAACCTGCAATATTTGCCTTATGTACTTTTACATTCTTTTGCAATCACCTCAGTCTCGAAATAACTATAGGTGATAGGCGATTGAAACCAACAATTTCTTCAGCAACATCATTTGGTTAGATACTATTACTATCATACTTTTTAACTTCTACTTCTTTTCTCAATTTACATTGAGGATGTTCGTTATAAATGAGTTATTAGCTTATTAGCATCCGTGTGACTTAATCAATCATGTTAATGATAATAGTAATAGCTCATTAAATGAAAAATATCCAGGCATGTCGTAAATGAAGCTTTTTAAATTCGTTGTCATATAATACATAGAACTGAATTTAATTAATATTCTGAATATCTTCATTAAAGGCGCCAACAATTCAAATTGTAACAACACTTAAACATTAGTTATGTTCGTTTTCCGGCTTTTCTATTGCTGTTCAATAATTTATTGTTATTCGTTAGACCGTATAAGCAAATGATAAATTTTGCTCACAACTAGACCGATCAGGAGCCATTAATTCGAACTAGTATTCTCTGATAATTTATAAGCCAAATGCGATGCCAAATCGTATCCGAGTGACACTCTGAACCATTAGAGGTATTACTGAAGCCAATAGATTCAAATTGATAGATTTACGATTTGATAAACATGAATCTACATCTCTTAAAATAACATGCAATGAATAACAAAAAGCAAACTTAAACTATTCCTGCATTCGACATTACACTCGATTGAATCGTCGCTAGCCGTCGTTAGAATGATAATGTTTTCGCTGATGTAAATCCATGTTTGATTATAGATGTAACACATGACCTTTGCGTTCTGATTTCCAACAGTAAATCAAAGAGAAAGCATCGGGGACGACAAGAGAAGCAATCAGATACCCCATCAAACGCAACCTATCATCTTGTCAGAAATCGGCACGCACGTTAATTTAATAACAAAAAAAGGCTAGAGTTACATTAGAAAAAAGGACAAAAATAAAGAGTAAGTAGAGCCAGAGCTCGCTCGCTTGTACGTAATTACGGTCCAAACACGCGAGCGACTTGAAAGCAAATGTCAAACTCACATATTTATTTCCAAGTATTGAATGTTGCGCTCGCTTCTCAGAAGATCCGATGTAAACATCATCGTGTCGATGATGAAAGCGATCTGCGGCTTTGTACTCGATGCTGATTAGTCTAATTTTATCTGCGTCCACAAAAAAACACGACAAATATGTAATTTGTATATACCGTGACAACGCTGGCGTGACTCTCAATAATGACCGGAAAACGAACGCCTCCGAACCTTCTCCGAGTGGAAACTTTGTCAGTCAGTCAGCAATGTTACTTTAATAACCTCGTAATTAACTAAAACGAAGACGGCTCGTCGAATTCGTCCCGGTTTATTTATACACGGGCCCGCGTCGATATTCAGAAGCCAACTTGATAGATTCATAGCAGCGAACATCAAAGAGACTACATTAATCATAACTCACATCAATCGCCGGTGAAACATTTTTGTTTTTATTGTAAATCAGTATTAAAAAGCGACAGCATAAGCATATGAATCAAACGTGCGCCTCGAGACGTCGACTATGTGCAATAAATTCGTGAAAATGTAAATAAAAAAATGTGGCAGGCCGATCGGACCACCCTGCGGTACACCTGTTGAGTCTATTACCGTGTGCGCGCCGTGCCGTCAGATACTATCGAACGCTGGCGGTTTTGTGAACATATCACATGTCGTATATCATAATAGCCGATGCGTTGAGAAAAATCAGCGCCGGGCACATCTGTAGCGCTACCAGCGGTCGAAGCCGGCGATCCGGTGCACGGTCGCCGCACTCGCAGATCGCGATGAGTTTTCTTGCAAATCGGGCGTGAAACTTTTTTCAAATGACGCCCCGATGTAAGTGCGCCTCAACTACGCCAAACTAATAAAAATTATACTTCCTACGAAATGATATTTACGT
Organism: Eilema sororculum; assembly: GCA_914829495.1. Taxonomy (NCBI): domain Eukaryota; kingdom Metazoa; phylum Arthropoda; class Insecta; order Lepidoptera; family Erebidae; genus Eilema; species Eilema sororculum. Next base: position 19,757,948 of record OU618536.1, read on the forward strand.
ATGTACCTCTACGCCTGGCTTCCATCGTTTTATGATCGTCAACAGTTACATATTTAATGTTCGATGTTTATCAACATTTCTTTCTTATGCAGGTTTTAGTGAAGCTATAAATTATTTATCTTCAAAGAGTTGCTTATTTTGAAACTTTTGTTTCTTCAGCGGTAATTCCTGAAGCTTTGGAGCCGACGTCATTGGCATTATTTAATAAACTATTTATTCTTTTATCATATGATTCAGTGAAAAATGAGGTTGTAAAATTGTGTTTCGGGTGATAACAAATTCGGCAGGGCTCATGGATGGGAGTCATAATATCACTGTGTTTACAGCCTGTGTTTTGTGTAAATGTAGTCACACAGCACTGTTTATACATTGACGCATACTGAAAGACTGAAAACGTGACACATAGCGTAAAGCCCTAAGAATGACTTTTAATTATATAATTGATGACCAAAATTAATGATGATAAAGGAATTGAGGCTTTGCAACTAATTGAACAACTTTTCTGTGTGAACTATGTTGGAGGTCCCCGTGATTGTAGTCGACTTCAATACTACCTATATGATGATCATGTTGAGATTCATCCTTCAATTTTACTCCAAGGTCGAGGAATCTGTTTGCTATACAACTCTCGTAGACCTTTTTTTATTTAAAAGCTCTCTTTGTCTCACAGAGTGCTCCACGTTTAATAAGACACATCTGTTACAAACTATATTTCGGGGACATCGTCTTTGAAACGTCATATAGTAGATAGGTATTTGGTTACAGGAGGCATTTTATCAGAATTTTGAATCTTATTCCATTAAAATAAAAGCTATGGAATTTTGATAAATATACACCTTTGATGTGTCTCGATTTCTTTTTGTGATGCTCAGAATGTTCGATGGCTCATCGGCGCGTCGCCAGATGAATAAATCAACAACACAAGATGAATTTATCAATATTTATAAGAGCTTATTCATCGCATGTTTCACTCTGTTTAGATCAACATATGCAGTAAAATTGCATCCATTCTTCACATCAAAAGCCAATAGTTGTTAACGTAATTGTATTTTTGACGACAATTTTTTATTCTTTTCCTTGTACAGGCTTCTGTAATCTTTGCGTGCTTTACGAGAGGCATACAAGTGTGAGATGTTCATAATTAATCACATTCACAAATTCGCTTTTTAACTATGGTTCTAACCACCAGTACACCCTGAGAACAATTCACAATAATCTCCCCAAAAATGAATAGCATAAAAATAATAATGAACTCCTTTACGTGTTACAATAATATGTTTCCTATAAATTATGGAGTCGCTACCTTACCTCGGTTCGTAGTAAACTGTAAAACTGTCTCCATATATCATTATATTAATAGACATGCCTTTGTTATTATCTAGAATTGCCACATATTTGACATCACATTCCACTTCACTATTCGTTTGATAACCTCATGAAATAATAACATCGTCATAATTAGTTCGATTCTCATCATTTGATCATCAATATTAATTACCAATTACAATATCACGCCTCTGTACTTGATTAGGTTCCACTGTATGATTACACTCTGATACCTTCATGTTTATACATGAAGAACTTACTTCACTTTTAACTTTACGACTCAGTTTTTTACCTACATTGATCTTTTTTGTTCCTTTTATGAAGTTTAATGCCTTATATATTATTTCGTTAAACTACGGAGCTTTAATTTGTGGTCTAGTGGATATTGAACAACAATAAAGACTTGCAGAGGCAAGAGCCATTAACATCCATGGTAAAGTATTGGATACAAATAGAAATCACCAATGTCTACGTTGGTAATTTCCAAAGCAATGTTACTGAATAAATTTAAACAAATACGTAATAAAGCTTGAACCATAAGAACAAAACCAATCGCCTTAGCTCGGTTGAAACCAATAAAAACTATAATTATGGCTTCAATACTAATAACTTCAATAACAATTACCGTCGCTAATAACCATCAAGTTGGAATATTACACTTATCGGAACGACCGCCATATTACCTTAACTAAAACCTTATTGAGTTTCAATAAGAACCAATTTGTTCCGCGGCTACCGTAGCCCCAAATTCACGCTAACTGATTATGAACTGTGACTCACTTGTTTTAAGGTCGTATTTGATTTGTATGTCTACCATCTCCATATGTAGGGACGTGTTAGTTTGAAACGCAGCACGTGTGAGGAATATGTCAATTCATTATAAACTTTGTGTCGTATAGAAGATGATTTGTGACATATTATAGAATAATGCGGTATCTGTTGGTACATGCATCCATTAAGGACTTATTGTTTCGTGTGAGATACCGCCGAATTCTGAGTAATTGACAAATTTCTGTCGGTGTTCAGTCATCGTGTGTTTAATTAGTTTCTGTTTATTGTTCGTATTATCGATTCGAGTAACGTTATCTGAATTGTTGAAGAAAATTAGAGTATTTTGTCATAAATTGGAGTACTGTGAGGCGTCTTTGTATTGTTCCTTATTTGAAGTTAGTTAACTGATGAAGCATTGAGCAGTTAAGTTTTACTTGTTATACCGTCAATTCGTGAACATTTTTCTTCTTTAATATCGTTAAAATTCATAAAAGTTCCAAAGAAAATATCCCCCTACCTGAAACTTTGGACGAAATGCAATTACATCACGTCGAAAACATTCTACTATTGTTTTTATTAAAATTAATTCTGAAAATCAATCAATTCCCAACTTTCTTGTCGGTCCCCGCGATTCTCAACATTTTTCTGTTCGTCCCCTCGCTCAGACAATAGAAAATGGTTATTAATATTCACTTGTAAAAAAACACGGTTGCTAAACAATAGGTGTTGTTAATTTACTCATTAAGGATTCATGGGGTGTGCCACCCCCGTCGGGAGTAGGGTGGCAAATTCGGAATGATATTGGCCTCCTTTGATACATTCGGTTCTAGTACAAATTGAAATTTAATTTTATATCAAGCTGGGATATGTCTGGAAACTAGTCTACGGGTGCTACTAAAAATAACGAGCTTCGAGGACATAATATACTGTCATGAATATGATGTTTTATGTTTTGAACAGAACTAATTATACGAAAGTTCGAACCAGGTGACAATACAAAGGATTAAATTACATGTACTTTTGATACGCATTTATAAGTACAGAAATTATTATAAATCATAGATTTGTGCAAATCACAATGGGACAAAACAACCGATAATTTTAATACTTTGAATGACAAAACAGTTTGACCACGTGTCGGGGGTCCGAACTGGTCTGAACCGGTTCTTAATATAATGTCATTCAATCGAATTTCATACAATCCACCACAAAGTACGCGCATAAATCCTCATCTTCTTGTACGCCGTTTTAACTTTTACCCTAGAAGCAATAAAGACTATAGTTGTTAACGCAATCGTTTCTGCCGGGATCAGTACAATCTGATCGGCCATTCAGATTTGAATCTCCGCAGATGTCCAGCTGCCTTAGTTAATCGAACGAGATCTATTGATACGGTTTTTTATTGTTGTAATAATGGCGATTCTGAATAGGATATTGCGTGACGATTTTAACATACAATTCAAACAAGAAACGCGATATTAAAATACAGAATCCAGTTTCAGAAAAGGAAAAGTAAATTATACATTTCACGAGTGGGTTGACGAGAGTTTCTCAAAAAACGTGAAAAAATTATTAGCACCCCTATCTTGCTATTTTAATTGAACGCTTTCTACTGGTTCCATCGAAACAAAGGCGTCAAAAGGAATATTTCGCATAAATTATTTTTCTCGTTTTTTTTTCTCTACACTTCATTGTGAAGATATCGTTAATATTAATTTTTTGACACGGAAACAGAGCCAGCTTTAATATTCGTGATATAGCCCTTTGTTATTTTAATGGCTGCCGATACCTCGCCCTTTGCATAGGCAGGTGGTGTGGTGTTAAGAAGTCTTGTTTGCACGCTTTTCGTTGCAAATCATCGGGGTCAAATAAATGTTGTGGACTCATGCCTCGCTGAAATCAATCATTTTATTTTAGTTAGCTTGATTGGTGGTATTTGATAACAAATGAAAATTGTATGAAGAATAGATTTTTGTCGCAAATTAAATGATGAAAATAAATATACCCACTTAATACTTTGGATCTAGATAGCACATTATTTCTTGGGAAATGGAGATTTCAAAGTGACACTTGTAGATTCGTCTGTACTTGAATCAGAGTACCTATGTGTATGAGTACTTCTATTTTTGTAATGTCTTGGTGCTCCTACTGGACGCTTCACGGTTGCCTTTATAGGTGTCCCGGTGCTCCTACCAGTAAGACTATTTAGTAGGAGCACGACGACGCACTCCATATTACGCTAGTATTTGATCAATATTCAGAAATCGTGTGATCTATCAATAGAAAAAAACAGAAAAAATATCAGCATTTCTTTTCTAAATGGCATGCATTTAGAATCACATCTACTTACCAATATAAATGTGAATGAACTATCTATAAAAAAACCTAAATTGTAGTGAACTTTTAGTCCAACCCATGACGCAATCGGAGCACGTGTAAGCAGTAGCAATTGATCAGTGGTAAACAATCGATAGCGATTTAGTCAAGTCAATGGCCAGCTTATCGCGGGTCAGTATTTCGGTATAGTTTAGTTGAGCGAACTATTATCTCGACTACCGCTCGGAAGCGGCTCTCAAACTTTGTTTGGTTATTACTATCAGAGATATCGGGATATTTACCACGTAATGTTTCGAGGAACTCCGTAATCATTGCAACAGCGCCGAAATATCGGGCACTCGAAAGAATACATGGTAAATATTCTGATATATCTATTAGTAATATCAGTGATCATGATAGTTTAAATGCCTTTGTTTGATTAGTTTTACATCATTATTTGGTACTGCCTATGCCTTCGTGGCTGGTGCAGCTATTGTGGGTAAACGCATTAGCAATTTGACAAGATTACAGTCAAGTTGTACCTATGTTTAAATAATGAATTTATATCTACCTCTAAATATGTTCACTACTCTGAGAGGTTAGGATTAATACTCGTAGCATACCTACGCTGTAAACATATTCTTCGACCAGGTTACACCGGCCGTGGTCAGAGTCAGCCTGTGACCACGGCCGGTGTAACCTGGTCGGAACGTCAGGCAAATCAAAGGTATGTACCTATACCATGATCGCGTTAATTCCCATAATTATTCCCATTCCCATTATTATTAGTCATGGAACGCGAGAGTTTAAAAATTAGTATATTCTACCATCATCGGTTTTGTGAAAAAAAAAACATTTACTTTAAAAAGCTTGGAAACGTGATGAGAGTGATGTACAATTGTACGCCGAAATCAGTCAGGGGGGTTATGTGAATAACATATTGAATCTAGTTGATTAAACTTTATAATGACATACACATACTTATAGTTAATAAAAAGCTATGAAAAAAGTTTGAGAAACTCCCGCCAAAGATCGATACGCGCATTTGGACAAAACAGTGTAGAAACTATTGATAAGTTTTATATAATATTTTTTGTTCGGCGCGTTACCGTACATATGTAAGTTGGCGGCCGGCTGATAACGTCCTTGCATCCGTTCGGGAGTGATAGTGAATACGGATTCTGATAATCAACGATATTTAAAGGTCAGAATTTAATGGATTACCTACTACAGTTAGTACAATATAAATACATATTCTAGGAGATGTAACAAACTATACTTTTGTAACATGGGTCCCTAGAAAGCGAATATGCGTTCATTTGTCCATATCCTAATTTATCTGAGGACAGACTAACTGTCTATACAATCTGTCTACAGATAAATCGTGCTTCAGGCACAGAATTAGATAATAGTACTCTTCAGGACTAAATGTCGTCCTTAAATACGGGCTTTAAATTTGTCTATACAATTTTTGGAGTCGATCGGTGAATGATTCTAACATAAACATCGATCTTTGTACGTTGTAACAAGGCAAGGTAGAGAAGTAATGATTACTGATTATTATATTAAGATTTACATAGCTAAGTAAATTATGAACTTAATTTGAACAAATTTCACGAATAATGTTATATCTTAACATAATATTACCTCCGTTATCAGGTTTTCATAAACAAAATTTCTGTAGGTATTTAATTGTAATGATTATGTTACCTGAAACCTATTAAGTTACCTGAAACCTAATATACTTAAAATGTATTTTAAATTGTATACGCCTTGTAATATCCTAAATATTACAGCTAGGCAATAATATACCAGAAGAAAGGAAAGAAGTACCGTGCTTTATGAAGCTTCTAAGGCCATAATCTGCGTTAAGTTGATTACTCTCACCTTTGAATATTTCGAACTATGGAAGTGTTATTAGTACATACTATGGTACTCTCGCAAAGTCATACAAAATACTGGTACTAAACGTATAAATAAAAGTGTGGTAGGTACTTCCTCCATCGTATCAACCAATTCATACTACGAAACACCAATTGTTTATATTCTTTTGAGAAAATTTATAACACAAATCAGAAAGAAAAATACTACAAACGAAGGTTAACCAATCAAAAAAATACTACTAAAACAAGATATGTTGTTATACGTAGGATTCTTTAAATGATAGAAATTCTATTTCATTAGATATGTCATTGTTCCTCTCGGCTTAACAGTATCTCAACATACAACAACAAACACGAGAATAGTTACCTCAAAACAAAACGTTTCCACCATCCGTTTAGAACACATTAAGCGATTTACTTAATGTCTTAGAACCCACCCCAACCAATAAAGCACTCTATCTCCAATCGATAAGATTGAATTTCTATTCATAAACTTCTGTCCTTGAAATCATCGAATCTTCTCTTAAGAGATTATTCTCAAAGTACTATCGACTTTAAATCGACTTCAGTTAGTTCGATTTCAGTTTAATTTTGTAATTGAGTTACGTCACTGTTCCCTAAGATGGTTGTTACCAATCTATCGGAATAGTTCTCTTAGGATGGTCTAATGCATTGTCGTTAAATTAATGCCACGATTTATGACACTCGGAATTAGCCCCGAACGAGGGCCAGCGATGGATCACTGTTTAGTTTGATTGATGAATGTATTTGAATACAAATAACTGTGACATTATCTTATGTGCAAGCGATTCTAATACTTATATCTTGAAAGTGTAGCTCAGTATCGCTTGAGATGATTTTAAATAGTTTTGTTAGTCATTACAAGTTGAACGGATTTGCAAATATGTTTATGATATTTAGATTTAGAGTAGCAAAGGAAACTATTACGAAGTAGTTACAAAATCCGTTAATACTCATCAGACCTAACAGTATTTGCTTAGGTATCAATTAGGATATTATTAATGATTTACCTATGTAAAGGCCAAATTAATGTGACATATAACATTCTTACTTACTCCTATTATGACAAATTATATAGGTATACGAGTAGCTATGTTACAGTTTCGTCTTCGATAAAATTCTTACTACTAATAGATATTTTATCAGCAAAAAAGCATCTTATTCTGCATTATCCATTTAGCAAAAGAATTATAAACACTATTTCTAATTTTGAGAGAATAAAATTCAAAATATCTATCAGTCTACACAGCAGACATCTCATCTGCAAAAACTACAAAATGGCCGCCGTAATCACACACTAGTTCCCACACTGTCATGTCATCAATCCATCACACAAATAAAAATAGTCAACGATTGACTCAATTTGCAATAATTTTCAGTACACGGTCGAGCGAATCGCCGTGCAGTAACCTGCCGTGGATAATAGGGTTCGATTCCAAGGGAAGCAATTTTCTTGTATAATACGTTGATTTTTATACTCGCAGAACAATGGTTTGTCGGTGACATTGTGGTATTGTAGCGACGACATTTCCAAGTATATTTTGATGTAAATAATTTGGATAAAGATGGCTATTTTCATATACTAATTTGGTTAAAACGCATGATGAGCTTGTATTTTCAATAACATGAAAACACCTTCTTAGGGGAATATCACCCAAAGTGGACTTTAAACATTTTTAACATGTAACAAATATATTCCTCAGGAAAGTCTTACTGGTTGCTGACAGTGTATTTCCTACATATTTGATGTTTTATAGTTACTTAACAGTAGATACTTCATATTTACATACATTTATTGACTTTTAGAAGTATAATATTAGCTAAAAAAAGTAGCAGCACGTCACTAATAAGAAAATGTCGCTAATAATATTTGAATTGTTCATTTTTTTCTCACTAAACGTACTGTTTGTCAGGTATATAGGCAAGTGTTACTTCTGTTTGTATATAATATTCACATTTAGACGTTAACTCCACAATAACTTTTTGAAATAAGACACTTTTTAACACTTTACACATACTACAAATCATTTTGTCTTCTTATAATTTCTATTCATTTAACCCTTCACTTGTCCAAACAGTGACCTTTGCAATTTAACCAAAATTTCGTCTTCAGAAATTGATAAACAAATTGTTGGGTGGACTGTTTATTTACACAAAGGAAGGCATTTGTCCCCAAAACAATAGGTATCGGCCCTCCCCTCCCTCGATAATTGAGAGGGGATCCCTTAATAACCTTCGATTATTTATTTAAGACTGGCAAACACCTGAGGCTGTTAAAAAAACCACGCTCTAATTATTTGGAATTCGTAAAAACGGTAATTAATAATGGACCCTGTGACAATAGGTTGGGGTCCATAATTGTGTGTGTTTGGTTATAAAGGATTCGAGGAAGGTATTAATTTTTGGTTGGAATTTATTCGCGGTGTTTTTGGTTTTGTCATTCTTCACGAAGTCTGGAATTAAAAAAATGTTAATATTGTTAATAGATATTAAAACAAAAAACATTGCACTGAAATCCTATATCTCATATAAAAAGACAGGAATTATTACAATCTATAACAGGAGCAGGTAGCTCAATATATTAGAGCAGGTATTGCTGCAATTTAAATTTACAATTAATAAACACTCATAGCTGTACTCATAGATATTTTCTTATACTTTTGACAAACTGACCCAAAAATATAGGCACAATGTTTTAAAACTAAAAGTGCTTGCTTATGAATATTAAAAATAAATATAATATCGTATTGTCAAATTACCAAACGTAAATACATTTCAATACGACACATGTATATTAATACGTTAAACATGTACAAAGAAGAGGCGGTCGGGACAAACCGATATACAATTAAAGAGGAAAACAAGAATACTTGTAAGTACTAATACTAAGACGAATGTTGCGTAAAATCGACGTCCCCATTCCACCCCGTCGTCCCCACGGCCGTAGGGACGTCTGATTTACGATGTCTAAGCAATCGGGTTTTGTTTTTATTTTCTATAAATATGGTAACATGGTAATGACGTTTTTTTAAATGATATTTTTAATGCACATAAAATATTGTTTAAAAAAAACAATTTATAATTCTAGAACACTGATAAGCTATGAATAATTTACAATTAAAATATTTTATGCAAAGGACACCTAAGTATAGGTAATTATTCAATTTTAATCATAATACAATGCGTATATACTTGTAATTAGGAACTAAAATAATATATGTATTTTTTTAAATTAATAAATCAATAGCGCTTTATGTATACTTCACTAAATGTATTTCTCGTATAATCGATATTTTCTGCCAAGTATTCGATATCAAATCGAATGATTTTCTTCGAGAGTGCAGCCCTAGCAGGCCCCACCGAATTTGGCGTTTTCTTTCTCTAATTGATAATTCTTGCGCGATCCCTCATCGGAGCTCCTACAATAATACAATTAATTCCCTTATGCCAGGACCTACTTATAAATTTCTTACGCACAACCCTTATAAAGGAACGTACAGGCTTGGCGGTGAACGGTGCTTACTTTTTACCAATAAATATGACAGCAAACGATTCCAAATTTAAAATTATAGAGATGTTGCTGATGTTTGTTGCAGCTCCAAACTCCAAGCTCAAGATTAATTTAGTCCTAGAACAATAATTTAGTCCAAACATTTATGTAACTAAATTTAAACACACAACAAACTAAATTAAAACAAGCTGCATTTATTATTGTTAAATTAAATTATTGATTGACTTGAATTATTGATCTATTTGAGATTACTTTAACCAATTTACTACAAACCAGAAATAATTTACTTTAAACTACTTTTACAAAGAGGCCCATTTTATGGCTACACAATATTCGTTGTGCTATTTTCGATTAAGATATGGAGTTAAATTTTCTCCTATTCTCCCGAACTGCTGTAACAAGACAGTGCAAGTGTGAACACTCCTTAACTTGTCTATGTGTCGTGTTCACCCTTCAGACACCGGAGACTAGCAGTAATTGCTTCCCCGATCCGCAGCACATCTTTTGTTATACGCCGCACAACAAAAACATATTTAATGCGGCGATACATTCGTGATTCTCTTAGACAAGTACACACTCATATCTGCGAATGTAGATTTGGAAGTACTTTTGAATGATTCGTAGTGATGTGCCGATACTACAATACGTTTCTATGAAATATTGTCATAAATGACAAAAGTGCTCTATATGGAGCTGGAAGATCGAAGCCTGTCAGCTCTTTATTGTAATATTCATACCAATTGTTGATATTTTTGAAGGTGCCCAAACACAGTCAAATAAATATCCATAGTGATCGTGCAGATTTAAAAACAATTACAACATTAGTTAACAATTTCTACAGGTATGTATTGTCACGTATCGACAATTATCAATTCTAATTTTAACTCTTTATGTATCATCGAAAAATTATAAATTCTAAAATTTGTTTCACCTGTAATTGTATATTATCCAAGTTCATAAATATTAAACTTCTATTTAATCAATACGTATAACTTATCAATTTATTATAAATATCCTTAATAACGGAAAATAATCAACTATATTTTTAATGGTTAGTTAAGTAGATACGTTTTAAGAAAAGTATAGATAGGTAGGTAGATACGCTATAATAATATTGTTCTTTACGTCATAATACGACGAAATACAAGTGATTAAAACCCCAACAGCGCCAACTAGTAAGTATCGATAATTCAGAAACAAATGACGTTGTTCCGCCCCCTCGTTTCCAGATGGTTTGCCGATTTGGCGCGACTCCTTACATTTAAATATGGCGACCAGTGTTCGGTTGCAAATACAGATGATCGTCTGTTTTTGTTGTTATTTTCAAACATCGAATAAACATTCTGTAGATCTAATTAATAATCTGTACTTTTTTGTTGCAGGTAAGAAGAAGAGAGGAAAGTCGATATTTAACTGATAAGTAATACTTAAACAAATTACTGCTGCCTGATTCAAAACTACGTCATCTGTTGGCGCCATGTTACTCTCGTATCTATCACAACTGAGAAGATATAAAAACAATCAGTACATTAAAATTTTAACCCACTCAATCACTTGAGGAAATTTGTCAATATTCGAGCGGCCATTAATAGCGTTAATCTATAAACGTCAAACGATTAAAACATCGCGTGAGTATAAAAAGGCACCATTTTTAAACGACTTATCGGTTGTCACTATTGAACGATAAAGAATTAAAGCTCAGTGTTGCTATTCACGTAGTAAATATAAGAATCACTGCAATCAAACCTTTTTTTTTAAGAATGTAAAGTTATTGAATGACTTTCAAATATCTGTATTATTTAAAAAGTAATCATCCAGATAGAAGCATCATAGAGTCCTCAGAGTTATTACCATTTTATTTCATATACTTACCATTTTGCAATAAAAGGGTTATATTTTATATATAAAATATTATCTACTAATTTTGTGCCATTTGATTGCCTGTGCTGCACGACAGCAATTCTAATAAAAATATTTGTACAAATACAAAGCATATCCGATATAGGTGTGTACAATAAAACCAATTTACGATCACAAAAAAATATATTAAAAAACCGCTGCCCTTTTTAACGTAATTGCATAATAAAACTACAGGGCGGTAATAAAGTCACAAAATAACGTAGAATCGATAATCTCAAGTGGTACAAAGAAACAAATAAAACTCCAGTGGACGGGTTATTAATTCCATCGTATTTAATATTTTTTAACTGCGCAAATATTCAAATGCGGATTTAACGATTATTTTTATTGACACTTTATGGTTCGGAAACTGAAAATGACTTAGATACGATCCGTTGTTTGACGTTTAATGAGTCCCAGAGACGCCGTTTTGGAAAAATAAACAACTAAAAATGAGTTACCGTTGCTTGATGGAAATTACCTGAACATTTATTAGTTATTGAAGAGCTTTAAGACCTATAATTATTTACTTATTACTGCAAGAACACAAGCTTTTATACAAGTGATTGAATTATAGATAAATGAAACAAAACGAGGCCTTTCTGACGATAAGCTGTCAATGATCTTGTAGCCTATATAATCGCACAGTGAAAAATGCTGTAAAAACCTTTGTCGCTTTTGACGAATTCATTCTGTATACATACAACTAGCATATAACATAGCTGTGCTTTCTGCTTATCCCTCTCCGGTTGAAACACCAAGCTTTAGCCCAAATACGTTCACCAACCCTTTACCAAAATCCAAATATACGAAGTCATCAAAAATCAATGAGGCGTCTTGTGAACACCAAAAGATACGCATTAATCATCTCTCAGCATGTTGCGACAATGGACAGCATCTAAACACATCCCTTTGGGGGGTACAACCACCCGCACACACGTTTTGTAATTAATTAAAATTATTAATGACATCGCGTAATAATGTATAATCGATATCTCGTGTTACAATTATGAGGGATAAGGCCGTGTAGAACGGTTATCTGTTGCGAAACATCCATGAGTAAAAAAAAACTTACTTGATTGCAAAAGTGGCGGGAAAATTGACAGTATCTTTATTGATCTTTATGGTTTCTTTATCAATATCAGATCACTAATTAAAAATATTATTTGATGTAATGTATCATGTAAGACACCTGTAGTTAATATATATTTTTTATCTTTACAAATATGCCTCGAACTAAATGTTAACTAGATAGTATTGATAGCTGCAATATAATTAATTACTACTGGCAATAAACTGTCTAAACAATTAATTTTCTGTGACAAACCAAAGACATTTCTTTTTTTTTCTTATACTTATATAGAGACAACTGCACTCTAGATATCTTATATCGATTCTCATTTCGTATACACCTAAATTAGTTATTCTTTCAACGTAACTAAAAACTTTTGGAAAATATTTACTCTAATTTTGTTTTTTTGTTAATTTACTACTAATGTTTTGAAGTATAAATAATACTTTCATACCTACTGCTTGTTATCACATATGGAATCAATATTTCTATTCAAACCTCCCAGCGCCAAAATATGACTCCATATTTATATGATTAATTATACACATTTATTAGTACACTAGGGTTCGTAAGAAAGGGTTGTTCTCCATTAATATTTATTTCGCATACATAACTTATGCGAAGGATTGATTACTGAACGTATTCCGCCATTTTGATTGATGTACTTAGAGAAAATAATTCATATTTTTATGAATAATTATACATACGAAGTTGCTTTGTCGCTAATGGATGTGGAATATTAATTTCACTATTGTTTGTGTGACCCAAATACTTTTCGATGTTATTTGTAATTTTTGTTTCGTCTACGCAAATAAATAATGTTCTATTCCAATTTATGCATTCGATTTTCAAAAAGATATCTGGTTTTTATGTTTTTAAAAATACTGGTTGGTGGTTGCAATCTTCGTGCCATGTAATTTGTCTATTATGAAGAAAAAAGTTAACCTCAAATTATTTACATCATATCGAACCTCGCCGACACCTAGACACTTAAATCCGCCCATTATCTACTTATTACCAAGATAATATATTTAAAAAAAATGCCACTTAAAACTCGGTGCCTAGTTACGAACAGCTACAATACAAAACTAGATAACAATCACTAATTGCACGCCGAAAAGCAAGACTTTAAACGCGAAAATTTGAGTGTGAAAACTACGGACGATTTCGTGTCAAATAGTACGGGGCCGGTCACGCAAGCACCAAACACACCTTTCCAACAATACAACACGGAGTCTGACTCGCTAACTAATTTGTATGACTCAATAACACGGTGTGTTTTTTTAAGTTCGGTGTGCCTCGGTCGTGTGAGTCGAAATGTTATCATAGCGGGTATCCTAAGTATCGCATGTCACCCTATCATAAAAGTGCATTTGTTATAAAAGTTTTGCACAAACACCTAAATAGCTTATAATGTAAAATTAGCAGTCGATTGTACTATTTAAAGATTTAGAATGTTTCACCCACGCGTTTTCTATACAGTCTAGGCAGGGAGCCAAATACATGAATTCCATTAATCCTATAAAAAGTTATAATTAGTCAATATAAACATTTCTACTAATATTAGAGCTTTGTTGTCCAACTGACTGACGCGATCCTCTTTTAATAACAAGATCATAGACTAAGTTCTATAACCATAGACCCTCTGGACTTCTTTTTTAAAACTACACATTTAGACTATCCAGAATTCTAGATAATAGCTGCTTAGCCAGCGACAATACATGCTGCTACTAGTTCCAGTGAAGTATCAAAACAAATTTTACTTTTTCATACTCATTTTAATCCGCAAGCAAAACGTATCGACAATCAGACATTTTACATATACATTAGACAGTATCACTGCGAGCCCCTTGCAATATTTTAAACTAACCCCTTCAGTTTTCACCCCTTTGATAGCGAGTTTGTGATCAATCGATTGGGCCCTGACCACCCCTTATTATTTACCGATAGACTTACAATATACATATACAATATGTACATATTTTCGTATATACAATGACACAAGGTTGCTCTCGTACTGATACATCACACATGAATCGGGACTAAATTCCATTACTAAGTCGGGCAAAATGTTTTTGGATTATCAGGCAATTTTTAGTAGCGCGCATAATATGTGTCTCCTAAACAGTAACAGGCTCACGGACTATATCAAGAGACATAATTATATTTGCAAAATATACTTAAGTTTAGCATACATCTTTGTATAATGTCCCTTCACTTATAAAGAAGTAAAAGCAAGATTTTCTATAGATAAATACATAACGATTAAGTCGCAACTCAATTTTAGTCCCTTCATAACTAACACACGTAAATATACACACTTAGATCAGCTACAAATCCCAATTATATAGGTACAACAAAATGGTTTTTAAAAGACAATTTCAGAAATTGCTAAACCAATTTGAATAATATTATTTGGATAAAATAATGACGCACATCGTCACGCTATCGACACAGTAGTGTACTTCTTAGAGTAAGTACACATGAAGTTAAATTTGAAAATGGAAATACTTACAATCAAATAATTATCCTCAAACTTTAGAACAAACATAATTATTAAGATATTCGAAAACCCCATATGACTAAGGTCGATAACGACACTACTAATAGATAAGTTTTTACCAGTGGTACGGTAATGATATACCTATGTACCTACGTACTTTGACTATTTTTATACATGCTCCTCAATAAAATTACGCGGATGCTCTTGACCTGACGTTTTCTGAAAATGTTTTCCAGTGCTTTGCTGTATTTCATGTAAGCTCTTCAAAACTTTGATTGGAAATTTGAACATTCTTGGAACTCGAAATCATGGTATTCTTTAGTCTTTCTAAAAGAATATCCTTCCAATTGAACTACTTAAAATACTAATCCTAGATTCTAGATAATATTCATGAATAAATCCACTAAATACGTCTTAGACCGAAAGGGTCAACTTAGGTAGCTTCGATCAAAATAATTTTCAAAATTCATTAAGTAAGTAATAAGTACAGAGAAGCCGATCAATTCCCAATACTTCGTTATGATGTCCAAAAAACTCATCCCCTAATATGTCACCCCTAACGCACACAAAGACAAACAAGTTTCGATAGGGCTCAATCGCGCTTGATTTTTGAGCCCCATCTCAAATTTGAGTCCCCGGAGGGCCCACCCTTTTCGGCCTTGTATATACAAGAAATGTACATTATAGTTAGTACATATGAATTAAAAGTGCACCCTTGGGCTTTAGTTTTAAGGGTACTGTCTATTAAGCGGATTTTAAACAGTTCTCTAACGTCAAAAAATGGCATTTCATTTATTAACACATAAAAAAATATATTGATTGAAGCTAAAGCGTTAGCTAAACTCCTAAAAGTAAAACATTATTTTAATATTGTACCTTTTTGATACCTACATACTCGGGAAACATTTAAAAACCGAACGTCTAAAAAAGTAATGTGAAAAGTACCTACTAAGTAAGTACTGCGGTCTATGCCGCAAAAAGTAATTTCATAAATATCCTCAAATGCTTCCAATATTAGCGAAAATAAAAACAAAACCAGACAGAAGCGTCCCTCAACCCTCAAAAACAATAAAAAACATATAGCACGCATACCTCAGACGGACACGCGGAACCCCTAGAATTAACCCTTTCGATACAGGAGGTGAACAACCCAGTTAAAATCGGGACTTTCTTACCCCGTTGCGAGGGATGAGATCAGGCGATTTTTGGCGAGTACCCACTCGAGTTACTAATTCATTCTATAATTTTGAATTTCGAAATACAAATGATACTTTTTAATACTTCAATAGATATAGAATAAAAGGTAGATATTTGATTTCTTTATAATATTTACTTTTAAGATAAAAAATACAATCAAAAAATCCAATCGCTTACTCTTTCATTTGGCCCACGATCCGTATATATCATAATCTGTAGCGCATGTTACAGAATATTCATATCGAACTTAAAAAAGGATCGTTCATATAGAAATAATCTGGAACGCGTCCAAATGTCCGCCTATATTTTGCATATAGGTACATCAAAGCATTTTTATTGCTGGCAATTGAATATTGAATAAAGTTAATTATTGTCAATTTTGGAAAAGTAATGGGTCACAAAATTAATAGGAATAAAATTTCTTCATTCTTTTCATAGACATACAAATAGGAATTCCTCGATGAAATAAGAATATATTTCAATAATGTCAATACAAGTGTAATACTAAACTCGTACTACGCCTCCCTTAGTCGATGTATCACCAAGAATTAATATAATTCAAGTCGTCAGACGTCCGATCGTCTTGGCGTTGTCTCCGCGACTGACACTTGACATTGACAGCTCCTTAATGATGGTTGACAGGTGGCGCCCTTCGACGACCCTCTTGCCAATTTGCTTCTGCAGTACATACTTGTACACGGCTTGATGTCAACTGGATATATTTAATTATCTCTGTATAAGATTTAAAAAAGTATACTCACCTAATAAATATACCTAAAATATTTTTCAATACAATCACTTAATTTAAAAGTAAACCAATATTTTAAAGCAAAGAGCACAAACCTTACAAACTCAACACAATCAAAACAAAACGTACATCATTAAATATCTGCGTACGATGGCTGGCAGAACTGAAAAGTAAATTAATTCTGGAAGTGGAACAAAAAACTGCAAAACAATAAGTCTTCGAAGGAAACCGCACAATTCGACCGCCATTAATTATTCAGTGTCATCATCCGACGACGGATATCAACATTTATAATAACCTTGTGTTTTGTGACGAAGCGTATGCAGTTTACAACAAGTCAACAGTGCAAGAAATCCCCATAAAATAGCATTTAACCATACTAATTATAATATCGTTATTCGTAAGCACATCACTATTTAAAATATAATTGAAGGTCTATGGTAGACGAAGAAGATTCAAATTTTGAAAACAGAATACATTCAAAACTCCGCGATTCTTCGAATAAAATATACATACACAGAATGGCTTAGCATTCATACAATGAGCACGGTTTATTACAATCAATACATACACACACACAAACAATTATAAATTCGTCCTGCACACATACAAGTTTTAACGAAACTCATGCATATTTATAAACTTAATGTGTATATTATTTTATAAATGCGTCTGTGTGAGTAAGGAGGGTCTTAATAACAGATATTCAATCAAAATCAACCCCTTTTCCTGTCCGATATCTTTGCACTGTGCATCTCCCCTTGTATGTGTTTTGTTTTGGTGCCAGGTTGTTATACTTACTCATGTTGACGACAAATAATATTCATTCTCATATCATACTAAGTCTACTACAAAAATACCAAGACCACTCTTTCCTCGTATCACAGCTTTATGGTACTTCTTTTCTTGAATACATCTATAAATACAATGCCAAACTATAAAAGTTTTACTACGCACTATAATTTAACTTCCCCTTATTAATATTATGCAAAGATTCCTGTCGATGTGACGCGTACCTTTTATTATATTCGCACATTTGCATATTGAATAAGTTTCCTACCTTTTGTTACAGCACTATTACTTTAGAAAAACTATTCAAACGTTCACGACCCTTTATTTTCCCGTTACTTGGTACAAAAACTAAAAAACTTTGCTGTAAACTGTCTAATATTTACCCCAGATTTTTTTCTTTTTGGTAAAAAGTTTCCACCTCCCGTTAAGTGAAACCAAAAAGAAACAATAACTCTACCACTTCACGGTAGAAAAGCGTTTCATTCCAATAAGATATTGGCAACATCAATTACGCTACAGAAATATACAAATTAATAACGTATCGTCCAAAACAAAGGTTTGAAGCAGACGCCTAAAAAACGTGGAAATATATAATGCATCACTGAATCGTAGAATTTGAACAGTATCGTGGAACGGGGTGTATAAAATGTATAAATCTTTCGGGGTGGCCGTCTGGGCAGAACCTAGCGTTGCCTGTGTGTAGATATTTAAAATTATTCCCTTTGATACGGATGATAATTTGGTTCGCAAGTCTGTGGCGTCAAGAGAACACGTTACAGCTCTTGCTTTAGACTTTAGACACTAGTGTTGATTAGTTTCTATACTATAAAACACATGACGAAACTAATTTCCAGTTCTCACTACAGATTATGCAAAGTTATAATATTTACACACATTAACAATTTAAGAAGAAAAATATTAAAAAAAAAAATAAAAACTCATCATACCAGATTTCAATTTGGAAACAAACATTCGAAAATCGAAGTGGATATTAGTGGTGGGCCGCGCGCACGCGACACACGGGACGCAGTCGGCAAACTTTTTCCCGACGCAACGAGTTCGCTGTTGAAGTTGGCCGGAGCTTTGTTTCGCGCAATCATATCCTACGTTGTAAGGATGCGATGCGCACTGCGATCTCCACTTATCCTTTTGCGAACAGTACTTTGATTTCCGAACCGCTTTGATTCAAACTTTTAAGCATCCCGTGTTTTGACGTCGAATATTGCATTTCCGTGTATGTTTAATTTGATATTTGTTTGGAACTACACCCAGCTGTATATCATCTGTGTATTTGAATTTCAAAACTTCAAACAGCGATTCCAATGAACGTTATTTAAAATGTTCCGACGCGCCGCGATCGGGCCAATAACATTAAATTTCTAGTTATTCTCATTGTATACAATTTCACCCCACCGACCGCGACCCTTCGAGAAAAAATAATAAATTATTTTAGTTAGTATGCAAATAAGCACGGACCGATATTTTAACCTACACCCCATTGAAACAGCGCAGTTTTTTTTTACAATATCTGTTCTTTATGGTACGGAAGAATGTGCTTGATTGTAACGTTTAAATTTCAAATCATAAATAGTTCTGAATAACTGGTATGTTTTCTGATTTCAAAATTAAAACAGATTCTGGAATATGTCGTAATTCCGAAGCCGCATTTAATCGAGTTTTTTATTAAATGATACTGACTTGACATGGCCCCTTCAACATTAATCTAGATCTTAACGCGAGCGCGCCTGTGTGCGTGAGAGACAGGGCAATGATATTTAATTCGAAGGGTAGAATTTCTCATCGATTTTAATTTTATGCGCGCATCCCGTCTCGGTGTGTATTATTTGTTTTTTATGTAAATATTCCCGATCTCTTATTCAGACGAGTGGCATCCATTTTGCGGATTTTTTCCCTTTTCATATATTTAGACGTTGGAATATTTTAATAATGGGTTTGGAGTTTGCATATTGGCATAACTAATTTGGAAAATTCTGATTCGTTCTCTTTTATTAGAAATGTCATTGTCATTATACGGTATGCTGTTGTTTGTAAGTTTCAGTAAAGTTTGTTTTGATTTTATTTTAAGTAAATAGCTATTTACATGAAAACTCTAGACGTACGTAGGTGCTTCAACTTTTCATTTGTAGGTACACTTGTTTATACTAAGTTTCTAAGTAAGTTAGTATGAGTAATAATAACTTTCCCAATTTTAAGATACTTCATAAGTGTCATTATTTCTAGAAACAACATTAACCAAACCCTCGATATTTCTATGCAAATATAATAGATATATGATAGACATAATGTCTTAAATTCTCATTAAGAGGTCAATGGCATAATTACGACCCGCACCTACACATACGCAATACCTGTCGATATATCTGGCCCACCCCTATAAACCCACAAAATTAATATAGCCAAGAGCAACGTCAAAAATCATTATATTTTATGGGCGGCCAAAATAAATGACGCTTATACGGTACTGGTGGAAGTTTATATTCAAATTTCAGACAGTCCGTCGGTCCGGCATCTCCAAGGATCAATTTACATATTTTCACAGGTTTCCACGATTACATTTAATGTTAGATATATATGCGGAACCGACAACGTTAAGGATACATCCCTACTTGCGACTCATGTGTTAGCGCTTGGCTCTACTGGTTGTTTCCTTCGTCGAATTCTGTCAAACAATTAAAAAGTACTATGAAATAAATGTGGCTCGTTAGACTAAACCATAAACAAAAAAAAAACACAGACACGTGTTCCCGCCATGATGAATTTTCTTTGTCAAACTTAACGTGTTTTCTAATTACACATGTGTTTTATACAATGTAAATTCCAATTAATTCTCCCGAATACTAAATAACGAAAACAAAGGTTTATGTATACGAAGGACCATGGAACACGCAAATTAATTCTGAAGAAGGCGAATGTCAAAAATAAGTTACCGTCAAACGGCGTATTCAATTAAAATAATGATAGGATGTGTTTGTTACGCAAATAATGATGTTGGTTTGTGTGTCGGTTTGCTTATTCTAGGGGAAAGGGGATGTTTGTCAGAACACCTATTTTGTACTTTATTTAAATTTCTTATCGTTTGGATAAAGGTAAGGTACCCACTACAAAGAACCATTTCTGACTTTTGTACTTCCCATAAGGGGAAGCGACATAAAATATCAAAGTAAGAAAGCTATACATAACATAATGTCTGCAACAAGCACCAGACGAAATGTAACTAAGTTCTTCGTTTCCAATATGAAACTTAAATGTAAGAATGATTAGCATGGAGGGTTTAAAATAAAAAATAATTTTGTTGAGATTCCAAATTATAATTACAGACACTTCAAACTTAAGCTTGTATTTGATCTGCTGCACCTACGAGTACCTACTCGAAATTGAAAACTAATAAATAATGAAAATAGCAATTCCATATCCAAAATGTCAGACAAGAAAGCCACAGAAACTAAAACGGCAGATTCAATTCGCCAGCGAGGAATTAAAAGCATTAATATATCAAAATTTGATTATCCTATAAAAGATTTGGTCCATAAAACTCATAGTTGCTATAGTGTGCAGTTGCCGAATATACGAATTAGAACCCTTTTGATCGTGTGCCACCCTCCACCACGGGCACCCGTCGCCCCGCGCTCGCCTGCCATTCATTTTCATAATAAAATCGTAACAAACGGGCCAGGTAACAAAATATGGAGAGTGATCCTAAATTTATGTGAACGCAATGTGATTATTTATGTCGAAACTTGAGATTTTGCTAGAGATATTGTCGGCAGCGTGGATGTATAGCCGCCGCTGTTGACGGACTCGCGATTTTAATGATATATTACCAGTTTTATGGTAATACTTCTTTATTATCGTAAATGCCAAATACGTTAATATGCGTAAACAACTTAAATTTCGATTATCATCAATGCATTTCTTAACTGATATTAATTAAAAAAATAAATTAGTAGACATATGAGTGTAATCAATAACATTACAGAAAATAGCTCCAAAATATTTATTATGGCTTCTAAGCTAAGTTAGAAAATACAATTCTGTGAAACTATGGACAATATGAACAAATGTCTCAACTAAATAAGGTTTCAGATATATTAGTCATAAATAAATTAGTGTAGCGAAGTTCTAACTATTTATTGTACTACAAAACAATCATTGAGCCACATCCTTACCTCCGCATCTGTAGAAAGGGCCCAATCAATCTGTCTGTACGAGATACAGCCTCTAAAATCTAACTATTGTTCAGGAATAGAGAAATTTCCATTTGGATTTATTCATTTGTCTAACTATTGTCGGCCTTCCATATTGTATATTAAAATAATTGTTTTGCCGCCAACATTTCGACGTTCTAAATTCTAACTCGTGAAGTTTCACATATTATACGCTGTGACAATGTTAGATCGACTGTAGGTGGTACTATGGATTTAAGTTCTTAACTTAATTCAATTATACCGAAATCTTCAGAACACAATATAATTGTAATTAATTTCTCAACCGTAAAATCGACGTCTAAATTATTAATACTTAAATCCGAAGCCTCAATAAACGTTCCATTTCACATCGAAAACCGACAAGCCTCTGTATAATAAATTTAACGACAAATTCCGATAAGAATCGGCGACGCACAGACGCAATTTTCATAGATATAGCTCAATTAACAATTGGTTTCAATCGCGAAGACATTTCGTATAATAAAGTGCTCCCCCCACGCGGGGGTGCCTTCGGGCAATCTTATTTCTGTTTGCAATATTGCGGTGTCAATTTCGCATATTGAAGTGTGAGCACGAATATGGAACGCCATTGTTTGAATCTATATTGTCTATGAACTTGCTTCGCTCTGATCTGGTAAATTGGATCCTCGGGCGCCATTACAAGTGGAACTGTCTGAAAATGATGAATAATTTTTCTAATAAAAACGAATATGTATTGTGTTATAAATTCCAAAGTTGATGTGGAACAAAAAGCTTTGACTACAAACAATCCGCCCCAATTAGACAACCACAATTTGAAAACGTTCGAAAACAACAATTGTGTAAACAAACATGTTCCGTTTACAAACGTTACAATAAAAACAATCAATAAAACCCCAAACGTAAATAAAAACGCCAATAATCAACCGTCACAAAACGATGAAAAAATTAAATCATTGTGTGCGAAAGAATTACACACAATATCCAATTGTGGCACCGTCAACGAGATTTGTAATAAAAAAATCCACCCCACAGACCACATTAATACCAATCTATCAATAGCTCTCAATACAGAGGCGTGAGTGATCAATAAACGATAATAAAAAATACCCTATATTTTTTTCATTCCCCCCTCTATTACTATTTTATCGATGATTCGTATCGTCTGTTTTGATTAGACCCTCTACCGCGTTGTCTATTGAATTATCGAGTATCGCATTTTAATTCTTTGAATATGATTTATTCTGATTCGGTTTAATTTATTCCGATTGAATGATTCAATTTCGGTAATTGTTTATGGTGATTGCTTAATTTTGATAATCGAATATGAGTCAAGGATTTATGTGTCAACGCCTAGTCGTGTCATTCTTAACGATTTGACAATCAGTCTCAATAACAAACTTGATTCGTTTGCTCATACGTAATACTGCGCTTCAGAATAACAAACTCCCTTTACCCAACGATCCTTCATATTATCGTACAAATGTCTCAATACAAGTCAAGCTAACCTCAAAATCGTCAATAAATACACATCTTGCTAAAACTTGGTACATTTTAAACTCCATTACTTATCACTCGCGCTCCAATCCTGTACTTAATTACACTTGGCAAATACAATGACATAACATCGATAGCTACAATAGATAGATAGGTGGGTAGGTAAGATGGGGAGGTTGGGGAAGATAGGAATCGTATGTTTTCGGATTAATTCGTTCGTAAAATCGTCTCGTCCCGATAAGAATGGTAACTGCTCTGTACTAATTGAATCTACAATTGCGTCGGCATGTCTGATTTCATTAGACGCTGGTGTGTGTAGGGGGGCAAATATCGCAACTGATGGAATGCCTTTCAAACTTGGGCCGTTGAAAAATTTTAGCAATATCGGTTAGGTTTCGTAGTCTAGAGAGGCTATAATTTCTCATTCTATTTTTGGAAACGCTTGGTTTGAAATAAATACGATTAACAAAGTTGGAGCTTATTTTAGTTAGTTTCGTATGATCAATCATACGAAAGGAATGTTTCAAGTGTGTGTTGAAATATGTAGCGAGAAAATTAAGCCAAAATCGAAACCCTTTCCAAACTTTCTGAATACATCATCCACGTAACTTAGTTCCACTCCTAAATATACGAAATCTCAAAAGTTGTCTATACACAAACGTCTTATTGAATAGCATCGTTCAATTCAAAACAACTAAACGGGACCAAAGGCGTGAATTGTTTCAGAATAATGGTATTTATATGCTACATTGGTTTCAGGGGAAATCACTCTTTGGAATAGTCCATAACGTCTGGTTCTGTTGGCAGATCCGGGCGAAGAATGACGTTACACGAGCAGCTCCCTTTACTGCGTTGTACGTGAAAATGTGATGCCAGAATTCGATATTACTTAAACTCGTATTGAAATCGGGGGGTGGGGAAGATTCGGAATATTAAACATTCACGTTTATTAGTTTGTCCTCAACGTATTTGGTAGTCTAAACGGGGGTAGTTTTCGCTGAGAAACTTGGAAAGTGTGTTAACGAGTTCACCCTTAGTGAGTGTAGTCGATTTTCCTAATGGGTATTACATTTTAGTCGATTGTGTCAGTTTTGAACTAACTTTTGATGTAAGTTTCGGAAGTAGTAGTGATGGCTCGCTGAACTAATGGCTTTGATTCCTATATTGGAATGAGCGGGTTCGAATTTAGTTTCATAGTTTTTAGATCAGTTTCAATAAGATTAAAAATTACATGCGATAAGTTTACATTGGAGTGGGAGTTGCTTTATGTAATAAAAGACTTTAACAGAACAATAATAAAAATACTTGTATTTGAACTGAAGCAATAAATCACCCAATACGAGTATTCAATTACACTCAAATCGTCCGCATTTCAAACCAAAAGTCGTCCATTAAAATAAATCAAAAATTCAATATATCTCTTCAAAGTCGCGATACAGAAACTCGTTCTTAATCGATGGCTCTCGAAAAAAACGTCAAAAGAAAATTGGTATCGTATGATCTCGGCTGCACAGATAGCTAAAGGGCCCCACAAAGGCAGCTATCGGAAGGAAAACGAAAGGGTAATGCGGGCATAAGATGCGCATCGGCACACACGGCCTAATCACGACACCCCCGACACCCACCGCCCAACTTTTGCATATTGCCCAAATTGCCCCAACCCCCCTTGCTTCGCCGCTAACCGTACATTTTTGCTGGCCGGATAACTCTTGCCTCTTGCCGTTTTTATTCAAATTTTTACTCAATTTCCGACTTTATTGCCCGACAATAACTGTCTACTTTATGTTTTCGAGAATGGTAGAATGTTGGTTGTAGTATAAGGGTGTCATGACGTTTGAGGGATGTTTCGACTCAGAGGATTTCTTAATTGTGAGCATGCAGTTTTGCTATTGATTTTTTAATGTGTCTCTGTGTGTGGGATGGGGTGGGCTTTATGTTACTATCTGTATTCTTGTCCATTTAGCTCCATTAATTAGTAAGTACATCGGGAGTATCACACAAACGTTTAATGGAAAAAATATTTATTTATGTGTTCAGAGTTCGCAATTTTTTTTTACATTCTAGTCGTTTATCTCATGTAAACAAACTCATTGGCAGTTAGTAAAAACATTTAAAATATTTAATTATGGCAACTAAATAGTACTAAAGATGCCGCTCTTCAACGCAAACCTGTCTATAATTGTACAATCCATAGAGTATAAACCAGACCAGATATATCATTTCATTGAAAAAGAACAATGTATTGCGGAAACTGGCTTTATTTATTTTAACCAGTTTTTTTATGGGTTTTCCGGACTGTCATTATATTTAAATTCTTTTTTTTTATTACTGTATAGGAAGCTAGTTTTACCTGGTTATATATTTATTTAATGTAATAAATATTCTAACATATATTTCACCTAGGCTCAAAATAAGCTTAACTTTGGATGCAAATAAATACTATTTTTATTAAAGTTTACGTAGAAACATGCACTTAGTAGGAATGCAACCCGTGACCTCTGTAGCTCGTAGCGACCGCTCTACTGCTGCGCGACACAGAACGTAAAAGGCTTTTTAAATAAAAAGGCAAAGAATTTAAATCATTACGAACAGTCTTCCATATAACAGTTTCTACCTACTCCCCTACTGAAAATTTTAAATCCGACTCCATAGTAAGGATAAGTAAATATTCGGAGTGGTTCAACTGCACCTCTCGGTATTCTGCGACATTAATCTCTATCTTGTTAAATTATTATAATTGCGTTAACGTTTAATAACTACGTTTCATTACACCCATTTACCTTTTCTCGTATTAAAAGGAATTATTTTCTAGAAATTACTAACCCACTTTATAAAAAACTTGAGGACGCGTAATTAATGTCAATTTTATTTATAATTACACGCCAACCGACGCCAGATGGCGGTATTTGCGTAAAAACGAGTCCTCCGCATGAGCTATGCGATAATGTAAATATTTCTTGCTATATTAGACTTTAGTATCTGTGCTAGAATTTTATTATTGTAATCTATGACCGCGTACCTTTTTGAAGCGTAATTATAATCGCGCATTACTTTATTTTTGCAAAACCTTATCTAATTGGGTTATGGAAACCATCATTATTACGACATGTCTTAACTCTAGCGACATACGTCAAACTTATGGTCTGTCACTTAATTTTTTTTGGAATGTTGGCATTACTGAGTATTTGTTTGTCTCCAAATCGATGATCATGTAAGTTTTTCATATGCATCTAATTTTAATTTCTTTTTGTAGCCACACTACCCTTATGTCTATACAAGTGGCAATAATGAATTAATAAAAAAAAATACCTAAGCCTGTTTTTAGAGTTCCGTGCCTCAAAAAAAATCCTTACAGGTTGTCTATCCGTCTGTCTGTCCATCTGTCAAGACTTTTTTCCTCACTAACGTATAGAGATATCAACTTAGAACTTTTATCAATGTTTAAGCCACTGATTCCTCGAAGTCAAATTTCTAAGCCATAGTAATCAACAGCTATTGTCAAAGACGTTATGTCAAAACCAAAATCAATAAGGTAAACTTTGGGAGAATCACGACTAACCAAACTTTTCGTAGGCTACAATCATACAATTTAGCAAGAAAGAAAATATTATAACACATATAAAGGCAAATCGTGTAGTACTTATCAAACCGTTTCACCACTAATCAACAATAAGTATCATTTTCAACAAATCTTTCTGCAGTCTAGCCTTCCATATGGTACACCTCATAACCACTGATTATCACTATCATTGAACAATCAATACGACTCTGAAGAACGGTAATTTCTCGCCATCAACATCTGAGGAGCAGTGATATGAACGCACAATTAGACGCATTATAAGCAACAATAGTAATGATCGTGGTGCATTGTGGTCTGTCCTTGTGCCAACAATAGCGTAGGTGACGATCTTAGAACGAATAAATAGGCTGGTGTACTTCCTCTACGATAATGACTGTGGTGTAATTTTAAAATGTCGGTACATAATACTCTATGGTATCCGTTACCAACATAACAATATTAATTAAACGTCAACTTTAAATTCATATTAAAAATAAATGTACTCTATGGTATCTATTGCCAACATAATAATTTAATCACATTGTTCAAGTGCAATACTTTATTCTTAAAAAAATTAAGACATGAGGGAAGAATTCCATAGAGTTGCCGAAATAACTATAAATTAGTCTCGCTTAGAAACAGACTCGTAAAGAACAGACTATCTAGGGCTAGTTTTAATAATTCATTACCTACCTATTAAAATTAATTTGATTTTTCATAGGCATACATCACTTTTGTTTGTGTTATACATACCTACGTATATATACTACTAATAGACTGGGGAATTAACGATATTTATAAAGCACTGAACAAAATATCGTTTTCCATTCTCTTTATCTTGTCATATTATTTGCTTACGAAGCCTGCATACGGGTAGCCAACGATCTATGTCACAACTGGATAGTGCAAGCGCAGATGGCACATGACTAACTTACGGACTAAAAATGAATAATTAATTGATATGAAAATCTAACATTACATAGTATTAAAAAGTATGTGACATCACCCATTTGTAACAGCCTACGTTTTCAATAGATATATATATCCTGTGGTGAGATATTCAGCACCATCTAGCGAATTCAAGATGAACGTCGTCAACTGTGTCGCTTAACACATTGAAGTGATATCATCTTAAAAAAAATAACGCTGTATCCATCCCAAGAAATAAATCAAGGATCTCATGTATAGCAGTGACACTTACTTACTCCCTCCTTCAGTCCGAGGCATTTTCTGTTCTGTTACATACACTTCCCCTACACACAAACTCAGACATATCCAGTAACAATACATCTGTACTCATTCCCCCTTCTTCCATTCTATTTGCACAACTCCTTAATGCTTTATTTCGTTTGTGTGCTTAGTCTAATTAGAAAACTCCGAATCTACTAATGGCTAATATCGAATTTTAGCGCTTTTTGTTTTTCTATGTCTTCGTATTATCAAATTATGTTCTTTAGACAGTCCATACGAGTTCATTGCGTTTGAAAGGGATGATTGACTTATGAAATTATAGGTACGACTTGGGTAAAATTTTGTTTTCAGTACCTATTTATAACTTGAATTATTAATTTTAAAAATAAAACTAATATAGCGCTAAGACATGTATTACTAACAATCAATATGGACTATATGGTCTGATATAAATAGAATTTGAATTTTGAAAAAAATAAAACTAATAAATTCTGTCACAATTTGTTTCTATTTACAATTACTTCGAATAGTTTCCTTCAATGTATTTTTAATAATAAAACGCAATCATAATAATATGTGTTGGATCATGGATAATTCCAGAAGTATGAACTCATTTGAATTTCCAATGTACTGAAGGAATTGATATATTGATCGAACGTAGGAACATTGTGACAGTCATAATTTCGTCAATCTCCGGTTTGTTCCGGCTCCGGAACCTTTTCCGATTATGTAAAACGTGTTTGAAAGACGGAAGAAGTCCGGAGGACATCGGTTCATGCTTCAGTAAAATCTCAAAATGCTTTACAAATCAATGCTTTACGACAGTAATGGTCTTTTGAAAAAATGTACTTTAATAAATTCGAACAGCAGTTTTTACATTTAAAACAGCAAAGAACCCCAATTCGTCCTACTTAGGTATAATTCATTGCGATTGAACATTTTTATCGCACGAAACAAAATAACGTTGGGTTGAATTCTTCAAAAATAAATGTGATATCTCGGAGCGATATGTACCTATAAATTAAAATAATTATCGTGCTTTCGGGGGTAGAATGCAAGGCCTTGCGATCAGCTGTAGCGAATTCCCACAGTCGTAGCCAGATGGCGTGAGAGAGCATCAGAGCCACGAACTGATTGTGATAATTTATTATTTAAAAATAGAAGAAAGCTAAGGTTAATCTATTTTGAAAACGCTAGAGCACTAAATTCACCTCGACAGATAAAACGAAAAATAAAAACAGACTAAGACTTACCAATTCCGTACCACGCCAACACAAGCCATTTTAATTGCACCACCAAACTATATTTTATCCAGGGTATGCATTTTTTCCAACCACCTCGACGGCATGCCGTTACTCAAAATAATCTAGGCTAGATATCGCACACCCCACGTGATCTACTGCCTGTGCCGCGGAAGAAACATATTACACTTGATATTTTTCTTTTAATCCCCAATGACGTTTGTACGTAATTGGCGGGCTATTTTCGCGTCGCGTGAGGTTGGTAACATGCGATAGTAAGTATGTTAGTATTGGGTTGGTTTAAAATTGGAATCTACTTCAGAAGTACTTCAAACAATTGAAGATCACAGTTCAAGCTATTGTTAAATCTAAGTAGGTAATAAACGTAATTAACATCAGGATACTAATTATACAATATAATAAATAAAAGACTATTAACTACTACTGAACTGATTTAAATAATATATTATCTAAAGCAACAATAGATATCAAGCTGAACAAACTGCTAACTCGAAACGATGAAATCCATACACAGACACGATTGTACCACAACAATTCGTGTTCAATAACTTCGGCGCGTACCATACCCAACTTATCATCGAAATCAAAACAGAGACACCCCAATAACGCGAAGTCGGCACCGCAACAGGCGAAACTTAGTTTTCCATTCGGTTTTATAACGGTGAACGATAGACAGGCAATAAATGAGCTCCCGCAACTTATAATTGCTTCATTTCGTTGTCGACTCCACGAGAACTATGCAGTTTGCATTCGGCTTGTCCGTGTCGTGTTTCCAAACGATAATTGGATTTGCCAATAAAAGTAAATCAGAAATCACCTCAATTATGCGCGGCAATGTTGCCTGACAATTAGCTACTTAACAAGATTTCGCGTATTTGGAGATTATACATAAAATATAACAACAATAATCCCACAATCCAGGTATTTAACGACAAAATGGTGATATTTTGATAGGTGAAATAATACAATACAAAATTTTAAGCTCCACCATTTCCAAATCTTAAATTTGCTCGACTTTCGTCACGAATAACCTTCATTCAACGTTAATCACGTCTGTTTCACGGTTCATTAAAAACTATCCTCTATTTAATACTGACAGAATCTCCGCACGTAAAGTTCTCAAACATGAACTGACAGCATCGAAAAAGTAATAATCGAAATAATCACGATTCATCGCTATGTTTATCCGAACGCCACCAACGTATCATGTCAAAAGTGCATAGACAAGTTCCACGTCAGTATTTGCCGTTGAAATAAACTCGAAAAACAAATTGTCAAGCTAGTTTCGACTCTATCGCCATAACAATAATACAACATTTATTTCTACCCAAGTGCCCTTGTCTGTCCTTATCAATTTTTACCATTTTCACGCTGCACGTTCAATATGACATGTGATTGATGATCGCGACGTTCATTGTCAATCAAACTGTTACTGTAAAAGCATTTGCTGAAATGTGAATATTTATGAATCACCAACATTTGTCCCTGCAATACGTTAAAATAATAATTTTCATTCGGCCATTTTAATTTCGATAGTTACGTTGACAGTTGAAGAACGTTATAAACGGAAAGTGGGAATCTTTTTGCATCTCGCGTCCAACTGTTCAATCATTCGCGTCGTTTATCATTTTTTTCGAAATGAAACGAAACTCGTCGCGTCAAACTAGACAGACTATAGATGACGTAAAAAGAAAAACTGCCGTCCCGCCGTAGAAGCTTTCCGAACGTCTTTTTGTTTGTGCAGTTGGTATTGCTCTCGAGTTCGAATTCAAAATTTGAATTTTCCCGCTTAAGCGTCGGCCTAATAAATGTTACCTCGATTTTTGTAGAGGCACCATAGGGCAGATACAAAAATAGGACACTTTTCGAAATATACAAAATAAGTTTGTGTCTATAGTAAAGTTATTTTAATGTCTAGATTTTATGGCTCTACATTGCAGATATTCAGTGCAGGGTATAATAAAATGACTGACATTGAGAGACACTGCAGGTGAACATAAAAGAAAAGCTGATATTTTATGTAGCCAATTTAACAAGAACCATAGGTAACATTATTGTTATTCCTCTATTAATCTCAAAATGAATTTGAATTTTTCACATTGTCTGAAACTAAGTACTTTACATTGAATTAATAACTGTAAGCGGTAATACGATTTAAATATTTTAGCCAAGCGCAACAATATTTGAACTAAGTTTTTTATATGTATCTAAGTATTATATTGCGTAGTGTAAACGCAATTTATTTTGAAAATGAAATGTAGTATACATTTAATATGCAAAATAAATTATGTAAGTAACGAAATTTTAAAAATAATAGGACATATCACTTACCTAAAAATTGCATCCATTCCTGCACAAAGAAAACAGGACGTATCCGGAAAAATCGAGAGTATCATCTCCCCTAAACTGTTTGACCACTTTGACAGATCGCCAACATGAACTCTTTCCGTTGTCAAAATGGCGTATTAGGTTTTTTATTCAGTTGTCTCTCATCACTTCCTTTGTGATTGAGCACTGCATTGACGCACTGTGTCCTGAATTGATTCACTTTTGTTACTTTATTCGAGTTTTAGACAATCGACGTGGTGGCCATCTTTGTTGCTTTTGCATTAATCTTGAACAGATAAAAGAGGTTATGGTTTTTGAAAATGGAACAAAACTGAAATGGCAGGCTTTTTGTAGTTATACTTTGTTAAACCATTCTTTATTTTAGGACAATCTGCTTGGTATTTTAGTAGTAGTAAGCTGTCAATGAAGTCATAAATAAATGCCCAAAACACGAGAAGCCTTCAAATAAATATATTTTACTACTTTTATATTTGTTACTTGTTACAAATGAGCCTTATAACGTATGTTAACACCCACGAGTCTTGCCACCACAGAAGTACAGTCAGCAACAAAAATATGTATGGAATAGAATCGAGCATGTCTGATAAGACGGCGCGAGGGAATTTATGGCCAGCGACGCGTCGTTTGCATCGGAAGGAACAAAGCTTAGAATGTGATGCACGCAGCTTATACAAGTACTTGCCATTCAGACATGATTAAACCAGAAGATAGCGTGGTCTTTAGTTAGAAGGTCGACAGAAATACCTTGGCGATACCAAATAAAATTACAAATATTTATGTGATTTCTTTTCTAATGTGCAAGGACATCTACCGCCAAAAGCTATTGTTTTGACATTTCTTAATATAATATGAGTCTACATCAAGATAATAATATCTCCAAAAGGGCAAAAGCATGATAAAACTAATAAACATTAACACCTTTTTGTTATATACAAGTTACAATTTCACGTGCGATAACTCTAATTCACATGACGTCACGTCGAGTTGTTATTTCGGACACTCGAGAACAAAATTCAAAACCTTATTTATATAAAAGGTGCTCTCCATTAGTTTCTGTCATCAACGTACAGTCGGCCACATTAAGCTTTTAACTCAACTAAATAAACTTGCAACTAATGCAGCACTCGCAAAAAACCTGAAACCCAAAATAAACTTGCTAACACGTGTAAATCTCACCAAATAGTCCGAAAGGTCTTTTTTAAATGATCCGCACGAGAGAGGTATCCGAGTTAATCGACGTCACAGTGGGGTGATCACAGACCCTGGTGGCTACGCTGTAATTATACTAAAAATGTGGTAGACTTCAATAAAAAGCTGAAACTGTGACGGGCGGCGGTCGAAAACATAATTGTCCATAGTAATGATTGTAGGTAATTGTGCAAGGGTTGCCCTTAACCCTCCGCTGAAGGAACAGCCCTTGGAGGCTGTGTAAAGAGTGAGCGGCAGCGGGTAGTAAGACTGTGGACTCTGCTTCAAATGAGCACGGCAAGAATCATTTGTCACGTTTGACTTAGATAATTCATGTCATTTAATCATTATATTTATAATTCACAATTATACAAATTACAAAAGATTTTTTTTTATTTTGTTTAGCAGTCGGTAAATGATATCATATCATACTTCTATCAATTGCTTATTTAAATTGCATGAAATTATAATACAATATAACTACACAAAACCTTTTTGACTCAGAACCAAGAACTTTATCTAAAGAACTAGCTTTTGCCCCCGCTCCGCCCGCGTGGAAGTCGGTTAACACGACGAAACGTAGCCTATGTGATAATCCAGGGTATCAGTTAACTCCATACCAAATTGTATTAAAATCGATCCAGCCGATTAGAGAGTAACAAACATCCATACATTCATACTTACAAACTTTCGCGTTTAAAATATTAGTAGGATAATTACCAATCAATATACTGCAATAATCTGCGGTACTGATACTGCTGAGACGAGGTCTCGGGTTCGATCCCAGGTTTACCATGGCACACACATAATGACTTTTCGATGCTTTTCGAAGTTATGTGTGTATTTATCGCAGGTTTATAAGTGCCCGGTTAATGGCAATCGCCACCTATTACATTGGGACCTAAACATAAACTGGCGAAATGTGGGTGCTAGCACCTCTGCCTACACCTTCGGGGAATACAGGCGTGAGTTTATGTTATGTTATGTTTATATACTGCAACAACAACAGTATCTCATGCAATTGACGCCCGCCCCGCTACCGCTTATAAGTTGCATCCAAGTTAATAGCGGTCAGCGAGGTCCGAATTAAGACAATAATTACTCGCGGTCCTGTCCGGACAAATTTTCGTTTCGGCTAATACTTTTTATGTTCGACTGTACTATTCTGAATGGCGGGACCCGTGTTTACATGTCCTTTATGGCCATGAGAAGGATCACTGTGTATTGATGATAAAAAATACCGTGATAATTTTATTTTCTCGCACATTGCTAATATGAAATATAAAATATCCTGTTTTAAAAGATTCATTCACTAAATTCTGGACTTAAAAATTCAAGGAAAATCGAAAAAAAATGAGAAAAGAAGTAGGTACTTTTGATACAGAGTGTACTTTTTAAGCTAGTTACTTTAACTTTTATAAGTTATTTTTTAATTTTTAGTTTTCTAAATTGTTTCAATACAAAAAGTGATGACGTCTAGATATTTATATTTTATAACAACCTATAAAAATATTAACGTACATAGATAATGAAAGATTTTGTATGACAGTTTCAAGGTTCTAAAAACGACAATATTTGTTGAAGTATCTGAGACATATCGAGGTCAAGGTGTAATAGATACATACGATGCGGTAACCTAGTGGTATGGGTAATGGACTGCTGATACGAGGTCTCGGGTTCGATCCCAGGTTTACCATTGCACACATCAATGACTTTTCGATGCTTTTCGAAGTTATGTGTGTATTTATCGCAGGTTTATAAGTGCCCGGTTGATGGCAATAGGCTCGCCACCTATTACATTGGGACCTAAACATAAACTGGCGAAATGTTGGTGCTAGCACCTCTGCATACCCCTTTGGGGAATACAGGCGTGAGTTTATGTTATGTTATGTTATGATATTGAACCTTACTACTATTGCGTAGAGTCCTTGCAAGGGCGGTTGTTTTCTTTTCGTTTCTGCCCTATGGGACCACATCTATAGTATTTCTTCAAGTCAAGCTGAGTGCCACCATTGTTAACATGGTAAATGTTTACGATGGTGACCCTCTTTCCGAGACTTTACCTTTAGCTTACCATCGGGCGAGGTGAAGTCAAATCGACGTGTCCATTTATAAAAAAAAGTCTTCATCCGCGTGAATCCCGGTCGCATCCAAAGATTTCACCTCGAAGTCAAGACTCCGCTATTTCCAGTTTAACTGCGTATCCTGAACTTCGACTTTTTCCGTGAAACTATTGCCATCTAACCTCCACAACCCGTTGGCAATATCGAGTTATTGCAGTTAGATTGGTACTACTGAAATATTGCAACAAAAACATTACCCGCCTTAGTCTTAGTCTACATATTTACCCGACTGCCGAACACTCGGGTAAAAATATAGACTAAGGCCCGTATTCTCCGGGGGCGAGTTGGGTACACCGTTGTCCCCCCTCCTGAGGAGGGCCAGACCGTCAGGGATGGCCCTGGGTCAGCCGGGGTGCAAGGAATATGTCGATGACAACCTCACCTCCGGCGTAGCACTACGACCCACAGTCGGCGTGCGGTTTTAGTCGGTTCGAGTCCGACATAACCTCCCCTTCCGGCTCCGGATGGGGGG
This sequence comes from Eilema sororculum, assembly GCA_914829495.1. NCBI lineage: Eukaryota > Metazoa > Arthropoda > Insecta > Lepidoptera > Erebidae > Eilema > Eilema sororculum. Next base: position 19,793,833 of record OU618536.1, read on the forward strand.
GTATCCGAGGGGATTTCCGCAAGAAAAAAAAATGGCACTCAGCCTGAATCGCGTTTTATTTGTATAGACAGGTTGATAGTTTAACATATTGCCTATACAATCATTCCTCAGAAAAATCGAGATTCAGGCTGAGTGTCATTCTGGAGTACGGGCCTTGTATTTGAAGACGGGTACATTTAATCCCCATACCTTTAGTGACACTAATATTCATTGGCACTATTTAGCATACCTCGTGCTTATCATATCGGCAATATAAAAAAAAAACAATTTTAAATGAATATTATTCCATCAAAATATCTTTATTTCGTTTACTTAGATAGGTTATTTAAATTACCATATTTAATTACCTTTATCCATTGTAATTAATTCTGTTTGTTATATTATTATGTGAATAGTCGATTTAGCTTATCGACAATAATCTTTAGTCGTTAAATATTTAGTTAATAATATAATATGTCGACAATTTTGACTGAATAGCTTGGTTCGAAGTCTTAATACAATAACAGAGAATAATTAGGTGTACTTAGAGATCACCTTGTGAATAACCTTCGTAGCTATGAAATGGAACATCCATCCATCACGCTATTGTAGTACACTTGTCAATGAGGAAAATGATGACATGTTAGTAAAATCTTTGAATTTTTTGTTAGGTCTATATTATGTATTAATAACTAAACTATTAGAGGTACATCTTGATAACGAAGTCTCAAAATCATCTTGAAAGTCTCGTATTATGAGCAAATCAAACTGTTTTATTGATTTTTATGGTATTATTGTTAGAACTAAAGGAGTGTGCCAACTATCAGAACAGTCGGTCAACTGGAAGGGGGGGGGGGGGAACTAAATTAAGATCATTTTGAGTAGTCTGTTCGTCAACATCTTTTTGATGCTGACTGTACTTATTACTGAAGAATACTGACATTATCTATCGTTATAAAGCGTTGGTAGCTTAGTGGTTAAAGAGTCGGCCTTACGATCGAGAGGTCCCGGGTTCGAATCCTGGCCATTACACTACCGACGTGAACCCGCTCCTAGCACAAGCAATTTAGCTTAGTTGGAGGGGTTATAGGGAAATATTAGTAACTTCGGTTCTAATATTCTTTTAAAAAAGAAAAGAAATACACCAGTTGTGTCAATAGACCTTAGACAAATAGAGTTTATATATCAATTTTGTTAGTGTCTAGGTAACAAAGGATAATTTAAACTGGTAAACTTCTATTAGTAAACTGTAACTAAAATCTTAGTCGAACGATCTAAAATCTTTTAGTACAATTTAAACTTTAAACAATGGTCTTGCTCAAGTAGATCTTTTCGCAACGGCTTCTTCTAAGACACGTGGTTCACATAATACCAACTAGTATTCTTATGAATCCCGAACAAAGCCAAATACTAGTAGTAAATTCATATCTGGAGGAAGTAGTATAGAGTACGATTCTGAGATCCTCACTAAAAGGCTACGTTAATTAGCAGTATGGCGAACAAATTGAGTTCTGGCTACCTAGAGACTTAGATGTTCAAGCGTGTAAAAATTTACAAGAAAAAGTCAGTATCAGTTATTGCCTTAATATTTCTGGGTCCGTGATATCCAATCAGTCTCCAGAACTTCGAAGGCGCGTGCAATCCTCGTCACGTGGAGTGAGCCATGCGATTTCCGTCGCATCTATCTGCGAGATGCGTATCTCCACGGTCGGGCGCGCCAACACCCCACCTGACGTGACCTGACGGTACAACAATTGATATCTTCCGAAGGTCGAGTAATAACACGCTGCGATATATCCCACAAACAAACGCCTCACCACGTCTCAACTACACATCGATCTTAAGACGTCGTGATAAAGTTCCATATCCAATAATTCATTTTTTCTAACTGTCTTATAGAAGATGGTATTTTCGAGTGCTGATTTTATGAATAGATCGTCAATTGTCGAACGGAAACGCTAGCTAACATTAGTTTCTCGTGTTCGAATTTTAAATTTTGATTTAAAAAGACGTTAATTGTTATTAATGGCCGTTATTATTTTAAGAATTAGGTAGTTAAGTATTTTAAAAATATTTAAAAATATTTACTTAATAGCTTAATTTTGAAATTAAAATGATAACTTGATTATATTAGACTGAGCGTCCATCCTGGCACGAGTGTTTAAATAGTAGGTATTACAATTATATAGAAATTTTGTCGCCGAGTATCACTCAAATGTTCCTCCATCGAGTTTTTATATTACAGAAATAACACTCCTAATAGTCCTAATGTTTGCGTAAAGTAATCCCATTCATTTAATAACCCAAGATATCAAAGTCACATATAATTTTTTATTTTATTATTTAAAGAATTATACGCCGCCATCTTTGTTACAGATTGATTGCAGTAATTACTGTTGAGATCGTTTTATTGTGCGCAAGATAACAAATAATTATATCGTAATTTAAAGTGATTAAAAATGGCGACAGATTTATAACGATCTACTGGCGTGTACGTCTGTACACGTTCTTATAATTTAGAATACTTGTAGGTAATTTTGATTTAGCAATTATTTAAAAAAATGAAATTAGATTGGTTATCTCTCACCCGTTAGATAAAAATAATAATGAGAATAGCTCCTAATGATGAAATTATTTGAGAATTGATTAAATTTTAAACGAGTTTGTGATAGAAATCTTAAATTCCAAAATGTTGTGAACAACATTATAATTACATGTGATGAGAAAGGCTACTTCCTGTTATGCGATAGAATATCGATATCTGGAACTGTTATACTTTTTAAAACCTGGGACAGACAAGCCCGTAAGTTTTTTTTATACAGGACACGTCAATTCGACTTCACCTCGCCTGATGTTAAGCTAAAGGTAAAGTCTCGGAAAGAGGGTCACCATCGCAAACATCTACCATGTTAACAGTGGTGGCACTCAGCTTGACGGCCTCATCAGATGCCTTTTCACGCCCCGCTTAAAGGACCCGGGACTGTAGGACTGTAGGACCGGGACGGTAGTTAAAAAAATACGTTTTTAAAACTTGTGATTTCAAAACTTACAATAAATTGTAACGTAATATTTCAAAATCATCATGAAAACTTAAGTAGATTTTGTTGTAATAGATCTTAGTGAATACCACTTTCCATTGTTTCCATTATTCTTTCTAATAGAATTGGAATCGAATTTTATAACCCAGAGGCATATGCCGACTGTAGATACCTTCACACTGAGTATTACTGATCGCTACACTTTTTTTTTATACCACTTAGATAGCAGACAAGTCAACGTCCTATCTGACGCAAAGTAGCCTATATTAATCTAACCCATCACCTCTCTTTGTCCCCAGATCGCTCAGCTAGTAGAAGACGTACGACGTCTGCAGGCGTCGCTGACAGCGCTGCAAGAAGCGCACGCGCAGCAGCTGCAGCGGCTGGAAGAGCGACTGGACGAGAAGAAACAGCACATCGCCAGGCTCGAGGCCAGGCTCGACACGCAGAGGGACTACGACGACATCAAGAGGGAGATCAGGTCAGTACCAGACACACGCTTCACGATACATACTCCTACATAGATATAGTAGACACTAGACAGACATACTTTCGTTTTGTGTTCCATCTTTGGTTGACAGAACTGGCCATTCCCAATTCCCCCTTCCACCGATTTCCCCCGAAAACAGTCACAAGCTACTCAATTTTATTTTAAGCAGGTTCTTCCATTTTGCTTGATACTTTTTGCACTGGTCATTCTCATTATAGGTAATCTAGCAAACCGGCACAATTCTTAACATATTCATCTTACCCTTAGCGTGTATTTAATATACACATTCAATTATATTCATGAATTGTGGCCTTAATATTCTTTCTGACTTTATTTTAATTGTCCATGTAAGGAATTCACGTCCTAATGGCCCGAGCTCGAACCCTCTTGATCGCAAACCACTAAACTTCTTAAACTACTGTTTTTATATGCCCTAATCTTACCAGTATATCGAAATTTGAGCATCGATAAACCCCATAGATACGTAAAAACAAAAAATAAAGCTAAATGTAGGTATATTACACCTCTGACTAATCTTCCGGAGATACACAGTCGTGATTATACGAATGTATAATTCACATTTATTTCTCAAACAGTCAACACTGTTCTACATAAGTAGATGTTGCGTTCCTAGACACGTCTCTCGGCTATACTCAAGGCTTGCTTGGCAAACAGACAGGCTTGTGTACAACCAGTGTAAACCAAAGCGCAGGTCAATGAACGATAGCTGTTATCAAGTTTATTAACACGTGCGTGTGTTGTTCTATGCGTGGCTCGGGATCTTCTACGTGTATAGGATGGGGACTATGTTATAATAATCAAGAACATCCAGTAATCACAGAAATGCCTTCTTAAATAGTCATAAAACGAGATGTAACCAAAGATATACCTACATAGTGCCTCTCTTGAGAAGAGGCACAATACTTGTCGGAGGCCTGAGAAAACTGCTAAGCTGTTAACAAAAATATTGGTTGGTGTATGTTTCAAAAACTCAAAAAGAACTGCATTGATAGAGATCAGATTTTAATAAACCACTTCAGATATGGTTCTTTTTTTCGTTTGTAGATAGCACTACAATCGGATTATAGGATTTTTTAAGAATGTATTCCCTCCGGATGAAATCGGGACCTAGGATACTGTTGGGGTCCTATGTAACCTGGTAAACGAGTATTTGTAAGATCGATCAATAGAAGTGATTGTTATACTTAGATTGTTACCGATATCTCAATCCTCAATATCAGACTTCAATCATATCACAAAACGTAGGTACCCCTATATGAGGAACAAGCGATTTTTGAGTGTCTTTCGAGTATTGCTACAGCGGCGGGCAAGCTTTAACTAATCTTAGGAATCCGCCCGCGCCGGGGCCTCGTTTCAATAGTTTCAGATATATGCCGGTAACTATAACAATAGTTAATGTAATAACACCTGCATCGTGCAGTGTGCATCAACAAATAGTCACAAGTACTCACAAGTTCATCGCCTCGCTATCAGTCGTCACAGGATCACTTCTCTAAACAATAGAACGAGAATCAGTATAGTAATCCTTTGCTTAATGTCACTGTGCACACATGTTCAGTGTTACAGTGTGTAATGCATGTTTGCTGACCCTACCTTTGACTGATAAGGAGGCGCCTGCGAGCCCTGCCTGCTCTGTGTACCTCCGTTACTTAAGAATGTTGAATATATTATCAGGTATTGTCTTACTTGATGTTGGTACAATGAATAATAAGTTAATTTAAACAGAACTTAGCAGGAATAGTGTCTATCGAGGCCATCAAGGTAGGGAACCGCGTTTTTAGGATCGGTAGCATATGGAATGGTGGGGTGAATCTTCTGGACTTTACCCTAGAGTCTTACCATCTGGTCCATCAATTAATTGATGTACAGAATACAAAAAAAATGTCCTGCAGCTATCAATTGTATGCTGACAATGGCGTTCAAAATAATTCGTAATGCAATTGGTGGCAAACTGATGTATGGGGTTCCACTTAGGCTACGTCAACCTCACCTGCAAGTAGGTACATCTGTTCTGGTGTAGGTTCTCCTCTGAGGGTTAGGTTAAGTTAGGTTAGGAAAAGTAGGAGATGGAAAGCGTACGTCGTGTGGAGTCCGGGATGCATTTCCCTGCTTTGAAGTTACGCTACTAATATTCACTTTTAGGGTATTTATCAGTTGAAAATTCTAACCAATGTTTTACTACCTAAACTCTACTATACTCTTCAGATTTCGTGACTGTCTTGTGACTTGATAATTTACTTAAGTATTTATTTTTAGAAATAAAAGAACTGTAAGTAAATCTGAGTCTAAAAATATCTTCCTATTGTAAAATCTATATTTGGCTTGCGATAAGTCGCCGCTATGCTCGATATTCATCCCGAATGTGGGTGTCACTTCAAAGTTTGTAAGGCTTAGAAATCTGTGAAATAATAATCCATTCTTAGTTTATCTGTCCGTTTTGACTGCCCGCCTCTACTTTTTTTACTGAAAAAACGATCGTGTTAAGATTAAATTGCTATCAAATAAATAAATTAGATCGTTACTTTCGAAGTTTAAACTTCGAAATTCGCGATGAACGGTCCAAAGTACGGTAACAGGGGTCATTTTAGTGCCAAAGTGCACCACATCGATACACATATTGTCGAATGTTTGTCATCGCGATGCACATAACCGCAAAAGTGCGCCACATCATAAGGTACCAAGTGCATAGCGTCGGACGCTGCAGACGCAGTTACCACTTTCTAGAACTGCTATAAAAATGGTCGACACTCCACAGCTCGTCACTTTACTACTTTGTTTGGACAGCTTGCGCAAGATCACTTGTTAAGTGCCCACCGCCTCCTAAACGCAATTTTATGGAGTTCTTCGTAATTATCTGACGTATTGAGTTGTCAAGAAAACTCTTTGAAATCCTGTGTTTGTATAAATTGTGCTTTAAATGGTCGGCTGTTGAAGCTTTTGTGTTTTAAAAAAGTTTTTTAATACCAATAAATTTTCCAAAAAAATCGTGCGATGGTACCCGCTTACTATGACTTAAAACCAAATATTCAAACAATCAGAAACATATTGAAAGTTCAGAAGGATACCTACCTACAAATAAAAAACTAAATTCTTCTATTCTTAAATTAAACTGTCAGGCGTTTCATAAAAGGTTTTACATAAACAACCTCTCCACTCATGAACTATTTAAATACACGTCAAGTGTAAGCAGTCGGTCCTCCTTCACTCTTTCAATGTATCCTCCCATTGACAACCAAAACGTCCACTAAGGAGGTCCAAACACTTTTTTTTCCGTTCGGAAATCGAAAAGCACTTGTGTCGCAGTCTCATGGATTTCACAGCTATATGCTAAACGTTCGAGATATGGAATTTAGCAGCCTCCACCGAGTTTACACAACATATTGATACAGAAATCGCTCCCTGAGAACCTTTGTAGGTGATTTTTTTATTTTCCTGTCCCATCAGTGGGAAATATAAATAGAATTATCGAGGGATGTTAATATTTTGACGCATGATAGTGAATGGGATTTTTTTTTCATTCGGATATTGAGAATATGATAACTTGATTGTTTATTGTTTTTTACAATTAGAACCTTAGAATTAAAAGCTTAGATATTTCATATTATAGAAATGGCATCAATAAAAAATGACTGAATTCTTTTCATATTTGTAAGCACCGACCAAATATTCGGCTCAGTAATTTTTTATTCGAAATTCAAACGATTTCTTTAACCAATGATAATTAGACACAGACAGCGTTTTTTAAAAAAGCTACGGAGTAGTCTTTGGGGACTGCCGATAGAAATGAAACCTATGTAGGTAACTTATGAGGCGTTGAAAATCCTGAAGTAATTTGGTTTTGATAAAATGTAGTATTTAACTATATTTTATAAAAATCAAATTACCAGGACTTAGGATAGATACAAGTCCTGTCGGTACACAAACACAGCTTTCCCACGTCCACAGACGCCACTAAAGCTACTAATAACGCAATCAGGACGCGATCAGTCAACTTCCTTGTAGATCCATCAACTGCACCTGATAACACATAATTGATACTAACTTTATCGTCAGCGCTACCTACTCATATTAGATATTGGATAAGATAAAGACATATTTTGATGAGGAGGTCTCGAAGGAAAGAGCTCTCACTCCGTTTCATTATTATAAGTAGTATAAAAAAAGTATTCAATTACTAAACGCCACATGATGTTCTGGTTGCCAAAAAGCTTAATTAATATCATGAAATATATTTTGTGTTATTTATATAATATGCAAAAATATACTTCCTTGTTTCACATCTGAATGCAAAATAATATTTAAAAGATACAAAATATAATACAAAAGGAGTTTTTAAAAATACTTTAGGTAGATCATTTTCATAAATTTAATAATATTTTAAAGAACTTATCATAAAAAAATAAAAAAAAATCCAGTGTTGTAACTAACCAGTTGTAACAGACTTAGTATTTGTTAATAATTACAATACAGTCATCACAAATGTTTATTTAGATCAAGTCAAATAAACGCTACTCACAACATATCGATGCACTCTCGTCATTATGCGATTGACCACATCACAAAGGGTATCTGTTACACCACTCAATCTATTTATACTCTGGTAATAACTTCAAAAACCAATGTTTTGGAGCGTTTTATGTGTTATTTCTACCAATACGGTCTCCTACCCGCTCTCTTTGATCTGCCGTCAAAGACGATATCACACGGGCCGGCGACATAAAATGCACAAGCCTGTGCAAACACGTAAAAAACTAAAAATAAAAAATGTTAATCGATGGTTTATGACAGGAAATCGGAAGAACAATTTTCATGTTCGACAGCTGACGAGCGAAAATATTATGACAAAGTTCATGATCAATATGATCATGTGAGAATTAATTAAAAATATATTTATGAAGTCAGCTGAAGCCGTAATTGCACAACTTTGAGTCATCCCGACTTAAATCAACATCTCATACATACGTATGGGTATAGTTACGATACTTTATTATTAAATTAAATTATGATTTAAGTATTTAACGTGTTTTTAAAGTGGATTTAAAAATATTCAAAGTTTTATTGCAGTTTTTTGTCCGCCAAAATACCTATTGCCTTTAAAAATAGCGCTCAGAAATATAGGGCGCTAGTATATTTCATAGTTTATATGTATTTTCAATCATTGCTATTTATCTTCGTAGATTTTTCTATAGGTAGAATCATTACGCATAAACACATCAAACCAAAAATACTTACGTTGATATTTCATAGCCTTCATAAAATTGTTCTTGTGCGCCTATAATAAATATAAAATATATCCAATTGGTTCTCTAACAAGCAAATAATCAACAAATAACAGACTGAAAATCGCTCGAACATCACATATATAACTGACATATTATCTGCCCACACGACAGTATGATAGAAAAATAAACGGTGCACAACCATTTCAATTATTGCCTCGAACACGCGAATGGACGAAAACATTTGGTGCTTTCCCATGATCGCTTTCTTCAACAAAAGATGAGTTCACGTAATCCTATAAGATCTATAATTCTCTATATAAACAGGCAAGGCACCTGCACTGGTTTATAGCTTATTTATTCCGGTTCTCAAGTTAGGATTAAGTTATAGCCAACCCCCAAAGATTAAAGCTTAATAGAGGGAGGAATGGATTGATTTCTGAACGGCACGCGGTTCGCGCCAAATCTCTGCTTAGGTTGGCTGTGCGGCGATTACGTTCGATTTATTTGTTATCTGTGCTCGGCTGCAGGGATTTTATTTAATCTGTTGCGTTTATAATTGTATTACTAAGTCTGCTTTGATCTTACTCGTTAATATTAGCTACCTTTATGTCTATGGGAGAATGGAACGTGACTCAGGGATCAATAAGATAACAAGTTCGCAGGTTAATAAATTCACTTCTTTGTTTCGTGCCATCGTAACACCATCACGATAGGTACCTATATGTTTTGTTCAGTTTATATATAGGTATTATTCTTCTATTATTATCATCATTATTGTACCAATCGAATACATACTTAATGCTGTAAAAAATTCCTTCAATTATTGTACCAACCACGCTAGAACTACAATATTTCTAATCTACTGCTCAGTTAATGAAAGCTACTCGTTTTATGCTTGCATGGAAACTAAGATTTTAATATTGAAAACTTAAGCAAATAACGAAACTTCATTAAATCAAGACGAGAAAATTTCATTACAAATTCACATTCCTACCTCGATCAACACTCGAAAGCTCACATTTGATTAAAAAAATATAAGAATGAACTTACAATGTTGACACATCAAAGATGAAATTTTAAAGAACAAATAAAGATTGTAGTCAGTTATCTCTTGTTTAATTAACTTCTAAGCAAACACGATTTACATAATTTCAACGAAACATACGTGTTATAGTATGTGGTTGTGTGTGCCCCTATATATCAATATGAGAGCCTATCGCGGACACCTGTCTCCATTTGCTTAGGCGATGTTTGTCTTACATTTAACGAAAGTTTAGCCTAACGCTGTCGCACACAAATTATCAACTAATTTACGCTCCCCGACGATTTTTGATGCCATAAAGAATGCCCGTCGGCCCTAAGCTTTTTACACCATGTTGACACAGAATTCGTTTAAAAACATTTGTCATAGACTAAATATGGAACATGGAGTTGTACCATTTTCAAACATTGACATAAGTCAATATGAATATTTGAAAATGGAACCAATGGCGGTTGTTTGAGATTTTAAGTAGTTGTAGTGTAGGCAAAGGCGTTAGTTGGTGTCCGATCGATCGGTGATTGGTCAGTCGGGTGGAGGCGGGGCGTTATCGGCGATCGTACTGATAGTGCCGTGACGTCACCGCATTGTCCAGCGCCAAGAAATAAGCGTTATCTACCCGATGGAAGATAATCTAACTAGCATTTGAATAGAATCGATTGTCTATAGCTATAGAACTCGTTTGAGTCATTTCAATGTCAAAGATTCGTGAATGTTTGTGACGTTGGTACCTGTAAGAAAATCCCAGCATTATTTTTATTATGTTTATAAGAAGTATAAAATACTATACAGATACATATTGTGATTATACATTGGACTTTTTAAACTCTCTGCATAATACCTATTTTTAAGTCGCGCTTTGTTAGAAGATTTTCAATTAACTCTTTTGTCTTTTGGCACAAGTGTCTAAGGGGGTAAGTTCAGCTCAACACCTATACCTACCTATGACGTCGGACTCAACCTTCTATTTCATTTAAATCTTAATATTTCGTAATAAAACTCATTCAATATACGGGAATCGAACCCAGGAGGCCACGGTGATGGGTCACTCGGTGTCTTCTCCTGTTTGTGTTTCCAATAAAACCGCGCTCCCCACTGACACATAGCCTAATAAAACATGGCTGCTGCTAAGAACTCAACAGGAATTCGTAATTCGCTAATCAATATAGAAACATCCCTTTACGTTCAACCCCTTAGGAAAATATGTCTTTGAAATATTCCCTTTAAAGGGTGAAAACGACCCACGAGCGATCAATCAAAATTCACGGATTTTGTCACAGATTTTGAAATATGATAGTCATTTTGGAGTTATTTGTCTATGGTTGGGCACAAACGAACTGGCTAAATGGCACGTTTAAATTTGCTTTTATTTTGTTTCTTTTTTTGGCCGAACTGCGGCGAATACAAAGAAAATAGCGTACTTATATGTGTCTGTCTTTGTAACCTCGTAACTCCTAAGCGACTAAACTGATTGTATCACTTACTAGACTCGTTTCCAGGCTCACATTACATTACGAAAAATTTGCATGACATATCCAGGAATCAAACTAATAATATATCGCAAGATCACAAGCAAGAATAACAACAAGATCATACCAAAAAGCAACTAATGCAAATAAAACATACATAATGCTCAATATTCAAGGTATCACTAACTCTTAAATAAATGAACTTAAAATCAAACTTAAGTAAATGAACTACATTACACTCAACCAAAACATGTGTTAAAAGTGAACTTTGTAATGAAAAGTTAGTCCCAACTTGGCGGTAAGGGTAGCTACCCAACATCGGTTACATCGACGCATCAAATATTCAGTGTGCACACACCTTATACTGAAGGCTTTTGGACAAGACAAAGATGCTTTTAAGCTTACGTTCAGAACAAGGTACGGAGTAGTGTTGTTTGAAAAGATTTTTGTAGTAGAATAATTTGGCTATACGTTTTCGAATTGTGGAATGATAAGCAAAGCAGCAATAATAAAAGAACTTCTACTAACAACTATTGTATAGTGAGGCAATATTAAATCCATTGAAAAAAAAAGGAAAAATTCAAATGGTGGTTTGCTGTCTCTACGGATGCCAGATACACCTTTCTTTGTTTTCGTACTAAATCACAAATATTATGGTTATACTGATAAAATAATATCATCATCATCATCCACATAAAGACGTTAGTCCTGATTGCATTCGAGGCCACGGTGCCTTCGGAGCTCATAATATAAAAATAATATAAAGATAGATAAAGAAACTAGTAAAAACAACTTATTTCTAACCCTACATTTATTCCTCTATTCAAGCTCTTGTCAAAAAATTACACAGTGAGCTACTCTACAGTTTTCCTCATTAACTAAACTCCGTCGTCACTTCCCCAACTGTGTCATCTCTGTTTATAATGGATCAGTTTTAAAAGGCTCGTAAAACAGTACCAAACGACTAACCTACCTTGTAAATGTACTTAAACCACTTCCATAACGAATATACCAAGTTTTTTCTTACTTATATGGGAGAAACTTTGTTAAGTTATAACGCCTTGTTAAAAATTACCGCGAAAAAATTATGTCATTTAAATGTCAATACCGACTGTCCAGAGACTATAGACTTTTTTGTTAGCTACTTTGACTTACTCCAGATTAACTTAAACACAATAGCACAGAAGAAATAATAGTACTACGACAATAGTAAGAAATACACTTTAAGTAATGGAACTATAATTAAACATAACATAACCTCAAAATCTAAAAAAGAACCGCCAGAAAATATGCCACTTTAATGTCAAGCAGCTTCCAAAGACAATATTATTTTACTCTTAATTTATCGACTCACGTATGGAGTTCCACATTTGAGTATTTAATACTAAACGCTTGAATTTCCCAAACTAAACGACATCGGGGTTCAACACTAGCTATCTGTATTCCCTTTGAGACAATCACGTTGACAATGGAACTACTCTGGCACAATACGCTTCATACAATATGGCTACCAATTATTGTATTAGAATACAGCTTACAGTTACTTCATAATTGGAGCAAGTCGTGTGAGTATTGACTGTTATGTATTGGAATATTATCGTAATATATTATGTTTGAAGAGTTGTAAAAGAATATTGGACCTCTAGGACTAAAGAAGAAAAGATACCTACTTCACAAAATAAACATAAACGCCTGGTCTTATTGAGATTGGGTCAATTAGTGTAAAAAAAGTAAAAAGTCTCTTATACTATGGGGCGAGCTTATTGTCAACTAAGCACGTTTTCATCCATACTAATATCATAAATGCGAAAGTAACTCTGTCTGTCTGTCTGTCTGTCTGTTTGTCTGTCTATCTGTCTGTATGTTACACTTTCACGCTTAAACCACTGAACCAATTTCGATGAAATTTGGTATAGGGGTAGATTAGACCTTGAGAAAGGACATAGGCTATGTTTCGTCGCGATAACCGACATCCACGTGGGCGGAGCCGCGGGCAAAAGCTAGTAGATTTATATGTTTAGTGTTGGATTAAAAACAACTTTATTTCACGGCTAAAGGTCACTCACAACCGGGAATAATACGGAAATGATGATGGTGATGATGATGATGTTCAGCTCCGTCTCTCATTTACCTTCTAAGACTTGTTCTACTTCTATGGGAACCAAACTGTTCATGCAAAATATTCTACTACCTACATATCTCTCAAATAATCTCCCCAAATAAAAACTTAGTTTCCCATTTCTGACTACAACCCCAGGGTACTTAAAAATCCCCACTATACTATAAATAACTAATTAAAACAACAACTACCAACAAACTCCCGTATAAACCTCATTCATACAAAATGAAGCTGGCAACACCTTTGAGATTCGACTCTACCTACCGATCAACGATTTAATTGGCGATATATTAAATTGTAATTAACGTGCAACCCTACCGTGTCTGGTAGTCAACTCGTTTTGTAACTCGTCGACTAACAAGTCGCATATAAAATTGGACGCAACCAGTAGTGTCATAGAGAATCTTAGTTTTTGGACGATTGGTTGGTGGATTTTATTAGATGCCTTTTTACTTTATACCATATATACGATAAGTTACTTTAACAAATGCAGTGTTGATAGTTTTATTAATTCAATCCCTCCCTTCACAATATCAAAAATAAACAAACACACAGTCCCTTTAATGGTAAGCAGCGTTGTTTTTCCTAACGACTACTTTTTTTTCGTGCGGAAATCCCTTCGGATACCTCCCCTGCCGGAGCTGGAAGGGGAGGTTATGTCGGACTCGAACCTACTAAAACCGCACGCCGACTGTGGGTCGTGGTGCTAGGCCAAACGACTACAATATAGGGTTCTTAAAGAAGGGCCTAAAAGGTTCTCACAAGATCGGCAGTACGAGTATGACGCCCTGGTGTTAAATAGGGCCATAGACCACCGCGGGCTGCCACCGAAGTGGTATAAAAAGCATATAATATCTCAAACTACAATCGAATACCATATTTTATGCCGACTTCCTCGTTAATAATATCCTAAGAATAATTTCCGTAATGACTCTTCAAATTAATTAAAACATTAGTTTTGTTCGGCAATTAGTATATTATTAATTAATTTTATTGTTAAATATTATACTAAAAAACATATAATTATCTTCTGCGTCAAGCACTGATAGATTTGACGTCATTTATTTACAAAAAACGTCAAACAAAGGTGCTTGACAGACGTCAATATTTATATTTAAATTGTGCAGTTTCCAAAATGTAATTTACACAAATATAAAAAACCTCATATAATTAGGTATATAAAATAAAAACACTGCGCGACTACCTACCTAATTTTAACGGATTCTTATTCGGTTATCTATAGTATTTATTCCCGGAAAATTGCGTAGATATGAATATGACACATAATTGTTCTCGGAAATAGTTTTGATAGCGTTTTATATCGTTTAAGCCAAGGTTGGATTACACTATAGCCAGGATTTGAACCGGGACCTCTCAATATCGTAAGATCGACTCACCACTAAGACATTATAGAGTCTGGTCAACGAAAGATGGCGCAAAAAGTTGGCGCCAAACATAAAAAATCAACAAGTTGCAACACTGAATATACACCAAAATATCGGATTCGATACTAGAATATTTTTCCTATTAAGCATGCATGAAAATTAGCCTATTATGGTACATGGCCAGAGTCTAGTCAGTGATGAAACCTGTTGGTTTTTCAAATTTGGCGCCAACTTTTTCCGCCATCTTTCGTTGGCCAGACTCTATAATGTCTTAGTGGAGAGTCTACCGACGATGACGTTAGACAAATAAATGGATGTTTAAGATTCTCAATGAACCTGATATCTATCTGCTACCTGTATAGTACAAAATGAAACACCTTTTTTTCGTGCGGAAATCCCCACGGATAACAAATGTAATACCTAGTATGAAGTTTAAAATAGACAGTGGCTGTCTACATCTCAAAGTGGCAAGTGTTACAGTATTAAATAGACATAAAATAATGACGATAAACGGACAAGGGCAGGTAGGGAGCCTCTTATCTCGTAATAGCTGTAAGATACCGTTCAAAGAGACCCAATCTCAATAAATTTATTAAAGGAATATTGCCAATAGAGACCCAGCACTTCCTATTAATTAAAATACTTAATTAATTCACCTGGAAATTGTTTTAATCAATTTCACTTCTGGCCCAATTTATTGGGGTATATCGAACGGTGACCACCCTCACCTGGTGATAATTAAAACCCTTATATTACAATCGGGATTATCTACAACATTGTCTCTTAATTATGATCAAGGTATTTCGGGATTACGTACAAAGATTTTCATCTACCACAGATAATTTAGAATTTATTTTGTCTATGCTACGATATTTTATATTTTAGCGCAGACTAAATATTTTAAATCTTATGTTAAGTAATGGCGTTTAGTGACGTTAAAAAAGTCTGTTCGATACTGTTCAGAATTTCATCAGTCATTACTTAAGCAAATATTTAAATATAAATGTATTATATTTTCTTTCGGGCCATTACGTCAGCTAACTACGTAGAAACAGACGAGACAAAAACATACTTACTTAAGCAATTATAACTTTGTAGTTGCCTCTCGGTTTTACCTCGTTTTTATTTTTGGAATAAAATAACCTATTGGTAACATCATCACTCACAAAGTTCGCCTTTTTATTATTAGAAAACTTAACTTCGACGTGGACAACGCCTATTTCCAATGCCCACGCATATTTTGAAAGTCTCTGTCATTCAGGCGCCAATTCCCGGGAAAACCCCATGTTCTAGTTCTGGCGTTACTTTATGTGCAAATTCCATTTTTTTTTTCGTAAAAAAGCGATGTACAGTCATAATTTAGCTATAGAAAAACCCAACCTAACATATTATGTATTTGTTTCAGCATGCTCCGAGCACTAGATTTAGGCGGAGGTGAGCGGTCACTTGAGCGGTCGCTTGAAAGATCGCTCGAAAGATCGCTTGAGCGCAAACCTGAGCTGCGCTCCCCTAGTGTTGCGCCATCGCACCGCGACCGCGACAACTCTGTCGAGCGCGAGCGCAGCGCCGAGCGTCGGGACACAGGTACGTCACTGGTATCAACCACTTGGCTGTAGAGAGTTGCTTTAGTACTATAATATTTGGTTTCTATTTGTTGTGAAAGTTATTGTATGCGGCCCGACTGATGAGTAACGTATAGATGTATCGATGCCAGGTCGGGCCGGATCTCTGGCTAGTCATGGTCGCAAGACGAACCTGAATATCGATCGCCAGCAGCACGTTCGATGTTTCAAACCCTGTGTATGTCCGTAGCTAGTTCGTGTTCGCTTCACTTTTCTGTCCGAGTAAAAAATCAACAATTCGCAAAAAAACGCGCGGAGTACGAGGAATATCCAGTTCCCACCACCTCAGCCATGCCGCTCACGGACGCGCGTAATCGTTTCAAACTTAGGCTTTAGAATTCGGAGCATGCCAACATGAGAGACGCCGCGCGCGCATTAAAGATTCGTACACCGTTGCCGAACGATTGCGACGCTTACGAACGTGCGTGCTAGCCTCCCCTCCCGCTCCGCCCCCCTCCCCTCCTCGTGTTCCCGCGTAACCGTGCTCTCACCGCAGGTGGCGAGGAGTGGCCGGTGACGCCGCCGCCGCTCAACAACAACACCACGCACCACAACAACAACGGGCCCACGCCGCTGCCGCTGCCGCCGCCGAGCCCCTTCCGCTTCGAGGAGCACCGCACTTACCGCTTCGCCGAGGACATGGGCCCACTGCCTCCTGGCGCGCTCGTCGGCCGGCTGGGCGACTCGCTTATCCCCAAAGGCGATCCCATGGAAGCACGGCTGCAAGAGATGCTAAGATATAACATTGACAAATATGCCAACACCAACCTTGACACGCTGCACATCAGCCGAAGAGTCAGAGAACTACTCTCCGTTCACAATATTGGACAGAGACTGTTTGCCAAGTACGTCCTGGGACTGTCGCAAGGGACGGTATCAGAACTGTTGTCGAAACCGAAGCCTTGGGACAAGTTGACGGAAAAAGGAAGAGACTCGTACAGGAAAATGCACGCGTGGGCCTGCGATGAGGCAGCCATCATGCTGCTCAAGTCACTGATCCCTAAAAAAGGTATTTTCCTACTAATATCTACACATTTGTTTAATTTTGAAGTAGTTAATTTAGCTAATTTTGGTTAAATATCGACAGTATCGGGCCCTTTATGTATGTTTTCTGTTAAGGTGAAAACTAATGATGCCAGCAAAAAATAATAGACAATAAACATTGCAGAACAAAGTACTTCCACTAAAGCTTGATCGTTTACGAAATGGCTCACAAATTTTCGCCTTGACATGCTCTGAGCACGGACGTACCAAAAGTGAATTCCTAAAAAGACGCTTTTACAGAAAATTGACCACGACTATCAATATCACTTAACGACAAATTTATCTAATCACCTTTGGTACGTCAGGCATTATCATTAATTCGTCTTACCGCGGATCATGAACCGTTTGACATCTCCGGTTATCTTGGCTGTCAGTTTAGCTGACAATACACCTCATCAATCAAGCCGCTGCCTACAAAAGATGTTTACATCACCACGACGAATAATGCGCGAATATTGATCAGTCATTTGGTAGCTATGAGTGGTTGTGCGCGCAAGCCAGCGTCCTTGCCAATGTGGTGGGCTTCAGTCTTTTACAACTGCAGTCCTTGCTCAGCATTAGGCTTCGGTTGATCACCGCGCGTCAACCCATCGAGCGTTAGATCAACGGCTGCTCAGCACTCCAAGCTTTCATTTAGCGAATCCGCACTTTTTATTTTTAACACTATGATTTTATTTTTTGTTTTGTTCCACACCTTCTCCTCGATCCTTTTGTTCCTGTACCTAAACCCTTTCGCGTGCGGAAATATCAGCGACCCATGAAAATTAAGGGTTAACTGACCGGGAACCAACCTAGTCTGGACTTGGAATTTATCACAAATTTTCGAATACCAAATTATCTTTTTCGAAAAATATTTTGTTATCGATAATGCGAACTAGATCGCGAGCGGTGATGGAATGGTATCATGCATAAGTTAGTACATATAAACCAGTGATTAGCTTTAAAACAAGTCCGTGGTCCTAGAGATGTAATTAAAAGACCATGGAAAAGCGGAGCGGACACGCACACGGCAAAAAACAACGAACCTGCCGCCTTTGCACCAGAAACGTAACTTTAAAAAAGTACTAACATTTTTTTTCAACCTTTTCTAAAAGTTGGACATGTATCTTGCTTAGAAGCACTAGCATGAGTCGCAATGACAGTAGCTGTCGCTATTGATAACAATTTTAAAAGAACTACGACGCAATTCGTAATACAAACAACACAGAAATTTGGAATTAAAAAGAACGTCCTCATTGTAAAGCAGTGCACACATAATGACAATGCACGACAATGTATAAATCTGCGGACAATACAATGGACTCTTGTGTATTAGCCTTTGTCCCCATCGATAGGGATGAGCTCAAATAGATTGAATTTCAGATAATTCCCAAAAGGGTTACGGTTTTCTTATTTTGCTGCAATGTTATGCGGTTTTCCTTTTTTCGGTTATTGCTGATTGGTGTTTCAGCCACGTTTATGACGTTATTATGCAAAGAAAGATTTAGGATGCATTTCGGTTTTCGCGCGTTCCATTTTTGAAACGGCAATTTTCGAGTGAGTGTACCGAATTCGGGTGCGATTATGTGAATTTTTCGTTTCAAATCGCCGCTGTATTGATGTGTATAGAAACATTGGGCGTAGTATCCGTGAGTAGTAATAACTAGTAATGACCGCGTGTCGGTCACGCTAGCCACGTAACTGCACAGCAGCCGTGGGAAACACTTTCCTGTGATTATATCGATCGAAGAAGATTTCGAGACAGATTCTCTATTTTTAAAAGGTCGAAAGTATTTAGTCAAATTATAGGTCCCGATTGTAAATGTTTTTGTGTGTTCGGACAAATTGGGATGTTGGGTCTTCTGTATTTTAAGTGGAAAGTGTTAGTGTATCGAATTTAAAGTAGTTAATGAGGAGGCGTCTCCGTCACTTTTGTGGATGATCCTTGATTTATAGGAAAGTGTAAACAGTAAATAAAAGCACCTGGTATTTTTTCCATAGAATTTTCTTTTAGATTCGAGAGTAGGTAGTTTTATCGTTCACGATTTTATTAATTATTTATTTTGAAATAAGGAATAAGTAGTTTTGTATAAATGAAATGATAAAGATTATGAAGAAATACGATTTATCTTTTTTAAATCACTTCATGTCTGGGTCGTGAGTAGCAAAATACTTATTATCTAAGAAGTGGCTATTCAAATATACCACCTAAACTCACATTGTAAAATGTACTTAATAAAAATAATCGGTATTGAGCATTGAATACGCGAAAAGGCTTCTATTTCTTTGTCGAGTACTTACACAGCCCCTGGTTCGATCCCAATGCCATCAAACTGTTAGAAAACGGTGCATGTCAGCCATCAATACTGGCATTAGCAAACGTATCATTTTGCCCATACGTTATGGGTCTCGCCGATTTCCCAGTTCCCACGATATACATGCGTAATGTCCGTCCGTCCGTTCGTTGCGAAACGATTGTTCGACGTTCACACGCGACACTGTGTTATACAGCGTGTTGCACCAACACTGGGCGGTTTGATAAAAGACAATTGTGAAATGGTTCGTGCTTTGGATTTTAAACTGCGCTGAAGAAATCCTAGATGTTAGGTTTTTTACTATTCAGACGTGATGTATGTATGTTGAATAACACTCTTAGAGATTTAAAATCATTAAAAAAATTACATTTTTGCAATTTTATCCTTCACGTTTCATAATCGTTATTCACTCCTTGAAGTCCAGGGTCAGTTTATATATACCTTCACCCTCGTCAGTTTGGCTTATACAGGTCTTATAAGAGCTACTGCTATCTGACCTCCTAACCTAACTATCCCGACGTAAGCCAGAGTCAGCAGATCTTCCATGAATCTAATATGTTGGCAAAAATATATCTATAATTGTCATCATCTTTGGAACAAAATGTTTTATTTTATAACTAGAAATAAGCAATAAGTATACACACAAACTAATTCAAACACGATATTAATTAGCCTAACGACTCACGCGCTACATACAATGGGCGATCAATTACATAAAACAACCGCCTGTAGCTGTGAGCAAAAACATATTTTTTCAAGATGATATTCTAGATTGTGTTATCGATACTATTTCACGTTGTAAAGCTAATGTATACTAGAAATATTACAGCAGCTAATGATTTATAGTAAGAGGTACATGTACAACACCTGTAGCAGGCGTCTATTCCCAGTTATCGCCACTGGCTTTGTCGCCACTGCTGATAAATGGGAAAAATATTCACGACTGTCCCCAGTCACTATTTTTGTGTCGTTTGTCCTAGGAATGTTTTTTACCACTGGCGACAAAGCTAGTAGCTACAACTGGGAAAGTATGTGTCAATCGTCACCACCGGTGACAGTCGTGAATATTTTTCCCATTTATCAGCAGTGACGACCAAGCCAGTGGCGATAACTGGGAATAGACGGTAGCAGATATTATTACGGGTCGGTTGCAATAGTTTCTCATCACTAATTTAAAAAATGCTACTTTGCCGATAACAGAACTGCAGAAAATATTAAAAAAGAACCTCTTATTAAGATGCTAATATTAATAAACGTTTTCCAAATATTATATATGGTACAAAAAAGTTAAAACTATGTATTTTCCTAAAAAAAGAAAATAAAATAGTAATATCAATTAATGAATTTTGTATACATGTTCAAGAATATGACGTCCATATCATAAGTACATTAAACACGGTTTTGTTTTCGGTTCCGATTCATTGTGATGCGACTGAATTCTATTTCCGAACGAAACAAGACATAAGTAAGAAGCTATAAATCGGCTAACTTAATAGCAATTCCTCCAGAATAGGTAAAAGAATTTTATTTATTTTTCACGCCAACTAAACTCCGATGTAAGTTATATTTGATATTTATTCATATAATCTTTTATTCCCAATTAAGTTAATTAACATCAGTCACAATTATTTTTCCTATTATTTGTATGGTTGAGTAACGACACGCTTATGCGAGGAACATAAGAATTGAAGACCAAAATGAAAATCTATTTGGCTTATCAATATAACTCTATCTTGTATCATGTTACACATTTGTACAAGAAATGGCTTATGTAGGATATATTTTAAATTGATATAACTTTTTTTCTTACTAAATCTACAAAGGCCATTTGTAATTTAATGCTGTGAAATTAATAGCCTTATAAATTTATCTTAATAGTATCAACACTTTTTGAAGAATATCAAACTATTTGTTATGTTAGTTTTATTTTAAAAAAAAAGAATATCAAGGTGATCAAAATAGCAACTTTATTTAAATAACCAATGGCAATGACATCCACACACAACATTTCAAATACGTATTTGAAAATCGAATGCGACTTAAGAGTTCGGATACACACAGGTTCACCACAACTCTCCAATATTTGGACGAAGTTAGCCTCTCAAAACCATTTCAAGCGTAGCGTGAAAATCTATTTTCAATGGCCACTATCGGCCGGCGCAGGACACCCGCCAAAGGCTTTATGCCCGAAGTTAAGCGTCCTCGATGCTCCTATACTGTAAACTCCCCTTATAGAGCTCTTAGTTTAAAGCTAAGCAAATTTTAATATTCAATTGTGCTTTTGCATGTTTGAGATTTGTTTTACAATGCTCGCATATGACAAAAGTTTTATTTGAAAGTACTATGTCTACGAAATTTATGAGCATTCATATCTATGTTTTGTACATGATGATGTTTACTTATTAATATTTGACGTTATATAGTATAGGGTAACTTTGACCATTCAAATATGTAAATAAACCGAATCTCTTGGGTCTCAAACTTTTCTAATGACATTTCATATTTGAAACTTTCCTTTCACACCAGGCGGATCGCTAATAACTGATCGATGCGGTGGTCACATACGGCAGCCGCACGAGGGACTGTCAAAGGCGTTTAAAGTGAACGGAGTTGGGAACTCGCAAGTGTATTAGTCGAGCGGCTAATGCGCGTGGACAGTCATAACGGTCTTCGCTCGTAGACACTGAAACGGAACGCGCTTTTGACTTATCTGTACACGTTCCATTTATGAACTTAAATTCGCATGCTGATGTACAATTTAAATTAAGAATATTTATATTCAATGTGAGAAACGTCTGAAAAATATAAAATTTAATACTTCTTAACGTTAGCCATTTGTCAGATTGCCAAAATTACTTTTTCGAATTCTACGAAGCGACAAATGCTTAATACGTTTTGAATTTTGATAAGATGGCAATTATTCGTAAATAATATACCAAATTGCATTAGTCAAAATGTCAACAACACTATTAAATGTTTTCGCGTCAAAGAAACAAAATCTACAAAATTAATGTGACTGGATTTGCTATTAAATGGTTATGAAAATATCTGGAGTTAATATTTTAGACAATTATTTGACAATAAGATCAACCTAAAGATGTACGATGTAAATTCTGCGAGAAACTAAAAACTAGGCACTTTTTTTTCATTTCATACAATTTTTAATGTTGTTCACGAAACGTTTCGTTCTTACTAATCTTTCTAAAAACACTCATCACGGGTTAGAATCGATTGCGCTATAAAACACTGATACGAGATTGTATAGTCACTCGTACGAACCAAACGAGAACATAATACATAAATCATAAACTTTGAAACACGAAAATTGGTGTTGATAATCACACAATAATTACCTACCCGATAACACCGCCGGGAATCGAATGGGATCGAAAGGGATAAACGGTAACGAGAATAAAATTGGCAACATGTTCGTTCATAAATATTAATAGCAGTTGGACTTTTAAAGTTTTGATTAATCATTGTGCTTATTTTGTATCTCAACAAAGAACGATTTAAGGCTTAAAAGATAAGTAGCGCCACCTATTAGCAAGTAGACGAACTATGGCGCACGTTGTGAAAAAATGAAGAATCCGTAGAACAGCACAGATTGCATCTTTCAAACACTTATGAAATGACGATGACCGAGACAAATGTTTATTTTACGACGCAATTATCGCAAAAGCATTATTACAAAGTACATCACCAGCAAAAAGTTTTGAGACGGCCACTTAGAAAGCACCTTTGAAAAACTAAATGCTCATTTAGAACGTTTAAGCAGAAATAACTCGGAAAAAACAGCCGAAGGAAAAAGTTAAGCATGCACGCAACAATGTGTACGTAACGCCATCTGTTGCCGAGTAGCGTAAAGCTAGTGTAGAGGTCAAGAAATAATTTTGCGAAGAATGCGCGCCGTCTCGCGGCCGCTTTGATGGCTTCCGACGAAGCAATCAGACCTCCTTACGGACATATTTATGATTATAATACCGTGTCTCATTATAAACTTTATGATTTTATACCTAAACGGTTGTCCACGATAATAATACCTAAGTAATTGTTACAGCTGAACGCGTAAACAACTGAGCGAGCGAGACGATGAATAATATTTTATTTCTGTCTCTGTTTTACCAACAATTTTCTTTATACTTGTGAACTTTTCAATTCTGGTCTACATACATTGTCTGCACTCTTTTAACATAACGAATAAGGTACATAATTGGCAATTTATTTTTTGCACACTTGGCAAATATTATTTGTTGGTTAATTACCTACATCACTGAGATAATTAGATACATAGTTAATTACTAAATCAAAATTCTTCTATCTCAGTTGGAATGAAATCTATAAAATAGTTACGGGTAATAAAGTATCAGACGGAGCAAAAAGCTTCTGCGTATTAAATTATAATTCATATCTTGATAGAATACTTGGTAATTAAATTCTGAATATTTCATTATATACTTACGTACTTTTTAACTAAGTTGTTATACTGAATGTAGAACAGTAAAATATACACGAATACATTATTGAAACAAAGTGATGTACCCACGTAACTTTTTCTTGTGAATTTGAAATCAAAAATCAATGATGAGAACGAAACTCAAGGAACCTTTAAAGCGCTCTACAAGTACTCAATTGTTATTGGTATTAATATTATTAAAAAGGCATCATTAGATATCAAAGTGTTGACTGTTCACATTATCAATTAAAAAATCTGAACATTTTGTGATTCGCTTCTTTTTAGCATTCTTCCCGTTTGCGTTAGGGATGTTCCTTCGTCTTTTGTTTTGGCTTAATCTACTAACCTGGAGATCTGCTCTGCTCCAGGCCTTCGTCCGTTACTTGAAGTCACGAAGTTGGAGTTCATGTTCATGGCCAGTTAGTAAGTAGGACTCTATACCTGACACGGGCAAAAGCTAGTCTATAATATTATACACAAACTCCAGACCGACTCGAATCCCCCAGACCGCTTCATAGTCCTTAACACAATTACCTTTTAATAGCAGAACTAAAATAAATTCGCAATAAATTATCACAGTTAGCAGAGCTCTGCAATTGTCTGTTGCAATAATTTTGTTAAATTTTACAACTGAACAGACACACGAATGTCACTTGACAACTACTGGAAAATTATAGGAATAACCTATTTTCTAGAAACGCTTTACAAAGAAAGTTTATGAGTGGGAATATATTAATACTAGCAGATAATATTCTGAAGAATTCTTCCTGGCAAAGTGATAATAAGTATCAAGGATCTTCCCGTTGGTATCATAGGAACCGATGTGCAATAATATATTACTTGATGCTCTTCTTAATCCGAATGGTGCAACGTCGGTTGCATCCAAACCTTGTCCACTTTGCGGACTCCTCCTCAGCAATATTTGACTTCTGCTAGCTCATGATTCTTAATACCTCTGCGGTAATTACGTTAATACCGACAAGTGAAAACCGTTTATTAATCGTCAAACTCGTCAATCGTTCGAAAATCGAACACGATCGCACAGATTAACCCAAAAGGGATGATATGTCAACAACTCGAAAAAAAATAAAGAAGGCCATTCTCGTCAGGCAAGCGACCGAAGCGCGGGTAATTATTTTAATAAAGCCGCGGTCGCAACGGCAGCAGCGCTCGTAAACACGCCGCGCGCCGCGGAGCCGCCCACCTACACACGTTCACTTTCATGGTTTCGATTTTCGCGCAAATGTAATCAGGGATGCATGTTTTGTTGATACAAAGATGTTTGTAAAATATTGTTTCAATTGATTGGATGAATTTACCTAATTTAGTAGGCACTTACTAAATAGAACTGAACTCACTTGATTACTGTGATCTGTGTCTACTACATAATTTACAAGGAAATCGTGTGCACACTTCAGGGAAAGTTCAAAATTACCGCGCGCCAAACCACAGGCGCCATTTTGTTGACCGTTTTCACAACAGTTTAATAGGAAATTAAGTGCATCCTGACGTATTATTCGTCGTAATTAATTACATACGTTTCCTTAGCAAACTCGAGTTATATATCAGGGATCTGTCTCACAAGATGGGTTGTTTAAACTGTCAGTTTGGACGCGATTTGTGACCGACCATTTTACATCTTTGCTCCCCGTCTTGCATAATTAGTAAGGATTAATGTGCAGCTATGAATGACTCGTCATTGTGCCGCGAAATAGTTTTAATCCGACACACTCGCAAATTAAATCTAGCTGTTGGATTTATTAATGAAGCTACAGAATTTATTGTTCTGTATTTGAAAATATAATTTCGAAAAATGATCGATCGGGATGTCATATTGATAAATGCCTTGAGTGAAGTTACAGTAAATTCTGTGGAAAAAATTGTTAGAGTGTTTGCCAAGAGCTCGTCCTGACCTTTTATGTTTCGCCTATATTTAATGCACCATGTTTCCGCACACACGATGCCAACAGTAAACTATGTCTCATTGAGGTGTGCTTACGAGTATTCCTGGAAATTTTACGACTGAGGTCATTGATGTCAAACATTGAGACATCTCAATCTTACCTCGTATTCCGCTATCAGCACGCAATCAATGTGGTTATATGACTTGGTAATTCCCTGATACAAACATGTAAACAGTGATTTGGACACAAATATTCCGTTCTGTCATAAATTCAACACGATAACATGACAAATATAACAGTTATGGAGTATAGACTTGCCACCGATCTTTTTTTTTTTTCAATTTTCACGCAACAAAGCCTCCTGTTTGGCGGCGTGTGGTCGCGTGCCCCGCAGCAATCAATCGCTGTAAAAATCAATGAAGCAGGCGTGCGAAATCAATGCATTAATACCGGCTATTAAAGCGCTACACGTGAAAAATCGTTACTCTGTCATGGCATATTGTTTTGTATATTTTACCTGTGGAAATATCAATATGTAAAGGTAATACTGAATTTTCGGACATCGATTAGATAGTCTATACAAGTTCTCGATTTACAAATATGACCGCACTCTGAATACAAGCCTCGTTGATTTGTGTTCACGCTTGTAATATAAATAGGTGCATTCATGAAGTTTTGGGTTTCATTCCCATACTTTGTAAAATGTGATTGGATAGGTACTTCTATTTGAAAGTACATATTTAGTATCTAACTACCGCTAATCTGGAAATATTTCCATGTCTATGATAATACATATACTTCAGCCCTTCATCATCCTTCTGCCCTTATCAACTCAAAATAATCTCAATACAACAACTTTTTACGTATATTGTGTTGTCTATCGTTAACAAACAAAATTCGCGACATTCGTGAATCAATTAAAAACTGCACGTGAAGCAGACGCCGCGATCGCGCCTAACCAAGTTACGCGTAGTTAACGGAAATTCGGTTATTTCGTTAAAAAACTTCACCGGGCTATCGTTAAAGTTACACAGATAAGCTCTGGGGAGACGCCAGGGCTCCGATGCACTTTTTGTGCGCTGTCATCCCACTATATAGCGCAAATAATATAAAACTAGCTACTTGCCGCGGGTTTTGACGCAGTTTTCTTGTGATGAAAATAAGTTCGAAAGCAACAGACCATTTGATGATCTATGACGAACACTGCAAGGCAGTAGAATAAGGAAGGGGTAGAACATAGAAATAAACCAAAGGATGAAAAGAAAAAAAAAGGTCTATCTATTTAACTTTGTGTCCAATCTTTGTATATTACTTACAGAGAAAGATATGGCCTGTACTTAGAGCTAAACCTTCGGAAATATACAAGCATGACAGAGCAAACCAACAACCTAGTACACATTACCTAGTTACTGGAATTGTGACTCTTATTCCATTTCCAGTTACTTTTACTGAAAAATGAGACGCAAGTTTAACGTAAAAAAACCTTACATAAAATACAAATTCGTTTCAATCAGGCATTCATTCCAAAATTGCCTGATACAGGCAAAATAGTATCCTCTCTAGGTCTCTCTATGTAAAGAGGGAGAGCCCTCCGCGTAGCTCACCAAATTGATTATTGAATCTAGTTACAAACTAGCGAGTACTACTTTTTGCCTCACCGATGGGATTGTGGGAATACGCAGTCAGTGAGTGATGGCTCTATGCAGCTCTCTGTTAACTTGATATTCTTTCAGTGTTATCTTTTAGTATTGTATCTTTGCATGCAAATATAGTAGCCCAAATAAGGATTCGTGTGAATGGAGTGGAACTTAAGATTGTTTTGCTATCGTGATTCAATCATCAACACAAACAAAGACAGTGAAAAGCTTATTTATAAATGAAAACGTTGAACATTTTTATATTCTGTTGACAGATATTGTAAGATAAAAAATTTATCTATAAAAATGATTTAGATTTAGCTTCATAAACTAATATTTTATCACACGGCAGTAAATCACTAGAATTATTACGCTGGTTATTTGTTTGTTTTTATTACTTGAAAATAAAATTTACCCTCAATATTTTAATTTTCGAACGAAAACGTGTCATTTTCGCGCGCATCATGGCGTCATTTGTCATTAGCCAATCAAACGCACGCGATTTGTAATTTTTTTGGCGCAATCAACAAATGTGATTATTTATTCGTGTAACGGTGTGATCAACGCAATCAACTACCTACGAATCGCATGTTTATATAACATATATTGGGCTTAAACCAAACAAGCTACTCAAACATCTACTATTGCATTTCTCTAGCACAAGGGGCACAACAAATCATTCCTAGAATTGTCTTACTTGTCCTTATCTTAATTTCATGAGCTCGCTTCCTACGTAACACGTAAGTACCTTCGTATATTTGAGTAGTTCTCGTCACATGCACAGGACCATTCTGTTTCTCTCTCGTGTGGAATCAATTGTGGTCGGTGCCCCCGTCGCGGCAGATTGCCATCTAGCACGCGATCCCGATCACCCGACCCTACGCACGCGACGTCGAACAAAAGAAACTTACCAATCGAAAATTATATCATTCCACAATTTTACCTCTTCATTTCGACGTTATCGTGTTCTGTGGAATTTAAGATTTATTTCGGGTCGTTGTCAAATATCCCCATTTACATGTTTCTGCTATTATGAGTATTTGTGCTATTTCATAGTTTCAACACTTAGGACCTAATTTTTACTCAGATACTTATGCAACTATTTCTTTAGCATATAATTAACAATTCAAATGCGGTAATTTTTTTCTGTGCGCTGCAACACTTTCGAGCGGCCCTGACGTCCGCTGCCGACAGCGACTCGAATGCAAATGAGCATCGATCGCCACTGTGACGTATAGAGCGCGCACTTCTCACCCCTTTCTTGCGACTACCCGCCAACTTGATTTACAATCCCGGATACGAGCACCCCGTTCGAATCCGACCTATACGGTTAAATTACGAATGTTACTTTTTTCACTATGTCACAGTGACACTGTAATTTAGGGCACCGCCCCTTTACTTTCCAAAGCCTTTGAATATTCATACGACTATAGCAATCAATAACGGCCACAAAGAAAATAGTTTTCGCGTGCACGCACGCGATATAATGTCGCATAAACAAATAATTTCTTCGTTTTTATTGTTATCCTTGAATTATGTTATTGCCACTCGAATTTACACAGCCCCTTTTTCCGCCATCGGTCAGAAGCGATCAAACAGCGACCGATAAATTTTAAACTTCCGTGACTGGACGACGTTAATTGAACAGCGTGTTTTTTAAAATATCCATCAAAATGCACATCTTAATGACCATAATAAAAACTGATATCGTTACCTACTTTATAGTCAGCCAGATAAGAAATGCGAAAGAAATTAGATCAATAAACAAGTAATATTTATAGTAGTCGCGTCAGACGCCATGTTGACGACTTTGACGTGTGTACAAAATGGCGCGAGCAATGTTGCGTCACACTCCAGTGGAAATAACCTTAGTTTTTTGACAATCTTTCGAAGCACGTCGCAGTAATTGGCCGCGTGCCGTTTACAGAATAACAAAATGTCTGCAACAAGATCAAAGGCATTAATAGACGTGTGTTGAAATTTATTGACGGCCGTATGTCGAAGGATGAATATATCCATACAAATCGCGTCGAGTCGTTCATCTGCGATTACAATATTGTCTACTATATTTGCGAGACAGTTTATTTATAGTGCGACTATTTTTATAGTTTTTGTCTCTACGTCTGTCCACTTACCCGGTATATTAAATTACTCGGTTCATAAGAGATAACTGCGTGCCTCACATTTTGATTCGCTGCGATATGTCAAGTGGTTTTCAAGTTACAAAAGGAAAACTGCGAAGACCGCCGCCGTGAGGAGAGCCGCGGGATTCAAATAAACTAAACAATCAGTCGTCGTCGGCTCACGAGACACGAGTGACATTCTAATTATGTTTTGATCGACACTTATTGACATAACGGGTGTATTTAAAGCAAAAAACTATGTTTGAATATTTAAAATGAGGCCTGTTTTATGAATGTAAACAGGCAAATATAAAAACAGACATTACCTCACTGTTCGGTAGAAATATTAGTTAGGAAACTACTTAGCTAACAACTTAGACTTCGTTTTCGCACTTGTTCGTCCATTTCATTACTGTTAGTCTTTCGTCAAATTTGTCAAAAATATATGGAGTAGGTTGATGTATATCTAACAACTTATTTAGAAACTTAATTAATTTATAAACAAATCACGTAGGTAGGTATATAGAGTTATTGTCTAACATTATGGTCACACAAGATCATAATCTGCAATATGGCCATTTCAACAAAACATTTTATATCACGTTTGTTAAGTCGTTAAATTCGTGAATAGTGGGTTTCACAAAAATATTGTCTATAGAAGGACGTGACTGTGCTTTGCTTTGTATGATTCGGAACGTGAGAATTACGAAAAAGTAACAACTTTACCTGCCTATGACATTTGAGAAAGTCACTCTACATTATTTTATTAACCATTGACCTAACATTAGATAATGTGAAAGTTGACCTATAGTTGTTTTCTTAAAATGGCATAGGTTATAAAATTAGGAAGCGGATTTTACTTCAGGAAAAATACTTATTTAAACAATAACAAGTCACCTTTTGTTATGTGTGTAACTGCAGCAAAACACAAACATGCAATGTCAATCCTTTTCACCTTAATTCATTTTGAACTCTCAATAAATAAAACACACTTTACGTTCCAATAAAAGCGCAAAGTGAATATTCGAAGAAAAACAATTATAACGCAATGCATTATGCTTTTTATTGTCAAATAATTAGAGGCGAACTCGGCTCATCAGCGCGTACAAAGCTAAAATAAACTTGTGAGAGAATTAGCGTACATATTGTCGGTTTTAAAATAAAATTTAAGGATGCAATTAAGTCTTTGTGATCCTTGAAAATTAATACGTCAACTCACAGGCGATCCGTTTTCGGAGTCGTAAAAATACCACAGAGTAAATAACATTATCGTTTTTCTTTAAACACTTGACGGATGTGGCCGGTTTTTACATATTACCTACCGTCAGTTCGTCAGACATTGTACGTACATACAATAACACTACAGTTACACCTAAAGAGATGCTAACCAATCATTATCATGTTCATAAGATAAAATAAATGAGGACGCCGCGCTAACACGCTCATATTAAGCACCAAAAATTCTTTGAACTCGAAATATACTGTAACAAATATTACCCGCAAGAGATCCGAGTATCCGAACATTATACTTGCACTTTAATTCTATAATGATCTCGGCAAACGTCTAAAACTAATTATGCGGCTTAATTAAACTAATTCCGTGCGTACATCACCATCTAAATAGTGTCATTTCATTGTGAGAGCCAAGACAATATGTTGACAGGATGAATGACCACAGTATGGCGGGCGGTTTTCACGCGTAACTCCTCTTGTTTATGGCTGCGCGCGCGCAGTTTTAGGATTACTGGGCTTAGGCGATGAGAGCACGATACCATTCAGTGATTATCTTGAAGGCGCCATGCATCGCTGTAGAGTTTAAATGAACCGCCTAATTTCAATTGTACTAAATATAACTCGTTTATTTATTACTTGGCAACAGTTTAAGCTACTAACACGGACATATGCACATCTGTGTGTGCGCCTGAGGAACAATTTAGCAGCAATTAAAATTGTTCGTGTGCGCGGATTCGGATGCAAAACGATGTAGTAGTGTGTTACGTAGATAATTATTAACACAAACCCCCTCCACCTATCCCTCGTTTTGTTTTTACTTCGTTTAATTAAGGTACAAACAATCGATAAATGACGCATTACAAAACCCTAGACTAAGTAAGCTTTCTTTTCTTTTCGTTAATTTCAAACAATGCTTTGTTATTTGTAGTTGGGACTAAAGATGGCGCTGTGTATGGCCGGCCTGATGGTGAAGGCGATGACAGGCTCGCACACGCGATACTCAATGAAGCCTCACACTTAATGAAGACGCCGACAGGTCACCCCAACAACGATGACTCAAGAAGCAATGAAGACTCCAGCTCGCCGAGAACACAATGCCCATCTCCGTTTTCCAATAAGGTACGTATGGTATTGTATCTGGATGAAAATCAACTGTAAATATATCATGATATTCTAATTATGATACGATAAATTAGGTTAAATAATTTGTATTAGAACATTGGAATTACGCATACTAAAATATATTGTGTTTTTCTTCCAGGACTCCAGTCAAAACAGGAGACTTAAGAAGTATGAGAACGATGACATTCCTCAAGAAAAGGTGGCACGAATCTATCAAGAAGAGTTGACCAAAATCATGAGCCGGAGAGTCGAAGACATGCGCCGTGAAGGTTTCCCTGGGTAAGTTTTCTACTGTATCCTATAATCTTGTGTTATACTTTCATTGACTCTTAAAATTCGTAATTTAAACGAGAACAGCAAATCTAAAACTAACATATAGCATGTTTCCTCCATTTTTCAGCAGCGGCATGCCACCACACATGGAACGGCCACCAGAAGACATCCGTATGGCACTACAAGCTTACCACAGAGAACTTGCCAAAATCCAGCCAGCTGGAAACATTCCCAATTTGCACAGCTTGCCAGGAATGCCACCCTTCCCTAACCTCCTTGCGCTACAGCAGCAGGCTATGCAACAAGCGCAAAACCAACAAATGAACGGCTCTGGAGCGGTCCAAGATCTCTCTTTGCCTAAAGATAAAAACGCCAAAATGAATGGAATGACTGATAGTGATAAGGATAGGTCAATGGATGCCGAAGAGGCTATTAGACACGCGGGAAGCGCGTTCTCATTAGTAAGGCCCAAATTAGAGCCTGGACAGCAATCAACTGGATCATCAGCGTCCAGCCCGCTAGGCAACGCAATATTACCGCCAGCAATAACCCCTAACGAAGACTTCAGCAGTTCAGCAGCAGCAAGCCCTCTGCAGCGAATGGCGTCTATCACGAATAGTCTGATTTCCCAACCATCGAACCCTCCCCATCACCCGCCTCCGCAGCGGTCGATGAAAGCAGTTCTTCCTCCGATCACGCAGCAACAGTTTGATCTCTTTAATAATTTAAATACTGAAGATATAGTGAGGAGAGTCAAGGAGGCTCTAAGCCAGTATTCTATCAGTCAAAGGCTATTCGGTGAATCCGTCCTTGGACTATCACAAGGATCCGTTAGTGATTTATTGGCTAGGCCCAAACCATGGCATATGCTTACGCAAAAGGGAAGGGAGCCATTCATCCGCATGAAGATGTTCCTGGAAGATGACAACGCTGTTCACAAACTAGTCGCATCACAGTACAAAATTGCTCCTGAAAAGTTGATGAGGACTGGAAACTACAGCGGAGCACCTCGTAAGTATCAGTATGCTATACCTAACTTATCTCAATATATTTTATACTAACCTATGCCCTCCACTATATCCGAATGGAATCCTGTAACCCTGAACCATGAGAACCTATTCCCCCGATAAAAGTAGCTTTT
This sequence comes from Eilema sororculum, assembly GCA_914829495.1. NCBI lineage: Eukaryota > Metazoa > Arthropoda > Insecta > Lepidoptera > Erebidae > Eilema > Eilema sororculum. Next base: position 19,827,444 of record OU618536.1, read on the forward strand.
ATCCTATTCCCAGTCGTACTCCATATGCAAATTGTCAGGCAAATCCGGATGGATTTAACTGACATAAGCTGCTTTTTACATTAAGTAATTAATAATCGAGCTAGTTGTTTTTTCATTTATAAAACTAGTTTCAGGCTTTAGTGTAATAGATGTGTAATTTTTCTTCTTTCTTCTTTCTAGCTTGTCCGCCGAACATGAACAAACCGATGCCACCAACTCAGAAAATGCTTTCCGACGCGACATCGTTACTCAGCAAAATGCAACAGGAGCAACTCTTGGGACCAGGGCATCTTGGCCACCTGGGCCCGTCTACGCCACTCCTACTGACCCCGCCTGGCTTCCCACCACACCACGCGGTTACACTACCTCCACAACACCACGACAATAACAACAAGGAGAGGAAACCTCCACCTCCACCACAACCTCACCACCAGCCTCCAATCATGCGCAGCCTCCACCAACACATATCGCCCAGTGTCTACGAAATGGCTGCACTAACACAAGACTTAGACACACAAACTATCACCACTAAAATCAAGGAGGCATTACTAGCAAACAATATCGGACAGAAAATATTCGGTGAAGCTGTTTTAGGACTTTCACAGGGTTCCGTCAGCGAGTTGCTGTCGAAACCGAAACCCTGGCACATGCTCAGCATCAAAGGGAGGGAGCCGTTCATTCGTATGCAGCTGTGGTTAAGCGACGCTCACAACATTGACCGTCTTCAAGCTTTGAAGAATGAGAGAAGAGAAGCGAGCAAAAGACGGAGATCTAGTGGCCCCGGACAAGATAATTCTTCTGACACCTCATCAAACGATACTTCTGAATTTTATCATTCGAGCTCACCGGGCCCCACGACTGGAGCGCCCTGTGCCAAGAAACAACGAGTTCTATTCTCAGAAGAGCAGAAAGAGGCTCTTAGGCTAGCTTTTGCGCTCGATCCTTACCCAAATATGCCGACTATCGAGTTCCTTGCCGCAGAATTGGGGCTCTCATCGAGAACTATCACCAACTGGTTTCACAATCACCGCATGCGCTTAAAACAGCAGGCACCTCATGGGTTACCGGCTGAACCTCCAGCGCGAGACCAGTCATCGGCTCCCTTCGACCCTGTGCAGTTCCGTCTCCTTCTCAACCAGAGATTACTGGAACTTCAAAAAGAAAGAATGGGTTTAGCGGGAGTGCCACTACCTTATCCACCGTACTTCGCGGCGAACTCCAACCTGGCGGCGCTCATCGGTCGTGGACTGATGCCACCCGAAGAACAGGTGAAAGACCAATCCGGCGGCCTCGACCTGTCGATGCCGCTCAAACGCGAACCCGACGGCGATGACTTCGAGGACGAGGACGTAGAGAGCAATCTCGGCTCCGAGGACTCGATGGACGAGGAATCTAAGACTGAGCCGAAAGCGGCGTCCACCCCGGCCGGCCGGTCCAGCCGACGGAAACCCGCCGCACCGCAGTGGGTCAACCCGGACTGGCAGGACGAGAAGCCGCGCAACCCTGACGAAGTGATAATCAATGGTGTGTGCGTGATGAGAAGCGATGACTTCAGACGCGAAGCGGAAGAGACGGTTCGCGTGGAGCCGTCGCCCGTGCCGCGCGAGGGCTCGCCGGCCGCGTCGCCCGCGCCGCGCACTCCGCGCACGCCGCACACTCCGCACACGCCGCACACGCCACACACGCCGCGCCCGCCGCACACGCCGGATGACGTCATTCCTGAAGATAAAATCAAGGCGGAGACCGACGACGGCTGGGACTACTGAGCCCCCCAATGTGACGTGTAGACGGTTCTCCATATCACGTTCGAACTATTATTTATTGTGTGCCGAGTGTCCGCCGCGTCGGCGGCGACGGTCAGTGCGAATGTTACTGTGTATGTAGCTAGTGTTTGTTGTAATTCGATTGTAAGGCCAAAGACTTTGTACATAATACCCTTGTAGCTTCTCGTGATACGCCAGGCGGGTCCCACCCGGGACGAGGTCAAACTTACGATACAAAAAGATGCATTTTGCTTTAATTTTTTAATGTAAACGCGTACCCTGGTTAGGTACAAATATCTGAATATTTTTAAGTTACGGCTTTTGAATTCGATTGTAAATAAATATACCAAATATGTGTCGAATATTGCCTGTGAACCAGACCTGTAAATATGTAGGCTAGTTAGCGTCGTGTAAGATAGACTCGGTCGATACTGTTAGGGATAGGGAAGGTCATTTATTGTTAATGAAGATTATAAAGTGCAATCAGATGTAAATTTAAGCTATAGTTTAACGAGCCCCAGTTGAAAAGTATTATTATGTTTATTAAAACCGGCGAGGTTTAAAATATTATAATCGGGTTATATAAGTTTAACATTTAAATTATTAATGTTTATTTTATACTATTGTATGTTTTCTATTGTATTATTTTATGACGCCGCCGCGGGACCGCTCAACCTTGTGATTTAGTTGTCATGTAACGTTTAGTTGTCTTAGAACTGTCTCACCTCGTTCCGTACAGTCAATATATTATTGTTTGTTTCTTTTCATTTTTATATATTTTTTAGAAAATGTACAAATCAAGACACAAAATAGTACGATTAAGCAAATATTGTATTGCTTATGGTTTATAGTTTTATTTTATTTTAGCAATAAATTTGCTTTTAATCTTATTTCATTTTATTTTATTTTTCATCCTTATTTTTCCTTTTTTTTAGGAGATATAAGTAAGTAAAAAATGTAAATTTAAAAGGAACCATACTCCTTGCATCACGATGTACATATTTATGTTCAGTTAATGTAAATATCTAATCGAAATGCCACGTTAGAGTAAACATAGATATTTAGGAAAATAGTTTAACCCAAACAAGTAAGTTATTAAAAGGGTAAAATCATGAATAATCGAAATTATTGTCGTTCTAAAAGTGTATCGAAAATTGTAACGAAAATATGTCAGAATAGATTTTAGAATCAAAATTTCAAATAAAATCAGTTTTTGAAAGGAAATTCCATTTTTTCAAGGAAATTAAACTCTTTCTAAGTACATCCAATTTTAGAAATACCAACATACATATCGATGTTATATATATAAACCGTAAGTTAGTTAAGTGATAGCGTGTAATAGTCAATATTAAAGAAATACTTAGCTGTTTAACAGTTATAGCAGTTATTTTAACTCCAACTCCGATGTAAGAAGTGAAGGATTTTTTTTAACATAATAATATTGATTTCTAGAATCATTTCATAGCTTTTTGCTTTTAAAAGAATAATATACTTATATTATGAATATTATTGTTACTTGATGGAGGTGCTCCTAATATTTATTGAGAATGCATTTACAAACACAAATTAGATATTTCAATTAAAAGAAAATACTTAACTACAACTTGGTAGGTACGTACATAATGATGATGAAATTCGACAACAAGGGAAAATAGGGATAATTACAGCTTTAAGTACGTTGGTCGACTTAAAATTTATGACGTCTAGTTACCATATCACATTAAGTACAGAGAAGTCTTATACAAAAATACTTATTAGAAACCAAGTTGCTGCGACGACTTCTAAAATAAAAAAGAGGAATTTATTGATTTAAAAAACCATAAAATCGATCAAAATGTGATGTTTTAGCACATCAAATACGAGTAGTAGCAAAGCCAAACCTACTTTGCATAGACAGATAGCGCGAGATTGATAGAGCGGATAGAACATGCTCAAGCGCAGCAGAAGAAGAAATTGTGTAAAAGACAATCTAATAGCACATTAGTAAAAGAGAATTACTTCCTAAAAGGACTAGACGCCCGTACCTACAAAATAATGACGTTATTCACATTGATAATTTCAAAAAGATGGTATTGCAGTAACAAATCCAATGAGCTGATGATAAATTAGAAGCACTCAATATCAAACTGCTAGAGATGGTGTCGATCTTCCACTAAGAATACAAAGGTTGAACAAATTACGGAAAGGGCGAAAAAATTACAGATCCTTAGAAAATATTACCAAGTAAACCACCCAAAGAATCTATGGAATACTGTAGATGAATACATCATCATCATCAAAATATTCTTGATAAATATCAACATCAAGGACTGTTTATTGACAGCTCTGTATAAATCATTGATAAAGAATACGTATTTGGTATCGAATGCCACGGATGTGACCGGGCCTAACGCACTAATGATAATCATTTACTATCAAATATGTAGACACATCAAACTACTAGGAAAATCATATCTAAGGTTTGTCAGACCTGAGATACTTGGGCCTATTGAAATAGTTATTTGGGAGTGAAATGTGAAATTGAAAATTTAAAATTCCCTAATTGTGAAATGTGTTTGAAATTTGAAAATTGACAAATTAACAGCCTTACAGCGTGAATTATACGATAGATTGGTTCATGAAATGGAGTCATGTAGTCGCAAGTTTCAAAATGTTAAAATTATAAAAAATGCAAATAGCAGATTTTGGTTTGAGAACGATGAAGTATGAATAATAAATCTTAAGTATCGGTTGACACTTGACATAACATAACGACTTCAAGGAAAGTAAACAGCGGAAGTAGAATAGTCGGTCGTCAAAATAATTACGATCACATGAAATAAAACTGAGTTTACACGTGATAACCCAGTTTAATCGTAATAACAGCTACCATCGCTGATGAAATGCTATCTTAATAGTTTTATAAAGATACGTATTAAGATCGCATTATTGGCTAAGTTAAGTAAAGCAAGAAATAATTCAATAACCATATAACCAATTTATTTTTATTGGAATATATTAAGTAAGTAATGAATTGTATTTGGTTGGTCTGTAAATATTAGAAGCACCTATTATTTAATAGCCACCTTGTATTTGATTGTTACGTTGTGTGTTGGCGGTTAGACTGTAAATATTATCCCGGTAGCAAATAGATTATTATGCGTTATATCCATTATTAATAATGAATAGTATTAAAAATTATAGCGATAATTATTATTGTTCATATCATAATATTAATTAATAATGATGCTGAAAACCATTGTCTTCTTTCCGAACAATTTCTAAAGTTATTAAAATTAAAAATAAAGAAATTGCTAATCACATTTTGTTTTATTTTTATTAATCATAAATATATACAATCGATTATACTATTAACATCGGTCGGACTCATAGGTATCCAACAAATTGATACAAATCCATGTGTGCAGACACAAGCTTGTAAATAGCCGAGCTCTTGGTACGGGATGTGAACTATTAAGAAAATTACATGGAGTGCAATCAATCCAATTCGTCTATGATGGACAATCCGTAGAACAATGGGGGTCATGCAAGTACACAGGTAAAACAAGATCACTTACCGGAGAATGCTTTCTTGAGGTTAATGTTGCTGGTGGCCCCCAACTGCTCAGGAGTCCGGATACGTGCGTATTCACAAGCAGTTCAAAGCGAGACTGATTAGTCACTGGAGATAGCGCGCGCGGGAAAGCTCGTCTCCTGTAATCGATCTACCCACAAACCATGTCTTTATGCAGGTACCCCCAAATTCACCAAGATTTGCCCAGCTAAACCTTATTATGTAAAAGCTAAGCTAAACATATGAATAATAAAATGTATAATAGTCTTTACACGTATGCTATTGGATTGATACCTGCCACAACAATGTGTATATCACTCTCTTAGCCCTGGGCTGGAATGGAGCTACTGAAATTCCTGCAGGGTCGTCAGTGCAAGCCCATCAGGTGTGCTTGTCTGCCATCTAAGTGGTATGAAAAATGTTTAACTAAGTTATCTGTTTATTTAAGATAGTGAGAGCGAGATAGGGATAGGATCTCAGGTGCAATAATTAGTTATTGGGGAAAAGTGCTATGACCCTATCGTGTTTGACGATAGCAATTAGAAAACACACGATGAATGCCATCTGGTTCATAAGACACAATTACCAAATTACCAGAATCTCCGATTAGTCTTATTTTTCAAGTCCCAAAATGCCCAAATTACAAAACGACTGATTTTCTCAATGACTGAATCTTATAATGACTTTTGAAACAGGTGCGGCGGAAGACGCATTTCTAATACGTTATCATAATGTACTGACTCATTTATCAGCCTTTCTGGGAACGACTGCCGTCTTAACTTCCCCACCCAACAAAGGTAAGCTTGCGTCAAAACGTCGTCGGTTGTTTAGCAGGTGCTCCCTCCAACTTATTGTTGAGGTCGGCTTGTGCCTCCTGAAAGTGAGCACCTAAATGCAAATGTACCTACTATTTAGAAATACGGAATACCGGTCTATATTTCGTCGAACACGATTAAAACCACTATCATCTGTATAGTTTCACTTTATTTATAAAGAAAAATAGTAACAGTGCAGGTACATAAATAAATAAATAAATAAATATTTTCCAACATTCTACACAACGCTATCTAGACCCATGGTAAGCATAGCTTAACTAGCTTGTGTTATGGAATCTAGAATGCTGATAAACATACTTAAATACATTTTTTTTTTTTTTTTTTTTTGTAAATACATACATATTATACATAGAAACACCCAGACCAATGCAAATAGCCATATTCATGCACACAAATATTTGCACTGAGCGGGAATCGAACCCGCGGCCCCTGCGTGGCAGTCGCGTTCACTACCACCACGCCACGGAGGCTCATCACAACAACATCATAACAAGAATAAAATTATCTAATACAAAGTTAAACAGTAGACACAATTAACAGTTAATCGACTTCTTCAATGACAGGACCATCACCTTCTGAGCTTTTGGAAGACGAGCTCACTCCATGTACCTTCTTCATAAAAGGCGCGCAATCTTTACTAATCTCTCGAAGCCGGTCTTCATACTCCTCCTTTTCAGCGAGAGAGCTTCTCTCTAACCAAGCAAGCGTTTCGTCACATTTACGCCGAATTTTGGACCTTTCAGACTCTCCTAATTGGCTCCCAGGTTCATCGAGCGCCTGTTTCACGGCAAACACATAAGTCTCGAGTTTATTTCTCGCTCCAATTCTATCTCGCTGCTTATTATCCTCGTATTTATATTTTTCGGCTTCCGATAACATCTTATCAATCTCAGCTTGGGAGAGACGACCTTTATCGTTTTTTATCACAATATTTTTAGTTTTACCTGTGCTATTCTCTTTAGCGGAAACATTTAGTATGCCGTTGGCATCTAAATCAAATGATACATCAATTTGAGGTACACCCCGAGGCGCTAGTGGTATACCAGTTAAGTCAAAGTTTCCTAGCAAGTTATTATCTTTAGTCATAGCTCTTTCCCCTTCATATACTTGAATACTAACGGCTGGTTGGTTATCCGAATACGTAGTGAATGTCTGAGAATGTTTGCAAGGTATTTTTGCATTGCGTTCCACTATTGGTGTCATTACCCCTCCTGCAGTTTCAATTCCCAAAGATAAAGGAGCTACATCGACTAATAAAACATCTTTGATCTTTTTATGACGATCTCCACTAAGTATAGCAGCTTGTACGGCAGCCCCAAAAGCAACAGCTTCATCCGGATTGATAGACAAGTTCAACTTCTTGCCGTTGAAGAAGTTCTGCAACATACTTTGTATCTTGGGTATACGCGTGGAACCTCCAACAAGAACAATATCTTGTATAGCACTTTTGTCTAATTTTGCGTCATTTAGAGCTTTTTCTACTGGTTGTAAAGTTGTTCGGAATAAATCAGCATTAAGTTCTTCAAAACGTGCTCTAGATATTCGAGAAAAGAAATCAATTCCTTCGAAAAGCGCATCAATTTCAATGCTGGCTTCCGTACTTGAAGATAAAGTACGTTTTGTTCTTTCAGCCGCTGTTCGAAGACGTCTCAATGACTTAGGATTCGATTTTAGATCCTTTTTATGCTTCCGCTTGAATTCATCAGCAAGAAAATTAACAAGTCTACTATCAAAATCTTCACCCCCAAGATGTGTATCACCAGCAGTAGCCTTAACTTCAAAAAGGGAGCCTTCATCTATGGTTAGAATAGAAACATCGAATGTTCCTCCTCCTAAATCGAAGATCAAAACGTTTCGTTCTCCTTTTAAATCTTTATCTAATCCATAAGCTAAAGCTGCAGCTGTCGGTTCATTGATAATACGAAGAACGTTCAGTCCAGCGATAGCACCGGCATCCTTTGTGGCTTGCCTTTGAGAATCATTGAAATAAGCAGGTACGGTTATCACAGCTTTTGACACAGACCTACCCAAGTAAGCTTCAGCTATTTCCTTCATCTTGATGAGCACCATGCTACTGATTTCTTCAGGAGCAAACCGTTTTGTTTTTCCCTTGTATTCAACTTGTATTTTGGGTTTCCCGCCTTCATTAACAACTTGAAAAGGCCAATGGCGGAGGTCTTGCTGGATCTTTGGGTCCTCAAACTTGCGGCCGATTAACCGCTTTGCGTCAAATATTGTGTTGTTTGGATTCAGAGCTACCTGGTTTTTAGCAGCATCTCCAATAAGGCGCTCTGTATCTGTAAAAGCAACATACGAAGGCGTGGTTCGATTACCTTGATCGTTAGCTATAATGTCCACATTTCCGTGCTGCCAGACACCAACACAAGAATATGTTGTGCCCAAATCAATGCCAACTGCGGTCATATTTCCAACTTCTTTTATTATTTTTTCTAATTCAATGAAACGTTAATATTCACCTTTATTAATTAATATTGTAAGTTTTTATGTATTGTGACGTTTTTTTAAATCTGGAATAATGTGTCAGTCAAAAATTATTTATTTTAGAGGTAAAACCTCATTGCTGTCTTTTCACGAAATTTATAATCAAACTTCTTCCAATTTTTTTTTTTTTAAGGAAAAGACATACGTTTATTTACATGTTAGAGTCTGGCTAATGAAAGTAGGCCGTAGACAGAGAAGAATATAGACGAATTGATAGCTTCCATCGCATTCACACAAGAAAAAGACAAACTTACGCCAATGTCTTGTGACGAAATGAGACAGAGTGACTAGATTTTCTGTCTCCTCTGACGTGTCGGTTTTTACTACGGCCAGCAAACTAGTTCGCGAAACAAACCATAAAGAAAAATATGTACGAAAGTAAACATACTTGACAGATTTTCAGTTTACTTTTATTCGTGTATTTATAACGCAATAATTGTTCTTAGACGTGCTAAAATAGTTGCAATTTGGTGTTGTAACAGTTATTCAACATATATAGCTGAAGGAAACATGGGACGGTGCAGTGTTTTGAATTGTAAAAGCGATAGTGAAAGGAAATTACCAGGCGTATCTTTTCACTCGTTAGTAAATATGTTTTTAAAGTTAAAGGCCCTTTCATACACTTGCCACAGTGTATTATTTCATGTGAAGTACATAATGCATATAATTCTATTGATAAAATAGTCTAAAACAGCAAATAATAATTATCATAACCTACCAAATAAATTTTATTCGATGTTACCAGGTTTTGAATGTTTATTTGTCCAATATTATGGGTACTAACATACATGTTGTAGGTACTTCTTATAAATATGATGAAATACTCTTATGTATGTAGTAATATCAAAATTGTATTACAGTTTCCCGGAAAATACAAATTTACAACAAAAATTGATTGAAGTTACAGGACGTACAAATTGGTTGCCAAAAAAGTCATCAAAAATATGTAGCAAACAAAATAAGTAAAAAATCGAGCAATCATGGAATATGAGTACCTTCATGGCAGCAAAGCGGCACAAGGGGCATGCATGCAACATCAACGACGTTTACGGAGCTAACTCTACAAACCAACGCTGGTAGCTCTCCATCATCCACCCTACTCACCAGACCTTGCGCCTACAGACTACTACTTTTTCCAGAATTTGGGTAACGTTTTGACGGGAAAAAAATTCAATACCCGAGAGACAGTACAAAATGCCTTAGAAGAATTTGTTGCCTCCCGTCTTTGCATGCAATTGCATGGGTGATTACTTCGATTAATACAAATAAACAATACATGAAAAAAATCATTTAATTTTTTTTTGTTGTTGTGTTATGTTTTGAACTATTAAACCTTTTAAATAATTATGTTTTTTTATCATCCATACTATTATTATAAATGCGAAAGTAACTCTGTCTGTCTGTCTATATGTTACGTTTTCACGCCCAAACCACTGAACCGATTTTGATGAAATTTGGTATAGGGGTAAATTAGACCATGAGAAAGGCCATAGGCTGTGTTCGCGTCGCGATAACCGACATCCACGCGGGCGGAGCCGCGGGCAAAAGCTAGTTACCTATATATTACAACTCACTGTAAAGAATTTTATCCAGAAATAGAGATCACGATCTCCCGAACTTAACAACAGAGGCAAATTTTATCACGAATCAGGCGTCAAATAAGGGGTTCACAAATAAATTAATATTTTGCTCTTTCTGGCAATGGTACACGCAAATTTACTTTTCACTAAACATTTTTTCGCTCTCATAACTTATAAGACATACCTACAGATTCATCACTGATTGCAGATACAAAGCGAAAAGAAAAAAAATAAAATTGCCTGTTTGCGAGCGAATTTATCCAAAAACTAGAGTATAGCTCGTGCGAGTTAACATGGCACCTGCCTCGAAGACACCCTCCTCCCACTTCCCCGCGCGCGACCCCGCTCTCGCCGTGCGAGGCTAGTAGCGTCAGCATACACCCCTCCCGCTCCCCCGCGCAAAGCCCCGAGCCAGGTGCCATGTTAATTCGCACGAGTTGTAATTTATCTTTCAAAGTCGTCACACTTGTGTTACATGGCGCCATAGATAATATTACTATTTATAGCATAAACTTAACGATTTTAAGCATTAAAAAACATTCTCTGTCTCATGCGCGGCCACGCTGAGCCTGTGTCTATTAAACGTAGTGTATTCAAAGTCTTTGAAGTAGGCCCTGGAATTATTTGCGAACTTTTTATATAGCAACTCTGTATGAACGTCAACGTCAATTTGACAAGGTTGTCGTTCGGTATCTCTGTTTACAAATTGTATGCGTTTGTGTAAATTGTGATTCTAATTACAGCTTAAAATGAACAAATCTATCAAAAGTGGTGTACGAAAGATGTTGTTTTGCATGATTGGCAAGTTCAACGAAATACAACAACAGCGTGATGCCGCGTTTAAACAAAAACAAGATTGTCTACGTGTGGTGTTGAATTTCATAGGTTAGTAGACAATATTATTTTGATACTTTAAACACCTACCTATCCAGTCGTCCTAATAAAATTTTGATTTATAATTTACGTATCCTTCCAAATAAGTTACCTACGCTTCTCTATGTATTGAATAAAACTAATTATATTCATTCGTATATCGCATCAGTCAACCAATAATTCATTTTAATAACATCACCTATGTTTTACGTATACTCATAATGAATTTTAATTTTAAAACGATTACCTTTCTTTAACAGAGAATCTGCAAGATGTCGAAGGAGTTATAATCCGCACGCCGAATAATGATCCCTATGACAGTTCGTTAGCGCTTAATATTGTACTGACGTCCTATCACATCAAATCCTTTAGAGGTCCATTAAAAAGACGAAAAAATCATAATAATTGTGTACAATTGTAAATTATAAAAATGAATATTAAGAAATTATTACGTAATGTTCGGAAATAATAGAAAAACTCAATGCAAATGTACATGGAACGTGCTGCAAAAGTTACGTCGTCAAGCTGTTATCGACTAAGAAGGGACACATCGATAAACAAAATATCGATAATTTGTTGGAAATATAAAACAAATGCTTTGAGTTTGTATTTTATTTATATCAATCTGAATCTGATACAGGGTCAATCGGATCTTCAAAATCTGAGTCTGAACTGCAGCTATCCGTGACGTTTATTATTAACGGTTGGTCAATGATATTGTCGTATTGTACATCTCGATCCCAGTCTTGTAAGCAAATTTTCTTCGTTCTTTCGACCACTTTTCGCCAATCGTCAGCTGTCACTTGAGCGCAAGCTTCTTCCAATAAAACCATCATTTTATTTGCCGTGAATGGCGGAGTTGTGTTATGCCTAGCTGCATGACCTGAAAATATTTGTACATTCAGTAATTATTTTTAGAAATATATGCATATACATAATATTATATAAGTAAAAAATATAGATACCTTTGATCTGCGCCCATATCAACTCGATTGCATTATATTGGCAGTGATAGGGCGGTAACCGAATTACCGTGTGTCCATTTGATTTGGCCAATTCATCCAAAAAATATGATGGGTGCGTCTGTTGTTTGTGAAAGTTCAACAGTCTAACCAACTCTTTTTTTAACATCTGACTGTCAGTTTCCACGCCATTGCCGTGTAACCACTCTATAATTTCAGCTTTTTTGTTATTGCTGCTGGGGGGTTTGTTAATTTGAACTGAGTGATATGAAGCATTGTCCATTAAAATATAGTGAGGCTCATTCAAATTTTCTAATAGTTTTATAAACCATGTCTTAAAGTTTTCGAAATTCATTTCCTCGTGGTACTCCGTTGTTTTCACTGACTTAAAAGCCCACAGGCAATTCGGCACAAAACCTGTAGCTGTGCCAGCGTGGCAAATGATTAAGCGCTGGCCCTTTCCTTCAGGAGTTTTTGTGCTGGATTTCGCTGTGTCATCCGTCCATGCCTTACCTACAGTATGATTGGCGTTCAGCCATGTCTCATCAAGGTATACTACCTTCTCCCAGTTATCAATTTGTTTGATTTTGCGAAGAAAATCGCATCGTAGTAAAGCTATGTCAGTACGCTCCATTAATATTTTTCTCTTGTCACATTTTTTATAGCGGAATCCACATTTTTTCAAAACAATTCTAAGAGAAGTAGCACCGCCTTTGAAGAGTTCTGCAGCTTTTAATGAAGATAATAACTTCTGGCAGGTCGGTAGTTCACCTCGTAGGTAGTAACCATAAATATGATTGCGTATAGCATCTAAATCAAATTCATCAGGTTCTGTTATATGACATAACCTTTTCTTTTTCTTTGGTGTTAATAGTTTATTGTCCTCCATGGACGACTCCCCAAATTTTTCCTTTGTTATTCGAGAAACAGTAGCCTTTCCGATTCCTAGAGCATCGGCTACACGATCGCGAACATTGTCAAGCGGTAACAAGGGTCCGCCATTTTGTTGTTCACGAGCAAAATAGTCTCGCAAACGAACTACAAACTTCTTTTCGGCATTTTGCAAAACCGAAAATCAACAAACAGGTAACAGAAAATCAACAAATAACACAAAACAGCGAAAACAGAAACAAAACTCAGCTAACAAAGAAAGACGTGGCGCATACAAGGCGTTAGAGCACTCGTATGACGCGATGTGATGCGGTGTGACAAGAAGACAAAACAGACTGACAAGACATGACATGACTGAATTAAAAAAATACGGTAGGTCTATGGCCTCCATTTACATACTTTTCCATGTAATCCATAATTGCCCGCTAATTATGAATTCTTTAAAATTCAATTCAAAAAGAATTTTAAATTCTTTAAATTCATCAATTTGAATAAAAATTAAAGTATAGTAAAATAAAATATAATAAGGCTGTTACTTTTTTATCTAGTGTTTTATGTCCATCAATGCGCGTAGTCTTTTTTTCAAAATAAATAAATATTGCTTATTATGTTGAATGACCTGGCTGAATGACATGACATTTGCCTGAAAAAACAGTATTTTATCGAAATTGTTTCGCATAACTAATACAACTGTCAGTTGAAACGTCATAGGGATCATCATTCGGCGTGCGGAGTATAATGAAATAGTAAGAACTATTGAAAATCTCACTGAATTAGAGCAGAAAGATAGGATAATAACCCAGAATCAGTACTTAGAAGAAATAGCTTCAATGACTGGTAAGTTTTTACTATACACTGATGTTTTGAAATTATGCCGAAAAAACCCTTTGCATTTTTACTTACTAATACCAAGAATTAATTACATATTTCGTATTTCTTCTTTGCAGAAGTGAGTGTCAGAACACTTAAAAGAGTAAAAAGGGAAGGTGCAGTAAATGAAGGTGTCTGGAGTACCCCGGGGAAGAAACGTCCACGGAAACCTACTGTGTCTAACCTAGATAACTTTGACATAGATGCTATGCGTAACAAGATAAACGAATTTTATATAGTTAAAAAACAAGTTCCTACACTGAGGACACTGTTGGTGGAGTTAAAAGAAAGTATTGATTTTAACGGATGCAGAGAAACTCTGCGCCGCTTGTTATTAGCCAATGGCTACGAATTTAAAAAGAATAAAAATGAGCGTTCTGTATTAATAGAACGCTATGACAAATCTGCTTGGAGACATAGATTTTTAAGAACTATAGCAGGAAAACGTGCAGAAGGCAAGCCGATCATTTATGTAGATGAGACTTATGTCCATAGAAACTACAAGCCTAAGAAGTCATTGCAAGGTCCTTCAACTAGTGGTGCAATTGAAAATGTTTCGACCGGGAAAAGGTACATTATAGTTCATGCAGGATCAGAGAAAGGCCCCGTACCAAACTCTTTCTTAGTGTTTAGTACTAAATCAAAAAAGAGATAATTAAAGATTCATTTGAAAACGTAAGTTCTGAGGATTGGAAGAAAATGACTGATCATGTGATACATATTGAAAATAAATATAAAGAACGTGATAAAATAACAGAAGAAAATTTAGAAAGTTTTATTATAAATGTTAGAGATAGCGAAACTAGTGACAGTGATGAATCTTTTGGCATTGAAATGTTAGAATCTGATTTTGATTATGATGAATAAAACTAAGTTATTATGTGTGGAATATTATCGTATTTTATTTCCCTATTTATTTTCGGATTCTGCCCATATTTACCTCATATACCAACACCTATATATTCCCTAACATAATTTTCTTATACAGTCTATATATATGATATTTTTAATAATGAATTGCCAGGTATCAAAGTAGGTTATTCCAATTCTCATAGTATGATTTTAGTGTTGTCATGCATGTATTTTTTAAATTTGCCGCCAATATTCTGGGGCCAGCTTTCGTTAGCCAGACTCTAATGAAATATATAAAGCCCGACCAATAAAATAAAATACCTCACCATATTGCGGAAAACTATTGGAACTAATTTCTTCATATGGCAACAATCTATCAGATATCATTATGGTCATCTGTCAGTGTGGTGTCAATTGTGCGTGATAATTATTGTGAATATAAATGCCGAAAACTCTTAAAAGCCAGTTAAGAAAAGTTATTTACAATATAACAAAGTATTTGTCGGATAAAAAGTCGGAAGGATTGGACTCTGTTCCTCTAAATAACATCACCGACCTCGTTGTCAACATGACGGGTACATCATAGAGTACGCGCATTGAAAATTGGCCAATTTTTCTACTGTGACTAATTATTATCCACATTTTTAGGTATATCCAGATCGTCTGTAATAAAAATACGAAAAGAAGGTAAAACATCAGCTGTATTTTCTACACCTAAGAAAAATAAGCCTAAGGCAAAGAAGAAAATCATGCTTGATGATTTCGATCTCTGTGCTATTAGGCATAAAATACAAGAATTTTATGCAGTCCGAAAAGAAGTACCGAGTTTGAAGCGGTTGCTTGCGGCTCTGAAAGAATCTATAAATTTTGTTGGTGGCAGGGAGTCGCTTCGTTTACTCTTACATAAATTAGGATATAAGTTTAAAAAGTGTAGAAATCAAAGGACAATTCTTATGGAGCGACAGGATATAATGGCATGGAGGGATAGGTACTTAAAAGAAATCAAAGATGTAAAGGAGAGTGGTATGCCAGTTGTATACCTTGATGAAAGTTATATTCATACTTCGCTCAATCATGCAAGATGTTGGCAAAGTGAAAATGAGCCTGGCGTATCTAAATCTGTGGCTAAAGGTAAAAGATATATAATAG
This sequence comes from Eilema sororculum, assembly GCA_914829495.1. NCBI lineage: Eukaryota > Metazoa > Arthropoda > Insecta > Lepidoptera > Erebidae > Eilema > Eilema sororculum. The sequence goes on from OU618536.1 coordinate 19,843,275, forward strand.
TTCATCGTGGAGGTAAGAATGGGTTCGTCCCGAATGCTTTACTACTTTATAATGACAAAGAAAAAAAAGAAGATTTCCATGATGCCATGAACAAAGCAAATTTTAAGAAATGGGTATTGCATAAATTATTACCTAATTTACATGAACCCACCTGTGTAGTCATGGATAATGCTAGATACCATTCTAGCCAAATTAATAAACCTCCAAATTCGACTAATAGAAAACGTGAAATTGCAGAATGGCTGAAAAAACACTGAAAATGTTACAGAAGGCTTACGGTAAATCGACTTTATCAAAAACACGAGCTTATGAGCGGTACAAAGCAAATCTCGACGATGTGATGGAAGATTTGCCTCGTTCTGGTAGGCCATCAACGTCTGCAACTGAAGTTAATATCGCAAAAGTGAAGGAAATAGTGACTGAAAATCCTCATTCAAGTCATCCTCATTCCGGAAACAGCGTTTAAAAAATGTTTTGATGATTGGATTATTCGTTGGCGTAAGTGTATCGTTTCTGAAGGAGCATACTTTGAAGGTGATAAATTAAATTTGGATGAATAACAAAGTTTTTGTGTATTATTGATTTTTTCCCGGTACTTTCTTGACAGAGTAGTATATCCATACTAATATTATATCAATGCGAAAGTAATTATCGCCTGTATTTTTTGATGAAATTTAATATAGAGATTTTGGGAGTTTGGGAACGGACATGGGCTACCTTTTATTGCGAAAAAGGGAGTTAAAGGGTGAGAAATGGGGAAAATAGTGAGACAGTTTGTACGGAAGTTCGTCATTTTTATCGATAATTGACATCCACGCGGGCGGAGCCGCGCGCAACAGCTAGTATTATATAAATGCCATCCTCTAGTGTATGGCACTTTATTTCTGCAACAGTTTCCTAATAAGCTAAGATATTGTACACTAGCCAATTCACATGTGTATCACTATACTTGGTGTTGTCATAATCATGACGGTTAAAGCGCCCCCAGTACGAGGTTTTTATTTTCTTGGTCGGGCTATACCTACCTATATTATTAAAATAAAACTAAAACTAAATAAAGTAAATCTAAAATACATATTTACAAATAATTCTAAAATATTATTAAAATACGTCATGAAATTCCTCCGCATCGCATACCTCTTGCGGTAGCGTTCCCAGAAGGCTGGTAGCATTGCCACGTTGTATGGCAATGCTTAATCTCTGACCTAAAAAGAGGCCAGCCTTCTGGTCACGAGAAGCATCGACCATACGCATCGCAATCTCCCTGAAGAGATTGCGGGCGCTCGAACCCCATGACCCCAACGTTTCGACTCCAAACGGCACAAATTCATAATCTCCGATAAGATTATAGTATTTGCGCCGCTTGAGAGCCTCCGCAGAAACTGCGGCAGCACCAGCACAGCCAGCCGTGCCAGATATATGGGTAGGGGCAATGGTGTCAACGCATGTTGCGTCCCACACCAGAGCCCAGAGGTTTTTTCTTCCAAATTGTATAGGTATTATAATACATGCCAGATGTCACCAGCTCTGATTCAAATCGTTAGACGAGTTCCCGAGATAACAAACAAGAATTTTCTAAATCCATACTGTCTGTCTGTTACGCTTATGCGCCTAAACCACTGAACCGATTTTGATGAAATTTGGTATAGGGGTAGACTAGACCATGAGAAAGGACATAGGCTATGTTTGACCACGATAACCGACATCCACGCGGGTGGAGCCGCAGGCAAAGGCTAGTTGTACATACATTTTAAGCCAAGCGTCCGCAATCTCTTCAGGGAAATTGCGTAACGTATGGTCGACGCTTCTTGTGACCAGAAGGCTGGCCTCTTTTTAGGCCAGAGATTGAGCATTGCCTTACAACGTGGCAGTGCTGCCAGCATTCTGGGAACATGTGACCCGGAGGAATTTCATGACGCATTTTAATAATATTTCGCTATAATTTGTACAATTGGTATTTTAATTTTGCTTTTATTTTCATTCTGATTGAATTACATAAGGTCTAAGTTCTTTTCTTAACTTTACGATGGCGATGTAGTAGTTTGTTGAATGAGCAGTTTTCCAGTAGGTATAATCAGTGGGTTTTTTAAAATTATCAAGAGATGGCGCTAGCATCGCTTTTGGTACTTTTTTATTTTGCATTGTGGAGACCAATTTAGGCTGTGGCAAGAAAGAACTGAACTGACCGAATGCCATACTAAAAAAAATACTTTGATTGATTGCCACTATCTTTGGCCACTGGCCACTATTGCCAGAGTTTCTGAAGCGTTGAAGTTTGTTTGTATTTAATATTGTACCTCAAAAAGTTGATACTTACATAATTTTTTAGATAATAATACATTGTTGTAAATACAATAATCTTTGTATTCAGTAATACGTAACTAATATTGAATAATGCGGTCTCGATGTGCTGTTCATACCTGTGGAAAACCCTTCATTTTTACATATTTATATTAGGAAAAATCCCGTCACTATCTGTAATTTAAAATAATACTTATTTTTATCAGAAAAAAATACAAAATTATTATATTAAAGTAACCGAAGAAAGTAATTTTTCCCATAAATTAGGGAAAACTAGATGTGACACCACACTCTTCTTACCAAAAGTGCCGGTGGCGTCATCTATCGCGTCTTTGTGAAATCTTTATATACCTACTAGAAAACTGCTCATTGTATTTTATATTAAAGCCCGACCAATAAAATAAAATACCTCGCCATATTGCGGAAAACTATTGGAACTAATTTCTTCATATGGCAACAATCTATGAAATGTCATTATGATTATCTGTCAATGTGGTGTCAATTGTGCGTGTTAATCTTAGAGTATATCAAGAGGTGCCATACCTACGAAAAAAAACTGCCTACCTAAACTTGGATTTTATGAATGAATGGAAAGCAGTATGGCGGCCTAGTAGGGAATCCAGTAAACTGTCGATAACTACTTATCGATATAAAAAGGGCACAGACTAAAAATTTATACATTTGAAAGAAAAAATTAAGTGATTAGCTTAAGTGGATGCCGATTATTTGTATTCTCAGGTTGCAGTGTGCTTATGGCTTTCTGTCAGACTTTCCTTGTGATAGCCGGAGTTTCGAATAATTCGCCCAGAAGGACGTAGAATCTACAAAGATTCTTTACAGTCTTTGAGTAACGATATATATATATATATACAGTATGGATACGACATATAGGCATTTACGGAAACAGTGAAGCGTCCTGGTCCATAGGAATGGAACAAAATTAAATTTAAACTCAAATTCGCAGATTTAAAAAAAACTAAATTTCCTAACAAAGTAATTATTAAAATAAATGTTGAAAATGTAACCACTTTTATAAGTCATTGATTCATTCACAAAAATACACACGCTTAGAATTTGCACAACTACTTACGATAGGTACAGCAGCAAAGCGGCAACGTGACGCCAGCTGACGCGCTCGTCACCTACCTACTAAGGTAAGATTAGGCACCTATCACGAAAGTTAACTTAACTTTATAAACACCGCTTTTTCACGGCAGTGCTTAAAAATGTGAATCTAAATTTTAGGAATGCCCGCCGCGAACTTGAAAACAAAATGATATCGCCAAACTAACTGTTCAACAGATTTCGGTTAGGTACCTACCTTGCTTTCAATTTATCAAATGCCTCAATAATACGGCTGCGAGTCACTTTCAGAGACACGTTAGGTACACTATACACTTCGTTGTTTTTTCAAAAAAAGAATACGTAACAAAACTCGCACAACAAATTTACTAGGTAGGTATTTAGACTCATTTTCACCGTAAAAATTAAGGATAGAATAGCTAAACAAAAAATAAACACAATTCACAAACACAAAAAGAATAAATTAGTGTCAATTTCACTTTAAAAACAAATTAAAACGAGATAATAAACCGAGACGATCAAAGAAGGACACGCGCTGTCCAGTGACGTCGCGGTTACTGACAAACATTCCAGAATTATCGAAACATAAAATTGTACCTAGGTAAATAAGGTAAAGGCACCAATATCCATCTTTGAATATGTTTATTTTAGAATATTTTATTTACTATTAACCTGATTGATGAATAGTTGGAAGGTATTTATTGTCAATTTTCATTATCATGTCATCGTGCGTAGTTTTCCTGTCAGAGTTGGAGGGTAACCCGGTAGTCGCTCCCACAAAAGCCAAGATAAACCAAATGAAAATAAAGATTAGGAAAGCAGACCTCAGGCACCAATGTACAAGATATGGATGCAACCGGGATTAACACTGAAATTATGAGCTTAAAATTCTTCATTACCTAGATATTAATAGGTACTTTTAATTATTGAATTTGTTATGGAAAAATGATAAAGAAATCAAATACAAAGTGTAAGTAATCAAAGTTAATCATTGATAAGTAGGTACCTACTTATCAAATCAAAGAGTTTTATGTGTAATCAAAACAACCATTATTCTCTGTACGAGTAACAGACTGCCGTTAATCAGAAATTTACCCTACCGGCGGCACCCTTTGAGGTATTATGTCTCTCTCATTACAATCGTATTTTTACGAAATTGATGAATGGAAAAATGAATGAATACACAGAACGGCAACGTCGCATCGTGCAATTTTAATAGTAATAAGGGTTTCCATCTGCAAAATCCGTAAACCAGGACAAGATTTTTTTTTTATACTACTAAGGTTGCAGATAAGCATACGGCACACATGATGGAAAGTGGTTAACGTGGCCTATGGACGTATGCCACCCCAGGGGTGTTACAGTTGGGCTGCCGAGCTTGTAAAAACGTCGGACGCCAGTCATCTCCGGAAAAGTCAAAACCACCAGATACGATAAGAAATCGTATCCGGGATTTCGTGCATGCATACCCCACTTTCCCACGAGGTTCGCTCGTTCACTAGTGTACCGGAGCCGGATATAGCTAAAGAAGAACCAAGTAGGCAAGTGGAGGTAACGTGGAACATCGGCACGCCGCCGGCGCCGTATGTACTTTCCAGGCGGACGGTGGCCGTGACGGCCAGCGGCCGTTACTCTAAGCTCATTGGGGTATGGTATGGTATGGTATCACGGGCTGTTATCCGCAACTCCACGACAAGGCGCGGTTTTTGCGTGAGGGTGGGATTTTATTCGATCCACCCCAACTCGTTGAAGAACCCCAGCAGGTTATTCACACTGCTGGTGATCTCCCGGAGCGTACCTGTGTTTCCGAAGTACTTAGCCCTGTATGTGGCGGTTTCAGGACAGTGTAGGAGCACGTGTGCCGCAGTTTCGTCCTCGTTCATGCAGGCTCTGCAGAGAGGGCTGTCGGTGATACCTAAAATATAAAGGTGTTTATTGAAGGAACCATGCCCCGTGATGGCAGCCATAGTCGTGCGTAGTTGCCGTTTGTTCAGTTGTCGAAGACGCCTGGTCAGTCTATTATCAAGCACAGGGATTGCCTCCCTGGCCTGTCTGCATACTTCCAGGTTTATCCATTCTCTGTTGTGTTGGTCTCTCGTTCGTTGGTTCACTATGGTTCGTAGGTATGCAAAGGGGATCGGTATTATGGGTTCAGGTCCCATTGCAACCATGTCTGATCCTCTCCTAGCAAGCTCGTCCGCGGCATCATTACCTCGCGAGCCGCTGTGGCCTTTGATCCATTGTAGAGTTATGTTGTTGGTGTGACCTATTTGATTTAATTTAAGATGGCACTCCAGTATTAATCCTGAATTAATAGTATGGCAGTTTAATGCTTGTAGCACGGCCATGCTGTCTGACAGTATGCGTATTGAGTGACCTATCACTTTCCGGGCCATTACCGCTGAGGCTGCCAGAGTGATTCCCATACATTCCGCTTGGAATACTGTGTTATGGGTCCCCAGCGGTGTCGAAATTGATATATTGAGGTCCTCCGAGAAGATGCCGGCCCCGGTGCCAGTACCTGTTTTAGATCCATCTGTGAAGATGCGCAATTCCGTTGGGCATAAGGCCTCACAGCGGTGGTCCTCGTGAAGCTGGATCTTGTATTTTTTGTCGAAAAGGTGTTGTTTAGGTACACGGTCATTGACTGCTCCTATCATAGGTATCTCCTTTGTGAGCTCAGTGAGCAATGAAGTGTGTCGTGTATTTCTCTCGTTCCAAAGGTTGAGTGCCCTCAGGCGTATAGCCGCAGCTGTTGCTTCCTGGCGGATGAACAGATCCAAGGGTGGTAGTCCAAGCATGGCTTCCATTGCCGCGGTGGGGGTGGTTTTCATGCAGCCAGTGGTTGCCATGCAGGCTAATCTTTGGGTCTTTTGTAGTTTAGCCGATATTGTGCTGTTTTCGGTCCTCGGCCACCAGACAATGGCGCCATAGGCTATCATGGGACGGATCACTGTTTCGTAAAGCCACAGGATGATTTTCGGCGTTAGCCCCCATTTTTTGCCAATCATTCTTCTGCATTGCCAGAAGGTAATCCCGGCCTTTACTAATTTGTTCTCTAGGTGGCTATTCCATGTCAACTTGCTGTCGAGAATGACGCCTAGGTATTTAACCTCTTTTGACAGTTGGAGTTCCGTTTCGAAGAGTTTTGGTAATCGGTATTCGCCTAGTACTCTTTTGTTTGTGAACATAACTAATTCAGTTTTGTTCGGGTTCACTGATAGTTCGAATTCCCTGCACCATTTTTCTACAATGCGCAGGGCTTGTTGAGTTAGGTTACAGATCGTACCCGCTACCTTACCTGAGATAAGGATTGTTAGGTCATCAGCATAGCCTATTGTGTAGTCTCGGTTTTTGTTCAGCCTTGTGATTAGGTCGTCTATCACTAGATTCCAAAGGAGGGGGGAGATTACACCACCTTGTGGGCAGCCTTTGGCTATCAGGGCTGTCTGGTCTTCTTTCTCAAGGCGAACCACTCTTTTACTGAGCATGTTTGTTATCCAGTCTGTTAGTACGGGTTCCGCTCCATGTTTTGACAGGGCGGTCTTAATACTGGTGAAGCTGGTTTTGTCGAAAGCTCCTTCAATGTCGATGAACGTTCCTAGGCAGATGCCTTTTTGTTCTATCGCTTCCTCTATCCGGCTGACTACCAGGTGGAGGGCCGATTCCGTTGACTTACCGGAGCTGTATGCGTGCTGGTTTGCGTGTAGGGGTATTTGTTTTAGTGCACCATCTCTCAGCTCCCTCTCGCATAAGCGCTCCATGGTTTTTAGCATGAAGGAGGTCAGACTGATTGGTCGATGTGCTTTGGGATTCGTGTAATCACCCTTTCCTGGCTTCGGGATGAAGATGACTCCCACTTCTCGCCATCCTTTCGGAACGTATCTGAGTGCCAGGCAGGCTTTAAAAATACGTTCCAGTCTGCTCGCAACCGGTAGGTTGCCCCACTGTAACATAGCAGGGATGATCCCGTCCGGGCCAGCTGCCTTATAAGGGTGAAAACTACTGATGGCCCACTGGACTTTTTCCAGGGTGACCACTTTGTTTGCATATTGCCAGTCTCGGGCAGTAGGTGTTATGGTTTCATCTTGCCAGTTGATTTCTGTTGTAAAGACGCAGCCGGGGAAATGGGTTTCAATAAGTAGGCGTCTGGTTTCATCTGGCGACGATGTGAACGTGTTGTCCTGTTTTTTGAGGGTGGGCGGTGCAGTCAGCTTAGTCTGCGCTAGGACCTTCCTTACCCTGTTTGCTTGTTGGCATGATTCTATGTTCCCACAGAATTTACGCCACCCTTGTTTGCTCCGGTATCTGATGCATTTTTTGTAGCTAGATTTGGCGGAACGGTAGGCGTCCCAGTCTTCATCCGCACAAGTGTTCATAGCTCTGTTGAAAGCCCTCCTAACCTGCTTTCGCTTACGCTCTAGCTCTGGGCCCCACCATGGCTGTTTACCTGGTGTTTTAGGAGGTAGGGTTTCTGGGCATGCTATGTGGTAGCTGTCTATCATAGATTTCGTTAGGTGGTTTACCTGTTCCTCTATCTGTCTGTAGTTGTTGGGGGTCTGTGTTGAGCGTTGCTGAGCAAGTCTGTTTGCTAGGTGTTGCTCAAATTTGACCCTGTCAGTTTTTCTTGGGTTGCGTTTTGGCGGAAGTTGTAATGTCTCCGCCTGTAGATTGAAGCGAATCCATCTGTGGTCTGAGCAGGATGCCTCCTTGGAGACATGCCAGCCCGTGATGGCCTCCACTACGCCTTCCGTAGCCAGTGTTAAATCGATAATAGTGCGGCTCCTTTTGGTGACGAAGGTTGGTTCGGAGCCGGTGTTTAGTAGGGTAAGGTTAGTTGTGAAAAGATATTCAACAAGGGACTTACCTCTGTCATTTTGTGTGCCCATGCCCCACAGCATGTGGTGGGCATTAGTGTCAGCCCCAATTATGACCTCCATCCTTTCTTTCTCACAGTGGTCCACCAGTCGGATGAGTTCTTGCGGAGGCAGCCCCTCCCCATCGGGCATGTAGGCTGAGGCGAGGATGACCACCTTGTCCTCGACATCCAGCTGTGTGTGCAGTCTTATTGTAGTGAGATCTCTGTAACAGAACTCTGTAAGGACCTGTGTTTTTAGGTTTTTGGTGACATATATACACGATCTGGGGTGATCGTGTCTATCGGTCACTATAAGCTTACCTCCTAAATTGGAGAGCCCCTGGATGTGACCTGCTCTGATCCACGGCTCTTGGATCAGTACGATGGCCGTTTGTTGAACCTCCAGCCATTTGCGCAACTGAGCCGTCCCATCTCGGCTGTGCTGGAGGTTCACTTGGAGGAGACTAATCTTCAACGAAGGGAACGCCATCACTGGATGTGCCCTCCTCGTCTCCCCCAAGTTTTAGCTCCGCGAACAGGTCCCCGGGCTCGACGTCACCCTCCAGGAGGTCGGAGATTGAGGACAGGACGTCCTCTGTCTCCCCTGTCTCCATGGGGGTGCCCTCATGTTCGACCTTGGCGGGAGCAGCTGGTGATGTCGGTGCTGGCATCTCCGCGCTTGGTTCGGGAGCGTTTGAAGGAGGCTCAGTCTCCTCTTTCGCTGGCGGATTTTTGAGCTCCTGTCTGATGGAGTTTGTGGCCGGGTCCCATCCCAGAGGGACGTCGGTAAACCTACCGGACCGACCCTGGAATTTGACGTATACCGCCCCCACTCCAAAAGCGAGACGGCGTCCGGCCTCCATTAGGGTCGGTACTTGGTCCTCTGGGATTCCGACCACCAGGAACCAGGCGGCGTTTTGTTTAGCCGCGTTGAAAAGGGTCCACTTTGCGACCTCCACCTCGGGGTTCTGGTAGGACAGGACTCGCCCAATATTGCGCGCATCCTCCAGAAGTCCCTGTGGGTCGGGGACCAGTATACCACAGCGTGCCTGCTGAGGAATGTCCGATTGGTTTTTCACGACCAACTTTACGTTGGACGTGAGAACCATCTCGTCTACGGCACGCTGTAGCCATGTGCGTGTGAAATCATCCTCACACCACAGTTTCAAAACCCCCTCCGTGTACAGCGGTTTGGCTTTGAACTTCGGGGGTTTGGGTTGAGTCCGAGCCAAGGCATCCCCGAAGATACGATTTTGTATCTCGGTGAGTACCTGCTCGGATACGTCCTTACTGATACGCCCCGTTCGTGCGCAGGTGACTGCGACACTGAGGGGCGTGCAAGCAGCTTGGGCGTAGGTTGGCCTGGCGACCCTCTTGGTTTGGTCCAGCCTCTGCCTTTTGTGCTCCCCGCGAGGCGAAGACGTCTCGTTGAGAGCACGTTTGGCAGAGGATTGACCACTCCCATTTGGGCGCTGTTTACCCTCCTTCGCTCTGTCACCGGTCGGCGGCATTTTCCTTCCACCGGCGGCGAAGTTGAGTGGGCCTCTGATCTCTGGCCTCGTTGCCGAAGTACAGGGTTGTGGGGAAGAGGGAAGGGACGAGGTTGCAGCTTTGGCCATCCGCCTCTCCTTCTTCGTTTTTCTCGGCTTCCTCTTCTTAGGCTTCGGTTCGGCAGTTTCCTTACCTTTTGTGCCCAAGGGTTTGGTGTGTTTCTTGGTCTTGTTTGACCCCTTTCTCTTGGGCAGTTGCCAGCCTTCAGAGAAAACGTCCTCCGGCTGGCCGCTAGTCCCTTCCTGCCCAGGGGCTGGACTGGACGAGCAAGAAGCCAACGGGCTGACGCTGCGGGGGCCTTCAGTTGGGGGAAGGTTGTGGGGCATAGAGGTTACCCTCTTGTGCGTGTGGTTACCTTCACGGGTACCCGTAGATGGAACCACTGAGCTTCCCGTGATGGTAGTTTTAATGCCCGCTCTGGTACCCGTAGATGAGACCACTGAGCTTCCAGATTGGGCTGAGGTTGTGAGTGACTGTTTAGTGTGCTTGCCTCCGCCGGTACCTGTAGCCGAGGCCACTAAGCTTCCGGTTTTGGCCAAGTGTGCGCTGAGGGCGCGTGCTGTGTTGTTACCCTCCCTGGTACCCGTAGTTTGAACCACTGAGCTGCCAGTTTGGGTGGTGTGGTGTGTGATGTTGGTGCCCTTCCCGGTGCCTGCAGCCGAGGCCGCTGGTCTGCCGGTTTGGGCCGAGTGTACGCTGAGGGCGCGTGTGTAGTCGTTCCCTTGACTGGTACCCGTAGTCTGAGCCACTGAGCTTCCAGTTTTGGGATTTGTAGGGTTAGTTTGGTTATTATTTGTTGGCCTATCCATATTAGTTGTTAGTGTTTAATTCATCTCTTTGGCTTCCCACCCTCCACGGAGCCCGCAACTGGGAGTACCTTACTCGACTTAATTCGAGGGGCACTAGGACTACCAAAGAGATATAGGAGTGCAGAGCTGGTTTACAGTGCGACATCGGAGGCTCGATCGGGTTGACGTTGGGGCATGAAAAAGGCCTACCCACAACGCCTGGTTAACCTTCACTTACCTCGTCAGCATGACCTTTACCTACCACTTACGTGGACCCTCCACTCCTCGCCGGTGACCCACAAGTGGGACACCCTGGCCTAATTTCCCCAACCATGGCTAGTGGTTGAGGCCACCGTTTAACCTGAAATCCAGGCCAAAGAGGGCGTGTTGCCTCGCGAACGCATAACCGCCAGCGTCGTTCGGCTCAACCCTCCAGGATCCCTTCATCCCTGCGTACGGCGCTCGACTGCGTAGGTCCATGACGCAGGTGACTTCCCAGCCACAGGGTTATTTTTTGTTTCAGGGTTTTCTTCCCCTATCCAGATTGTCCGGTTATGGCGCCGAAGGTTCGCCCTCGTGCTCGTGCAAGCTCATTGGGGACATCTACCTGGTGATGGTCTCACATGCACCACATGGGCAGGTCGGAGTGGGTATAGTGCTCTCGGGTGCTACGTGGCTACAAATCCGGGGAAACTCAGACGGATGGTAACCCTAATGGTAGTATTTTCGTGCAATTTAGAGTTCATTGATAACTGCGATTCTACGGAGTGTTTAAAGTTGTTCAAAATTTTATAATATTAAAACACTAGTTTCTGCCCTAAATACTGGGCCGATTTTGTTCAAATTTTTCCTATTTGAAGCTATGGGGGTACCAAGTATATGGTTTCAATTAATGCCTATATGTCGTATCTATATTGTATTTAGTAGTACTCCAGGTACATAACACATTGGCACAAAAATAAAATCGATTTGGACAAAAAAAAAATTCGAATTTTTATTTAATATTTTTTTTTTTTTTTTGTAAAAAATGTTTTAGTATCTATTCATCAGTAATACCAGTACCATTATGCGATAGAATAATAAAAAGTCAACGGCATTTCAAAAGTCATTCACTATGTATGGAAAGTGGTCTTCGTTCTTTAAATATTTGGGAAAATATCGATAATTAAAATTCTATCACCGCATCACTAGCAATTTTATTTGACCAATCAGGTGCTACTATATCCCCACTACGTTGGAAAGCAATATGGAGAATTGGCGTTTTCCTAATATGATTTTATGAATGAATTTCGTAGTAGCTTCACGTCTGTATATTTATGTCTATGGTGTTAATTAATGTGACTTTGATTGCGCTATATAAATGCCGAAAACTATTAAAAAATATTTACAATATAACTAGGTAAGTATTTGTCGGATAAAAATTCGGAAGGATCTAAATAACATCACGAACATTGTTGTCAACATGACAGGTAGGTACATCATAGAGTACGCGCAATGGAAATTGGCCAATTTTCTAATTTTACCAACTGTAACTAATTAGGTATTTAGATTTTGAGTTTGATGATTAATAAATATGTACTTAATAATAAAATTGTTTATTTTCTATTTTAACCGGACTACTTTAAAACGTACCGGGTGTAAGGGGAACGCTCCCGAAGCCGAAAACCCCTAGTAGTACTCCAGGTACAGTAAGCTTCAGAGAAAACGAACCCCCCTTGATAATGACATGAAAGCATTGAAGTTTTTTGATACGTTACGTAGATGGCATGTTGGTCTAGTGGTTATGACCGGCAACGCTTAGAGTATACGGTAAGCGGGGGTTCAAATCCTCGGACACGAAGTTCTTTTTGTATTCATATATGTAATTATTTTTTTAGTCTCTTAAGCACTTTTTGTTAATTATTATTTAAGGAATCAAATTTTATAGTAGGTATGAGGTTTGTAAGAAAAAATAGGCTTGTTGCATAAACAATATTAATTTATTTCTCGAATTACATTTCTAGGACTACATGGAGGTCATTTCCTGGTTGAGTATACAGTTTTTCTATCTGAGTTAAATTAGGGTTACTTATTTTTAGATTTCACCTGACCTAAATTTATTGACAAAAAACAACACCCTAAGTGAAGTATAAAATGTTTAATATTAGATATTTCTAGAAACATAACTACAATATTTATTTAAAGTTGCCAACATAAATTTTTTACACTCTGAATAATCTTCGAATATAAAATAATGGTTGAAAAATGAAATGTTATTTGTGCCTGTGAATCACAAAGAAAGAACCAACACGCTAAACTATAACGGGATAGCAATATACATCTTCCTCTTTGATCACATTTTCTGATAAGTAACCCTTTTAACACAACATTAGAAAAATATGTGAGGTCAGATGGTGCATCGTTAACACATTAGAAGATTACTAAACTTGTAAACAAGAGTAATGGAATATTAATAATTTACTTTTATTATTATGAATGTTAGGACACTTTATACACAGCGTCATCTAGCTCAAAATAGCACCTTAATGTGATAACTGATAAGAATACTAGACAACTGATATAATATTTATTTTTGATATTTTTTTAGTTATATTACACCCAGACACATAACAAATAATCGTGTTCATCACACAAAGATTTGTCCTGGGTAAGAACCGATAAACTGCATTAATAACGGAGAGGATGGCCCTCACTGTCTATCACTTCTCGAAGACGACTTTTCATCCCCGAAACCATATTAAAACATGCGGCACTATTTCGCATTAATTCCCAAGTTCTGTTTACCTCTTCATCCATTTTTTTTTACTTTATTTCACTTAAGTCCCAGTTTAAAACCATCTGACCCCACAAGTTTTTTAAAGGATTAAGATCCGGGCTTTTAGCCGGCCACTCAAACATCGTTATATCTTCTTGTGCATTTAGCCAGTCTTGCACAATTCGGGACCGATGCACTGAAGAGTTATCCTGAACCAGGTAAAATTGTCCTTCTGGATATGCGACCCGCACTGAAAGCAGCATTACGTCTTTCAACACTTCTAGGTAACGCTCACTGTTCATGCGGCCACCTATTTCCACTAGCTCGCCTGGGCCCATTGAAGACATCCATCCCCAGTAACCTAAAATAATAAACCTTTTCAAATCTGTTGCAATATGTAAAACAATGCCAGGAGCAATAATAATTAAAATATATATAATATATATATATACATATATATATATATATATATTTTTTTTTTTCGGGGCAGAGAATAATAACTTAGAATAAACAAATTTTATGTTTTTATTTATATATTTATTTGTTAGAGAATATAATCATTTACTTACCTAATGTTAACCGCAGCATTTTTCGTCGGTAAATATAACAATTTTGTTTTCCCAGTCGGAATTTAAATAACGAGTGGCAAAATTTACTCGGTTGGTGCGATGATCGTCAGTAAGTTGAATCTTTCTGGCTGGCTTATAATTTATGGATGTTCGCAGCGTGTAGATGTCATCGAACAGTGCTCAGAGACACTCCAAAAGTCTCAGGGTCTCAGCTCAGCACATCCTTCACAGCTTCCACAATATCACGGTGCCGCTCTGATTCATGAGTATAAGCAACTGGGTCCTTGGCGTTCACATTAATATCACTCGTCGCTTGATACCTTCGCATCCACCTACGCACTGTATTTCTCTGTAATGAAAATGATAATAAATAAAAGAAACTCCAAAAAACTAACTTGTAAACGAAAATATAACATGATTGATTAAGCAATATAAATAGGTATATAATATAGGTATTTTTATCGTAACTCTTACCGTTATGCCCATATCTCGTGCTATTTTCTTTATGCTTTGTTCTTGCTCCCAGAGAACAACAATTTTAGCTTTCATAAATGTTGTTAATCGAACCATACTTTCAATTTACTCAAAAAACTGATCAAAAACTTAGTAAATTGAATAATATTACGAGGAGGATTAATACAGCAATGCAAATTACTACGAATTATAAAGTGACCTTCAATCACAGTTTAGTAAATAAGGCGAAGAATATTCAATTTGCAACTTTAGCGCGCTGTAACAGATATTATAATACTATAGCCACAGCTCATACAGCAGATAAATTTTTGAAGTAAAACATGACGGTAGTGCAATAAGCTGTATCAAGCGTAATCTATTGAACTAAAAAAGAAATCTATACAAAGTTCAACCTTATCTTTTAGTCAATTGAGTAATTATTATTGTTACATATGGTGGAAGTTGAAATTTGAACTTTGTTCGATAAAAAGAGTAATGTTATTCATAATTTCGTCATTATTATTAAGTGAACCGATAGCCTAGTGGTATAAGGCACGGTCTAAATTATCGGCTGGCGCTGGGGATGCGGGTTCGTATCCTCAAGCGGCAGTGGCTTCTTTTTGTGAGTATATTGTATCATGGTATACAATTGAGCCGAAAGACGAAAAATATCAGAAAATTACAAATAACATGCAAATAAAAGGCAGATAAAGCTGCTCGCTCGTTCGCAGCTCTGCGACGATCGCATCACGTGACGTCATTCGTGAGTCATGTGACGCGGCCGGCGCAGGCGGCGATATTCTTTAAGTATTGAGGGGGTCTGTTTTCTCTGACGCTGGCTGTACATAGCACATTGGCATAAAAATAAAATCGTTTTGGACAAAATAATTTTTTTTTAGATTTTTTTTTTGTTTTTTTTTTTATTATATTTTGCATTATTAACTCTCCATCGCGTTAGTAAAGCTAAATGAAACGTAATTTCATAAAAAGAACATCAGTACAAAAAAAATACAAATAGCGCCAAGCGTGTGCTTCTTTGTAATGGTGTTTTTTTATGAAATTACTTTTTCATTTAGTTTTACTAACACGTTAAAGAGTAAATATTGCAAAATAAAAAAGAAATTGAAAAAAAAAATTGGAAAATATTTTTTTTTTGTTCAAATCGATTTTATTTTTATGCCAATGTGCTATGTACCTGGAGTACTACTAGGGGTTTTCGGCTTCGGGAGCGTTCCCCTTACACCCGGTATATCCATACTTATATTATAAATGCGAAAGCAACTCTCATCTGTCTGTATGTTAAGCTTTCACGCCTAAACCCCTGAATCGATCTTGATAAAATTTCATATAGAGAGAGTTTGGGGACGGAAATAGGCGGTACCTTTTATCGCGAACAAGGGCCTTAAAGGGAGAGAAATGGGGATGACAGTTTGTATGGAAGTACGTTATTTTTATCGATTATTGACATCCACGCGGGCGGAGCCGCGCGCGACAGCTAGTATTATATAAAAGCCATGCTCCTGTGTATGTCTCCTTTATGTCTACAACAGTTTCATAAACTAAGATATTTGTACACTAGCCATTTCACATGTGTATCACTATACTTGGTGTTGTCATAATCATAGACGTTTATAGCGCCCCCGGTACAAGTTTTTTAATTTATTGGTCGGGCTTTACAAACGGAACGCTTCCATGAACACAACTGACAGCATTGACATTTGTCATTATGACATCTCAGGTTTGACCACAGATTTGACATTGTCAAACAAAAAACGTCGAGCAATAACAACTCAAAACATGGTTGCATTACTCCTATTTTGCTGAATGTAATACAGTTTAGATAACATAACTTTGTTGTGATTGAATAATCTTTCCAAGTTCTTACTTGTTACAAAACGCTTCTCATAAAATGTGAAGAATTCCTCTTATATGTATCGAAATATTTGTGCATAAATATAACCTATAAAAACTTTATTTTATTCATATTAAAACTGAAAATGCGTTACGCACAGTTAGTGGTTGGGCCTGCCGGTAGTGGAAAGGTAACTAATCCTCTAGTATCATTTATAAGGCTCCTTTTCGGAGATACTTGTAATAATTTGTTGTTTGTAAGTAATATCGAACCACCTACCTCACTATTCACCTTACTCGAAGCAGCTTGTTGGAAAGTAAATTATATTACTACCATGTATACAAACAATACACTGGATGTTTGTAACACCTACAGTCAGATCTCTGGACACCAATCTGAGAAACCACCAAATACCTGAGAAAAACAACAAAACAATGAAAGGTGTGGCTCAATAGCTCAGTGGGAAGAGGTTTAACCCTGTAAGGGAAAGGTCGTGGGTTCCAGTCCCACATGAGCGCTTCTTTTTCCCGATGTATTTCGAACTTAAAAAGTTGTACTTACATGCTATAAAAAAATTCATTAAAAAAACAATGAAAGTTGCATTCATAAAAGTATTTCATCAGTCAGGCGATGGTTATAAATTTAAATACCCTGTTATATCATAATGAAGGCAACATCCTATTAATTTAAGTGGTTGAGTAGTATTTTTTTTTAATCTTAATTTTTTTTTTTTACAGAGCTTAGCCACAATATCACTATGTCGCTCCATCATAGCAATTTTATATAAAATGTAATCAATTCTTTTAGTATTCTTTTGTAATAAAATACTCACTAATTTTCAGTCTACATATTGCTCAACAATAGTGAAACATGCGAGTGACGCAAAACGTATCATAGAGGTAGTGAACTTGGACCCGGCAGCTGAACACTTTGATTATGAGCCACTGGTGGACATTAGAGAGCTGATACACCTAGACGATGCCATGGAGGATGAGGAGCTACAGTTTGGACCTAATGGAGGCCTCGTATTTTGTGTAGAGTAAGTTACTAACTGGAAATAATTTAGTAAAAAATTAAAAACTTATAATAAATCCGGAAATGGCTCAACCAATTTGTAATTTTTTTTGTATGTTTCTTGTAACGGCACACATTGGGAGAGGCCTATGTCCAGCAGTGGACAATAGTGGGCTATTGAAGGAATTTTTACAGCATTAAGTATGCTAACTATACAAATCGAATACATGGGGAAAAAGAATCTTCTCGGGCGTGACTCGAACCCGCAGTCTTTCCCTTACAGGGGGAATGCCTGACCAATTCGGCTACCGAGACACGCCCGATATGATTCAAATTTCCCATCTTATACGTCTTTAAGGCGACGTGGCGGAAATCGGTAGATGACGCCACGTGGCCTTAAATCAAAAATCAATGTTTAAAAATGATTGTAACATCATTCATTGATTCCGATAGTTCGTAAGAAAATCGGTAGATGACGCCACGTCGCCTTAAAGACGTATAAGATGGGAAATTTGAATCATATCGGGCGTGTCTCGGTAGCCGAATTGGTCAGGCATTCCCCCTGTAAGGGAAAGATTGCGGGTTCGAGTCCCGCCCGAGAAGGTTCTTTTTCCCTATGTATTCGAATAGTGGGCTAATCAATTGATTGATTGATGGCGAATAAGGATGTGTACAGAATTTCATGTGGGTGAAGTGGCATCACCGAGTATTAAATAAAATGTTTTTTATATAATATTCAGGATGGAAACCATTCAGTGAATCATATTGAATGTGCAGCACATATTCAAATTACCATATTATATTTAAAATAAAATAAACACATCGGTTTATCTTTTCCAGAACACTGCTAGAAAATTGTGACTGGTTAGAAGAACAGCTCGGCGATGTGGACGAGGACTACATACTATTTGACTGCCCCGGCCAGATCGAGCTGTACACGCACCTGCCCGTCATGAGGAGGCTGGTGGACATGCTGCAGAAGTGGAACTTCAGAATATGCGTCGTGTTTATGGTAGACTCACAGTTCATGATTGATGGGGCCAAGTTTCTGTCAGGTATGGAATTGTAATAGTCTTTTGTATGTGTTTTATTTATTCTTTGCATGGGATATAGAGAAATGGATGAAGTGAGCTCAAGATGACGTTCTTTTTTTTGTGCGGAAATCCCCTCGGATACCCCCCTGCTAGAGCCGGAAGGGGAGGTTATGTCGGACTCGAACCGAATAAAACCGCAAGCCGACTGTGGGTCATGGTCTGGGCTCAAGATGATGCTGGTGCATTGTATTGCATCTCCAGATTTTGGCATCTCCAAGCGAATAGTCATTGAATAGGGAAGTGTCGGTAGCTTAGTTGGTTAAGGAGTCAAGCCTTACAATTGATAGGTCCTGGGTTTGAATCTTGACCATTAAACTACTAATATGAACCCAGTCCTAACACAAACAATTTTATTTGACTTAGCTGGAGAGTGTACAGGAATTATTAGTAACTTTTCGGTTCTAATGTTCCTAAAAAAAAAAGTAAAAATTGCATTTGTGTTTCATTTACGCTGGAGCATAGTACTGACAAGAGCCCATTTTCATTAGTACCTCAGTTCCACAATCAGGCGACTTTCAGGTTTTTTATTTTTAAGCGCCTAGTTTCGAAGTTTTCAAATAAAAACATGTATTGATTGATTTCATGCTAGATTTTTTTTACATTTCCAGGCACGATGGCAGCCCTGAGTGTGATGGTAAACTTGGAACTGCCGCACGTCAACATTCTGACTAAGATGGACCTGCTCAGTAAATCGGCCAGAAGACAGATTGATGAGTAAGTTTTTTCTTCTAAAAATAATATATTGAACAAGAAAACCTGCAACCTCTGGGGTAGTATTCGAATCCTCTACCCTCACACAGGTTAAGTGGATGGACTGTGTGAGAGAGGACATGGCAAGGAAAGGAGTAGCGATTTTGTTAATAGTAGAATAGCACTGCAACAAATAATAAAATGGGGTAATTTCATTTCAGTTACCTGGATCCCGATCCACACGTCCTCTTAGCAGACATGAGGAACGCCAAGTCCAAGTGGCACGAAAAATACGCCAAACTAACCGAGGCGATCGGTGAAGTAATCGAGAATTTTAGTCTAGTGCGTTTCTACCCTTTGAATATTAAGGACGAAGAGAGTGTCGAGAATATCATGCTTACCATAGATAACACAATCCAATATGGAGAAGACGCCGACGTCAAAATAAAGGACTTCGACGAGCTCGATCCAGATGAAAATGAAAATAACTGTGATTAAAATGTTGATATATTTTTGTATAATTTTTGATGTTTTATTTTTTCTTACAAGAAAATCCTTGCGTGTCAATATCATTTCTCTGAGCTTTATTCCAACTCTACGGTGCGTATTACAGAACTAGGTACTCTGTTGTGAATCGACTTAAGATTCAGTACTAAGTACCGTGTTTATATGATACGGGCCTGACTGTAGACAACCGTTGTGATAGGTATTACCTACTTACCTTTGATTGGCGTACGCGCCGAGTCGAGAGACGCGGAGAGCGGCGAGAGGGGGTTGAAAGAAAGCAAGCGCAGAGAGCGAGTCAGTCAAAAATGGTGAAGGACACGCGCATAGTGGACAGTCGTTGCCCCCCCCTTTAATAATAATTGTGCACCAATTATGATTACTAATAGACACCTATAAAGACATGAAAGTTTGTTTCATTCAATCCACTCACGCAAGTAACCCTGCGCCAAAATCTACACCTGACAGTGACGCGGTTGGACTTCGATCCTTAGGCTGCCCCCCACGTCCGATAATCGGTGACCGACTTTTTGTAGGAGAAAAATAGAACGTACCTACTGCTCGCAATAGTGCAACGCCCACGTCCTGTAAAAAGTTGGTCAGAAATAAAATTGGTGCAAGAATGGAACGTTCGAAAATGCGTAAACGCACACTACCCACAGACAGTCAGCCGCATGCAAGGGAAGGACAAGGACGTAGCCACAGACAAAGTGGCCGACGTGCGTGTTGAGTCGGTCATAAGAATCGGAGGAAAAATCGGACCGTTTATCGGTCCTACAAAGAGTCTGACGTGGCAGCCTTACCGTGAAGCGAGTGCTGTCTAACTTCCACAAAGGATTGGCCGTATGGAAGTTCTGTACACTGGCTTTTTAAAGGTCCAATTACCGGGACCGACGGCTTATCATGCTCTCCGAGGCACCCAAACCAATGCAAATAGACATTCATGCATACAAATATTAGCACTGAGCGGGAATCAAACTCGCGCCCCCCTGAGTGCCAATATAGCTATTCGCATTGGTCTGGGTGTTCTATGTATAAAATGTATGTATTAAAAAAAAAGTATCTATGTAAGTACATAAATTGAAGGAATTTTTACAGCATTAAGTATCGAATACACAGGGAAAAAGAATCTTCTCGGGCGGGACTCGAACTGTAGCCGAATTGGTCAGGCATTCCCCCTGTAAGGGAAAGACTGCGGGTTCGAGTCCCGCCCGAGAAGATTCTTTTTCCCTGTGTATTCGATTTGTATAGTTAGCATACTTAATGCTGTAAATGTTTAAAAATGATTGTAACATCATTCATTGATTCCGATAGTTCGTAAGAAAATCGGTAGATGACGCCACGTCGCCTTAAAGACGTATAAGATAGGAAATTTGAATCATATCGGGCGTGTCTCGGTAGCCGAATTGGTCAGGCATTCCCCCTGTAAGGGAAAGACTGCGGGTTCGAGTCCCGCCCGAGAAGATTCTTTTTCCCTATGTATTTGATAGGTACATAAATGTTTATCCGCATTCTAGATTCCTTAACACAAGCTATAACTATTACCATGTGTCTAGATAGCGTTGTGTACAATGTTATACAATATATTTATTTATGTACTACCACCTCACCACAGAGGCTGTTTGCTTGTTGAATACCGAAGAAAAAAAAAAAATTTTTATTCTCTCAAACAATTAAATACAAATTCTTATTAAATAAAACAATAATATTATTATTTTCTTAGTGTATCATAATGGCTATACAAAAACACTGTAATTGTGAGACTGGTGCCTAAACTAGATACAACAATTTATATCTGTATTTATAGGTCACCAGGAAACCCACGCAACCAGTAAACTTAAGTAAAATAAGTACAATTAATTAATTTATTACATTTTATTACGACTAATTATTTAAACAAAAACAAACTACATTAAGGATTTACTATACCTAGCTATTTTATACATTACATTTAACATAGAACCTCAAGTAAATACTCCGTTTCATCATAATTTAGATGTTGCAACCAATTTGTAAGCATTTTTTTGCATTCGTATCTAGATTTTGTGTACAAGCTCATGCTTCTACTAGCTCTATTGTAAAGTCTTGGACCCAGGACGTAACACTGGCGAGCCGCGAACGAGGTTCTGTGCACAACCGGCTCGCATATCGCATGCTTTCTACGGGCCAAGGCGTAGGAAATAGGATCATACTCAAGAATTGTATGAGTATGGTGAATCGCTTTAAGCATAAAAAGTTGACGAACTGTCAGAACTTTGTAATCGCGAAAAAGTTGTTCGGTTGGGTATCTAAGAGGCTTCCTATTTATAACCTTAATTACAGCTCTTTGTGCTCTTTCCAGTGGTAGCAGGATCGTTAAAGAAAAGAAATAATACAGTACAAATTCAGTCGTAAGTATTTATTTGCAGAAAGTATGCAACACATGACAATTAACATTCTTATGGCAGTCCAAAATTACAATAATATTATCTTAAAGGATATGAGAGGTAATATCATGTGAAAGGCCTTTATTACATTATGGTTAGAAAAAATACCTATGAGATTATTTATCTAATATCTATAGGGGTATAATCAGCTTGCGGGCATTGATCAGCAGTATAGTCTACCTCCAAAATATCTACTTAGAGATACATTTATCTTGTGCCTTTATTACTAAATTTATAATTGTTGTATTTCTGAACAAAATTGTTGAGTTAAAATAAATACAGAAATATGCTCGATCGGTAATTTAAAAAAAAAAACTTAAATTAAGATAAACACAATCAGTAAATACATTTTATTAACGCTAGATACTCCGACCATAATAAGGGTACATTTGAAGAGCTTGTTATAGTTCTATAGGTGCACTTTTACCCGCCCACTTTTTTCGGCAGCGAGCTCCCCGAACTTACCCGTATATTATTTCGGTCTAATTGATTATTGATATTTGTAGAATGAGTACAATAATATTAAATGATACAATGTTCCCACAATTATCTCAACCAACAGAATATAACAATATTGTCTAAGTATTAGGGCATTACACTTCACATCACATACCATTTTGACCCAGATATTCTGTTTTAAATTAAGGATATTCGGCGTGGTACAGACTGCCCTACAGAAAAAGGCAGGGGCTATCAAATTCCGAAATCTTATTGGAAATCTCTGAACGAGCGACTCCGAATCCAGTAAGCTATCAGTGAATCGCGTACGAAAATATCTATTTCTCTTTCTATGATTCGACTAACGTGGTTAGTATTAAAATTAATCAATTTTCACTAGTCTTTCTTTTAAGGAATACGGCGAACATTATTGCCCGTGGTCCATTTTTAAAATTAGTCGGCTAATAATTACGACAGGGACCACGGGTAGTTGTATTCCCCGTGGTCCCAGCAGGTACCACTGCAGGGACCACGGGCAATTGCGACCGCGTGAGTTGTACACTTGAGTATCGCTCCTGTGATACGCACGTATATGCGTATATGTACTATAATATGGAAGTGCAATACCCGCACCATTGATTATTTACCACACATTTCATTTCCTAAATATTAAAACTTCTACATTTTTATAGACATGCTGTAATGTACAAAAAATGGTATCATGACAGACAAACAACATTGCGCGACTTTTATGTAGCTATCACGCCCGGGAAGGGAAAATCCGTCTAAGATTGAATTGCTTCCGTTTTTGTAGATAGTTTACTGTGCCGTTTTTTCTCCACTAGCGCCTAGGAAGCACTTAGTTTAAGTAGAATTGATGTCAAAAAGATGTTATGCTACACAGCACTATTTTGACAAAAACGGAAATCGAAATTGAAATATTTCTCTCTATCACGCAATGCACATCTATAGTATATCTATATAAAGCAGTTAAAAACGAAACCCTAGTTTGGTATTCCATAAATACAAACGGTTTTAACAACTCTATATAGGTATAAATCTCTCATGCTCTACGAACTAATAACAAGCCTATCTTAATTGGACTCTCAAACTTTTCCCCACATAACGTACTTAAACTAAAGCTGGGTACTGTATGAGCCATAGAAGTATATCTAATAGGAGGTTTAACACAAAATTAGAATGTTATAATAAGATTAACAGTTGCATTGAAGGCATTTAGTAATAAGATAATTGACTAACAAGTTGAAAGAAGTTTATTTTTATAAACATCATAACGGTTCTTGTAAGAAATAACGAAGTATGACGTCATAATATGTTATTGTCGAATACATTAGCGGTTGGGTAAATGATTACAAATTAAT
Organism: Eilema sororculum; assembly: GCA_914829495.1. NCBI lineage: Eukaryota > Metazoa > Arthropoda > Insecta > Lepidoptera > Erebidae > Eilema > Eilema sororculum. Next base: position 19,867,033 of record OU618536.1, read on the forward strand.
AAAATCAATAAAAAAAACTTATTTTTTACTACTCTGTTACTATTATCCTTATTTTAAAAATTATACCCCACCGCGCCCTAGGCACGCGCCGTGTAGCGGGTTGAAGAAAGAGAAGGAAAGGGCAGAAGACGAGAGCAAGCGTGTTACCGCCGTGAGCGTTGGCGACAAACTGACCAAATCTGACGTCGATACTGCCCCGTCTTGCCGCGCACATACCCAAGGCGCCTCGAACCAAACTTAATGGCGGTTCAGTAGTTCGTAAGTTTGCGAATACAGACCAATCGGTGTTGGCCTGAAGCCGCAATGTACGAACGTTCGAGTCGAAAGTTTTTTCTTCTTTATCGTAATCTGTCCAGGAGACATTCAACGATATTTATGTAGTGATGGATGTATTGAAATGTTATGTGAGGTACAGGTCCAGTGACATGTCCTCTTAAATGAGATTTTAAATCTTGAGGGACTCTTTTCTTAAGTCTCCTCACGCTTGGAAAGAGATGACGAGTCGCAATTAAGTTTCGATTCGAGGTATACAGCGGTTAATGTCAAACTATACCTTATATTGTAGCTAGCAGTCTAATCTAACCGGGGATATACACCACACAATACCTAACGCTACATTTCGTTGCTTCGCGATTACCAGCCTATGGCCCTACTTCATAACCTATCAAAATATCATCCCTATTCTTTTTCTAATTATCCCTTTTTGTAGTGTAGTGTTTGGGAATTGGAATATTTAAAACATCAATGTAAAACTTTGAGAATGCCGTAAGGCGAAACCGGTCAGGTTCAGAAATGAAATTAAACTCAGTGGAAAAGTATAAGTGTGCTATTTAATATGTGCAGTAGATTCCACCAAGTGCCATCAATCTCCAGTATATTTTTTTTACCCTTTTCCTTACAATTTCTTTCTGCACATAGCAACACTTAATATGATACAAATTCACCTTGTCTATAACTTGTTTGCGCTTCAAATCGCGACCCTCGCATCTTTATATTAAAGTGCAATTTGTTTTATTCTTAACACGGCTCGTACTCCGCCCGCGGAGAAACTGTCCGTGTACTTACTTAATATTCTTCAATTACAAAATGCTTGAAATATTCTGTAATTTTTTATTGGAACATTTGTTTAATATGACGTCATATATCAGAGCGGCGATTGGCTGGTGATAATGTACATCCACCAATTGCGTTCGAGCAGAAACTAATTATTTAAAATCATAACCATGAAACACATTTTTATTTTCTATGCGTCTATTTCCATAACACCTCAAAATAAGAGAATTATTGAAAGGAAAATGTATCTACTTAAACTTAATTAAACAAAACACACACAATTAAAACTAAACTAGTGTTTATAATATACATAACATGTTGTATATTTTAGATTACATGATACATAACGGCAGTATATCGCTGTTAAAGAGTCTTAAGATATGCAATCAGTTTCAGTCGTTCATTCAATATGTTCTAGAAATACGCTTTGACTATCTTCTTTAATTTTATGCTAGTTCTTTTTTTTTTCAAAGAAGGAAGATAGAGGAATATTCTAGGAAATTCTACACAGCACTATCTAGCTAGAGTCATAGTTAGCATAGCTTAACTTTGTAATAAACATTTTTATTTTCTGTAAGACATTTTAACATGCAAATCATTACAAATAGATAATATCCATGCTTACAAATATTATCGAGGGGGAAGTCACTCGTACATCCGTATGGAAGTTACAATATGCTCGGGAAGCCCCCACTAGTAGGAAGGCGCACTAGTAGGAAGGGGGAAGGCGCATTAGTAGGAAGGGGGAAGGCCCCACAGTAGGAAGTGGGAAGGCCCCACTAGTAGGAATGGGGAAGGCCCCACTAGTAGGAAGTGGAAGGTCCCACTAGTAGAAAAGGGGAGGGCTCCACTAGTAGGAAAGGTAAAGGTCCCACAGTAGAAATAGGGAAGCCTCGACTAGTAAAAAGGGGGAAACACCCACTAGTAGGAAGGATGGGGAAGGGCCTCATCTCGGGGGGCTACTATATGTGCGTGTCGAGCTGATCAGGTAGGTCGAGCGACAGCGCGTCGGTGATGCTAAACACGAACATCTGGCAACCGAACTGTAGCAGAGCCCCGTGGGGCACTAGCGCCGAGCCTTCCCACGCGCCACCGCGGGAGCCCCGGGGCTCCGGGGGACAGCGGCAGCGGGGCTCGTGGGGCAGCGGGCGGGTGATGTCGCCGTTGATACTGGAACAATCACAGTTACGTATAAATTTTCCGAATAGCTCGTATGAATATCGATAGACTCCCATCGATGTGCGTCGCCCCAATACGGTTGAGGAGAAAATGGAATGCTTCAGGCGTGGCTCGGTAGCTCAGTGATTAGGGCATCAGAAAGACTTGTCGGGGGTTCAAGTCCCGCCTGAGTAATTTACTTTTACCAACTTTAATTGACGAATAACTTGAGAGCATAGATTATTACAGAACAATCAGCGCGCTAAAGGACCTCGTTTGTCTCGTAATCGTGACTTTGTTTTTGGAAAGCGAATTTTCGTGCTTACCGTATGGGCGGCGTGTCGCGGTGCCGTACAACATCCCTCAGCGCCGCGCCCACGCCCCCCTCGCCCTCGGCCCCCGCGCCCTCGCCCTCCGCCCCCTCGCCCCCCGCCCCCGGGGGTGCAAGGGGGCGTAGCTCGCAGGCGTACAGCACGTTGTTGACGCAGCTGCCGAACTCGGAGTAGTTGATCAGCTCGAAGTGTCGGCTCACCTGGAACAAGACAGGACAAACAATACAGCGACCATAAATAAATCATCAACATACACACATCAAAAAAAGTTTGCGATCAATGGCATAAGCTCCTAGAATTCTTTAAATTTAACTTTATCAAGAAAAAATCTATGTTGTATGCTTTCTTTAAATAGGAATACCACAGAACAGTTAAAGGAGGTTAGAAAGGAAATAGTTCCTAATTTGTATTAGGACGCGTGTCGCCGCTTGTCTCCCACTCTTTAACTCCACTATAAAAAATAGACCAATACGACGCGGTTTACGCACACAAATAAATCAGCACACTTAAATCACGAGTTTGCTATTAGTTCTCACACTAATGCAAATACTGCACTTGACGAGTACTCACACACGCACGAAAGCAGTAAAAAATTCTCATACATGTTACGGTGACCAAAGGTCGATTTTCGATATCGATAAAACTTCCGTAATTTTGATACTATCTGAAGTTTTGGTACACAAGTCGCGTACTTTATAGAGTAAGCTCATTCTGCGTTAATAGTAACATCAACTAATGACATTCCGTGTCAGTGCAAATATTTGTACCTATGCAAGAATATGGGTAATTGCATTGATCTGGTCGTGCCTCGGAGAACACGCTATGCCGTCGATCCTGATTGCCATACGAAAACCTATATCAGTTATTACGGGTTGTAAGGTGCCCTAAAATGTCCAACAACTCTGTCTGTCTGATTGCAATGCTTCGATATCGCCAATAAGTTGTAAAGGTCAGAGGGCAGTCGCTTCACTGAAAATATCGAAGTTCAGCCAAACCCAATTTTTTTTAATATCTGGATTTGTTGGAAACCTGAAATTAAATTATACATGTGTTTACAATATAAACGGCTGACATCAAACAAAATTTAACAATTATTATTGACTGTAATAAGCAAATGTATCTTGATTAAAATATTACTGATAATAACAATTTGTGTACGTACTTAATATCGACACTGTTTATAACGGATCATTTTGTCCAACACTATCGATACGCATGGATGTTGGCGGCATTACAAGCGTTGGCTCGGCACACGCGACTATCGCAAAGAACGCAATACACTGCGCGATCGCTCACGTAGTACACGATGGCACTCATGTATTGCAAGCAATGTATAATTTTGTATCAGTTTGCGATTATGTCGTTTTTGTCTACAAACTACATAATACTTTTGTAATAATTACGAATATTACTTGTATTTTAAGGTTTTTAGCCTTACCGATGAAAAGAAATCCCTTCTCGGGCTACACTACATACTTGGCTTCCTTTCCGACACGTTATTATAGCGCAAGACGGTATAATTCTTTTTTTTCGAGGAGCTTCATACGTTGTCACAATAAGAGCGCGACTGTGTTTAAATTTCGGTGGAATATGAGCAATGCTCATATGTGCGGCGCGCCTTCCCCGCCCACAAGGCCCTTCTAACCTCCGTAACTGTTCTGTGAGGAATACCCTGTTTGAAACTAAAATATAACACTATTTTTTATTATTTATTTTAAAAAATTGAGCCATTAATCATAATGCAATTGTGATAGAAATTTCATAGAAAGAAAAAGACTGTTTAATAAAACTTAAACTACAATTTATTATTAAAAGGTGTAAATTCAATATAAAATAACTCCTGCCCTGGCTCGAACACATGCGGAGATCCTCCTGGGCATGCTGAGGATCATGTTATCCAGCATTTCCTGGGGTAACCTATCCCATTCTTCAATCGCGGCTTCCCTGAGCTCTGGAACTGTCTGGGGATGTGGCTCACGGTTCTATACAGCTCGTTTAAAAGCATCCCACGCGTGCTCTATTGGGTTTAAGTCGGGCGAGCCGACAGGCCAGTCTAATCGTGTGATATCGTATTCTTGAAGAGCAGCATTGACTCGTTGAGCTCGATGTGCGGGCGCATTATCATCGACCAGTACAAATTGGTGCCCATGGTTTACTCGGAATGGTTTGACGATATCATCAATAGCAACTGCTTTGTACATGTCTGCTGTCATGAAGCCCCGATACGGGATTAAAGGCGTTCTAGCTCCAATCATAATGCCACCCCAAAAAGACACCGATTTTCCGCCTTGCTGAACTGTACCAGTGGCAGTTCTTTGTCTTTCACGGTCGCCTGGTCTTCTCCAGACACGGACACGTCGGTTATTTGGATGAGTGGAGATTCGGGATTCGTCAACGAAGAGACAGTTTTGCCAAATGTTTTCTTCCTCACCTTCTTCATTTTGCCGAAGTCTAGCCCACTGCAATCTTCGTTGTTGACGTTGCCGGGAATTGAGTGGAGCTCGCCATGACCTCCGTGCTCGTAATCCAGCCTGGTGCAAGCAATTGCGAACGGTCTGCGTGCTAACTTCAAGCCCAGAGGCGGCCCTGACTTCTGCTTTTATTTTAGTGGCGTTGATTGTGGGATCACGGGCTGCCAGCAATCTAATATAGCGCTTTTGGGCAGCTGTCCAAACAGTTGGGCGACCGCTACGGGGTCGGTCAGCTAAATTCTCCATTCCGTGGTACCTCTGCAACGTAGTCACGACACAGGATTGGGATATAGCAAGTCTGCGTGCTATTACTCTCGTGGTGTATCCTTCTTCCCTCAAAGTTACTATTTTAGCTCGTAAAACCTCTGATAATCCTCTTGGCATTTTTTCAATCACTACTTTCCGCGAATAATATCTTGAATCGGTTATAATTTACTAAATCAGATTTCTGAATGAGCGTAAGCTAGGACTGAAAGCCTTTTTGTAAGAAAAATCAATTGAACGGTGTAATTGTTTAAAGAATTTAAAAAGAAGAAAAAATCATAATATAATCTACAGTAACAAAAAAGATTTCAGTTTTTCAAAGTGATCGCAAACTTTTTTTGATGTGTGTAGTCATCATAGGAATGCTTGGTCAATATCAATGATATCCCTGGGTTTTTTTTTTACGTGCCCCCCCCAAGAAGCCGAGCCGGTGGAGGTGGTTATGTCAGACTCGAACCGACTAAAACGCACACCGTCTTCGGGTTGTGGGGACCATAATGTCCCCATCTTAGACTTGGTCTTAACCAACAAACTACTTATAGCGATGTTTGATGGCACTTGGTCGAACTTGTTCTTAACTCAATTGTCCTATTCCACAATATTGAACCTGATCGGCATAATCGAAGGTTTACATTGATAGAACTTGATCACCAAGATGGGTTACACCAATGAATAATTGTTCAACAACTATCACCCTCAAGTTCAACATGGAGGATGGAGATTGATACACTTTCTACGGCACAAAATGATACTAGTTCCTCTTCCGCCTCTATAAAAACAGTTCGCTCGTCGACGACACGTCAAATATAAACAAGTGTAAGTCCGTCCGTACCTCGTCCATGAATATGACGGCGTGGTTCCTCGAGACCCGTTGGCAGGCGTTGGGGTCGAGGCGCACGTCGCAGCCGCTGTCCGTGCCGATGGACAGCGAGGACAGGCGCATGGGGGTGGGCCGGCCCACGCCGTCGCCTACGGAGTTCCTGGAACAAGGACGTTACATTGTACATTCTGTCACAGAATAGATAAGGACAGAAGTTGCACTCCTTTGATGTTGAAGAAAGCCGCCGTTATAATAAACTACAAAATTTCGTAGGTATCGCCCTTTGTTCGGAACAAAAAACGCCGCCAACTTCAGTGTTAGGGTTGACATTTTGTCAATGAAAATAAAACGTGAATTAGATATATATTGTTACTTAAAACAAGCTCTGTGTGTACATTATTTGACTTTTGACGCTGACTGTACTTACAAGTAATATTATAATTAAATAAACTAAGTAGGCATAAAAATAACAGCACGACCACGACATACGTACATAGGTACTTGTATCAAAATAAGTAGGTGCTGAACAATTTTTAGTTATGTCTATCTCATTGTAAGTATCTATGTCACAGGTTCACCACGATTAGGTAGGTATTTTATAATGCGAAGAAGTCAAGAAGTGGCGACCCGTACCTAATGGCTTTGTTACTAAGTAAACAAGATATATTCTGCGTTTGTAGATATATTTTTGCATTAAATAGTAAAATCTTACGTTTCACACTCTGTTGGTAATTTAAAAAATGAGAACTTCGAATTCTTTAGTGTATTTTGACATTCGTCCACGCAACAGTAATGATTACTGCGATTCATTATTTTATTATTCTAGTAGGTACTTAACCTAGTGTACCTACACACATAAACAATGGTAACTACTGATCTCACAAGATCGGCCACAATATTGTTTAGGTATACCTACGCAAGCCGCGTCACGCGTGCGCTCGCAAGCGCGGGCCGGCCCCGACTGCGCTAGCAGCCTGCGGGTGAGGCGCGCGGTAGGTACTTATCGCCGTAGTTTGGGCGAGTGACGGACGCCTGATTCTGTGGTGATGTAGTTATGGTTCGAACACTGAAGTACATTGTATTAAGCGGTGTCGATGTTAGGGATTTCTTATTTTATTTGGGGTATTTCCTGAAAAAGCTGGTACGTTACAAAGCTGATGTAGACCTATCTCTTCGTTCCTCTTTGAATTCGTTGGTTCAAATGAATAAGGACTGTTATTTTAGCATTGTTCTCAAATGCATAGAGGATGGAGTCTGTTGACTTTGGTAGTATAAATGGTTTTTGACGAGCTGACCTTTCAATTTCGAGACGAAAATCTGTGCCAGTCTAGTTCCTCTATAACCACGTCACATACTCCTCGTTTGCGGTCGGCCGGCGACAGCAGCTCCTTGGCAGCGGCCCGCACCAGACCGCGCCATACTACATACGTACTTGTCGATGGCGCACAGCGTGGCCCGCACCGCGGCGCCGCTGAGCGAGTGCCCGGGCGAGCGCGGCGGCTGCGGCGCGGGGTGCGGCGGCGCCTGCCCCCACACGGCGCGCGCGATGCGCGAGCGGTCGGCCGGCGACAGCAGCTCCGACGGCAGCGGCCCGCACCAGACCGCGCCATACTACATACGTACTTGTCGATGGCGCACAGCGTGGCCCGCACCGCGGCGCCGCTGAGCGAGTGCCCGGGCGAGCGCGGCGGCTGCGGCGCGGGGTGCGGCGGCGCCTGCCCCCACACGGCGCGCGCGATGCGCGAGCGGTCGGCCGGCGACAGCAGCTCCGACGGCAGCGGCCCGCACCAGACCGCGCCATACTACATACGTACTTGTCGATGGCGCACAGCGTGGCCCGCACCGCGGCGCCGCTGAGCGAGTGTCCGGGCGAGCGCGGCGGCTGCGGCGCGGGGTGCGGCGGCGCCTGCCCCCACACGGCGCGCGCGATGCGCGAGCGGTCGGCCGGCGACAGCAGCTCCGACGGCAGCGGCCCGCACCAGACCGCGCCATACTACATACGTACTTGTCGATGGCGCACAGCGTGGCCCGCACCGCGGCGCCGCTGAGCGAGTGTCCGGGCGAGCGCGGCGGCTGCGGCGCGGGGTGCGGCGGCGCCTGCCCCCACACGGCGCGCGCGATGCGCGAGCGGTCGGCCGGCGACAGCAGCTCCGACGGCAGCGCGCGTCTCACGAGGCCCAGCCGCGCCAGGCGCGCGCGGTCCAGCGCCTTGCGCGCCACGCCCAGCGCGGCCGCGCTCAGCCCCGCGTGGCGCCACGAGCCCGCGGCCTGCTCGCCCGCTAGCACCTGCGGGGCACCACACACGTCACTTAGCCCCAGCACACACCGCTGAAAACGCGGCGCGGCGCTGTGTGCACTGGGCCTTATGCGCTCGAGAGCAGAGAGGCTACTTCAGAAAGTAGCTTCGGGGTCGAACGTAAGATGTAGCGTAGTAACTTCTACGTAAAATTAAATATCCACGAATACTCCTCGTCCGATAAGGACTAAAACCACCCACCGTCTCTAGTCCTCTGATACTGGAGTTTTCTCCCGGTGTAATTTAAACTGAATCAAAGTGTCACATACTGAATTTGAATTCAATTTCGAGTTTCGGTAATCTAATTACCGAAATATGTTTCATAATCTTTCAACTGGTAAAAAAAACCAATGAACGACACCTACCCACCCTACAACACCAAAAATAAAGGCATAAAAATCTTTTGACTTTCTGACAAAACTACGTGTGAAAGCAAGAGAATTGGAAGCAACTAAAGAACACCTTTATACCTCGAAGGCACACTATTAGATAAAACACTGAACAAACAACAAACACACCTGCTGCAACCTCTGCCAGGCCAACAGCTTCACCAATCTGTCGTCCAACTTCTTAAGCTGCTCGTCCACCACGGCCAGCAGTTCCTCCACATTGCCATCCGGTTTCAGCTCCAGCCGCTCACTCTTGCCTCTCTTGTTCGGACTTCTGTCCTCGCAATGAGACACTTTGCGTCTCTTCACGGAAGCTGTGAAGTACTCGAAGTCCGAGTCGGATAAATCGCTAGACGAGTCTGAGCGCTGCTCCGGCTGAGGAATAACAATAAGAAAATATTTAAGATATATCAAAAAATTGAATCATAGTATTGTCTAAAGTTTTCATACAAAGTATATTCATAATCACCCATACCACATGAACAGCGTGTTCCGAGCTAATAGCATCCAAGTCCTCTGCAGCATCCTCCTCCGTAGCAGGCTGGAGCTTGTCCCCCTCACACTGGTCCTTGTGTCTCTGAAAATCTTCCCCGTGCTCCAGATGTTCCCTTCTGTACTGCGGACAGTCCAGGTTCAAACAGATCTTGTGCTTTTGAGGAAGCTCCTCATCCTCTGAAGAGTCGTAGCAACCCATTCGTTTAAGGTTTTTTAGAACTGAAATATAAGTGTATATTTTTTGCATTAATTTTGAGTGATTCTGTGTGTTTCTTTACTAAACAGTGCCATTCAACTAGCCGCCTGAATAATATTCAGCCATTGGATCAAACCCATTGGTAAACCACTTGAATCAATGATATTTGATCACATGCCTAGCATACTTCCGCACTAACCTTCTAACCTAATCTATCTATATTGGATTGCATTGCTTCTCTCAATAAACCTATCACTTTCTGTTTTATATCTGGATCTACTCTATCGTACAAATAACCTAAGCAGCTTAGGCTGCTAGTGTATTAATGAATAATAATAATAATAATTGCCAGCCAGTTTATTGAATGGCTGATTAAGCTCGTTGGCTTCAACGACTGTATCTTCACATACTCGGTACTGACCTGTGTTACATCGCACGTACTCCCTGCGACTGGGTATGAGTGGCGGGGGGTGCCGGTAGTGATAACGTACCATGTCCGGCACTACCACTCGACCGCGGACACCCACTGGCACTTTGATTCTGGAAGTTAGAGCAGTCAGCATGCTTACTATTGTTCCCTGCATCGCGCAATAAACAATCACGTAGCCAGGTCAGAGGTTTTTCCCCTTGTGTCAGAGCGACATATAAAGAATATTAATTTAGTGTAGTACAAAAGTAGGGTAGCCCACTGACCGAAACGCTGGCTTGGCCGTCCTGGCTCTGCGTATGAAATCAATCTTTATAGCGTGCTGGTCCACCGGTCCTGAGAATTTGTCCCACAACGCCACACGCTCCGTCGCCGACACTGAGTTCACTAGCTTCCAGTCCTGAACACAAGTAAAACTCAATAAAAAAATAAATAATGTTATAAAGCTTTTATTTCCAATCTTTTTCTAAATTGTGTTCTTAAATATAATCGCATTATCACATATCATAAGTAAAATATGTATAAGAAAAAATACTTACAATATACTGCTCAACATGATTTGGACACATCCAACGGCCAGTGGGTAGCGCTGTCAGCGGGGGATCCAGACAATCCTATAACCAAAAAATCATTACGTACATTCGACAAAGTAGATTCGGTCGCACCTTCACATACAACTTTATATGAAAAAGTGCAACCGTATCTTCTTTGTCGACTGTACGTCTCGTAGAAATTAAAAGCAGCACAAGAGATCCGGTTCTTAGCATTCCATGGATTCACCGTGCGGTCGCCGGGTCCATGGCGTGGTACAGAGAGGAACAATGTGACGGCGCCTGGGACTTGCGACCCAGGTGTAGGTTTAGGGTGGCCACCTTGTGATGCATCAGCGCTCACCTCCACCGTCAGTCGTGTTCCCCCCTCTACGCATCCAAATTTGGTAAGATCCTATCAACGCCGTTTTAGATATTCGTTTGAGTAAAGAGCTTACTGAAGCTCTTGGCAATCCGAGGTCTTTAAATAAGTTATACAGGGATTTAGCTGGAATTCCCCTTGCTCCTACTTCCACGGCGTAGAGTTCAACCACATAGCCATTTTTGGTTAACTCGTTGGTCAGGTCAAAGTATTTGTTTATTTTTATAGCGTGGTCTTTAGGTATGTTAGTTTCCCACGGTACTGTGAGTTCTACTAGTACTGCACGCTTTTGCTGTTTTGAAAATAGGAATATATCGGGTCTGGATGACGAGGCACAAACATCCTCCGGTATTTTATAGTGTTTCTCATACGAATCTGCGAGCAATGTCCAATCAGCGGCTGCTATCAAAATTGAGTACGGCTTTTGTTTTGTCTTTTTTGAGCAGCCTTCCTTTACAAACGCGACGTCATTTCTTTGGTTTGTGGTTAAACCCTTTTTCGCTCTAGCTACCGCCAAACTTACCGCCTCACGTACGATTTCTAATACCTTATCATGTCGGCGCGAGTAATGACCCCGGTCTAATAGCGTCCTACAACCCACCAGTAGGTGCCTAGCAGTACCAATTGCTTCACCACATGAGTTACATGTTTTATCTGTGGCTTTTCCCTATCTGACAAGATTGCTTTGGTCGGGGAGGGTCAACTGGAATGCATTGAGATAGAATTTAAGGAGAGCCGGTGACCAGTCGTATATTAAGGTACGCCATTTTAAGGCTATGGGAATACAAAATTCACCTAGTGTTAACCATTCGTTTTTTATTTCTAGGTTCATTGCGTGCACTTTGTAGGTATTATTTTCATCTACTTGAAGAAAAGATTTTGTTATGTCTTTGTCTGACTGCCTCCTAGTATTACCCAAACCTACCCTACCAGTCTGCGACCCTATCATGATTTTTTTATGGAATTGGAGGCGCGACTCGAGCTCTTTAGTACTTTGGTCTTTTGGAAGAGCTTGCACGATTTCGTCTTTTGATTTCGCTAGAACGTGCATTTTGGTAACTCTTAGATGTTTATAGAGTTCCGATGGTTTCTTGAACGTCATTCCAAAGTTATTTGAGGCTCTATATAATGTCGATGGGTCTGCCGACTGAGCTAGCCCCAGCCACGACTTCAATGTCTTCGTAACATTCGCATCTAGTTTTTTTGAGAAGGCTCTGGCTTATATCATAAACAAGAAACGGCCAGTTAAGACGCGAGGTTAAATAGTTGTCGTAAATCCACGCTTTTTTAACATTACTTAGTGGCTGTTGATCTACCTTTTGTATATCGATAATGAAGTTATTAATTACTTCTTCTAAAGCTGGAGTGCAACCTCTGTTATCTATTTTTATTCCGAGAAATTTAAAAGGCACGGTTTCGGATATAGTCGAAACGTTTTCCCCGCCTATACTAAGCCCTGGATCATATGAGGTATATCTGGTACCCCGCCTACCCAGACATAGACAGTAGCATTTGCTAGGTTTTGTTTTCATTCCATCTGTCCATGTACAGAATTCATCCACTTTTCGCAACAGGTCTTGGCACTGCTTTGGGCTGCGAGTAAGTATTGCGAGATCATCTGCAAATGCGAGGATGGATTCCGTGTATTTACCGTTTAGTTTAAACCGATAGCCCCACTTTCTTTTTGTGGAATGTTTTTTAACGAAATGACTAGAAATAGGATGTAAAAAAAATAATTTCCAATGAGTCCACTGGATAGTCAACAGCATATGGGCAGACCACTTCTTTATCTGTGACATTATATTCCACGATATTCCTCTAAAAATAAGGTGGGTAGTTTAATGACCAAAGGTGGTTAAGCGATACAAATTACTGGAATACCATTAGGACTGGCTTCCCAAAATCATTTAATGAGAATTTTTACTGTCGTGATATGACTCTGTCGTACATTAATATGGACTGTCTCTGCTTGACTCACAAGTGGCAAATATATTCATGAAAACATTTTACATATAGAATTTCAAGTCATAAGTACCTGGTGGAATAATAAAGGACAGTAATCACACTGCAGCAGTGGTGCAAGCTTGCACGTCCCCTGGCACACGTGACACGATTTCGCTGGTAGTGGCACACAGCCTGAAGCATCCACCGTCACCAGTGAACCATTGCCATTCTTTCCATTATCTGGATAAAAATAAGTACATTGATGTTTTATTTGTGACAAAAATGCATGAGAAAATTTCAAAAATTTAAAAAAAACTCAATTCAAAATCAGATTCTGCAATAAGACATATTATGTTTTTTGACTTCCCTTACTTTGAACTTTCAAATTCAGTTTTTTTTCTTTTTTTTTTTGAACTCGCAAACCCTGGCTCCATACCATTTTGTTTTTTATTTTGCTTATAAAGACTTCTCCAACACAAGAGATAACACTCACATACCATCAGCTTAGGAAATGATGAACCGTAAAAAGCAGATAAATCTGCATAAAGTAAAGCCAACAAGACTAGAGAAGAAAGGCAGAAAAAGCGACCATTACTGAGTTACGTTGCGATAAGTCGTTGCGTGTTTCGTAGTACAGGAAAGCAGTCAGCACAGCGGTTCTAAACTGTCAGATCCGAGAATGCACTTGAAGTGACAAATGTTTGGAACCGCTGAAATTTTCTTTACCTTTTTTCCGTTCAGGGGCAAAATGTCCAATTCTCAAAATGTCCAACGGTGTCAAAATGTCCAAATCCCAAAATGTCCAATTCTCAAAATGTCCAATTCCCAGAATGTTCAATTCTCAATATGTACAAATTCCCAGAATGTCCAACCTTTGAGAATGTGGCAAATTTGTTCAATAACACATCACAGCGCTTTATTAATACAAAATACTGATAGAATCAAAATATGTTTTATACCACCTAATCATCATCCTCGGCGATATCTGCCTTTTCATGTCCCCGCTTGCAATACCAATTATCGCCAAAATTCGTTCATTTGCCGAGCTAGCGCAGAGTTTAATTCATTGCTCCTTAATGACCAGTCACTTGACGTGTTTAATACCAGGCCAATCACGATCAGGCGGTTGATGGCCGACCTGTATTTTAACAGCCAGCCTGGTTCTTAAAATGTTGCCAGTATTATATTATATTAACTTTGTTTTATATGCATGCCTTATTAAATACCTATAGTTTATATAATTTATAGTGATGACCCTATTTTATCTTGTTTATATGGTTGTTAACCTAACTAAGCGTTAAGTAGAAACCCATGTGTGAAAACAATTAAATGGCTTTTAGTAGTTACGTTTAGATGTAATTTTTAGTTTAAATAAGCTGTATGTTTTCCTATGTAAAAAAAAAAAAAAAAAAAAAAAAAAAAATAAGTAACACATTACACCAGAGAAGACCACAATATACCCAACATCACTATTTTTGTCATAATGTCATATAAAAATATACAATAATCAAAAAAATCTAGTGAGCGAATTGGGACGCAGGTTGAGGGATAAAACCGGTGACTCTCGCTCCGCCTCGTACCTGGGGCAAAGGTTGTCCGTTGCTATCCAGCGGGGTAATGCCGCTAGCGTCATGGGCACCTTTGCCCCTGGTACGGTGAGGAGCGGGTTAATTGATTAACTTTGACAATGTATTTGCATTTAGCGTTTAAGATGACAATAATCAACATCATAATTTTTATAATAGGCTATTTGACAAATTTTTTTTTTTTACTTTCCAAAAATGACCACTCTCTTATAATATAATGAACTGTAAAAGTTAAATTTTCGTACGACAAATAGTTTTCAAGATATTTGATTTTGAAAAATTCAATTTGTCGCGCCGCCCGAAAACGCTCCATACAAAATCGTACGAAATTGTGTCGTCACGCTTCTGTAGCGCGTAGTGCAAATGTATGGAGTGCAAGAGAATATCGCATTTATCTCAGTCTACGTTGCGTTTACACGTATACAGTTTATAATAAAAGTTATTTAAAATTTATTGAGGAATCTAAAAAGTTATATATTTGAATTGAATTTTATTGTTTATATTTTGACTTTTTTTGGGAATTTCAACTAATGAAAAGTCATAGTTTCAGTTTAGATATGCAATATTTTATTTTGCAAGACATAGTTTTTCAGAACAAGCTATCATATTAAACAATATTGGGAAGAATCGACGACTTAGTCAAATACCCTATTTAGAAATATTAATTATATACAATCATAAATAATTTTGTCATAATGTGATATAAAAATATACAGTAATCAACATCATAATTTTTATAATTTATCACATGATGCGTTTAGTTTACGCATAATATTTACATTTTTCGTTTTGGTTCTAAATAACTAATAAAATTAATATCCGTGGTTCAATAACCCTAGTACCTATTTGAAAACAGATTTTAAAAACTCACAGTAACAAAGTATTTTTTTTTTTATGCGGGACACGTCAATTTGACTTCACCTCGCCTGATGTTAAGCCAAAGGCAAAGTCTCGGAAAGAGGGACACCATCGTAAACATTTACCATGTTAACAGTGGTGGCACTCAGCTTGACGGCCTCATTAGATGCCTTTTCACGCCCCGCTTAAAGGATCCGGGACTGTAGGAAGGAAATACTAGAAAACTTGGGAACAAAATAGCTTGATAGATGGTGTTGTTAGCGTTACACGATGTGTTTTTGGTTGCTATGGCAAATGGGAACATTCCAATAACAATGTTGGGTATAATAATTATATTATAATATTGATTTTATAATTCTCTATCCTATCGATAATTTTTGTTTCAATTTATAATATTGATATTTATGATGTTGATTATTGTATATTTTTATATCACATTATGAAAAAAAATATTTATAATTGTATATAATTAATATTTCATAATTATAAAAATTATGATGTTAATTATTGTATATTTTTATATGACATTATGACAAAAATAGTGATTTTGGGTATATTGTGGTCCTCTCTGGTCTAATGTGTTACTTATAAATAAAACATATTTTGATTCTATCAGTATTTTGTATTAATAAAGCGCTGTGATGTGTTATTGAACAAATTTACCACATTCTCAAAGATTGGACATTCTGGGAATTGGACATTTGGAGAATTGGACATTCTGGGAATTGGACATTTTGAGAATTGGACATTTTGGGATTTGGACATTTTGACACCGTTGGACATATTGAGAATTGGACATTTTGCCCCTGAACGCTTTTTTCTCTCGCTTTCCTTTACATACCTTTGTCAGTGCCAGGGAACAGACATGGTACCCGCATCTCCCGTGGCAGTTCAAACTGCCTCGGATTCATGATCCTAGCTGCCTTCACGAGGATCTCCATGGGAGTCAGATCCTTCTCTTTCTCTTTTTCTTTTTCTTCAACTTCCTTCTTAATCTCATCATCTTCATTTTTCTTTTTGGCCGAGTTTGATCTATTGTTGCGCAGTGATCTGTAGAACATTTGATTTATCTTAAAAAACTACTCTTGGGGCTGGTCCCTTCTGCATTGGGGTCATTGGTTAGGGTCATAGACACAAATCAGTTTGATGATGGATTCTAAAACAAGTGAAGCAACTGCCAGCTGACCTTCACAGCAATATTGAAATTCTGCAGCTAGACTTTTGAGGGCTCAAACATAGATTAAAATTATTCTTTTTTAAGCTCTAACCTATTTATTTTATCTAAAAATGTATCAATTTTTTTTATCCCTTTTTTTCCTCTTACTCTTAAAGAGGGCTTTATACCCCATTTTTTTTTCAATGTCCTTTCCCAACCCCAGTCCACCTCTAGCAAATTACATCAAGAACAGTACAGTAGTTTGGTTTGAGACAGACAGGGAGGCAGTTACTTTTACATTTACAATATTAGGATGGATCACCAACAGGAAGTAGCCTATTTAGGTATGGTGGTTTGCAATACTACAATGAATTTACCTCAGGTACAGTACAGAAGACTTCATTAAATTCAGAATACTTCACCATTACCTAGTCTTTCTCTCAGTGTCAGATTTGCTGTCAGCGGGTGACACTGCCCGGCTGCTACGGGAACTGGGCGGTTTATTGTCGTCTGAACCGAGACACTCCTTGCACAGCCACAAACCCGCTGGTATGTCATTCTCATCCAGAGGTGGATCACTTGAAAATAGAATTCTTCTTGAAAGAAAATTTGCAATATGGGAACATAACAAATTGGACCACTTTTAGACCGCTTAGTGCTTGTCTGCCACCTAAGTGGTATAAAAAAAAATGCTTTACAAAAGGCAACAGTGATAAATACAGCCACTGTCAATGTAAAAAACTTGAGGAGGTCTACTCTACTGTACAAACACCTTTAGGGTCTAAATCAACCTCCCATGTAAGCATCCTGTCAGTGCATTTGCTTACATACGAGGTGCTGTCACAGTGAGAGATCTGACTTCTCATCTTATTATATATAGAAATAGTAGTGGCAATGCCGCCAGTGTGATGACACATTTGGCCCGGATATGGTGAGAGGCAGGTTAATATTAGACATTCCTTTATGACTATGTAATTTTGACTTAGTTTACGTATATATGATTGGTATATAATTGTTCAAATATGAATATTAATTCTTATATCTCTTTGATTCTTATTAGTTTTAGATTTTACTGATTGTTTCTGAATGTTTTTAATGCAAGTTAATTTAAGTCTAAATTAAGTGTAGGTACTCAAACTTTTTTATAAGAATCGTCATATTCCAATTTGATTATCCAATCTGTCACAATGTTCAGTATATGAATCATATGTATGTCTATTACAGACCCATTACTTTGCATAACCATTTCAGTCTCTAGACATTCCCTCTTTATTGTATAATGTTCACACCTATTTCCCTCTGGGATAAGCAGAGACAGCAGCCCTTTACTGTCATTAAACCTTTCATGCATTTTGATTTTTAATCAATGTAGTATAATCTATGTAATACCTAATTACTTAGAAACTGCTTTTGGAAGCACTCAGAAGCTAGTATGAAATAAGCTGTGTACACCTAATCTTACCTATTCATTTTACCTTTAGCCATTTAAATTAGAAACATTCTTTGAAACATCCATCATATTACTTACTAGCACCCGAGATGGAAGCTAGCAGGGCAGCGATCACAGCATATTAGATCACCGCCTTCCCCACACGCATCGCAAGAGTCATGATTGTGACCCTTACCAGGCCTTTTGTAATAAGGATGTTGAGGCTTCTTCGGCTTCTGAGAATTGCCATCGTCGTCCGGTGGCTTTATAAGCGCTTGTATGAGCTAAAATACATCATAAACCTCGTAAGTAAACCCAACATCAAGGTTGCTTGTAACAAACTAAAATGGCGCCAGGTAACAAGATCAAGTAGGATTCAAACAATCCCTAAAACAATATAAAATAACAAACCGGCATAAGCCCGCCCGATGTATCGAGGTCATAGCCAACGTTAGACATTTTAATACTCCGAAAAATCTTCAGTTGTTATTTAAAATTAACAATAAAGGCAAAATGTTAAGGCTCATAGGATTGTCCACTTTGAGATGGCTTTTTAGCTACGCTAAAAGCACGTAATGTTTGTTATTGAAGTTGTATTTCAATAATGGCTCCGTTAACTGATGAAAAATTTGAAATCAATAGAATAATCAAGTAAATACATATGTTAAATTCAACAGAAGTAGAAATATACAAATTAAAACACCGACAAAATATCTACACCAAAAATGGCCGCAACATATTTTAATATACGGAAGTTTGGCATATTTGTAGCATACGCTACATTATTGAGTAGGTAAAATTCTATGTTGCTAAAAAGAGATAGCAGAGTTTTGATGTTAACATAACATCTATTATGGTAACTGAAACTCAGCTTATGCTTGAATTTTGTTTGACATTTTGACGTTAGGGAAGCATCACTTTTCATAAGTATTATTATTTACGATTACGGTATTTTGTTTCAAATCTGTAAAGTCTTTTACGGTGAAATTATTATTAAAAAAACCAAGAATTGAAAAATTATGTATGAAATGATACTACGATCTTCACTTTATTATTATTACTACTGACTACTGTGAAGTACTGCGCCGACAGGACACGAAAAAATTGTCCAATTTGTGCCTTCCTTAGGAATACAGTTAGGGCTTAGGGCATCTCTCGTATTAAAATACTCAAAGGAAATGTCCACGTAATAAAATGAAACATTGCAATAAACGATACACGGACACAACACAATGTCGTGTCGAGTCATCCTATTTCCTATTGTAAACTGGTGTTGCCATGTCGTCCAAGAAATAACCGGCTAATACCGGTTTATAAACAAACAAAATTGTAACAAAAAAAATTATGATGTCTTCTCCCTAGCTGTCAGCTGAGAAACTACCAGAAACTGAAGAAACTACTATATCTACTAAATAATGTAAAAATTCTAGAAAAACACTCCTACAAACAGTATATTAAATTACTTTTAAATTGAAAATCATTAAGTATTAGAATTCTATGTGTGTACAGTACATTATAAATGACAAAATAATTTGTTAATTATTTAGGTTGGATAAATGATAAAAACCGGTCTAATCTGATGTGAGTTTTGTGAGTCGAACTCGCAAATCGAGGGTTCCGTATAAAACTGAATGGGAGGACAAACTTGTTGCAATGGGAAAACTGTTGTACAAAATTCAAAAATCGTTTATTCTGCATAGACCATTAAATCGGCACTTACAAAACGGCAAGAAACTCGGCGGACATTTTTTTTTGTCTATTTACAAACTTTTACTTAGCCTAAAACGAATGGTCTAGATACAATGCTTAAATTACAAGTGTACATACGTCGTCATAGGCCATAGACGACGTATGTAATGTTAATGTTTGTAATTGGTGGGTAATGTTTTTCGAGACTATGTATGTATGTATGTATGTATGTCCATTTATTTGGCACAGCCTACAGTCTAAACGGCTTGACGGATTTGGACATGTGAGGTGTCATTTGATTCACCGTGAGAGTGACACCGGGTATGTTAAAATTTCGAGAAAATCAAAATGGTGGATTTTTGGTGCCAAAACGTATGTTGTCAAAAATATTTTTTACTCAAACTTATCAAGTAGGATGATCGGAGACTACAAAAAGATGTGCATGACATATCATAACTAAAAAGTATATAATAAAACGACTGCCACTGAAAAGATCGAAATAAGTTTGATAGCAGGCGGTGCCCTTTAATTTTCTTTCGGTTTATGATTGGCAAATGGGTACCGCCTGCTATCAAACTTATTTCGATTTTTTCAGTGGCAGTCGGGTTTTTTATTTATTATATCATTGTTCGACAGCAACGGTGCGTTAGATTTAGAACAGGATAATGCAATGAACTTTTTTTTTACTGTGGGGGGAAATCCTTCATGGGTGTTATACCGGACGACTCCTACCGACTAAAAACTCCCATGGTAACCTCCAGCAGCCTATGGTTGGGAGCCTCGGGTAAGCCCTTAGGAAGGATGTCCCAGGACTCCCATCAGACCTACGGCTACAATTGCGGCCTCGCCTGGGGGGTGGTGCCATGGACACCTACAAAGTCCACAAATGCTTACTGCTTTTATATTTCCCTTTTTTTATACCACTTAGGTGGCAAACAAGCACACGGCCCACCTGATGGAAAGTGGTAACCGCGGCTTATGGACGTATGCAACATCAGGGGCGTTACACTCGCGCTGCCTGCCCTGAAGAAACCTTCTAATGCCCTTCTTGAAGAACCCCATATTGTAGTCGCTTGGGAATACCACGGTAAGGAGTTCATTCCACAGCTTGAGCGTGCGTGCGATGAATTTTCTTTCATACCGCACGGTGCGCACCGTTTTCGGATGCAATGTGTGGGGATGAATTCCCTGTCTATGCGATGATAGAATATAGCTGTGGGCATCATGTCAAATAATTCATCTGAGCACAAACCATTGTATAGGCGGTAGAAAACACACAGCGAGGCAAAGTCCTTCCTGAAGTTGAGAGTTTCCACTGCGAGTATGGGACTGTCGACGAGCCTCAACGCACGCCAAATAAATACTTCCAGTTATTTTTGCTTACGGAACTGTGCCCAAATTCTTTTTATTGGAACAGACTATAAAATCACCCAATAAAACATAAAACTAAATATATTTAAAGATAATAAAATAGTGCACCACTGGCATCGGGTACAGGGACCAAGCTACCGATGCGCAGCGTATCATATTATATATATATTGACTCAACTGTCCAACCCAAGCGTCTTCAGGTATTGGTCGAAGCTCTTTGCTATTACTGTACAATGATCGCTGAGTCAAAATACCACATGTTGATAACCTCGTGGGCCAAGTCCAAGTACATAACTTATTTATCTTTTTCAGCGTTGTGATGATGAATGTGAATGTTGACACGTACCACGGGTGACCACGGTTTCTTGCTGGTACCTTCTCAGTAGAACCAACCTACCGAACCAGCAAAAAATCATTACAAATGATTTATTTTATTTATCATTCCTGACATTCCTGACATTAATGTAAAATTTTTACATAATATTGAATAACACACTTGTACTTTTCCACTGAGTTTATTTTAATTCTGAACCTAACCGGTTTCACCTTACGGCATTTTCAAAGATAAAATAAACTCGGTGGAAAAGTACAAGTGTATTATTCAATATATGTAGCAGATTCCACCAAGTATCATCAATCTCCAGTATAAACAGTTTAAAATTTTGACGTTCATCCTAAGACGAACGTCTCGTCTCAGAGCTTGTACGACTCGCGAGTCGCGATCATGAATACATAATATACCTACTTATAATAGTTTATGCTAATACCTATGGCTGAACATAGCTGTTCAACTTATTTATAAGACCATCACTGTATACCTATGTTTCACAATGTGGGGTATATGTACTGATGTATGTATATGCTAGTAGGTGCGTGTTGGGTTATTACGGTGCATGCCAGTTACGTCCCCACCGGAAGACCCTGTGTCTCCCGCACGTAACTGCACGGCTAGGAAGGTCAAATAAAAAGTTTCGTTATAAATTTTGACTGCACTGTTTAATCACTGAACCTAGTCTAACACGGTTACAAGGTTACTATCTCGCGAAGGGTTGAGGTGTGGACACAAGCGAACGGCCGAATGGTTAGGAGGTAACTAGCGCGGATTGCTGTTAGTCGCCCCGAAGTGCCGCGAATGGAATTTGCTGCGTAAGGGACGCCGTGCCTGTACAATGCACTTACTGTGTCCCTACACATAATAAAGTTAAATTCATAAATTTGAAAGATATTTGAATGTCTCATTTCAGTCGAGGATCTCCATCTTCGGTTGGTTCCCGTTGTGGTGCTGCAGCTGATTACTCCCATAGTGACCTTGTACGATATTGTGTTAAGGATGTTTCATAACATTTGTATTGCTTTGAAAGACAGAGAGGCTGACAAACAGACTGTCAGACAACGAAGTTATTAAATTCATTGTAGCTAAGGCATTTTTTACCGAACCCTAGAACTGAAATAAACCCCTTTTAGTTTGTAAATCGACGAATTTTCAGATATAGCTAATGCTATTATTTAAAGCAGTATTATTAATGAAATTATGTACATTAAATAAAATAATGAAAAGTTATTCGTTAGATTTGTCTAGAAGTAAAATAACATTACTTATGGCAATAACTACCAAACGGAAGCTGCCATTTCTATGACGTCATGGGCGGAGTTTAGTTGAAGATCGAATTCGGATTCGGTTGGCGGGCGCGGCCATCTTGGTGAATTAGTGACCTGGCGATTCGGTTTTAGTTAGTGAAAAATCATTTGTCATCCACAATGTCGGAAAGGGAAGATAATGTGTATAAAGCTAAGTTAGCCGAGCAGGCTGAGCGCTATGATGGTAAGTACATATTTTTGTGCTATCTTCTATATTTCAATGAAAATTCTACCGTATTTTCGCCGACAATTGAAAGACGATTTGGTGATAGTTGAAAAAAAAATCAAGATTCTATCATCAGATAACCATTGTTCATATAGATTCTTGCAGGGAAACGTAACATAATACATTCAATTAATTTCCTATATCGCCGTACTATCAAATCAATGGCATTCGTTAGGCTTGGTCAGCGATCGATGCGTCATCCACCGGTGGGATGTCCTTAGGAATTTTATGCTGTTTAGTGCATGAATAGCCTTGGTTTACCTGCTGAAGCCTTCACGGTGAAATTATAATTCATTTTTCAGTCTAGAAAAGCTATGTCATTCAGTGCAACAATCGATACTTGTGGATGTTCGGGTAAAGATAGTCTCCTATTTTCTCGTCCCGAGGAAGTAAAGCGTTCGATGTCATCGGAATCGGTCATGCATATCGTACCTTGGATATATCTATAAAGTAGATATGCTAGAATGTTCTGGGCTTAATAGGTGGATTACTTAAACGTCGCCTCTGATTTCACTTATTGTTCGCGATTTTGTTGCTCGGGGACATACCTGCGCTTAGTTCTATAAAACTACTTTTTATATCAATGCAGTATTGCAGTCTTTGTACTTAACTTCTATGTGTTAGTTTCTTTGAACCTCAATGCTTTCATTTACGTCTTTGCAAATTTATCAAGGTGTATGGTTCAATGACCTTTATTTGATTTATCATTGAAAAATACCATCTGGTATCTTATCACAGAGGCCAATGATTTCTATAGGGTTATGTGACCTAATTAGTAAAGATTTCTACTTGATATAGGTTAATGAATCTATAATAGTAAGGACACTTCATTCTTCATGTCACATTGTAATGATTATTGAAAAATGACATTAGTTGTCATCAATGGGACCAATCTTCCATGCTTAGATTGTCAAAGCACCTGTAAGACCTGGAGACTTTTCCAGGGATGGTTTATACCTGGTTATTACATAAACAGACCTATTTACATCAATAATTGTTAAGGTTATAAGGCCACACCCTTTTTAAGTAATAACATGTAAAAGAACTTCAATTTGATAAGATCAGGTGAAACATGAAATGTTATCTTAGCATTAACATCTCATACAACTCTTGGTTGTTTTAGAGCTCCCTATTTATCACCATGCTTTAGATGTGTAATATAATACAAAATGTGTTTAGAAACTAGGTACATTTAGCATTTCATAGAATTATTTCTAAGTAAAACTAAGGAGCCCGGTGTAAGCAGTAATACAAATTAATATTCATGCTTTTCACTTTCTTAACATAGCAAACAATCATGGGATTATCCACTCTCACAACTTAGCTATAGCTAAAACTATATCTTGCAAAGTTGAGCATAGAATGTGTTCTATGTATCTAATCTTTGTATGTTAGCTGAACAATGCTTAGCTGCAAAAAAATATAGTGTAAGAGTAATTAACACTATTCATATGCATATTGAAGAGGAGAGCCAATTAAAGTAACAATTTCACCGAGATTTTATGAAGTTGCAACAACAAGCTTGGGTTAATTACTACTTTCTAATACAGAACAGCTCTGTTTTGAGATAATAAACTCTCAGTACTGTTAAATGTATCATTTTTCTTTTAGTTAACATACTTCTCTATTCATATTGAGCTAAACAGTCTCAATTGTTGTAATATTACTGCTTATATGAAGTTGATTATCTTAAATAGCATGTTTGATATAATTGCCATATCAAGATTATAGTGATAACACACATAAACCAATTCCCTTGGCATAATGTGTACAAACCTATTAATGTATTTTTTATATGGGTAAGTAGAGGTGTGTGTAAGCCATAATTTGTCAACCACACTTTTTGACCACTTTATTAGCTTCAGGAGCCTATTTACATCAAGTGGGCATGTTTTCTAAACATGTTCTGCTATTAGTAATTTTCAGAGAAGTACAATACTGCCCGACTAGGAAATCGGGCCTAAGGTCTGACAGTCGCATATTATATATTTTATCCACGCGACCAACGAGGAAATCTGAAGGAAATAATGTAAGCAAAGGACCAAACCTCTGCATTTGGCTATCGAATTAATAAAAAATTCGTACCTAATCGTAAAAAAGGTATGCAGGGCTCTACAAACACCTTCAACACCCAAATCAACCCGACCTTCTGTCAGAGCACCTGCTATACAAAGGGTTAAGCTGATGAAGGTGAAACCTACTCTCTCCGACTTGATAGGCCAGATGGCAGTCGCGTATCGTAAAACTCAACAGAACTGAGGACCTAACCAGTGGAGTTATTTCCCATCTCCCTCCACCTTTTACGGGCGATATTGAACCGTAACTTAACTCCCAACTACCCGTAACCAATACCAATTGGTGGTGGAAAAACCAACCCATTGGTCTCATTTGCCAAACGAACACCTTGGACTTAACATAGAGCATGTTAAGTCAAATCATTGGTCTATAATATTCCCCTTACGAGAAACGCAAAATATGTCTGATCATTATTTTTCTATTCACACCATTTAACAGTTTATATTGTGACCCCCTAATCGTCAATCTAAATGTCCAAATATGTAAAACCTATAAATAATCCTATCAACATTGTCATATTTTTAAACCTACACAGGTACTAAATGCAAATTATCCAACATACCTATCACGTCATTGCGCAAATTCGTTGTGGCGTTTAAACGAAACGAATTAAAAGTATATTGTCCCAAATAGGGGTGCCAAATGCTCGGGGTTCAGATGGCGCGGCCAAAATCTTAAGATGGCGTCTGCCCAGTCACAAACATATCCCTAAATAATTTCATAACATGAGCCCTCCTTTTTCGTTTTACGATCACTCACTGCCGCTCGCATTATGCAGTAGAGCCTAGAATTATCTTGTGTAGTTTTTACATGTCTGACCCCCAAAAGAATTCTCGGTATAATTTTATTTTGGGATCCTGATTTCTATATCTTATTTAGAGGTGCGTTCTAGAATATGTCGCTCGTAACTCCGCTGTTACGGGTTTCACTACCTGTTACTCCCCTGACACTGAATAAGTCAATAGATGCGAAGGATCTTTATCTACCTTGTTGGTTTTACGTACCAACAAAAATACCCCGAATAGACCTTATGGTAATTAGTATGCGATCATAAGGGCATAGGTTCGATTCCTGGGTTGGGTAAAGCGTTATTGAGTTTCCTTGTTAAGAAATTCTCAATAGCGCACCTCGTAGTCTCGAAACATGTGCCTACGGTGACGGCAATAGGCTCGTTACCCTATTACGTGGAGCGAAAATTTATTCGCAAAATGTGCGTGTTATACTTTCAGGGATACACATGTATGGTGATATAAAAATATGGATTCTCCATACATCTACCACAATATAATTCCAGGAAGATAATTAAAACGTCCAAAAATTATGTATATGATGAACATTAGTTTGGCTCACAAATCCCTCAGTGCGACGCCCACAACTCGGCCCCCCTCGCCCCCCACTTGCGGCGACTAAGTCCTCATCGATAAAAGAGTACATTTTATCTAACTTGTCCAACTACATTCCGAGATAGCGAAAACTTTTGATATAGAATGGATACTTAAGTATTTAGCTTCACTGTTCAGTTGCCAGGCACTTGTATAATGGCTGTAACTTGTGAATGAGACATACCTAGCTACACATGCTCATATATTATCGATCCTGCTGTGACTAACCTTTGCCGATGGATATTTTAGCAGACTTAACCATTCTTCGAGGACGGGCGAAAGAGTGCTGTAATGCTTTGACCTTTTGCAGTTTTTATGTCTCTTTTATAACTTGCTTACGTAGTGCTGAGTTATGTACACTCGTATATTTTAATAGCGTTTAACCATAAAATCTTCAATTAAAATATGAGTTGGCAGGTAGGTATGACAGGAACGGGACATACCCAAAACGTCTACAGAGATTTTTGTATTACTAGGAGTTGCGGGCCTGGGACACCACCCGCGTTAAATATTGATCCAGTTCCCGCAATCCACAAGAACCTATTCCCGGCGTAAAACCCCTAAGTGCTGTTCCAAATGAGCATTTTTTCGGGATGTTACTGAGAACTTAACTTAACTTAACTTGTTAACACAGAATACCCCAATGATACTACCAGACCTAGCAATTGAACTCAGAAGTTCCATGACTAATATGAGACTGACTTCGGTTTGATACGTTAAAGTTGCTCGCTAAAGGCATTTAGTGAGGGAAATTTAATTATACATAGATTTGTTTTGCTACTGATGTCTTGTAGATGACTAATGTCAAATCCAATATAAATATCTGTTTCCCGGACTTTCCCGCGTAGAATATTAAATTCTCGTTATAAAACTTTGCTATGTCTAAATCCCGGTCATGGCGGTCATACTCTGCAAAATTTCAGTCAAATCCATCAATATAGCTGTTTTCCATTGGCTCATTTATAATAATACTCGTTCTGCTCATGTCTCGATAGATAGCCAAGTTATCACATAAAAGTATTACCATGTACATTAAATGATGATTAAGTTATCGATCTAAAAGTTTATTATAAAAAGATAAAGCTTATATGAATATGTCATCAAGACTGAATCGGCCGGCGAATTACCTCGTTAGTTGTGAGATAAGACTACACGCGCGGCTTTAGATGTCATCCTCAAATGATGCAAATAATTCTAGAATCAATTATTTCTAACGCCTCTTTTCTTTGCCGCGCCTTGGTATTATTTACCAGCACACAATACGGTCCCGGGTAAAAGCATCTGATGAGGTCGTCAAGGGCATCAATACACCTAGTATTTATTGTTAGTGCCTGTAAGAAAGCCTCAGGAAAGAGGTTCACCACTTTCCTGAGACTCCCCTTCAGCTTACAATCCAATGAGGAGAAATCATATTGACGTGTCCTATAAAAATAAGTAGTATAATACTGCTTTTTTGCGGTATGCTACATTTAGTTCCCATTCTCCTCTTTATTGCTGGCAATGTGCAAATGACACACAGCCACCCATCCACACCCATTGAGCTGCTCGTGATCGAAAAAAGATTTGTTAGGGGACTCGCTTTTTCCTTCTGGGTGTAGACCTGAGTTTGCAATTAAAACTGCTTGCGAGTCTGAGATGAGACTCAATATAACTAACACAGTAAAAAAGTTATGAAGGAAAATACGGTTTTACATAAAATCACTTTATTTCATTTCACCCAAAAACTAATCAGTTACGGCTGTTAGTCATGTTGATTTTATTTTGTATAGTTTTAGGATTATCCGTTCATAATTACAGCTACCTACTTCGTACTACAATATTGTTATGTTGTATAAGTTTTTGGTTGCCTACTAGGCGTGGTTTTGAGGTTTAGGGAATACTAAGAAGAACTTTACTGAACCGGGAATGAAACGTACGGTCAGCACAAGTCAGTTCCATGCTGCACCTTCCCGGATAAGTCGTAGAAGTTTACCGAGGGATATTCAGGGTCTAATGGTGTAGAATCTTTGTGGGATAGCCTCCTTCCACTACTATCTACTAACCTTGCTTGTAAAAGAAGCTTACTGACTCTAGGTGTCTGGCCCTTCACGGCATTAGACTCGCCCTATTCCTTCTACCACTTACGAACAGATTCCTTTTTTTTTTTCCCTAAACTAACAACAGGTTCTTAAGAAATCTATCTAAATCGTTAAGTTTCCTACACAATCAGACAGTTGCAGAACATGACATCCTAACATGTGCTCGTAATTTAATTACAGAGATGGTGGAGGCGATGAAGAACGTAGCCTCACGCAATGTCTCCGACAATGAACTAACAGTCGAGGAGAGGAACCTCCTGTCGGTCGCCTACAAAAACGTGATAGGCGCACGCCGCGCATCATGGCGGATCATATCCTCCATCGAACAGAAGGAAGAAACCAAAGTAAGTGGACTTTTATGTTCTCGGTACTTTAGCACGTGAGACGATTCACAAGGAACTTCGGCGCTTCCATAGAGCGGCGATATTACTCGAGGCTATGACTGAAGAATAAGTAATATATTTCACAAGTTTCGACTTAGTCGATTGCTTTTCAGAGATCAAGGTGAATTGTTCAAGCCATCGAAATACTTGGGGAAAAGAACAAAATGTAACAAGTGTTGTAGATTAACGTAACTCAAGAATATCGGGACTTACATGAAAGGTGTATTACTATTTACTGTGTATCTAGAACGTAGTAACTGTATTGTATTTATGTAAATACAATTATGTAGATCTAATTTTAAGCAATGAACAGTCGTAGATTCTACCGTAATTCCATGTGGAAATTTTGATGACTTCGATTATATTCTTCACAAATACATTACTTGTAGAATACTCATTATGATTACAAAAATGTAAAAATTATAATAAAACGAAACTTTAGCTAATGAAATGAAAATTCTGCTAGTATACAATGCATAGTCGCTACCAAAATAATGCAATAAGTTATCTCTTATCACTAGTATCACCACTACAGTAATCCTCTATAAAGACGGAGTTGTGTAAAAATAACTGTGACAACCTAGATTTTATCGATGTAGGTATAAAATATGATTGAAGACGGAGAACCCTAACTGGATTAGTATCGGTCTATACAAATGCTGTTTGATTGACATAATTGCTGCTGAATCGCGAAAATTCTTACTAGACGGCGGGAGCGGAGAACCTTGCTTATGACAGGCGATCGATACTTTACCCTTAAGTGATTCAATATAGGGAAAGTTGTTTGCTTTTTGCCTAATATTATTTATAGTGATGGATGGTTTTAATAATCCAATCTAGATAGCTTTCAGAGCGTGACCACCTTCGGTAATCTGTTATCTTATTCTAAAATATTAAGCATCTATAACGGTCTTTTAATGCGACCGTTTATTTATAACGGAGGTATCAAATGCGGTAACAACGGTATTATTTAATTTTTCTGCAATTATTGACAAGAAATTTTTATAATATAGCACATCGGCTCGTGTACAAATCGAAGTAGCGGCCCGACGACGAACCACAAAAGAAAAAGTTATCAGGCGATGATGGGGTTTCTATAAGTACTATTTCTCTGGACAGTTTTATGTCCACTTTCCAAACATTATAGTGATTAGTTGAAGTGAGCGTATAATTAACACAATCGTTGTACCGTTTCAATACATTTTCAAGTTTAAGTACATCCAATACAATTCTAACTGAAGGTGGAATTACCTCATAATATCGACTATATTGAGATGGAGTCAAATCATTTCTTTACCTTTCAACATCTCCATTTCACACAATCCTTGAAATAATATCGGCTGTAAGATCATTAATAGTACAAAAAAATAACTGTATAAAAATATCTTCACACAATCGTTACGTCGTTACGTAGTATAAAATAAGACAAATTTAGGCGTCTGTATCTCAGCTATCTTCTAAACTACATAATGTATTTTAAAACTGTTTTCACTCTCATTTAGATATAGTTCTGCGGAAGGTTTGTATGCATAATCCATTCGAATTGCACCCATGCGAAGCCAGTCGCTAGTTTATTCACAAATCAATGTTCACAAACACGTAGGATTTTTTAAATTGTCAGTTCCGCGGCTGATGACGTAATCACTATGACTTGCCTACTTAAAAGTTCAGTGACCATGATAACTGTAACGCTCCTTTCTAGTGCGCAGTTGAACCAAATTATCCTGCACTACGGTAATGAGGTAATAGGATGGGTCGACTCAAGTCTGTAAGTTAATGCTCACCATGCGTTTGTGACTCACTGTCTGCAACCTTCGCGTTCGCGGGCTAAGTAGCATGTACACCTTTCAGCACTAGTGGAAATAATTGCGATCAAGCTAAACTGGGTTCTCACGTTTTACTCTATGAAATTGACCGCAGTTCCCAGCGTTAGTGACCGAGGGGTTGTGAGTTCGAATCATAAACAGAATACTGCTGTTTAACACAAGGAATTTACTTTCAAAAGGGGTTTTAGAAAACAAAACTATACCCTGTACATACAAATATGTTCAGGCATTTCAAAATTATGGTGGAATGAACTCGCACACATGAATGAACCCTAAAATATTACTATTTTTGGACTGTCGTGCAATTAACAAGTCGTCGCCAATAAGCAAGCTTGTAATTCCCCAAGGGTTCGGTAGAGGTATATTAACACATTTTCATCTGCTATCATTTTCAATAAATAAAATAAATATTGTCACCAATGAAGTCCCAACCAAGTGATAAAAAATGAACTAAAGTCGTTACCGATTGATTCAGAAACAAATCCAAGGTTGTTGAGTACGTGCGTACAGCTAGCAAAAAAGGTCACAAATAATTGACGCCTTGTCTAGGAACAGTGGAGCAGACAGCCCTGGCTGTGTGACTCATAGTCCTCGTTACAACGCATATTTTGGCGTCACTACAGTTCTCTGTTGTGTTCATGATCGTTAATAAAAAAGTACAAAGGAACATTTTGATGTAGACTCCTATACGTACTGAAACCTGAAATGGTTGTTCTATAACTTGCTTGGAACAACAGCTTTCGTAGTATAAAACGCAGGCACTGTCCTTATGTACGCTTCGATATTCCAAACAATTTGAATACTAGCTTTTTCCCGCTGCTCCCGCCCGCGTGGATGTCGGTTATCGCGACCAAACATAGCCTATGTCCTTTCTTATGGTCTAATCTACCCCTATACCAAATTTCATCAAAATCGGTTGTGTGGTTTAGGCGTGAAAGCGTAACATACAGACAGACAGAGTTACTTTCGCATTTATAATATTAGTATGGATTTTGTTGTGGCCCACACTGTTGTCGTTGCATTAAAGGTTTATTTATATGCATAACGATTAACCGAAAAATAACATATAACAAAGAAATTGGAATTATAACCTCGGTTATTATTCCCGTTCCGTTAAACCACAAATCAAATCCGTCTCAGAATTACGAGAAACCTAAATACCGCGCATGCTTCAAATAGTAAGAAAATCGAGTGCGTGAGTTTTCTTGGCCTTTATAATGCTCACCGTCAACAATACGGCATATTTGTGAAACCTAATACTATATTAAAGAAATCATTTCTTAGTAGATACCTAGTACTTCCGTAACGGAATAATTTCAACGGTCTCGCTATTACGTCATACATAGTTCCATTGAAGAAACGATATTATAAATTCAAAACTTTGAGTGTGTAAGCCGTAACGGTTTAACAGATTTAAGTGAAACTCGAAGCTGAGATAAGTAACACATGGCTCCTACTGCGCGTAGTCGTGGGACGTAACTAGTGTAGTCATATTTAGATATATTTCTTTCCTTCTTAGTTCGACTCTAGTGCAGTGGAAGGGTCGGCGCTGACTGGCGGTGCGGAATAATAAACACGGTTGGGCAAAGGATTTTTATGTGACGAATAGAAATAGACCTTTTGTACATGAACATAAAATTTAAATTTCAAAGATGACGACCAAACAAAGCTGCTGTATCTTTATGAAATTGAAATTTTATTTGCATTGCTGTGGCATGTTGCCAGTCAGCGCCGGCCCTAAATGTATACGAGTTGGCTATAACTGATATTGGGAGAGATAAGCTTCCGAGGCACGTCACGTTGCCAATGTCGTCCTACTACTCTATTATGTGGCGATACTATCAATTAGTAGTATCTATATAGACAGTATTGATACTTGCTATCAACGTATAGTATCACAACGCCACGTTCCCACAAGGATAGACAGACAGGTTAGAACAGAAGTGGTATGTGTAAGATGCAAGCCAAGCCACCTGCTTGCCGATACACCAGCTGATTGATACCGATGGATTGACTTTCTTTTCCGGATTAGCGGGCCAGATGCTCTTGTAAAAGCCAACCAGTGCATATTATGAAACATCGGACTGCAAGCTTTGAATATCTCCAGGATAGAGTAGTAGTTAAAACGAAAGTCAGCTGAGGTGCCCTAACACAAGGTTAGGTGCAGTTCGCAGCTAAAGGTCGCTGACACATATTCAAATACATCTCGGGCATTCTGGCTGCCAAAAGGTCGCTACGTCATCGATATATCAAACGTGCCACGAAAAAATATGTTTATTAACGTGATTTGTGCGCAAATTCAGTATATTAAATACTTCTTTACTTTTCATCGCCCTAATTTGCAATTTCAAAGTCATAAAAAAGTCTATTGAAACTGTTGATTTCATTACAACACTAAGAGGTTTGTAAGAATACCAAAGCTCCTTTGCTTCTCCTCGTTTCGATGGCATTAAGGTGATACAAGGTCTTCACGTAACCCGTGTACTCGTACTGCCATAGCCCATACCCGTATAACAAAACATTAACAACTCAAAACTAAACGATCAATACTCAAACACATGCAAGCTATTCTTTCGAACTCGATGACCCGAAATGCAGCTTTGTAAAATGCCACTCAATATTCCTATCTGTGCAATAAACCCGCGATTACAGATTGACACGAGACCCCGTCACGTGATGTATGTTATGGAAAAACCATGGATAACCAGCCATGTTGAATATTGTAATATATTAATGGCGCCCAACTTGTTAATTTCGCTAATCAATGACAACTACAAACTTACATGCGTCACGGTTTTCCTCATACGTATATTCTATTATATAAAACCGTATGTTGAATTATTAGCATTTGCTTTGTTGATTTTGTCGCCTTTTAAGTATATTAATTTGTTCGTAATAAATTTGTAGCATTTTCCTTACCTCGTGTACTTATCGACCGCGGATATGTTTTGCAGATTCAGGCGTTGACCGCAATGAATCGGCAACACGTGTAACATTCGACATTGGCAATCTAGAGGAAGTGCCTTTAAACTTAGCCTCGTTAATATGGAAACTATGAAACGAATGTCTCCAAACTCTCATTGATTTATTATTATTAATCACTTCACACTAAATTTTTAACAATAATTTTCAACAAAGCACGTCTAAAAGTAAATTTTAAAGAATCTCAAATTTAAAGTTTCCTTTGAAGGGTACAAAATACATTCCCATAGATATAGATTCAATATAGCACCTTTATATTATGTATGTTGGTGAATGTTGAGTAAGGCAAGGTGTGCATAGTGAGGCACACTGGTCGAGTGAGAAATGACGCAATACGTGAATGGTTAAAGTTGTAGTGACAAACATTAAAATATGTTGTAAGGTCACAAACGTAACTATGAATCATTAACTGCTTAAATAAATATGACTGACTAGGCGTTCTAGAAGAACTTTTACTGACCTAATGATGGAACAAAGAATGATGCGAGAGGAACACCCATTGCCACTCTATTTGGGTAATCCACGAACCTTTTAGTCCATTAATTGAACACACAGGTCATGCAAACTTAGGTGTAGTCGTGTTGTACACTATTTATTAAAATGATACGTACCAGCAACGTTAAACAGAGAGTGCTTTTAAAAAGTCGACGTTATGTAACGGACCATAACGTTCTTCTTTATAAATGCTTCGGTTGCAAACTTTGCAACAATGTGGCTTGATTACAAGAGACAAGTTTAATCTTTCCTTGTAAAGTCCTTGCATACCCTTGGTTCGTTCGCGTCGAGCATAGAACGTGACGTCATATTATATCATCAATGGGAACAGGTGTGTTCTACAAGTCTACAGCCGTTAAACTTTACAAGTTCCAAACTTGGTGTCATTATCTTGAATAATGCAAAGATTTAGTTTTGTCTGTCTCAGCGGCGAAGTACTAACAAGTGCGACAGATTTCTGCGTTAGTCGAGAAAAATTCCCGACGCCTTACAGAGTAGGCAGAGATATGACTTCTGCAAAACGTCAATGATCGTTTTGAGGTTTAAAAATAATGAAAATCTTGCATGAAAATGAAAGCTTTTTAGTAGTTTTTAAAGTGGAATGGTGGTACCCGTGGCATGGTTGTGAGTTTAACTTTCATTACAAAGTGAAATCCGAACATGGTCAAACGTTTTTCTAAATGATGAAACAAAAGGTTGCATAAGGGAGTGGTTTTTCCCAACCAGTGTATGTGAGCCCTACAGTGGGCGGATAAACCATCAACTCGCAGGTGTATTGTATAATACTTGGACGGGCGTGGTCCACTGCACCTCGAGTCTAATATCTGTAATAAAACGTACGTAAAATTATCAATTTTGTGAAATTGGATAAATATGAATAAAAGATACGAATTAATTGTGCTTTATATTGACTTTACGCCTACCGAGAAATTTCTCGGTAGGCGTTCGGTAAATTTTGTAAAGGTCGAGACGGTTAAGA
Organism: Eilema sororculum; assembly: GCA_914829495.1. NCBI lineage: Eukaryota > Metazoa > Arthropoda > Insecta > Lepidoptera > Erebidae > Eilema > Eilema sororculum. The sequence continues at coordinate 19,901,944 of OU618536.1, forward strand.
GTTGGGGGAATGGCTATTAAGTCAGACCGAATAAACCCGATTGTTGTCTTTTTATAATTGTGTCCACTCACGCAATAAAGACGGATCTTCATTAAATTGGTGCAGTCGATTAATCGTTACGATGAAGTATAGGGACATAATGTAAATACTTAACAAGTATAGGTCAAACACATAATGTGCCTTTTTTTACCATGACACCGTATCGTCGCTCCAAGACGTTTGTATGAGATAATTTGGAACACTTTAGGCTCGGTAACTCAGTGGTCAGAGCATTCCTCCTGTAAAGAATGCTCTCGCTGTTTCAAGTCCCGCCTGAGCGATACACTTTTTTATTCATCGACATGACACCTGCCTATATCTATAAGAATGTTTAGGTATAAGAGAACAACTAGACAGACAATACAAAAGTTGCAAAGTTTTATTTGACAAACCTTTGACATAAAAAATGTTATTGAAATCAGTTCTCAATTTCTTTTGATGTCGTGTCTTGGCATCATAAATTCAAATGTTTGTAGGTAAGGGAAAATCTCAATTATTGCTCCAGTTCCAACCCGCGGGAGGCAAGGGGATCTAACTCAATTATGGAATAACGAGATTGATCAATACTCCACTACATATTTATAACAACGTTAGCATAGCACATAACGTGCCACGCTCGGTGGCTACTTTTTGTATTTATGTAAATAATCGTACATAGTGATACGTTTTGCGTCGTATTTTGAGGTGCCTCTTTTAATATAATTGATTTAGTATGTAAATTGATTGGACTGGCACGTATTAGGTATAATCCTGAATGAGGACGATTAACAATTTTAATATAAATTATACCATTCCATTTTGTTGGGTGTATGGAAAAGCAGTATTATATTTTCAACTCGTTAAATGTATAATTGTATTTGTGAAATAATAATCTGTGTGGGAGGAATCGGAAGGGGCTCCGGCAACCCTTCGCTTCTTATAATATGAAATTGTCATCAATATTTGAAATACTTTATCATGAAATGTTGTAGGTAGGTACCTAATTGGTTTATTTTTTGCACTTGTTGTATCAAATGAAAGATTCGATACAAAAAGTGCAGAAAAGTTAGTCTAGCGTTAAGTTGCTAGTGATGAAAGTCTTAACTAGGTTAGATACACTCCGCTCCACGGCTTTTTATCGTCAGTATGCTCAACGTTTGCATTGTACTTGCTCCAGGGCGCCGAGGACAAACTCAACATGATCCGGGCGTACCGCAGCCAGGTTGAAAAAGAGCTCCGTGACATTTGCTCAGACATCCTGGGCGTGCTCGACAAACACCTCATCCCCAGCTCACAAACCGGCGAATCGAAAGTCTTCTATTACAAAATGAAGGTAAGAAAATATATTCCTAGTTAGTACGTACGATATGGAACAATGCGTAGTTTCCTCAAGGTATTTTGTTAATGACAAACAAACTAAACAAACTTACGTATTGAGTCATGTTTCCGTAGAACGATGAGTAGGTCGACCTCGGCCTAGTGCTTGCGTCATAAGAAGAAAATTCAAGAGTTATCTACTGGCTCATCAGGACTTAATACCACCACTTTACTTGCTTTATAATGGTTTAGTGGTCATACTATCTCAGTACAGAGGTCGGCTACCAACATCTACTCATATGCAATTCTTCTTATAAGGGGGCATTAAAATGTTTCTAATTATACTAAAATGTGTGTAAATAAGTTACGTAGGGGAAGTTCCGGGTTCGAATCCTGGCCATTACACAATCAACGTAAACCCTCTCCTAACAGGCTATTTACCTTAACTAGAAAATAAAGAGGGAATATTAGTAACTTCAGTTGCTAATATTCTTCTAATATTCAGTTGTAACTATTACTTACCAGTTGGAAATAGATAATTTTGAAGACAAGTTTCTACATATTTATAATTTTTATGCTATTAGAATAACTTAGCTGTTGGTGGTAACTAGCATAGTGATAACACCACTTGAGTCATCGCTGGTGCTAACATCAGTGGTGGTAGACACTAGTAGAGTACTAAGTCAGTTTGGCATGTGTCCATAGGGCGACTACCACCGATACCTGGCCGAGTTCGCGACGGGCAACGACCGCAAGGAGGCGGCCGAGAACTCGCTCGTCGCGTACAAGGCCGCCTCCGACATCGCCATGACGGAACTGCCGCCCACACACCCCATACGTCTCGGCCTCGCGCTTAACTTCTCAGTGAGTATCTACTATCTACCTACTTTCCGACAAACTGCCGTTCCACAGCACTACATCAGACTACTCAACTAGCCGTTACCTGAATGAGATCTTTAAGCAATATACCTCCGGACTTATATCTTGGGCATAAAATGTGTTCAATACGTGTAGTACACGTATTGGGTGACCTTTAAGAACGGGGGCCTACGGCGGAGGAACTTCAAGTATAGATTATTACTAAACAATTCGCGCGCCATTTAATAAGTCCCCCTCGAGGCATACTCTAGTTAAAGTATTGAATTATATCCCTTATCTTACCACTCCTAACTCGTGTGCTTATCTTGTGTTAATACGATCTCTTCACGGATTATTAATAGTTCATTTTTATGACAATTGACTGCACTACGCAGATAGCACACTGGTTTAAATGGCTATCAGCTACTGTGTTGTGGATGGTACTGATGATGGCGTGAAAACCAGATGAATTAATCTTTATTCTGTCATTGATAAGGGCTGTTACTTTTTTTGGAGGAGAGAGAAAAGACATAGCTACTACTTATGACGATTGCTTGCATGAGGAAACAGAAAACAGTTGTAGTAAATGTTTTTCTTTATAATGTTATCTATTACGTCAGGGTTCCGGTATATCTGTGAATAACAAATTGTTGATATCAGACTACATCGTATTACGACACCTAATCGTATGACTTAGTTACCAACCGATTTATAGTAGTTGTAAGTGCGCAAATAGAATAACGTTATTATTATTGATAGCACACATATATTTAGAGCTTTGTTTTATAACATGAGTCAAACCGGAGCGTTGGGGCATAAATACAAGGTTATCTGGCGCTAATTAGGTAAATGTAATAAACTTAAGTAATTCACGTGTTCCAGAGATTATTTGGCATAATTAACTTGGAATCCCTTTTTAAATAATAACAAATTCAACACTCGGACTTGTAGCGACTGCGTAATATACCTGAATTCAAAAGTAGCTGATCCCCAATATTGAATGGACAAAAATGCTTTATAGTGAAGAGATAAAAGTTAGGACGAGAGTAGCCTTGTAATTACCAGACTGGACAAATGTTTTATATCCAAGTCAGTTCAGGTAGCGCATATAGTGCTCTTAACGGGCCAGCGTCAGCGAATATTACCAATTATTATACAAAATACACGAGTGTGGAAGTTGAGGAAAGCTTGAGTAGCGGTGGAGTAGAAATGTCCTGAAGTTTAACAATAGATACTAAACAAAAAAAAGTCGATTTACAAACAGAAGAAGAATATAATGTATACAGATATCTTCGAAGCTTTCAAAGATGTTATCTTTCCGTCGTCACGACGCTCGGTCCTGACCACTCTGATATTTTGTAACGCATTAGTTAACATGGAGCATGATTCCATGACGTGACGCGTGTGTGCACAGTGGGCATGTTTGCGCTGCTAATCACGCCTGTCCGCCGCGTCACCCCGTGATGTCATTCTGCACAGAATAAGCTGTGTAGGGTTTTGTGGAATTAGTCCATTTCTTCGTAAGTTGCCCGTGACTCATTGTGAATGGCGCTATATTTATACAGACTCGTTCTGTGGTGTAAATGTCGTACGAGGGTGAAATACGTACTCCGCCGCGTCAGACAGCCGTAGCGATTGACAAAAACCATTTCGTTTATGCCAATTCATTATATACCTAAATTGAACAGGCTAAAAATAAAATACTTATTTTATATATATTTAACATATTGATGGCCTACAAGTATATTACGTGAATTATCGCTTTGCGATTGATACTTCTAAATAGCAAAACTTTCAACTATCTAAAACGTCTATTATGTTCCCATTATAAATTCTGTCAAGCTACCTGCTGAAAACGCTAGAACCACAGTTAGCCATTATACTCAACTGGTGTATAATTTATTACTCAAGTCGTACTCTGTTAAATACACATCATCATTTTGAAGCATTTTAAATAAAGTGAACCTTATTTAAAAGACTTATGTAACTATAGACCTAACACCAGTAGTAATACGCAGGTAATAAGGGTATCGGTGACTTTTTTGCAATGAACCATACCAATAGAAGTATCGATTAAATCGATCTACTAAACTTTTTACAATTGAGTAACCAAGTGCGTATCATATTATTTCAGATTACGTAAGTCTTACGTATAATTGTAAATAATTGTAAATTGTATAATCTACATACATTATTATTATTTACGATTGGATGTAGAAGTATACGTGGTTATGATAAAACTGTAAATTTAGGGCTTAATTCACAAGGTGCCGTGTTAAATTCCCTCTCGTTCAAAGTGAAGGCCAGCCAATGAAGGTGCTGCCTTGACTAAATCCTTGGAGTGTATTATGCGAGAACAATTTTGACATTAACATAACGTATGGAAATTTTACATGGGGCTGAATTAATGAGAATACGAATATATCAGTTACTATAATGTATGGATATAAGTACTGCTGGCTGTTTTTTCGCACGTCTAGAAGCTTTAAGTTGTTATTCACAGATATCAAAACAATTAACGAATGTAACTCTGATCGTCCTAATCTTTCTTCCTCGAAACTCTGAACCGTCCCATAGGAACGTCCACGACAGATAGCAACCGCCTCGTTGGCACAGTGTTGTGAGGAATCGTGTGGCGGACGCGGCTCGCTATCAATAAACTGGCCGTTGGATTGCGTCACGCGATAGCGTTTCGTATTATCTATTGAAACGCGCCGAGTTCAAGGCCGGCTACCCACGGTCCGAGTTCGGCTAGCGCGTGTAATCTCGTTGTCGCTCCCCCAGGTATTCTACTACGAAATCCTGAACAGCCCGGACCGCGCGTGCCGGCTGGCCAAGGCGGCGTTCGACGACGCCATCGCGGAGCTGGACACGCTGTCGGAGGAGAGCTACAAGGACTCCACGCTCATCATGCAGCTGCTGCGGGACAACCTGACGCTGTGGACGTCCGACATGCAGGGCGACGGCGAGTCGGCCGAGCAGGAGCAGAAGGAGGCGGCGCAGGACGCGGACGACCAGGACGTGTCGTAATGCGCCCGCCCGCACATAGTTCACGTAAGACCCAGCCCCCAGACGACTCCACGATATCGCCCCTCCCACCCCCGACGGAAATTGTCAGTGCCGCTCGTGTTGTGTACTAGCGTTTCGTTTATGTATCGTGTCAAATTATCTACGCGTCGTATACATAAATATTGTACTTCTTTTGATATATTTGTTTTCAATTACGAAAAAAAATAATGTTAAGAAAAAAGTACTTTGGTATTGCATTTTAACTGTATGTTCTATGATGTATTTTCATAACTGTAAGCACTCGATTGATCTCTAGCGAAGTTGACTAGCTTGTACTGTCCCGGCCGCCGGATCCGGAGCAGGGCGCGACGCCGAGCCGCGCGGCCTCTTCTTTACGTGGGAATTGTACATTTTCTAAGTATTTTATACCGTGTGTAAAATTAATGTATTTGAAAACTCTGTTATACTTGAAACAAGCACCATAGCGTCGAGGAAGTTTAATGGGATAATATACAAAAATATGATAACGATAGTTGGATACATTAGCGAGTTGCGTATCGTCACCTATGTCGATATAGTGTTTACTTTGTAATCGCATCTCTGTGTTGATTCGGTCTGCACAAATAGTAGTTTTATACAATGGACGTTTAATCTCGTGGCTAGGTTGTTGTTTTGAGACTGTTGCTAGTTCGTATTAGTGGCTCCGTGCGGGGGCGCCGCGCCGCCGGGCCGGAGCGGGCCGGGCCGGACCGCGCCGGACTGCGCCGGACCGGACCGGACCGCGCCGGACCGCGGGCGAGTCTTCCGCGCGCCCTCGCTGCATTTGTATACATTTGAATCATTTATGGATATATTTTAACGATAAACGTAACATTATTAGGGTGGTATGATGTAGTTACTTGCAATATTTAGCTAAGTGATAGCGGCGTCGCCCTGTTGGTCTTAGTGTCTCTCTCTACGTACCGTACATGTATGTCAGTTCGTGTAACCGCGCCTACCGTGTAGACGCGCCGGACAGACGGACACGCACACTCAGGCCGCACGAGATCGACGGGATGGCCGTGGCTGAGCTTAAATAGATTAAAGACATGTCGATGTACCCGCGCTTCGTTCGTATTACAACATTTGGAGTATTCACACTTGAATTGCTTTAATTACTTACGAGTATTGTGATAGAGATTTTGTATATTTTAATTTATTTTTTTTAATTTCGCAAGTTCTCGAAAATTGCTGTAGCGCTACATCTCTTACGATTTTACAGGACAAACCGTAGTTCTAAAGTTGTGCTAGGTTAAGGTAATGCACTTGGGAAATTATTTATTTGATGTGTCGCCCCTTGCGACCGACAGGTATGCCTACTCGAAGACATTCCATCTTCACGATACTGTTAACGATATCTGGCCGATGTTCTCTGAACTCTCCAAATTGTAGTGTGGCATAGCGGCGTGGAGCAAGTGCGTGCCAGAGTAAGATATTAGCGTTATTTTTATTTGAATTTGTAATATTGCATATATTTTGTTAATTTATCCACAAAAATACTAATGCAATTAGCCTTAGTGTTATGCAATATTGATTTATGTCCTACCAACTACATGGAAATTTATTGTAAATGACAGTGTAAATCTAATAATAAAAATTCAAAAGTCCAATGTTTTGTGTTTTATTGATATCTATCAACAAAGAGCCTTCTGTCACATCGACACCGTTCACTGTATCGAAACGTCTATACTCCACAGTTTTAGCAAACGCTTCGAACTTTTTTCCGTGCGGAATTCCCCTCGGATACCTCCCCCGCCAGAGCCAGAGGGGAGGTTATGTCGGACTCGAACTGAGTAAAATCGCACGCCGACTGTGGGGGTCGCAGTAGTGCTAGGCCGGAGGTGAGGTTGTTGTCTTCGACATATCCCTCGCGCCCCGGCTGACCCAGGGCCATCCCTTAGGGTCTGGCCCTTCTCGGGGGAGGGACAACGGTATCGCCGACTCGCCCCTGGAAAGGGGAGCCGCCGCCGTGGCCTGCTTCTGCTGGGGTGAAACGCGGCTCCACCCGTCGTCACCAGCAGGCAGCAGGGTGAAGCTGCAAGGACTAATTCGCAGGGCGCCTTACAAAAGAAAATAAACTATTGTGTGCAGCTGTGGGAACACCTTCAATGAAACAAACCAAGAAATAAAATCCATACTTAGTATTACAAATGCGAAAGTAACTCTGTCTGTATGTTTGTTACGCTTTCACGCCTAAACCACTGAACCGATATTGATGAAATTAGGTATAGGGGTAGATTATCATTGAGACGCGAGCGAGGACATAGGGCTGCACACGCTCACCGAGTGTCCCGGCATGGGCCGGTCCGAGGCGGGAGCTACACGGGGACACCGTTGTCCCCCTCCCGATGAGGGCTAGACCGTAAGGGATGGCCCTGGGTCAGCCGGGGTGCGAGGGATACCTATGTCGTCGATGACAACCTCACCGCCGGCCTAGCACCGCGACCCACAGTCGGCGTGCTGTTTTAGTCGGTTCGAGTCCGATATAACCTCCCCTTCCGGCTCCGGCAGGGGGGGGGGGGTATCCGAGGGGGTTTGCGCACGGAAAAAAAAAAATAAGGTATACCTAGGGGTAGATTAGACCATGAGAAAGGACATAGGCTATGTTTGGTCACGATAATCGACGAGCGACATTAAGTATAAAAAAGAATAGACAATAGAGCAAATAATTAATAATGGTGAACACCCCAGGACTAATAATGTGGTGGAAAATGGGCACTCCCAACATAATAAAGAAGTGAAAAAGGTGTGATTCTCCGTAGCACGACCACGGATGATTATCTTAATTTTCATGTAGTACAAATTCATGAAAAAAAGTGTACTTTATTGTACTATAGAATAAAATATATGTACTCTGATATTTTCGCTGATATAACGTATGTGCCCTGTAGTACCTTTCTGGCACGACCACTACACATTTTAGGTATTTTTAACAACTTTAAGGTGAAAAATACTATAAATGAAATTGTACTTACAGACAATTTTGAGCGGTGGTTTACCTGTTTCAAAGCGTTTTACTTTCTAAGTCACAATGTTACGCCATTACTATTAATAATTCTAAGTAGTCAAAAGTAAATAAAATTACGTTTAGTAGGTATTTATATTACGTTTTATTTTAAAATAATATTCATTGGACGTAGAAATAGTAGGTACATAAGAAAGTAGGTAGTCCTTTTCAACACACTTGCTCATAAATTGGCTCTAATTCCACCGCAATTAGGCACACAATGGCACCTATAAAACAGGTTTTACTATAGTTAACGAGTGAGTTATAGGTAGCTTTTGAATTGCTTTCTTCTTAAAAAAGTTTCGATACAAAAAAGATCATGTTCAATAGTACAAATAAACTAATATACCTAAGTACTGCTTACTCATTGCTCATCAACATCTCACTGCTGCTGAAGTGTATTTAAGTCTATGTTTTCTTGACAAGAAGTGTCTGACGTTTTTAGAAACAGCCATCGAGCGGAAATAGCAAGCAATCTTTCCAGAACTTTCACCAGAGAGTAAGTAGCTCAAGAATTCAAATCAAACAGGTAGGAGGCACACCCGACAACATCTCAAAAAGAAGCCCCCGTGGGAGAGCATTTCATTTAATCCATACTAATATTATAAATGCGAAAGTAATTTTCTGTCTGTCTGTATGTAACGCTTTCACGCCTAAACCACCTAGACCTAGTAGTGAACTTTTTAGTTCACTAGTTCCCATTAAATTTACTTTGGTGCATTAACGGGGAATAGTGAACAAAAAGTTCAATAAACCCCATCAACGGGGAAAAGTGGAATAAGCCAATCAAAGAATCAATTTCATTTATTCAGTTTAGGAGAGCACAATGAACGTCAGAATTTAACTATAATATCAGGAATCACAGAAAAAATAAAATAACTCTGGAAAATTATTCTTGCGCTGGTTCGGTAGGTTGGTTCTACTGAGAAGATACCAGCAAGAAATTCAGTGAAAACTCAAAACATTTATACTTACAGTGCGAGCAAGAGATGAGATTAGGACGTCCATGCATCTTTATCATTTAAGTATGCATCTAATTTATAATAACCTTTGTAGGGTTCCGTGGCCAAATGGCAATTCCGGAACCCTTAAAGATTCGTCATGTCTGTCTGTCTGTCCGTCCGTATGTCACAGCCAGGCCTATTCTGCTGAAACTTGGTAAGTAGATGTATTCTGTGAACCGCATTAAGAATTACACACAAAAATAGAGAAAAACGTCCCTTAGCTTACAACCGCTTAAGTAATTTTTACCAACTTTACAGGAGACGGAAAAACTATATTTTAAAAAATCTGTGTTTTTTTCTATTGCTTCTTAATACATACTCTAGTTAGCGGTTAAGAAATAATTAATTATACTTATTTTGACGATTTACTTTATTTTAACTTTTATTTTATGACTTGAGCGGTGTTGACTGATATTTTATTAGATTTAGGCGGTTGTTTGTGAAAATGTTAGGGATTAAGGTATCAAAAGATGACAGACTAACGACTTGTGCGGTGTTGCGACGCCAACCGACTTGAGCGCTGTCACAATTTTTTTAATTACGGCTTCTGATTGGTTGAAATCTATTTCATGAGACCAATGGTTCGACGCGCAATGCGCAGCTTCGTCCAATGGCATTAAAATGTAAAAACCGCCAATTTTCGACTTGAGCGGTGTTGTTAGCTAAGGGACGAAAAGCCGACGGCCAATGTATGATTCACTGCATTCTTAACGCAAACGAACTATAATGACTACACTCGACTCTTCACTAATTTTACGAATCACCGCCTGTATCTTGCGAGTTGTCAGTATATGATTGTTCCACACAGTACACAGTGATCCGATGACAAACACCCGATAGAAAGTTAGGTATTTGATTACGGCAGACCATTCCGTTGATTTATTGTATCAAAACCTGAGAGGAATTTAATTTACGTTTCAATGCTCTTTATGTATAGACAGGTTTAGACTTGGCAGTATGTGCTTCCAATGTTGCTTTAATTCTACTTAGTTAAAACGACAGAATGTGTTTGTGGCACATACGCTCTTACAGTAATATATTGATACTGTGCAATTTCCTAATTGGACTAGGCCTATTTGATAACATTGTAACAATACAAACAAATGAAATATGTAGAAAATAGAGAACAGAGTGTTTTTAACTTTGAGGGGAGGGAGGAAGGTGAGTGTAAAACAATAACTGACAAAGTAACCAAGTAGGTATCTATTTGAAATTCTAGATTTATATATGTATAGGAATAAGCCTAGTCCGAAAGTTCGTTTCGTCTCGATTTTACTCTTTTGATCTTTGATCGAATTGGCATTATTATTTCCTATTTATAAAATGATTGAACCTGTGCCGTGCCAATCATGAAATATAAATATCTAAGTAGTAGGTACTGTTGATTGAAGTTTATTAAATATTATTTCTAAATCCATATCCATATTATAGTCCATACTAATATAATAAAGGGGCTAAAGGGCAAAAATGTGGGCAAATAGGAGATAAAAATTTGCAGGGAGAATGCCTTGACCAACTCGGCTACCGAAACACGCCCGATGTGATTCAAATTTCCCTTCTATTTTTAGCCGTCTTTAAGGCGACGGTGGAGTCATCTACCGATATTCTTACGAACTATCGGAACCAATGAATGATGTTACAATCATTTCTAAACATTGATTTGTGATAACTCCGCCCAAATATTTGGATGAATGTTACAGCATTTAGTATGCTAACTATACAAATCGAATACACAGGGATAAAATTAAACTTCTCGGGCAGGACTCAAACCCGCGATCTTTCCCTTACAGGCCTTGACCAACCCAGCTACCGAGACACGCCCGATGTGATTCAAATTTCCCTTCTATTTTTGTCCGTAGAAGTTTTCTCTATGTATTCGATTTGTATAGTTAGCATTAATCTCGCTAAATTCCTCGAACAAAAAAAAACAGGATTTTAGAGATTGCATTATAGTATAATTTTGTGGAGTAACATTAGGTACCTATACCAAATCAATACATAACTGCTACCATGCTAAATTAAACGCTCCTGGCAGTTTCAGTGGTTCCAGTCACAAATCACTTGTAATAAAGAAACGCACGTGCTAGTTTAGTGCCCTTTTTTCTCGTGGAAAAACTGATTTGGCTACGACGATAAATGTTCTAGAGGCCAAACTCAATATTGTCTTCTTCCTGTAGGTATATGACGCAGGTGGCCGTTTTTTTCCTGAAGATGTCTGGACTTGGACTGTCGATAAAAAGTGCGTGAAATTGTACGTTTAACACCTTACTGTCAATTTAATCCAATCAAGCTAAGCTAATATGTGGACGGTCAAAAGAAAACTTGCAGGAAAAGAACACATTAACTGTTGTGGAGATTCAGATGATATATAAGTCATTCCTGTCACACTTAGTGTTAAGAATCTAGGCTTGCACCTCGACTCCACCCTGAGTTGGCGGGTGCAAGTCACTAACGTCTGTCAGAGGGTAACTGGGACACTAAGGGCTCTCTACCGCCTTAAAAATTTTCTTCCACCCAAAACCAAGACAATGCTTATGCAAACTTTAATCTTTCCTATTTTCGACTATGGTGATGTGTGCTATTTCGACCTGAATGCAGATCTGCTCAATAAACTTGACCGACTTCTCAACAATTGCATTCGATTCGTCTACAATCTTAAGAAGTATGACCATGTTTCGGATTATCGTGCAGAGCTGGGTTGGCTACCCATCCGACGGCGACGCAGTCTACGAGCTGTTAGTCTGGTCTATACGCTATTAAATTCTACTAATGCACCGGCTTACTTAAAATCCCAACTTCACCTTCTTGGTTCGCACCATAATAAAAATCTACGCTCGTCTAACAATCTTCTTCTTCACTGTCCCACTCACACTTCAAGCCTTGTGCACTCTTCTTTCTCTGTGCAATCAATTCTCCTCTGGAATGCGCTTCCTCTAGAAGTTAGGATGTCCCCAAATCGTTTAGTCTTTAAAAACAAAGTTCGATTGATCTATAATGAACCATAGGCAGAATAATATTTATAAGAATTTTCCGTATAAGTATGTATATATGTATAGATGTTATATTATGTATAGCGATATGTATTTTATTTATATATTGTACGTATATATTGTATTGTATGTATATATATACCAACTTATTTAAGTATATTTATATTTACTATTTGTATGTTTATTATTTATACCGTAAGTACCTACTAGACAATACTTCGAGCACCTACCTTGACAAATCTCTGCATCACCCAAAGGTTGACTGGTAGAAAATGCCTACGGCATTAAGTCCGCCTTTGTACATTTTTTTTGTGCATAAAGTTTTAAAATAAAAAATAAAAAAATATAAGACATTGTTATCGATAAACACATTACAACCATACACTACATTATTATCTCATTTGCACTCATACTGCCACGAGCGTTTAACTTTGGTATAATGTTCTATCAGTCATACATATAAAATGTTTTACATATTCATACCCATTGTCCTACGTGAGCGACAAACGCGACAGCGCGCGCTATCGACGCCACGTGTGATATTATGTTCCATACTTCAAGTGACGTTTTCACGCGACATTACGTAGGACACAGTGAAGATGGCGATGACGCCATGGTATGTACCATGCCGTCGAAACGCGTCGCGTTAGCGCATTTGACGCTCACGTAGGACAATGCCTTAGCCTGGCCGCACACGCACGGTTATCTAATGCGGTTTTCAGAATCCCATTCGGTCCGAATTTAGTTTGTTGAGTAAAGAAGCATTCGGGTTTCCGAATCTAATCTAAACCGAACCAGAAAACCGTGCGTGTGAGGCCAGCCTTTAATCATAATCACTTTTGTACAGGTGCTATTAGGAGCACTCACTATAAGTAAGTACATTTAGGTACCTATCAATGTAGATCTGTTGGTATTGCGGGAAGATTCACGTATTATATTCATAATTTCATACTAATATCATTATGAATGCGGAAGTAATTGGCTCTCTGTCTGTATGTTACGCTTTCACGTCTAAACCACTGAACCGATTATGATGAAATTTGGTATAGGGGAAGATTAAACCTTGAGAAAGGAGCTGTTTGGTAACCGACACCCACGCGGGCAGTAGCTACTAATAATATATAAAAGATACAACTTCATTGATAGAACCGACACGTAATTTCAAGCTTAAAGTAAATTAAACTAGCTCTCAATTTATTCTTGCTACCTTCTTAGATTATTAATATTCAAACCATACCTTAATCAATTCGTACTTTTTTGAATAACTATGAAATTGGTCTTGGGCAATTGTCATCTTTAGTCATACTTAGGTATACTACATTAGAAATCATTTAATATATTTAAATATATATTGATATAACATTACATATATGATTAGTGTGCCTTATCACAATTTAATTACAACAATTTTGACGTTAACCACAGATTGAGGTACAATATACTATGGTATGTTACTACCTAAAAGATACAATTATAAAATAATCTCTCATGACTGCCTAGATTGAACTTGTAGTACCTATCTAGCACAGACCGCGTCAGAAATTATCTTGACGACGAAGTTTCAAAATGATCTTAAAACTCTCGTATTAAGAGCAAACCAAACGGTTTTATTGATTTAAATGGTATTATTGTCCGAACTCTGATATTTGGAACACACCTTTGTGTGTTTCAAATATCAGAACAATCAGTCAACTGGAAGGGGGTAAAAAAAAAAATAGGATTATTATAAACACTTATTCCGTCAACATCTTTCTAACGCTGACTGTACAAGAACCCAACATTATTCAAAGGAGACAGGAATCTCTGGGCCAAATTGTAATGATTTCAGATATACCTAAAAAACCGGTATATTTTTCTATTTAAAAATATAACAAAACCAGCTCAATTCAACATCTGGAGGACGAGAAATCTTAAAACTAAATTTATTCCACTAAAAAATAAAAAATATAGATTACTGTGAATGATTTCAACACAATGATAAAAACACTTGCATCGCTGTATTATTTCAGTCAAAGTGAACATAATCATTATAATAACACTAATTTATTGATGTCACCATTCCGCACGATGAGAATCTCGTGAAAGCCGAAAAAGATAGCAAATAAAGTATTTGGACGAGCCAGGTCCATATATTTCATTTGCATAACTTTACGAGGTTGTCAACATGTGGAATGTGGATTCGGCGATTATTGTTCCGATAGTCGTGTTGGTTGGGTAAATCCATAATCCATACTAATATTATAAATGCGAAAGTAACTCTGTCTGTCTGTATGTTACGCTTTCACGCCTAAACCACTGAACCGATTTGATGAAATTTGGTATAGGGGTACATTAAACCATGAGAAAGGACATAGGCTATGTTTGGTCGCGATAACCGACATCAAAGCGGGGGGAGCCGCGGGCAAGAGCTAGTAATATTATAAACGCGAAAGTAACTCTGTCTGTCTATTTGTCTGAATGTTACGCTTTCACGCCTAAACCATTGAATCGATTTTGATTAAATTTGGTATAGGGGTACATTAAACCATGAGAAAGGACATAGGCTATGTTTGGTCGCGATAACCGACATCCACGCGGGCGGAGCCGCGGGCAAGAGCTAGTAATATTATAAACGCGAAAGTAACTCTGTCTGTCTATTTGTCTGAATGTTACGCTTTCACGCCTAAACCATTGAATCGATTTTGATTAAATTTGGTATAGGGGTACATTAAACCATGAGAAAGGACATAGGCTATGTTTGGTCGCGATAACCGACATCCACGCGGGCGGAGCCGCGGGCAAGAGCTAGTAATATTATAAACGCGAAAGTAACTCTGTCTGTCTATTTGTCTGAATGTTACGCTTTCACGCCTAAACCATTGAATCGATTTTGATTAAATTTGGTATAGGGGTACATTAAACCATGAGAAAGGACATAGGCTATGTTTGGTCGCGATAACCGACATCCACGCGGGCGGAGCCGCGGGCAAGAGCTAGTAATATTATAAACGCGAAAGTAACTCTGTCTGTCTATTTGTCTGAATGTTACGCTTTCACGCCTAAACCATTGAATCGATTTTGATTAAATTTGGTATAGGGGTACATTAAACCATGAGAAAGGACATAGGCTATGTTTGGTCGCGATAACCGACATCCACGCGGGCGGAGCCGCGGGCAAGAGCTAGTAATATTATAAACGCGAAAGTAACTCTGTCTGTCTATTTGTCTGAATGTTACGCTTTCACGCCTAAACCATTGAATCGATTTTGATTAAATTTGGTATAGGGGTACATTAAACCATGAGAAAGGACATAGGCTATGTTTGGTCGCGATAGCCGACATCCACGCGGGCGAAAGCTAGTAATATATAAGCTCTTAATTGAGACCACTCTCATCTTTTTACTCTTTATCCCAGGTATGTAAGAGAGCTTATCTATCGCCTTTATACAATACTTAGGTATCTACACCATCCGGAGTGGCACCAACTATAGCCAACTCAATTATTTCATCAAAATACAATATAAAACTGGTCTTGAATTTATTTTAAATAAATCATGTTATAAAAAAAGTAATTCTTTTTCTACTTAACAACAGTCGAAATTTTTTTTTTTTTTTTTCCAAACGGTTTTTGAAATTTTCTACTGAAATACGAGTACATTTGTTTCTTGACTCTACGACTTACTACTTGAATCTAATAAAAAAACTGTTTTTCTAAAAAAAAAAGACGGAAATATTGTCCATACTACATAATATTGTAAATACCAAACTAAGACTGTCTTTCAACACTAGGTAAACGTGTTTGATGAAATTTGGTTCATATACCGGGTGTAAGGGGAATGCCCCCGAAGCCGAAAACCCCCTAGGTACATAACACATTGGCATATTTTTTTCGATTAAAAAAAAATCATCAATCAGAACATCACTACAAAAAAACAACTCGCGCCAAAGTCGTGCTTTTTGTAGTGGTGATTTTTCATGAAATTAGCGTTTCATTTAGCTTTACTAACACGATTTATTTTGCATTTTTTTACTCTAAAAAATGCAAAATTAAAAAATATTTTTTTTTTGTCCAAATCGATTTTATTTTTATGCCAATGTATTATGTAAGTACGTGGAGTACCCGGTATAGACTAGAGTAGTTACTAAA
Source organism: Eilema sororculum (assembly GCA_914829495.1). Taxonomy (NCBI): domain Eukaryota; kingdom Metazoa; phylum Arthropoda; class Insecta; order Lepidoptera; family Erebidae; genus Eilema; species Eilema sororculum. Next base: position 19,918,312 of record OU618536.1, read on the forward strand.
CCGTGGGAAATCAAATAGGCTATGTTTGGTCGCTACGTCATTGGTGCTTTATATATTGTTTTGTTACTACATCTTTTCATTAAAACTGGGTGTTGTAGACAGGTAACAAGTCTTAATTGTAACAGTCACATAATAGATGGACACAATATACATACAGATAAGTATTGTTCTATATCACTACAAGAAACTGATGAGTTCACACTTCACAACAGTTTAGTACATATTACATTGGCCCAAACATCGATACAGTATCCAGCTTTACATTTGGCACGACGCGACTGGACTAAAAATCAGAGATCGGATATTTTTAGGTTTTATCATACAATCAGCGTCGGATATATCTTGACTACAAAGTTTCAAAATTAACTTAAGAGCAAAATCAAACTGTTTTGTTGATTTAATAGTAGAATAGCACAAAGTAATTTATTATTGCACCGAGTGCCTGATTTAGATATAAATTACTTAAGGCGAGGTGCATAATCTGCTTTTCTTTCAACTATTACCTATAGGAATAGTAGATAAAAGAAACTCACACTTTATCGTTTCCAAAAATATTGTCAAGCAAAATTAACAAAGTTCCCGCCAAATCACTTTTTAAAATTTCTTTAATTTTTAAATCTGAGTTAGCAGCAATCATTTTTTAAATTTGGAATAAGTAGGATAGCAACGAATAATAGGTACGTAAAATATATCGCTGGCTGAATAGAGTTAATCCATTGAGATTGGCACCTTCTTTGGTGCGATTAAAAAAAACTGTGTAATAATGAAAATTTATACATTTTTATTGCTCTAGAGCATTAAAGACTCGCATTGTACCGAGTTTTAAGCATAGTTGGAAGAAAATAATACTATTGTCCACACTAAAGGTGTGTACCAAATATCAGAACAATCCGTCAATAGAAAGGGGGAAACAAAGGAATTAAGATATTGAGAACTTTGTTTATTAACATCTTTCTGATGTTGACTGTACTTCGCCATCTGTCTGACAATTTGATACTTCCATAGAGCTGTTAATACTGTTTATGAAATATTAAAAAATTACTTTGGTTTCAACTACTCTAAAAATATATCAATCTGTAGACATCAGCGCTAGAAACACGAAGTAAACCGATTTCAGCCGAACTCACGACACCACGACGCGACGTGTTAAATATAAAACCAGTACTGTACCTTACAATGTAGGTACTGTACAGTAAAATGGGGTAAATAGATATCAATGGGTGAATATAAAAGTCGTTAGATTTTTTTAACAATTTGCCTTACAAAATTTTCAGTATCTAACCAGCAATCTGATAATTCTGGCCGTTTCGAGAACGGGCTATTTTGAGAACGCGGGCCGTTTCGAGAAAGGGACGTTACCGGTCCAGTCCATAGCTTCACTTGAAAGAGAATAACTACAGAATTTAGCTGACCATTTTATTTTTATTCACTTATTGATCTTTATCACCCTGTTTTACACGGTACTATACTCGTAATTACTAATTGCTACTGATTCATTGATAAAACATACATATGATTGTAAACTTGTCGTTAGCTTTCTTTGTAACAAATTGATCAACAAAGTATCTACCTGCTAAACTGTTAGTTCTCTCACTTCATTTAGTATGCTAATTATTCAAATCGATCAAAATAGGTTTTTTTTTGTTCGGTCCAGACGGAATTCGAGCCTGCAATCCTTCTCAAAAGGGGGAATGCTTTAACTAAACCACCGGACCACGCCCGAATTAATAATTTCTTCCATTTATGCGTATTTTCTTAATCCATCTTAATACATTATTTGTTTCCACCAATATCAGTCACGCTTACATACATTCTCGCTAAATTTATTACTAGAGTCAATCCCCACTGAACGAGCAGCGGCCGGGCAGCAGCTTTTTATTACGAAGCATTTGAGTCTTATCTATATGGGAGCAAAAAGTCATAGTCATTTGAAGATAAATGTGGGATATGCGGCACTGCGCGAGCTTTTTCGAGACCATTACTAGTAACAAATTTTGATAGCTGCTTTTTCAGAGGGGATTGGCCCAAGAGTCTGTTGTGTACGCTAACGTAGTCTCAAGCCGTCAACTGGCTTACCCATACGCATGCGTGCGACCGCATTGTGTGCTGGTCCATGCGTATGTACTAGCATGATACAGCATGCACATGCAGTGCGGGCGCTCGTATGCGCATGCGTCAGCGGATGACCTCACGGTCACAAGTTCCGGCGCTTCTCATGACGCTGCCGCTGCTTACATTCTAATATGTCGCCCATTTTTCTTAAAATAACTTTTATTTCCATTTACTTGGCAATTATAAAATTATTCTTATAAGGACTAGTGTAAATATAGTATTGAATTTCATATACTTAACTTAAGAATATTATATGTGAGAGTTAAGAATAGTATATTGTATGAGACAAGATTATTGTTTCCTATTATAAAATATTATTAATATACATTGGCGTTGTGTAATCCATACTATTATAATATATATATAAACATCCTACACTAGACTATTTATCACAATTAAAGGTAGTTATATTGTGGGTTAGGTATACCTCATCGGTTCTGTGTAACATTTACTCGACAAAGTCACGATTCTTATGCCTTGATCACACTAACCGAGTGGAGTGGCGAGACAGTGCACTCGGCCGCTGCTCGCCGCAAGTAAACACAGCGACAGGCCGAGAATTTTGCACGTACATCTCACTCGGCCGACAACACTGACTCGCCACTCCACAAGGTGTGTGTGATCAAGCCACATACGACATTATGCGCGCATTTGTTACCCTACAGACATACCTTAAGGATCAATTCTCACTGTAAGAGCAGCAGGCGGAATTTGTTACAGAAATAGTTGAGAGAAGACTCCCGCAGCCTCACGATGCTCAAATCTTCCTTTGCTTTCAAATGACTGTGAGCTGTCTCTGTCGTTTAAAGATTTTAAATGCCTTGTAATATTGTGCCTTAAAATGCCGCTGCCGACCGTTGCTTTTTCAGTGGGTATTTGCCCTAAGATGTAGTCTATAAGTCCCCTGCCTCGCTAGGACGCCATAGTCACATCGCCACGGTATCCAAGCAGTTGGTACTGAAATGTATGGCAGCTCCGTCACTTGGCGACGGCTTGGCCAATACAAATTGCTTGGATACGTGGCTGGCGACATGGCCATGGCGTCCTAGTGAGGCAGGGTACTAAGTGAACCTCAAAAGTATACAGGCACGGCGATTGCCAAGCGACCGTAGTCAAATGTTAACTTAAATTTCTTAGCCTAATACTTTAGTTTTTTATATCTATTACCACATAACATTAATCCTATGGGAATTCAAGTACAACCCGATCCTATCCTATACAACCCGAAATAAAGACGTTATTACTATTTAAGCTAAGCTGGCTAGATTCGTTTCAATCGTTTCATTCCTATGCTAGTCTATAATAATGATTTACTATTGCCCTAGTAAGCCTTTAGCAAGACTCAGTACTCCATTTATTTAGGTACTTATCTAAAGATAAACTTTTTTCATTCTGAAAGTAATGGAGGGTAGAAGAACATAATTTTTTTACGCAAACCGCGCGACACTCGCCGGCCAGTCAAGTCGTGACCACGGGTGCAGTATCGCACCCGAAACGTCGGCAAATGTATAGCGAATTTCCATAAAACACAAACTAAACAAATAAAATATGATAACAACTGTCTAATGACCTCTATTATGGTTTTTAGTCTTTAAAATGAGTTTCTAGACAAAAAAAATATAATAACGTAATAAAACATTTAAAGGACACATCACGACCGTTTAAGTGTAGTTATGTACCTAACGGAATAATGTAACTGTATGTATATTTAAATGAATTTTTTATAGCATTTATTATCTAACTTTTAAGTTCGAATAAAATTGGAAAAAATGAAATGCTCAAGTGAGACTCGAACTCACGACCTTTCCCTTACTACGGACTGCTCTTCCAACTGAGCTATTGAGCCACACTTGAATCATTCCAAATTTTCCTTCTCTTTATATCAGTCTATAAGGGCGACGGTGCAGCCATCTACCAACATTCTTACGAACTGTTGGAAACAATGAATGATTTTTCAACCATTTTTAAACATTGAATTTTGATGACTGCGCCCAAATATTTGAATGAATTTTTTATAGCATTTATTATGCTAATTTTTGAGTTCGAAAAACATTGAAAAAAAATGAAATGCTCAAGTGAGACTCGAACTCACGACCTTTCCCTTACAGGGGGACTGCTCTTCCAACTGAGCTATTGATCCACACTTGAATCATTCCAAATTTTCCTTCACTTTATATCCGTCTATAAGTATAATGTATGTATATTACTACATCAAATAAAAAAGGGGGAAAGGGATTTCAAGGATTACTTCTGTCTTAATAACGATAGTTAATAATTCATTATGATATAATTTGGGGGCGCCATAGTATTTTTTTTATACTTCTTAGGTGACAGAAAACGGCTCACTCGGGCCTCGATTCTACTAAAGCCAAACCACGAGGGTGCCACCGCACCGCAACTGCAAAAAAACGGCATTAAACAATAGACTTTGAAGCGATGCGCTCCAAATTAAATTACTTTTTGTAGAGTAATGAAAAAGTGTAATGAAACTTTTTATTTCATTTTGAACTTTAGACGTATAGAAATAAGGTCTAAAATTTAATGTAGTTTTGAACTTCTAGTTAGTTAGCCTAGTTTTTTTGTTTAATATGTGTTTTCATAAAAAGTCGCTACAAGATTGTTACTTTTAGTTAAACACCTAAAGGAATGGAGTATAGTCGCCGGTTAGGGGACACACATCTAAGCACTAAACGCATCTACAAAGCAGCAAATGTGCCTTCATATATGCAGAAAACGCGTCATATCTTTTGTCAAAATGTATTTGCTATACTAATTTAGAATATTTTGAAAATAGGGGTTAGTAGCGTTATGACTACCTTTGGTTATGATTTCATAGCGGTACGCCTTGTCCGCTATAGGACTAAATCTCGATTTGGTTATAATGCTTTTGAACTTATTAGCTACTAAGTTACCCGGCCAACTTCGTATCGCCAATTTTATTCCACAATCAAAATAATACCCTTATGGAATTTGAGGTAAATAACGTCTCATTTGACTTGTAACCACGGAGGACAGAATATGATTAAGTAACGGAGATGCCCCGTTGATATTTCTCTTAATAAAAACGCCCGCCGAATTCGGGTGGGAAGAGAGACGCGCGGGGTGTCAAAAGTCGAAGGACGTCATAGGTATAACGTTCCTACCGAATGAGTCCATTTGACGTTTGGATGGCACGCGACTCGATTGTCTTGCAACAACTCCGCTATCATTTCCTTCTCCATGCTTGCAACCCTGATAACTTTAACCGAGCTACTAAATACACTGGTTCAATACATTTAGCAGAAACCGTTAGTCATTGTTACTGTCAATGTTAAATTTGACGTAAACCTTTTACTTTAGCAGGTAGTATGGTGCAAAAAGCCTTGAGATGTAGTCATAACCCTTCAAACCCGAAAATAGTTTTGAGCGAAGTAACGTGTATATGTTCTTGATGATAATGCTGTATAACTATAGCCTACATAGTTTGTTACATAGTTTTAATGCTGGTTGTTTTCCAAATAAAATAAAATACTACTACTACTGCCAGTAGGGACGCCGTTTCACTCCGAGCCACGACCAGATCAATGCAAATACTCATATTCATGCATACAAATATTTGCACTGAGCGGGGATCAAACCCGCGCCTTCTGCGTAGCGGCTGCGTTCACTACCACCACGCCACGGAGGCTGTCAAAAAAACTATAGCCTAGAAAACTAGACTCTGGCCAACAAAAGATGGCGGAAAAAGTTGGCGCCTAATTTAAAAATTAACACGTTGCATCACTGAATATATACCGAAATAATGGAGACGATACTAAAATCTTTTTCCTATTAGGCATTATGGTACATGACCACAATCTAGTCAGTGTTGCAAACTGTTGGTTTTTCAAATTTGGCGCCATCTTTCGTTGGCCAGAGTATAACTAAATACAAATGTAAGCCAGAATAAAAATAGCTGGCAACATTTATTCAATAAAACTAACACCACAAGCAATTCACAGATCCACGTTGTTGAGGTTGGAGCCGGAGTGCGTGGGCAGGTCCTCCCGGACCAGCAGCGTCCCTATCGGCACGACGGCCTCGTCCCGTTCCCGCAGCTTGCTCATCTCGTGGCGCAGTTTCTCCAGCACGGCGTAGTTGGGCTCGTTGTGTCGCGCCTTGTCTTGCAGCAGTGTGATCTGCTGTTCTTCTAGCTTCTTCTCCTTGCAGCTCTTCATTGATTTGGAGCCGTACAGGCGGAGGAGACTGCCCCAGGAGCGGACGTGGGGGTGTAACGCCTGTTTGGATGGGGCATAAGTTGGTATTTAGATTATTCTATCCAAGTTTTTACTAAAGTAAAGCCAACGAGAAGAGAGAAAAAAGGTAAACAAAGCGACCATTACTGAGTTACGTTGCGATAACTAGCGATTATATTCTCTGTCCTTGTCGCACATATCACACGTACGCGACAATGGCCGAGCAACAGCTGTCGTTGCGTGTTTCGTACTACAGGAAAGCTGTCAGCACAGCGGTTCTAAATAGTCAGATCCGCCATCTTATGAGCAATTTCAATTCTGTCTGGAACGCCCTTGAAGTGATATGTAATCATATTCGAATAAAAAAGTTTGGAACCGATGAAACATTGTTTACCTTTTTTCTCTCGCTCCGTTGGCTTTACTTTATATCTATTAACTTCCATTTTTGCTGAATCGATTCGAATCGATTTTCCGACATCTTATGATTAGCGTAGCAAACTACAGAACCTTCAACACCCCTGCGTAAGGCAGGGTGCGCGAGGGATATGCCAGAGGCTGCTTGACCCCCGGCAACTGATGGCCCGAGATGGCCGTGCGGTTTTGGTCGGTTCGAATTCGACATAACCACCCCCGCTGGCTCCTTTGGTATCCGTAAAGATTTCCGCACGTAAAAAGAAAAGTCCGGCGAATGAACCCATGATGGCGCTAGTTCAAAATAAAATAAAAGTAGTTAGATCCTGTATGTTCTACTGACCTGTAGTATGGACTGTGAGGCGCGCTGCTTAGCTGTCTTCTTGTTCTTGCAGATCACGGAGGCTGTGTGCTTGCCTACTTTCATCGTCAACTCGATCTTTTGAAACTCTAGCTTTTTCATCTGTTAACACAACATTAATCGACTTTAGATTAGTTAGAGGGGTTAGCGGGAATCCTGATTATTTTGGTTCTACGGTGGCAATATGGAGATGATCGGAAGACATTTGTCTTCATCACGCGAAATGTACATTCGTCCACATATAGCTTTAAGAAAATAACTATTGTAAATTGTAGACAACAGGTTGTCACTTGTCTGTAAGAAATTGCGCCTAGCGATAAGACCGCCATTTGTACTGCTTCATAACATAATATATTGTAATTTGTATGTAACTTTTCTGTAAATATTGTTTTTGGTGTACAATAAAGAATATTATATTGTACTGTATTGTAAATTGACGTCTAAAAAATGCCGCAGTGGAGTTTGTTGCGCCGTTTCTTCTCCACGAGCGCCATGGAAGCGGTGGTAAACTTAGATTAGGTAGAATTAAAATTGACGTCAGTAAGAAACAATTTTATATTTCAACATTGAAAATAAATGACTATGACTATTGGGACAGACCTATGTCGAGAAATTGGACAGAAATAGGCTAATTGAGTGATGGTGCGACTATTACCTCAGTGTGTATGTGGCGGTCTCCGGCGCCGAAGTTCCTGAGCAGGCACGTCCGCAGGATGGCGTAGGGCGAGGGCTCACACGTCGCCGAGCAGAACTCCGTGATACGGGGGTCCTCGATACCCACCAAGTCGAAGAAATCCTGTACATGAGAACAGAGAGTATGTTAAGGGACTCACGTACACACATCAAAAAAAGTTTGCGATCACTTTGAAAAACTGAAATCTTTTTTGTTACTGTAGATTATATTATGATTTTTTCTTCTTTTTAGATTCTTTATTTAAAAATAAAGAATTAGAACACAAAACAATGACACCGTTCAATTGTTTTTTCTTACAAAAAGGCTTTCAGTCCTAGCTTACGCTCATTCAGAAATCTGATTTAGTGAATTATAACCGATTCAAGATATTTTTCGCGGAAAGTTGTGATTGAAAAAATGCCAAGAGGATTATCAGAGGTTTTACGAGCTAAAATAGTAACTTTGAGGGAAGAAGGATACACCACGAGAGTAATAGCACGCAGACTTGCTATATCCCAATCCTGTGTCGTGGCTATGCTGCAGAGGTACCACGTAATGGAGAATTTAGCTGACCGACCCCGCAGCGGTCGCCCAACTGTTTTGACAGCTGTTCAAAAGCGCTATATTAGATTGCTGGCAGCCCGTGATCCCACAATCAACGCCACTAAAATAAAAGCAGAAGTCAGGGCCGCCTCTGGGCTTGAAGTTAGCACGCAGACCGTTCGCAATTGCTTGCACCAGGCTGGATTACGAGCACGGAGGTCATAGCGAGCTCCGCTCAATTCCCGGCAACGTCAACAACGAAGATTGCAGTGGGCTAGACTTCGGCAAAATGAAGAAGGTGAGGAAGAAAACATTTGGCAAAACTGTCTCTTCGTTGACGAATCCCGAATCTCCACTCATCCAGATAACCGACGTGTCCGTGTCTGGAGAAGACCAGGCGACCGTGAAAGACAAAGAACTACCACTGGAACAGTTCAGCAAGGCGGAAAATCGGTGTCTTTTTGGGGTGGCATTATGATTGGAGCTAGAACGCCTTTGATCCCGTATCGGGGCTTCATGACAGCAGACATGTACAAAGCAATTGCTATTGATGATATCGTCAAACCATTCCGAGTAAACCATGGGCACCAATTTGTACTGGTCGATGATAATGCGCCCGCACATCGAGCTCAACAAGTCAATGCTGCTCTTCAAGAATACGATATCACACGATTAGACTGGCCTGTTGGCTCGCCCGACTTAAACCCAATAGAGCACGCGTGGGATGCTCTTAAACGAGCTGTATGGAACCGTGAGCCACATCCCCAGACAGTTCCAGAGCTCAGGGAAGCCGCTATTGAAGAATGGGATAGGTTACCCCAGGAAATGCTGGATAACATGATCCTCAGCATGCCCAGGAGGTTCTCCGCATGTGTTCGAGCCAGGGGAGGAGTTATTTTATATTGAATTTACACCTTTTAATAATAAATTGTAGTTTAAGTTGAATTAAACAGTCTTTTTCTTTCTATGAAATTTCTATCACAATTGCATTATGATTAATGGCTCAATTTTTTAAAATAAATAATAAAAAATAGTTTTATATTTTAATTTCAAACAGGGTATTCCTATTTAAAGAAAGCATACAACATAAATTTTTTCTTGATAAAGTTAAATTTAAAGAATTCTAGGAGCTTATGCCATTGATCGCAAACTTTTTTTGATGTGTGTATACTGCAAGAGACTTATAGAATGTAGAAGGAACCATACGGCGGAAAAAAGGTTCTTCTGGGAAAGATCTTTCTCTAGCAGCAGTTTGTGATAGGCTGATTGATTAATAGAGCAAAGGTGTGGCTATATAGGCTGACAAATTTCTTCTTCCAAGGTAAGTTTCAACCCAGTATTCTGAAATACATACTTTTCGAGTTTCCTTTACTGTCCTAGGTATGTCCTTCATAGAAGCTAGATGGGTTTGGATCAGTGTGGGGCAAAAAGTAATCAGATTATTGATTAAGGATTATGATTACAATGTGTAATCTTCAATCACGATTACAGATTACAGAAATTAATCAAGAATGTAATCGCATCTGTGATTAATGATTATCAATCTGTAATCGTAATCTTGATTACTTTCATGATTGATTACTAACAGTCGGAATGTTAAAAAAATAAAAGAAAATAATATATTGTAGTAACAAATCATTTTTTTTATTAGCCTCATACATTGTGATTTTAGATAAAAAAAATTACGCATAATTATACTGGATTAGCACCATCAGGATATTATTTATGGTTTGCGATCTAAATTCGATTTCAATAGCACCCTCTTTTCAAACATTTCGTCTGAAAGTCTGTGTGATTTTGGTGAATTGGTCATTGTTGCATAAGAGAAAAGCCTTTCAACTGGACCGGAAGAGGGTAGAGGTGTATTATACTTCTTAAAAACATTTTTGATTTCGGGATATCTATTTAGCATAGATATTTCTCTATCTTGATCCGCTAAATAATGAGAAATAATGATATCTGCCTTAGATCGTTGGACTTGGTGAATATCTCCTCCTGTTGAATCAGTCTCTGAAGAATCAGTGTCAAACTCAAAATAACTATCTTCATGTCTATTATTTGGAGTATCTTGAAAGGTTTCAGGTGCTTCATGAATTTCCTTGACAACAGCTCCCTTGAAAATTGATTTAATTCTAGAATGATTTTCTACATTTACGCAAGCCATCCATTTATCCTTGAACCTGGGATAAGATATTGCAGCTACTACTGCATTTTGAGCAACCCTTGAGGAGACATCAAAATATTCAAAAAATCGCGTTTCCACACTTTCTAAATACTTCTCTGCCAATTTTTTGCAAAAAATAAGTGACTCTCTGTTAAGTTTTTGCAATTTTTTTCGCAGAGATACTAGACATGGTACCAAAATACCGTAAAACATATTTTGTTCGCCTTGTAATATATCCAGGGCTTCTGCTATGGGCTTTGAACAATGCAAGTATTCATTTATGTATTGGAAATCATTGGTACGTAAAACGTTTGCTACTCCTAATGCCACATACAACTGAACACTCTTTTCTTGTATAGATGCAATTTGTTTTAGGCTATCATAAAGACTGTTCCATCTAGTGATTCCTGGTCTGGAAAGCGTATGCCCAATAATACCTTGTATTATTTCAGCTGATTTAGGACGACGACGGGTACAAACTGACAACATGTTAAAATGTATAAAGTATCGGATAGCACGAGTGTCAAAATGTACAAACGTAAAATAGTTACAAATCGTCAAAGTGTTGTAACGATCAAATGTAGGAATGCAGTGATGCTAGAAATTACAAGTGTAGTATTGCATGAGTGTCAAAATGCACAAAATGTAATAATGAATAAATGATAAAATGTTTACATCAAATAGATAATTGATATAAAATCTCTTTAGTGCATATCTATTTGAAGTATAACATGCACTTCAATGTAGAAGAATACTTAGATTTTGCTATGTCAATGTAGTTATATAAGTGGATTTTAATTTGAATTTAGTGTTAAGACAACAATAAATACATTAATAAAATTGTAAGTTTTGTGGATTTTATTTGAATTTAGTGTTAAGATAAGAAAAGTACATACTGTCAATTGAACATTTCAGCAACTGTATATGTTGACCATTGCTCATTTGGTCATAAATACATGTTGTCGATTGAACATTTTAGCATTTGTACATTCTGACATCAGGGTATTTTGTCATTAATAGATTGTACATTTTGACACTCGTGCTATCTGATACTTTATACATTTTAACATGTTGTCAGTTTGTACCCGGCGTCTTTAGGACGACCGGCTGAATTCCACAAAATGTTACATTTTTTGATAACTTGGTTATGAATATCGGCAATAGTAGTTTCATTATTCTTTAACAATTTATTAGCGTCTGTAGTAGCACATAGATTGAGCTTGTGGGCAGAACATCTTAAATGTACCGGCAATTCTAATATGGTTGTCTGTGGAATAACATTTGCAACAAACGCTAATAGATCACCATCATTCAGAAGGTTGAAATGGGACATAGAACTGCCCTCAGAGTTCAAATCCTCACTGACAGTAGGATCCTCTTCGGGTTCTAAGTTACTGTCAACGCCATCAGTAAAATTTTCTAAATTATTCAAGTCTACGCCAAACTCTTTGAACGCTTTGACGAAATTACTTCCACTATCAGTGACTGTTGCTAGAACTTTTCGAGAGTCGAGACCAAATTCAGAATGTACTGCTTCAAGTAAAAAAGCTATTCGGTCATAGCTGTGCGTACCTGAAAATCTTCGGCATGCGAGCGTTTTAGATTTCCTTTCTAGGTTTGAGTCAAGCCAGTGTGCCGTTACACCCAAAAAACTTCGTGTTTTTCCTGACCAAATATCAGCAGTTGTGCAGACTTCTTTTACACAGTGCAATTCGCTCTTAAGGGCCCAGATTGCGTAGACGCGACATCGATTTCGAGCGACCGCAGCGCTACTGTTTACTGAAACAACCGACGGGGCGGGTGAATGACCAGAGAGAGCGCGATTTTCAAAATGTTTTGCGACAAACGTTCCACGTTGAGTTATTATTATTAAATTGTTATTGAAGTTGAATATTTACAGCATAACAAAAATGTTGAATTATTGGAAATAAACAACGACTGTAAAATATTCTAAGAGTAGTTTTTCGTTATAAAATGATCGTAATTACTAGATTAATAGGAGTAGTTGAGACACAATTTTTATGTTTTTCTATTTATACTAAACATTCAAGAGCAGGTCCGGACTGACCTTTTTGTATTCTACTTACCTAAAATTCCAACTATGTATTTATTTGTAATTTTACTACCAAAGTTTATTCTTATTTCGTAAAATATTCATTCAATAAAATAATTGCAAATTCAGTAGGAAGTACGGTCGAAATAACATCGAGCCTTTCCTCGCTAGTGTTTATCTCTACGACGCAAGGAAATGTGCCTATTGCGTAAACTCAAATACTTACCTACTTTTTGTTTACGATCACCTCGGTATCTAAAAAATCTCCTAAGGTTTTACAAAAAAAATGTCAATAAATGAAACACAAGTATAAAAATGATTCATATAATTTAAAAGTAAGTAAACAATAACAAATATGAGTCGCCATCCAAAAAGCGTGCTAGGGTTGTACAAAAATTAGTTAATAAATGAAACACAAGTTTATAAATTATTAATATACCAATTAAAAGTAAACAATAACAAAATATGAGTTCAAAATTCTAATGTTTTTTTTTTCATTTTAACGATTATTGATCAAATTCTGATTTCTGCTAATTTGAATATAAAATCAATTGCTATTGCAAAACCTATCAGAATGAAAATGTTATCAGCTGCCTGATACACGTAATAAAAACCGTAGCGTAGGGACTTAAAAATGTCACTTCGTTTTTTGCAAATTAAGCCCTTTTAACCGACTTAAAAAAGAAGAAGATTCTCAATTCGCTGTATTTTTGAACCGATTTTGATAATTCTTTACACCTGCTAACTCTTCAAAATCGTATAGTAATTGAGCTATTGGAAGATTTATGACAATCCAAGACTAGATAAGTAAGTGCGTTTGAAACAGAAAACCAAAAGGCGATTTCTAAGTTTCTAAGTTAAAACGACTTTTGGACTGCCGTGTTTACGTGAATCGACCGGCTGGGTAGTTAATTTACCTCAGTCTCTTTCAAAATCATTAGGCGTTCTTCTCTTTCAAAACACGTGAAGTTCTTTCTTTCCTCTCTTTCATAGCCTCTATGATACTGGGCGCGTCACGAATGGGCATGCTTCGTGACTGCCGAGGATCAACTAATTCTGGAAGTAGGCAATCGTAATAAAACCGAACTAATTTCATCTCCATTTTCTCCTTCCAAAATTTGTCGTCCTTTTCTATAATATAAACTTTCATAGGTACAGTAGCACCAAACCAGATGCCAAGCATGCAAACGTTTCTTGTAGTAATATGTAGCTGTCCCTGAATTTGGAAATACCAGTTATGATTTTTATTTATGACATAACCCTTGGCAGCCTTGTCCTTAACCCAAAAGGTATGTTTGGCCATTACTTCATCAAGAGTCATGCCAGCTAAAGAATGTGGGCACTTAATTTCAATTAAACCGTTTGCAAAAATGCCATCTGGTGTAGTACCAAGAAATTCAAATTGATCGTCGACGAACAAACCGCAACCTTGTATACTAATATTCTCATGAATTTCTAACTGTCTAATTGCGGTTTCTTCGTTTTCGATACCGTACCGTACAGCAGGCAAACTGGAGATATTACTACCATAAACGATTTTACAAACAAGAGCAGCACAACTGGTGCTCTCTCGTTTTTTACAAACTTCCCCGAATGATGATGAGGTTAGTAATTTTCTCCTTGTACTCATCCACTCAGCACTACTTCTTTGCAAATGGGTCGACCTTTCAAGCTCCTCTCTTTCAGCACAAGACAACTTTAAATCCGCTAAAAAAGATGACTTGGCTTTCTCATATAATTCTGGACTCAGATTCAGGTTTTTCACAGTTTGGTCCATAGTGAGCGTCTTTCGATACAGCGCTGTGGCTTTTTTTTTTTCAATCTTAATTTAGGTTTGGCAATTAAACGGTTTCTACGATTACAATTTTCCACTTTCGCGATCAAAGGATTCGGACTAGATTTAAATATGACTTCATGAGTTTTACTATGAATCGATCCCGTATTAAAAGACACAACAGCTGCAGCTGCGCATCGGCCCGCATAAGAACCACGGGAAGAATAATTTACACGCTTACCCCCAACTAATTTGGCAATTACTGCGTTAAAACTTTCAACTATATTACTTGTACAATTATGAATTAAACTTCTAGAATGATATGACAGTCTTTTACTTAAAATTTCTACCGCTTCCGTTAATCCGCATCCAACAATTGCTGGAAGTAACCCAACAGGTTCTATTCGACGAGTATCAGGTCTACAGAAATACTCCTTGCAATGTTGGTGATTACCAAATACGTGTTGTGGACCATTTAGGATATCTTCACTAAGGTTTTTTATTTTTTCTTCGAGTGACTGATTTTGATCCCCCCAATATTTAATAGCGCATTTTACACCCGTTCTTAAACGCAAATACCTTTCTTTTAGGAATTTCCGCAATTCGCAAGGATACTTAGTGTCTTTCGACAGTTTCTCCAAGCTATTGCAGTAGTTTCGTAGAAGATGATTTTTGCATTCAATTTTCTCTACTATTAAATTATCGTACGGACGCGAATCTAATATTTTTTTATAAGTACTGGAATCGCCGTCTGCTACAAATTTATTATAAATTACACCGTGATCAACAATGGAACGTTTAAACCCCTCAACTATTATGGTCGATTCCATCCCGGTAGATGATCCTGAATAATTCTTGAAACAATGGTGTTCCGGGGGCTGACTGTTGTTCTTTGCGGCTCGTGCACAGACTACGCAGTATTTATTTTTAACTCCAAAAAACAATACTTTATTAGTTTTAATGCCAATTATCGCAGCTGCGCCGGATAAGGCGGAATAATTCTTACCATAAGATCTCTTGCTCCAACAACCGTCAACAGCAACAGATATTAATGGTGTACCATTTTTATCAACACTATCTATAGACACTGCGTACTCTGCTTCTTCCTTGACAGCTTCTGCCATGGAATGTGCTGCTGTCTTTTCCCACCAATCGCAAACCGTATTATTAATTTCATTGTATAATGAAGGTGACATGATTGGTAGGGCTACTGCGGCAGTTACTGTTTTTAACTGAGAGTAGCTCCCACCAGATGATATGATACCAGATACAATTTGATGATTCACTTCCATGCTATCTTCTTTCTTTTCAACCAAACACACAGTAAATTTCATACTACACATACTACATTTCATGATGAGTTTTGAGTCCAGACCAACTTTTACTTCACCTATTATACTGAGGTAACTTAACTTGCAATCCATTGGACCGTGGTCCCCTATGGCCTGAGAGCTTTAAAAAAAAAAAGAAATATCCACTACTCTATGCCCAACTTCCACTTCATCCACCTTTCCCTCTTGACTCTTTTCAATAAGTAGTTCCTGTAAAGAAAGAAAATGGCTTGATTGTTTTTTATAAAAAATAAGTCAAAAAGAAAGGGCCCAGTTTTTTCAAACATAGCTAAGAATTCCCTTAGAATACATCTTTGAAACACATAACACTAGATCTAAATCTTGAACGTTTTATATAACCAGGAACCAGGAATAACCAGGAAACCGTGGAGACATGGAAGGTGCGACTTGAGCAACCAAACCGCTCTCTCCTACCGGTTGTCACAGATACTTACCGGGCATGGTAGCTTCGGTAGGTATCTGTGGCGAAGACACCGGGAAACCACGGCCGAGTGTCAGCACTGCGAGGACCGCAGCGATGACACAGCGCTCCACACGCTGGTGGAGTGCACGGCGTGGGCGCAACAGCGCCAGGTCCTCGTGGTGGGTCTGGGCGTGGGCACCCTCTCGCTCGAGACCATGGTGCGAGCCATGGTCTCCAGCGGGAGTAAGTGGGACTGCGCCGCCTCTTTCTGTGAGCAGGTCATGCTCGTGAAAGAGGCGGCGGGGCGAGAGCGGGAGAAAACTCTCCCACCCGAGTTCCGCAGTCGGCGGCTTGGGCACCGCCGACGTGTCTTCGCACGAAGACCATCGGCCTCCATGACCGGGGGCCTGAGGACGGTGAGTTGGCTGCTCACCGTCTTTACAGAAGCAGGCCCATGACGGCAGCGTGACGTGAGGGATTCACGCCCCCCCCCCCCCCCCCCCCCCCTAAGAAGCGGGATAGCACCCGAAAACCCCCCCATAGACGCGGGATAGCACCCGAACCACCCCCGAGACGAGGCCGCAATTGTAGCCGTAGTACTGATGGGAGTCCTGGGACATCCTTCCGAGGGCTTACCCGGGGCTCCCATCCATAGGCTTCTGGGCGTTACCGTGGGGGTTTTTAGTCGGTAGGAGTCCGGCATAACATCCATGAAGGATTTTCCCCCACGGTTAAAAAAAAAAAAAATATTTTTGTTACATAGTTCAATTAATTTTTTTATCTGTCGATTTTTAAATTTTTATTTATTTATTTATATTCATAACTGACGAAGACAAATTATAAAAGTGCAAAAGAATTCATACAATATTAGGTTCCCGATGACCAGAAATTATAAATTTCATTTACGCTATAGGTATTAGTTTTTAATGACGTCACCTATTCTATACCTATTCTATATTCTATACCCTAGGTATACTTCTTTCTTTTGGGCAGTCACGTAAAAGGTAATATTTTACGAAAAAAAATAACTTGATTCTGGTAAAATACGGGATTTAAACGTGAATTTTCTTTTGAGAAAGTAATTGAGAAGTATTTAGGTACTAAGGGCCTCTCAATGAAAATAATAAATATTGCAAGAAAAAAATCTATAGGTACTGAGATTTCGTCTTCGCCCATCACTAACTAGGTAGTTTGTTTATTTATGTAACAAGTCTACAAGAATTACGTATAACAACTTACCTCTATACAGCACGTAGCAGAGTTGCTCGGAGTCTCGGCCTGAAGGTTTTCTTTATTTTCAATACTGGAAATATTATTCATCAATAATAACCACTTTTTATTTATTTTGTAATTTGTGCACAACCCTAAGCCAGACCCTAGGCGCGTCGCGCCTCTTAGGCGGTAAGTATGTCGACAAAGACGCGCGCCCGTGCTATTTCTGATAGGAAACATACCTACTTCCACAATCTGATATTTAGACAATATGATGAACATAAAAACGAATACTAGGTATATTATGTAATAAAAATTATTATTATGAAAATAGTTCCTATAGAAATTGACTTTATTACCTACTTACGAGTATAATACAATGTCTGAATCAGGTGATCTAAATCATATGACATATTGTATTAGCTTTGTAATGTACCCTGTTCAAATGCAAATAAATTATATTATTACTAGCTTTTGCCCGCGGCTCCGCTCGCGTGGATGTCGGTTATCGCGATCGCGACCAAACATAGCCTATGTCTTCTCTCTAGGTCTAATCTACTAATTTCATCAAAATGGGTTCAGTGGTTTAGGCTCGAAACCGTAACATACAGACAGACAGACAGTGTTACGTTCGCATTTATAATATTAGTATGGATTACTACTTAGACATGATAAGCACACAAATGAAACTAGGATTTTTACATGACATTTTCACACAAAATAAATCTCGTATTTTTTTTCTAGGTATTTAGGACAATACGTAGTAAAGTAGGCAGATAAATAAATAGGAACTTACATTTTATTCCGAGATCTTTTGGCTTTCATATTTTGATAATGCGTACTAAACTTTCTTTTCCCTGGCATGGCACTCAGCAAATTCAAATTCAATCAGTCCTGTGAAAAAAAACCCTCGATTACCGACTTGGTACGTTATGATATTGGCTTTATCATGTTGAAAAATCTATGTATGTCGTGCAGAGAACTAGAAGATGATTGAAAGTCATACCCAGTCATACTCCGCCAGTTCCTATATCGAGAAAATAAAGTGGGCAGGGCTTTGATTGTTTCAAGCCTGAATTGATACCTACTTTACAAGGTTCATAAAATAAACTATTCAAAGTATCTAAATGATTTTGTATTTTTTGCGATTTATATCTAGTTCCATCATGGTTTTCTTTCAGACATTCATTATATCGGTACTTTCTACTTACTGAAAGTAAATTAGTTATAAAAATGTTATACTTACAGTTTTTCACAAAAATCACAAATTCACAACACGTAATTTTGCTGGCGCATCCGACACGCGTGGTGTCACCTTGAAATACAAAAACGCACTGGCGATTAGTGGCGACGCGGAGTACTAATTCGTAATATCGGGATGAGCGTGCTTTTTCATACATTTTTCTATGGAGAATTAACGTAAAATTTATCTAGATTTTAGGGCTTTAAAAGAGGAAGTCTTTGTTTGTAAAGGTACAAAAAAAGTACATACTATATTTTATTAGTTTCTTCAGTGTTCAAAAAGTGGTTCTTTTTATCAATTTGTGTTGATTTATTGGGTTAAATCTGAAAAATACGAAGCCATGTTTTTGCATTTTTTCTCAATTTTGTGCGTTTGTTGACGTTTATTACATAACAACTATTAGGTTTTAAGATGTTATATAATCACCATAAAATTTTTTGGTCTTTGATTATAATATATACAAATTATCATTGATATCAATCATATCTAAATAGGTTAAATATGAAAAATCGTAACACTCTTTTCGGTGATTTTCACGATCTGGCCCCTTAATGTTCGTAATTTCTTTTATATGATAGTTATCTATTAAGCGCCCCAAACTTCTCCTGCTAATAACATTCAGTCCGTTTGAGGTAATATTCAAATTTTCAAAGATTTTCTTAAAAAACGGATCATCTATTGCTTGCAATGGTATCATCGAATTTATAAAAAACTTTAAAATACTTTCATTAAATTGTTCTTGTGAAACCCTTTGCTCAAAGGACTTATTTATATCGTTCATAATTTGAGACCGAGGAGAATTCGAAGCTCTCGAAGATGGTTTGTTTTTTCTTACACATTTCAAGTGAGTTTGGTACTCTTTGTGTATGTCTTCTCCGTATTTTCGTTTGAGGTGAGTAACAAAATTGGATGTCGAATTGTTAAAACCGCAAAGTTTAACTTCTTTTGGTTGACAAGATACACACAATGCAACTTTTTTAGTACTAGTGGACTCCGTTTTACAACATATGAAAAACTTGCCGTCAAGGATGCATGGTAATGTTTCTCCTACCCGCTCATTCTGCACATCTTCCGAAGCTGAGCTACTTGATAAAGATGAAAAAGAACTTGACTGCATTTCACATGTGGACATTATCAAACTTAAAAAAATAGGTACACGACAACGTACGATAATATAAGTCTCGTTGCGCTCGATCTGCTTGAACTGATGCGTATTAGGCAAAAAGGTACGTGTGTTCGTCTTGAAAATGCGCACACGACTGGCCTGGCTTGCCGCCCTTGCCGGCGATCATGCGATGCCCTCCCTCGCCTCTCCCTCACCGCGCACCCGTACCGCCGGCATCTTACGTAGTAGTTTTTATTAAGAGTAAGTTTCACTAAGCATTCGGCTTAATTTCTAAATCCATGTAAATTACCTATTCATTAATTCCTAAATCATAACTATTAGTATATTTAATACAATTAGGTAAGTATATCATGTAATTTAGATTACTGACTACCTACTGTAATCAAGATTAAAGATTACAATGTCAATCTTGATTGAAAGTAATCCCGACTACATTAATCTGATTAAAAGTAATCGTGATTAAAAGCAATCGTGATTGAAAGTAATCGTGATTACTTTCAATCAGATTATTAATCTGATTACAAAAGTAGTTGATTACGCCCAACTCTGGTTTGGATGCTTCTAACATGATAAAAAATAAGCGAATGACGGCCTGCGAATGCTCTCCGTTTACATACGTACATAATACTCACGCCTATTTACTCCAGGGTAGGCAGAAACAGTACACCATCTACTTCTCATCTATGATACCTCATGAGCTACATCTACTGTCATTACACCTGTCACGGCCAGTGCAGAAGGACTCACGTGGAAGTCGGGCTGCTGCTTGGCGGGCGCGCGCGGGTCGGCCGCGTCCAGCTCGTCCTTCATCTACTGTCATTACACCTGTCACGGCCAGTGCAGAAGGACTCACGTGGAAGTCGGGCTGCTGCTTGGCGAGCGCGCGCGGGTCGGCCGCGTCCAGCTCGTCCTTCATCTACTGTCATTACACCTGTCACGGCCAGTGCAGAAGGACTCACGTGGAAGTCGGGCTGCTGCTTGGCGAGCGCGCGCGGGTCGGCCGCGTCCAGCTCGTCCTTCATCTACTGTCATTACACCTGTCACGGCCAGTGCAGAAGGACTCACGTGGAAGTCGGGCTGCTGCTTGGCGAGCGCGCGCGGGTCGGCCGCGTCCAGCTCGTCCTTCATCTACTGTCATTACACCTGTCACGGCCAGTGCAGAAGGACTCACGTGGAAGTCGGGCTGCTGCTTGGCGAGCGCGCGCGGGTCGGCCGCGTCCAGCTCGTCCTTCATCTACTGTCATTACACCTGTCACGGCCAGTGCAGAAGGACTCACGTGGAAGTCGGGCTGCTGCTTGGCGAGCGCGCGCGGGTCGGCCGCGTCCAGCTCGTCCTTCATCTACTGTCATTACACCTGTCACGGCCAGTGCAGAAGGACTCACGTGGAAGTCGGGCTGCTGCTTGGCGAGCGCGCGCGGGTCGGCCGCGTCCAGCTCGTCCTTCATCTACTGTCATTACACCTGTCACGGCCAGTGCAGAAGGACTCACGTGGAAGTCGGGCTGCTGCTTGGCGAGCGCGCGCGGGTCGGCCGCGTCCAGCTCGTCCTTCATCTACTGTCATTACACCTGTCACGGCCAGTGCAGAAGGACTCACGTGGAAGTCGGGCTGCTGCTTGGCGGGCGCGCGCGGGTCGGCCGCGTCCAGCTCGTCCTTCATCTCGGGGATGAGGATGTGGATGGAGGCGCGCGCGGCGGCGCTCTTGGCCTGGCGCTTGCTGGAGCCGTAGCCCACGCCGTACTGCATGCCGCCGATGTACACAATCGCCTGGTACGGCGCCGCCGCGTTCTCTGTCTCACCACAAACCACTAATGAAAACTTGCCTAACGTACTTAGGTTTCTGTTCCCCTTTTCGTTCCTTAAGGTACTTTGTCCGACAGTAAATTTGTTTAGGGGCGTTATATAACATAAAGTTTACCATTTAACGGGCGATATTTAATATAATACCGCTATTTTTGAAGCGTTGAGAGTGATGCACACTTTCTTTTATATAGCTTTACCCCCTAAATAACTCGTAAAACTTAAAACACCACTTGCCACACCGGGGGACCAATGTTTCTGGCACTCACAAACCATAATAAGTGAGTAGGTGGTACTTCCTGATCGAGTATGCACATTCGGGTATAAGAAAAGTATACTACCAAGGGTTGTTTACGTTCCCATAGCGGCGTCTATAAAGGAATAAACTGTAAAGTGAAATATTATCATCGCACAGTTCAGAGACTTGGAAAATTTCAACAGAGATTCCTGCTACAACGTGGGTAAGGTTTAAGAAAGGATACTACTAATTCAACCCCTAAATATTAATCTTGAAATACGTAAAAAAATACGCAAAAACATCTGGTTTGTATTTGACTTGCCCCTTGTACCCATCATAATTTATATTTGAAGTTTTTTATTTAAATCAAATAGTATATCTACATTGTCGTAAGTGTCGTAACACGAAACAAATTCACATGATAATAATACAATATTCGCATCGCGTTCTGTTGACGGTCTGTTATTGAAAAACTCACACTTAGCGTTCTGTGACTGCGGAGATCTTCGCTAGTGAGTGTCACTAATGGGCCTACCACACATACAAGTTTCACCACAATTTTTCCTGACGGAACACCGTGCGTGTGCTTGGTAAAACTGATACAGTTACGTACAGAGTTCGTGTATAAACCTGCCTGCGAAGGAGAATGTGATGACTTGTGCGTGTGGTGTGGATAAGCGTGAACAATGTCCCTACAGATGTTCCTACTTACCGAGTTGCCTAAAGTGGTATATGGGTTGTTTCTGCAGCGCCCTCCCCACGTACTCGTGGAACACTGACAGGTAGCTGCGGTCGTTCATGTTCATCACCCAGTCGCGTTTGTTGGACTTGCCACCTAATAACAACATTGTTAAGGTTCAATTTGTGGTAATTGCCGTCACCAGTGTCAACGCCGATTGCTGAAGTATTATACATAGGTACCATTTTCTTGTCCTGGCAGGGAAGGTTGGGCAGGTATGGTGATGAGCTTAGTGCCTTCAGGCAGTGTAGGGTACTGCAGCGTCTTCCTGGCCTTGGTGTACTTGCGTCGATCTGCCCACCGCCTAACACAAAATATCGGTTACTCAAATCGTAAATCTCTTCAGCTCAAAAACTCTGCTGTAAAGGAACCGCCATTTTTATAACTTATCATTAATTGAAATTGGTTAATGCCGTTTAGTAGTTACTACGGAACATCGGGATAGAAATACACATAATCCTCTTTTTTGGCTACAGCACAATCGGATGAATATAACATTCATAAATATTCACGAATAGGTACGTTAAGATAAAAAAAAAGTATGGATTAAATAGTATACTTACTTGAAATGCATGATATTAACAGTTTTAAACTTGAATAGACTTTTGCAATAGTCATTGATCTGTTCCGGAGTCAAATGTTGAGTCTTCCAACTGGTATTAATCGTCTCTACCCTAGGAGGAGGCATTATTATGCCCCCTGGTAGAATCACAGCCTGCCGGCTCAACGGAACCTGTCTTTTTGGTGACGGAGGTGCGTTACTTCCCTCGCCTTTCTCATTGGAGTTTTCTTCGGTAGCTATACCGTTGCTAAGTGGACACGCGCTTTCTGGCATACCTTGCATAATCTCTTCTTTTATTAATACAGCTTCTTGGAGGAGCATATCACTCGTTAGTTTCTCACTCAAAGCTGTTTGTTGGCCAGAAGTCTCTGGTGTTTCTTGATTTTGTTCTGATGACTTCGCAGGTTCAAATTTTTGTTCTGCTGGAGACTCCAACCTTTGGGAATCAATAGACCGGTCTTTGTTTGTAGATATCACAGCCTGTTGGTTGGATTCTCGAGAGGTTGGATTATTGTCCTGTCTTGTATGTGATGGCATTATAGGGCATTGGAATACTAATCGCGACGAGCTTGCCACCCCAGGGGCACCGCTGCCATTGTGATAGTCAGTCTTAGAATTTGTTATATTAAGTCCAGTCTTTTGATTATTCTCATTACTCATAGTGCAATTGACATTACGATATTGTTCTTCCATTTTTTTCTCGATTTCTTTCTGTTTTTCTACTTCTTCTTCTAAAGCTTTTCTATACGCAAAGCAGGGTATTGCACTAACGGGGATGTCGTGGCGCTGTAAAATAAGAAATTCGTCGTTCTGTATGGTTCCTCGCAACGTCAGGGTTTACGAATGGAGCCCACGCTGAAATTCCCGTTGTCTAACTAAGGGCATACCTGTTTTCGCTCGAAATACCGTTTTGGTCCTGCATGCGTTACTGGCAGGCAGACACTCATAGCATGATGAAACCGTATGATATTTGCAATTTATAAGACACCGAGATGGGTTTTTAAACTATACATTTTCTAGTGTTCGACTGCTTACTGAAGTTTTAAAGTAATCAAATTAATGGCATAGGATTTCACAAAGGAGAAACAACGAAAAATTGCGCGTAGAAATCTAAGTCACTAGTATTTACATTCTACTAAATATACTCGTATTAGGTTCGTGGATTCAGTACACCGATGATCTTACCCTGGTGTTATTCTGGCCGAGGAAGTAAGGTTTGGAGAGCGTACAGACGCGCGTGAACCGGTGCATGTAAATGGGCATTCCGCTTATGTGCCGCACCATTATCCAGTCCAGCGGCAATATCTCGAAGTGATTAACGCCTTTTTCTGTAAGTTCGACTAAGTATAAAGTGGCGAACAAGATAGCAGTCATTATACATTAATATAATAAGGCGATTCAAAGCGAACAGCGATTCGATGCGATTGCAATGAAATGCTGTGTGCGCGATGAAACCACACTCTGGCAACCGCCGTCACGTCTGTTCACGCGAAGATATCAAACGAGCGCCTCGCCTCGCAGGACGATCTGCAGTCAGCACGACGAGAGCAAAACGAGAAACAGTCGATACGTATTGTAGTGGCCTACGTGGTCAAACCACGTAGGCGACTACAATACGTATAGACTATTTCCCATTCGCGTTCGCTTCAAAATCGCTCACGTAGAACAGAATTTCAAAATTTCTACTTAATTTTGAGCGTGTCATAAATTTTCAATGGACGAAGCCGCAACTTATCACAAGGTGAGAGCTTCGGGTGCGACCGCGATAAACGCATAAGGCGCTGCGCAAACGTAGACACTTTTGTTGCCGACACGGCACACCGCCACAGGAAACCGTAGTTGCTGTGTCCCGTATCGACAATCGGACACAGTTGCCGGTTCCCTGTCACCGACACGGCACACCACAAGAAACTGTAGCTGTAGTTGCTGTATGGGTTAGTTTTCGGTCTAATCTCACTCATTGATGCTAAAAATGACATCTGGTTATAATATCGATACTCTTTGCGAGCAGTAGCAGCAGACCCACTTTTTAGATTCTTCTTATTTTTTTTAATGTTGCTTGTGTCTTCAACCGACGACTTTTAGTTTCCAGTTACCGACACCGAACACTTTTTGATCGTCCTGAATATAGTGTTAAGTGGAAGCAACTGGACTCACGTATGCGCAGGGAGTTGAATGATTTCATACTTGTTCTATAGAATTCAAATATTCATCGGTAGCTTGTATCTGACACAAGAAACAAAAGTGTCTACGTTTGCGCAGCGCCTTAAGAAGAAGCCGCACCTACGCTAGTGTGTGAATACAAATATATTCCAATGAAGATTCTTCTATAACACAAAAAATAAACTAAGAATACCTTCCAGAACTATCTTCTGCCTCGTTATAAAAGGCCTTTCTCTCGTCTTGGGGGCTCCCTTGATCGCGTCCGGGAGGTCCGCCTCCAACATCATATCTATCTCTTCGTCCGGCAGCTCAACTGATTTACCTAAAATTTGTTGCATTTATGTGTATAGGAGGCGATATCTTCAGAGAGCAAGCCACCATGAACCCGTCCTATGGGTTAATACAACCATTACCAATCAACAACTTATGTAACAGTGAAGCTTCATAAGGAAAGGAAATATACATGTAAATATCCCCTATATTCCATATACTTACTACACATACAAAACATAGGTAGCTTGTAATTATGAGGTTTAGAATGTGGAGAAAGATTTTTGTAAAAGGTATACATATGTTATTTTTAAACTATCGCGGCGTTTACTCATAGTTTATAATAAGTTCGGGACTTCACGCGATATATTTTGGAAAAACTTACTTTTGCCGACGTTTCGGGTGCGTTACAGCACCCGTGGTCACGACTAGACTGTCGTCGGCAGAAGTAAGTTTTTCCAAAATATATCGCGAGAAGTCCCGAACTATTTTAAACTATAAGGTATACATATATTATACATAGAAACATCTACAGTAGATAGTAGATGAGATAAGACACATGCATCGAATGTTTGACACATAAGAACTCTACTGCTACACCACACTGCCTGTAAAATATCGAATTCACCCAGCAGGCAGATTGTACAATTAAAATAAGTTTATTAGCTGAAGCTCAGGTAAATTCATGCTGGGATGCACCTGTAAGCAAAATCTTATGATGTTAGTAATAAGAAGACATCAATATGTATAACAATCAATCAATCTATCAATTAGCCTAACAAAGACAAATCATGCTAAGATTTTAAATGCGAAAGTAACTCTGTCTGTCTGTTACGCTTTCACGTCTAAACGTTGGCGGAGTTTAAATCTAACGGTTGATTAGTCTATACTACCCTGTTACGCCACGCACATGGGTACCCAAGGCGAGGTACAACGGCTATGGTCGATCTATATTTGACTATTTGGCCAATTTAAAAATTAAGTAGTGAAATTAATGGAAATTTGAAAACTTCATGGGAGTGTTTTGGCTAAGATTATTGGAATACATAATATGTTTGGTATAAGAAGTACATGAAGAGTTTATCTATTTGTCATAAGGACAGGTAATTTATATTAGAGGTGGAAGAGAAAAGTATGAAAGTGGACCCCAGGCTGGACGAAACCCTCAGACAAAACAAATTTCCACATGGAGCTGAAAATAAGAAATAGGTAGGTCAAAGCTATTTGCCACAAACAATTTCAATAACACTGAAGTACATAGGTAATTGCAATGAACCACAGTCTTTTTACCCAAACTGCTGTAATCAATAGACTCTGGCCAATGAAAGCTGGTGCAAAAAATGTGTTTTGTCTTTTCTATTAGGTATGCATAAAAATAATGCTATTATGGTACTTGGCCAGAGTCTAGTCAGAGTTGCAACCTGTTGGGTTTTAAAATCTGGCGCCGATTTTTTGCGCCAGCTTTCGTTGTCCAGACTATAATATTACTAAATCACAGACATATAGTACACACCCATTATTTTTATACACATGCAAGTGAACAAAAACTAAATAAAAACACAAATACCATCAGAATCGTCCGAGTTCTCATCATTACTGTCTTCATCGTTGGACTTGACTTCGTCCAACACATCAAACTGTCTCAACCGGTCGAGTTCTTCCGGGTTTACTAAATTCCGACACTTGTCTTGTGACACAGATGTAGACTCTATTGGTTCTTGTGTAGTACCATTTGCCTCCATTGAATGTCCTGGAGACTCATTTGGAGACTTTGAAGACTCATTAGGATCTATTGCAGTAGTTGAATCCTTAGGAGTCTTAGTCTTAACTCTTGAAACATTTTGCAGATCTTGTGATTGTGTGGCTGTGCCGGCCACATCACATTCCATTTTATTACTGCTGCTATTATGAAGCTTTCTCTTTTTAGAAGGTTGTTCAATGATTGTTTCATCTTCAGCCATATTATTTTCTCTAAAAATGTTTTAAAATTGATCATGTTTATGAGATGACAATGAGTAAAGCCAGGGTTTTTAATAATCAAAAATATAGCTTCTTTATTGTTTATATTTACACATTAACCCAGACAGATAACGCTGAGGCTAATTGGCTGTTTGTTTTGTATACATCATATAGATAGATAAACACATTTAGTGCTACCAGTCTGCTATTCTTCAATCCTGATTGACCAGTCTGTCTAGTGCAATGCAATTAAAGATTAGGCACAGGTAACACAAATGTATGTTTCTGGAACTTATCTAGAAAGCCAACTCCACTAGTAATTCACTCTACATTTTATACACAGCTACAATAGCCTTTGTAACTTAGAAATTCATGCATGAACAAATTAAAATGTTACTTTTCCCTAAAGACTATTAGAAAATTAAAGAAGTAATAACATAATATATTATACATTTTAATTTAGTAACCTTCTTTTATCAAATCCGTAAAAAAGATCCTTGGAAATTAAATGCTTGCTCTAAGCTACTTAACTAAAACTTTTTAGTTGCGTTAAGGAAATATATTTTGTAAATATAGCCTAAAAAACCCACTGCGTTTCTTACCTCTCCTTGGGATGAAAAACATACTATAAGGATTAAAATTTTTTTACACTTTGTTAATATGCCGTTAATATGATCTATCTAATACGGAATAGGATAGAACCAAGCAATTATTGTAAAATGAAGATAAGAAATTCAACTAAAAATGCATATCCCAGTAAATTGACTGTGTTCGATATGAGCATAAACAGAAGGTTTAAGCTGGTACACTTTGGATTAAAATGGAATTATAAAAATTAATTTGTCCTCCAGTACCTACTTACTTCATAGTTCAAATTAATAATACCACACCTGGCTTTACTCATTGAAATAATAGTTGAAATAGAATACTTATTTACATAGGTACTACTACATAAGCACACTAAAACTATGGTTCTATGATACAATGTCTTACAAATTCATTGCTGTAAGTGCGGTGATGATACTTTTACTTTGTCAAAGAAGTACATTAAAAATAATTTCATTCACACAGTAAAACAAGTAATAAAACACAAGTAAACATACAGTATTACTGTTTATCACTAAGTTGTCTGGGTAAGAAAATCACAATAATTATAATATAATCCCTATAATCATTTGTTTTAAAATTTCCAGCAATAACTGTTGTTACCGAGAAACTCCTGAAGGCATTTTACTTTGAAGTTATTCTAATACCCATAGACTTGTTGAGAGATAGTCCACAAGCAGCGATGGCACTAGAATCCAATGTACGTCAACAGTTGGATTCCATCCATCGCTCCGTGTAGACTTTCGTAAATTCTGTGACCGCGTGTATGGCGTGCATTACATCCGCGATGAAAAGCAGAATTGCGAAAGACTAGGCGCTCTAGTACTTGGTACTGAGAGCCTCAAGTCGATAGCAAGACCGCGAGTAAAGAACCGCTTATGAAACCACCTCAGCAACGCTGCAAATCTATCCTGTGTAGTCTGCAAAATAACTTCAATGTGTTTACTTGCAAAACGGTCAAAATACATTGCGCTGCTGAATTAAAGTAGCGTGTAATCGGACTGTAGTTAAATATAAATAAAAGGATCTTCTTGAAATATGACCGTTTTGCAAGTTTGTAAGAAATATTTTTACTTACATGACCTGATGTGCACTCAAAAGATATTGGCTACTATATTTATTGTGCGAATGCGTTATTATTACTTAACAACTACTGTTTAATTGAAATAATGAGCTATAATTAAATATTAAGAGTAAAATTTACAAAAATAAGGTTGAAGAAATTTGAGATTGATCCAGTTCACTTGACTTTGATCCAAGATCCAAATGCAGCGAACGAAATGATTGGTGAATGTGAATGGAATGACGAATGCATTGAACTGATGAACAGAAAATGCAGTGAATGAATGATGAATAATAATCGAGCACAGAGTATATATTGGCTTAGCTACTGGGTTTTTTGCATAGACATAGATACTCTAAGGATTTTTGCATGATTTTTACATGAACCTTTATACTACCTTAGTATACAGATTCATGGATTTTTATACTATTTGACATTGGGGCGTTTTTTATTAAGAAATCGAAGAACCCTGTGGAGTCTCTAGTATATATAATAATCTATGCTGTGGAGGAACCGTATGACATGAGATAAATAATACCCAACTTTTTCCCTCCGTACTTCTGTTCAAACTCTATGATATATTCCAGTCAGAAATTACACAACATCGGCAACATTATCGTCTGATGTACAATAATAATTTAAATTAAGTATTCACGAGATATCGTATGGTACGATATCTAGTATCTATCTATCTATCTTCTTCATCTTAGCGTTAATCCCAGTCGCATCCGAAGCATTCAGCTTGGAGCCAGGGGTCTTCTTTTACCAGTCAACTGTTGCTTTGGCTGAGCTTCGTTTTACGATTGACTTAAATTTCTGTGAAGCGACTGCCATATGACCTTCACCCACAACCCAAAGGATGATTGCCATAGATGTTCGTATGGAAATGGAGAACGATGGCTTAACGTACTCTCCGAGGCACGACCAGACCAAAACAAATACCCATAATTCATGAATACAAATATTTGCACTAAGCAGGGATCGAACCCGCGCCTTCTTCGTAGCGGTCGCGTTCGCCACCGCTTGATATAATAACTACGACAACATCGTATGACTTGTTATTAAACTCGTGGATATTATATTTTGTCCGGCGTTTCCAAGGGTGCATCGTTTAATCCAACCACTCCCTTAAAATTTACTATATCAATCTCAACTGCTGGACATAGGCCTGTCCCAAAGTTTGGGGGCTAAAAAAAAAGAACGAGGAAATGGCTAGTTAGGTTTGACTGGAACAGGTTCAATCATTTAATAATTAGGAAATAATAATGCTATTTCGATCATAAATTACTTTATTTTCATACTAATAAAACATTATTTTTCGATTTCAGTAGAACATACTTTTTTTTACAGATTTTTAATTCTCTGCAAGCAAAGGCTACACACAAAAATACTACATACGGTAAACTATCCTATCACAGGCACTCGTCTGATGTAGGCACTTTTCAGTTTAAAGTAAGACATGGTGAGACGGATTTATGGTTTAAAAAGAAAATTATAAAAAAACAAGGAATGTATGCTAGACGGTTGTTATTTTTTTTATGTACGTTCATTTTTCAAAGTGCGAGCCATTATACGGGTCCATTGATAGGATCGTTTACCCTGTTTACTTTTCTTACAATCTATGAACATTATCACAGTAATTTGCAGCATTAAAACTATAATTTAAAGATGTGCTGCATACATTTTTATACTGTAAAAGTCGAGACGAAACGATACATTCGGACTAGGCTTATTCCTATACATAAATAAATCTAGCATTATCAAATATTTGGTTACTTCTAAAGAATGTCCGTTATTGTTTTACACTCACCTCCCTCCCTCCCCTCAAAGTTAAAAACACTCTTTGCTCTATTTTCTACATATTTTGTTTTATTGTTATAATGTTATCAAATAGGCCTAGTCCAATTAGGGAACTGCACAGTATCAATATATTTCTGTAAGGGTGTATGGTGCCACAAACATATCTGTCGTTTCAAATAAGTAGAAATAAAACAACATTGGAAGCACATACTCCCTTACGCTCTTAATTAACATTAATTATAAGAAAATACCTGTCTATACATAAAGAGCATTGAACGTAAATTAAATTCAACTCAGGTTATGATACAATAAATCAACGGAATTGTCTGCCGTAATCAAGTAATTTTCTATCGGGGGCTTGTCATGGGATCACCGTGTACTGTGTGGAACATTCATGTAGTGACAACTCGCAAGATACAGGGGGTGATTCGTAAAATTAGTCGGAGATTCGAGTGTAGTAATTAATTACCTATAGTTCGTTCGCGTTAAAAATGCAGTGAATATTATATTATTGCATTGTCCGTCGGCCTAGTCCCATCCCCTAACTAATCAAATCTTTTCAAATTACAAGGTCAAGTTCAGTGTCCAGTTGAAGACATTGCTTCGAACGCAACGGATGTATCCTGTTATTTGTGTACTGATTTAAATCCTTAACGTGACTTTACTGCATTCTTAACGCGAACGAACTATAGGCACAAAATGATTTGAGAATTTTGGGTCATGTTGTGTTGTTTTAATTACATCTGTTGTGCGTGTGGCGTGTGTCAAGTTTTTGGCTTGTGTCAAGTTAATGGCGTGTGTGGAGTGTGTAGCGTGTTTGGCGTGTGTGACGTGTACCGTGTGCTGCGTGTATAGCGTGTGTGTTGTGGAGGATCTTGCGACTCGGGTGGTTGTCAGTCTCTCTGCGAGTAATTCGTGAAGCTGCAACATGAAGGGTAGTTTCTCTCGTCGGCTGGTCGCTTACCGGCGGCGGCGGCGCGGCTTGGGCGGCGGCGCCACGCTGACGTGCGCGGCCTGCAGCTCGGCGGAGAGCTCGCCGCTGGCCGCGCCCGCCGCCTGCAGCTGGCCGCGCGCCTCCACGAAGAACATCACGTCACGCAGCTGCTCCTTCAGCTCCGACACCTGGCACACACTCCACACTCATAACACATGCTCCGGGGTAGTGGCGAGACACAACACTCGCCTAAGTGCTTAGTACGTACGAACGCGCAATGTACTTCACACGTACTGGGCAGTACAGTAAGCCGAGTGAACTGTCTCACCACTGCACTTCGTGCGTGTGACCAAGGCATTGCAGATGCATACGGTATAGCTATCGGCAAACATCGTGACCATGTAATCAGACACTTGTGGGTCACAGAAAAATGATCAATATTTTAAGCGAATGTAGCAAATTGATAGGTTTGACCTTCACTCATAGCAAAAATGTTTAAGATTCCAATATCACTATGGTAATTTTGATAATATTTTTCGAGTGAGGAAAATTCTTACCTCTTTGACAAAGTTCTCTTCTCGTGTCTTAGCTCTAGCTTGCCATTCCGCTTGACTATTCGTTAAGGCGGCCGCTAGGCCTCTCTCCTCCGACAGTTCGTTTTGTAAGGTGGATAATCTGCAATACGAGTAAAACAATATTCTGAATACTATTGCTGAAAATCTGTTGTATCCGCTGTACCATTTACCCGAAGTTTCGGTCTGTCACTTTGGATATACGTTCCACGATAGACTTACTGATAGGGCGCGGTTGCGCGCGAACATTTGCTCAAAATAACCAGTCTGACTGTGAGGCGGTTGTTCGTTGCTGGCAGCAGACGTCAGTCCCTGCGTAAGTGGAGTTCGGTTCGGTTCCTAGGGGCGCTACTCACTTGTTGGTGACCTGGTGCAGCTTGCGCTCCAGGTTCTTGTTGTGCGTGGTGAGCGCGGCCACCTGGCCGGCCAGCGCGCTCACGGAGCCCTCGGCCTGCTCCGCGCGCTGGCGCAGGGCCTCGCTCTCGGCCTGGTGCTCGCTCTCCAGCCTGACGACGATATCACAAGTCGAATATATTCCTACTGCTAAGTTGTATTTCTTAAGGGACGACCCATGTTCCAGCTCCACCGGGATATGGTAGCTGAGTGGGAGCTCGGATGTCACAGAACGACCTCCGTCCTCGATGAGCGCTGGTCTGAGGGTGACAGGTAGAGCCGCCTGTCACCCTAGCAGAAGCAGGCCGCGGCGACGGCGCAGAGTGCGCCTCCCGGTACCCGGGGCTAGATGGGTACACTAAGGTCCCCACAACCCGAAGGGGGCCATATCGAAAGAGATGGTCCTGGGTCTGCTGGGGTGCGAGAGATATGCTTTCGGCAATCTCACCTCCGGCAACCAAGGACCCAAGACGGCGTGCGTTTTGGTCGGTTCGAGTTCGACATAATCGCCTCCACCGGCTCCTTGTGAGTGGAACCCGTGGGGATTTTGCGCACGATAAAAAAAAAGATCCTATAACACAAGCTAGTTAAACTAGCATCGTTAAATGGCTTGGATCTAGATAACGGTGTGTAGAATATTTATTTATTCACTAGCTGTTGCCCGTGTCTGCGCCCGCATAGATCTCGGTTATTGCGACCAATCACAGTCTATATTCTTTCTCGAGGTCAAATCTACCCCTATAATATACCTAATTTCATCAAAATCGATTCAGTGGTTTTATTATCATCATGATCGACAATAGACGACCAAAGTTTAGATCAATTACCAATAATGACAGTAGTCACACTAGCTTACTTGCTCATACGCTGTTCATAGAACAAACGCTGGCTGTCGAGTTGCTGCGTGAGGATGTACGTGAACTCCAGCTGCGCAGAGTCCAGCTTCTCCCCACCGCACGCGGAGTCCTCGGAGGTCAGGCCGCCCTCGGCCGCCACTAGCTTGCCGTCCGCCTTGTTTTGGACTAGGCGGTGGACGAAATTGTCACCTGAACAATATACAAATTATTGTTATATGTCTGCCTACTACATAGAGGTATACAGACGTGATTATATGTATATATTCGAGCTGAATGAGCTTAACTATTGGACTCTTTCCTGTTTACTCACAATGTTGTGCTAATGTTCAATGTACTCACCTGCGTAATCCCACACTCGATTCGAGCCCAACTGCAGGGCGTAAGTGTGGTTTGATGCCAAGAAGTGCTTCGCCGCGTGTCCGCCTTCGTATCTACAATTAAATATTTACATTTTTAATAATGGACAATATTTTAAATGTATCAGCGAAATCCGCGTTTTCGCTCACCTGCCACAGCCAACATGTCCACATATCAGACATATCCATAGAGTGCCCGCCTCTACACCATCGAGCAGACCTTCGGCAACACCACTAATGTTCTCTCTGGTCTCGTCCCCATCTTCTTCTGTAAGAGTAAAGAACCTATTAAAATGCTATTATGCTTTAAAAACCATTAAAAAAAGAAACAGAGAAATCACGGTCTTTTTTTATGTCACTGACCTGCAAGAGCAGCCCGCTCACACTGGAAGCAAGTGTTGCCGCCTCTCGGCTCCGGAGTCTGCGCACACCTGCACACTGGGCACCGCGCGTCCCTCCACCTCACCAAGCACTCCGAATGGAAGGCATGAGCACACTGAACGCTCAAAACTCCGGCCACGCTTTCATCCATTCGTTCTAAGCAGACGGGGCAAGTTGGCAGCTCTGTGTGTGAAGGTGGAGGTGTCCCATCGCGAGCCCATTCGACCCGCGACACCCAGGCCATGTGGCAGAGTGCGTTCGGCTCCAAGCTGCTATAGGGAACCCCATCAAAAGTTTCATGGAATTCTTGCGCTGCTTGGCAGGTACGGAATCTAAGAATATAAAATGTATGCATTACAGCCCAAAATAATCAAAACTTTGAGATCAAATACTGTGTTTACTTCATATATCTTCTATTTAGATTTATAGTTATTACAATTAGCAACGCCACAACACCGAAGATAGTTTAAATTTATGTATACCCAATATTGACTTACGTAAATAGGGCCATATAGTGATCTGGGGAGCCATCCCGCAACACTCGTACATGTGCAATGTCCTGTTGACAAGCTGCTGCAAACGCTAGCAAGTCTGTAGCTCCTAGGGCACCAGGAACTGATAGCAGGCATAGAGTCTTGGCTTCTTCAGCTTCTTTCATCTCACTGCAAACAGAAAACAGTGCAGTACAGGTGTTTATCGAATTCTGTATGTCTTACAGAATAGAATTAGAGACATGTATGGAGATGTTTAAACTTAGCACCTCTTTTGGCCACTTACTAGTTCTAATAGTATAGACTATAGTGGACTTTAGATGTTACAGATAAATAAGATGTATATTAAATCTTTGCTTTATTACTTATGTTATAATATGGCGATTAACAAAATAATACTCAATTTACTCACTTCTCCTTGTAAAGATGAAGGACACCTTTAGTAACTTCTACAAGGGGATTCCCACAAAAGAAGCTTATAGTGTCATCATCTTCGGAAATGCTTGAGCCTTCGGGAGGAGAGCGCCGGGAGCTAGTCGGCAGTAGACCAGCGTCATTATTGGGCCCGGTGAGGACACTGGCATAGGTTTCTACTGTGATGATTTTGGTCTCACGGGCTCCTCGGTCTTTTCTCTTTTGTTCTTTTGCTGCTTCTGTTTTCAAAATACATTCTATTTAGAATAGATGGAATTTAGCGGATTTTTCTGATGTAATATGTTTTCAAGTTGGACATCCAGACATGAGCCTGAAACTAGCTGCCAAGATTGGCAATAATAATATTATAACAGCCAAACACATATTCCCATGAAAAGTAGGTCTCAGACTATTAATAGAAGTTTCACCACCATTATTTTTATATTGCTGCTACTTGTATTGATTTTGGCTGCCAGTTTCAGCCACATCACCCACTCTTAAATTTGTTATTTTTTAACACATATGTATGAGCGTTGGGGAGGAACTAAAGCTAGGCTAGGCTTTAATGAGAGTAATTGCCTCGTGATATTCCAGAGTGTCTTCTGTCAATCAACAGGTGTCCTGGCTTGTAGCTTTGCGTGTCTGTGAAGTTCTGGGTAAGGTCCAATTACACTGGTGGGACACCAATGACCCCATACACCCTGCTCAGTTTGTGTTAGCATATTGTCTGCAGATATTGTTACTTGGATTGGCTTTATTGATTATATTAGGGGGCTAGTCTTGATGGCTGTTATGTTAAGCTTGAAGTGTTCAAATGTTAAGTACTTGATGGATACATGATAAATTGTTCTCTTTTATTTGTCAATAAAGTTATCTTATCTTATTGTATCTATTATTAATATGTTATTGTTCTAATTATTTAATTGTTAATGTAGATGCTAACAAAATCCTTATCACATTTTATGTGGTGATGTGGTACGACAAGAGTGGTATATGCTGTTTATCTATATATATAAAAATGAACCCCTATTTCCGCCTGAACCGTGATGTCGTGACCAAGGGAAATAGGGGTTCATCACGCCTGAACGGCTGAACCGATTTCGCTAATTCTTTTTTTGTTGTGTTCGTTATTGTTAGGAGAAGGTTCTTATGGAAGAAAAAATGAAGAAAATTGCGCGGAAAATTAGAAAATTTAAGAATACATAACCACCATAAAAAAAGCTGATCCGAAATACGCCATATATAAATTTTGAATTTGGAATACAAATTGCAAAAAAATGTGTTTATTATTCTAATACTGCTGTATGATATTCTTCTATGTTATCTGACGTTTGATATAGAAATGACATAATGCGTGCAAATATCGTCAGAGGGTGATTAGCAGACATTCTTCTGAATTAACAAAATGCCCGTTGCTTGAGCTGCGTAAATATTTATGGTGGTTATTTTTTTATTTAGGTCGAAATATTGATGGTTTATGGTAGTATGAACGCCCTTGAGCGTAGAGGTATATGGTTGTATGGGTCCCATAGGTATATAGGCTCCGTAGGTGTAAGTATGGGCCCCTGTGACCTATTAGTGTCGGGAGCTCCGTGGGCGTATGGGACCCGAATCGAAATGCTTTCCGTTCTCAAAATAATTAAGAGAATTTGATACAGCTAATTGATTCTAATTTCTAAGGCGAAACAAAGTTTGCCGGGACGGCTAGTTATTTATATTATATTCCTACTAATAGTCAGCATCTGTTATACTTGCCACTCTTTTATTGAGTCTATCAAAACATTCAAATTTTATCATTGAAGTCTTAATTTGTTAACTTAAATTATGTAAAAAAGCATTTACATAATCCAAACATTCCAAAGTCTGGTTGTTTCACATAAATGTATGTACGACAGGCACGACCCTCACTTTCTCACAAATTCGTTATGTAAATAGAGTATTTATACTTTAATAATATTTATTACCCGCAATAAGTATTAAAATAGAATTCTCTATCAGTCGCTGATGTTAAAAAAATTGTGTCTTACCCATTTCAGTGGGATTATCGCCCATTTCAGGAAGATCTTCGTCAATTTCTATACGCAAAACGCACAAAGAGACGGACATTTACAATAAAATTATTTATTCAAAATTAAAAGAAACTGATTTTCCCTGACATCACTTTGTATTGATTATTTAGATCACATAGATTGAATCACAAAACATAACAAAGCAACAAACTCAGAATTTTTTGCGGACACAGCACAACAGCACAAACCGATCAGATGATGAAAATTGGAAAAGTATAATAAACTTGAGATAGCATTATACCCAAAATGTTATGCAAGAGAGAGATGCAATATAAACATAATGAATGTCGAATGACAACGCAGATAAACTTCAACAAACAAAGTAAACTTTTTAAATACTGTTCTGGGTATTAGTGATTTAGCCATTACGAATAAGACTATTTCAATGATGATGATGTGTCGTGGTCAGACCACTTCCCTTTGATTATAAAATGTAAATTTGATTTTATCTGCTCAAAAATAATACCATGTCATGTAAACAAGTTTAATACGGTCACTTGGGGTGAACGAAACAATGACGAAATTGAATTATATAGTAAGATATGTCACAAAAAACTAAGAGATATTGATTTCCCTTCTGAGTTTAGAGAATGTTGTGGGAAAACATGTAACAACATGTCACATAGACTAATTATAGATACTTTGTATAAGAGTATTATAAGTGCTTTAAGTGAGTCGGCCAGTGAGGGTAGGTATGTCAGGAACAGGGTAGGACGAAAGCCAGTTATCGGTTGGAACAAACACGTTGGCAGCGCGCATAGGGAGGCCAAGCAAAAATTATTTATATGGCTGAATAACAACAAGCCTATGTCGGGTCCCGTTTTTGAAAGCATGCGTGCAGCTAGAAAGGTGTTTAAGTCGCGTTTAAAATGGTGTCAAGATCACGAGATCCAAATCAAGATGGACATCCTAGCTGCACATCACTCAAAGAACGACTTCCGGTCGTTCTGGAAGCACACAAATAAGCTTGCGCCAAAGCTTGGTATCCCTATGAGCGTTGATAATGAGGATGACCCTGTCAGAATCGCTAATCGATTTGTTGACAGTTTTAAAGTAAAGTCACCATTAGGGCCTGCGTCGTTGATGTTCTCTGCTGAAGACGGAGTGGAACTTAAGACCAGAGTTACTGCTTCTACAATAGTGAAAGTTATTGAGAGTATGTCTAGAGGAAAGTCTCCCGGCCATGATTGTCTCAGCATCGAGCATCTACGCTACGCGGGTCCTCATTTACCGAGGGTGCTGGCACTATTGTATTCCTTCTGTTTGAGTCATGCTTACTTACCTGCGGATATGATTAGAACAACTGTAGTACCTATTGTTAAAAATAAAACGGGAAACACCTGCAGCAGCGACAATTACAGACCTATATCCCTTGCTACTATTGTATCGAAGATATTTGACAGCGTGATTAACAAGCAGCTAAATGAAAATATTCAGATACATGACAACCAGTTCGGGTTTCGGCCCGGGCTGTCTACGGAGAGTGCTATACTGACGGTTAAGCACGCTGTAAAATATTATTCGAATCGGAAAACTTCCGTGTATGCTTGCTTTCTTGACTTGAGTAAGGCATTTGACCTTGTTTCCTATGACATCATGTGGAGAAAACTGGAAGAGACTACTGTACCTTCCGAAGTCACAAATGTCCTGAAATATTGGTACGGACATCAGGTAAACAATGTTAAGTGGGAGGGTGCTTTTTCCGAAAATTATGGTTTTGAGTGTGGGGTGAGACAGGGGGGTTTGAGTTCACCAACACTCTTTAACCTTTATGTCAACCAATTAATTACTACACTGAGTAGTATGCGAGTTGGTTGTCATATAGATGGCGTCTGCGTAAACAATATCAGTTACGCAGATGACATGGTGCTACTGAGTGCGTCACCATGTGGTCTTAAGAGACTCGTAAATGCTTGTGAAGAGTATGCCAAGTCACATGGCTTACTATATAATGTGAAAAAGAGTGTGATCATGGTCTTTGGGGCTGGGAGTAAATACCCAGAGACTGGGCCGTCGATCAAAATAAATAATGTACCATTGTTGAGAGTACAAGAATTTAAGTATCTCGGCCATGTATTGACTGACGGACTCAAAGACGATGCTGACATAGAAAGGGAGCGGAGGGCGC
Organism: Eilema sororculum; assembly: GCA_914829495.1. NCBI lineage: Eukaryota > Metazoa > Arthropoda > Insecta > Lepidoptera > Erebidae > Eilema > Eilema sororculum. The sequence goes on from OU618536.1 coordinate 19,957,747, forward strand.
TGTCTGTTCGAGCTAACATGATCGCCCGCAGGTTCATACGTGCCTCAAAGGAGGCCAAGATAACCCTGTTTCAAGCTTACTGCACTACATTTTACACCTGCAGTCTGTGGGCTCATTTTACTCAAAAGGCATATAGCGCCCTCCGCGTCCAGTATAATAATGCGTTCAGGGTGCTGATGGTGCTGCCGCGCTTCTGTAGCGCATCGGGTATGTTTGCAGAGGCGCGCGTCGACTGCTTCTATACAGTGATGCGGAAGCGCTGCGCCTCACTAGTGCGCAGGGTGCGCGCCAGTGCCAACAGCATCCTGAACATGATAGCGAGCAGGCTGGACTGCTGCTACATATCTCACTGCAACAAGGTTTCAGCTGCGCCTGTTACACTGCTGCGCTGAGCTCTGTATTGACATATAATTTATATCATTTAACTTCGGAATTACAATTAGATTAGTACTAACATAGTTCTATAAGTTTTAATTGTTACTAACACAATGAGTCTTTGTCACTTAAATAAATAAATATATTATTATATTATATATTATTATTAATAGGAATCAAATCACCAATCTGATCTACCTTTACTCATACATGACCATTGTAGGAAATAAAATGCAAAGCTCGCATAACGCATACTATTACTTATTTTTTTCATGTCGTTCGTGGTCCATAGTCCAACGTTACCATTTCTCGCAATGAGATTATTTTATTGTCGAGACGTGTATTCGAATAGCATTCGGTAGTGTGACAACTGACAAAAATGGTAGTGTCGCACTGTCAGAAGTGGTCAAAATACATTGCGCATTTGTTGAACATCGTCCATAATAAATCTTATAAGGAATAAGCAATTGGTACTCTGAATTTTAAAAAGTCGTTTTAAGTGGATGTGGAATAGATGTCTGTCTAGAAAAATATTCAATATGGCTACAGATCATACGACGTGAGCTGTCAGCTGTAATAATTTTTGTTTCTTTGTGTTTATTACGCCTTTGAAAATGTTGTGATCATTACGTACTCGCCAATATGGGTGCGAAAGACTCAAAACCATCTTTTATATCATACGAGGATGCAGTGAAACGAGGTACGCGTGGTGTACAAAGTCGACTGAAGTGCGTTGTAGGAATGTGATGAAAATCGGTTTATTTTATTTCCAGTGTCTGAAAGTGAACTGAGACGTATACGCGAGGCGTTCAAGAGATGTGCCGGTGCAAATGGCACAGCCTTGAGCTTGGAGGCTTTCGTCCATGAAGTGCTGTGTGATGGAGTTCCATACGAGGTGGCGGAGTGGCTGTACCAGGCGTGCGGCGGGACCAAGAGGGGCATTGCTTTCAGGGAGTTACTGTGCGGCATCGTGGTGCTCACTAAAGGAAACATCGAAGAAAAAATAAAGTGAGTAAGAAGTCATAACTATCCGTTGTAAATTGTAAACAATTACATCATAATATCAGATAATATACGAATGTTTACTAGCGTAAAATTTCAACTCTTATTTGCTTTAAGACGGATAAACATTAAATCATGCAATGAATCGGAACAATAAATAATTTTTTTTATTTGTGTACAAATTTGGAATCTGATTGTAACTACAGATAAGTTTGTATAAATATTCATTTACAGATATTATCTACAAATATGAATATTAAGAAGTGACAATACTTCTGTAATTTTCCTGCACTAAAAAAGTGTGTAAAAACTCGTTTACCTGTTGGTGGTACTTTTCCTGTTGTTAACAATGACTAAAATATACATAATCTGTGGTATTATCGGTCTTTGGCATTAAGAGGTCACTTTTTTTACCTTTTATTTTGTGAAATATTATTTAATTTGACATGAAAACAATGCATTGCAGTAAAGTACATGCAACACCTAACTTAAAAAAAAGTCTCACTGGCTTTTCTGATTAGAAAAAAAATACTCAATCATTTATTTAAAAAAGATAGTGATAGCTTTGTATATCCTTTTTGTAGGTACATATATACAACAAAAACAAAGCAAAATGTCAATAAAATATAGTGCGCTTTAGAAACAATAAGACATTATTTTTTATTGGCAAGTAAAGAACAAACTTCCTCAATCCTTTTATAAATTGCAAATTTTCATGTTTCAAACAATACTTTTTATGATTGAACTGTAGTGTACAGTGTTTACTTTTCACTTCCCATTAAGTACACACTATAATCACACATTTTGTATATCTATTACATATTACCATGACATCATTCATTGTATACAAGTTAATATTGTTTGAGATTATATATATTGGAGTGTCCTTTTTCCAAACTTTTGTTATGCAATGTCTTTGTGTCTTGAAAATCCATACTAATATTATAAATGCGAAAGTAACTCTGTCTGTCTGTTTGTTTGTCTGTCTGTATGTTACGCTTTCACGCCTAAACCACTGAACGGATTTTGATGAAATTAGGTATAGGGGTAGATTAGACCATGAGAAAGGACATGGCCATGTTTGGTCACTATAACCGACATCCACGCGGGCGGAGCCGCGGGCTAAAGCTAGTCATTTATACTTTTTAAGTTTGAAATACAACACACTGGGAAAAAGTTTGCATAATAAATGCTATAAAAAAATTCATTCAACTTTATACTTTTTTTTACAATTCCAAGTTGGTAGGTAGATTAGCATGCAGCCTATGTGATAGTGAGTTATATTTGTTAGTTCTTGTCATTTTGTTTTTGTTCACACATCATCAGCACTCATCCCTTCTCTAGTATATCTGATGTTCTACTCACCCCTGTAAATCTCCAAAGGGGTATGCAGAGGTCTATTAATGTCCACATTTCAGCAAATCCATTTGTTCCAACGTAATAGGGTGTAAGACTATTGTTGTCAGGCCGACTCTGAACAACTAAGCTACCGATGCTTAATAATGCTTATTTACATTAAAGAAAATGCTTATTTACATTAAAGCAAATTAAATTTGACATTTAACTTAGTCATGAAATTATGTTATTGGTAGTGTTGCATATCAGTAGTTTCAGAGTCTGTTACTATTTAATAAATTGGGTGTTGAATTTCACTACTGTATATTGCAAGTATCAATGATTGCAAGTTGTGAATTAGTGCAACCATCTTTCTTATTGCTTATAGTTGTTGCATCAAAAAAATTGACATTGCAATACTAATTTTCTAAATATTCATAGTAGTATATTATTCAAAAAGGGATAGGCAGAAGTGTAATAAACATTTCATCAACTTTGTTCTCATGCAGTGGAGCAGATTCTTCCAAAAAATATTCAACAAAATTCCTTCATATTATACTTTACATGGTTTGAAGGAATTTTGGATGAAGGAGGATGGACACTCAGCATTCACTGAGATGGATATTATGTACATTACATCTGTTCATCAGTTGGGGAATCACAGGTGTGAATACTTAAACTGAGATGGTTTCTAGAACTTAGCTATACAGTTTTTTAAACCTATATTACATTCTGTTAGGTTAGTGCATTCATGGAGGCTTTTTAAAAAAAAAAAAGAATATTAGAACCGAAGTTACTAATATTCCCTCTAACCCCTCCAACTAAGCTAAATTGCTTGTGCTAGGAGTGGGTTCACGTCGATAGTGTAATGGCCAGGATCGAACCCGGGACCTTTCGATCGTAAGGCCGACTCCTTAACCACTAAGCTACCTACGCTTCAGTATTATTGTTTATATTTCTGCAAAATTCATGCACTTGTTGATTCTGATTATGTCGCATGGAGTATTCATATGTTTGAATACTAAGTACCAGGTAACAAATCAGATGCATTATGCTCATGATAAGAATTTTTAACTCCTTGCGTTATTCCCGGTCACGTCCTAAGGTTTCGCTTTGGAGCCCGTTCTCCGCTTTTCTACTCGATTTCGTACCATCTTTTCTTAGGAATTCCCGACATTGGAACCATTGGTATACCTCGTTGACAGACTTCGCTCCGGGGCTCCGCGGAATAAAAGACCCGCGATAAAAGTTATCTCCTGTGCCCTGTTGTATAGTACATTGTTTACATTGTTTCAGCATCGATTTCATTATCTGATCGACAATTGATCCGATAGTACACAATCAGTAGTAATCTCAGCTAAATGAATTTATGCTAACTATACAAATCGAATGTATAGGGAAAAATGAAGCCGAGTTGGTCAAATCATTCCCCCTGTAAGCGAAAGATCGCGAGTCCCGCTCGAGAAGATTTTTTCCATTGCATTCGAATCTCAGATAAAATCTGAATCCTCAACCAAACCGTTTGGATCGAAGTCGGAAACGAAACTTCGGTCGGTCTCTGCAAATTAGCTCAATGTGAGCTTGATTCTGTTAGCTAACACGGACTACTTCAAACATTTTGTTACCTTGTTAAACGATCCAATTTAGTTAAGAACGACATCCTGCATTTACGTACTCTCTGTCATTGTTAAGACCTGACTTTGGCTATAACAAGATAATGTCATAATTACCAATGACACTGTCGGGTTGAGGCTGTAATTGGCAGCCAAAATTATAGCAGCCCGTATCAATGCAAGTAGCAGTAATATGAAAATGGTACTTCGAGTATAGTGGTACCATTATTAATGATTCTTCTGTACATTGTCTGAGTCCTTGTACGGGAATATATTTTCTAAAGTCGGTAGCTTAGTGGTTAAGGAGTCGGCCTTACGATACTGGCCATTACACTACCGACGCACACTGGGGCAGCGTCATATAGGGACATGATATAAATTCAATTATGAAATGTGGTATTTTGATAAAACTAATTATGTTATGATAAACTTGACTATCAAGTGCATTCATTACTACCCTTTATAACACTATATCTATTTATTTAGTACCAACAAATTGCACTCGAAGTAAGACGTAAAAGGAATTAAGAATATTGCAAATACTTACAATAATTTATTTATAGTGGATCGCGAAATGAATTAATTATGTCTAATATGGAGCATAGTGATAATGTTATGTAGAATATATTGCACTATTAAAACGTTAATATTTAAACCCGACATAGGCTGTATGTAAAAAAAAATATTTACACTATTTTTATATATTTTTTATATTTCTGCAATGAGTTCCTCATATAGTTCACTAGTATATAATAGGGTAACTACTGTTTAATGTAAAAGTAAAATAAAAAGTAGGAAACTCAACCTCTCGGTCTTAAGGCCTTTTATGGTACGGGTATTTGAGTCTGTCCATAAACATCACATTAATATCAATCTATTAGTAGGTATTCAACTCAATACACCAATATGAATATTTCTAATTTGAAATGCACCAAAATTGCCACATTCTAGGTGCCATTTAATATTTATAAATGGAGTGTCTAGACTTGTACATGATTAGCTGACCCAGCGAACTTCGTACCGCCAATTTTTTTCCGCCCGTGTACCGCCCGATCCCGTACCCGCTGCACCATCCACTATATTAAGTATGTATTATACATATAAATAAACCTTCTTCTTGAATTACTCTATCTATTAAAAGAAACCGCATCAAAATCTGTAGCGTAGTTTTGAAGATGTATGCATACATAAGAACGGACAGACGCGGAAAGCGACTTTGTTTTATTATACTACTATATACTTATATATAGCGAAGTTGCAAAAAATAACTTAACAGAAACTTTTGTATGGACACTACACTACACACCTACACTGTACCTAGGAAATACACTATTATGTCCTAGTATTCATGAGTAAATGAATTAGTTAGATCCTCAAGCGATTTATAAATGTATTTTAATCTCGATCGAAGCTTGATTACCTACATATACGTCGCTGATTGCTACTCAAGTTATCTAAAATGGTCTATCGATTACCGTCTAACTAAATTGCACTTCCGAACTCGTCACTGCTACCCATTCTTCATTCAATCAGTCAATTATCATATTGCAGTGCACTGCTGGGCATAGACCTCTCCCAATGTGTGCCATTGCTTTCGACCCTCCGCCTTTCACCTTCCATCTGTCCCAACTACCTTTTCAGGTCGTCAATCCAAATGTCTATAGGGCGTCCTAATATACCTTCCGTTTGCCTTGTCGCGGGGTGCACCTAGGAGTCGTTTGCTCCAACAGTTATCGGTCCTTCAACAGTTCCTATTAATTAAGTACGCATTTAATGTCCCATCTATCGTGAACTCACCAAAACTAATTAAATAAACAAAACTTACAATCAAGCATATGTTTAACGGTTTCGAACACAGCTTATTCAGTGTACTCGTAGTAGTTGGTTACTGATCCGGAATCAATCAGTCAAATAGCCTTTGGCAGTCCACTGCTGAATACGTACACACTTTCCTTGCTATGTATAGTATAATTAGGTACAATTGATTCACTTTTCATCCTTTCTACCCTAAAAGACGAATCAAATACCTTCACGACCTTCATCCGATATCCTCTTTTATGGCTTTCACTATGGAGCCCTCAAAATCACTTGCATCCATTTCTATTTGACTACGTTTAATTGGCGCCAGAGCCTCTTCCGATGATCTAGTTGACAGGTTAGCCATAACAGGTAAATTGGTAATTGCTCTCTCACAGTTAAGACACTGTAGGCAGGTATTTACAAAGTCACATTTGCTCAGACAATCTTACGCAAAGCTCACACTCATCATTTTGCGTAAATCCTCTCGGTAATACTTATAGTGCATTGGTTGTGACGTCGTAGATACCTACCAGCAGTGTGATTTACCTGTACCCGTACGTAAGGTTAACTGGCTTAACTTTACTGTGGGAATTCCACGCGGAGGTAGATAAAGACAGCAATTACTAAAGATTTTTTTGGACATAGAGGCCCCTTTATGTAATCAAAATTAGTACAATACATGCTTGAGAATACTACTATAGCAGGTAGTAATTATGAATATCACGCACTATATTTAGTAAATAAAGAGGTATCAATGGAATAACAGGGTTTGTTTAGCAAAGGTCTATATTTTGTCCAACAATGGCGGAACAAAAATGGTGAAAAATGAAGACGTATTGTTTCAGGCAGGCGTGAAACGTACGCCTATTGTAGAAGTCCCATTATGTATTCATTTATTTATGTTCGGGGTAATTTGTATTAGTAGATCATGCTATTTAGTGAGGCCACCATGAATCTGTATTTAAACATAAGAATTTTTATTCTTCTCTTCATGCTGAATAGTTTATTAACAGAAAGTTATCGTTAAACGTATTTAGTGGACTGATAGATTACCACTTAAACAACATTTAGTGAATTAGGTCATGTCAATGTCCTGAATGGGTAATTAAGGACAAATAAACATTATCCTCTCTGCACAATAGAGTAGTAATCCACAGATTAAAATATGGTAGATATCTATCCATACTTCCATACTAATATTATAAATGCGAAAGTAACTCTGTCTGCCTGTCTGTATGTTACGCTTTCACACATAAACCACTGAAGCCATTTTGATTAAATTTGGTATATGGGTAGATTAGACCATGAGAAAGGACATAGGCTATGTTTGATCGCGATAACCGACATGCACGCGGGCGGAGCCGCGGCCAAAAGATAGTAGTTAATGTTTGAGTGCAAAGTTTTCAAATTGATTTATGAGCTTTGCAAAAATCTCGAATCTAAGATATTATTCGTCAGTGCTCTATGCTAATCGTATTATCCAATTTTAGGTTCCTCTGGACGCTCTACGTGAACAACCAAGGTGACAATGGCACATACATCTATAAGCGCGACTTCGCACGTACCCTGCACTTGGAGCTCACGTCTCTGCCGGCGACAGCCGGTCACAGAGCGAGCGAGGTCCTGCTCAGCCTCTTTGGCGCAGGAGAGAAGGTCACCTTCGACCAGTTCCGATCATGGCTCCTGATTCACAAAGACGCTACGGTGCTGTCGAAATGGCTGCTGTCCGAAGTGAATATTGCTCAAGACTTGGAGACGCCGACTTTCTATCAAAGCTTGGCTGGTGTCACACATTTGGAGGAAAGGGTAAGTGTTTATATCTGTAAAGTAATAAGAATAAGTGTTCCTGATGAATCTGTGATCATGCCATTGACTATATAATGTTTAGATATTGATCTGGTAATCTAGGGATTTTTGATTTGAATGAACTTAATTCTGCTTCATTCAACTGAGTCTGGGATATTATTACTTGACAATGAATTCTAATCGCAATCATATTGTGAGTAAACGGTTGGTTTCAATTAGTTAGCATAAAAGATAGATAGGCGTTAAACTGAACCAACTTAAATGTCTCGGCTACTACAAACGCGCGTAGTTAAGTACATTTCGGTTGGTCAAGCTGAATAAGGGCCATGAATTGGCCAGGAGAAGATTCAATATTCAAATCTCTTGCGATCCCAAGACACACTACTCTCTTTTTTTTTTTATACCACTTAAGTGGCAGACAAGCACACGGCCCACCTGATGGAAAGTGGTTACCGTGGCCTATGGACGTATGCAACACCAGAGGCGTTACACTCGCGCTGCCTACCCTGAAGAAACCTTCTAATGCCCCTCTAAGTTTTAAATATTTCAAGGGACAATAAAAGTACATTACTATATTACTGTTCCGCTGTAAGAAAAGGACCATCGACCTTACAATGAGGGGGCAAAGTCCACCACTGGCTTAGTGTTGAAGATAATAAATATAGGTATGTGGCACGTATTGTGTGCGAATCTTTAGGAACATTCTCAGACACGATAGCTGGTTTTATTTCTTTGGGATGCAGAATACCATTCATCACTGATAACAAGAAGTATTCAAAGACATGTAACGAAATGTTATTTGATTGAACAGTGAATCGCGTTGGTATGTCTGCTCGTTGAGAGTTTTCAACATAAATATGTTTCGTTGGAAATATACTGAGCAGGGGCTGGTTACGTATTTGTAAAAGCGATGCAAGAGATATAGGATCTAATCTTGTTTAATATCTTTATTCATGTAGTTAATTCTAAAACAAGGTAAATCTTGTGATTTAGATTTTGGCAATCAATATTCGAACCATGAAGCCAACCTTACCTGCAAGCTGCTATACGCCGTGCCAGATCGATTGAGAATAAAGTATGCAGTAAATATCGTATTTAAGTAGTATTAGCACAAACCTTTGTGGTTTATAAATACTACTATACCTTGATTTAAGCCTGCACTATGTAATTTGACAAATATACAAAAAAAAGTAGTGATTGTTGTGTAATAAAAATAAAGAGTCACGCGGGCGCCAAATGGCGCTGTCGTCGGTTTCGCTACAGTGTGAAAAATGTTCACAACCCCTAAGTAACCGGTCCAAACAGGTGGCTAGGTCAACTCGTTCAACGAACTTTATTCTCAATCCATTTGGCACGAGGTTTAATACTTGTTGATTGACGGACGAAGCTCTGGCTCTACTTTCCTCTGGAGCAGGAGTTGCAGTTCCACCAGTGGCGAAGATTGAAAATCTTACCTTACTCTATTTTGTTATGCACTATGTGATCACTATTCACTACACTGCACTACACGATTGGCAAAAACCTTGTTTGTAAACAACTGTATTTATCGACAAGTAACATGTTCTTATAATTTTCCCATTATTTTTTTTCAAATGTCTCGATTCCCTCGATTCTCGATTCTCTCGATTCCCAGTCATTTTATAATTCTGGCATTATGAAAATCAGTCATTTTGTTTTTTCAGGCATTTTGGGACTAAGTCAAACAGATTCAGACATATGTAGGAAAATGACGTAATGGGATTTAGTCTATGCCGGAACGGTAGTTAGCTGTGGGGTCCTTTTACAATGAGACATACTAACCGTTGTCTGTAGTTTCGCCCGCGTGGAATTTTGATCGCATCCCGAAACTCCTCGGATAAAAAATAGCCTATGTATTGTTGCCTGGATCAATCCATGTTCTAAGCTTCTGCCAGAATCATGCAGACGTTAGAGCGTGATTGATCTTTTTTTTTTTAGAATATTAGAACCGAAGTTACTAATATTCCCTCTAACCCCTCCAACTAAGCTAAATTGTGCTAGGAGTGGGTTCATGTCGGTAGTGTAATGGCTAGGGTTCGATCGTAAGGCCGACTCCTTTACCATTAAGCTACCATATTCACAAACTTTCACATTTAGTAAGTAGGATTAGTGGGAATTAGGATTTATCATACTAACGTTCCTGTAAATATCTTGAAGGTGGTATAAATTGGTAGGTAGACGGTGGATTGCTATTACATCATAACAGTTTTGTTATTCGCAATAAGTTGTTTATGCGAAACTGCAAGTGTACTCTGCAGACTGTATCTGCACAACGATTAGATAAAGATAATTTGCATTCGCATATCTGCCATGAGTCACACACGCATCTGAATGTTGACGACAATGTTCGAATCGAAGATCTGATAATAAATCGAATGAATTTTAAAGCAATTACTTAGTATGCTAACTATTTAAATACAGGCGTTTTGGGACGAGGTGGGAGCCATCTATCGATATTTGTACACCTCAAGACGGTTGTATAAGAGAATTTGGGATGCTCAAGGCGAGGTGAAATGGTGAGAGCATTTCCCTTGTATGTAAGCGTTTTACTTTTTCAATCCTATCTGAGATACATTCATATCCATACTCCATACAAATATTATAAATGCGAAAGTAACTCTGTCTGAATGTTACGCTCTGACGCCTAAACCTCTGAATCGATTTTGATGAAATTTGGATAGGGGTAGATTAGACCATGAGAAAGGACATAGGCTATGTTTGGTCGCGATAACCGACATCCACGCGAGCGGAGCCGCGCGCAAAAGCTAGTGTGATAATAAATGTTGCGCCGGATTTCCAAAAGACTTTACCAAGACGGTTTCAAGCCAGGGTAAAACGGGTGTACCTTGTCGTCAGTTTTGTATGGCACCCTATTGTCACATTTCTTCCTTCATTGCAGCGGATGTCCACATAAGACAATTTTTTTTCTAAGGGAAAACAAGTGAACGCAATGTTGTCCCATAAATTAACTAACAATAATTTAATTGAAAATACTTGCGGCCATATAATTAAAAATTTGGGTAGGCAGCATGGTAGATACATATTCTACTTATCATTAATATGCGTAAATAACTGGTTTTAAGTGGTTACTCGATGAGTGCACCAATCTGCAGCCAGATCTTAGACTATAAGTATTAGTGATAGTGCTGTCAGTTTTTTGCCGTAACTATTACTTATACCTTGTCTATAACGTTAAGGAAATCAAGTAGATTGTTGTTCGTTGGAAAATCCCCGAGTAGTGTTATGTGTGTCGCAACAGATCAGATTAGACGTGACACAGTTTGTTTTACTTGCATAGTGTTTATGATCAGACTTATGTATGAATGTAATATGTAGTACTGTAGCCCTAGCACGAACAACTATCGTATAGTAAGCGTACTGAGAAAACGGAGCATAGCGATTGGCCGGCTTTATGCACACAGGTTCACAGTAGGCAGGCGGCTAATTGGAATGCTCCGATATTTCTTATTATACGATTACAATAGTTGTTCCTTGTTGTATACGAGGGGTACTGTACACCGACAGTAGAGGTACAAACATCTGTATCATCAAGTATTCATATTAAAAGAAATAGAGCGGATATCAATATCTAGTATTGATATCCGAGATCAATTAAGTTACGTTGCGCGTTGTCATGTTTTATTTACATACTAGCTGTGCCCGCGACTTCGTCCGCGTGGAATGTACTTAATAAAAAAAAACAGTTTATTTTTTTTTGTTTTTTTAGCCTAAGTTACTCCTTATTACATAAGCTATCTGCCAGTGAAAGTCCCGTCCAAATCGGTCCAGCCGTTCCAGAGATTAGCCAAAACAAACAGACAGACAGACAGACAGACAGACAGACAGACAGACAGACAAAAAATTTAAAAATATATATTTTGGTATGTGTACCGTATATACATTCATATGCATGTAGTAGAAAGCGGTTATTTTAATATTACAAACAGACACTCCAATTTTATTTATTTGTATAGATTATTTTAATATTACAAACAGACACTCCAATTTTATTTATTTGTATAGATGTATAGATATGTATAGATATAGATATACGTACAACCAACATACAGTCACACACACACCTCTTAATATACGAATAACACATTGCTTCTGCTTCTTCTAAGTTTTACGTATTGAATTTATTGGTTTGTTATTATGAAACTACTGGACCGATTTAAATATTCTTTCACCGTTGGAATATTATTTAATTTGAGACATTTTAAAGCAATTGATATGCTATGCTAACTAACCAAATCGAATTTTATTGGAAGACGACGGTACTTGTACTCGCGATCAGTCCATAACAGGGGGTGGGCTCTAAACAACTGAGCCGCTCTAGTGACTCAAGCGGCTCAGTTGGTCAGAGTTTTACGTATTGTTTTCTTGAGCATTCGAAATTGTAGATAACCATCAATATTCCCAAAGACCCCAGTTTATTGGAACGATTTTCAGTTATTTTTCTGAACCTTCTGTAAATAGGAAAGCTTTTACTCTTAGGAAAACTTTTAGACCCGCTCGTGCGAAAGATATGCCATGCCAGAGCTCACCCCCCGGCAACTGGGGTCCGAGACAGCCGTGCGGTTTTGTAACCCCCCGAACTGGAGTATGTGTCTTTTCAATTCCACAATAAAGTGAATATCCATTATAATATGTCACTACGTACACTAGGGTCAAATAGTGTACGCAACTGTATTAATATTTAAATGCGATATTGTAATTACCGTCTAGTTCACAATTGAAACAGAGGCACACGCTATTTGCCATTCCTAAATACGTAAATTGCTTAGATATACAGTTATACATTACACAATAGTATGTTTGTTAGGTGAATGAATTGTGTTTTTGTCGTACTTTCAGAAAGCAAATTAGGGAGGTCTATGTAAAAACTGTGTTGATTACGTACTCGTATAACATATTAGATATTATTGTTTTTTTTAATATTTTTTTCCTTCCTAAAATTATGAAGATAGTGTTATCTCTCACATCGTAATTCATCGCAATAAATGACACAATTGATCAGTTGATTTAACAACATTTTCACCATATAAAAGTACTAGCTTTTGCCCGCCGTTCCACCCGCGTAGATTTCGGTTATCGCGACCAAACATAGTCTATGTCCTTTCTCATGGTCTAATCTAGCTCTATACCAAATTTCATCAAAATCCGTTCAGTGGCGTGAAAGCGAACATACAGACAGACAGAGTTACTTTCGCATTTATAATATTAGTATGGATTATACAGTGGACTGCAATAGGCTAATTGTATTATATTTTCTTGACAGCGTCGGTAGCTTAGTGGTTAAGGAGTCGGCCTTACGATCGAGAGGTCTCGGGTTCGATCCTGGCCATTACACTACCGACGTGAACCCACTCCTAGCACAAGCAATTTAGCTTAGTTGGAGGGGTTAGAGGGAATATTAGTAACTTCGGTTCTAATATTCTTTAAGAAAAAAAAAAATACAAGTATCACCAACCCCTCCTCATCTGAAGGGTAGTCTGTAGTAGTCTGTAGTATGAGGCGACTAACGGAAAGTACGCTGACGATATCACTGCGAGAGAAGGAAATCTCGAAATAAAAGCGTGGAAACAGTAGGCCGAAACCTCCCAATAGGTATTGGGAGAGGCTTATGTCCAACAGTGCTAATTAGCGCTAGGCTAATTGATTGATTTACTCCTTTCCTGTACTTTATTTACTGTCATTAAATGTATTTTTTTAAATTCTATATTTCTTCTCCTCTTCTTTTTTCGTGGACGACATGTCGTTCGTCAAATTTCGTTTGCCCAGTGTGCTGCCAACCTGCACGCTGATTGCGTTCTCATAGGCGCTCTTGAGCTCTGATGTATACATGTGTATGGGCAAATTCTATCAGCGATGCGCGTGTTTAGTTGTGGAATTCTTATTTTACCTATATTTAGTTGAAGGCCCGTATTGTATAAGTGGTTTCTCCTTGTCCTCTATTCTCGATATATTTGCGTTTTGAGTTATGCAGTAAAGCAGATATTGATGTGCTAATTTAAAGTTCTTACGGCAGATAATTCCTGCGAATTAAAAAACCCGCCGAATCTTCTATTGTAAGGCCACACACCAAATCAGCAGGCAATGTGCGGTATACCAAGCAAATTGTCCTACAGTTCGTAGCAAAATGCTTCTTGAGGAAAAGCATAAATGTGGGGTTTGCTGTGAGCTGGCTGCTTTGTTGTGTGGGGGAGCTTCTTATTCTTCAAATTACGTAATCAAATGATAAATATATAATGGTTAATAGGCAATAGGCTAAATTGATTGTTAATGGTTTGAAGATGTTGGAATTAGAATTACGGCTGTTTTTTTTTTTTTTTATCTTGCCGGTGAAGGCGGTTATGTCGGACTCGAACTGACTAAAACGCACGCCGTGTTGGGTCCTTGGTTGCCGGAGGTGAGATTGCCAAAAGCATATCTCTCGCACCCCGGCAGACCCAGGACCATCTCCTTCGAGATGGCCCCCTTCGGGTTGTGGGGACCACAGTGTCCCCATCTTGCCCCGGTTACGGGAGGCGCATTTTAGCCGCCGCCGCGGCCTGCTTCTGCTAGGGTGACAGGCGGCTCCACCGGTCACCCCCAGGCCAGCGCTCATGGAGGACGGAGGTCGTTCTGCGACCTCCGACGTCCGGTTCGCCTTCGCTCTGCGCGGGCTTCCCGGGCCCGGAGTCTAGTCCGGACCCGACCAGCCGCCTCCTTCTCGAGCATTACTTGCTCGCAGAAGGAGGTAGCCGCACCCCAAGCGTTCGCGCATCTTACCATCGCTGTGAGCAACGAGGCGAGTGTGAGGACTCCCACCCCCAGAGCCGCCACTAGGACCCGCCTCGGCGTGGCCCACGCCGGGCACTCGGTCAGCGTGTGCAGCTCTGTGTCCTCGCTCGCATCACAGTGATGGCACTCGGACGTTGGCTCCTTCCGGATCCGACACAGGTGACTCCCGAAACACCCGTGTCCGGTAATCACCTGCGTCAGCCGGTACTAGAGGCTAGAATTACGGCTGATGAGATGAAATGTGTTATTAAACCGATATATGAATACTTTTAACTATTGGCTACTTTTAACCGATGTTTTTCGAACTTAAAAGTTAGCATAATAAATGCTATAAAAAATTCATTCAAAAAGCTAATAATTCTTAGAACATACAACACAGACGACATACGTCTAACATCACAGTTACCATCACAGCTTTATCTATACGTATTTGAATATGCGTATGAAACACATACTAATATACGTACGTATAGATAAAACTGAAATATAGGTAGATATGAACAGGAGGGAAAATAAGTTATAATGATTGTAACCACTGTGTTTCAAGTGATTACAATCCCACAATAATGGGATTTCGCCATTCACTGGCAAAAAATTGAGCAAAAACCTATTAACCGTAGAAACCTATTAAAATGACACAGTATGACGAACTAAATACCTTACATTTTAATGACCGAACGTTTACCTGCGAAGTCGCTTCCGACAATAACAAATTCGTTACTTTGTGATGATGATAATTAGAAATAAAATTGTTTTGCATTCCACGTTTATCAGGCTTCGTTTGTAGCATCGAATGTTCTGGGTTAGTTGCATTCCCTCTTTCTCAATTCCTCCTGATTTTTTTCGGTTTAAACTTTAAAATAGTATTTTGTCACGCTTTTATAATTATTGTAAGGCAAAAATCGGGTTGAATCGTGAACGGAGGGAATTGCGACCCACCCAAAATTCTATGGTGTTCAATTTACTTAATCAGAGTATACTCCGGACTTTGGCCTGTTGTACACACCCGTTGTTTTTCGCCGTAAAAATTCACGGTTAATTTGCCGTGTGTAGCCACGGTCGTCAGTGTTGCATGGAGCACTGAGCAAGCTTGTTGACAGCCACGGTGTACACCGTGGCGTCAGCACTGTGTACAACAGCGCTTACGTTAGTCCTCGATTCGAGGACAAAATAATATCCTTGAAAGTAAAACAAGTTCCAACGATTTGGCACTGGCAGTATTTTGGCGCCAATATATTTATTTCACCTGTATGACACCTCGTTATCAGCGGGCGTCTTATCATGACAGTGGAATATGCAATACTAACAACTTTGTTTGATAGCATGCAAATAGATGAGGATATCGCGCCATGTGTGCATTATAAATAACTTCTCTTATTCAGTGAACACTATGTAATGTGTAGGTACATACAGCATCACAGGTGTTTCTCAAAGATATTAAATCATACAATGGCGTTTTATACAATTTCCTGTTGGACAAAACATATGTGATAGATAGGCTTTCACGCCTAAACCACTGAACCGATTTTGATGAAATTTGGTACAGGGGTAGATTAGACCATGAGAAAGGACATAGGCGGTCGCGATAACCGACATCTGCGCGGGCGGAGCCGCGGGCAAAAGCTAGTTATCTATATGAGTTATCTATACAGGCAGACTTGTATAGTGCACATAGAGGTCATTGATTTTATATATTTACTAACTTTTGCCCGCGACTTCGCCCGCGTGGATGTCGGATACCAAACATCCCTTATGTCTTTTCCCAAGCTCTAATCTATAAATTTTCATCAGTTAGATTATATTCATAAATGACGCCCTTTCATACAAACTTCCATCCCATAAGTGAACCTCTTCAACCCTTTTATTAGATAAAAGGTAGCTATGTCCTTTCCCAAACTCTGGTCCATTCTGCAAATTTCATTCAAATCGGTTCAGTGGTTTAAGCGTTAACGTGTAACAGTTACTTTCGCATTTATAATATTAGTATGGATATGGATTTGTAGATAGTTTGGATAGCCCGTGTGAAGTAGTGAAGTCACATTATAGTTCCAATCTTGTCGGTGCGTACACACTACGGTGAGGTGACATTTAGATACCGTTGTATCTAATCGAATAGATCGTTATCCCGTTGTTAAGGACAAAGTAGATTAAGAAAATTCGAGATTTCGGATAGGGAAACGAACAAATCCCCAGTGCGTGGTGTGCCTTTATTTATGTTGGTATGTCGAATGCCGAATGTCGAAAAAAATGTCGAACCATGTATCTTGGACCTCTTATGCTTTTTATGTGCCTAAACTGAATAAATGAAATTGATTCTTTGATACTTTGCTCAAAATGTGCTCCTGCAGTACAGGTTTCTTGAATGTATTTCGAAGATAGCACGGTGTGCTACACTGCTACTGCGGTGGACGAACTCAAGAACTCAAATTCACCAAGTATAGATTATAACAAAACAATCTGCGCGCGCCAGGTCCTTTTAATATCGCGATTTAGTTCCAAGATATAATGGTTAGACCTATACCTACTTAGAATACGTAGATACTAACATTTGATACTGTAATTACATAAAAAATCCAGTACCCACTTAACCTCGTTTTAATAAACAAGAGTTCATGTAGATACAATATTCTCAACGTCAATTATTTTTGAAGAGTATCCTGCCTACGAAGAGTCGTGTATATATTCTGTGGTCGCGTGTCAGACGGGCAACGCACGGACAGGATTTGAATCCGGGAGCCCGTCGACGAATTAATAATAAGATGGAGTATCTAGCAAGTACAATCTTATCTACAACATAAGTAGGTCTCTAGCAAATACATAACACAAGTAAACGCCTTAGCCAAACAAGAAAAAAGACAACCACAATATAGATTGAAAACTCCGACACAATGTCCGCAACACGTGCCATAATAATCAACATTGAATGACAAAGAAAATACTATAGCTGTAACTATGCCACACTGACCGGGACGTGAGCGCTGAGCACGTCTTAGGCGATTGGCACACTGCAACGCACGACGCGCGCGACGAGCGTTGATGCGTCGCTAACGTCGCCTCTACGGAGCTCTTTTTGTATAGAAAAAACACGGGGTCCCACACACTGAAACGCAATCACGCGCGTTGCGACAGATTACGCGCGGCGTCAAGCGTTGCAGTGTGCCAATCGCCTTAGCGCCAATAGCCAATAGTATGATTAATTTGGTCAATAGATATACTATGCTACAAAGAAGAGCGACAATAATATATCCAATTGTTTTATCTTTAGCATTCGATCATGTTTATTTACGATAAGAGTGGTCTAATGGCGAATGTATATTCGTATGTTGTAAAAATACAGGGTCGGCAGCACGAGTATAATGCACCTGGTGTTGCACACGTCCATAGGCCACGGTAACCACTTTCTATCGGGTAGGCTGTGTGTTAGCCTGCCACCTAAGTGGAGTAAAAAAATAAATTTAAAAAAGATCGATCCTCACGGACTTGTAGCTCACTATAAGAACTATATCTATGCGCGGGTCTAAGCCCCGTCCTGAATGTAGTCTTTTTGCGATCTACCCAAACATTAAATAATAATAATTTGTCATAGTATGACATGCTGTGACATTTTTTTATGGAAAATGTTCTACTAGCATAAATTCTTCGATAAAAACCTTGAATATTCTTCACTTATTTGTCATACCAACTTCCCATCTGTTTCGCCTCCACTGCAAATGTATTTATTAATACCTAGTAATTATATTTATTAATACCTATTGTATGTTCTCGGGCATTCAGTTTTATATTTAGCGACAAATAAGTAATGTATTGCGTATTTTTCTCACCTGCAACAAAACATTGTTAAGTATTCAAGTTCAATGATCTAATAGTAGGCGATTTTGTTTACACAGCTTCACTCAATGATGCCTCTTTTACGTTTTATATTAAGTTTGGCAGAAATAGACTGAACGCGAAGGTGGAGAATCGGGAGAAATGACGCACATTGGGAGAGTCTCCGTCCAACAGTGGACTGCGATAGGCTTTTTTTTTTGTTTATCCGTGGGGGAAAATCCTTCATGGATGTTATGCCGGACTCCTACCGACTAAAAACCCCCACGGTAACGCCCAGACGCCTATGGATGGGAGCCCCGGGTAAGCCCTCGGAAGGATGTCCCAGGACTCCCATCAGACCTACGGCTACAATTGCGGCCTCGCCTTGGGGGTGGTTCGGCTGCTATCCCGCGTCTATGGGGGGTTTTCGGGTGTTATCCCGCTTCTTAGGGGGGGGGGGGGACTGCGATAGGCTAAGCCAACCTTTGAAAATCAGTTTCACTGTTCACAGTTTAAATTGAATTAAACGAGTTTATATAAGGTTATCGGTGAAATCGTTCAGTAAAAAGGTGGAAATTGAGTTTTCAACTCGACTTCTATATCATTTTTCATGCTAATGGAACTTAAATTTCAAATTGTTAAATGCGTTTAAATTAGGTAATCCGTGAGATAGTCTTAAATGGTAGTGACCAAAATAAAGTGGAGTATAGCACGATTCATATCTTGGACCTAAAATGTACTCGAAATTAGCTCTATACGCGCAGTGGTGCAGTATACGTTTCTTGGATGTAAGTAGGTATGTGGAAAATAGCATGAGGTGGACGAGCTCAAATTCACCAAGTATATATTATTACATTACAAAACAATCCGTGCACGCCATCCAGAGCCTTTTATATTTGGCGATTTAGGCCCAAGATACAAGGTTCAACCTATACTTTCCGCGTTGCCCTTTTACAGACCTACATAATACTAAATGCTTTGGAGTTAGCCAGATATCCACTCGACGCTATAAATGAAAGAAGTCAATATAATCAGATTATTTCTGATCAGTAGTGGATAGTTAATTAACTCGGTACTCCAATACTGCCTAACCCGCGTCATGCGATTATTGCAATAAATAACGCAAACGAATAGCCGAGATATTAATATCATTGCCGATATCAGTAGACAAGCTTGGTGACTGACGCATCTGTCGTTTACGTTGAATTGTATCTGTTTCTCATTATTCATGCAATAATTATTTAGTAATGGAAATTTTGTCATTGTCATTTTAAACTCATCTTCACCACCAGGGTAGGTAGCGTCCGAGATTGAATTGCGTAGTTAGGGGTTCGCTCGCCTATAAGCGCGATGCCGTATTTTAGCTTGTATTATTCGCTTATTAAACTTCTCTATGGTTCTAAAAAATATTTAACTTAATTGTCAAGTTGTACGTAATAAAATCACTGATTAAAACAATATTAATTTGCATAATAACACGTAGGGTTCGTTGGGTGGAGGCAACTGCCATACCTCCAAAATATCTCTCTCCTCTCCCTATTCCATTATGAACGTAAACAATGCTGTCTTATGGAAAATAGGAACATTTAGTGTCATAAAGATCATTACTGTAATAGGATTTGTGGCAATTCCAGTAACTTACAACAATTTGCTGCTGCAAACATAATTAAGTATAGGCATTAAAATAATGGAGAGTTGTAAATGTCTCATATTTTCTTAAAAATGGAAACGATAGACTAGTATTTGAAACAACGACAATTCTATCGTTCTAGAATCCACAACACAGGGTATCCTAATGTGGTAGCTAGAGCTACAAACAATTTGTTATGCAGAAAAGAGAGGAGAGTGTAGCTGCATTGCCCTCCTGATCTGTTGTGTCGGAAGGCTGAAGGCAAGTCTACGACAGGGGGCTTCTGCGGGGCGTGAACTGAGGACCACCATTAAGTAACATTGTTTCTGTCTGCAATGGTGATCCCCTTTTCTCTGACTTTACCTTTACTGTTCTAAATCTTCTCTTCTAACCCAAATAACTGTTAACATAATATTGATATACAACACACGTAATGGCGATGAATAATCTCGCTAATAAATCGATGTTTGTTCACTTAGTGGTTCTAGAAATGATTGGCGATATGTACACGAACCGCACACCTATACAAATACTAACTAAGAACAGATTTTCGTTGGCGATGTGTCATATTTTGGATATTACTCATTACTGCACCTTGTGTATGGAGGAATACTAGTTG
The DNA here is from genome assembly GCA_914829495.1 of Eilema sororculum. Lineage (NCBI taxonomy): Eukaryota > Metazoa > Arthropoda > Insecta > Lepidoptera > Erebidae > Eilema > Eilema sororculum. Next base: position 19,978,538 of record OU618536.1, read on the forward strand.
ATAACGATAGGAATACAAATACTCTCGAATTCGTAGAGGATATACTTAGTGACAAGAATGAAATAGAATTGAGGTAGTTTGGGCACGTAGAACGAATGATTTAAATACTGGAAAAGGCCGACCCCAGACTCGAGGTGAAAACTGGGATGGAGAAGAAGAACAAATGGTTTTAGTACTGATACTACTTTTTCCCGCAGGATTAGGTTTCTGTAGGTTCTTGGATCAGCATTTCACGCGCATGAAGTCGTGTGGCATAACAATAATTGTTATACACAAGTCAATAATAGGAAACTAATAAATGATGCAATCTGTTGTCTATAAATGATGACCTTTGTTATGTATTGTTTCCGTTTGAATTGCGATTGGAAGTGAACATGACATCTATGGTAAACATTATTGTCTTACATACAATTAGCCACAAAATAGTAACATTCATTTCTTGTCGTAATACCTGCAGCTAAACTGAATGTTTGGATCTAAATGGTTCTCGTATTTCGTATTGTCGTTAAACTTGTATGTAACTAAACTGAATGTTTGGATCAGAATGGTTCTCGTTTGTGTAATCGAAAGAGCTCGAACTCGCACGCAACATTTAGATTGCAGGTCCAGCGTCTTGCTTGGCTTACATATCTTGGTATATCAAGTGTTGGACGGGTATATCAACTACAGCTCTAGACACACTGTTGTAATAATTATGTGATTATAAACATACTTTCCATTCGCAGAAGATAGTCGATAAAATATCCGAATATCTAGAAATCGACCAAAGATCTTTACATTAAACATAAATCATTATCTATAAGTATTTTTGTACAACTCAGAGCACAAGGTTAAAAGGACAAGGTTGATGTTTTGTTCACTGTTTTTTCTAGCATGACACACATTTTAGAACTGAGTGCAGATTGAGTTTTGTCAATAAATGTATCTAACTATTCGCTTTAGACTTCTCTTTCATCATCCCAGCGTTAATCCCGGTCGCATCCGCAGCATTCACCTCGGGAGTCCGGGATTCGCTTTCTACGGGTTTGTCTAAACTTCGATATTTCTGTGAAGCGACTGCCATTTGACCTAGACTTCAAGTTGTAAACTTCAGATGCGACTGGATTTAAGTCTTGGATGAAGAAGAACCCATTGGCGATATCGAAGTATTGCAATTAGACTAGGTCGTTGGACTTTTTAGGGCACCAGCTACCCGTAACGACTTATATAGATGTTCCTGTGACAATAGGGACCGACGGCTTAACGTGCTCTCCGAAGCACGGAAATACAGACCAATGCAAATAGGCATATTCATGAATACACGCATTTGACTATATATTGCAAATGGAATTCATACTCGTGATTAATACGAAGCACACATATGGTCGTGAGCTTGTCAATATTGCGCATTGAATTCATTCCCGATGCTACATCTAAGTGATCATTATTGGTTATTGACGCAGACGATCGAGCGATACGACATTCATCATTATCTGTCCTCCGCTTCCCTTTATTGCTGACCGATCGAACGACACATTCTAATTGTAGCTTATTATATACTCATCTAAGTACAGATGATTCAAAGCAAATAAAATTTATTTAATAATCGTTGTACAGTTATTTAACATGGTTTCTTAATCTATCGTGCGTTGTTACATTGTGCATGAGCACTGTAGTTATCTTACGTATGTATTATATATTTATTTGTGCGGTTAAGTGTCTTATGTAGGTTTTTACTTAGGGATATTATCTAAATTGTGATGGTTTATGCTTGTGAACGCAACCCCTTCTTTTTTATTCTAACGTTAGTCGTGTTTACTTTCTAAAAGGGCTGTTAAACGGCGAATGTTTGATGTACTGGTGCAAGAGCATCCTTAAGTCTTCCAGCACCTTTACGCTTCTTGGTTCGGGGTTAGTTTTCCTATATGTTCTAAACATTCCTTCACATTGATGAAGCGTAAGTTTTAAAATTGTATAATTATATTTGGCAACTATTACTGGAGCGACACCAATCAGGCGTCTTATTTCCAGAAGGAATACCTCTTTTGTTTTTTTTTTTAAATTTTTATACCAAAATTAGTAATATTCCTCCAACTAAATGGCTTGTTCAAGGAGTGGGTTTACGTTTAATTTCCCCAAGATCTCGGTTATTGCTTTTACGTAGAAAGAAAAACTGCTGTAAGGATCTGTAAACATGTGCTAAGTACTGGTTGTCTTCGTATTTTTATATTTTCTTCTGTTGACTTTGTTAAATTGTTAACTGTTCTTACAACGGTCTCGTATGTTTAATTTCGTTTACCATAATAATAAAAAGTACCTACCTCTTTGTTACACGTTAGATTTGCATGCCGTTAAAAAGTCAAATAGGCATGAACTATTGTTTGATTTCTGCCTCGAATCTAAGTAATTGCCCTGTTCAAAACAATATCGTCTTTATTGCATATCGGACCGAAACATTGGTAAAATATTATTGTCATAATAAATGTGTAATGCTGTCTAGATTCAAAGTAAGCACAGCTTGGGTTATGGGTTCTTGAAAGCGGATACACCAATGCAATCGTCATATGCATGGATAAACATTGTTTTTTTATTTTTTTTATTTATCCAGACCTCACACTATCATTACAGATTGTAGTCACCTAATGCGATAGCGTGGCTAAACTATTACTAAAATATAAAATTAACATATAATACAACAACAAACATAACAGATACAGAAAAAATGGTAAGTTACAACAAAAAATTATAGATATTTAGCCTTTGTAGGCAATTAGAAATAAAAGAACCATTTACACTGAACGGGTTCAGACATAGCTGCTGAATGCTCTACCGCTATTTACACATACATAATACATACAAGGGGGTAGGCAGAGGGGGCTGGGTCTCGAGGTGGCTCTGCACAAATCCGAGGCCTTGTTCTTTCATGGCCCTCGGCGCGGGCTACCCCCGGGATCCAGCCTGACAGTAGGAGGTACTCCCATCGACGTCAAGCCCCGGTTGAAATACCTGGGGCTCGTACTCGACGGTCGGTGGGACTTCGGAAAGCACTTCCGAAGTCTGCGCTCCAAACTGTTGGTGACAGCTAACGCGCTGGTGCGGCTGCTGCCCAACTTGAGGGGCCCGGAGGACTCGAGACTATACGCGGGTGTCGCGCGGTCCATGGCCCTATACGGGTGCCCCGTGTGGGCGGACTGAGAAGCGCGCCTCCCCATTCCGGGGGCGAGTCGGGGACACCGTTGTCCCCCCTCCCAAGGAGGGCTAGACCGTAAGGGATGGCCCTGAGTCAGCCGGGGTGCGAGGGATATGTCGATTACAACCTCACCTCCGGCCTAGCACCACGACCCACAGTCGGCGTGCGGTTTTAGTCGGTTCGAGCCCGAAATAACCTCCCCTTCCGGCTCCGACATGGGGGGAGGTATCCGAGGGGATTTCCGCACGATAAAAAAGGGGGTAGGCACAGGTGTATTAACACCCACGTGTCGCCAAGTATGATTTTCGGTTCCACGTAATACGAGGTGATCTTATTGCCGTCTAGCGGGCATTTTGACTTGGGCTGTATCTTTACTGTCGGATGGAGAGCAGCCATATGCCTTAGTCACCTTTTACGACACCCGCAGATGGGGAAGTCCTATTCTACTCCACCGGGAACCAACACGGCGAAACGGTTGTCAAAATAGTTTTTTATGAATGTACTAGCATATTACGATATAAGTACGTACACTACGTAGTTTAATTTTTAGTAGTATAACGCTCACCGGGATATTTACCATTTTTATTATTTTCATGTGAGTGTTATACTACTAATGTTAATGACCATGTCAATATCAAATCATACAGTTTAATTTTTCTTCTCGATTTGAACTGCTGACAGCTTAAAGTCTTGTTCACACTATTATCTAGCTGAAGTGTTGATGACTGATAAAAATATGTGCCCACTTGACATTGCAGGTGTTAATTATTTCACACACAGTTAATTTCGTGTTACACAATGCGATAGCATATCTGTGTCATTTGTACAATTTAAACATTTTATTATGTAATTATAACTATATTTTGAAGTATAGCCTTAATTTCGTAGATTTTGATTAGCTTTGTTACTTGATACGTACATACATACATAAATTTGGATACAGATGTTATTAGAAACATTTCTAATGTCCTCTTGATCTGTTTATTTATTTATTAACACATGGAAAACTTACAGCTAACACAATATGATAGTAGGAAGATTAGACATCTGAAAGCCAATTAAAAGTTTTCACTCATAGCCTCGGTATAGTATCAATTAAATGAAAGCAACATGCATAAACACAACACATAAGAACCGAAAAAAAACAGTAATCTCTTATTACCAAATGCTACTACCTATGAACTTCTAAAAAAGTTAAGCGTCTTCTTGCGGAATGTACACTGATTAAATAGGGATCAATGTCGTGCTGCTTACACAATTCATTAAAGTTTCTGCTTGCCCGCACCCAGTAACTGTTCTGTCGATAATTTGTTTTAGCCGGACGAACGTGCGGAGGTGGATTAAAGCGAAGTGGTTTGGCTGGTATGTTAAGAGATATTTTCTCGTGTAAGTCAGGACAGTCAATTTTGTAGTTTATGATTTTGAGTAGGAAGGTAAAATCCGCTATTTTACGTCGATCTATAAGCGGCAAGAGATGAAACTTCCTGCACAATAGAAGGAAGTCCTTAGAATGGTATGGAATTTTTAGTGGTGGATATTTCACAAAACGTTCCTGAACGTTCTGGATCCGATTGACTTTCAGAATAGCACGGGTTCCATACTTGGGACTTTCATCCCGTTTTACCCATATATTGTCAGAAAATCCTTTGCTACAATAAATAAGAAATAAAAAAATATTGTGGGACTACACAACGCTACCTAGGCCCAAAGTAAACATAGCTTAACTATCTTGTGTTCTGGCTACAAATAGGTAGTATTGATTTTAATATCAAAATCATATTCAATTGCATGTTTTCAAAGATCAATAAAAGTTTCTTTCTATTTCAAAGACGACTCGGTATTATTATGTGAAACGGTAACTTCTGGTTATGAATAAAAGAATTCCTATTCGGTAGTAATTTATTACGTTGCTAGAAGGTTAGTCGTAAATATGAATTACCTACGTAACATTTCCTGCGTTGTTTGCTGGAATAATAAAGGTATTTGGTATACTTGTGACATTTTGTGTATCGAGGTGAATGGCCGCCTTTTCTATCTTTGTTATGAATGTTGGCGATATAGCTGAGTATTTTTTTAAGATAGTGGTCTAAATAGTTTCGTCTTTGCGTCTAATTTCTTTTGGATTTTTTTGATTTCAAGGTCAACTGAAGTGGGATCTCAATGAAATTGAAAACATGATAAGGCATCTAATTTTTTATGTATCTCGATTTAGTTCCTACAATTGGTGAAATCCACTTTTAGTTGGATTCCAGAACTAGGTGAGAATTAAATACCATGATCTGGTACATAGTTTGACGTCTTTATTTTACTGTACGCAATAAAAAACATTACATAATTTCTGGTGGATCTCGATTCCCACCATTAGTGTATCAACAATGAGCTTTACAATATATTTGTATTGTAAATACGTAAGCATGTAAAATTAACCAGCTGTGTAGTCTGTCAACACCTGATTCTTGTAATGTCAACACCTGAACTATTAATTATTTTGTCGGCTGAATCATAGAGAGAAATCAATATTGTACTATTAATTTATTGATTTGAACTGCCATCTTTGGACCTTTTATCGCTGTAAGCTTTTTTACGAGCACCTCAGTCATATATCTACTAAGTGTGGATATATGACTTAAGTGCTTGTGTGTGTGACGTGTCTGGTATTGTACACGTCCATAGACCATGGTAACCACTTCCCACCAGGTCGGCCGTATACTTATCTGCCACCTAAGTAGTATAAACAATGTGCAAATCTTCCGTCTAAACATGTCGTCTTCTTCTTCGTATCAGTGGCATCAATCCATACTAATCCTTACTAATATTATAAATGCGAATGTAACTCTGTCTGTCTGTCTGTATGTTACGCTTTCACGCCTCAACTACTGAACCGATTTTGATGAAATTTGGTATAGGGGTAGATTAGACCATGAGAAAGGACATAGGCTATGTTTGGTCGCGATAACCGACATCCACGCAGGCGGAGCCGCGGGCAAAAGCTAGTATTATAAATGCGAAAGTAACTCTGTCTGTCTGTCTGTGTGTCTGTATGTTACGCTTTCACGCCTAAACCTCTGAACCGATTTTGATGAAATTTGGTGTAGGGGTAGATTAGACCATGAGAAAGAACATAGGCTATGTTTGGTCGCGATAACCGACATCCACGCGGGCGGAGCCGCGGGCAAAAGCTACTTTAAAATACTTAGATGCGCCCAGCCCAAGCCTCGGTGACTTTGATAGCACCTTCCGTCGCTTCGTTACGATCGGCAATTGTTCAGGTGTTGGGGTACAGTAGGCAAGATAGGAGGTGATTGGTGATCCATCGATTGCAGATGAGCTCCGCAGTTACAGCCACCACGCCCCGCTAAATATCTAAACCTGTAACCTTGTTGCAGGATATAATCGAGCTCGAGAAGTGTTTCTGGAGTCTACGCAACTCGGCTCCTACGGGCCAGCTGGACGCGGAGAGCCTGTCGCCGCTGCTGTCGCCCCCGCTGCCAGCCGCTGCCGTCGCGGGCGCGTTCCTCGCCTTTGACGAGAACAGGGACGGCCATGTCGACTTCAAGGAGCTGTGCTGTGGACTCAGTGCCGCCTGTCGGGGTCCCAGGACTGAGAGGTTGAAATGTAAGTTTGTTTTTTTTTAATTTACTTTTAACATAAGTGAGGTTTTCGTAGAGGAATACAGATGGCTGTTGTCTCAGACCATGCAGAAGTAAAAAAACATATGTAGGTATTGTTTTGATAGAAGCATGTTGAGATTTATTTAGGTGATTTAAGTTCTTCTCAGAGAGTTCTTCTTTTTGAAATCCAGCCTAATACTGACTAACAGTAGCTCGCTTTAGTCTGTAGCTACGTCGGTAATGAATCGTTATTTTTATACTAAAAGGTAGTTCGGTAATTATATGCCTCAATATCCATGTTGATTTTTGCAAATCAAATTTGTCTTGTATGATTTTGTATATAAATAGAAATACAATTTAGTTTTTGCGCAGTAATGAAAAACGCACTTAATTGATTACATATTTTCGCGTTTTTTTTTGGCTGTACAAAATATGAAATACATACCTACAATTTAATATATTCGCAAATTACCAACCCCTGTAAGAGAAACCATAAAAATTGCAGCAGCTGAGACCATATATAAGCGAGAAGGTAGTACTTTCATCTCAGTTGATTCGTACTGAAAATAGCTTGACTATAGACCGACCGCGAGTTCTGTACCGCTCGCTCCCATAGTGCTTGCGGCGTGGCGGGGGACGAGGTACAAAAAGAGAGAGAAAGAGCATGAAATGAGAGCGAGGCGAGATAGCACCATGAGCGCTGGTGGCGGGTAGCTGGTCAGACTATAGCACCGATACTATAGTTCATATGCTTAGTCAATCTCCTCAAATCTAGAAGTTTCCAAATCTGATTTGATTCTCGTGATAATCGCGTGCAAAACTCTTCAGTAGGTACACTCAAGTAGACAGGCAACTTCTCCTGAATTGGCTGCTCACTTGTCATATTTGAATATCTACTAGAACCGTTAATTACGAATAAATATCTTTATCTTATCTCTAAATGGTAATTATAATGTATGTCAAGAGCATTGTATTAACTTAAGGCTTATTAGGCCTCCAGACGTGTATTCCTAAGTATGAAGTAATATTTATATTTCTTTGAATAAAATTTTATAACCTTTATTATGCTAACTATACAATTCGATTACATCAGGAAAAATGTATTATCAGTTCCATCAGTTCCTAAGAGTGATGTTAGATGACTCCACCGTCGCCTTAAAGACATTTGATTCAAATGTGGCTCAGTAGCTCAGTTGGAAGAGCATTTACCCTGTAAGGGAAAGGTCATGGGTTCAAGCCCCACCTAAGTAGGTAATTCTATTTTCCTGATATAATCAGATTTATATTTCTATTGAAACTAGCGGCTTATCCTGGCTACACTTTGCGAGTTTATCGTTTGTTTAAAATTTTCGTTAAAATAATCTAAAACTAAGCAATAAATATTATAAGCACTAGACATAGGTAAAGGCTCTCCAGTGTTACGAGTATTATATTCTTGGAGGTACATAAACTTTTTTAATTGACAAAACCAATTCTTTGCACCTTACATGACAGTTAAGGCGCTAATTACAACCCTGAACGTAAATATAAAAACCTTTTCAAGTGAACTTGAACTTGCGACCACAAATATACAAAATGATTGTTTCTTACAAAATAAAATGTTTATATGAATTGAAATCCGTTTTAGATGAATCACCTCATTACTATGATATGCATGGCTGAAGCTTTAAACTAGATTTTTGTTAACGTTGAGGTAAAAAGTATGATATATAAAACTACCCTTCATAGTAAGGCTTTTCAATGTTAATCAAAGGCATAAGAGAGCCGAGGTCTAGAATAGAGTACTACTCGTAGCTGAAAAATGGGTAATGTCCTTACTTTTCGGACTGTCGGTCGTTTATGTAACTGCAGTACCTTCTTTTCGGGAAAACCACTGCAGACTAACCTCATCGAATACATAGGGAAAAATAAATCTTCTCGGGCGGGTCTCGAACCCGCGATCTTTCCCATACAGGGGGAATGCCTTGACCAACTCAGCTACCGAGAGGTCAAGCTATCTATCTATCGATTTGTATAGTTAGCATACTTAAGGAGTCGACCTTACGATCGAGAGGTCCCGGGTTCGATCCTGGCCATTACACTACCGACGAGAACCCACTCCTAACACAAGCAATTTAGCTTAGCTGGAGGGGTTAGAGGGAATATTAGTAACTACGGTTCTAATATTCTTTAAATAAAAAATAAAAAAAACTTAATGCTGTAATATTTATTCAACGACTAACCTCAGTTTAGTAATATTATGAACAGACTATTAAAAAGAGTTAGTAAGAATAACAAAGCTAGAATTACTAACTCAGTTTAGTAAATCAGGTATAATCCTCTTATAACCTTACATTAATACGTCCTTGCGTGGAATACTGTTCTCTCCACTACAATGGCTCTGCACAGCACATCCTACCTTATGGATCTAAAGCATGTTTCCTGTTCTACTTAACTAGTTTCTTTCATGAATTATGCTCCATGGGAAACATTATAAATATGATACAATCAAAGGAAATGACTGCTTAAACACGTCAACAAAAACCCGTGACGATCCTTGAGCTACATATTCATGAGAGACATAATAATGTAATTTACCTGTTTCAGAACATTACACCAAGGTTCATATCTTACATTCTATTTATTGGTACCATTATTACTTATTACAGTACGGCCGTTAGCACTTGAATCGTTAGGCCTGACTCCTGATGTTTTGATTTGCAACGGATATATTTAATTTGTGCCTACATATTATTAAAGATTGAGCAGATATTTGCCTGCTGGGGTAAAGCTAACGCACATAATATGTAATTGTGCAGTAATGGTATAAAATAATATTATGGAAGATTAGCTTTTGCCCGCGGCTCCGCCCGCGTGGATGTCGGTTATCGCGACCAAACATAGCCTATGTCCTTTCTCAAGATCTAATCTGCTCTTATACCAAATTTCATTAATATCGGTTCAGTGGTTTAGGCGTTACTTTTGCATTTATAATACTAGTATGGATTCACTTTCTATATATGATTTTGTGTACAATTTTTATTGGTATGGCTTATATGGCTCTTTGTAGGAAATCAAGAGATATTAAAATCGAGTTCATGATGGTCTTTACTTGATGTCGCGCGATCGCCATATAGAACATAGTGTACATAAAAAATAACTTAGCAACACGTGAAAACGTAATCTATTATTGATTTTGATGTTTGTTTAGATTTCAATTATCATCGAATGATTCATAGCTCGTATTTAGGTTGACTTAGGTGACAACAAGTAAATACGTTACTGAGAAGTCTGAAGCAACAATGAGACATTGATTTTTTGAGCCTTTTATTGTCCAAACATTTATAAAAATAACCTGTTTACGCACCTGTCAATACTATATCTATTTTAATCCGTACTTGACCTTTCAGACAGGTTGAATTGGTGAATTATATCGGATCCAATTATATGTTTAAACCCTTCAGGGTTCTATATATGCCTGTGAAATTTCGTCGTAAACGACTCAACTTCGTATATAAAATCTCATCCTATCTTACGCTACTAATATTTACACACATACAATCACGCCTTTATACCCAGAGGGTTAGACAGAGGTGAATTAACCCCCTCATTTCACCAATCAATGGATTCGGTCCCACGTAATAGGGGGTGAGCCTATTGCCGCATTTCGGAAACTATTGTGAAGATGTTTGTATGATTGTTATTCAATCAAGCTGTAATGGCTGAACGAATCTGATTGAAATTTGGTACAGAGATATTTCATAGTCTGGAATAACACATATCCCGACAGTAAGTTCCTATGGGTAGCGGGAACGGTAGAAAGTCACAGACATCTAGTGTTAATTATAATACATTCAACTACTAGCCGTGACCGCGCTTAAGGTGCCCCTGCGTCATAACCTATGACTATAACTACCTGCCGGAGTATGAAGTTTAGCTATAGACCGTATGGTAAACGATAACCGTACCCAGACTCGTTCATTTACATTTCAGTGTATGCAGCTTGGCTATAACTCGCCAAACCGTTAGACAATACGTTGCATATCAATCGACTTCCTCTTGAATCACAGGATGAGTGCTAAACCCTGACCATTGTATTCGGGTTTTCCACCTGTCCTTGTAACCATTGGCTCTGGCCCTGTCCCTTTCCGTGTCAGACTACCGTTACTGTTTTTTTATCACTTTATAGTTTGTGCCCACGTTTTTACTGCATTATGAAAAGTCTTGCAATATCTAGTCAGCTATCATTAAAGTCATCATTATCATTATCCGCTTTCTTACTTTTCCTTTCCATAGTTTATTCTGGGTTTTATGGAAGCCGCGTGGTTCCTGACAGAGCAGCGTGGTTCCCGGCAGAGTAGAATTCCGATCACCCCATATCTTCCCATGCTGTGTCGTACAAGGCGACTAAGGGATAGGGCTGTTTAACATCCGATAGATATATACAGCCCAGACTCAGCCTCAAATGTATGACTCGTGTCAATAATTGTGCCCGGAACACGGCAATACTCTCGCCCCCTATTACGTGCAATGACCAAATACAGTGATTGGTGAAATGTGGGTTTAAATTCACCTCTGCCTAACCATCCAGGGATAAAGGCGTGATCCCCATGCCGGGGGCGAGTCGGAGACACCGTTGTCCCCGCACCCGAGGAGGGCTAGACCGTAAGGGATGGCCCTGGGTCAGCCGGGGTGCGAGGGATATGTCGATGACAACCTCACCTCCGGCCTAGCACCACGACCCACACATGTTTATGGAGGCCAACCGCCAATGAACCTCCCTTGAAATGATAGCCTACGCCAGAGCATTATTATAGCGATTTGGTTAGTATTAAAAAAATAAGTGCGAAGGAAAGTGGCAGGTAAATTACATATACAACATTATTTCAAAGAACTAATTAATTATTATCACGCCAGTCTAGTGCGAGGTCGCGTATAAATAGAAAGTACAAGTTGTGTCTATTTACTTGTTGATCTACATTATATGCACATCAGTTTAAGTGGCGGAAAGCAGCAGGGCGCCTTCACTAAATTATATTGAGAGCTGCGCCCTGCGGTTTTAACTGCTTGTTTTGAGATATGTAGTCTATATGTTATAATGTTAGGATATGTTATGTATAAAGCCATTTCACCGAAGGCCGTAAATAAAAAAATAACGAATATATAAGTCACCCTTTACGTAGTGAAGAGTGAAATTTTTCAAAAGAGAATCCGGTGAAATAAAAACTTCGGCGATCTAGTTTGTCATGTATCATTCTACCCATTAGGTAACCGGCAGGTATCGGGTTACAAGGACCCCATGCCACTTTCGTACTGTTTTGTAATACTTTTTACAGCCTCTATGGCGTAGCGGTCGTGAATGTGGCCGCTACGCAGGAGGCGCGGGTATGATCCCCGCTCAATGTAAATATTTGTAAGCATGAATATGGATATTTGTATTCGTATGGTCGTGGCGCGGAGAGCACGTTAAGCCGTCGGTCCCGATGAAAAAGTGGAATCGTCCTAAAAATATTGTGTATTGTGTACCTAGTAGGTAGACGCTATTAGGCTCCTCGGCCCCCTAAAAACGACATTAACAGTTCAAAATGCTACACCTTACTTATCCTTTCGGCAATAATCGATGTGAAGCAAATGTGATTTGTTACTTTACTCTAGTTCAGCCGTGAATCTAACAATGTAACAGAACAATCATCTCTCGATAAATTCTCTTATTTACATATGAATCCGTTTATTGCACGCATGTGTTCACATGCGTCATTAAGGTCTCTATACACTGCCGACAATCTCGGGAAAATGTACGGACTTCCAAGGTCATAGCCGTGAGACTAATTGTGATATAAATAGATGTGCTCGATGCTTGCATGCTTGTTAGCACGCTATCAAAGGCTTCGTCAAGTCGTTACCGCACTTAGTGCATTGCAATTCTGTAACTAGTTTTCATTAAGATTAGATAAAATTATTCTTCATATAGCCTTACTAATAGCCAAATTACCCATCCTACTTTTGATAGTCGATTGTTCCGATGAAGGCAGGACTTTAGCCCAGCGTTCGCGTCGTACAGTCGCTTAAGGTTCACGGTTATCCGTGGTGTGGTGGCCCTCGAAGTGGTAGATGTTATTTTCAGAATTTCTTTTCGTCGGCATCATCGTTTTCGTCAGTACCATGTAAGGTGGCGTGTACTCTTGCTGGTCCGGGAATAAATATAATTTAGACTATGCAGACTTATTTCCCAGAAAATTGGTTTCTATTTTCTTGACGTCACTTCCTTTGGGTGTGTGGGACTCCATCGGGATCTACAGACCCAAGCCAATCTTCCCTGTAATCCAGTATACCTGTGTATACTGGATTACAGGTATTTCTTCATTGCGGCTCACACGGCAGTCGCTCATGTACTAAAATGTGGAAGAAAAAGAAAGGACATCAAGAGTACCCCAAACCGGCGAGCGTGTATGAAAACAATTATAAAAGTAGAAGAAGCGAAAGATCTATGCCAGGATCGTAGCAAATGGAAAACTGTAGTCTCTGCCTTCCCCGCTGGGAAAAAGACGTGACTGTATGTATGACTGTTTTTAGAAATTAGAACATCCAAAACCTTTGCTAAATGTAAATCTTTGAGAATACCGTAAGGCGAAACCGGTCAGGTTCAATATAATGAATACTGTGGAAAAAGTTCAAGTGTTTTCAATATGTGTATTATTAAATTCCACCAAGTACCATCAATCAACAGTATAAATAGTAAAAAAAAAAAATAGGAACCAAAAAGAGCTTAACATGATTTCAGTACCTTAACAATTTACTAATCGAAAGTGATTCTGAAGCAGCGTGATTATAGGGCAAGCAACTACTTGTTATCATTCAAATAATCGTTAATCGTATAATAGCCTCTTCTTATTAGATGATTCATTGCAATTACATGTACGTACATATTAAATAAGTGATGACGCAAGTTTGTTGCGCTCGGTAAATGGGTGAACAATGAAAAACCAAAAATGTCTGAAAATAATTCTCAGAATGGTCGCAAAAGTATTATATTTCGTGTGAACATCAGGAAACAGGATATATTTTGAAAATGTAAAACGTATTATATTTATTTTACCCAGGCACCCACGCATACATGCAGCATCAGTTGACAGCCTCTGTGGCATGGTGGTATCCCCGCTCAGTGCAAATATTTGTATGCATGAATATGGCTATTAGCATTGGTCTGGGTGTTTCTATGTATAATATGTATGTATTTACAAAAAAGTATCCAAGTATATTTATTCGCATTCTAGATTCCATAACACAAGCTAATTAAGCTTACCATGGGTCTTGATAGTGTTGTGGAATATTTATTTGGAATATTTATTTATCCGTGATATCTTTTGATATCTCATTTGGAATCGTTAGGAGTGCCACAAACTCGAAAAATCCAAGCAAAACGAAATCCTACCGGTTTTCTTTTCAAGATTTCAAATATCTATTGGAGAAACTTTAGTTAAAGTATAGATTCAAGTTTAGATTCGAGTTCATCTGTTCGAGTTAATCAGCTTCCACTTGAAACCTTTACCCGTCGCTACTACAGTGTACAGTCAGCATCAGAAGCAGGGACCGGACGGGTACTCGTTGAAATGGGTTTTTTTAAGCGCTTAATGAAAAAACCCTTACGAACGGCTTACCCTTTCGAACGGGTGTAAAAAACCCATTCCGAAAGGGTTACCCTTTCAAAACCCAGTAACACTGTAACCTGGGTAAGCCGTTCCAACCTAAGACATTGAAATGTGCACTTTTTGAGAATTGTCGTAAATTTGAAAATTGCGTAACTACAATCGCACAAGACGCTCAGTCGGCTCGGCGCAACATTGTATCATCTACCTACTCGCTATAGTAACGAAGTTGCCGCTGACTTGTAAACATGGACTAATATTTCTTGTTGATATGTTAATACAGTTTAATTTTACTTAATGCACATTATTTTTCGTGTCTACTTGTTCTTGTCTTTCTAATTGTTTCGTTCCTCGAATTTCATTTAAATTGGAATTTCGATACTTATTACGAAGCATCAGAAACACCAGTAGGGTCAGTTCGCCAGTTTACAGCCATTTAGCTGACTTACTCACTTTAGTATAAAAAAATAAGCTACCTATTTCCAAAATAGCTCATAATGACAATAAACCACCGGTCTTTCTGTCTACCTATATTTTTGATTTATAAGAGAAAAAGTGCAAAAGTAGCAAAAATGCTAGTTAAGGGCCGTTTTCGATCTCGTTCAAACCAATTTTCGTTGGAAGTTTGCGTGTACATCACATATTTTTTATAGATTTATCATTCTCTTACTTTAGAAATTAGAGGGGGGGGGGGGGGACACATTTTTCCACTTTGGAAGTGTCTCTCACTCATGCAAACTATTCAGTTTAGAAAAAAAATGGTGTTAGAAACCTCAATAGAATTTTAGGAGACCGATCTATAGATACATGTAGGGGTTTGATGAAAAAAGAATTTTGATTTTACTAGAAGTTCTGTACCCCTAGCACCAACCCCTATTGTAATCGTATAGTAAGCGTATTGAAGAAGGGCCAGGCCGTAAGGGACGGCCCTGGGCCAGCCGGATATGTCGAAGATAAGCTCACCTCCGGCCTAGCACCAAGACCCACAGTCGGCGTGCGGTTTTAGTCGGTTCGAGTCCGACATAACCTCCCCTTCCGGCACGGGCAGGGGGGGGGGTATCCGAGGGGATTTCCGCACGGAAAAAAATAAGGCGTTAGAGGTCGCTCATCGCTCAACGACCTCCGCCCTCTATGAGTGCGGACCTGGGGGTGAAGATAAGTAAAACCGCCTGGGGACAAATGGGGACACTATGGTCATATCTGAGGGGGCTAGTGTGATTTATCAATCACCATGCCAGTAGCAATTCCACCTTTAACAGCTAATGACATAGGGATAGCGTGTAAGTTTAGTCGGTTTGTATCCGACATAACCACCCACCGCCTGGAGGCAGGGTGGGAAGGGGTGTCTCTGTCTAAGTCGAAGTAACACCCCCCCCCCGCCCCCCCCCAATTTCAGGCTGCGGCCGCGCCTCATGAATGAATGAATAGGTTACTTTTCATACAATTAAGGTTTCTTTTCGGAAGTACTACTATATCAGCGTCCCCTCCCCATTCCGGGGGCGAGTGGGGGACACCGTTGTCCCCCCTCCTGAGGAGGGTCAGACCGTAAGGGATGGCCCTGGGTCAGCCGGGGTGCGAGGGATATGTCGTTGACAACCTCACCTCCGGCCTAGCACCGCGACCCACAGTCGGCGTGCGGTTTTAGTCGGTTCGAGTCTGACATAACCTCCCCTTCCGGCTCCGGTAGGGGAGGTATCCGAGGGGAGTTCCGCACGAAAAAAATAAAAAAAACTTTTGGTGCTTCTACCCTAATAATAAATACGTCATCAATTTTCACAATACTCACAAAACAATACTAACTTTATAGTAAGTAATTTCCTCACTACTATAAACAATAATTACCTACCCATATATTATTGCTCACCTAATTATTAGATCGCGCCCGCGAGTGTCGTCACATAATACCTACCAAGTTGCCAAATTCGCGACAACTAACAAAAATAGTTATATATTGAGGCCCAGCTTGGGTACAAGTATGAATGCCCTGACTTTCACGATGATTGGCTAAGCCTGGGTTACCCGAAAAAAACCCTTTCATGAAGGTAACCCGTTCAAAGGCTTAGTCAATTGAAGGGGTTACCCCTTCACTTAGATACCGCGATAAACGAGTTAAGCCACTTCGCTGGGTTTAGAAGGAATACTCGATCAAGAGGTAACACTGCGATATGAGTTACCCTATCATAAGGGTTACCCTTTCAACGGCTTAACTCGTAAACGGGGTTGTCCGGTCCCTGATCAGAAGGATGTTGACTAACAAAGTGCTCAAAATGATCTTAATTTTTTTTATCCCCTTCCAGACACATACCATGAATAAGACAGTTAGATTTGCACTTAATACGAGAGTTGATATTTATGACGCTGACTGTACATATAAAGACAGACAAAGATATCTTATTGGAAACACGTCCAATAAAAACAGAGAATGACTTACAATCTAATCTTATCTAATAAAAACAAACAGTAAACTAAATAAACAATAGAAACCACGACTGTACCAAAGGAAACATCTCGAAGTGCAGGATCCGATTGCGACGCGACGAAACACAGATTATATTAAGAACAGTCTGTTATCTAACCATAACATTTGACGTATCGGTATTATACGTTGATAACAATATACCTATGCATTTACTTATCACAAGTGATTAAAGTATTTATAATATTTCTGTGTTTTTGTTTCAATCGAGTTGCGTGTGAGAAAAAATTCAAACAGGCTTATAGTATTGTTTGCTAACGACTCGCATTGGTTCCGTACGGACGCAGCTTGATTGCCCGTACTCCAAATCTTATTTAGTTAATGCATCCATTTTATAATAACATAGACATGTAGAAATACATCGTGGGCTTTTTGAAATTTATCACATTCAAGTCAGAAAGACAGGGATATGTTAATGTTTATAGGTTTATAACGTAACTATACCTTCCTGCTAACGAAATCCTTTGGTGAAATATGGGTGGTACTCGTAAGACACATCAGTCCTCACTCACAGGAATGTACAGGCCTGAAACAAGGTATAAGTTATGCATAATCCTTCACACGTACATAGGCCACGGTCATCACTTTCCACCAAGTATACCATGTGCTTGTCTGTCACCTAAGCGGTATACAACAGTCCTTATTTCCATGAACATGGTTGGCTACTTATTTCTGCCAATGCAACATTTTCACTTGATGTTGTAATTACCGTTTTGATGTTTCATACTAATAACCTCATTTTTTTCCAGTCTGCTTCAAAATCTTCGACCTGGACAGCGACGGAGTTCTCAACAAGAAGGAGCTAATTGACATGGTAGGAATCCTCTGCACCGTCGCCAATGAAAACTTGAAGAACCAGAGCTCCAGGGCGTCCACACCATCAGATGGCAACGACTCTGAGGGCACGGAGAAGGGGTTTGATCCTGAAATCGTGCTCATGAATCTTAGGGAGAAGCTTGTGACTGTACCCAAGAATGGAAGGAAGCCAGTCTTTCAACTGGGTCCTAACGGGGACAGTAAGGATGATAAGGAAAGAGAGATTGTTATCATGAACGAGGTAAGCAGGACTCTACTAATCTTTTTCACTTGACTCACTGTAACGAATAAATATTCTTGAGAAGGTTTTTAGGTACTAATAACGTGGGCTACAGATTTTAAATTGGAATCTCATTACAGTCAATATTGAGTGTTGAAAACTAGATCGGTGAAACACTCATTGCAATAAAATCATTTTACTGGATCGCAATAGAATTTATTAAAAAGTGGTGTTATTTGAACTTTGTCAAGGTTGTGAGTTGACATTTTTGAGAATAATATGTGATTGGAACTAAATTTAAACTACATATCGAATACATAGGGAAAAATGAATCTTCTCGGGCGGGATTCCAATAAAATTACAGGGGGAATGCCTTTCGTTCGTAAGAACATCGGTGGATGACTCTACAGTCGCTTTTAAGACGGATAAAAATATAAGGGAAATTTGAATCACATTGGCGGTGTCTCGGTAGCCGAGTTGGTAAAGGCATTCCCTTTTTTGTTTTTTTTTTAATCGTGCGATAAATCTCCACGGAAGCCACCCCCACCGAGCCGATGGAGGTGGTTATGTCGGACTCGAACCGACTAAAATGCACGCCGTCTTGGGTCCTTGGTTGCCGGAGGTGAGATTGCCCAAAGCATATCTCTCGCACCCCGACAGACCCAGGACCATCTCTTTCGAGATGGCCCCCTTCGGGTTGTGGGGACCACAGTGTCCCCATCTAGCCCCGGGTACGGGGAGGCGCACTTTGCAGCCTGTGTCTGCTAGGGTGACAGGCGGCTCCACCGGTCACCCCCAGGCCAGCGCTCATGGAGGACGGAGGTCGTTGTGCGACCTCCGACGTCCGGTTCGCCTTCGCTCTACGCGGGCTTCCCGGGCCCGGAGTCTGGTCCGGATCCGACCGGCCGCCTCCTTCTCGAGCATTACTTGCTCGCAGAAGGAGGCGGCCGCACCCCAAGCGTTTGCGCATCGTACCATGGAGGCATTCCCCCTGTATGGGAAAGGTCGCGGGTTCGAGTCCCGCCCGAGAAGATTCATTTTTCCCTATGTATTCGATTTGTATAGTTAGCATACTTAATGCTGTAAAATTCATTAAACTACATAGTTTTATGTCCATATTTTTTTCTCAGCTGGACACAGAATCCGAAGGCCTAATAGCCAAAGACATGGCCCTCACGCTGGAAGACTTCCTAATATGGAGCGTGGAGAGCGCGGAGTCTCTAGTGACGCCATTCCTAGACCTGGTGTTCGAAGTGTGCCACATCGTGCTGGGCTTGAGGCCGCAGTGCACGCACCAGGAGAGAGATATCGGTGAGTCGGAGAATTATTAGATTACAGCAGTACTTACAATGGGATTGCTTAGCCTTGCTTGAAGAGTATACTCGGGCTCCTCCTCCCAAAGAGGTCCCTGTAACGAAACACGGGGAGGTTTTAATCGGTTTGAGTCCGATAACCTCGCCCGCTGCCCGGCTGGAAGGCCTACCCAGCCGGGTTTACAATATGTCAGTTTACATGTTAGAACAAAACCGTTACTCTCTTAAAATCCATAACGGACGATTTAAAGATTACTCATCGAATTTGTCGTATAGGAAACGACTTCGGTGAAAATTTTGTCAATTCAAATAATCTTCTCTAAAAACTTTTTGTACATGGATTTACAAAAATATTGGTCAAGCACAAAAAACACTTTTTTTTTTAATTTTGAAATCGAAATTAGCCCATCGTTGAAAGGAACACATACACATTAAGTGCATTATATATAAAAGCAAATAGGTAATCCGAGACAAACTATCGTAAAGAGAAAACGCGATAACATTGTGAGATAACGAACTGATAGTTGTATATTTGAGCGCCTGCGTCTGTCCCTACGCGATCCGTGTCAAGTGTACAGCATTGATACACATAGATAACGCAGTTCATTCGCGTTAGTTTTCACCGCGTGGTTACCGGCACGCAATGTAGTGCTAATTACAGCTCTGTTACGGTTACTTAAATAGCGTTATGTCATGGGCATTATATTGCGTATTTGTAATGCGATTGTTAAGAAAACCTTTGTGAAATAAATTGGAGGGAGAGACTTTGTATTATGTTAGCTAGTAACTATGTTGTTTATTCTATTATGAAATGTTTTGTAAGAGAACATAGTTGTGTATACGCTCGTATACAGATGGTACTCACGTCTTACACTACACACCCCCTTTCCTGCTTACTTAGAAAAATAACAAGCTCTGGTGACTTTACTCCCCATAGCAAGAACATAGAGATATAAGTTAGTAGTGTTGTGTAGCAGATATGACATAGGATAATGTAGTTACATATCTACGAATTATACGCCCTATGTCAGATACGCAAAATGTCAGATGCTCTACATGATGTCGAGACCGACCAAGATCTTTGCAACCCAAGCCAACCTTCTGAGGGAACCTTCGATGGCCCTGAGTCAGCCGGGGAGTGAGGAATATGCCTAAGGTTACCGCACGCTTGGCAACTGATAACTCGAGACGGAATGCGGTTTTAGTCGGTTCGAGTTCGACATAACCGCCTGGGCTCTGGCGCAGGCTTGTCTCTCGGAGTTGTGGTTCTCTAATTAGATCAGGTGTGCGCTTTCTGCCTTCTATACTGAATGTGTCATTCCCTCAAAACTCATTCGTTCTACGTGACCAAACCGTCTCAGCAAAAAAGTCTTACATTTCACGTACTCATATATGAATAATACATTTATTGATGGCTACGCTTGATAAGCTGTATCCAATTATTTTATGAGTATAATAATACATAATAGCTCAACAAGAGGTTTAGTATCGATAAGACACGTACTAACGCCGAGGAAACCTCTCGGAAATATTAATTATATTATCTGTACGAATAGTTCTACTGAACACTTTGCGACAAGTGTAGCACTTACTGCATTTGTCGCTTGTCATGCATATGTTGTTTATGAGTGTTGATTGCTACTGATTTTATATACTCACGTCGTATAGTCCAGGAGTAGGTGGTTAGATTTCGTTAGCCATGTTTTCCGACCCCACATAATTACGGCGAGTCTATTTTATGTGTATGGAGAGTCTTATCAGATAGCTACCATATATAGTAACCACGGGAAGAGATGGGGCTGCTCCTTATTCTACTTTTCTGGGACTCTCGCTAGAAATTGTATTATTGGTTTTCCTCTTTAGATATGTGCCAGCTAACTCTTTAACACTTCGTACTGGGAATCGAAGTCGATTACGCTTAATGGTACTCGCAAACTGTAATACAATTACTGTATGACGCCGGCCATTCAAATGAAAGATAAGATGGTACTGTCCGTATAATTGTATTAATTACGGCACAAGGGGCACGTAAGTGGGTTACGCGCGACGCAGCGGGCTTGTGAACTCATTTGTTTATTACAAGTGTAACAGTGGCTGATTGAGATGTTCACTGGTCGATAGTGTAGCAATTATTCGTTCACCTTTACACGAGTGTGTTTCACATTTATCATTATCATTCACAAGTCGTTACACGGTACAAATGCTGATTGATTAATGATGCTCTGGCACAGGTTGTTGCTCCTGTATAATCCAAAAGCGATTCAAAATAATACAGTTAGAGACCGAGGCGCAAATGTGTAAGCATTGGATGCAACTGTTGTTGGTACTCAGATATTTTTACTGTCTCTCATTACACTGCGTCAATGGGCATCTCTCGCCAATGGGACATTTATCAGTGGGTTGGTTGGATTTGTTCATGGCATGCTCGGTATGAGACTTGTGTCACATCCTACTTTACTTCGTTGCGATTTGAGTGTGTCCTGAGGCATCTTCCGCTTCAGTCTGCGGGTTGTGGTGTAGTCCTCCATCTGGCTACTGGAACAGAACTGTTCGGATGGTGTTTAATTCTTTCATTGTACTTGTCTGTATAAAAGAGTATTTCCTGTTTGACTGTAGCCATGTGAACCAGGGGGCGCCGGTTATCATCCACAAAATTTTTTTTTGGAATGATAATGGTGCTCAGATGAAAAAGAAGATGGTGCTGCAATCGGGTTCAATGAAAATGATGATGGTGACACTTTTGTAAATTTTCTGAGACCTACTTGTAATGGGAATATGTGTTTGGCCATTATGACTTAGTTGCCAATCTTGGCTGCCGACTTTGGCTGCTGGAATTTTGGCTGCCAACTTCAGCCTCATACGTTACGCTTAGACTGCCAGACAAGCTAGTTTATTTTCCACACATTATTTACTAGACACAGTCAGGAAAACCCAAGGACAATTCATTCTGGATAAATTAATGACGTCGTAATTAAAAATAAGCAATAATAATTAAAAATAGTAATAATAATTGTACGACCGTATAGTTTTATTTATACTTTTTATTACTGTGCATAAAATTCGTAGGTTCGTAGCATATAAAGAATTATTATAGTTTTCTAACAACAGCAGGGTCTTTATGAAGGTTGCGGAATTTCCTGGCAATCGGCTATAAATTGCGCTCGTATGGACCCTTTTTCTGTTCATACCATATCGTATGTCCGCTGTCCCAATCTCACTGAGCAACTGAAATACCAACTTAAGTAACTTCATAATGAATTTTACAAAACACCCATATATTAATGTCTTTCAACGTTTTGAAATAAGTACTTATAGTAAGTACTGGTTGTACGGGACCCAGCTCGCGGGAAAGATTGCTTGAAATAGCTTCTCCGATTTACCTACAAAAAGCAATTTAATTCGACCACGACACACATACAAAATTGTAGACCTAAACACTTGACCAATCAAATTTGGATTGCTTTTAGTAAAGTCCCCACAACGTTACTAAGGCATGAATTATCTATTTATCATTCACCATCATCATCATTATCATTATTATCATCATCATCAACATCACCATCACCATCTCACCATCATTAATATCACCCACTGTTATTTCAATGAAGAAAATATTTGTAACTGATGATAAGGCAGCGTGGTCATAGTACCTTAGCCTGTTCCGAGAGGAACTAAAGAAACAAAAAAAATCAAATAGTTAAGGAACTGTTGTGATGATTTACCTATGCCTAAAAAAGATAACTGTATGTACACGTAAGTGACATGCGTATGTGTGTGTGAAAATTGGCTATAGTGTGCGTAACGTTTATTTTAATAAAAATAAGGTATTTTAATGCATTATTATAAAAAAATATTAATCTTATGCACTTCTCTTCGGTATGAACTATCAATATGCCAAATCTCACCCTCCTACGTACCCGCAATTTTCGTAAAAAGGGATCCAAAAATTTTCCTTCACTTATTAATATATAGATATTGTATAAAACAAAGTCGCTGTCGCTGTTTGTCCGTCCCTATGTATGCTTAAATCTTTAAAACTGCGCAACGGATTTTGAAGCGGCTTTTTTGATAGATAGAGTGATTCAAGAGGAAGGAATAAATAAAATTGGAGTGTCTGTTTGTAATATTAAAATAACCGCTTTCTACTACATGCATATGAATGTATATACGGTACACATACCAAAATATATATTTTTAAATTTTTTGTCTGTCTGTCTGTCTGTCTGTCTGTCTGTCTGTCTGTCTGTCTGTCTGTCTGTCTGTTTGTTTTGGCTAATCTCTGGAACGGCTGGACCGATTTGGACGGGACTTTCACTGGCAGATAGCTTATGTAATAAGGAGTAACTTAGGCTACTTTTATTTTAGAAAAATTATAAAAAATAATTCCACGCGGACGAAGTCGCGGGCACAGCTAGTGCTTAATATAGTAGAGAGTCCGGGAACGGGTTCAGACGCCACGCAGGCGGAAGAAAATTGGAGGTACGAAGTTCACAGGGTCAGCTAGTAGTATATAAACAATAATTACGGATTAAGAGTCCGTACTACCTCAAATGACATAGCACGATGTAACTTAAACGTGTATAATATTAAAAGTTCTAAAGCATGGACCTTTTAATTCATTTGTGGTAAAGTTGAGGATAAATACTGATTTTTATGTGTGGCAAAAACACGATTACGTAAAATTTTCTTGATAGAAAACCATTGCAAAGTTACCTCTAAACCGTACAAATAAAACGATATTATGGATTAATTACGCAAAATAGGATCACTAAACTTACACAATAACTGCAGTTTAGTGGTTAAGATACATTATGTGTTTCAAATTTTACAAATATACATTGGTTTCTGCGTAACTAGCAAATATCTAAATTTTTACTCAAGCGATACCATTAAACTTAGAACCGCCCTGCCGCCCGGCCTCCTCCTCAGTGTTGCTTCGGCTATCATACGGGGAGCTTGTGTCGCACGCGCTCTGCGCAGACGATTACTATAGACGATACGAAAGTATTCAAGTACCTACCTTTTGACAGGCGAAATGGGTAATAAAGTAAACCGAAAGAGGAAAAGTGTATGTTGGCGTAAAAAAACATTAAAACATATTATGAATGATGTATTATGTAGACAGCCCCTGTGGCGTGGTGGTAGTGCACGCGACTGCCACGCAAGAGGCGCGGGTTCGATTCCCGCTCAGTGCAAATATTTGTATGCATGAATATGGCTATTTGCATTGATCTGGGTGTTTCTATGTATAATATGTATATATTTACAAAAAAAAAGTATATAAGTACGTATGTTTATCCGCATTCTAGATTCCATAACACAAGCTAATTAAGCTTACCATGGGTCTAGATAGCGCTGTGTAGAATGTTGTGGAATATTTATTTATTTATTATTATAGTAAGTATCTAATCTACCTACCTAAGTAGCTTATACTGTACATAACAATTTGCAATAGGTACTATATTAGTAGAAAGTAATAAATAGGTCAGTAAAATACCTACCTATTTCAAAAATTTGGATTGACATAGGCATACCTGCCTATGTATCGACAAAAATAATTTTGCAGTAGCAGCCCAAGTCTTTCAGGCAGGTCCTGCCTACTACAGGTCGTCGCTCACTGCGACGACGCGACGGACGACGCGGTTGGGCGACTCAGAGCCGAAAGTCGAAGTGCGGTAACTCTAACTTCTGTAGGTTAGGTTAGGTCAGAACTGTGACCCCAACGCACGAGCCGAGCGAGCGTAGCGAGCGTGCCGCAGCAGCGGCCGGCGAAGTGCCAGATCGGGTTATGATAGGAACGAGACCGTCCGGTCAGGTTAGGAAGAGGGTTACGTTCGGAACAAATTTTTAAAGTTTCTACCTAACCCGCGACCGGGTCAAGTTTTCGGGTCAGGTTCGGAATAAACGGAATATTTCTGTAAATACATGAGTACCTACCAACCCGAATGATCATAATATAAATATAGCAGTAGTTAGGTACTACTACCATACGTATTCCTATATTTATTATAGACAGTACGTTATTATGAATTTCCATTCATCTGTTTCTATTGTAGGGTCATCGCCCTCTGTGGGCTCAGCTATCTAGCCACATTACTGGCCGTCAGATTCTCTGCCCATACGGGGGCCCCGTATAGGGCCATACTTCGCACGATCCCCAGGTACAGTCTCCTGCAGGGAGCGTTGGGTCCCCTGATGTTGGGCATCGCCGCGCGAGTGCGGCTGATGCCCCCCTCAGTTTTGGGACCAAACTTCGGAAGTGATGTCCGAAGTTCCACCGGCGATCGAGCCCCAGATACTTAATCGAGGGCTCGATGCCGATGCTGACGCCCCCTACCTGTAGGCTGGATCCCGCAGGTGGCTCCATCCGAGGTCCGTGGAAGCACAGAGCCTCGGACTTGTGAAGGGCGACCTCGAGACCCAGCCGCCGTGTCTGACCCACGACTTGAGCAACCCCTGCCTCCTTTAGTGCTGCGTCTCGGTGCGCTGCTCCCCGCGCCGTAATGATGGTGTAATGCGAACCGGACGTCGGAGGTCGCAGAACGACCTCCGTCCTCTATGAGCGCTGGCCTGAGGGTGACCGGTGGAGCCGCCTGTCACCCTAGCAGAAGCAGGCCGCGGCGGCGGCGCAAGGTGCGCCTCCCCGTAACCGGGGCTAGATGGGGACACTGTGGTCCCCCCAACCCGAAGGGGGCCATCTCGAAAGGGATGGTCCTGGGTCTGCCGGGGTGCGAGAGATATGCTTTTGGCAATCTCACCTCCGGCAACCAAGGACTTGGGACGGCGTGCGTTTTAGTCGGTTCGAGTTCGACATAACCATCTCCACCGGCTCCGTGGGGATTTATCGCACGATAAAAAAAAACGAGGGTGTCATCGGCGGAACACGTTACGCTGACCCCTCTGAGCAACGGACCACGCAGCACCCAATCGTAGCCGATGTTCCTCACCCTCCGTAACTACGGGCACGTCGTTCTCCACCACCTCCCCTAGGTGCCGTCTTCTTAGGGGCGGAGGCCTTGGCTTGGGACCAGGAGCACCACTGGGTGCAGCCGTCGTCGCTCATGACGCGACGACGGGTGCCGCCAGCGGTGGGCGGTATGCCCGGTCCTCGAGGACGCCGAGGCGTCGCTCGATGACCTCCAGCAGCTGGACCACCGTTGGTGTCACCTTAGATGGAGCACGGGGAGCGGGCGTGTTCACACCCCGAGCCTCCCCGGCCCCCTGGACCAGTTGCGTCAGCTGACCGATCTTTCCCGCATCATCCGTTGCTGCTTGTGGGAGTCAGCAATCTCCGTCTCCAGGCTCGCAACCCGAGCCCGGAGTTTCTCCTCCTCGCTGGAGACGCTCCTTTCCAGGAGCTCCTCCAGCGCTTTGGTGGCACCTTTTATCGCGTCCGCCACGACCCTCTTCTTTCCCGAAATATTTTTCTGGCCTTTTACGGCGCCAGAAATGCGGGAAAGAGCACCGCCGGCACCTCCGTGACTTCCCTTGGTAGCGGGGACACAATCGCTGGCGGCTGTTCTACTCTCTCTTTCGCTCTGTAGAGGTCGGCTTTCGACCTCTACCCGCGCCTACTAGCGTAGCCTTACTAGGAAGGTCCTCCTCGCTGTTCGATGATTCAGACCCACGATGAACCTGGGCGGGGGTCGCCATGGCTAGTCACCGAATGGGTGTCCATTCGATCACCAGTCACAGCTAGGGATTCCCCAGACGTAGTCCGGGTACCCTCATGGGTAGATTTATCCGTTATCGTTTCCATAGCCATATTTTGTTTTACGGTTAATGTCCACCGACATTGAGGTGGAAGTAGAGAGGTTGGGAGTGTATGTGAGGATGGGAAAGGTGGGAGTGAGTGAGTGACGCCCTAGGCACTGAGTTCCCCCCAGTGATGCATCCCATTGCCAGGCGTGGGGTTCGGGGTGATTTTTTATAGAGGTTTTCTTCCTCGCAACTCCTAAGAGCTACCATGCCCTTCTGTTGCCAGACGGCGGTACGGCTCGGCCGATCGATGATCCCCATGGGACCGTGTATTTCACCACTGATCGCTCAGTGGCAAAGTACTCGTCGCCCTTAGAGTTCTCCGCTAGGCGTAGCAGAGCGCGTGCGGAGAACTCGAAACCGACCATAAAGGCCCCCCCTCCTTGGTGGACTATTGGCCATGGGCGACGACGTGCGCCTCGCGTGAAGCCCACGCCGTCGCCTACGTTACCAGGGTGCACCACGCGGAGGTTTTCCTACCCAGCACCCCTACCAATATGCATTGGGTTCGCGTGGTGGAGTATTTTATTGTACCTTCAGGTGAGAGAGCAGTGCCCAGCAGTGAGACATTGAAAGGGCTACTATAAACCCGGAATAAAAAGCAACCTATGTGTTATTCCAGGTTCTAATCTACCCCTGTATCAAATTTCAGCCAGATCCATTTAGTAGTTTTTGCGTGAAAGAGTAACAAACATCCATACATACAGCGATACATACAAACTTTCGCATTTATAATATTAATAGGATAAGGATAAATATATTATAAGTTTTATGTAAATTATCATTACAATATGCACACTTTTCTCAAAAGTTTGTTTATTGCCATAACTTTCTTGATGTCTAATTACTAGCTACTTTATCCTATCGATTGATACACGCGTGAATTCGGCGGCCGACCCGCGAGCCGGCGGCCGGCCCGGGGTCATCGCGGGAGTGAGATAGCTGCATCTGCGCGCGAGCAGTGTGCGCGTGTACGTTGAAGAAGCGCGCGGGGGTAAAATTTGAATTCGAGCTGGAGTAGTACGGACTCTTAACATTTTACTTCCACTATCGCTCGGTTCTCGAACAGTTTACAGGTTGATGCACTTTGCAACAACGAACTCATTCAGTTGACAACAAGAGCTTCATTGTTAGACGCACATGCTCAATCTAAGATCAATGTGTAATGTCTGGAGTAAGATCCGTTGATAGGAAGAGGAATGCAGATATGCGAGAGTTTATGGCCTTGAGTGACGAGATTTGATGCAGTAAACAATATTAAAATAATGCCAAATTAATGGGAATAAAATAAGTTAGAATTTATGCCAGAATATTCAGCAAATTGACAATTTGGCTAGCTCGAATGTGATGCTAGACGCAGAGACTCGAAGACGGAATTTTTTTATTTACATTTATATTAAATAGAAGGAAGTAACTCCGACAAATTGGCCATCAACACCAAGAGCCACAATGGCAACACGCGTTACCTATTGTTACTCTCGAGACAGGACAGTGCTTTAATGTAGGAACATAAGTCAAACGACCTCTACATAATGGTATACTTATAAAAAAATATCATTATCTGGTTAAGCCAATATTACAAGCTGTACTTTGTTTGGGATTAGAGAAAGAGATAACGTTGTGTTGTGTCAGAATATTATTGTTGTAATCAATTTTCACATATCGCCCATTAAGATTTGTTTCTAATTTTTATGATGATATACTTATTAAACACTAGCTGGCTTCCCTCGGCTTTGCCTGTGATATACTTCAAAGCTTTAGGCTCTATATTTTTACCCCACACTGTTTAGTAATTTTCGAATAATTTATGGGAATCTACTAGATTTGTAGACATGACATAATGTAGCCTATAGCCTTCCTCGATAAACGGACTATTCAATCCAAAAATATTTTTTCAATTAGACCCAGTAGTTCTGGAGATAAACGTGTTCTATCAAACAAAATAAAAAGCTCTTCAGCATTATAATATTAGTACAGATTTAAAAAAAATCGTCAGTATAAAAACAGCCTATTGACGAAACACTATTTAGGTCTTCTATAGAAGCTGTAACTCTAATCACTACTCGATATTAAACGTATAACTATTCTAATATACTAGCATGAATAACCTAAATACTTCCCCCTACATCTTAATATATAGGCATTTGAATGAACACGCGTCCATTCGGAGCAAATATGCCTTGTATGAGATACGTGCTTGCAATACCTTTCAGTGATCCTGTATTGTAGTCGGCATTTCATTATTAGTTCTCAAGTGTCTGGGTATGCTCCGTACTGCCTTTTTTAGGACTAGACACTTATCGTACAAATTCTTGAAGATCTCTTCACATTAATGTACAGAAGACTTTGCCTTTCAATGTATTGCAAATTCCTATGTCGACTTGTTTGTTGTGAACCGGGGTTAGCTGGAAGAGAACTGAAACTTATCGAGTGGGATATCAAAATGAAGGAAATTAGAAGGAGATTAAAAAAAGATAGACATGTCATATATCATAACTAAAAAGTATAAAATAAAATAAATGATTTAAAAATAAACAAAAAACCCGACTACCACTGAAAAGATCGAAATAATTTTGATAGCAGGCGGTACCCATTAATTTCCTTTCGATTTATTTTTGGTAAATCAAAATTCAGATATTGTTCTGTAATTAATGTATAATTAAATAATACCTAATAATAATTCTTCAGCCACTATACGACTTAGGTATATGTAGTTAGAGGAAGTAACGAAGTCTTTTGTTATTAGCGTGGAAATCCCCATGGTCAGAGGGAAATGGCAGATTTCAAATCACACATTGTCCAGTTGCAT
This sequence comes from Eilema sororculum, assembly GCA_914829495.1. Classification (NCBI taxonomy): domain Eukaryota; kingdom Metazoa; phylum Arthropoda; class Insecta; order Lepidoptera; family Erebidae; genus Eilema; species Eilema sororculum. The sequence continues at coordinate 20,008,335 of OU618536.1, forward strand.
TGTTTATAACTGGGTTTTTGCAGGTGTCTTCACACTATCGTATCAGCTCGAGGCATCCTTACCTCAGGCCCTGATATTTTTTAGCTGTCTGTATATGAATTGTTTATTTGTTCGAGGTCTCGTAGTTTTTCTAAACTGAACGTGTGTTTGGTTGTAGAGTAGCACGCGAGACACGGCCCCCTTAATATTAAGCAGTTGTCACCGGAACCAGTTTTGTACGAAAGGGGGAGAAAGAGAAGGGAGAGTAATAAGGCAAAGAAAGGGAGATAAAGCTTTCAGACAGGTCTCACTGACAGTACGAATTTTGAGTCGTAATAAGATGAATTGAGAGAGATATTTGCCCGGGTTGAGCTGGTCTTATTGTGCCGGGATAACACGCCTAGTTCTCCTAACAAAGTATCGAAAGCTGCGGTTATAATAACAAGGTTTTGTGCTGGGTTTTGTTAGAAAGATTATAGGCTAGTTAAGATAGATAGATGAGCTGTTGTTGTACTGACGATATCGTCTGATCGTAATCTTTTTACTATCTCAGTTTCGCTTGCTCGCATTCGTCATCATGATAATATACGTTGTGACGTTTAAGTTTAAGGCCCGTATTCTAGAATGACACTCAGCCTGAATCTCTTTTCATCTGAGGACAGATTGTATCAGGCAATATATCAAACTAACAATCTGTCTATACAACCTGTCCTCAGATATATCGTGATTCAGACTGAGTGTCATTCTAGAATACGGGCCTAAGACTCAGATGCTAACAGCCGTACTATAGTTTAACAGGCACTTACAAAACATTCTTCCAACTTTGCAGTTCTCGGCTGGCTCCGTCGCGAAGTTCAGCGCGGCTACTCAGTGGGGCAGTTCTGGTACCTCATAGCGTCGGAGTGGTGGGGCAGCTGGCTGTCGTACACGGCGGGCGGCAGCACCGACTCGTGCTGTCGCGCGCCCCAGCGGCACATAGACGAGGCTATCGTGTGCGATGAGAGCTTCACTACTAACTCCACAGGTTTGCTATATTTCATATTCTTCTTCATCCTAGGGTTAATCCCAATCGCATCTGGAGCTTTCAGCATGGAGTCTGGTGTTCGCTTTACTGGTCTAATTGCGCATTTGGCTGAACTTTTGGCTAAAGCAAATGCCATCTGACCTCCACAACACAAAGGCGATATCGAAGCATTAGAGCTTGACCAGTTGTTGGACTATTTAAGATTCCAATTATCCGTAGCGACTGCCATAGATGTTCGTATGGCAAGCGGGACCCACGGTAAAGTGCTCGCCGAGTCATGACCAGATTAATGCAAATAGCCATATTTGTACTGAGTGGGGATCGAACCCGCGGCTCCTGCGTAGCGGCCTTGTTCAGTATAGTTACGTCACGGAGGCTGTCTATATTTGATATTATTTGGTATAAATGAAATGTTATAGTACTGTATGAAGAGAAAGAGAAGTGAGCATTATGGGTGTGCGCAGAGTCGATGGGGTCGCTGCTGTGGCGTGCGGAGACGGCGTCGCTGGGCAGCGCCGGCAGCAGCAGCGGCGTGGGCTCGGCCGCGCGCGCGCCGCGCTCGCCGCCGCCCGGGCCCGTCGACAACCGCCGCCTGCTGCAGCCCGACCTGCTCAAGGTACGCCTAGTGTGTGTGTGCGCACAGTCGATGGGGTCGCTGCTGTGGCGTGCGGAGACGGCGTCGCTGGGCAGCGCCGGCAGCAGCAGCGGCGTGGGCTCGGCCGCGCGCGCGCCGCGCTCGCCGCCGCCCGGGCCCGTCGACAACCGCCGCCTGCTGCAGCCCGACCTGCTCAAGGTACGCCTAGTGTGTGTGTGCGCACAGTCGATGGGGTCGCTGCTGTGGCGTGCGGAGACGGCGTCGCTGGGCAGCGCCGGCAGCAGCAGCGGCGTGGGCTCGGCCGCGCGCGCGCCGCGCTCGCCGCCGCCCGGGCCCGTCGACAACCGCCGCCTGCTGCAGCCCGACCTGCTCAAGGTACGCCTAGTGTGTGTGTGCGCACAGTCGATGGGGTCGCTGCTGTGGCGTGCGGAGACGGCGTCGCTGGGCAGCGCCGGCAGCAGCAGCGGCGTGGGCTCGGCCGCGCGCGCGCCGCGCTCGCCGCCGCCCGGGCCCGTCGACAACCGCCGCCTGCTGCAGCCCGACCTGCTCAAGGTACGCCTAGTGTGTGTGTGCGCACAGTCGATGGGGTCGCTGCTGTGGCGTGCGGAGACGGCGTCGCTGGGCAGCGCCGGCAGCAGCAGCGGCGTGGGCTCGGCCGCGCGCGCGCCGCGCTCGCCGCCGCCCGGGCCCGTCGACAACCGCCGCCTGCTGCAGCCCGACCTGCTCAAGGTACGCCTAGTGTGTGTGTGCGCACAGTCGATGGGGTCGCTGCTGTGGCGTGCGGAGACGGCGTCGCTGGGCAGCGCCGGCAGCAGCAGCGGCGTGGGCTCGGCCGCGCGCGCGCCGCGCTCGCCGCCGCCCGGGCCCGTCGACAACCGCCGCCTGCTGCAGCCCGACCTGCTCAAGGTACGCCTAGTGTACACACACTGCGCACAGTCGATGGGGTCGCTCTGTGCCTCTGTACAGACTCACAAACTGAATTCTACGACAAGATTTTATTTCGACAGCATGGAGTTTCATGCTTCATACGACTCAATTTCGACAATATTTTAGATCGAAACAACTTGACACTATTTTCTTACCTGGTAACACTAAATTGTGCTATAGTATCTTCAACTTAACCACCTTTTTAAATTGACATCTAACGTGTTACCAGTGTAGAAAAGAATAAAAGTGTATCTTAATGAAACATCTAGAAGTATGTTAAAAAATCATTAGTATTGTACCGCCTTATAAATGGTACTGTTACTCGACTCTTTCCTATGTTGACTGGTTGCCCCGGTGCAGGTGCGCACGCTGACGGGCGAGGGCGGGCACCTGCGGCGCGACGTGACGCTGGCGCAACACCGCGACTTCGAGCTCGTGCCCGACGCGCTGTGGCGCGCGCTGGCCGCCTGGTACGGGGCACCCGCCCCGCTGCCCCGCCAGGTACGTGCATACTGTGCGAGTCTTAGGGCTGCCCACAACCGCAGTACGCCACCACTAGCATTGTTTTCGTACATTGACATTTTTTTTAACCCCCGACGCAAAAACGACGGGGTGTTATAAGTTTGACGTGTCTGTGTGTGTGTGTGTGTGTGTGTGTGTGTCTGTCTGTGGCATCGTAGCGCCCAAACGTATGAACCGATTTGGATTTAGTTTTTTTTGTTTGAAAGGTATATTTGTCGGGAGTGTTCTTAGCTATGTTTGAAAAAAATCGGTCCAAGATGGCCGCTGCCACAACATGTCGGAATACATATTTCTTCATAACTCCCTCAATATGGGTATCAAATGAAAGAGCTTGACTAGTAGATCAATTTAAAAAGTATAAAATAAAAATTAAATTTAACATTTAAAAAACCCCCGTCACAAAAAACACTTCCAAAAAGTTGAAAATAAATTAATAAATTTTGATTCAACGGTTGCCATGTCGGGGGACCTTGAATTGTTCCAATAATATAACGGAAAGCTTAACCAGTTAGGGTCCCCCGACATGGCAACCGTTGAATCAAAATTTATTAATTTATTTTCAACTTTTTGGAAGTGTTTTTTGTGACGGGGGTTTTATTTTTTTTATTAAGGGTTCACAAAACTGGTCAATACAATTTAGTAACTTAAACTTTACACTATTATGTTGTTACATGTTTGTACGACCTACTACATGTGAACACAACATACAAAGAATGAATTGCAAATAACTAAAATAGTGTTATAATACACTAATAATGACACATGTTACACCAAAAGTACCACTGCTGACAAAAATTATCCATTCTTTTGTTCAAAATAATGCTTCTTGAAGTGATTGATTTTAAGATTAAAAATATCTATCTCGCTACCAATGGCATTATATGCCGAACACATACGATAAATAGAAATTACATTTGAAACAGTCTACTTAACAGGCTATTATAAAGTCCAAGAATATTTAAGAAAATGAACTATTCGCTCAGCTATCCTACTCAAGCAAAGCACTGTATCTAGACCATAAGTATTACACTAAGTAAATGTTTGTAAAAAAACAATATACCCGCCGAGTTTCTTGCCGGAGTCTTCTCAGGTCTGGGCCGCGTTTCGAACCGGTGGTCCATTTGCTAAACTAGTATTTAATATTTATTTTATATTGACGTTTTGTAAGTTCCGATTTAAGTCTGATAATAAGTCTATGCAGAATAAATAATTCTGACTTCGACTTTGACTAGCCGCGTGGCCGCCAAACGCTGTAAATCTTCGCTACTCGCTTTTCTGGCTCGAGATAGACACTTAACGCCGACACAAAACAATCGGAAATCGCGTGAGTGGCACTTTCCACGTCACTCACGCTATACCACACCCTAATCCTTCAGCATCAGAGTCTATTATGAAATTGCGCGCACAGGCTACAAAAGTGGCAACCACCGGCTACAATTGGCTTTCGTGCGCTGCCAGCCATAGCCGCGCCTGTCACCCCAGTAGAACCACGTTGTACCCCTTCCGAGGAAGGCCAGACCGTAAGGGATGGCCCTGGGTCAGCCGGGGAGCGAGGGATATGTCGAAGACAACCTCACCTCCGGCCTAGCACCACGACCCACAATCGGCGTGCGGTTTTAGTCGGTTCGAGTCCGACGTAACCTCCCCTTCCGACTCTGGGATCTCCTCGAATATTTTTATCGGAGAACAATTCTACGACGAATCTATCTTAGGAGAACGCTAATGAAATATTTTCGGCGGGGGAGGTATCCGTGGGGATTTCCGCACGAAAAAAAAAGCCATGGTTGCGTTTGTGGTTGACGCGTGTGGCTTAGCTGAGGAGAGGATAAATCTTGGGTATAGGGGATATCCGAGACGATCTATATTGTAGCCATTAAACATTGCGCTGCAGTACACTTATCATAACATTTCGTGGTTACAGGTGATACGGCCGCCAAACTCGGACGTGGAGCTGGAGTTATATCCTCTGCAGTTGAAAATATTGCGACACGTTCCAAATACTCAAAGTACGTATCAGAAACTTAGATATAAATTAATTAATTTCTTTGTGAAAAGTTGCCAGCCTAGTCCACCATGAAACGCATGTCCGTTTGAAACATTAAAGAAAATTGTAACTTTCAAGTGCTATCAGTTTTTTCTGCCATGCGCCCAATGAAACGTCTTTATAATCGATTACAACTTTTGATTTAAGGGAGAGTCGAGTATATTATACCACCTTTTTTACCAGATTTCTCATTAAAGTACAGTTTTTTTTTCTAAACTGGCACTAAACTGTGCTGTCGTCTCCAACTTCCCCATCACTTTAAATTGATATTTAACGTGTTGCCAGTGTAGAAAATTAATTTAAGGAGAAATCTAGAGGTGGTACGATTTAAAAGGCGGTACAATATAGTCAACTCTGCTCTACGTTTCATGGTACAAGTTACAACTGGTTACAAGTTACTTGAATGAATTTTACAGCATTAAGTATGCTAACTATACAAATCAAATACATAGTGAAAAATAAATCTTCTCGGGCGGGATTCGAACCCGCGATCTTTCCCTTACAGGAAGAATTTCTTGACCAATTCGAGACACGCCCGATATGATTCATATTTCCCCTCTACTTATCCGTTCTTACGGCGACGGTGGAGTCATCTACCGATCTTTTTACGAACTATCGGAACCAATGAATGATGTAACAAAACATTCTTTTTGATGAGTCCCGCCCGAGAAGATTTATTTTTCTCTATGTATTCGGTTTCAAGTTAGTGTGTTGCGTGGTCCGGTCCGTGTAATGTGTATAACAGTGCGGTGTGTGTGTAGCTCGCTCGTTGCGTGTGTGTGCAGGCGCGGCGGGCGTGGGGGCGGGCGCGTCGCTGTACAGCTCGGTGCCGCTGCAGCCCGCGCCGCCCGACCGCCAGCTCGCCTACACCGCCGCCTTCTCGCGCCTCGCCACCGTCAAGCAGGTATGTGTATATCGCCTATGACGTGGGAGCGTGTGCGCGTGCGTGCGTGCGTGCGTGCGTGCGTGCGTGCGTGCGTGCGTGCGTGCGTGCGTGCGTGCGTGCGTGCGTGCGTGCGTGCGTGCGTGCGTGCGTGCGTGCGTGCGTGCGTGCGTGCGTGCGTGGTGCGAGTGATGTATACAGTGTGTTCGTGTGGCAGGTGAGCGAGTTCCTGTGCGCGGCGCTGGGCCTGGCGCGCGAGGACGTGCGCCTGTGGTGGGTGGGCGCGACCGCCGTGCTGTTGGACGACGAGCGGCCCACGCTGAGCGCGCTGCGCCTGGGCGAGCGGCCGCGCCTGCTGCTCGAGCTGCGCAACCCCGACCTCACCTGGCCCGAGGAGATCGGCGCGCTCGGGTACGTACCGCACGTACTACATACAGGGAGTTCCAGAAAGGTGTGGTCATATTCGGAGGACGCATTACGTGCGATATAAATAATATATCTGTGGGGGTATCAAATCCGATTTACTTGCTATGACGTAGAAAAATAATTTTCTTTTTTATCGACCATGTGTAAACTCGTGGAAATTGCCGATAAACGCACAACACTAAAAAATAACCAGGCCTCCAGCAGCTGGAGCGCGCTTTACAAATGAACTCTACGGTTTGAATCCGAGTAGGTTTACCACACGATCTAAGTTGATAGGCCCTGTCTCACTATCATCCTGCTCACCTTCTAGTTGAGCAAACTTTTTGACATTATCGGGCAAAGAGATTATGAAACCGCTTATTAATAGTATGTTAGTGATAATAAATTCACTTTAAGCAATAACAAAACCTTTTTTTGTGCCTGAAATCATTCATGCTGAATTTGGGACTTGTCTCAAAATTTCCTTCGAATACAATAATGTTCAATGAAATAAAAAAAAATGTGTAAACCTACACATTTTACTAATTTATCGTATAATTTACGAATTTTAAAAGTTTGTATGAAAATAAACTATGCCGTCACTTTAGGACTATTTGTACTTTAGATGGTGCACAGGAACTCGTTATCAGGCATGTGTTACGACCCTTAATTATGACCACACCTTTCTGTAGCACCCTGTATAAGTAATTAAAAAAAAGTGTTCTTGACTCTTTAGATTAGACTTAAATTAAAGTACACGTTACTGCTAACAACTTTATATTGCGGATAAATATATTTTAATCCAGTTTACCGGGAAAACTGTCATCCATTACGTACTTGGTGATTAAACTGGTTTTTTTGTTACTAATCTTAAATTACATTATTACCTCTTGGTAGTTTTAATGACGAAGTTAGTTAGTGTGCGGATGCGTGAACGAGACGTGTGACTTACATTATGAAAGTGTTCTTCAGAAAAATTCGTGGTAGTATTGTGAGTGGTAGGATACGATGGTTTTATATAGGTATGTGTACTATTATTATCTGGTCAAATGAGCATGGATACTTTACGGAAACATTGCACTATTTTTAACAATACATATGAAAAACATTGGAAAAAATGAAATGCTCAAGTGAGACTCGAACTCACGACCTTTCGCTTACAGGGCGACTGCTATAAAGAGAAGGAAAATTTGGAATGATTCAAGTGGTGCTCAATAGCTCAGTTGGCAGAGCAGTCGCCCTGTAAGCGAAAGGTCGTGAGTTCGAGTCTCACTTGAGCATTTCATTTTTTCCAATGTTTTTCGAACTCAACAGTTAGCATAATAAATGCTATAAAAAATTCATTCAAATACATATGAATGGTAATACGTACACACGTAAAAAAGAACGGGCAAAGTTTTTTGAATGATTAAATTTGGGTTCGAAATTGACCTGTGTTAAACCGGCACTAGCCAGCCAGCTTAAGGGGCCAGATCGTGAAAATCACCGAAAAGAGTGTTACAATTTTTCATATTTAACCTATTTAGATATGATTGATATCAATGATACTTTGTATATATTACAATCAAAGACCAAAAATTATGGTATGCTTATATTAAACTCTTAAAACCGAATAGTTGTTATATAATAAACGTCAACAAACGCACAAAATTGAGAAAAAATGCAAAAACATGCCTTCGTATTTTTCAGATTCAACCCAATAAATCAACACAAATTTATAAAAAGAAACACTTTTTGAACACTGAAGAAACCAATAAAATATAGCGTGTACGTTTTTTGTACCTTTACAAACAAGGACTTCCTCTTTTAAAGCCCTAAAATCTAGATATGTTTTACGTAAATTCTCCATCCAGGCTAAGTGAAATAGGCTCCAGTTTTTGAGTAAATTCATATTGAAAATGAGTGATTTTAGCAATGAACCTTTATACATTTGATAGTCAAAGACTTCTTGATAGGGAAGACAAAACTTATTTCATGATACATTTAGTAATCAATCTAAAAAATCACTTCAAAGTTACTGAAAAACGCGTAAAATAGTGTCTTTTTCTACCATATTTTTTCTCATCGCCCGTCATTCGCCCACGGGCCTTCGAAGCAGGAGCACGTCTCTTTGGCGCGTGATGACAGTTCATGCATACACAAATAGGCCTACCAAGAAATATATGAAATGAAAAATGGCGCCACCGTCTTCATTAATCATGTGGACGGCAATAAAATAGTATGCATTTTACAGTGACAACCATAGTTCCGATTTTAGCCATTTCACACTTTCGTTGGTACATTTATAGCATAATGTTTCAGATTTTGACATACTTGCTTTAAGGTTTGAACTGTAAAGTTGGGGATATACCTAGTTAAAATATTTTTTGTAGAAACAATATTTTTAGGTTCTGTTGTAATGAAATTATAATTAGATACTAACTTCATGGTCTATTTTATATGATTGTATAGATAAGTATATATGTATATTGTAAAGTAGATGTTTCTGTACATATTAGTAATAAAAAAAGTTTCGTTGGCTTATGTTATATTAAAGATACTGATTCAAATTTAGCAGCATCACTAGAGTCGCCGGAGTCGCGGGTATCAGTTAGTGCGACCACCAGTAGACCTGGTGCACTGGATTAGAAGCCTTATGTATCGCAATGTCGCAGATACGCAAGAGAGCCGCCTTCGTTGGTACGATCACGTCAATCTGCGTCTGATCGATAAGGAGCGAACGTCCGAGTGCCATCACTGGGACGCGAGCGACGTCACGGGACTGCACACGCTCACCGAGTGGCCGGCAAGGTGGGAGCTCGTGGCGGCCCTGGGAGTGAGAGTTCTCATCCTCGCCACCTTGCTCACGGCGATGGTCCGCTGTGCGGACGCGTGGGTGGCCAGCGTCTCCTTCTGCGTCCTCCTTTTTTTTTTCTTTCTAATGGTCGTGAAGAAGACGGCGGAACGGGAGTGGCGGCGTGAGAGAGAGAGACTTACAGATCACACCACCCGCGTGCGTAGGCAACTCGGGCGTCGGAGGGCACAGACTGACCTCCGTCCCTCATGAGCGCGGGCCTGGGGCTGACGGATAGAGCCGCCTGTCACCCCAGCAGAAGCAGGCCACGGCGGCGGCGTGCTAAGAAGCGCGCCTCCCCACTCTAGGGCGAGTCCTGGTTGTCCTCCTCCCGAAGACAGACACTCCAGACCGCAAGGGATGGCCCTGATGGTTAGCCGGGGTGCGAGGAATATGCCTAAGACAATCTCACCTCCGGCCTAGCACCACGACCCTCAGTCGGCGTGCGGTTTTAGTCGGTTCAAGTCCGACATAACCTCCCCACCCGGCTCCAGCCGGGGAGGAAATGTAGTAAGAAGAGCTGCAAGATGGACCCTGAAACTGTGCAATTGGGTTGCTAGGTACCTGCAGGAGCGCCGTCCGTCCGTCCTCTCTCCCCATCACTCTCTTTCTTCAGCTTTCATTGCTATAGCACCTTACACAAGAGTTATGGGGGACAACGGTGTGCCCAACTCGCCCCCGGATTGGGGAGGCGCCGCCGCCGTGGCCTGCTTCTGCTGGGGTGACAGGCGGCTCCATCCGTCACCCGACGCCCGAATTGCCTGCGCGCGCGGGTGGCGCGATCCGCGAGTCTTTCTCGCTCGCGCCACCTCTCCTACTCCGCCGTCTCCTTCACGACTATTACCTGCTCGCTGAAGGAGACGCCGGCCGCCCGCGCGTCCGTCCGTCCGACCATTGCTGTGAGCAGGGTGGCGAGGGTGAGAACTCTCACTCCCAGGGCCGCCACTAGCTCCCGTCTCGGTCCGGCCCATGCCGGACACTCGGTGAGCGTGTGCAGCTCTGTGTCCTCGCTCGCGTCGCAGTGATGGCACTCGGACGTTGACTCCTTTTCGATCCGACACAGATATCTCCCGAAGCACCCGTGCCCGGTGATAATCTGCGTCAGTCGATACGAGAGGCTGCCATGTGGCCTCTCGAGCCATTCCCCCATGATGGGCCTTACCGCCTCTATGACGGCATGCCCTGCGCGTCGTTGCTCAAGTCGTCGCTCCCACTCCGCCACCATGATCCCGTGGAGCCGGGACCTCTCGGCCCGAATGTCTTCGGGCTCCGGATCGTATCCCCGCTCCCGCGCCTCCTTACGGAACCGATACAGTGCCGCAAGGGATCTCGCTTCCAGGATCCACGGTGGCGATCCGGCTAGGAGATTCGCCGCTTCAAAGGATATCGTGTGGTACCCCCTAATGGCCCTGGAGGCCATCCTCTGCTGCGGCGCATGCAGCAGTTGCACGAACCTGGCCTGCAGGGCGTCTGCCACACGGGGCACCCGTACAGGGCCATGGATCGCACGACACCCGCGTAGAGTCTCCTGCAGGAGTCCTCTGGGCCCCTCAAGTTGGGCAGCAGCCGCATCAGCGCGTTAGGCTCGATTCGCGGCCCCAGGATCGATCCCTGTGGGACACCGCACGACATCTCACGCCTACCGACGCCGGTCGCACTTGGGTAGATGACGGCCCTCTCCGTCAGGTACGCCTCGTCTATGCGGCGGAGGTAGAGAGGCACATCGTGGTACACGAGCGCCTCTCTGATGCAACTCCAGGGCAAGGTGTTGAACGCGTTGGAGATGTCCAAGGACACCGCCAACATCACCTCGCCCCGGGCAACCGCATCCTCCGCCAGAGTCCTCACGCGCATGATGGCATCCCCAGTGGAACGCCACCGGCGGAAGCCGTACTGCGTGTCCGCTAGGTCCAGCCCCACTCTAGAGAGGTGCTCGACGAGGCGCTTGGCAATCACTCTTTCGAAGAACTTGCCCACCTCGTCGAGCAACACTATGGGCCGGTACCCAAGTATTTTCAGTATCCTCAGATATCAACAATTAGGTGTGGGTATATCCCCAGCCTTATTTTGTTCGAAATCTCATAATCTCTGTGAAAAGTGCAACATGCTATGTATGACACTGAAACAAAAGACATGCCAATGACGTCACGTAACATAATATGACAGGGATGAATGTATAAGAAGAAAAGAGATACGAAATGTAATTGACAGACGTAATACGTCACAATAAATCATATTACTGAAAAATGCACTCTAACCACAAGGCTTAAAATGGTTTTTTCATCATTGGTAAGACAATTTTCACCATTATTTTGACTGGTAAAGAGCGTCTTGCAGCCCACTGTGCATCTCGGTGATGTGTGCGTGCACGGCTGCGTCTGTATTTTGACAGATTTTGAGTCGTGCGCTCCGCGGACTCGGCCCTTAATGTTTTTTTTTATTTTCTTTTTAATTACTAAAAGTTATATGTATGAACAGTGGCGTTAAATGTGTGTTGTACGGTACAGTATGAGCGGAGGCAGTCGCGCGACTGAGCGCCGCGAGACGCTGATCGCGCCCAACCTGCCCGGCGCCACGGGCCTGCACAACCTGGGGAACACTTGCTTCATGAACGCGGCGCTGCAGTCGGTCAGTGGACACACACACACACACACACTTGTATACTGGGTGATTTTACAGTCGTTTCGGAAAAAAAGGAATTTGGGCACAGTTTCGATAGCAAAATCATCTGGAACGATTAATTTAGCGAAAGAAAAGATATTTTTTTTTGATAATGTATGGGAAAAATGTTCAGGTAAAAGGAATAATGTACGGAGGTTGAATTTTTTTTTTTTATTTTACAAAATTAATACTTCCAGATGATTTTGCTATCCAAACTGTGCCCAAATTGTTTTTTTCCGAAACGACTATAAAATCACCTTGTATAAAGTAAAGCCAATGAGACGAGAGAAAAAAGGTAAACAAAGCGACCTTTACTGAGTTACGTTGCAATAACTAGCGATTATTTAATCTGTCTTTGTCACACGTACGCTACAATGGCCGAGCGACAGCTGGAGCAGGAAATCTGTCAGCACAGCAGTTCTGAACTGTCAGATCCGTCACCTTATAAGCAATTTCATTCCTGTCTGGAATGAGCTTGATACGTAATAATTAAAAAAACAAAATTTTGTAACCGCTGAACCTTTTACCTTTTTTCTCTCGCTTCGTTGGCTTTACTTAGTCTTCTTACTCTTCACTTCTTACTTTTGACACTGACTGTACGCCGTATAGTCTGACCGTGAGTGCTGTGCCGCTACTATGATACGTGCGGTATGGCGGGAGACGCTGTAAAGAAAGAGCATTAGCTGAGAGAGAGAGAGCGAAATACCGTCGTGAGAGCAGATATTCCACAACTAATATTCCACAACATTCTACACAACGCTATTTAGACCCATGGTAAGCTTTTATAGCTTGTGTTATGGAATCTAGAATGCGGATAAACGTACTTATATACTTTTTTTTAAAATACATACATATTATATATATAAACATCGGAAAAACGGCGGTATCTCGTTCGCTCTCGTGTCATGCTCTATCTTTATCTTTCTTTACAGCGTCAGTATCACAGCGATCGTGGTACACTATACGACGTACAGTCAGGGTCAAAAGTAAAGGATCGCATTCAGAATTTAAAGAAATCTAAATCTACATGAAATTATCTTTTACCGGTTATAATTCCTTTGTCAAATTTGGAAAAAGAAAAATATGAATCCTCCTAACTAGTTCAACAGAATTTTCTTTAAAATATTATTTCCATCGAAAACTGAATCTGATCATTTTTGATCATCGTCATCTGATTGAAAAGTAGAAATCGTTTATGGTTACCGAAGTATTTATTATAGTCCAACACTTTTGATAGGTACTTATTGGATTCTTTTTCTGCTGTGAGATAATTTTTATACTCAAGCTGAGTGAGACTCAGTGAGAATTTTTATTTGTAGGTATGGAATACCGGTCCTTTGACGCGGTATTTTAATTCGGGTATGCACCTGTATGAAGTGAACACTACTAATCCACTCGGTACTAAGGGAGTACTAGCTTTACGATATGGAGAACTTTGTAAAGAGGTAAGTGACATTTATTATTGTTAAGAAATTTTTAATTTCAACCATAACTGTATTCAAAAGACGGATGAAGTAACATAATAAACGGCCGATAGATTATTAGCTTAGTGTCATTTACTGAGTATAAAGTCCCAAAATATTGACAGTTTGCGTGGAGTTTTAGGCGCCATTTGAAACTAGAGCTGCAAAAAAGCCATTGTTATTATTGTAACCTGCGGTGGTTACGAAAGTATTTAACACTGTTGTTTTTGCAGCTCCAGTTTTCAAATGGCATCTATAATGTGTTAATTCCGCCAAAGACAGCGTTGACCAAAGTGATTGTAGAGAATAAATCCTCACATGTTACGTTTACCCTATCGTTTATACAAGTTGTCACGCTTGTAAGGTCTGTTATTGTTTGTTAGGGATTTCACTAACCGCCGTTCTCAATAACATACTGACAGTTAAAGATAGATAGCATCTACGGATAAAGTGCTCGGCTGTTTAAATTCAAAACATAGTAACTCCTATTTCACACTAATTTCGGAAAATAAAATTATACCGCGATGCGCTTTCCCGCATAAAAATCAGTTACCATGTTTTGAATTTAAACAGCCGATGTTGCGGTCTATCTTTAACTGTAAGTATGTTATTGATACGTGATATAGATACGTGTGTACGGAACTATGGTTTAATTGCGACTTAAAAATCATGACAAGTTGTGTAGAAGACGCGACTTAAGTGGTTCCTATTAGGTTGCTATGGAATTAAACACCTTAAAGACTTTAACGATGTTTATTGCTAAAACAGTGAAAACTATAAAAAGCTATGTTAGGCTAATTGCTAAAGGTAGACTTTCGTACTAAGCGTCACAGACGCAGCGTCTATAGCGTTACCGTTTGACAACGCTGTCACAGCGGCACTGTGACGTCATTGACGCCGCGTTTGTGTCGCTTAGTTCGAAAGTCATACCTTAGAATTTCATACAATCATTTGTATGGAACATCTATCTGTCGCTCTGTCGCGGCGTCACAGTCGCGGCGCCTCTGACGCTACAGACGCTCGCTTCGAAAGTCTACCTTTAAATGATGTAATGAATGCACCCGGTTTGCTGTCGGAATATGCACTGAGGCCGCGGCGCATTCGACGCGGCCGAGTTAGGTTGCTAGATCAGCAAAACGTGTTCGATGGAAATGATTACATCGAACAAGTTGAACACAAGTCCCCCCGGCCTCAGGTGTGGTCGATGAGTGCCCGCTCGGTGGCGCCACTGCGCGTGCGCTGGTGCGTACAGCGCTGGGCGCGCGCGCTGGCGGGCGGCGGCCAGCACGACGCGCAGGAGCTGCTGGCGTGGCTGCTGGACGCGCTGCACGAGGACCTCAACCGCGCCGCGCCGCCGCCGGCCGTGGCGCCCGCCCCCGCGCCCGCCGCCCCGCCCGCGCCCGAGGCAGTACGAGCCGACAGCGAGGTGGCGGCGGAGGCGTGGGAGCAGCACGCGGCGCGCAACTCGTCCATCATGACGGACCTGTTCTACGGGCAGCTCAAGTCCAAGGTGCAGTGCGACACGTGCGCGCGCCAGTCCGTGCGCTTTGACGCCTTCAACATGCTCAGCCTGCCGCTGCCCATGGAGTCCTACGTGTGCTGCGAGCTCAGGGGTACGTAGCCCTCGTCCGCCCTGTCCCCGGCTCCGGCCAGTCTGATACTACGCCCATGAACCACGCTCTGCTACCATGATGGAATTACGTGGATGTTTGTGAAAACGTTACATGTTTAAGACCAAACAACTATTTTATTGTAAACTAGCTTTTGCCCGCGGCTCCGCCCGCGTGGATGTCGGTTATCGCGACCAAACATAGCCTATATCATTTCTCATGGTCTAACATACCCCTATACTAAATTTCATCAAAATCGGTTCAATGGTTCAGGCGTGAAAGCGTAACATACAGACAGAAAAACAAACAGACAGAGTTACTTTCGCATTTGTAATATTAGTATAGATTATAACGATTTACTATATAGCTAACCAAACTAGACAAAAACAGAAGACAGACGGGCAAAGACACCCGTGACAGTTTCTTTTTAAGAAAACATAAAAATAGGTTGAATTCACACTTTTCAACAGGGATGCGAGGATTTTCCACATGTTAAAAAAGGGTTAGTAACACTAAGCCAAGCTAAAATAGCCAAGTGTAGGTGCAAACTGCAATGGCAATTGCTAAAATTATATTCAATATAATATTTCTTATCATTCCTTTTCCAGTCATGTTGCTCGATGGATCAGTGCCCATCAAATATGGCGTGAGAGTGAACTCAGAGGGCACGTATCTTGATCTCAAAAAGAAACTATCGGAATTGTGTGGACTAGCGCCTGAATCGTAAGTGCAATGGTTAATTTTCATGTTTTTCTTCTATTTTTAATTCAATATGTCTGCGTTTGACAGCTATTTTGTTTTATTTAATTGCGTTTGTTTCACTGTTTCCTTCTGTTTTTACTCTTATAAGTAAACAGGTGGTACTAAGCAATCTTACACGAGTACTTCTTCATAGGTACTACAAATATAACACGTATTGCTTTAGACATTTTAGATCTAAAATGTGCTCCAGACGCACAGTTCCCGTTTCTTGTATGTATTTTGCATCCCGAGGAGAGCTAGACCGCAAGCGATGCTCCTGGGTCAGCCGGGGTACGAAGGTTATGTCGAAGACAACCTCACCTCCAGCATAGCACCACGACCTTCAGTCGGCATTCGAGTCCGACATAACCTCCCCTTTCGGCTCCGGTTGGGAAAAAAAGGATGTATTTTGCATAGCACGAGGTACTACAGCGATGGGAGAGCTTAAATTCACCAAGCATAGATAATTACAAAGCAATCTGAGTGCGCCAGTGCCTTTTATATCTCGTGGTCCTGAGCAACAACAAGTACGGTATATTGCAGCATGCTGATAGCGGAGCTGGCGGGCGCGACGATCGGGCGCGTGTTCGCCGACGGCGCCAAGATCTGCGGCGCGGCCTCGCTCGAGCTGCTCGCCTACGAGCTGCCGCACGAGCACTGCGACTCCGCCTCCGACTGCAGCGACGACGGGCACGACGCGCGAGACACTAACGGTAGGGGTACACGCCCCACCTGCCCCACTCTTCTACACACGAGAAGAACAGGGCTTTTAGCTCTCAAAAAATAGACGAAAATAGAACTTTGGTGGTATAGTGCCCGGTCTTCGTGATGATATACTCATGCCTCGATAACACGTATCGAGTCGTATGGTGAGATGAGACGGTGCAGTTAGTCCATGTTCACTGCGAGCAAGCAGCATTAAGCAAGCAGTATTAAGGACGCCGGGTACAAACTGACAACATGTTAAAATGTATAAAGTATCAGATAGAACGAGTGTCAAAATGTACAATCTATTAATGACAAAATACCCTGATGTCAGAATGTAAAAATGCTAAAATGTTCAATCGACAACATGTATTTATGACCAAATGAGCAATGGTCAAAATATACAGTTGCTGAAATGTTCAATTGACAGTATGTACTTTTCTTATCTTAACACTAAATTCAAATAAAATCCACAAAACTTACAATTTTATTAATGTATTTATTGTTGTCTTAACACTAAATTCAAACTAAAATCCACTATAATTACATTGACATAGCAAAATCTAAGTATTCTTCTACATTGAAGTGCATGTTATACTTCAAATAGATATGCACTAAAGAGATTTTATATCAATTATCTATTTGATGTAAACATTTTATCATTTATTCATTATTACATTTTGTGCATTTTGACACTCATGCAAGATTACACTTGTAATTTCTAGCATCACTGCATTCCTACATTTGATCGTTACAACACTTTAACGATTTGAATATATTTTACGTTTGTACATTTTGACACTCGTGCTATCCGATACTTTATACATTTTAACATGTTGTCAGTTTGTACCCGGCGTCGTATTAAGTATGCTAACTATACAAATCGAATACTTAAGGAAAAATAATCTTCACAGGCGGGACTCGAACCCGAGTTGGTCAAGGCATTCCCCCTGTAAGGGAAAGATCGCGGGTTGGAGTCCCGCCCGAGAAGATTCTTTTTCAGTATGTATTCGAATAGCGCTGAATATTTTGTACGTACATCGCATCGAAAGCACTGTCTCGCTACTCCACTCGGTGCGTGTGATCGAGGTTGCGTAAAACACGGTTTAGATCCCTTGTAGTATGACGTGTTATGAGTGTATAGGTACGCGTCATTGATTGATCAGACATGTTTGATCCGTTTAGTGTACACACGTGAACTTTTATTCAAGAACTTTGCCGGTACATGCTGGCGGTTGTAGTAGAGTGAGAATGCTTTTGAGTTGCGTTTGAAGTCGTATTCTATTCGTGTATTCAGTCCAAGTAACTCGTGTAACTGGTCCCCCGGCAGGTTGGCAGGGCTCGTATACGGGCGCGAGCTCAGGCGCGGCGTGGGCGGAGGTGAGTGTGGGGCGCGGCGCCAATACTTCCTCACTGTGCATGCCAGCACTCTTCTGCTTCAAGGTTAGCGTAGCGCACACCCACGCACTCACACACACACGCACACACACGCACACACACGCACACCACGCACGCACACACACGCACACACTCACACGCACACACTCACACACTACCTCACACACTACCTCACGAGTACTCACACACTCGCGACGACACACACAACACGCGCTCACTTGCTCACATACACGCACTCACTCACTCAAACACACAACACAATGGCATTCATGCCATACAACACTGTTGCAGTTTTCTGATGAAATGCTTAAGTAACTGTAAAATGAAAGAGCTATTTGCGCATCGTGTAAGCGTACTTACAGTTCATATTGAACTTTATATTGTACTTTTCACTTTAAAGGGCATCAGATTAGACAGAAAACTGTATCAGAATCTTGCAAACACAATACAGTACAAACTAACACTAAGGCCCATATTCTAGAATGACACTCAACCTGAATCTCGATTTATTAGAGGACATATTGTATAGGCAATATGTCAAATCTATCAATCTGTCCTCAGATAAATCGCGATTCAAACTAAGTATCATTCTAGAATACGGGCTTAGTACACAGCTGTAGCACATCATGTGTATATTGTCCGTTTATGTTTCAAATGAAAACGCTTACAATCGTATAATTAGGTTGAATCGTAATTGAACCTTCCATGTACACATTGCAAACGTTTTTATTACCTCCCGGTGATGGCATGTGAGTGACAGTAATACGTCCAATACTTTTTAAAGTTTAAGATTATAAGTATAATCGGAAGTCAGAGCATTAGGTCAGAGCACTCTGTATATATGAGATGAAGATAAACGTCATACGATATTTGACATTTCATTACGTCATTTCTGTAACAGTACCCTGTCGGTACTGATCAGTACTACCGATTATATGGTAGTGAGTTTGATCAATTATATACTTTACACCTTCGCAACAAGGTTGATTCTCGAATATCGAAGTCTCGACAAATTCGCAATTAGACTGGTAAAAGTTCCCAGTTTCCAAGCTTAAAAGCTTTGGATGCGACTGGGATTAACGCTTAGAGGAAGAAGAAGAAGAACAAGGTTGATTGGTCTGAAGATATGGTGACAAATAAAAATGATACAGCTCACACATTCAAAGACATTTATGAGTACAACTAATTGAATAAATACCAATCGAATTGAGAACCTTTTCCTTTTTGAAGTCGGTTAAAAAGTGAAGTTATAAGTGTTTGTAAATAACTAACAAATGTTTTGTAAATACTGTTCGTTTGTTTGTGACGTTGCAGAACAAACTGCGTGTAATTGTTTAATGTTGAAGGTAAATGTTCATAGCCCACGCTAGATAGCATCGCACCGCCATTTTTTCAATATATTTTGTTGTAGTAGTCGTTTTTTAATGAGGGCTAGTTTCGAACTCCGTCTATTGCCTCTGTCGCGAACTCTGCTGCGAGCGGAGTAGCAAGCCAAGAGAACTTTATCCTCTCTCCTTTCCTCTCTCATGGGCTATGAGGAGGCCTGAAAGTCCTCCGCCGTATTCGCGCATTAGATGCATTCCGGGCCTATATGCGCAGTACACGTTTCTTGTATGTATTGAAGATAGCACCCCGGTGTGCTCTGTGTGGACGATCTCAGATTACAAAACGATTCGTACACTCCTTTGGATAATCCGGCTCGAAGGACCACAATGTACGGGACTGCCTTGATGCTGCCGTACGACCTGCTTGATAGATCTTGATGTATTGATAAATGATAAATGCTTGATGATTATAAAATATTTATTGCTTGATGATTGTACACGAGTTTTACAGCGCGACTTGTTTGCGACTGACTTTATATGTAATGATTTTACAATAATCAAATCCGCTGACGCGGTAACATGTGCGGTAATTGGACCGTACAAGGGTCTTTTATATTATTTCGCGGTATAGGTCCCAGATATATGATTCGACCTATAACCGATGAACGATATTGTGAAGCAATTAGTATGATAACTCGATACTTCATCTTCAGCTTATGATTAGGTTAGGCAAAGTTATATTAACGTGCCCCTTGTAAAAAATGTTGACGAGCTTTCAGCTATCCAGAATGGCTCCAACTCGGTATTAGAAAGAAAGGTATTTTCGCAACCTGCTGTGCCCTTATGCCTTCGTGGAATTTTGATCTCATTCCCACAACCGGGAATAAAAATTAGCATCCGTTCACCTGTTAGCCACAAACATCCTAACAATAATATTGTAGGAAGGATGATCCGAACATTACAAACATTCAATAAACTAGCAATCTAAATAAGTTTTATGAGTTTAAGAAACTAGCCCATATTCGTTCATGAGTAAAGACCATGTTCGTGTGTACGGTTTGGATGTTGATTTGTCATTTTAGAGTTATAATTGGGTATTAACGTATAGTTAAAATAAATTATATAACCAAGCTTATTAAATTAAGATTGGTAAAAGAGCGGTAAAAATTGCATCCGTTCGTATTTTATCGTTTTATTTTTAATCATCCACCTAACCTATAACAGTAACTGATTTCGCTATAAAATTTGATGACGTCACTAAATCTTTTTTCATACAAGTTACCTTACAAGTTATCGTTTTGACTAGTCAGTAGAATACCCAAATCTTTGTAATGCATTATTTTCCTAAAGGGGAGTCTCTACTTTTGAAATGTCAAATCAACATCTGCGGTAAACACGTCTTTATGTCACCTATTACATTTTTGATACTTTTTTCGTCGTTCGTAGCTATGTAGTTGCCATGTATATCAGATACTTAGGTCATTTTGTTTTACAACGTTGAAATCACTCATTGGTTTGTTGTATTAGAGCCGCTGTGTTCAAACTTACATTCGCTAAACTCCGCTAGACATGCGTGTACATAATGTTTGGTTACTGGTATTGGTCCTTTTGTATATTTTTTCAAAAGCGTGCTTCACGATCTTAACTTGTAAATAAACCTATTGAGCGCCCTCTCTTTAATAAATTACCTAATCAAACAAGTAAACGTTAATTGTATAGATTTTTGATTTCAGACACCAAACCTGTTAATAATCGAGTCTATTAATTTCCCAAATAAAAATCGATAAAATACTGTAAGTACTTAATTAAAACCACTTGTGGTTCTAAAAACCTCCAGCAGTTGATACTGAAAACGAAACGAGCGTTCAAACACACTACATATAACCAAACAACGATTTCAGCGGTCGAGATCGGAAATTCTTATGTCCCAGAGCCCACCGAACACTTTCGTCAACCACGCCGCGTTCGACCCCGACTACCGCAGCAACACGCTGCCTAAGGACTCCGCCAAGGGCCGGGAGATGAACGGCCACGGCTCGCCCACGCTCAGTGTGCGGTCGCTGAACCTCAAGCCGGCCAGCCCGCGCCTCGCAAAGGTCAAGTTCGGCTCATCGCCCTCGCACATGGACAATATGGCCAACATGGCCAATGCGACCAACCCGCCGCCGGGGGTGCTACCGCCAACATCCAGCTTGCAGTACTTAGTGGCGGTGCATAGGTAAGTTAGTTTATTGTTTTATCTGTCTTATACTAAAACAAACTTAATGATCAAGTCTCAATATTATTTGGATAAACTTATTCAAAAGGTAATAACTGAACTGATTATGGTCCTTCGAGCAGGTTGTATGTCAATCCGGCTCGAAGTACCATATGTCCGAGCACTTGTCTGCTTGTACGGTTTAATGCACGTTGCACGAGAATAAATGATATGCTGACGTACTTGTAAACGTTTCATTGCACCATAAATCCTAAGTGTTTACGCTAGTGCGGCAATTAGAGAACTAACTATAAATGATTTATTCAGCAAGTAGGTAAATACAATGTAACAAATGCTTACGCGGATATTATATAAAACTATTGTACGAGTACTGCCTTATGTTTAGTTGTTACTTATGAATTGTATGCACATTCAGAAAATTATGACGGTAGACAACGTCTGTTTCTACTAGCTTTTGCCCGTGTGGATGTCGGTTATCGCGACCAAACATACCAAACAACTAAATTTTATTAAATTCGCTCCAGCCGTTTAGACTTGAAAGAGTAACAAACATTCATCCATCCATTTATAGTTGCAGAAGACTTTCGCGAATATAATATAATATTAGTAGGATGTAATGTCCGTCCTGTTGTGAGTGAGAGCTGGTGGTGGTGCGCAGGAAGCAGTGCCGCGCGGACGCGTACTTCCTGCCGTGGCAGCGCAGCCGCTCGTCGCTGTTCGGCGTGCCGCTGCTGGTGGGCGTGCGCGGCGCGGCGCGCGCGCTGTCGGGCCGGGCGCTGTACGCGCGCGTGTGGGCGCAGGTGGCGCGCCTGCTCAGCGCGCGCCCGCCCGCGCACGACCTGCACAACCACGCCACGGACTGGTGAGTGTCACGTCTGCGCGACCCGTGCCCACCCGCCACCCCGCGCCCAGTGACTACACGTGCGCCTCTCTCCGCAGCGACGACAGCCTCGGCTACGAGTTCCCCTTCCGCGTGCGCCTGGTGCGCGCCGGCGGCGCCTGGTGCGCCATCTGCCCCTGGCACAAGCTGTGCCGCGGCTGCACGCTGCCCTCCGACGACACGCCCATCTGCTTCGACCCGCCCGGTGAGTATCCCCTCCTGACTTGACCTGAACCGCTACACCTAGCTTTCATACATATATTGTAATTGATTATTTGCAAATTCAGGCAAACGACGGCGACTTCGGAAGCGATCGAGCGTAGCTTCGGCGACCATAGCCCACGACGTGCCCGATTCGAACTCTCCCATAGCGAAGGCGAAGCTCAATCGGCACGCGGCCGCCAGACTGTCCACTGATCTCGTAGATGTGAGTACATATAACACTGCCTTATAGCGTTGTTGTCACTCGAACGTATGACTCATGTACCGCGTGCGGCGCAGGCGGAAGGCGCGTGCTGCGCGGCGGCGGGCCTGGAGCTGGGCGCGCTGCTGGCGGCGCGGCGCGGCGGCGTGCTGCTGGCGGTGGACTGGGACCCCACGGCGCTGCACCTGCGCTACCAGTCCACGCGCGAGCGCGAGTGCGCCGAGCACGCGTCCGTGCGCGCCAGCCGGGCCGAGGCGGCGCGCGCCGTGGACCTGGCCAGCTGCCTGCGCGCCTTCACGTCCAGCGAGCGCCTGGAGCAGCGCTACCACTGCGCCGCCTGCCGCTCCAAGCAGCCCGCCACCAAGAAGCTGCAGATCTGGCGCCTGCCGCCCATCCTCGTACGTACACACACTAGCTACACACACCTGGCCAGCTGCCTGCGCGCCTTCACGTCCAGCGAGCGCCTGGAGCAGCGCTACCACTGCGCCGCCTGCCGCTCCAAGCAGCCCGCCACCAAGAAGCTGCAGATCTGGCGCCTGCCGCCCATCCTCGTACGTACACACACTAGCTACACACACCTGGCCAGCTGCCTGCGCGCCTTCACGTCCAGCGAGCGCCTGGAGCAGCGCTACCACTGCGCCGCCTGCCGCTCCAAGCAGCCCGCCACCAAGAAGCTGCAGATCTGGCGCCTGCCGCCCATCCTCGTACGTACACACACTAGCTACACACACCTGGCCAGCTGCCTGCGCGCCTTCACGTCCAGCGAGCGCCTGGAGCAGCGCTACCACTGCGCCGCCTGCCGCTCCAAGCAGCCCGCCACCAAGAAGCTGCAGATCTGGCGCCTGCCGCCCATCCTCGTACGTACACACACTAGCTACACACACCTGGCCAGCTGCCTGCGCGCCTTCACGTCCAGCGAGCGCCTGGAGCAGCGCTACCACTGCGCCGCCTGCCGCTCCAAGCAGCCCGCCACCAAGAAGCTGCAGATCTGGCGCCTGCCGCCCATCCTCGTACGTACACACACTAGCTACACACACCTGGCCAGCTGCCTGCGCGCCTTCACGTCCAGCGAGCGCCTGGAGCAGCGCTACCACTGCGCCGCCTGCCGCTCCAAGCAGCCCGCCACCAAGAAGCTGCAGATCTGGCGCCTGCCGCCCATCCTCGTACGTACACACACTAGCTACACACACCTGGCCAGCTGCCTGCGCGCCTTCACGTCCAGCGAGCGCCTGGAGCAGCGCTACCACTGCGCCGCCTGCCGCTCCAAGCAGCCCGCCACCAAGAAGCTGCAGATCTGGCGCCTGCCGCCCATCCTCGTACGTACACACACTAGCTACACACACCTGGCCAGCTGCCTGCGCGCCTTCACGTCCAGCGAGCGCCTGGAGCAGCGCTACCACTGCGCCGCCTGCCGCTCCAAGCAGCCCGCCACCAAGAAGCTGCAGATCTGGCGCCTGCCGCCCATCCTCGTACGTACACACACTAGCTACACACACCTGGCCAGCTGCCTGCGCGCCTTCACGTCCAGCGAGCGCCTGGAGCAGCGCTACCACTGCCGCTTTTTGAGCGTATCTTTTACCGTGAAATTGATCTAGTATATTTTACCCTTACAGATTATTCACCTGAAGCGCTTCCAGTACGTGAACAACAAGTGGATCAAGTCGCAGAAGGTGGTGGACTTCCCGTTCCAGGACTTCGACCCGACGGAGTACCTGGCGGCCGTGCCGCAGGAGACGATCCTGCGGCACCAGGAGATCCTCAGCCTCAAACGGCCGCAGTCGGTGTTCATCGACGACACCATATCCGAGTCGGACACGGACGAGGACGAGAACGATGATGTGCACGTCAGTGAGAACCACCAAGTACCTAAGGAGACGGTAATTGTGTTTATATGTCATAAGCTAATCGCGCAAAGCAGTTGTTTGAAATAAATTCACGTTAAACCCCCTGTACACTACTCGCGAAGTTAGGCGAATACGATAGTGTGGAGATTCACTTCGGCTTACCTCGTCAAATTTTACCTCGCCTCGGGTGACTTCCATTTGTTGTCGGTTTTTGCGCCTGAGTCAAAGAGCTCGAAGTTGCACGAAGTGCGTTCACGAAGTACCTCTCTACACTACTGAAGTCGCCCACTTCATTACTCAATAGTTATAATTATTGCGTGTGACACATATTGTGTTTATTATGAACAAAATGCAGTCGTCACAGGAGGAAAATATTTTGTTCCTTAAAACTGTGCAGGCAGAGCCTATCAATTGAGACCCCAATATCATCAATGTCATAAGGACGAACGTGCGCAGGCTTTCGGCACCTTAGAGCGAATGAGCTCCTCGCGAAGTTGAACGAGTGTGTGGTGTCGCACTTCGGACTGTAGGCAAAGTTTCTCGAGTACTTCGCGAGTAGTGTATAGGAGGCATTACGATGATAGGGTGCATTATAAACTTTTGTCTAGTAGTGATGTGGAATAAGCTATTTGATTGAATCGTAATCAGTTGGTGTGATACTCCAATACCAGTAATAGATATACCTTACGGTCTGCGTTCTCTTTCAGCAAGTGAAACCCAAAGACAAGCCGGCTCGCAAGCGGCGGAGCTCGGTGGCGGGGCGCGCGCGCACGCGGCTGCAGTCCACCAGCCTGGTCACCACGCCCGTCACCGACGACAACCTGGAGGACTACCACCGGCACCTGCTGCAGCCCGGACAGGACGCCTTCGACATGAAGTACAGGCTCTACGCCGTCGTGGTCAGTGTTATACTTATACTTCGACATTTTATTGCTAAAGGACTAAACGTTTAGCTAATGTTTCGACCAGAAGGCCAATTTTCGTAAAATAAATCTGTCCCAATATTTAGTGTTGATCTAATATGAATCAAAAATGTTAATCTCGTAACACTATTATTTTCATAGATATCATGATCGCTTTTCACATTTGGAATATAGTGATTGCATGGGATTTAATTTTAAACAAATAGATATTATTATGAGAATTGCTCCTCAGGTTACACATCGTCATAGCATTCATATAACAGAACTTTTATTAGAGTTTATAGTAAATATACTCAATCAACCAGACAATAACCAGACTTCAGTCTGACAAAGTAATTATTGTATTTCATGATTTGTATTTGAGTGCTCTCAGGCAGCAGTTGTTTGCACTGTACATGTAAATCTATTTGTTGTGAAATGAAGAACATTTAAAAATAAACAAACAGACCATTGTATAATGTAAACACGAATTTCAGCAACAGTATGCGGTATGACTCTCGCACTGTGTGAACGACATAACTGGGCAAGGGTCACCTTTTATTAGATAGGCTTCTGTCCCACGATTTTTACAATAGCCCTGGTTTAACTGGTTCTAATGGTCATGCGAATGTAGCTTAGTATTATTGTGTTTGCATACCAAATGTTAATGCGCTATTTCTTGGTTAATTGGTTGTCCATAGCGCAATTGCCACTGCACCGCAGCTATAGTATACGCGATGTGGCGGCAGACGCTTTAAAGTAAAAGCATTAACTGAGAGCGAGCGAGATACCGTGAGCGCTGCTAGCGCTGCCTCGCTCACTCTCGTCTCATACTCTTTCTTTCTCTTTCGTTACCTCTGCCCCCGCCACCCAGCTCGTGGTTACCCTATAGTCTGTGAATGCGTGCGTGACGTTAGAGTGTGGTTGACCGCAGTCGCACTCGGGGCAGCTGTCGGGCGGGCACTACGTGGCGTACTGCCGCAACCCGTCGGGCGCGTGGCTGTGCTACAACGACTCGTCGTGCCGCGAGCTGCCGCCCGCCGCCGCGCCGCCCATCGACCCCGCCTCCGCCTACCTGCTGTTCTACGAGCGGCAGGGACTCCGGTACATTCCTACACTATCTACACTGTAGCTTGCTCCCTCGGCTGTGAGAGTGAGTGGCTAGATGGGGCACTCTCACAGCCCAGGGCGCGCATCACATCGCCGTGCCGGCCTGCTCCGCTAGATGACCACCCCCGGGCTTCAGGTACCTACATGTAGTGTCAGTTTTCTACCAGCGTCGCCTGGCTGTGCGGCAACGACAATATAACTACCACGCCTTACCTTGGCAGAGGAAGCTGTTAGGAATCGTGTTGTAGGCACCCCTCGCCACTAATGGACGCAGTAGAAACGGAATAGGAAAATAATTTAGCAATGCTTTCTAATCCCGGAAAAGGATCTGGATCGGATCCTGGAGAACATTCAAATCGGTACTTCGAGGATATGCTGGCGCCAGTACATACGATATTTTAGTAATTTATACTGTTGATTGATGGCACTTGGTGGAATTCATTGTTTGTTACACATATTGAGAACACTTGTACTTTTACCACTGTATTTATTTTAATGAACCTAACCGGTTTCACCTTCCAGCATTCTCAAAGGATTACATTAATAAGGTTTTGAATATTCTAATAGCATTCAAAAACCTTAAATTTGAACCTTTGCGTTATTAAAGTCTTTATTAAGTCTAATGGATTAGTCGTCACTATTCAGAAGTTTTTCACTGAACTAGCTTATTTCTCGTTACTCATTGTTGTCTTCCTTCCAGGTATGACGCCTACCTACCCGACATAGACGGGAAAGAACCTGTAGTCAAAGACCCGGATATCCTCGATCCAGACGACAACGATTTGAAGAAAATGTGCTCTATTGTATAAAGAATACGGTCTATTACAAAATTATTGTAATGGATTGTTAGAAATGGTTATGGAACCATAAAATCTTGTCGTTAGCTTGTAAAAAATGTATCCTGCATGACACGAAGTATTGTACAAATGGCCGAATAAGTCAGATTCAAATTAATATGCAAAAAGAAAAGCGGTTAATGGATGTCCAAATTTGATATTAAATCCTTCACGGTACTGGTAGTAGTGAATGTATCAGTATATTCATGTGTGCCAGGTCCCGAGGTATCGGACAGGACTGTCTGGGGTGTACGACAGTACACACTGCGTGTGGGACCAGGGAAAACGCTCAAAATTATTTTCATATTATATGAAAAGGATTGTTTGTTTACAATATTAAACTCTGATGAAGCAAAATGTAAAAAAAATTATAATAATATTGTGCACTATTGCACATTTGAAACCGTTCGATTTGTTACCACCAATGCGTGTGCGCCAATAGCGAAGGTAGGTCACATATATCATGTTGCAGACAGATTGTGTTACGAGCTCAGTATAAAACGATGCAATATTTATGTTTTGATGTTAATTTAATGTATAGTGGCAGTCCCCGAAGGCTGCGTTTGTTATCCAAGTGTGTGTTGTGTATGCATTCCTATTGTTAGTTTAAGCGCGGAGCTGTGTTATATGAGTTTAATTACAGTTGCGGTGTGTAGCGGAGGTTGGCAACGCGGGTGTTAGTACAGGTGAACCACATTTATAAGTCACATCGGCAAAGTTCGCCTGCTCAGAAGAGTAAGCTAACGCCGATTAATTACGATTGCCAACGCTATTGAAACACCAACTTTATTGCGTTGCGTTAAGATTGAAAATGCAATAAATCCAGAGAGTAGTGCTTTCTCGCTCATTGTTCATTGTTTCGAACATGGCGCGCAGGCGGCAACCAATAATAAAGGGCCATGTTTGGCGGAGCGTTGTGATTGGTTAACATTTTTTGGCGCGTTTCAAATATGAGACTTCTGCGCAGGTACATCGGCGTAACTTATAAACGTGGTACTACTGTACACTGTTATTATTTTAGTGTTTTCGATGTGACAGAGAGTTCGTAATGTAGACCGAATTGGTCTATTGTTGTCCGAAATAATGTGTTCCTGGCACATCGTTGGGCTTTATTTAACTAGTTTTAGCGTCTTGAACCAGATTGCCTGGTTTCATTATCTTTTTATATGGGTGAAATCGCCGTTACAATTTTCACCTAAATAAAAAGGAGAAAATCTCGCCAATTTTTAGTATAATTGCATTTTAAGGTTTTCGTATCTTGATATTTTTATACCAATGGCAAATCATTCGATTCCTTGCTAAGCAAAATATGATATAGTTTGATATTAATTGTTAAAACCAGTTAAGGAGCTTCAAGAGTGCTTTTTGAGCTCACTGTGTGAGAATGCTTGCGTTAGTGGGGAGCGTGTCCGGCAAATAGTTATAGTTGTACGTTGTCTTGAAGTTAGTCATAGTGCTATCCTTGGGGCTGTAAAGGTATGCAACAATTTCATGAATGCGATATTTTAGTAATATTTTATTACATTGATTATGATGATATAATTGGTAGTTTTTATATATTTATCGTAATTTTGTTAGTCGGCATTCTAATCTCAGGCTATTGACGCGTTGTCAACCAGAAATATTTCGTGTACTGCGGCGGACATTACTGTGTGTCTCCTACTTGTTATACCGAGGCACGGCCGCATAACATTTACAACAAGACCTCGATTCTGCTCGACACTGCAAAAATGCCAATTCCCTTTGAACTTTACTGTTATGTTGTTAAAGTCTAAAATTGAATGGCATTTTTTTGTAGTGTCAGTGGTTGACAATTGGCATAATCGGAGTCCTGGTAGCTCAAGAGTGTTGTGGTTCAAGTATATAACTAGTAGGAGCGCAGTGAGGTACGGCGGTAAGTACGGCGATGTACGAACAAAGTGCGCGGCGCGTGTCGCAGGCGTTGTTTTAATATAATCGAGACTGATGTGATGTAATTATAATAAACGTGATGTGCTATATTTTACTCATTGGAATATTTTCCTATTTATACATAGATAGTGGCGCGTTTGCAATGTTTTGTGTCGGCACATGTCATATGTATATTACTTTATCAGTTTTTTTTATTCTGTGGACTATTAATATTAGACTGTGGACTCGCCTATTGCTATGTTTTATTTTAATTATGTTACTATATAGCATTAAAACCGATACAAAACATTACAAAAGCGATATTAAATAATATATTCTTCTAGTGCTGAAACTATTTAGTGTTAATATAATGTGTTATTGGCTTATTCTAGTTCGTTGTACGAGAGGCCGGCGGCCGGCTCACCTATTATTATTTTTATATCGATGTAATAGTATGGCTTAGGGCACAATGTCGTATGCTTAATAAATTCTAGTGAGATATGATATATAAGTATTAGACGCGTACTGTGTAAGTAATATATTATATAATTGATATTATGCGCCGGTGTACACGGTTATAGCTATTTGTGTTATTGAAATAGTAGCTATTACACTCAGTTATTGTTAGTAGCAACAAGTACTACACAAATGTAGTGAGGTCATTACTAAACTATAAAGTATTGGCTGATCACATTTCCAAATAATTTTAAGCGTTCGAGACTTCATTGCACGAGGTCACTTGCTAGATTTGTTTCTACTAATCGTTTTTGTCCATAAGTTTTATCATAGCGAGTGTGTCAATGTGAGATGTAACGCGAACTCGGCCGCGGTGGGCGTGGGTATGCATTTATCTAACTCCTATCGCCGGAGGGAGAGTGATATATCGTTCGTAGGTTTATGTACAGATCGTGTGCACCACTATATGTTATACACCTGGCGTCACGCAGGGAGAGTACGTTAAGGCATGTGTATATTGTAATAAACTATAAAAATAATTATTTTCGTATAATATCATCGTGCCATCGATCGATTTCATTTCCGCTTCTATACCAAAGCATTTTTTGAGAAACAGTTTTGTTGGTATTTTTGAAAGTCGTGGGTGTTTGCAGTGCGCAGTGGCGGTGACCACTGGACTGGCAACGGACGGTTAGAGGGTCGACACTAGTGTCACCATTGTAGTATTGTCACGTTTGGCCATGTTCACTACAGAAAATATCTATGGTACCTGGAACTCCCTGCCAGCTCACGTGTTTCCTTCTTCCTACAGTCCCGGGTCGTAAGAAAATCGGTAGATGACGCCACGTCGCCTTAAAGACGTATAAGATGGGAAATTTGAATCATATCGGGCGTGTCTCGGTAGCCGAATTCCCGAAGTCTGGCATTTCCCCTGTAAGGGAAAGACTGCGGGTTCGAGTCCCGCCCGAGAAGATTCTTTTTCCCTATGTATTCGATTTATATAGTTAGCATACTTAATGCTGTAAAAATTCCTTCAATTGAATCTAGATCGTCTGACAATCTTTTTAGTACCGACTGGTATAATCTGCAATATCACCGTATCGAACATTGCAGTTCTGTCGAAAAGTTTAGTTCGAAATTTTTTTATACAACGTTGTCCTTTTTCTATTCTATTTTTCTGTTTCATTATCTTCTGTAGTAAGTTGCTGAGTTGCTGGTGGCACATAGCAAATGTTCATACTTCATAGGCTAGCCAATAATGAAAGTCATCATTATCATGGAGACGTATTTTCTTGATTGCATCCGCGGAGCTCTCGGTCCGCCTTCTGGCTCCTATTTCTCCACTTCTCACGATCTTGTGCGTCCATGGTAGTGAGACCAGTGGCACGCATGTCACTATCCACGAATACGTTACCATTACAATTCGGTTGGTGTGAGTTGACTCACCTATGCGGTCCGTTGTTGCCAGGGCCGGTGGTCACCGCATTTCGTACTCCAGGCACTCCGAACAACGATTACAATACGATTCTTGTTTTGATACATACATTTATTGTTTTAAATTAATACAATTATTGTTTGAAATTATATATTGTTAATTGAAATGTATGAAGCACTGGTTGGGGTACGCGTAACGATCGAGTTATGTGTACCTGTAGCAAATTGTTATTTGATTAAGTATTTTGAATATCCCTGTGCAATAAAGAAGTTCTTTTATTTCTATAAGTTTGTTTTATTTTACATCTCTAAACTCTCTTAGGCCCGTATTCTAGAACGATACTCAGTCCTGAATCTCGATTTTGTAAAAAACTAGATCTGAGCACAAATTGTACTCTAGTTGACAGTTCTAATGTCATTGGGAGTAGATTCACAGCTGAGCGTTGTTCTGGAAACCGGGCCTTAGAGAAGAAATTAACAAAATAAGGAGAAGCAGCTTGGGTTTTATGAGGCCTATTTATGAGGATTAAATTTAAATCATCTGGGTTGATTCACCAGAAATCTGTTAAAGGAAAGTATAAAACACAAAAATAATTTTATAAAAACATTTATTATTAAAATATATTAACTTAATTATTATAACTTATGTACACAAACTTGCAAGATATTTGCACTACACATGATGTAGTTATTGTACAACACTACCATATTCAGTAGAGTACAAATACTTTGTTCTTCGTGTGGACTGGATTTTGATTTGACATATCGGAAAGTAGGGCTGTTTTCTCGTGGACCCACGAATTTGTTCCACTAGTGGGACCACGAGGGAGAGTTATTTCTCGTAGACCCACTACCACTAATTTGTCTTACTGGTGGAACCACGAGGGAGAATTATTTCTCGCAGATCCACTCACTCTGATTTCGGCTCAGATTTTCACATGAATCACTTTTTTTATAGGACTTTGCTTTTTGTAACTACCTAGCTTCTGCGACATTGTTAACTTCACTTATGTTTAAGTTGATCGTACTGCATGCAATTATGATGAAGTAAATAGATCACTTTATATAAGCTGACTGGTTGTTATCCAATAATTTTACTATTGAAACCCAATAAAACCAAATGTATTAAGTTTAGTGAACACTAGGAACAAACAAAAATTAGCTGGAAATTATCATAGGCTACACTAATTAGACAATTTATATTAACAAGTATTTCCTATACCTATGATCAAAATAAAATTTGATTTTCAGTTTGATAATAAACATAATGAACATAAAAAGTATACTTTTTGAACTTAAAACCTAAGCACATTGTTTGGGTCGCTAGGTTATGTAAGTAGTGCCCACAGGGATCGGTCCTGGGGCCGCTCCTGTGGAACATCGGATACGACTGGGTGCTTCGCGGTGAGCTAGCGTTCGGTGCCACCGTCACGTGCTACGCGGACGACACGCTAGTGACGGTGAGTGGCGCTACACACCGCGAGGCGACCCAGAGGGCCACGACCGCTGTTGCTCAAGTCGTGGATCGGATCCGGCGGCTGGGTCTCGAGGTGGCTCTGCACAAATCCGAGGCCTTGTTCTTTCATGGTCCTCGGCGCAGGCCACCCCCGGGATCCAGCTTGACAGTAGGAGGTACTCCCATCGACATCAAGCCCCGGTTGAAATACCTGGGGCTCGTACTCGACGGTCGGTGGGACTTCGGAGAGCATTTCCGAAGTCTGCGCCCCAAACTGTTGGTGTCAGCTAACGCGCTGATGCGGCTGCTGCCCAACTTGAGGGGCCCAGAGGACTCCTGCAGGAGACTCTACGCGGGTGTCGTGCGGTCCATGGCCCTGTACGGGTGCCCCGTGTGGGCGGACGCCGCAGCAGACGATGGCCTGCAGGGCCATTAGGGGGTACCGCACGATATCCTTTGAAGCGGCGAGTCTCCTAGCCGGATCGCCACCGTGGATCCTGGAAGCGAGATCCCTTGCGGCACTGTATCGGTTCCGTAAGGAGGCGCGGGAGCGGGGATACGATCCCGAGCCCGAAGACATTCGGGCCGAGAGGTCCCGGCTCCACGGGATCATGGTGGAGGAGTGGGAGCGACGACTTGAGCAACGACGCGCAGGGCATGCCGTCATGGAGGCGGTAAGGCCCATCATGGGGGAATGGCTCGAGAGGCCACATGGCAGCCTCTCGTATCGACTGACGCAGATTATCACCGGGCACGGGTGCTTCGGGAGATATCTGTGTCGGATCGAAAAGGAGCCAACGTCCGAGTGCCATCACTGCGACGCGAGCGAGGACACGGGGCTGCACACGCTCACCGAGTGCCCGGCATGGGCTGAACCGAGGCGGGAGCTAGTGGCGGCCCTGGGAGTGAGAGTTCTCACCCTCGCCACCCTGCTCACAGCAATGGTCCGCTGCGCGGACGCGTGGGCGGCCGGCGTCTCCTTCAGCGAGCAGGTAATGGTCGTGAAGGAGACGGCGGAGCGGGAGAGGCGGCGCGAGCGAGAAAGACTCGCGGATCGCGCCGCCCGCGCGCGCAGGCAACTCGGGCGTCGGAGGGCACTGACTGACCTCCGTCCCCCATGAGCGCGGGCCTGGGGGTGACGGGTGGAGCCGCCTGTCACCCCAGCAGAAGCAGGCCACGGCGGCGGCGCGCTGAACAGCGCGCCTCCCCATTCTGGGGGCGAGTTGGGGACACCGTTGTCCCCCCTCCTGAGGAGGGCCAGACCGTAAGGGATGGCCCTGGGTCAGCCGGGGTGCGAGGGATATGTCTTTGACAACCTCACCTCCGGCCTAGCACCAAGACCCACAGTCGGCGTGCGGTTTTAGTCGGTTCGAGTCCGACATAACCTCCCCTTCCGGCTCCGGCAGGGGGGGTATCCGAGGGGATTTCCGCACGAAAAAAAAAAAAAAAAAAAAGGTTATGTAGGTAGTGATAAATAACGTGAAGTCAACGCATTTTCTCAAGAAAATGACCTAATCTAATATCTCCGTGAATAAGTTGGAGTTGGTATTGTATTAGGTATATCATCATCTTGATCGATATATTCTTGACACCGTGATGAAGATTCCGATACATCATCTTCTTTCTTGCATTATAAAAAAAACCGACTTCAAAAAAGGATGAAGTTTTTTTTATCTCGGATGTTTATATGTTTTTTTTATGTATGTACGGGCATAACTATCACCTACCCATCATTCAAGAGTATTTACGTTTCGTGACGTCATGTTTTCAAAATTACGATCACAAATTGAACATCTTAAGAATAAAATGTTCAATTAATTTTATTTTTGTTGACGTTACTAATGTAAGTGTCGCTGTCTTTAGAAATTAATTGGGGGCAAAGCGTTCGTATCGTCAACAAAAACATCATCTCATCAAAGTAAACATCAATCAATTATAAGTAAACGAAATCGTATAGATTTCGGCGCGAGTACTTGTATAGACTTTAGGTATTAAAGTCTTGAGGCATGTACGTTTCGGATAGCAGTCAGTACTTTAGATTTAATTTATTATAACCATTAATTAGTACGTAAGTAAATATATAAACAAAAGTATAAAAATAACACTGTCATGTTCAAACTCATACACCTATCATGTTATCAAAAAAAAATTCAATATGATACTCATGGTTTTCGATATTAATGTGCGGCTTTATACATTGCGAACGTAATCGATATTGCTTATAATAATAATAAAACTGTAAATAATGCTCAATTGCCAACGTCCTAAACATTGATATACACTGACGGACTCATAAACTGCATCAAAGTTCAGGTTTACTCTAAAAGGATTTTTTATAATAAGTATGCAAACTTTTTAGATTAAATTATATAAATATGGAAAGACTGGCTCTTAATCTTAAAAAAAAATTAAATTTAAAAATAGAACTGCAGTAAAACAAATGAATATAGCCGGGAAAAGAAAATTTACTTGTAGTATCAGATTTGCGTGTTATTTATAGCAAAGTTTTAAATTGATTCTCATTGATTTTTTTTGTTTTGTCAATTGAATTATTGTTACCAGCATAATTGTTGGGTTAGTTTTTTAACACATCGAGAGTTTTTGAACCATAATATGGATACTTCGTCCGAACAAGCGGCACAAATTGTAGCATTGGTGCGGGAGGGCTTGGATCAACGAACGATTGGTAGAAATTTAAATTTAAACCAGTCTACGGTTTCTAGAATATACAGAAGGTTTGTAGAGACAGGTTCTTACAGGAGGAGACGTGGTACAGGCAGAACTCGAGCAACCACAGGTCGTGATGACCGATTTATTGTTATAACTTCCCTGCGAAATCGTTTCCTCACGTCAGTTAACATCAAAACCGAGCTTAATGAAGTGCGTGGAGTAAACGTGTGTGCACGAACAATAAGAAGAAGGTTAAAGGAAGCGGATATCACCCCTTTTAGACCAGCAAATGGTCCAAAGTTGTCTACAGCTCACAGACAAGCTCGCTTAAGATTTGCGCGTCATCACCTGAATTGGACAGAAGAGCAGTGGGCCTCTGTATTGTTCACGGACGAGTGTAGGACATGTTTATATGGTGCAGATGGTCGCAGAAGAGTCTATCGTCGACGTGGGGAGCGATATGCTCAAAGTTGCATTGAGGAGCGTGTTCCTTTTGGAGGCGGTTCATGTATGGTTTGGGGTGGCATATTGATGAACGGGCGAACAGAACTTGTGTTCATAGACATGGTCCGTCAAAACGGTAATAGAGGGGGTTTGACAGCACATCGCTACATAACAGAGATATTAGAAGATCACGTGGTGCCTTACATGGGATTCATAGGCGAAAATTTTACTTTAATGCAGGATAATGCCCGGCCGCATGCAGCTGCACAAGTTCAACATTATTGCGAAGAGGTTGGGAAACGTACAATGAATTGGCC
Source organism: Eilema sororculum (assembly GCA_914829495.1). NCBI lineage: Eukaryota > Metazoa > Arthropoda > Insecta > Lepidoptera > Erebidae > Eilema > Eilema sororculum. The sequence continues at coordinate 20,044,331 of OU618536.1, forward strand.
AGCACGCAGCCCGGATCTTAATCCCATCGAGCATGTTTGGGACAATTTAAAAAGAGCTGTATATGCGAGAAACCCTTCGCCCACGACAGTGGCAGCACTAAGAACAGCACTTTCAGAAGAATGGGACAATATTCCGCAAGATCTTTTAAAAACCCTTATAAAATCTATGCGGAACCGATTAGAATCCGTAATAAGGGCACGTGGGGGTAATACACCTTATTAAAACACAAATAAACCCTTGCATAAAGTTTGTGTCTATTGTTAAAACCAATTTTTTAATTAAACCAATTTTTCTTAAATTTCTGTTTTTTCTTCAAAAAAAGTCTTAAGGTCCTTTCCAGTACATAAACTTAAACTTAAAGATATGACCCTACGCTGTTTTAAAGTTCACGAACCAATCTAGAGGTTTCAATTTAAATCTGTATAGAAAGTATGCATACTTGGTTAAAATATTTATTTCAAAGTCGTCTATTACTTTGATGCAGTTTATGAGTCCGTCAGTGTATTTATAATATTGACGTAAATATTTCTCTAGAGAAATTGGGAATATTGGAAGATTGGCGCACATTGGAAGCCTATGTCTAGCCGCGGACTGCGGTGGGCTAATTTATGAAATATTTCTCTGGAGAAGCGCTTGCTTATTGAATCTCAACGTCGTCATTTCTATTTGTTTAAACTCGACACGTGTGGAAATGTTTATGAAATTGGATCTATTTTATGATTTCAATGCTTTCGCCAAAATGTAACATTAACGAAATTGGTTAAGCTTATTTTACCTAGTCATGAAGAGATTATACGAATATTTTGTATATAAAATGTTAAATGCCCTTATCTATCTGGTATTTCATTATTTAAATTATATTTTAAATTAAATAAATTATAAAAAAAAAGAAAAAAAAAAAAAAAAAAACTCTGTCATATATAGACTAGGATTTGAATTTTTTTTGGTTCGAAAGAAGTTTATTCCAACATGGTCCCATACAAATTTCATGTAGATCTGATGAAGAGTTTCAGACACAGATAACGGAACTCTTCAAAAAAAGACAGAAAATCGACCGCGATTGCTACTATCACAATGGCTGCTATCACATAAATATGCATTGTTTATTGCAAATTACCTCAATTGAATTCGGTTTTACTGCGACACTTGTTCGGAAGGGTGCTCACTCAATTCACACATCTACGAAAATCAGTGCCATGAGTGAGTGGGTCTGCGAGGAATAATTCTCCCTCGTGGTTCCACCAGTGAGACAAATTAGTGGATTAATAGGTAGTGGGTCTATGAGAAATAACTCTCCCTCGTGGTCCCACTAGTGGAATAAATTCGTGGGTCCACGAGAAAACAGCCGAAAGTAGAGTGAGAAGCTAGGGCCTACAAAATGATATCATCCTAATGTAGTTAAAACCGTGTGTTGTAAACGTTGTTATACGTTAAAACTAGGTTTTAACTAGTTACTCTAGATTATAGAGATATATCAAGATGAAAACATGCGCTGTGCGAAAGAGACAACGCTCTACAAAAACTATCTTAGGTGGTCTCTCGCTCTATTTTCCATTGTGTCAAGTCAAAACCCGTGTACTGTACATAATCTGCTTATAATAAACAAATAAATACTAATTTGTACAATAACGCAGGGTGTTGAGATACGGGAGTTATATTCATAAGATTCATAATTTTACAGTGGCATTCCCGGGATTTCGAATTAGTATCGAGATACAATAACGGGAGGTAGATTTACAAATTATTATTAGAAAAATATATTACATATATTATATTATTTCTATAAGAGTAGCTTCATTCCCGTTTTTCCACACCTGCGTTTATTTTTTTGTAACACCTAAGCTCTAGCAGGAACACAATACAATAATATTGTTCACTTTGTTACTTAAAGTAAATAACGTTAATTTATTTATGTGTGAAAGAAAAGGCTAGATGTACTACACACGCCATATGAGATAAGTGTATAGGTACACTTTTTCATATAAAGCTTTATGTGAAGGTGTAAACTTGTGAAGAACAGTGTATTTACTTAATTTGTGACGTCACATTAGTCTCACTCGCCATTTTAGCACAGCACTGTAGATTCATTCTACCGGTCTGTTCAACCAATTGAGTGTATAATTACATCATAGCTTTTCTAAGATCTTATTTCGTTCAAGTTACTCAAGTGTTTCTTATAGGTAGTACAGCCGCTAACTTCTGAGTCATCATCTCGCACTTTTTTTATAAAGGACACGTCAATTTGATTTCACCTCGCCTGATGGTAAGCTAAAGGCAAAGTCTCAGAAAGAGGGTCACCATCGTAAACATGTACCATGTTAACAGTGGTGGCACTCAGCTTGACGGCCTCTTCAGATACCTTTTTAAGTCCCGCTTAAGGACCCGGGTCATTATGGCGCTTAAAACAAAGAGAGCAAAAGATTCAAGCACGCAAAAATGCAAGCGTGTTCTACCTCCGACCACATCGTCACTTACCAACAGGTGAGATAAAAAACGTTAACTGTAAGCAGACGGCTCAGGTGCTAACGGCTGTACTATAATGTGCTGTGCCACAGGAGTGAGCAGATAGACGTAGTTTTATAAACTCGTTAACACTGGCGCTAGAGGGGGGAGGGCTCAGGCCCACGGCCACGAGCGCGCCTGGCGCTCCAGCGAGTTCGACAACCCGCCGGGACTCGTCGGGGGCGCCTGCAAGATAATAAATAAATAAATATTCCACAACATTGTACACAACGTTATCTAGACCCATGGTAAGCTTAACTAGCTTGTTTTATGGAATCTAGAATGCGGATAAACAGACTTAGATACCTTTTTTTTTTGTAAATATGTACATATTATACGTAGAAACACCCAAACCAGATGGTCAGTACGTCACACAGAGGCAAGCAAGCATGGTCGGGAGCACCATAGTCATTAATTACACTTTCAAATATTCTTTATATAGTTACCTACTCTCTTCTTCATCTTTTTTTTCGTGCGGAAATCCCTACGGCTACCTCCCCCACCGGAGCCGGAAGTGGAGGTTACGTCGGACTCGAACCGATTAAAACCGTACGCCAACTGAGTGTCGTGGTACTAGGCCGGAGGTGAGGTTGTCTTCGACATATTCTTCGTACCCCGACTGACCCAGGGCCATCCCTTACCTGCTGCGTAGCAGTAGAGTGCACTAACACCTACGCCACAGAGGCCGTGCAGTTCGTGGTCAGATAACTTTTTTGAATGAATTCTGGTCTTGTTCCGGGCTGTTGGGAACTTCCTCCCGGCACAATAGAGTGGTCAGACCACGGAGGACAGAATATGATTAAGTAACGAAGATGCCCCATTGATATTTCTCCTAATAAACACGCGCGCCGAATGCGGGTGGGAAGAGAGACGCGCGGGGTGTCAAAAGTCGAAGGACGTCATAGGTATAACGTTCCTACCGAATGAGTCCATTTGACGTTTGGATGGCACGCGACTCGATTGCCTTGCAACAACTCCGCTATCATTTCCTTCTCCATGGGTCAGACCCACATACCTGGTGGGCGGCCCCCCAGCGCTGCTTGATGAAGTCTGCGGCGCGTTCGCCGACCATGATGGCGGGCGTGTTGGTGTTCCGGGACTACATACCTGGTGGGCGGCCCCCCAGCGCTGCTTGATGAAGTCTGCGGCGCGTTCGCCGACCATGATGGCGGGCGTGTTAGTGTTCCGGGACTACATACCTGGTGGGCGGCCCCCCAGCGCTGCTTGATGAAGTCTGCGGGGCGTTCGCCGACCATGATGGCGGGCGTGTTGGTGTTCCGGGACTACATACCTGGTGGGCGGCCCCCCAGCGCTGCTTGATGAAGTCTGCGGCGCGTTCGCCGATCATGATGGCGGGCGCGTTGGTGTTCCCGGACTACATACCTGGTGGGCGGCCCCCCAGCGCTGCTTGATGAAGTCTGCGGGGCGTTCGCCGACCATGATGGCGGGCGTGTTGGTGTTCCGGGACTACATACCTGGTGGGCGGCCCCCCAGCGCTGCTTGATGAAGTCTGCGGCGCGTTCGCCGATCATGATGGCGGGCGCGTTGGTGTTCCCGGACTACATACCTGGTGGGCGGCCCCCCAGCGCTGCTTGATGAAGTCTGCGGCGCGTTCGCCGATCATGATGGCGGGCGCGTTGGTGTTCCCGGACTACATACCTGGTGGGCGGCCCCCCAGCGCTGCTTGATGAAGTCTGCGGGGCGTTCGCCGACCATGATGGCGGGCGTGTTGGTGTTCCGGGACTACATACCTGGTGGGCGGCCCCCCAGCGCTGCTTGATGAAGTCTGCGGCGCGTTCGCCGATCATGATGGCGGGCGCGTTGGTGTTCCCGGAATACATACCTGGTGGGCGGCCCCCCAGCGCTGCTTGATGAAGTCTGCGGGGCGTTCGCCGACCATGATGGCGGGCGTGTTGGTGTTCCGGGACTACATACCTGGTGGGCGGCCCCCCAGCGCTGCTTGATGAAGTCTGCGGCGCGTTCGCCGATCATGATGGCGGGCGCGTTGGTGTTCCCGGACTACATACCTGGTGGGCGGCCCCCCAGCGCTGCTTGATGAAGTCTGCGGCGCGTTCGCCGATCATGATGGCGGGCGCGTTGGTGTTCCCGGACTACATACCTGGTGGGCGGCCCCCCAGCGCTGCTTGATGAAGTCTGCGGCGCGTTCGCCGATCATGATGGCGGGCGCGTTGGTGTTCCCGGACTACATACCTGGTGGGCGGCCCCCCAGCGCTGCTTGATGAAGTCTGCGGCGCGTTCGCCGATCATGATGGCGGGCGCGTTGGTGTTCCCGGACTACATACCTGGTGGGCGGCCCCCCAGCGCTGCTTGATGAAGTCTGCGGCGCGTTCGCCGATCATGATGGCGGGCGCGTTGGTGTTCCCGGACGGCACGGACGGCATCACGCTCGCGTCCGCCACACGGAGGCCATCGATACCTTGCACCTGAGAGAGTTGGTATATTGCTATATGACTAATTGACCACTATACCACTACAAAAAAAAAAAACTAGCGCTAAGCGCGTGCTTTTTTGTAGTGGAGTTTTTTTTTATGAAATAACCGTTTCATTTAGCTTTACTAATACTATAGACAGTAAATCATGAAAAAAAAAAACGTTTTTTCGTCTAAATCGTTTTTTGACACCTTGATGGTAAGCGACGATAGTAATTATAATTTTAATTTCTATTTTTTTATGCCAATATGTTATGTACCTGGAGTACTACTAGAGGTTTTCGGCTTCGGGAGCGTTCCCCTTACACCCGGTACACCCGGCATACAGACATTTTGGAATTTGAAAACAGGTATCAAAATTTTAAAAGGAGGTGTCTTAACTGTAGACTACCATATCGATATGATTCCGAAACTGAAGGTAAAGTCTTAAGAAACAAGGCTACTGTTAGAGTCAATCCCCACTGAAAGGTCAACGATCTGAACCTGTTACTATAATTCTTTTTTGTAGAAGTGGCGGCGAGAACGCTCCTCTCCTTCACCTTTTTTATTTTTTCCATCGGTTAGGGAGGCAAACGAGCAGACGGATCGCCTGATGGTAAGCGATCACAAGTGCGATGCCTTCCTTTTAAAGAGAGTACGCTCTTTTCTTGAAGGTTTGAAGGTTCGGAAATACCGCTGGCGACAGTTCATTCCACAGTTTAGTTGTGCGAAGCAGAAAGTTACGAACAGAAACGTACAAATACGTAACAAGTGAGACTTGAACTCACGACCTATGTGTTCACACCCACATTTCGCCAACTATGATCTTCGGTCCCTACGTGGGGAGTGGGGGCGCCTATCGCCGTCAAGCGGACACTTAGCCAGGACTGTGTGTAGTCGCACCTGCAGCAGATGGTCGACCACGGCGAGCGGGTCCCCGCGCGGCCCCATGCGGCAGCTCCCCGCCTGGTGGTTCTCGGGCCCCGTCCGCACGCGCACGGCGCACTCCCAGTACGCGTCGCAGCCGAACTTGATCTTCTCGCAGCCCGGCACCGGCGTGCGCTCCAGCTCCACGCCGAAGCGCCGCAGGGCCGCGCTCTGAGACAGCTTGATGGCGAACTTGATGCCTTCCACGAGGGTCTTCACGTCGTCCGGGTGCGTGAGGTAGCTGGGGATATAACAACATTTATAATATTTACATCTTTGATGTTCGGTAAGTAGGTTCTTATTACCTCCAAATGGGGCTTGTTGGTTAGGCGGGAATGGCAAACTTTTACATAATTAACATAACATAACATAAACTCACGCCTGTAGGTGTAGGCAGAAGTGCTAGCACCCACATTTCGCCAGTTTATGTTTAGGTGGCGAGCCTATTGCCATTAACCGGGCACTTATAAACCTGCGATAAATACACACATAACTTCGGAAAGCATCGAAAAGCCATTGGTGTGTGCCATGGTAAACCTGGGATCGAACCCGAGACCTCGTCTCAGCAGTCCATTACCCATACCACTAGGCTACCGCACTTTAATATTGTTTATTTTTGGGGTTTTTTATAATTACTTGCTAATTAGGAACAAACATCTCAAACTATTAACATACCCAAAAAATACCTGTCCTTAAAATTTGAAAATTGTTCTCATTTCATCATAAATTTCAACAAATAAAATGTTTTATTCTTGTAATGCCGGTTGCCAAAATATCTCGGGCTGCAATTGATGCCTTACAGCCCTTGGCTACTAATCTACTACTAATGATCTAATCACCAGTTTTCAATAACACTACATAAACTAAATCCCGTGATTATGTACATGCATACGACTGAAGTATGAACCAGGAGTTATGTCCGACTTTTACAACGGCGACAGCCTCTGTGGCGTGGCGGTAGTGAACGCGACTGCCACGCAGGAAACGCGGGTTCGATTCCCGCACAGTGCAAATATTTGTATGCATGAATATGGCTATTTGCATTGGTCTGGGTGTTCTATGTATAATATTCAACAAAAGTACCTATATAAGAATGTTTATCCGCATTCTATAGTCCATAACAGCTAGTAAAGCTTACCGTGGGTATAGAATATTGTGGAATATTATGTATTGGTATATTACGCGAGCAACTTTCGTCTTTCTTTGCAACGTAACCCCTAGAAAAGCCTGCGCCAGAGCCTAATTTGTTAATTGGAACGTTATATTGACCAGCTAGGCTTGAGTTGCGAAGATGATAATGAAACACTTTAAAAAAAAATCAGCCTGAAGACCAATCCTCGTAATATTTTTTTTCAAAATCCAGTCTCAATTTAATTTCAATTTGCGAAATATCAAAAACTGTATTTTGGAGTTTACAATTTTCAAGATTGACGAGATCATTTTTGACAATCATGAGATCATTTCTTTTTAATCAACTTTTTTGGGGGGCTTTTATTTAAATAAATAATGTCTTGAAATTAGAAATTAAATTTTAATTTGTAATTTCCACAGTCTACTCACTTGGCATATATCTTGGGGTACTCGAAGGGGTCGGCAGACCTGATCTCCAGCCGCCCCCTACTCCTGGGATGCAGTACGGTGGGGATGATCTGGATGCTCCGGGAGCCGTTCCCGACTCGCTCCCCCACCATGCCGGTCTTGGCGCAGTCTGCGAGGAAGCCACCGAAGAACAGCTGCAGGTCTGGATTGTCGCCAGCCGGGTCTGCGTACTTCGTGTTGATGAAACCAGTCACTTCCGATATACCTGCAGAGTTGGACATGAATATATTAATACTAGATTTTGCCCACGGGTCCGCCCGCGTGGATGTCGGTTATCGCGACCAAACATAGCCTTTCTTTCTCATGGTTTTATCTATTTCTATACCAAATTTCATCGAAATCGGTTTAGTAGTTTAGGCGTGAAAGAGTAACATACAGACAGACAGTCAGATAGACAGACAGACAGACAGACAGACTGAGTTACTTTCGCATTTATAATATTAGTATGGATATGGATTGTTTAAAGTAAAGTTTGTCAAATTTCGTATGATATTGATGGCTTTGAGTTCGTCTACCACCCGTAGCCGTAGCATCCCACCAACCCCACGCTATCTCCAAGAGACTCTTAAGAAAAGTACATTGCGCGTCGAGAGCACGTTTTGAGTACACATTTTGGGTCCAAGATATTTCATTTGTATTTTTTATAAAGGACACGCCCATTTGACTTTGCCTCGCCTGTTGGTAAGCTAAAGTCAAAGTCTCGGAAAGAGGGTTACCATCGTAAACATGTCCCATGTTAACAGTGGTGGCACTCAGCTTGAAGGCCTCATCAGATCCCTTTTCACGCCCCGTTTAAAGGGCCCGGGACTGTAGGAAGAAGGAAACACGTGAGCTGGCGGTAAGAGGTAGAACATAAGTTTACGTTTATGTATACATTGTACATTTTGTCTGTCAGTGCGTGTGACAAGAACACGCTCGGTTAAATGCAGTGGTAAAACTATTCAAAATTAGATGCAGACATTTGCATGAACTTTTTATAATGGCCATTTAAATTCCCAAGCTTTGAGTAATCAATTCGGATGTTTTTTCTTGGAAATATCAGATTTCTAAAAGCGAGGAGGGTTTCTGACACAATGAAATAAAATAATATAAAGCGTCGGTAGCGTAATGGTTAAGGAGTCGGCCTTACGATCGAGAGGTCCCGGTTATCCTGGCTATTACACTACCGACGGGAACCCACTCCTAACACAAACAATTTAGCTTAGCTGGAGGGGTTAGAGGGAATATTAGTAACTGTGGTTCTAATAGGTATGTTGATGTTATTATTTTGTTATTAGCAAGTATGATAGTAATGTCCTGTGACATTTATATAAGTACTTTCTGAATCTGACATTTTACCTTATTCTGTACATCTTGCAGACAGTTGACATTCCGTGTGTTTTAATAATTCTATTGTTTAATTGTTACAAGTAATATGACCACTGTACAAGTTGACTATAATTCATACTACCTACTATTCATAAATTAAGAAATTTTTGCATGCCTATAAGGTAGGCTGAAGAGAACATATCTACTAAGTATTTAAGTGTACTACCTAACATTTAGACAGCCTCTGTGGCGTGGCGGTAGTGCACGCGACTGCTACGCAGGAGGCGCGGGTTCGATTCCCGCTCAGTGCAAATATTTGTATGCATGAATATGACTATTTGTATTGGTCTGGGTGTTTCTATGTATAATATGTATGTATTTACAAAAAAAAGTATTTAGGTATGTTTATCCGCATTCTAGATTCCATAACACATAAGCTAGTTAAGCTTACCATGGGTCTAGATAGCGTTGTGTAGAATGTTGTAAAACATTTATTTTATTTATCTTTATATACATTTGGTCAGCAAATAAATGATTTTATAATTATTATTTTATTAATAAAGATATACTATACTAAGTAAATAAAAATAAAAACTTTGAGTGTGTTGGTAGCCATGGAGAAGGAAATGATAGCGGAGTTGTTGCAAGGCAATCGAGTCGCGTGCCAACCAAACGTCAAATGGACTCATTCGGTAGGAACGTTATACCTATGACGTCCTTCGACTTTTGACACCCCGCGCGTCTCTCTTCCCACCCGCATTCGGTGCGCGTTTTTATTAGGCGAAATATCAATGGGGCATCTCCGTTACTTAATCATTTTCTGTCCTCCGTGGTTGGTAGCACTGACCGGTGCCGGCCATGAGCCCGTCGCGGAACAGCAGGTACTCCATGGCGGTGGCCCAGTTGAGCGGCGCCGTGTCGTTGTCGCGCACGGTGAAGTGCACGAAGTGCGCCACGTGGTTCTGCAGGTTGGCGCCCACGCCCTCCAGCCGGTGCACGGGGCGCACCCCCGCGCGCGCCAGCACCTCCGGGGGACCCACACCCGACAGCTGCAGGAGTTGCGGGGAGCCCACGGCGCCCGCGCTGGGGGTACACATATATTTTTTTGAATATCTACATATATAAAAATGAACCCCTATTTCCCTTGGTCACGACATCACGCGTGAACGGCTGAACCGATTTCGCCAATTATTTTTTTGTTGTGTTCTTTATTGTTAGGAGAAACTTATGAAAAAAAAAATGAAGAAAATTGCGCGGAAAATTAGAAAATTTAAGAATACATAACCACCATATAAAATAGCTGATCCGACATACGCCATGTCTAAATTTTGAATTTGGAATACGAATAGAATTGACATAATGCGTGCAAATATCGTCAGAGAGTGATTAGTAGACATTCTTCTGAATTAACAAAATGCCCGTTGCTTGGGCCGCGAAAATATTTATGGTGGCTATTTTTTTATTTATGAACGCCCTTGAGCGTAGAGGTATATGGTTGTATGGGTCCCATAGGTATATAGGCTCCGTAGGTGTAAGTATGGGCCCCGGTGACCTATTAGTGTCGGGAGCTCCGTGGGCGTATAGGGCCCGAATCGAAATGCTTTCCGTTCTCAAAATAAATAGGGAGAATTTGATACAGCTAATTGATTCTAATTTCTAAGGCGAAACGAAGTTTGCCGGGACAGCTAGTCTAATATATAAAATTCTCGTGTCACAGTTTTTGTTGCCATACTCCTCCGAAACGGCTTGACCGATTTTGATGAAATTTTGTGAGCATATTGAGTAGGTCTGAGAATCGGCCAACATCTATTTTTCATCCCCCTAAATGTTAGGGGTAGTTCACCCTTAAATTTTTTATTTTTTAGACAAAAATTTTAATTTCTATTTTTTTATGATACAACATACAAAAATACATACAATCCTCAATTTTCACCCTTCTACGATCAACCCTTATTTTTTAATAGCCATTTTAGTAATCTAATCATTTTTTCTTTCCGGTAGAAAAATGATCAATCGTCATTTAATTATTATCTATTTTTCATCCCCCTAAATGGTGCAGCGGGAACGGGATCTGACGCCACGAGGGTAGGAAAAAATTGGCGGAACGAAGTTCGCCGGGACAGCTAGTAAAACGATAACTTTGACCGAGCAATAATCATAAAATTGGTATCGTCACCTCGAAATCCCCTCGGATACCCTCCATGCTGAAGCCGGAAGGGGAGGTTATATCGGACTCGAACCGCACGCCGACTGAAGGTCGTGGTACTAGGCCGGAGATGAGGTTGTCATCGACATATCCCTCGCACCCCGGCGGACACAGGAACATGCCTTACGGTCTGACCCTTCTCGTATCGGCACCTCCAGTCACATGTAGTTCAATGACGCTAACGTTGCGACACCAGCGTTAGCACCAGCCGCATGTATACAATTGGGTATTCTACTGACTAGTCAAATGTGTAATAAGATAATTCTCAATAAAGAAATATTATAAAATTCAAAAAAACCGTCATAAGTTATGACACAAGTTACGTATGAAAAAAGTCATAATATATAATAGTCAAATCAGTTACAATTATACCTAGGTTGGGTAAATGATTAAAAATAAATAAAAACTATAAAATATGAACCGACGCAATTTTACCGCTATTTTACCATTCTTAATTTAATAAGCTCGGTTAAACAAGTTACTTAGTTTTTAAAAATGCTATACAGCCAGGCACTACTTATTTGACAAATTGTGACAATTTATACCGCTCCGTCGCTGTATATCATATTCTCAAAAGACCACATTCGTAAAATATCATATTCGCAAAACATGATATTCGCAAAATATGATATTCTCATAATATCATATTCTGACAACATCATATTATTTATCATTGTGTGTTCATGCAGATTCTGCTGCTTTATATGATGTCCCAAGGAGGCCCAGACCGTAACCGATGGCCCTGGGTCAGCCGGGGTGCGAAGGATATGTTGAGGTCAACCTCACCTCCAGCCTAGCACTACAACCCTTAATCGGTGTGCGGTTTTAGTCGGTTCGAGTCCGACATAACCTCCCCTTCCGGCTCCGGCGGGGGAGGTATCCGAGGGGATGTCCGCACGGAAATGTTCAAATTAATAAATGTCACTCTCATTAATACACCTACTAATTTATCTCTGCACTACCTTTGGTTAACCGGTAGAGAGTGCCTACGGCATTAAGTCTGCTACTTGTGCAAAAAGTTGAATAAATAAAAATAAAAAAAACATCACATACTGCCCTTTTGCGAGCGAAAAACTCCTGAATACCTTCTCGCCGGTCATGGTCATATCAGACTCAAACCAACCAAAAACTCACACAATAAGACATCTCCGTTGTACCTTGGCTGACATCACATACCTGAGTATGATCTCGTGGTTGGCGAATATGGTCTCCGTGCCGCCGAAGCTGTTCCGCAGCTCGACGGCGTAGGCCCGGCGGGTGGTGTGGTTGATGAGCACCCTGGTGACGGTGACGTTGAGCAGCACGTGCAGGTTGGTGCGGTCGCGTGCGGGCCGCAGGAAGGCGCGTGCCGCCGACAGCCGCGAGCCGTTGCGGTTGGTGGTCTGCGCGATGGCGAAGCCCGTGTGCTGTGCTCCGTTCAGGTCGCGGGAGGGGTAACCTGTACGGAGTGGTTAGGGAATAGTTTGGCTAACAATATTTAGCAAATCATACATAGGTACATTATTCACGAATATAGATACTCAAAAAGGTAGACGACATTTCTCGGTCCCACGTCGCCTTTTGCCGCCATGCGGGCACTTTTTTTAAACTACTTTTGCCCGCGGCTCCGCCCACTTGGATGTCGGTTATCGCGACCAAACATAGCCTATGTCCTCTCTCAAGGTCTAATCTACCCCTATATCAAAGTTCATCAAAATCGGTCGAGTGGTTTAGGCATGAAAGCGTAACATACAGACAGACAGAGTTACTTTCCCATTAATAATCTTAGTATGGATATTTTTAATATTAGAAGATAAAAAGTTAAGAACAAGTGCCCTACAGTTACTTACGTTATTCGCTCAGTTATTGGTTATTCATTGATATTATTTCTTTACGTTTAAGTTTATTCTAAACGTTGACAACGTCGTTGACGTTAACACAGTCATGACTTAGTTTTCTTTTTACACTAACAAACTCAAGAAAAGTTCCTCTTGACTTTATAATCCGTGTAATTATTATTGATATTATGTTAAAATGTTGTATGATTAATAAATATATTACCACAATTATTGGAACTGATTAAGGGACAGCGTTTTGGCGCAGATTTTTCTCCTGAAGTTCCTCTCAAATTCGGTTAGAATAAACGACAGTCACCCAAAAAAATAATTTTTTGAATGAAATTCAATTATCACTTGAATTTAGAGGCGAAAAAATATACCCGAGGAGGTCCAGACCGTAAGGGCCATGGGTCAGCTGAGGTGCAAGGGATATGTTGAAGACAACCTCACCTCCGGCCTAGCACTACAACCCTCAGTCGGCGTGCGGTTTTAGTTGGTTCCAGTCCGACATAGAGAATCCATATCCATACTAATATTATAAATTCGAAAGTAACTCTGTCTGTCTGTATGTTACAATTTCATGCCTAAACCACTGAACCGATTTTGATGAAATTTTGTATAGGTGTAGATTAGATCTTGAGAAAAGACATAGGCTATGTTTGGTCGCGATAACTGACATCCAAAAGCTATTATATACTATAATAAAGTTAACCATCCCTCACCTAATTCCTCTCCCGCCTTCAGGATCGCATAACTAAGCGGCGGATGGTAAGGGAACTGCGCGACGGTGAGGGGCCCCCCGGCGGCGTGGTACCCAGGGTCCACCTGCCCCGGCTGCTTGTTGTCCTCCGACTTGAGGAAGTACGGCAGCACGTCGTCGTAGGCCCAGCCCTCCACGCCCGCCGCCGCCCAGCCGTCGTAGTCCTTGCGCGAGCCGCGGATGTACATCATACCGTTCATTACCGATGTACCGCCTAATACCTGTGGGATTAGATAAGTTCGGTTTAAAGAATTTTATTTTTCATAAGAGCACAGAATAGATAATAGTACTAGCGTAAGAGACGAAAATGTATCGCCATCTATTTTTCTTCCGAATTGAAGACAAAGATGGAATACGTTTGTAAGAACAGGATTGGCACCGTTGTCAGATGTGACTTATGTCATGACATTATGGGAAAGAGCAAATATTGGTTACAATTTCAAATAATGCGAACTGAAGCGATTCTGAAGTTTCTCACACATCAACACTACCGTGCATGTGCACGATCTATGAATGTTGTAATTACAATTCGAAAGTTTCATACATTTTGTCGAGAGCTTCCGAGGTGTCGAGGAAGAGCAACAACAGTTCACTTAAAATGAGATACAGTGATTACTTAAAAATAGTATTAACATTTGCATCTGGCGAGCTGGGATGTCAACACAACACACATATATTGCACAGTATGTACTTAGACACACGCATTCAAAAGTAAACCTAAAGGGCCTATACATATATTCATAGCATTTATTATGCTAACTTTAAAATTCAAATAGGTACACCGGGAAAAATGAAATGCTCGAGTGGGATTTGAACTCATGACCTTTCCCTTACAGGGGGAATGCTCTTCCAAATGAGCTATTGAGCCACACTTGAACCAATTCAAATTTCCCTTCTCTTTATATCTGTCTTTAAGGGCGACGCTGGAGCCATCTATCAACTTTGTTACGAACTATTAAAACCAATGAATAATTTTTCAATTATTTCAACCAAAGAGAAGGGAAATTGGAATCGATTCAGGTATGGTTCAAGAGCTTAGTTGGAAGAGCATTTCTCCTTTAAGGGAAATGTCGTGGGTTCAAGTCTCACTTGAGCATTTTATTTTTCCCTATGTATTCGAAATTAGATATTTGTTTTGTGCTAATATGGTAAGTATAATAATACACACGATTTGCACAAAACAGTATCTCGTGCATGTCCAACCTCAGGTGCCACAAAGGCTCAAGAACTGCAGGAGCACGAAGCTCAAGAACTGCAGGAACGAAGGTGAAAGAATAAACCACTGAAGATCACAGAGCTTGATTCTGACACCTTACGTTCCGCTCTTGGAGAATCTCCCGCCTGGACATGACCTGCCCTGGATCAGATGGAAGTCCTTACATAGACATCGGATATAATGTATAGACAGCCTCTGTGGCGTGGCGGTAGTGAACGCGACTGCCACGCAGGAGGCGCGGGTTCGATCCCCGCTCGGTGCAAATATTTGTATGTATATTATTTTATTAATTGGCTGAAGTGAAGAAAATCGGTCTATATGGACGGTTTTCCGGTGGCATTGTAAAGTGGTGTGGCACGTACCTTGCCCCTCGGCCAGTAGCACTTGCGCCCCTCCTCCCCGAGGCAGGCGGCGGGCTCGGGCTCGGTGTGGTAGCCCCAGTCGATGCTGGAGCCGATGAAGTTCAGGAACATCGATGGCACCTGCGCGCCCGTCGGCTCGTCGAACCCTGTAGCAGATCGTCACTTGAATCTTTCCAAACAAGATCATCAGCCACACATGGTCCACTGTTGAACATAGGCCTCTCCCATAGACTTTTCCTTTTCCTTTTCTTTTGACTTTATTCCTGGCTTCAAACAAGATAGCGCTGAATATTGTTTTAGCATAAGGTGTGGCTCCCAAGAACTTCTTGACCCACCATGGCCAATCAACCTCACTAACCGCCGTTCCCAATAACATACTTACAGTTAAAGATAGATTGCATCTACGGATAAAGTGATCGGCTGTTTAAATTCAAAACATAGTAACTCCTATTTCACTCCAATTTCGGAAAATAAAATTACACCGCGATGCGCTTTCCCGCAAAAGACTCAGTTACCATGTTTTGAATTTAAACAGCCGATACGTCAAATTTGACTGTTGCGATCTATCTTTAACCGTAAGTATGTTATTGGAAACGGCCGCTAGTCGTTACATTTATTGATTGACGTGGCTCTGCGGCAAGCTTTCCTGTAGGAGTTTAGAGGTCAGATGGATGTCACTCACAAAAATACTGTATATGATACTCAATAAAAGGGAGAAAAAACCGGCCAAGTTCGCGTCAGACTCTCCCACATCAAGGGTTCCGTAGCAGCAAGCAACATAATATAAAAGCTCTTGTAGTTCATTAAATGATTTTTTTAAATTATTTTTGAGTTAATTGAAGGAAAGGCGAAAATTGGGGTCCGGCCGTTATGCTCCCATTCCGGGTTGCCCCCGGCCGGTTTGCTCCCACATAGAAAAATTTGTTATTCCGGGGTGAAAATTGCGGTTTATGACGTATTAAAAAAACTACTAAAAGATCTCGTTCAAACCAATTTTCTTTGGAAGTTTGCATATGTAAAAGCCTCTATGATGAAACCAGGTATTGATGATGATGATAATTCTTTTGATATATTAGCTTACTATTCATCACCGGCAAGTTGATTGGTGCATTGGTGTGTCAATACTTCAAATGTGTTTATGGCATTACTTGATATATGTTGTTACTGATTGTGTGACCACTTTGCACTAAAAACAAATGTTTCTTTCTTTCTGATTGCTCGAGGTTATAAAAGCTTGATTCATCCGATTACGATAAAGCTTTATCAATTTACTAGTATAGCATGCACTTACACGAAGATGGCAATAAAGTGAGTCAATTTTAAACCCCCAATTTTACGAAATATTGACGCGCAAAGCCGAGATCAAGTCTTTTAGAGAGCAATTCCTCTGCCTCGTGACCGTGGTGCATACGCATTCACTTTGACAGCAAACTGAATCAGTCGGCGCCGCGGTCACGAGATTAACTACTCCTAACTAATATAACGATAAATCCTACTAGGACATACCTGCTTCCAATAACAGTACCCTCCACTCCGGCACCTCGGACAGCCTGGCCGCCACTACGGACCCCGCCGAACCGCCACCGACTACTATGAAGTCGTACATCGAGTCCATGTGTCGTCGAGCCTGAGGAACCATACGATAAACCATAAGACATAGATATCATGATACTTTGTTTTGTATCCCGTATGTCACAGAAGACCGTGACGAGTTAGTCTAACGGTTATAACTTTTTTCCTGAAATTAATTTCAGGGTAACTGTATAAGCTTCATAATGATGAGATAGCGAGACTTGAAGTGGAGTGTTTTTTTTTTTTTTTTTTTTATAACCGTGGGGGAAATCCTTCATGGATGTTATACGGTATACGGGTGTGGTGAATATATGTAGGTACAGCATCAGAAAGATGTTGACGGACAAAATACTCAAAATGATCTTAATTTCGTTTTTTTACCCCCTTCCAGTAGACTGATGGTTCTGATATTTGGTACACACTTTTAGTTCGGACAATAATGCCATTTAAATGAATAAAACTGTTTGATTTGTTCCTAATACGAGAATTTTAAGATCATTTTGAGACTTCGTTGTCAAGATATTTATTACGCTGATTCAATGCAATCGTGCAGAATGTATCATAATAAAATTTACTCGATAAACTAACTTTAAACTCTCACGTTCCATGATATTCATTCAATGATTCATTGGCAACAACATCTTAAAAGATGATTGTTTTCAATGCTCCCATGATATACAATAATGATAACGGGACGGTCAGTCTGTGACCACGGCTGATGCAACCTGGTCAAAACGTCAAGCAAATCAAAGTTATGTCTGTTCCTATACTATGATCGCCTTAATTCCCATTATCATTATTGTATAAGTTGGCAAATTAGCGATTGATCCGATTGTGTAACTTGAATCGAGTGTTCTACTTATTTCTCAGTATCTCTGAAATTAGCTCATAATCTTGGAATTAATTAGATTTCTGATAAACTAATATTGCATGTAACTCTAATCAAAAACTGAGTTGGGTCGGTGTGAGCCAAACTTTGTATTTAGATCAGAGTTCTTTGCTAACCTACTACCAAAGACGGTTCTTTAGTTATATTTGCAGGTTTGTCGACTGAAATCATCTCAGATAGTGCCATTTTGCAACAATTAGTGTACTATTTAGATACTACCCCAGAGCACAGTGTCATATTTTATAAAAGTAGCAGCGATTCTGTTGACAGACATATTAAATAGATACATACAAAATTACTTGTCCCGACTGACGGAGTCCAAACCGCTGGACCTACAAACTTGAAATTTTGACAGTTGATGCATTTTATGATGTAAGTATCCACTGGAAAGGATTTTTGGAAATTCTGCTACTAAAGGGGTAAAATAAGGGATGGAAAATTGTATGAACGTCCGTCTTTTTCAGAGCTAGGAGTACTAAATTTCATAAACTTATGTCTTTTAAGAAATAAATACTAAGAGAATAAATAGGTGATAAACGTTTGTATGGAAAGTTCGTTATTTAGGTCATAGGAATACGAAATTTTCCCGGGCGAAGACGGGACGGGTCAGCTATTATTGAAATACAATTTTATTGATGTTAGCGGAATTTATTATGATTTAATGTGTTATGTAATTTTATTTATGTACGATATTCCGTTCCGACGTTATCGTTCCTTTTAAGCAGTCGTGGTCTCCTCCTGACCCTTGATCGTGATAGATTTCATTGAAATATTTCAATTAAACGTATCTAAAAGCTGTTCAAATCGAAAGATGTCGAGTTTCATTGGATGTCGACATCCAAGAGCACTTTGATCTCTGTTGCCACGATCATAATTCAAGTACTCAGGCGTCTGTTCTACCTTGTGCAAGCAGCCTTTTAAGCAAAGTTGAACTTGGATCACATCTATTTTGATTACCAAATGTGTTTTGAGGATGTCAATGATCCATAATATTCATCCATCAGATGGTTTGTTTTATTTCCAAAGTTTAGTTAATTTCTAACGTATGATTACCGTTTCACCCCCAAACCAGAGAAGAAAACCTACGCCGGAGTATTGATTGCAAGTTATATTGGCTTGGGTAAGGATTGTCATGAAGATCTTGGTGGTGACAAACATCTACTTTGTACCTACTAATACTAAAATCTAGCCTTGTTATAGCAGACTTTAGTAGTGTTGATACCACTAAAATTGCTGAAGTACAAAATATATCTCAAGGTCATTCTTGTACAACCAACACGTTTTAGTATATATTACGCTTGGCGCTAATGAACGCGACTGCTACGCAGGAGGCGCGGGTTCGATTCCCGCTCAGTGCAAATATTTGTATGCATGAATATGGCTATTTGCATTGGTCTGGATGTCCCTATGTATAATATGTATGTATTTACAAAAAACAAGTATCTAAGTATGTTTATCTATATTCTAGATTCCATAACACAAGCTAGTTAAGCTATGCTTACCATGGGTCTAGATAGCGTTGTGTAGAATGTTGTGGAATATTTAATATTTACATTGGTATAAATTACATAATTGTTTCGTTTTATATCCATCATCTGATTATCGGATTAGCGTCGACGTTTTAGTAACAAATCGTCAGTTACTTTACGTAATAAAGTTGCAGCTGATGCCGAAACTAACCGCAGAGCGGACAGATTGTGGTGGAAGTGCAGTGACGTCATTATAAGAGGGGTTGTGGTCGCGGTGGTCAGCGGCTAATGGACTGATTAGGTTGTAATAACAGCTAGATGCTACTGTGTACCATCATGGAGTGTTCCATAGGTACCGCAGAATATAAAATCTAGAGGAGATCTCACACCACGTTATGTTGTCAAACTCTCACGTGCTTATACTTCAGCCGATCACGCAAAACAAAACAGTGAAGTGATTGATTATATTAATAATCATTTAGTAGTCAATGGCGTTCTAAATTATGTTGTGCCCCACTGCGTAACAGAAACGACCTATAGAAAATCCCTACTGTCAAACCCGATGATGTCGTTAATATTCTAGAATCCAATTGTAGTGCCACCTTTTAATTTGCCCCAAGCTAGTCAAGTGGGGACGCTTAGTAAAGTAAAACGGAAGAAAACATTTAAATTTTCCGGTTTTTTTTAATGAACTAAATTTCATTACAGTACGCAATACGATGGTCGTTTTTAAAATTCACTATAGCTCTTTTCAAATGTATTGAACAACATACAAATCAAGATGTATAAAGAATGAAAAGAGTGACACGATCGGGGTCGACTTCCATTATTTACGAACAGGTAAAAGTCACTGGATCACTATATCAATATAGGTATCTAAATCGACAAAAATGTATGTATGTGGAAACGTATAGAAATACATAGGAGATGGATCTCGATACAGATATGTCGCACGAGATTCTTTTGCATATTGAAGGAACTAATGGTGATGAAGACTGGTTAGCTCACCTGCGTCACTTGATGAACGATGAAATGCCTACTCCTCTTTGTAGTATACCTATTTCTAAGAAGCAACGGTCCTCGTAGAAGATTCTGATTACAGTAATAGACTGTTGCGAAAGATTCTCGTCAACTATATGAATTCCTACTCGGCTGATATTATAAATGTTAACCTAGGTATCTGTTACATAAAAACGCAAAAAACTACAGGTTTGACAATTTTTATGAAGGGCACGACAATTTGATTTCACCGCGCCTGATGGTAAGCTAAAGGCAACGTCTCGGAATGAGGGTCGCCATCGTAAATATGTACCATGTTAACAGTGGTGGCACTCAGCTTGACGGCCTCATTAGATGCCTTTTCACGCCCCGCTTAAAGGACCCGGGACTGTAGGAAGAAGGAAACACGTAAGCTGGCAGGGAGTTCCAGGTCTTAATCACTGAAACATCTAGACATCGGCTTTTGTCTTAATAGGTTTCAGTACAACGCGGGAATATAATAGTACTCAAAGTGATGTCACTTTTATAGTTACGTTTTACTCCAATAAGCAAAATAAAACCTTTCATAATGTTTTTACTGTTGATAGCAAAATTACAGGCATTATGTAGTTAAAATATAAATACGTTCAACATCAATCAAGCAATCACAGATTCTCGAGTGAGATAGAAAGCGATCGTGACAGTGCGTCGTGACTTGGAAACGATAACGACTCTAATCTACGGCGGGAAAAAATACGGAAAGGAGAAGAAAACTTATAAATGACCTTGTAAGAAAGAGGATGTGACATTTCCAGGTTAAG
This sequence comes from Eilema sororculum, assembly GCA_914829495.1. Taxonomy (NCBI): domain Eukaryota; kingdom Metazoa; phylum Arthropoda; class Insecta; order Lepidoptera; family Erebidae; genus Eilema; species Eilema sororculum. Next base: position 20,065,187 of record OU618536.1, read on the forward strand.
TTTGAAATTGGTTATTTCCTTATATAATACTAGCTGACCCGGCGAATTTTTTTCCGCCCGCGTGTCGTCCGAGCCCGTTCTCGCTGCACCTTCTACTATATTAAGCATGTATTATACATATAAACCTTCCTCTTGAATTACTCTATCTATTAAAATAAAACGCATCAAAATCTGTAACGTAGTTTTGAAGATATAAGCATACATAGGGACGGAGAGACGCGAAGCGACTTTGCATTATATTATGTAGCAATTTATTCGTCTGATTTGCTCCGTATGGCTCGTATCACTCTTCACTGAGGAGTGAGGCAATTTATATATGCTCGCGTATATTTCCCTCCAGTAGGTCAATTAAATTATTGTTCGAAAAAACGGTCAAGGTCTGCCGTGTACCCTAGGGATTGATTTCTTTGGTTACACTCTAGCCTAGTTCCCGTTGATGGGTGATCTTAGTGCCTTCGACTGTATATATTATTAGTAGGTATTATTACTGCATATATTATTATGTTTCTCTGTTCCGTGACCCTTGGAACTATGTAGTCCCGGGCCTTTGGAAGGCGTACGTCGGACCGAAGCCAAGACGTAGGGGCCCTTTTAAGAGAATTTGATATGCTAGGTATAAAAATGTCTATCTCACCATTAGTTTATTATTTATTTTGCGCCTTTATGAAGTTTGTAGTTTTTAACGGGGCTGGTATTTTTAAAGGAATTAGTAACTTAAACGATTTGTATCCCCCTTATTCCCACTAGCTATGTTAAATTGCTTGTGTTAGTAGTCGGTAGTAGGTCTACATCGATAGTGTAACGGCTCAGATTCAAACTTGGTACCTCTCGATCGATAATATTTTCGTTATCGTAAAACGGTGACTTTTTTATACCACTTAGGTGACAGACAAGCCCCCGGCCCACCCGATGGAAAGTGGTTATGCAACGCCTATGGACGTATGCAACACCAGGGGCGTTACACTCGTGCTGCCTACCCTGAAGAAACCTTCTAATGCCCCTCTTGAAGAACCCCATATTGTAGTCGCTTGGGAAAACCAAGGCAGGGAGTTCATTCCACAGCTTGAGAGTGCGTGGTATCAAGTTCCTTTCATATCGCACGGTGGGCACCGTTTTCGGATGCAATGTGTGGGGATTAATTCCCTGTCTATGGCGAGCGGTGCGATGATAGAACTATACTAACTATAGAACTGACTATACCTGTGTTCTCCCACAAGGGTCCTCCAGGTCACACTGGCTACGCAGGAACACTTCCAGCAGGCCCATGAAGAGCATGAACGCGCCTCCCCCGCACGTGGAGGCCAGCGTCGGACCCGGCTGGTTCATCGGGCAGTCGCAGGTTATCGCCATCTGGGAACAAACATTATTATCTTAAGTTTTTTATATATAATCAGTTACAAAATATTACAAGTATAAACACTTATATTCTTCAACGTTCTGTTGTGGATTGATGACGCTCGTCCTAGGCACCACACATTCATCTCGAAACATTTTTAAATAATTTCGTTTTGAAGAGAAATCCAATTGCAAAAAAATAAATTTGCTTGTTCTTTATTTATATTCTTGGTAAATTAAAAAAAGAAAAACAAGCAAATGCCTTAACAAGAATACTAGCATTGTTAGAAATACTAGGCTTGTTAAGCCATTTGCTTATGTAAAGTGTAATAACGGGTTCAAACTTGCGGCCTTCCAATCGCAAGTAAATTGCTATAGCCATTAGATTACTCACTGAGTCACTGGCAATTAGTCCTGACATCGCCAAAGCTTTCGATAGGGTATGGCACAAATCGCTTCTTTCCAAGCTACCAGCCTTCGGCCTGCCTCCTAGACTGTGTAACTGGGTTGCAAGCTTCCTGCAGGGGCGCCGTATTCGCGTCCTTTGTGATGGACGAGCTTCGGAGTTCTTGCAGGTAAATGCTGGCGTGCCGCAGGGTTCCGTTTTATCTCCCACTCTCTTTCATCTGCATATCAATGACATGCTCTGTAACGGAAACATTCACTGCTATGCAGACGACAGCACCTTACACGGGAGTTATTACGCACATCCTGCGGCCAAGCAGTCTGATATCGCGGAAAAAAGGCAGCTTCTTGTCACAGAGCTGGACCGGATCCTGGACCACATTTCTCAATGGGGCGCTAGGAACCTGGTCGAGTTCAATGCCAAGAAGACCCA